>JAVHKY010000054.1:9337500-10587500 GCA_035079385.1 Aspidiotus rigidus
CTGTCATTGAGAATGAATGAACGGGGTTCCTTGGACAAGCCCGCGATATGTTGTGATGAGGAACAAACAAAACTTCCTTTGTGAGTATTATAGTTACCGGTAATTTATACACGCACAATTTTCGGAATCTACCTATATTTATGAAGTCCACTTTGTAATAATTATTGTAACCAAAACACAATCATGCTTCCCTTAACTTCTATAATCAATTCCCTGATCAGTGTTCAGACGTTCAGTTCAGAATTAGGAAAACAAAAATTGTTGGAATGAGTCTTTGACCCAGTGACCCAGTGTGCTGCAGGCTACAGCCAGCTGAAAGCCAGCGGCCAGTCAATTCGTACTGATAAGATGAAAGCCAAAAACCAGCTTCAAGCGCATCTTTAGCAGCCAAAAGCTGAATTCAGTCAAAATTCTATCATCAAAATAATGGCTATCCGGAAAAAGGGCAATTTCCGGAAGTTGCTATTTTTCCTCAAGTTTCAGGTCTGATGGAGTCGAGGTCGTAGAATCCAAAAACGCGCTCTCCGGAAGAAAGGCAATTTATTGGCAGTTGCCCTTATTCCGAATAGCCATTCAATATAGCTATCAACTAAATCTGTACAAAAAGTGTATGTTCAGTGTTATCAATTTGGTTTCTTTTTTATCAACTAGGTACCGTTGATCCTTTGGAAGTGGCTGGACTACATACTTTTTTCCATTCCGCGGAGTAGTTTGCCTTATAGAATCAAGATGTTGAGAACAACTAAACAAGACAAAATTTGATAACAGGTAGGAGAATAAGACTATGTAGTACTTTGAAATAATACTGGAAATATCTTATAAATTATAGAGGCAATGTTATTATCAGTGTGCACTGTGCATTCTAGGGTTTTTGACCAAAATAATTATAAGTGGATAACGGTTATTGTTCCGGTCAGCTCCAAAACTAAAACGGTCAATGGTTATCAGTTGCATAAAGTAACTTATTTTTTTGAAACAGTCAAACGGTCATAATGTTCATGACCATTATTGAAAAATGATTTGATCAAACGGTGTACACCGCAGTAAAAATAAGGATAAAACATTTTTTTGGTGAGGTACCGGTAAAAAAAAAACCAGAGATGTTATAACGAAATTCAAAACTTTCGTTTCGGTATTTAGGTACTTTCGTTATCTTGCAATTTTATTCTAAAACGAAATTACTTTCGATATTCGTTACTGACTTTCGTTCCCTTAATTCAGTCCAAAAAATTTCTTTATTTTCGTTATTTGTTTTCGTTTTCGTGCATTGTATTGATTTTGCTCAGACGTCTCCAATTTCGTTTTTTGGTATTTCCTTTTTTCAAAATTTTCTGTTGGAACAAAATCATTTTCGTTTTCGTTACCTACTTCATTTTGTTTTGTTATTTCAGCCCAAAAACTTTTGTTAATTTCGTGATTCGTTTTCGTGCAACATCTCTGAAGAAACATATTTTGAAACTAAAAAAACATGTTTCAAACGAAAAAATATTGAAATAAACGATATCTTGATGATGTCTGGTTTTGTTTCAATGAAATTGGTATAAATAGTATGCTGACTCCACTAACTGTAGTGTATAACACAAGAAGTGAACACTCATTTACTCACTATTCTGATGGCAGATGTACTTAATTGAAATGATGAACCCTTTAATCTATTCTTATCTTGAACTTGAATTTGTGACGCGATTTATGAAAAGGGACCCTACTTTGCGCAAAATCAAATTTTACAGGAGAGGCCAAAATAGGTAAAAAAAACTTGATCTCGCGAAATTTGAAAAATTGATGGAAAATGTATGTATAACACTAACATTTTCCATCAATTTTTCAAATTTTGCGAGATCATGTTTTCTCACCGACTTTGGCCGCCAAAATAAATGAAAAACATGATTTTTATTTTGCGCAAAGTGGTCCCTTTTCATAAATCGCGTCACATTTTTTTTTTTTTTTTGTGGCTCACCTTTTTTGGAGGTACCTACATATAATACCCCAAATGATTATATTAGGCTAATACACCATACAGAAAAGCCCAAAACGTCAAAGAAGCCAAGAGCGAGTGGTTCTGTTTTGAGAGTTGCTCTACTTCTTTTCCCCAGCTGACAGTTCAGATTCAGATGCTAACCCCTCAGCTCCTTAGTCTGGTTGGCTGGCTCTAAAGCCAAAATCCTTACCTCCACTATGAACAATTGTAACGTGCGGGCTTCAGACATCTGCCATTGTACAAAAAGAAATACTGATATACTTATGAAATGACAATCTGGAAAATGCAGTCTCTTCAAAAAATATAGGGATGTCCATTTTTTCTTGCTGATACTCCGTCTTTGCATCAGTTCTTCTTGCTGGGACCTTATAAATATAAAGTTCATTAAGAATGTATGATAAATATTCCCATCTACCTATTTTTTGTAACAATTTGAGTTGGTAAGTACCCAGTGTTGGATTCGGCAGTGTGTATAACGTCTGATTGTTTATCATCGAGTAAACAATCGTTCTTTTGTTGTTTGGGAGCACTTATGGTTACCTAGTAATGGTGACTTCTAGAAGACAATGCAATGTACAATATTTATCATAACTTATTCAGCACCGGCGCTAGGACAAGTAAAACAAGCAGCTGCTAGTAGTACCAAAAAACCTCATGACGAGGCTGACCTACATTTCATCCCTCTTGAAGAAGCATACCTATCTTGACTTATTCTAGAAAATTGAGCTTATTTTAGCACCTTTCAAAAGACGGGAGAACACTACATCTTACTGAAGATTTTTTGGGGTGTCTTTCGTCCTTCACACACATGATTATTGATGATTGGATGATGTAAGTTTGTTAGCAGGTTGGATGGACATGTAGACCGTAAATCGAATGAGCGAGGCGACCATAACGGTTGTAAGGTCGATTTGCCTCACTCTTATCAATACTTTGTGATGCAGCATGCCCAAGCTGAAAATTAGATGCGAAAATAACGAAGTCGTACGCGTTCTTCCCGCAGGAAATGTGTGCTGTACTCGAAGTAGAATACAGTTATATTTAATTATACGAGAGCTACATGAGAAAACAGAAGAAGAAAGAAAAAAAAAAAAACATCGCTGTCGTACGCTTCATCTTTCGCGAATTCTTACACAAATTTAGCATTCGTTGAATATTTATGGATTTGCTACGTCGATATCTACACTCTATTGTAGGAAGAAGAAATTACATAGTTTTGCGGGATATTTTAATTAGATAGATATGGGCTTACCACGCGTCATCATCGTAGAAATGAGAAATTTTGATCGATGCTGATAGACTGGTTGAACGATCGTGTTCGAATGTGGGTGGTAACGTTCAGCGATAAAGGTCGTAATATATAATTTGAAGTAGGCATTGGCAGTGTTGTCGAAAGAAATTCTCCCTATACCTACTATTCTTCCTTTTTAGAAACGAACTCAATAATGAGTACTTGCAGGAGATTTGAGCGGCTTCTTGACTCTTCGTGAGGAACTTCCAGAAATACCGCGCTTGATGGGAAGGAAGCAATGGAATCTCGTTTATCGTCAATACAAGCGCGAAAGTATTTTGGAATCAGGCTATGCTCGGCTCAGTTACGCGGCTTTACTCCAACATATTTCTCCAAATGACCAAAATTGCAAAGTCTTCTCAGGCCCTTCGCCGATGGAAACGTTCTTTCATATTATAGAGAGGATTGTATGTCTGGAAGTTGAGCCTATAGTTGACTTCTGGGAGATATTCACCAGATGAGGATTGTCTTTTTTGTAGTTTGGACTCAAACGCAACTGTTCATTTTGGCGGGTAGTAAAGGATCTTTCAGTTTTCCCAATGTACAAAACCGAGCAGAAAGGACACGTTAAAGTATATACGCACTTTTACCAAGGATGGAGATTGAATCTTTGAGAGTGCCCACAAGCGTACCTAAAGTACGGATTCCATAGAAAGCGAGAATCGAATTATAAAGTCTTGAAAATTTTCGCTAAACGTATAGAAAATTTCCCAAAGTAGAGGTGATGGATCCATTGCTTAGAAAGAAAAGTCAAGCTCTCTAGGACCTCGGAGACAATTTTTTTTTTTTTTTGGGGGGGGGGGAGGCTGATTTTATGATATCAAAGTTAATACTATAATCCCCCTCCGGGGGCACACTGGCGGGGACACAATTGTGTCTTGGAACTGGTGTGTCTTCAAGTCTTACGACTGCCTTGCCGTGGTGAGGGGGCTTACGACTGGGAGAGTTAGCTCTTGCTAATTGACAGTACGCGGTGGAAGCTGAAAAGCGGAAAAGCAAATAATCACTGTCACTCTCCAAATCAGCCAACTAAAAGTGGTACAGGCGAATCTCCTCCCTCGAAGGATGTCAAATCAGGGTCCTCCCCGCTGCTATGTGGGAAGCAAGGAGTAACTGACACATCCGTAAGTCCAGCTCTTACCATACTTGTATAGTGAAGGGAGTCATTCCCTCGAGAATGACAAAGCAGCGGGCTCGCACAGACATCTCCCTGTGTACGTCACCCCACTGATCTCCCTCTTCTATCTTCATAGCTGTCAACTTGAGACAGGGTAGCTGCACCTACAGCAGGGGGTACTGCTTCGAGATTCCTACCGATTTCTTTGACCCATCTTCTCTGCTTTCCATCCATGCTCTCTTGCATGCATAAACCACTCATTTTTTTAGAAACTTGATATGGTCGGAACTCATAATGCGTAAAAGGGGTGTAAGTAGAGCACTAATATTGAAAAAGGGTTTTTCAATTGTACAAATCTACTTTATTAGTTGCTTATACAAGAGTACTTTCGGGTGTTATCCCATCATCAGTTGTGTCGCAACTGGAGAACAAGGCCTTAACCATGAGTTTTTATAGTATAATACTATGATCTTATTGGCTATAACAATGCTGTGTTATGATTGGTTCACATCTTAGAAACTTATTCTTTCAATAATATGACATTGTGTTCTTATCGGCTAAAACATACTGCTTTGTGATTGGTTCAATCTATTGTTCTAAATGCTGCGTTTCTATCGGCTACCTGGATTCCTGCCGTCTCATTGGTCGGTTCCGTTCTTCTTCTCTCGTCCAATCACCAGGCCGAATAATTTTTCGCTGTCAAATGTGATTACATTGTTCAAGAGGCAGGCTTTCTTCCTCTTGGCTTTTGCAATCTCCATTTGTTCCCAGAGTTTTCTTCTCTTTGTGCGATTCTCTCCGTGTATGACTTCAAATATTCCCTCTCCATCGTGGTTTTCCTCGTTACAGTGTTTCCCAAACAGTGACTTGCCATATTCTTTCTCCCTCGACGTTTTGTGCTCCTTTCTCCTGCTCTCAAACATTCTCTCAGTCTCACCGATATAGATCACCTCGCACTGTTCACAACTGAGCTTGTACACTCCGCTTAAGCTTTCCTTGTCCTTTTGTTTCGTCTGGTCATCACTGACTCTCTTCACCATGGTTTGGTTATTCTGGATACCCACATTCACATCGTAGCCATTGAACCCTTGTTTGTGTACTTTCCTATATATGGTATCGATCCGGAGTACTTTCTCACTATGCTATCATGGGTTCCTTTCTTTGTTTCCATTTTCTCAAAGAGTCCCTCTACCACACATCTGCGGTAGCCATTGGCTTCTGCGATCTGCTTTACTATCTCGATCTCTTTCCTCTTCTCTTCGTTGTTCTTGAGGATAGAAATTGCCCGATAGCAGTAGTTCTGGATTGCCGCTAACTTGTGCCTGGGGTGGTGGTAGGAATCATTTGGAATGATGGTATCAGTATGCGTCGGCTTCCTGTAGATTTTGTATTCTATCCTATTGTTCTCCATTGTGAGTGTAAGGTCGAAATAGTTGATGGTCTCATTGCCTTTTTCTACTGTGAATTTGATGCTCTCATTCATCGCGTTCATTTCTGAAAGGAATAGATCCACCTGTCTATCAGTGCCTGACCACACAATTAGGATATCATCTACATATCTGGCTCAGTGTTTGATCAAGTTTCTGAACTTGCTGCCCTTCAATATCTTGTTTTCCATATCATTCATGAATATCTCCGCCAGTATTGGTAACAGCGGTGAACCCATCGCAAGTCCCCTTTTCTGACTGTAGAACCTGTTATTGAAGCGGCAGTAATTCTGGCTGAAGATCTCCTCTACTATGTTGGCGTACTTCGACCCATCGGGGACATGGTATCTGTTGCTTTTTAGCAGAGTGAGAAGTTCCTCCTTCGGTATGGTACCAAACATATTAATCACATCAATGGTCTGATACTTCGTCTCGGTTCAAACTGGTAGTTTTCTTTCAGGAATGTGGCTACGATCTTTGCTATCTTGTAGCATGGTGATTGAATGCTGTTGACCAGGGGTCTCATCGGACGGTTCGCTTTGTGGAGTTTTACAAGCCCCTTGAGTTTTGGTGCGAGCGGGTTCATCTCAAGCGTCCTTCAATTGCCGGGTACATTGTTCCGTTTCAACACAGCTTTCAGGTCATCTTGGTATTTCCGCGTTGGGTCCCTTGCCAGCTCTTGGTATCCATTAACTGCGATGTACGACTCCACTTTCTGGGTGTAGTCCTCCTTCTCCATTACCACTACCGTGCTGCCCTTGTCCGCCTTCGTCAAAATCAGATTGTTCTGTCGGATCTCCTTTTGTAGATTTGTGACCTTCCTCTGCATTACTTGCGTTCTGTCATAGGTTCGGCACATATCCTCTTTGATGTCCAACAGCACTTTCCCAATTTTAGTCCGGGCTTCTGGTCTCACGTCGTATTCCATGGTTTGGATTACTTGTTCGCAGCTAATGGCCATGCTTCAAGCCTACACTGGTTCAGCCTCTCTGGCTGCACGTACTTGATGCCTTTGTCCAGAAGTCTTCTTTCTTCTTCTGTGAAGGTGACGCTTGATAGGTTCTCGGTTCTGGGAGCAAATTTGTTCTCAACTCTCGCTGTCTCTTCCTATTATTCTTCTTTCTTCCGGGTCAGTTCGGCAAGCTTCGTCTTGATCTGTTTTGTTTGGGCTTCCTTTCGTTTTTCCACATAGTCTTCTCCTTTCTTCCCCTCTCCTCCTGTTTCGAACATCATTTCTTTAACTTCTTGCGGGTGGAGTAACCTGGACAGATGGAAATATTGATCTTACAGTAGACCATTCAGCCTGGTGACTTTCTTGTAGAGTTCACCAATGTCGACCTTCACTCTCAATCTTTCGGCTTGCATCTTGGTGTGTTTCACTGCTGCACTGCTGATGGGATAACACCCGAAAGTACTCTTGTATAAGCAACTAATAAAGTAGATTTGTACAATTGAAAAACCCTTTTTCAACTTGATATGGAGCTTTAGGCGATAAAAATAGTGGTCCACTTTCAATTTTGAGCTTTGAACCTTTGTATAGGAGAGACTAGAAATCCTTTGCAAAACATCTCACTTTGATGGTGTATTGAAATTAGTCATTCGAGTTCCATTCCATACATTGCGTGTACTTCAAAAATAAAACTCGCAGATTCTTCGACGGAGTTAAGGTGGCCGGGAATTACCTGTTTTATGGGGTACGTGGGATCTGAAGAATGTAGATTTTGACGTTACAAGGCTGATCTATGACGTCATAAAATTGTGACTTGACGGGCCCCCCCAAGCTATATGATAGGAGAGAGACTTGTAAAATTTTCGCCGGCTGGACGGCGGACGTCTTTTCCGAAAAACCTCTCGATAAAACAGGCTTCTTGTTAAAATTTATTCCAGTGATAACTCTCTTCTCCAAACAGGGGTTCGCTCTACCTCTGACCACGGAGCCACGTGTGAAATTTTATTTGGACGATGTCAACTTATGTCGGGGATTGGATAAGACGTTGAAAGTGTCCTGCACTTAGTATTTTCTTCTGTCCATCAGAAGAAATTTATCAAAATTAAAACAGCCAGTGGAATAAACTTTATCTGTGATTCATCTTCCGTAATGATTACTTGCATAACATTATAAATATTTTGAAACCAGCCTATCGTTTTAAGAATACGAATGGTACATACGGCTTATCTGTGTTCGCGATCGAGAAATGCTGTCAAACAATTTACGAATAAGCCTTAAAACACACTTTCGCAGGTATTTTGTGTAAAACATCGGCTTTCCAGTATGGCTTCCGAAATAAAAACCTATCTGTATAGGAATTACACGTGTATGAAATTACGTGGAAATTTTTCAAACATTCCCTTTCGCTATTCATTGATTACGTGTATCATTGGTTGTCTGCCGAGTGTTAGCCAAACTTCCGGTAAGCGATGAATTCCTCGATCCCAAACTACAGGTTGCTATTTGTAAATACAGACGAAGTAGCTGATGAAATGGTCCAGTTTTGGAGAATTTGAACTTCGATTTGTCGTAGGTTATGCATCGCGAATAACCCGCAGATTCTTTTGAACCCGGTACGAGTACCTACTGTCTTCTCTTCCTCGTACATAAAAACGCCAAAAGGGCTAATATCGACGTAACTGTATCCATACATCATACAGCCTGGAGCTTAACGATGAAATGCTTCGCGAATGCATTGTGCCATCATGGAGTACATTACAGTCACAAACTAAAGGCGATGCTACTCGGTTGTGGAAGATGCGGGTCGAGAATAATCGTAATTCGTACGTATAGTCTTTTTAAATTCACATTAAACCAGTTCTCGTTATTGGTTTGTAATTTATTACGTTTTTTTTTTCCAACCTCGTTTACTTATTTATCGCGTTTTTCAAAATCGTAATTTACATTTTTATACGAGCTGAAAACTATCGTGCGATGATTTTCGTTCATTTTACGTGCCTACCCTCACTGTCACGAAATGGACTAACAAGTATATGGATTACCTAGTTACGCCTTAGTGAGTCTTCTTAATATCAGTTATTAGTATAGAGAAGTACCTATGAGAAGAGCGTGTTTTGTTTTCTTCCGAACTGCATACAGCATAAATTTATTGAGTACCTATAGTCGAGAGTTGGTTCATTTCGTGCGCCGGAAGCCACTGCCGTGATGGGAAACTGTCATTGTGAAGAACTTTTGTTTCCAACGCTGCGAATCTGTAACAGGTTCAGCTTCAATTTTTCCCCCCTTCTGTTACAACTAGTTATTAAGCGGCGACATTTTAATATTCATCTGTCGAACACCATCTAAGACGAATATACTTTTTGAAAAACTTTGAAAATTGTCCTTGACCTCCGCAGCGAAAACATTTAATTATTATAAATTACCCGCGTTGGCCGTTTAATTGCTTTTGAAAAATTGCATCAATTTTTCTGAAATACGAGGCTACCACGCTGACTGATAGGTTCAACGATCTCTCGATAAGATGTTACGGTGGCGGGTACTGGCAAAATGAGAGTTATAAAAATCCTAACGCGAGAAACCGACAATCTTTACGAAAGATTCGCTTTGTTCGTATACGAATTGAGCGTTCTCAAGCTTTCAGATTCTAACGTTTTTCTGAGCCTCGAGCCCTTTACAAGTATTGAAATTGTCGTAAGTTTTATGACTTGAAATCTTTGGAGCACGAGAGAGAAGGCAATAACGAAAAGTGACGAGAAAATCTTTATTTCTGTTCTATTTAAAGGACTCTATGTGTGGTAGCAGTTTTTATCTATTTACTCGTTGAAATTGTGGCGAGCAGCCCGAGGAAACTTGAAGGTAGAAGAAAAATTTCTGAATAAAGCAACGCCTTTAATTCACGTATCGCGTGTCATTTCCTCTCGGCTATTCTAATAAATCGGTAACATTAAGTTCTGTTGGACCTCACAAGACTGATGACAGATGATCTTTGAGAGTCAGAGGTTACTGAGTTACGCGCTATGACATGTCCCCGAGAATCTACTCTGTAGTTCAGAGCCTTGTAAACTTACCCATCTGTGACATGTTCTCAGGATGGAGTATTAGGACTCGGAGATCCCCGTGATATAGGTTATGATGGGAGACACGTTTCCTGGAAGCTCAGCAATCCGAGTTATTACTTATCCTCAAGAAAATCGTCGAAACTCAGCGGTCGTTAGGTGGAATAGTAAATTGGATATAGCATTCGAAAAAAAAACCGTGATTGACGTCAATCTAAAAATAAACTCAAAATTGACGTCAGCCCATCGTCGACTAAGTTCCACCTAATTTCAACAGCAAATCGATTGGAATTCGGGGGGGGGGGGGTGGAAATGCCCCCTATACCCCCCCCCCCCCTTAAAAATATGTCTAAAGTGTGCTCAACATGAATTGAATAAATTGAATTTTGTGTAGTTGATGAATTGTAGTTCAAGTCGAGACAATGGGACCAAGTTGAAGACTATAGCCGATGATTTTATAAGAAGAAATTTGCAATAATTTTAATTAATGCGGAATATTCCTAATGTTGTTTTCTTATACGAGTATTATAGGTATATTAGGGAGGGGGCGGACAGCGCTAGTGTCGCGCTGCATTTCTACCGAGCGGGGAGAGGTGAAAACAGGAACTAAAAGGTGGCGGTATATGAGAGAAAAATGCAAAAATTAAAATAACACTGATTTTACTTCCTGACATCCCTAAAAGATGCTCACAAGTAAAAACTCTACAAATTAGTCCGTTTCATTTCAGATTTATTCCCAAGTTTTCATTTTCCGCCATAGTTTAGCTCCCGTTTTCAAATTTGGCAAAAAATACCATCTTTGGTGCACGAACCGCGCAGGGGCTGGCTGGCTCGAATTATGATACTGAAACGTTTTCGATTGGTCGTATTTATTTCTCGATTCTCAACCTCATACCTCAATACACCTACACACCTATTCTAACAATTTTAATGTCACCGAAGACTCGACCTTCCCACGTATATCCTTTTCTTCTTTCCTCCATCTTGCCCCCCTGGAAAAATCGCTAGTAACGGACCTGGGCCGGACAGCGCTTGCGTCGCGCTGCATTCCTGAAGCTAAATTATGGCGGTCAGTATATGAGAAAAAGATGAAGAAATTAAAATAACGTTTGAATTTAGCCGATTTCGCTTTTTGACATCCCGTGAAAGATGTTCAAAATCAAAAATTCTACAAATTAAATGGGATGTCGAAACCTTCGATGCCGCTCGATTCAAAAGTTATTTCAAATTTTTCATTTTTACCCCGTATACCGCTACAATTAAGTTCCCGTTTCCAATATCATTTTTGTTCAACGTACAACCGCGACGTTAGCGATCCTAGCGAATGGCCGACCTGAATTCGACTAAAAATCGACCGCTAATTTCTGTCTAATGACTTCTATTGATCTCGAAATTGAGTCGATCTTTGGTACATAGATTTCAATGTTAACTTTACTCGTACATCGATTCTTAACACATTTTACGATATTCGCCTGAAAAAAAGTTACACTTTTTGTCAAAGTTATGTAGATTCGAAAGGTGGAAAATGAGTTGATTTTCGGTCGTGACAATTTTAATCATACACTTCAAAAATTACTTGTATATCATCGTCGATTGAGTATCGGTCTTTAGAATGATTCTGTCTTCCAATATATCTTACTACTCTGTCGATCTGCGAGTAATAAAGTTACCGAATAGACAAAAAGTTATAAATCCGGCATGTTATTCAAAAAGAAGGGAGGGGAGTTGACTGCAAATCGACTACAGATTGACGAGACAAATTAGTCAGAAATATGAGTCTGACCCTTGTCAACAGAAAACCTGTTTTATACCTATATGTTTTTTTTTTTTTTTTTGCGAAAAATGTCTGATGTCCACCGTTCGTTGATCGGCAACCTCAACTAATTTGAGACTACCAAGCTAAAAATGGTCGGAGTGCACTTGAAACAAGAATCGGTAATCGAAAGTTGAAATTTTAACAGGGAATCTGTTTTATGGGAAGCTATTTGAGAAATCTGGCGTGCGCCGTCCGCCGTGCGCCGTGCGCCGTTCAGCGAAAAACTTAGAAAAATTTCGACTCTCGAGAATATATGATAGGAGGGGGACTTAGAAAAAATTTCGACCCTCGAGCCATATATGATAGGAGAGGGACTTAGAAAAATTTCGACTCTCGAGCTATATATGATAGAAGGGGGACTTGGAAAAATTTCGACTCTCGAGCTATATATGATAGGAGGGGGACTTGGAAAAATTTCGACTCTCGAGCTATATATGATAGGAGGGGGACTTGGAAAAATTTCCACTCTCGAGCTATATATGATAGGAGAGGGACTTGGAAAAAATTTCGAATCTGAAGCTATGTATGATAGAAGAGGGACTTGGAAAACTTTTGACTCTCGAGCTATATATGATAGGGGACAAATTTTCCCAAGTGTCCCTCCTATCATAAATAGCTCGAGATTTGAGAAAAACTTGGACTTTCAAACTACATTATACTAGGCTTATTTTACGTCTAGGCCTTCTTTATACTAGCTTTATCTAGGTCTAGGCTTCCTTGAATTTTCAATACCAAATCCTATTAACAGGGAACCTGTTTTATGGGGGGCTATTTGAGAAATCTGGCGTCCGCCGTCCGCCGTCCAGCGAAAAACTTAGAAAAATTTCGACCCTCGAGCCATATATGATAGGAGAGGGACTTACAAAAATTTCGACTCTCGAGCTATATATGACAGAAGGGGGACTTGGAAAAATTTCGACTCTCGAGCTATGATAGAAGGCGGACTTGGAAAAATTTCGACCCTCGAGCTATATATGATAGAAGGGGGACTTAAGAAAAATTTCGACTCTCGAGCCATATATGATAGGAGGGGGACTTGGAAAAATTTCGACTCTCGAGCTATATATGATAGGAGAGGGACTTGGAAAAATTTCCACTCTCGAGCTATATATGACAGAAGGGGGACTTAGAAAAATTTCGACTCTCGAGCTATGATAGAAGGGGGACTTGGAAAAATTTCGACCCTCGAGCTATATATGATAGAAGGGGGACTTAGAAAAATTTCGACTCTCGAGCCATATATGATAGAAGGGGGACTTAAGGAAAATTTCGACTCTCGAGCCATATATGATAGGAGGGGGACTTGGAAAAATTTCCACTCTCGAGCTATATATGATAGGAGGGGGACTTGGAAAAATTTCCACTCTCGAGCTATATATGATAGGAGAGGGACTTAGAAAAAATTTCGACTCTCGAGCTATAGATGATAGGAGGGGGGACTTAGAAAAAATTCGACTCTCGCGCCATGTATGATAGGAGAGGGACTTGGAAAAAATTTCGAATCTGAAGCTATGTATGATAGAAGAGGGACTTGGAAAACTTTTGACTCTCGAGCTATATATGATAGGGGACAAATTTTCCCAAGTGTCCCTCCTATCATAAATAGCTCGAGATTTGAGAAAAACTTGGACTTTCAAACTACATTATACTAGGCTTATTTTACGTCTAGGCCTTCTTTATACTAGCTTTATCTAGGTCTAGGCTTCCTTGAATTTTCAATACCAAATCCTATCAACAGGGAACCTGTTTTATGGGGGGCTATTTGAGAAATCTGGCGTCCGCCGTCCGCCGTCCGCCGTCCAGCGAAAAACTTAGAAAAATTTCGACCCTCGAGCCATATATGATAGGAGAGGGACTTAGAAAAATGTCGACTCTCGAGCTATATATGACAGAAGGGGGACTTGGAAAAATTTCGACCCTCGAGCTATATATGATAGAAGGGGGACTTGGAAAAATTTCGACTCTCGAGCCATATATGATAGAAGGGGGACTTTCGACTCTCGAGCCATATATGATAGGAGGGGGACTTGGAAAAATTTCGACTCTCGAGCTATATATGATAGCAGGGGGACTTGGAAAAATTTCGTCTCTCGAGCGAGAAAAATTTAGATTCTCAAACTATATTATGATAGGCTTATAGTAGGTCTAGGCCTTCTTTATACTATCTTTATCTAGGTCTAGGCTTCCTTGAATTTTCAATACCAAATCCCATTCGACTCATAAAACAGGTTCCCTGCGTTCCTCGTTTAACTTCGTTAAGGAAGCCGTCGTTTTCGAAGTTCGCCTTCCATCATATATTGCTCGAACAAGCCCTACAAGATAGTGTGGATGCAGCTAAAAGGCCGGCCTTTTCGCAATGAGCCGAATGGAGCCGGATGTTGTGGGGCAAATCTTTGATGGCTTGTTCCCACTGAAGCCGCCAGAAATGGTAACGCTACCAATAGTAGAAGAGGATAGTATATCCTTCCTAGGTACCGAGTGGGTGGATGTAGCACTCAATCGACTGTGGGGTAAATATTGGAAGGCTCCGAGCCCGGATGAGATTCCAAATCCAGTCTGGAGCGCGATACATTGTACTGCTTGTTGATACATTCAATGCGGTGGTTTCTGAGGCACTGTTCCCTGTGCGGTGGAAGAAAGCTAGGCTAGCGTTGATTAATAAGAAGGATAAACCACCTGGTTTGCCATCTCCTTATCGACCACTTTGTCTGCTGGACAATGTTGGGAAACTCCGGGAGAGAGTGATCGCCAATCGACTTGAAAGCAATACGAAAAAAAGAGATATAATCTCTAGTAGTCAGTACGGTTTTCAAACTGAACCGGCTGGGATCCGGGTGAAGAGGATAGCCGAGTCAGCAATTGCTACGCGTCAGTTTTGCGCATCCGACAGCCTCGACATAAGAACTCAATTCCATGGGAGAGAATATTGAAAGCCCTTATGGACGCAGAAGTGTCCACATACCTGCTGAGGATGATCAGCAGCTATCATAGCCGTGGCGAAATCCAATCAGAGACGTCTGCTGGTATAGTAAAGTGCCTAATTACTTGTGGGGTGGCGCAGGGGTCAGTCCTAGGGCCGCTATTGTGGTGTGTCGTATTTAACGGGATCTTCAAGGTGAAGCTGCTTATCTGCTCGGCCAATAACACACTGGTGATATGCACTGTCGAAGCAACTCTAGCGGTGGAGAACAGGATGAACCGGGCCGTAGAGGCGTCGAGTCGGCAGAAGGTAAGACAGAAGCCATTTTATTCACGACCCGCTGGAAGTTCAGTCCACCCACCTTTCGCCTGTAGGGTGTAGAAATTGAGAACCCAGAAGCGGATGAAGTACTTAGGCATCTGGTTTCACTCAATGCTGAGCTTAAGGCACCATTTCCTGCTGGCTGCGGAAAAGGCAGGCAGTGTAGTTGCATACCTAAGTTGCCGGATGAGGAACCTAGGAGGACCGAGAGAAGCAAGTAAAAGGATCCCGATCCTCCTATATGGTACCCCAGTATGGGCCAACCTAATGAAGATGGTAAAGATCCAACAAAGAGCTGTGCTGAGGTGTGTCAGTGCCTACCGCACTGTCTCAACGGAGGCTGTTTGCGTACTAACACGTTCACCATCAATCAAGCTGCTTGCTGAGGAGAGAGCAGTATAGTGTTCAAAGCAAAAAGAAGACGACAACCTAGCAAAAGGCTTTACGGGTCAAGCAGGAGGCCGGGCGCTTCCTGCTTGCAATGGAAAGCAAGAGTTGCTCAGAGCGAGCTGGCTACGTGGACAACCTTTGTGTTGATACGCGACTTTGATGAGTGGATGAACCGAGTCCATGGTCAGCTGAACTTTCATCTGATGCAGGTATTAAGCGGCCATGGCTGCTTCAATGCGTACCTTCAAGAGGAGCTCAGGATAATTAAGTTATCGCGGTTCGTTGCGACGCGTAACCAATCTTATCGAGTCCTACAATTTTAATACGCGAGAAGGTGAAGGCATAATTACCTGTCGCAATGAAGCGCGGGAATTTAACATAAGTATCAAGTAATATCGAAAAACTAAAATATTCATTCCAAGAGTTGTGTAATATTTACAGCACGTCATAGGGGTTGTGACCCAAATTTTTGATTACACCTCTTCCATAGGCTTCGGAACTTCAGCCCTCGGGACATTAAACTATAAGGTTCAAGAATCTAAGTTTTTCCTAATATCCGGGCTCGAAAACAAATTTTCCACCTCCTCCTTTTCTGTGAGCCTCGAGCCTCAGCAAGATTAAATGCCTCGGATACCTCCACGATCATAATCGAAAATTTGTCAAGGTCCCCAACTTGGGTTAGAGGCTTTATTTTTCGAAGCTGTAAGCGATACCTGAAAGAACAATTTAGAGCAACAAAACTCGGAATAATTTTCGAACGTCATCAGCTTTCTAGTTTGATAGGATAACTTCGAGCCTTTGAAATAAATCTTGATGAGGTCATGAAAGTAGAAGTCTGAAAGGCAAGATTCACTTAACCTTAATAAGAAGAGTAATTTTATCTTTGAAACTTTACTCATCTACTCCCCGTATTTTTCCCGATTAATTGAACCGATTTCACGAGAGACGAGTTTTCTTCCTCCCCATTCACAACACTTTCTACAATTCAATAGACCTGTCAATCCGTCGTTGCATCAGTTTGACGGAAAAATTCCGATTTCTCTATTCGCCTCTGTATCGTCGATACTTTCCATAGAACCAGTCGGTAATTCTCACGTATGCATTTTATTTTATGAATACACCACGCTCGTACACGTAGGAGGCTATTAAAGCCAAACACAAATTACCAAGCATTAAACGTCCGAACAAGGTGTAGCCGCGCTCAAAACTGCATAATATAATTAGAATTATGTCACCAAAAATAGAGTTATAAATATTATTCGGTACCATTTTCTCTCCCTTTGCTGATAAACCTGCAGGCAAACGTTTGAAGCCGTTCGAAAAGGCGGCAAGAAGAAGCGGACTCACGATAGTTATAGACTAATACCTAAAATGAAAAATGTTAATGCTTCATCTTTGGTCAATTTTATTCGTATCTGTACACCATTCACCCACTTTCGGTACCATGACCCAGTCCTTTAAAAATTTCTTTGATTCCCGACTCTTAGTTCACCGGATCGTAGTCAGAAACGTCGGCGAAGTCACCGTGTTTATCGCTCTCTTTGTACTGTTCTGGAAGTTGAATCCGCGCCGCTGAAGACGATTTTCGAAAACAATTATCGTAACCTTTCCGCTCGTCTCATAGAAGAAAACTGACACTCGTAAAGTCACCACATATAACGTTCATTCAAGTATTTGGACGTATGTACCTACAGTGGTACATAGCAACGACATAACAGCGGACCCAAATAAATATTATTTTTTACGAAGTTATAAAATATCGTACCAGAAATAGCCATATTGTAAACCTGTTCGCAGATGTACGACACAGACTGCCTGTTGAATAAATCGACTGCGGTAGGTCTTCTCGAGTTTAAATCAAAAAACTCGTAAAACAATACACGCAGGTGTCAAAATATGAAGTCCACCCGGTAAATATTAGTAGTCGAACGTAGTATTATAATATAACGCAGCATTATGAAGATGTAGCGTATAAATACTTATTTGCATTTTCCGCTTCTATACTTGGAAAGATTTTTCGCAATCCGAGCGAATACGCACATTACACACATAATAATCATAATATCGCTGGTTAACCATTTCTTACCCGAGCGTGAATTCATTTGTTTTTTTTTTAGAGGGTCAATTTGATTTTATTCTTCAGCGGACGTTTTTGATACTTCTAAAAGAGCCCACGTAATCAAAATTTATGCAGTGGACAACGCTTTGGACCCAAAGAAAAAGATTCTTAAGGTTTATTAGTGTCACAATCACTCCCTCGAATCAAGCCCTTTCAACGGTCATTACTGACTGCCGCTCGTAAGGCGAAGGCCGGAAGGACCTTCAATTGTCTTCCTACTCTACACGAATGATGAAGACATAGTGTAACACTTTATGAGCTATTTTTTTTTAGAGTACTCACTTTGAAAATTCAATGTCAGCCTTCCTGGTGTTACTGTTTATCCCTTTGCGCACATATTTTGCCCATACGGCGCACATGTAGTTATTTAGCAGGTCTGTACAGTCAGTGCATGCATGTATTACGAGATTTATTAAATAGCAATGTGTAGACAAGTGTCATGGATTTTATTGAGATAACGATTTACTGTACTCGTACTTCTTCCTGCATTTAATCCCTGACTTGTATTTGACGTCACACAATCAGAGCAGCTACTTAGACTACTGGTAGAAGGAACATAATCCCTTTTAATGAGCTTCAGAAAGAAATGGTAAATCATTCATGGATGGTCCTGAAAACATCTAGATATTAGTTTTAGAGGATGCACGGTCAGAGCCGGTGGTACGCCACTGGCAGAAGAGCCATTATCCGTTTTATTTAGATGCAGAGAAATAAAAAACGACGGCTTCCTTAACGAAGTTGAACGAGGAACGCAGGGAACCTGTTTTATGAGTTAAATGGGATATGGTATTGAAAATTCAAGGAAGCCCAGACCTAGATAAAGCTAGTATAAAGAAGGCCTAGACCTACTATAAGCCTAGTGTAATATAGTTTGAGAGTTTAAATTTTTCTCGAATCTCCAGCTATATATAATAGCTCGAGAGTTGAAATTTTTCCGAGTCCCTCTCCTATCATATATGGCTCGAGAGTCGAAATTTTTCTAGATTTTCGCTGGACGGCGGACGGCGCACGCCAAATTTCTCAAAAAGCCCCCCATAAAACAGGTTCCCTGTTAAAATTTAGATACCATTGCAAATATTGCAATGGCAGCGGGGAATCCGCAATTTCCGTGCCCCGCGGCAAAGGAGGTACCTAAAATAAGATGTGTTGAACACGAACGCTCTTGAAGAACTCCTCTTGAAAATCGAAATTTTTCCAAGTATGCTTCTTATTATACAAAGCTTGGAGGCTGAAATTCTTCCAAGTCCCATATAGCTCAAAAGCAGACATTTTTCTAAATTCCTATCATAAATAGCTGGAGACTCGAAATTTCTCCAAGTCCCCCTCCTATCACATAAATTGGCTCGATAGTCAACATTTTTTCCAAGTCCCGCTTCTATCATTAATGGCTCCATAGTCCAAATTTTGTCCAAGTCCCCCTTCCATAATATATAGCTCGAGAGTCGAAATTTTTTCTAAGTCCCCTTTCTATCATATATAGCTCGGAGCTCGGAATTTTTCCGAGTCTCCCTCCTGTCATACATGGCTCAAGAGTCGAAATTTTAATAGAGAACCTGTTCTATAAGGGGGACCTTTTGAGAAATTTGCCGTGCGTCGTCCGCCTTCAGTAAAAAAACTTGGAAAAATTTCGACTCTCAAGCTATAATATGATATGAGGAGGACTTACAAAAACCGATGGCTTCCTTGACGAAGTTGAGAGAGGAACGAAGGGAACCTGTTTTATGAGTCATATGGGATTTAGTATTCAGAATTCAAGGAAGCCTAGACCTACACGAAGCCAGTATAAAGAAGGTTTAGCCTTACTATAAGCCTAGTATAATATGATTCAAGAGTCTAAATTTCTCTCAAATCTCGAGCTATATACATATGATACGAGGAGGACTTGGAGAAATTTTTACTCTCGAGCTATTTATGATAGAGGGACTTGGAGAAATTCCTATCATATATGGCTCGTGAGTCGAAAGAAGTCCCTCTCCTATCTTATATGGCTTGATAGTCGAAATTTTAACAGGGAACCTGTTATAGGGGGGGCTTCTGGAAAATTTTGCCGTTCGCCGTCCGCCGGCCGCCGTTCAACAAAAAACTTGAAAAAAGTTCGACTCTCGAACCCCTTTCTATTTCTAAGTCCCCCTTCTATCATATATAGCTTGAGGGTCGAAATTTCTCCAAGTCCCCTTCCTATCATATATTATAGCTCGAGAATCGAAATTTTTTTCAAGTCCCTCTCCCATCATACATAGCTCGAGATACGAGAAAAATTTAGACTCTCAAACTATATTATACTAGGCTTATAGTAGGTCTAGGCCTTCTTTATACTAGCTTCATCTAGGACTAGGCTTCCTTGAATTCTCAATACCAAATCCCATATGACTCATAAAACAGGTTCCCTGTGTTCCTCGTTCAACTTCGTTAAGGAAGTCGTCGTTTTTCGTAAGTCCCGCTCCTGTCGTATATAGCTCGAGAGTCGAAATTTTTTCAAGGCCCTCTCTTATTATATGAAGCTGTTGGGCTTAAATTCTTCGAAGTCCCCCCTCCCCCTATCATATATAGCCCAGAAACTGACATTTTTCTAAGCTCCTATCATATATAACTTGAGAGAGGAAATTTTTATAGGTCCTCCCTCCCGTATCATATATAGCTTGAGAGTTGAAATGTTTCCATGTCCTCTTATTATATAAAGCTTGGAGGCTGAAATTCTTCCAAGTCCTCCCCCCCCTATCATATATAAAACTTGGAAAAATTTCGACTCTCGAGCTATAGATGATAGGAGAGGGACTTAGAAAAATTGTCGACTCTCGAGCTATAGATGATAGAAGGGGGACTTGGAAAAATTTCGACTCTCGAGCTATATATGATAGGGGGGGAACTTAGAAAAATTTCGACTCTCGAGCCATATATGATAGGAGGGGGACTTAGAAAAATTTCGACTGTCGAGCTATATATGATAGAAGGGGGACTTGGAAAAATTTCGACTCTCGAGCTGTAGATGATAGGAGGGGGACTTGGAAAACTTTCGACTCTCGAGCTATATATGATAGGAGAGGGACTTGGAAAAATTTCGACTCTCGAGCTATAGATGATAGAAGGGGGGACTTGGAAAAATTTCGACTCTCGAGCTATAGATGACAGGAGGGGGACTCAGAAAAATTTCGACTCTCGAGCTATATATGATAGAAGGGGGACTTGGAAAAATTTCGACTCTCGAGCTGTAGATGATAGGAGGGGGACTTGGAAAACTTTCGACTCTCGAGCTATATATGATAGGAGGGGGGGACTTGGAAAAATTTCGACTCTCGAGCTATAGATGATAGGAGGGGGACTCAGAAAAATTTCGACTCTCGAGCTATATATGATAGAAGGGGGACTTGGAAAAATTTCGACTCTCGAGCTATATATGATAGGAGGGGGACTTAGAAAAATTTCGACTCTCTTGCTATAAATGATAGGAGGGGGACTTAGAAAAATTTCGACTCTCGAGCCATATATGATAGGGACTCTCGAGCTATAGATGATAGAAGGGGGACTTGGAAAAATTTCGACTCTCGAGCTATATATGATAGAAGGGGGACTTGGAAAAATTTCGACTCTCGAGCTGTAGATGATAGGAGGGGGACTTGGAAAACTTTCGACTCTCGAGCTATATATGATAGGAGGGGGGGACTTGGAAAAATTTCGACTCTCGAGCTATAGATGATAGGAGGGGGACTTAGAAAAATTTCGACTCTCTTGCTATAAATGATAAGAGGGGGACTTAGAAAAATTTCGACTGTCGAGCTATATATAATAGGAGGGGGACTTGGAAAAATTTCGACTGTCGTGTTATATATGATACGAGGGGAACTCAGGTTCCCTGTTAAAATTTCGACTCTCGAGCTATATATGATAGAAGGGGGAGAAAAATTTCGACTTTCGAGCTGTATATGATAGGAGGGAAACTCCAAATCTAGGCTTCCTTGAATTTTCAATACCAAGTCTCATTCGAATCATAAAACAGGTTCCCTGCGTTCCTCGTTTAACTTCGTTAAGGAAGCCGTCATTTTTCTAAGCTCCTATCATATACAACTCGAGAGTGGAAATTTTTCAAAGTCCCCCTCCTATCACATAAAGCTTGGGGGTTGAAATTTTTTCCAGTCTTTCTCTCCCCCTATCATATATCGCTCAGAACCTGAAACTTCCCCAAGTCCCCCACTTATCATATAAGGCTTAGGGGCTGGAATTTTTTCAAGTCCCGAAATTAATGACGTCACAATTTGAATGAGCTCGCACTCGTGGTCGTTTTCTGTAAATACCCAGGGGACTAGGGTGTTTCACCAAAAGATTTTTCACCTAAAAAAATTCACCGATCAAGATTCACCTACAGAAAGTTCATTTACAGATAATTCAGAAGTAGTGGTTCACCACATTGAAAGTTCACCGTGACGAAAGTTCACCGACAAAATTCGATTATATTTTTATTCATGAAGTTAATTATTCGGTTTAATTCAAGTTTAATAATAATAATAATAATAGAAAATTAATTTTTTAATTTTATTTTTGATATTTTATTTAATAAAATTAAATAGAATATTATTTTTTATATTTTCAAGTATTATTTATTTTTATATTTTAACTAAATTTAATTTTGAAGAAAAAATAAATAAGATAAAATAAAATAATTTAAATTGATATAATTTTTAAATAATCATTTATTGAAAATGGAAACCATTTTTATTAAAATTTTTAAACAAAATTACAAATAAATAAATCGATGTAATAAATTAAAAATTATAATTATAAATAATAAAATATAATTTATCAATTATTTTATTTAATTAATTTGATTTATAATTAATGTTAATAATTTAATTGAATAAATTTTCTTTATTGAATTATTATTCATTTAAATAATTTTATAAATAAAATTTGGTATATCAAAGCATCAAATAAAAGTCAGACAGCTGATTGAAAAATGTGATAATTTCGTCATCAGTGTCGGTGAACTCAAAAACAGAAGATGAACTTTCCTGACAGTGGAAAAAAAAACTGGCAGGTGAACTCTCCTGTCGGTGATGTGTACATGCCTTCAAAAAGACTTACTCGGTGAAAAATCTTTCGGTGAACGGGTCGGACCCCACAAAAGAGATAGCGAGTTCCCCGCTAAAATAGAAAACATTATCAAGCCTCTCAATTCGTATTCTTGTCCCTGCCACACGAGGGGCTTTTGATTTCGAATGACTAATTGGAAAATAAGATAAAGTATATGAGGCACCTAGTAAGGACGAGTTCGTTGAAAGAAAACCTGGACTGGATATTAGCAGGACCTAAGATGAGAGCAGAATAGTATTTCTAAAAACCCACTCGTTCCTCCCCCTCTAAAAGTACTTTCAAATGGATCCGTCTGCCTTATCTGGGTGAGAAATTCTTATCCTCTATCTCTAGCTGAGTGCCTTAAGCCAAGCTATCGCCCTGCTTTTCAGTAAGGGGATTTTTTTCGGAAAAACGTCTGCCGTCTGGCTGGTCGGCAAAGCTTGGGGACAGTTACTTGAAGTGACTGTATCTACTCCAAGAGCACACCTTGCGAGTAACTCGTAGTGGTTCTTTGTAATGACAAAGGATAATACAGAAGATTTTAATTAGTCTACGGAAACCCTCATTAAATTCTTCAATCATGAGACTGATACAAATTATGATTTATTATTATTTTTTTCTTTCGTCCGTAGCATCTCACTCTTCTTACTAGAAACTGTACTTACCCTTATTGCCGAGACCCCATGCTTGGTGCTCTCATAACTTCCGATAATTTACAATCGTACCAGCTTCGCTTTGAATACCATATTTAATGACCTCAGTAATGTTAACGTAGTCTTCGACAATGAAAATAGACCCTGAAAGTAATACCAGTTTATCGTCCAATTTTTTTTCTTTCTTACTTTTCAATGTTAATTTATAATGGATTTTCTTCAGTATACGAGAACACGCGGAATATTACCCCATCGATAAATCATAAAACAATTTCCAGATCATCTCGATGTCAATTTTCGAAGAGAGTGCCAGTATTGGCTGCGGTCGGAAGGCGAATATATTCGTGCAATACAATTCTAGGATTCTGCGCTGGTTTTGTTTCTGTCACTGAGTTTTTGTAGTCGTTAATCAGCGACTTTTATTACATAATGAGAAGCTAATAAAAATACACTCATTGTTATCGACAATAGAAACCAATAAAGCAGCGATATCTAAAAATTAGTTGCATGTCTTACAGCCTGCGTGTAGTAACAGTATTTTTCGTCGTACATAGGTAGATGTCCGCAACAGGTACAATGTTTTATACGCTCTTATAACAAGTATTCCTTTCTTTTTGACGTTCGTATAGTCAACAATTTTTTCATTACATCGAAGTCGTTATATAATTTGATCGATATTAGTCATCTATTTTTTGACTGAAAGGTTTTTGATAGGACCAGCGCAGCGATCTTACCACAGAGAGCGATTCGACTAACAAAAGTATGCCTATTATAAGTACGTACAGCACATATAGAGTATGCATTTTCGCGCAGACATCAGAACGATAAACCTGTAGTCCATACCACAAGTTTCAAAACTATCGCCGCATCGGTAGTCCGGAACGTGAACGACACAGCGTGCTGTATATTGCCGAAATTTAAAGATAACATCGCGGCGTTCTTAATCAAAAAAGAATCGGTCAAGGAGACCTTTTTTTTTTTTTTTGTATTACAACATACGAACGATCGATGTGCGCGAAAAATGAACATTAAACTGTGCTTCATTTAGTAGATATGACATCGTTAGTGGACTCCTCATATTCTTTCTGGCACGATGAAAACGCAATAGATTTCTCAATTTTTCATACAATTTTCAGATTTTCGAACACTGCCATTTTCTTATTAAGACTTTTCTCATTTAGAGGAGGAAATAAGTAATTTTTTCAAAATCTTTATCAGCCTAAGAATCATGAGTGAGACCCTACCCCTAATTTTGAACTCTGCAAAAATCCTCCCTTCATCCTCGTTACCCCGTCGGTGATTCAGAAATCTGCGAGTACACCCTCCCACCCTTATTGGTAGTATAGTGTATATCAGGCCTAGTATGATGTAAGCTAAGCTTGTGGCCTTAGTTAGTAAGTAAGCTTATATTAGGCATGGTAAAATCAAGGCTCAATATAAGTCTAGTTTACTAAATGTGAAACTAACTAGCTTTCTCAGGGTCCGTCCCCACTTCCCTACAACCATGACCTTGGGACTCGAAAGAATTTCTGCCAACCTCTTCCCTACCTAATTCCCTGGATTTACCGATAAACCAGATCGACCAGATATCTCAGTTGATTTGAGTAAATATTGACCAAAAATAGACTGAGGGGGTGCTCTGATGATTGACTAATAACAGACCAACTTTTTCAGTCGATTTACTTCCGCTCTTTCCTACCATATTTAGACCACATTTAAAACGACTTGAAAAAATGTTGAATGAAAAAATTAGTCGATCTGTAGGTGATGTAGGTACCATAAAATGGTCTATCTTCAGTCGTTGGCCATACTTCCTCTGCAATTGACTATATTTTGACCATTTTTGACCAAAAAAAGAGTCGATTCCTAGGGAACCTTGACGATATAAAATATTTTCTCAGAGTCAATATTTAATCATTGTCAACAAACCACCATAATTAGAATTCTTCTGACGAAAAAGATTGGTAGATTTCTGGGCAATGTAGACGATTATAAAATAGTCTGTTGTAGCCTATATTCAAGAGATATTAACGAACCACTACCAATAGACCCCTTTTGACAAAGCAAAACAATCAAGTTTTGGGCAATAGAGACACCATAAAACGGTCTATAGTTAGATGATATTAATAGACCACCATTTTCGACAGGAAAAACCAGTCCTTATCTAAGGCTTTCTCATGTGAGAGAAGAAAGAAATGAAGATAGCAATCTCGTTAGCAGGATTATATCGAGAGGAGTGCGATTTTAGTATAAAATTACAATATTAATTAGTATTACCTTTAATTAGAAATTTGTGGATACCAATTAAAATTGAATCATTTAATTTAAATAATTTTTTTTAATGAATCTAAATATTATATGTATCTATTTACCTATTTAAATTTAATTTATAAAATTCGTACATTATAACGTAATTTTAAATTTAATTATTGTATTTAATTGATATAATACAATAATTATCATTATTCTTTATCAATTTATTATTTATAAATTAATTTTTATCAATTTAATTTATATTAATTTTGTTATTTAAATTGACTCTTTAAAAATTGTTTTTTAATAATTTTTTTATTTGTCATAAATAAACCTAATAATTTTCTATTAATTGAATGTAAAATTGAACAAAAAAATGAAAAATATCATTCTGGTTCAATATGATTATTTAAAATCATTGAAATGATTAAATAATTAATTCTCATTTAAAGGATAAAATATGTTACATAAATTGAATGATATAAAAAGTTATTTAGTTTCAATTTTTTTAGTCGTTTTATAATAATTTTTATTGAAAATTAATATAAATATTTTATTAAATAAATTATTCTGGAAAAAAAATTAATAGTTTTGATTAAATCAACTATATCACGAAAATTTAAATAAGATCTTTATCTTTTCAAAATAATATTATATTATAAACTTCTTAAATAAAGTTGAAATTTAATTTCAAAAAATAAAATTGATATGAAATTTAAATTAAAAAAAAAAATTATATTTAATAATTATCCGTGTTGGAACTCCTTAAATTTAATACAATAAATCTAATATTTTTATGATTAGTAGAATATGTTCATTTATTGAATAATTTTATTATTAAGAATATTAATTTTTAAATTTTATATTTTATTTTAAATTATCTTTATTTATCTGCGAGTTTGCGAGCAATATGACAGTTGATTCATTCCTAAGATATCGGCTGGAAATTTTGGGCAAAAATGAGTGACCGCGGTTTGCATGAGAATAGACCAAAAAAAAAAAGAGTGAAAATATTGCTAGATGTTGAGGAAAAATCTACTCAAAATGGATCAAGGTATCTCCTAAAATATCTGCCCAGAAATCGACTAGAAATCTTAGTCAAAATTGAGTGATAAATACAATATCAATTTTCGAAGAAACGAGGAAAAATTCCATTTTGTATTGATAATTATAACGACCAAAAAATGAGTCGAAATGTATTCCGCATAGTGATCAAAAATCAACTGAAAATATGATCGAAATTTAGTAGGAATAATACCAGACCAACAATCAACTGAAATGATTAGACAAAATTTGGTCGATTTATCTCAAAAATTTACTAAAAATCAACCATTTTCTGATACTACCATAATATTTGGTCTTTTTTCAGTCGTACCACCAAAAACCAACCAATGTCGACCATATAGTGATGGTCGATTTGATTTATCGGGTTGCGTCCATACATTCGTACGGCTCTGACATCTTCTTGTATACTAGCTTCATAATGAGATTATACTGTGTCCGGGATACTGCATAAACGTACAGGTTTAGTATGAGCCTGACTAGCTTTCAGTTCCTTAGTGTAGTATACGATGACACGAAAACCGATCGTGGGAAATTCGATCGAAAAAAAATTGTTCGCCATGAAAATTTTTGGAAAAAAAATTCATAAAAAAATTACCTCTTAAGTACCTAATTGATCGTAAGTGAAAATTGGGCGAAGAAAATAATTTACCAAAAAAAATTTATTGATTGGAATACTGATGTCTTATCTTTCAGTAGAAAAAAAAGCAAAAAGAAACAGTAGCTAAAAGCCAATATTATGAGCCCCTTTCAAGTATTCAAGAGTGTCTCCATCTTCGTCATAAGCAGCCGCTGCATTCTGTAGCCGCATGGCCGTATTCTTGTACTTTAGACGACTCTTGACTGGTGGCTCACCAGCTAGTCTTTGTTCATACTTACTTTCTAGAAGCACTTGTTCACTTAGCAGTGATTCCAAAAGCTTGAATATATTGGCATGTGAACAGGAGAGCAAGTTGCTGAAACCACGGCGCCATCCCTCCCCGATGTTATTCGTTTTCGGCATATCAAGCAGAGCGACTTCATAACAATTCCAGTACTTTGGCGTACGACGCGGTCGGTTTCTTTTTGGACGACCAATCCAGGTGTCTTACCGTTTTCGAAATTCCACTTCATAGAAAAAGTCGGAGGGTTCAAACCAACGTTCAAGCGTCAGAAGCATCACTCGTTCTTTTGTTCTTAATGTGAACAGTTGTACAAAATATGCGTCAATTTTTATGTGAAAATAAAGAAAGTAATTCAACCAGCAAACCCGTACCTCTTTTCAGAGCGCCACCTCCGCTCATTATAGGCTTAAAAATAGTGAAAGCTCATATTATTTCTCGCCGAGACAAAAAAAAACATATGTTGGAAGAAAATGTGGAGGCACCTTTCTTGTGAAGGCCTGGGTCCCCGGCCGGGACCAAAAGGGACTCCGCCTAAATTCGGACCTGTTGTCATCTAGAAGGCAGTGATTATCTTGGAGATAAACTTTAAGCTTTTTGTACAGCAACACCACAATAACATGGCTTGGGACAGGGAAAGGACACGTCGTTCGAGCAGATAGTATGGAGGTGTTCTTTGTTGAGGGAGAAATTGACAGAACCGGCGCCTGGGGACGCTCGTCAATGCGTTGAACAGACCTTGCCCGCAAAGCGACCAGAAAAACATTCTAGGAATCTGCTCGTTTGGCGCGCGAGTGGTCCAGGCAGTGAAGGATCATGGTCAAGATTCCCCTCGAGGAATGCAACGGCTCAATGATGATTGGATGATGAAGGATTATGATCTCTGAAAACGTAATATCTTATACATATTGAGAGTCGTTCTCTCTCTCTCTCTAACTCGAAAATTTTAATCCTCACGAAAGATTATTCGAGGTCTTTAAATCCAGAAATAAGAACGACGACGGATTTCCAAAAACGAGTATTATCATGATTACAAAATAATGTATGTGTAGATACATAATTCAATTTATACATATTACATATACGAGAACAATAAACGTTCCATATTAGATTCTTAATTTACCCTTACAGGATTTTCTTTTCCGCCCTTAATTACATCTTTTGTATACGTATACATGATAATAAAATTTATCATTAGCTTCTCTATTGTTAAAATACGCGACTATCGGTATCATTTGTATTTGAGATTCTATATTAATACAATACAATTTTGATTATGTTAATGCGTTTTGTCGGCGTGTTTCGTTCTATAAAAAAACGATGTTGTCCTTTTTTCATTCGAGAGGAATTGGGTTCCGTTGATTACGACCGTTTATATAGAATATCAAGAATGTATGTGATCGCACTGCTAGTTATATCTATCCGCATTACAGACAGGAACAGGCCTACGCGATGTGGCCGGCACAAAACTCAGCGAGGATCATCAGCACTCGGTCAAATGTTCGTATTTCCGCACACTTAGAAAATTGATTACGCGTATTTGTTTTCAGTCACGTCTATCAACTTGAATAATAGTCCATTCTTTATGAACGCTTGGAACAGATAATTTGTAATTGTTGTGCCATGCCGTCAGTCGGTCGAGTAGAGGAAGGAACGCGCGATAAAATACACATTACTTTGCTGCAAACCTCTGCACAAGAATTACAATGCACTTGTCTACTTAGGAAGAAAGAAGTTCATGCGGGATGTACAGTTCCGCATGCAGCATCGCATATTCATTTTTGTTTTTTTTTTTTTACGTTGCATATAATTAATTTCGGGATCTACCAAAGACAACAAGTCATGAGGAAAGTAATCGCTTGTAATACTTACGTACGAGGATGTGAATACGAGTATTTTTCACGATGAAGAAACTTGATGAGAATTCAATATCGTGCGCAGGCACACAAACTTGTGCAACTTCGAAAAGTTTAGGGAGGTTTGGTGCGGTGTAGTTCAAGTTTGGTATACAGCAGTAGCTGAAGCAATATAGCATTCAAGATTGTGATGAAGAATCTATTTTCTCAGCGACAAAACTCGCAGTTCACTTCGTTCGTTAGTTGCAGGGTCTGTTAGTTGAGACGGACAGAGAAGCACACGCGAAATTTTGTGATTTCGATAATCGATTTTGCAGCAATACAAGAGTACAGAAAGGGTGAAATGGAAGCTAACATGTCTCTTTCATAGACGGAATTCCCTCCTTTACCCCATTCTTAGCCTGGTATATGTTGAGTACACTGTATGTTACGCCTGGTACGAGGGCCGCGATGAGCTAGTTAGCCTAAAATACAGTATGAAACTTACTTGTTCGTTAGAGGTACAGATCCCAAAATAACCAAACCGAAATTTCTACAAGTGCCTAGCAAAACCCACATTTTTTCAACGGAGTTGAACGAGGGGTGGTAGGGAACCTGTTTAATGGGCACGTGGATCTGAAAAATATGTAACGTCACAGACTTGGACTTTGAAGCTATATGATAGGAGGGGGGCTCAGGAAAATGTCGACCTCCAAGTTATTGCATGTCTGGCTCACTGAAGGAGCTGAGCCTATTAGTTTATGAAGCATTGCATATCTAGTTGGTACATTGAAGGGATTATCTTTCAGGCTATACCGATCTTCGAATCATGATATGATACGGGACATAGAATACCTTAGAAGGATGTTCTGAGTCTTATGGTGTTTGAAGCGTTGTATATCTGGCTCATTGAAGGGGCTAAGTCAATTGATGTATGAAGCTTTGCATATCTAGTTGCTCGAAGGGGCTATCTTTCAGGCTATACAAACCGACCACCGAGCTGCATTGGCGGACGTTTTTCCACCGTCCCCCCCAACAGGCTCCCTGTTAACAGGTCAAGGTCCCTTTTTGTAGTGGGTTTTCCAGAAAGAGCACTAGCCCCAGTCCAAGTCAAGAATCCGTGATGGTTTTGTGGCAGTTTTTAGCGGGGAACCCACTATCCCTTTTATTGGGGGTACTTTCAGGAATCTTTCGTCCGCGAGCGCGAGTGCGAGCAAGGTTGATGACGTCATGAGTTGATGACGTCACGAAGAGGGGAGGGGGACTTGGAAAAATTCCGACCTCCGAGCTATATATGACAGGAGGGGGACTTAGAAAAAACGACGGCTTCCTTGACGAAGTTAAACGAGGAACGCAGGGAACCTGTTTTATGAGTCAAATAGGATTTGGTATTGAAAATTCAAGGAAGCCTAGACCTAGATAAAGCTAGTATAAAGAAGGCCTAGACGTAAAATAAGCCTAGTATAATGTAGTTTGAAAGTCCAAGTTTTTCTCAAATCTCGAGGTATTTATGATAGGAGGGAGACTTGGGAAAATTTGTCTCCTATCATATATAGCTCGAGAGTCAAAAGTTTTCCAAGTCCCTCTTCTATCATATATAGCTTCAGATTCGAAATTTTTTCTAAGTCCCTCTCCTATCATATATAGCTCGAGAATCGAAATTTTTCCAAGTCCCCCTCCTATCATATATAGCTCGAGAGTCGAAATTTTTCCAAGTTCCCCTCCTATCATATATGACTCGAGAGTCAAAATTTTTCTAAGTCCCTCTCCTATCATACATGGCTCGAGGGTCGAAATTTTTTCTAAGTCCCTCTCCTATCATATATGACTCGAGAGTCGAAATTTTTCTAAGTCCCCCTCCTATCATATATAGCTCGAGAGTCGAAATTTTTCCAAGTTCCCCTCCTATCACATACAGCTCGAGAGCCGAAATTTTTTCCAAGTCCCTCTCCTATCATATATGGCTCGAGAGTCGAAATTTTTCCAAGTCCCCCTCCTATCATATATAGCTCGAGAGTCGAAATTTTTCCAAGTCCCCCTCCCATCATATATAGTTCAAGAGTCGAAATTTTTTTCCATGTCCGCCTCCTATCATATATAGTTCGAGAGTCGAAATTTTTTTCCATGTCCCCCTCCTATCATATATAGCTCGAGAGTCGAAATTTTTCCAAGTCCCCCTCCCATCATATATAGTTCAAGAGTCGAAATTTTTTTCCATGTCCGCCTCCTATCATATATAGTTCGAGAGTCGAAATTTTTTTCCATGTCCCCCTCCTATCATATATAGCTCGAGAGTCGAAATTTTTCCAAGTCCCTCTCCTATCATATGTGACTCGAGAGTCAAAATTTTTCCAAGTCCCTCTCCTATCATATATGACTCGAGAGTCAAAATTTTTCTAAGTCCCTCTCCTATCATACATGGCTCGAGGGTCGAAATTTTTTCTAAGTCCCTCTCCTATCATATATTCTCGAGAGTCGAAATTTTTCCAAGTTTTTCGCTGGACGGCGCACGGCGCACGGCGTACGCCAGATTTCTCAAATAGCCCCCCATAAAACAGGTTCCCTGTTAAAATTCCGACCTCCGAGCTATATATGATAGGAGGGGAACTTGAAAAGACGACGGCTTCCTTGAAATTGCAGCGCGTTCAAGTTGTCACGTCATGATTTTAGGACTTGGAAAACGTCAGTCTCTAGGGGACTCGGGACAGCGGGCTCCCCGCTGTTTATTTGTGACGATTTTTCCAAGAGTAGTCCCAATCCTATGAGCAGATGAGATGCTAAAATTACCAGAACCGACGGATAAAATGGTTACAATTCATTCAAATGAACGCCACAACCGCTTCTGCGATGTATTAGGCTGAGAAAACGCAAGGGCTGATATTTCTGTAGCGCATGCGTAATCACGCACTCAACAACGACGAGAGAAGCGCGCTGTAATGCAATGTTGTACCTCTAAGTGTTGCCAGATGAAAGTCTTGATAACGAACCCCGTGTAGATGGAGCAACCTAAATCATCTTCGGAGAGAGACAAATGCCTTTGTATATCGGAATGAATCGGATCTGGAATGAAAATCCAGGTAACGTACCACCAAAATACCAAGAATCTCAAAGGTGTTATAAAATGTGCCTCCCCTGGCAACACTGATAGTACCTCTCTGTGAGTGTATATTAGTTGTGCTTATGAATATTGAACCTTATACTGAACTGAAAGTAAAATTATAAGGTACTTTCGGGTACCACATTATTCGAGACAGAATTTTCGATAACAATCCTTTGGGAGTTCCGATTTCATTAGAGATTGAGACGACATTTGTTTTCCTCGCTGATCAGGGGGCACGCGAGACTCAGAAAAAGGCATTCAGTACAATCAAGCAGAGAAATAGACACAATGTAAGCTTGAAAATAAGGCCATCATTTGCGAACAAGTAATCCAATCCATGGTACACGACGTGAGACCAGAAGCCCGGACCAGAATTGGGAAAGTACTGTTGGACATCAAAAAGAATATGCGCCAAACCAATGATAGAACGCAAGTAATGCAAAGGTAGGTCACAGAGCTACAAAAGAAGATCCGACAGAACAACCTGATTTTGACAAAGGCGGACGAAGGAAACACGGCAGTGGTAATAGAGAAGGAGGACTACACCCAAAAAGTGGAGTCGTACATCGCAGTGAGTGGATACTAAGAGCTGACAAAGGACCCAACACAGAAATACCAAGATAACCTGAAAGCTGTGTTGGAACGGAACAATGTACACGGCAATGGAAGGATGCTTGAGATGAACCCGGTTGCACCGAAACTCAAGGGGCTTGTAAAACTCCACAAAGCGAACCGTCCGATGAGACCCCTGGTCAACAGCATTCAATCACCATGCTACAAGATAGCGTTCGTGAAAGAAAACTTCCAGTTTGCACACAGACAAGGCATTAGAAACAACAGAGAGCTGATTGAGCTACTGGACAAGTTGGAAATCAAGAGTAACGACAAGCTGATATCCTTTGATGTGGCAAACCAAAGGAGGAACTTCTCACTCTGCTCAAGAACAACGGATACCATGGGAACCTCGATGGGCCGAAGTACGCCAACATAGTGAAAGAGATCTTGAGCCAGAACTACAGCCACTTTAATAATAGGTTCTACAGTCAGGAAAGGGCACTTGCGGTGGGATCACCGCTGTCACAAATACTGGCGGAGATATTCATGAATGACATGGAAAACAAGATATTGAAGGGCAGCAAGTTCAGAAACTCGATCAAACAGTGGGTCAGATATGTAAATGATATCCTAATTGTGTGGTCAGGCACTGATAGACAGGTGGATCTATTGCTTTCGGAAATAAACGCGATAAATGAGAGCGTCATATTTACAGTGGAAAGAGGCAATGGGACCATCGACTATTTGGACATTACACTCACACTGAAGAACAACAGGATAGAATACAAAATCTGCAGGAAGCCTACGCATAATGACACCATCATCCCAAATGGCTCCTACCACCACCCCAGGCACGAGTTGGCGGCAATCTAGAACTACTGCTATCGAGCAATTTCTATCCTCAAGAACAACAAAGAGAAGAGAAAAGAGTTCGAGATATTAAAGCAGATCGCAGAAGCAAATGGCTACCATAGAGGCGTGGTGGATGGAGTCTTTGGGAAAATGGAAACAAAGAAGAAAACTTTTGATGCCATAGTGAGAAAGTACGCCGGATCGACACCATACATGGGAAAGTACACAAACAAGGTGACAAAGGCGTTCAATGGCTATGATGTAAATGTGGGTATCCATAAAAAAACAAATCCATGGTTAAGAGAATCAGCAATGACCAGATGGAACAGAAGGACAAGGAAAGCTTGAGCGGAGTGTACAAGATCAGTTGTGAACAGTGCGAGGGCATCTACATCGGCGAGACTGGGAGAAAATTTGAGATCAGGAAAGAGGAGCACAAAAAGTCGAGGGAGAAAGAAGGTGGTGAGTCACTCTTTGGTAAACACTGTAACAAAGAATACCATAATGAAGAGGCAATATTTGAAGCAAAGAGAAGGAAACTCTGGGAACAAATGGAGATTGCAAAGGCAAAGAAGAACAGAACCAACCAATGAGATGACAGGAAACCCGGTAGCCAATAGAAACGCAGTATTTAGGACTATAGATTGAACCAATCACCAAGCAATATGTTAGCCAATAAGAACACAATGTCATAATATTGCAAAAATAAGTTTGTAAGAGTGGACCAATCACAACACAGCTTTGTTATAGGCAACAAGATCACAGTGTTATACTATAAAAATTCATGTTTAAGGCCTTGTTCTCCAGTTGCGACACAACTGATGATAGGATAACGTACAAAAGTACTCTTGTAAAAGCAACGAATAAAGTAGATTTGTACATTTGAAAACTTTTTCAAGGAAAGAAGACGTCTATTCGGAAATAGAATGGGTTACTGAATAAAAATACGAGCCGCTTCCTCTCATCCTAATCAATTTTGTCTGATGGAAGTGGATCGCGGCTTTGTTTACAGCGACCCATGAGGACTTCGAAAAATTTCATCTACCTATATGGGTTGAAAGTACAAAATGAAGGCTGGATTTGGGGAAATTCCAAGTTCTGGACTCTCACAGAGGAAAGACTTTGCTGATGAGCGAAGTTCCGATGATCAATAATCGAAGGTCAATAGCTTCTCTTCATCAAAGTTCATAATAGCAATGTTTTTTATTAGGGACCCTCCATTATTTCTGCTGGGGATTTATTCTACAACAGTTTTACGGATGACCATCCTCCTCTAAATAACGCAATGGGGAAATTTTTGGCCGTAATCCCCATGGTGGAAATAATTGGAAAAATTATGAACTGAAAGAAGGCGCGGCGCTTCAAGGCAGTGTCATCATCATTGAGTTTGGAAAGATGTCAAGTCCAAAGTTATACAAAGAAAAGGATTTTGGAAAAATCTTGACCGAATAGCTGATCTATTCTATGGGTCATTGGACTCGATGACACCAAAAATTGCGTGTTGTCCGCTGTCATTCCTTAGTTTTTTGACATGTTTCATGGTTGTCTTTACTGAAAACCAGCCCATAAAGAAGGCGGGGCTAAAACCCTGCGAGGTCCCTTTTTACGTGTTTCTGCGCGACCTACGAAACACACACACACACACACACACACACATGATCACCGTCCCGTTCCAATGAGCGAATTTGGTGTGTCAAAACTCTCTCTCCTCCAACGTCGAAACATTTCAAATCGATTTATCATAAGTGTTTAACGTTAAAAACTTTTCTTTTGCCATGGGTTGGTTTTCTTTCAAAGTGCCTGAATAAGATAAGCCGTTTTTGCTGCTGTATCGTCCATCAAATCTCTGAGGCTTTCTTTGTTTCCATGAACAGTAGAATGAATCACAGGAAAAAGGCGAATGTAGACGAAAATAATAGTAAGTTATCTCCTGCTTTTTCCAGTTGACTTAGTTTTTAAAGAAGACCTCATCTTCATATTGAAAAATTTTCGGCCTCAATCCAACTTTGGGTTCTTTCAATTGCTTTCATTAAACTTTCAATACCTCAACAATGAACTATTCGATTTAAATTAGTTGAACGTACATTCAGCCTCATACTGTATTCAATCATTCAGCTTGTATAATATTTAGGTTCGAGAGTCGTATTCATCAGATCATTGATCGAGACCTTCGTAACGATTTTCTATTAATCTCGCGAATGAAATTAATTTCTCTTTTGTCGTTTTGTAAGACAACACAAAGCGAGCCTAATAAGATTTTATTTGCAGCGAAGTGAGAAATGACGTACTACAGTTTTAATGAATATAATATTCCTATTTCCACGCTCTGTCACCTCCACTAATGTATTCTTGTCAAACATCAATAACTGCCCAAAACTCATTCGTCCTACAATTTTTATAATTATTATTGCGTGTCCGCGCAACAAGCGCACAGAGTTCTTTGTCGCATTTTGATAAAATTTGACCGACATTCACGTTCAATCTCTATTGTCATCGTAAAACTCACACATCGGCTATTTTGATAACGGTACTCGAGATACGTATTCATTTATAGTAACGACGGTACGGAGACGATGACGACGATCAGTTTACCCAATTCGAAAATTCATCGTAGTCTGCCATCGGTACTTGTTGATATACTCGTTCACATTTACGTGTACTTCCTTTAATACGCGACTTTTTTTTTTTTCTGACACCATCATGCGTCATGGACTATATGCTCGCGAACAATATGATTATTTACATATCCACTGGCGCAATGTCATGTGCAAAATCATCATCGCAGTATTTTTCATTGGCTTTTCGTGCAACAGAGAGGAATCGTCAGTATACCGTTAAAAGGTACCTGTAATATATGGTTAAAGTACGTGATTGTCAAGCCCTCTCCGCTTCGTACGGAAATGATGATTGAATTTTCTGATGAAGTAAGGATCGTGTATTATTAATTAGCACCGCGTACACGTGACAACTATTTGTGTGGTCACGGAAATTCTTTTATCCAGGGAGAGTAGGTACCTTTCTAAAATAACATGACTCTCATCAATAATATTAGTTTGGCAAGAAGCTTTAAAAAGTCCACCTACGCCTACGTTTATCATGCCCGGACGCCTGAAAAAGATTATATACGATGGCATTTTAAGTCGATAAAAAATGTTGCGAGGAGTCGTGTCAGTATATCAAATTACATAAATCAATCGATGAGCGTACAAATATTTAGAATCAAAAATTCTGCTGGACGAATCTAAATACATTTTGAAAAGGGGTTTTTCAATTTTACAAATCTACTTTATTAGTTGCTTTTACAAGAGTACTTTTGGGTGTTATCCCATCATCAGTTGTGTCGCGACTGGAGAATAAGGCCTTAACCATGAGTTTTTATAGTATAACACTGTAACCTTATTGGCTATAACAATGCTGTGTTGTGATTGAGTCACCTCTTAGAAACTTATTCTTACAATAATATGACATTGTGTTCTTATTGGCTAAAACATATTGCTTCGTGATTGGTTCAATCTATTGTCCTAAATACTGCGTTTCTATTGGCTACCTGGATTCCTGCCATCTCATTGGTTGGTTCCGTTTTTCTTCTCTCGTCCAATCACCAGGCCGAATAATTTTTCGCTGTCAAATGTGGTTACATTGTTCAAGAGGCAGGCTTTCTTCCTGTTGGCTTTTGCAATCTCCATTTGTTCCCAGAGTTACAGTTTTTCTCAAACAGTGACTCACCATCTTCTTTCTTCCTCGACGTTTTGTGCTCCTTTCTCTTGATCTCAAACTTTCTCCCAGTCTCACCTATATAGATCACCTCGCACTGTTCACAACTGAGCTTGTACACTCCGCTCAAGCATTCCTTGTCCTTCTGTTCCGTCTGGTCTTTGCTGGTTCTCTTAACCATGGATCCGTTTTTATGGATACCCACATTTACATCATAGCCATTGAACGCCTTTATCACCTTGTTTGTGTACTTTCCTATATATGGTATCGATCCGGAGTACTTTCTCACTATGCTATCATGGGTTCGTTTCTTTGTTTCCATTTTCCCAAAGACTCCCTCCACCACACGTCTGCGGTAGCCATTGGCTTCTGCGATCTGCTTTACTATCTCGATCTCTTTCCTCTTCTCTTCGTTGTTCTTGAGGATAGAAATTTCCCGATAGCAGTAGTTCTGGATTGCCGCTAACTTGTGTCTGGGGTGGTGGTAGGAGTCATTTGGGATGATGGTGTCAGTATGCGTCGGCTTCCTGTAGATTTTGTATTCTATCCTATTGTTCTCCATTGTGAGTGTAAGGTCCAAATAGTTGATGGTCTCATTGCCTTTTTCTACTGTGAATTTGATGCTCTCATTCATCGCGTTCATTTCTGAAAGGAATAGATCCACCTGTCTATCAGTGCCTGACCACACAATTAGAATATCGTCTACATATCTGGCCCAGTGTTTGATCGAGTTTCTGAACTTGCTGCCCTTCAATATTTTGTTTTCCATATCATTCATGAATATCTCCGCCAGTATTGGTGACAGCGGTGATCCCATCGCAAGTCCCCATTCCTGTCTGTAGAACCTGTTATTGAAGCGGCAATAGTTCTGGCTCAAGATCTCCTCCACTATGTTGGCGTACTTTGACCCATCGGGGTTCCCATGGTATCTAGCTGTTGTCTTTGAGCAGAGTGAGAAGTTCCTCCTTCGGTATGGTACCAAACATATTAGTCACATCAAGGGATATCAGCTTGTCGTTACTCCTGATTTCCAACTTGTCCATTTGCTCAATCAGCTCTCCGTTGTTTCTGATACTTCGTCTGGGTGCAAACTGGTAGTTTTCTTTCAGGAATGTGGCTACGATCTTCGCTATCTTGTAGCATGGTGATTGAATGCTGTTGACCAGGGGTCTCATCAGACGGTTCGCTTTGTGGAGTTTTACAAGCCCCTTGAGTTTTGGTGCAACCGGGTTCATCTCAAGTGTCCTTCCATTGCCGGGTACATTGTTCCATTTCAACACAGCTTTCAGGTCATCTTGGTATTTCCGTGTTGGGTCCCTTGCCAGCTCTTGGTATCCATTAACTGCGATGTACGACTCCACTTTTTGGGTGTAGTTCTCCTTCTCCACTACCACTACCGTACTGCCCTTATCCGCCTTTGTCAAAATCAGGTTGTTCTGTCGGATCTTCTTTTGTAGATTTGTGACCTTCCTCTGCATTACTTGCGTTCTGTCATAGGTTGCGCACATGTCCTTTTTGATGTCCAACAGCACTTTCCCAATTTGGTCCGGGCTTGTGGTCTCGCGTCGTGTTCCGAATGACTCCTACCACCTCCCCAGGCACAATTCAGCGGCAATCCAGAACTACTGCTATCGGGCAATTTCTATCCTCAAAAACAACGAAGAGAAGAGGAAAGAGATCGAGATAGTAATACGGCTTCCTTAACGAAGTTAAACGAGGAACGCAGGGAACCTGTTTTATGATTCGAATGAGATTTGGTATTGAAAATTCAAGGAAGCCTAGATCATATATAGCTCGACAGTCGAAATTTTTCCAAGTCCCCCTTCTATCATATATAGCTCGAGAGTCGAAATTTTTCTAAGTCCCTCTCCTATCATATATAGCTCGAGAGTCGAAATTTTTCTAAGTTCCCCTCCTATCATCTATAGCTCGAGAGTCGAAATTTTTCCAAGTCCCTCTCCTATCATATATGGCTCGAGAGTCGAAATTTTTCCAAGTTCCCCTCCTATCATCTATAGCTCGAGAGTCGAAATTTTTTCTAAGTCCCCCTTCTATCATATATGGCTCGATAGTCGAAATTTTTCCAAGTCCCTCTTCTATCATATATGACTCGAGAGTCGAAATTTTTCTAAGTCCCTCTTCTATCATGTATAGCTCGAGAGTCGAAATTTTTCCAAGTCCCCCTCCTATCATATATAGCTCGAGAGTCGAAATTTTTCTAAGTTCCCCTCCTATCATCTATAGCTCGAGAGTCGAAATTTTTCCAAGTCCCTCTCCTATCATATATGGCTCGAGAGTCGAAATTTTTCCAAGTTCCCCTCCTATCATCTATAGCTCGAGAGTCGAAATTTTTTCTAAGTCCCCCTCCTATCATATATAGCTTGAGAGTCGAAATTTTTCTAAGTCCCTCTCCTATCATATATGGCTCGAGGGTCGAAATTTTTCTAAGTTTTTCGCTGGACGGCGCACGGCGGACGCCAGATTTCTCAAATAGCCCCCCATAAAACAGGTTCCCTGTTAAAACAGATCGCAGAAGCCAATGGCTACCGCAGACGTGTGGTGGAGGGAGTCTTTGGGAAAATGGAAACAAAGAAACGAACCCATGATAGCATAGTGAGAAAGTACTCCGGATCGATACCATATATAGGAAAGTACACAAACAAGGTGATAAAGGCGTTCAATGGCTATGATGTAAATGTGGGTATCCATAAAAACGGATCCATGGTTGAGAGAACCAGCAATGACCAGACGGAACAGAAGGACAAGGAATGCTTGAGCGGAGTGTACAAGCTCAGTTGTAAACAGTGCAAGGTGATCTGTATCGATGAGACTGGGAGAAAGTTTGAGATCAGGACAAAGGAGCACGAAACGTCGAGGGAGAAAGAAGATGGCAAGTCACTGTTTGAGAAACACTGTAACGAGGAAAACCACGATGGAGAGGTAATATTTGGAGTCATACACGTAGAGAATCGCACAAAGAGAAGAAAACTCTGGGAACAAATGGAGATTGCAAAAGCCAAGAGGAAGAAAGTCTGCCTCTTCAACAATATAATCACATTTGACAGCGAAAAATTATTCGGCCTGGTGATTGGACGAGAGAAGAAGAACGGAACCAACCAATGAGACGGCAGGAATCCAGGTAGCCAATAGAAACTCTGCATTTAAAACAATAGATTGAACCAATCACAAAGCAGTATGTTTTAGCCAAACACAATGCCATATTATTGTAAGAATAAGTTTCTAAGAAGTGAACCAATCACAACAAAGTATTGTTATAGCTAGAGTTAGGATTTTTCGGTACCGATAAATCAAAATTCGGTTTTTTGAAATGTCATTTTCGGTATTATTCGGTATTTTCCAAATTTTTGAACGTAAAAATAATAATTACCAAAAAAAATGGTAAAAAAGGGGGAATTTCGCAATAATTACAACCAAAATTATGATTTTCGCAGACATTCATGCTCAGTTTTAAGAGATCTCAATAAACCTCAAAACGAGTGTTCTACCCAACGCAACGTGAGCTTCACGTTCAATTTCTTTTGAAATTAGTAGATTTTCCAAAAACAACCAATTTTTCTCGTAACTCACAATATTTCCGTACTATTTTGCAAAATCTCGCTATTTCACGCGTTGCCAGCAGTTTTTTGGGAATTTTTGGACGTTTAAGTCAATTTTCGGTTTTATTCGGTGGTGAAGTCCATTTTCGGTGTTTATTCTGTTTTCGGTATTTTTCGGTGAAATAAAATTTTTTTCCTGGCCTTCCTACACCCTAAATCGTGTTCATCTTTCATTATTTTTGACTCGTCCTCAAAGGAAATCATTTGACAAAAACCGGCAGATCCTAACTCTAGTTATAGCCAATAAGATCACAGTGTTATACTATAAAAACTCATTGTCAAGGCCTTGTTCTCCAGTTGCGACACAACTGATGATGGGATAACACCCAAAAGTACTCTTGTAAAAGCAACTAATAAAGTAAATCACAATTGAAAAACCCCTTTTCAATATTAGTGCTCTACTTACACCTCACTCACTCATTATGAGTTCCAATAACAAATACATTTTCTTGAATGAACCTGTCTCAACAGAATGCATAGTTATTGAAAAATTCTTACTATCCACGTTCACCTTCAGGAAGAGGTAGGAAGGGGACAGAATTTACTTAATTTTTACCGGGGGAAATTGCTTGAAAATTTCGCCGTGTTCTACTAAAGTTGATTTATAGTCACTTATTGTGTCGTTTGGAATTACTTTTTGGGTGGCTGGAGTATATCCGTATATGCATTCTTAACCAGAAGAGGTCAACTTTGGTATAAGCTTTCACCTTCCGCAGGTGGTAATTCAAGTTTACTATTGTTCTGGGTTCTTACCCTCCGACTTCGGCAAGATCATTCACGGGGCGACCTCTTAGCCTCTTCTGGGAACCAACAATTCAATTGCTTTGCGTTCTGCAACAGTTCAGGATTTTGTAGTTATGAGCATCTTTTTCTACAGTTTAGCCATATCTATCAATGTAGTGCCTGATAGCGAAACTTACATTGCTGCACCTTCATTGTCTCACGGGAGGTTTTAAGCAGTAATTAGTGGGTCTCGATCTCGCTATAGCGACTTCTTATACAGTACAATTGGGTGAAATGGCTTACAGTACAGTTGAACACCATGCTGATGTGTGCTAGTAGACTAGACCCATTTTTGAAAAAAAAGGATCTTAAAGTGCGTTTAATATAACATTTTGGTAACCGACATGTTCTGGATAAAAAAGATTCACTGAATTCGAAAATATTGGTAACTTTTTGATCCGACCCCTTTTAGTGGAGAAATGGGGGGTGGAACGTCAAAAAAATTGTTTTCTTTTCTCTGTTTTTTTTCTCATTATTCCCATTATTGAGCAGAAACAAAGCCTTGTAACAAAAAGACACCTCAGTTAAAAAGTATTGCCCATAAAATTTTCTTTAAAATGGCATAATTTGATATGCGCAAAAACTGACAGTATTGCCATGACAGCCACTTGAATATTTGCTGTTTCTTGGTATTTTCTGATTTTTCTTGTAATTGATGGATTTTTTACAAGTAGAAGTCGCTAAATCTGAATATATGGGTAACATTTTGATACAACCCCTTTTATAGGGGAAATTGGGGAAACGACGCCGCGCGTGACTTTCAATGCAAACGGGCGCGACTTTTGTTACTGTATAGACTTTCGATACTGTATGTGACATATTATACTACTAACAGATATAAGAGTAAAATGAATAATTGCCTAGCAAATTTGAAGGGGGAAAAAAACCAATTCAATTCTATATGGAGCATCGAATCTACCTATCTGCGAAAAATGAATTGCCTAGCAAAATAGAAGAAAACAACGATTCAATCCTACATTAATTACCTCGCCTCTTTCAACGACCGCACCTCAGGCTAGACATCCAAATTCTCGATAAAACTGATATAAGGTAACTGACATCAGTTGGAAGTAAGACGAGATAAATCAATTGGACGAAAAGTAAATATGGCGGCCCATGTCCTCACTCGTTATTATAGGGCTTTATATACAGTACACATGTGTTAAGAAGATCAGCGTGAAAATGAATTACTTAATAGCAAATTGGAAGAACTTGATTGCCCTTTGCGCGCTGTACGCCACCTGGCAAAAAACTTGGAATAATTTTGACTCTCGAGTTATTATGATAGAAGGGGGACTTGGAAAAATTTCAACCCCCGAGCTATGTATAACAGGGAGTGGATTCAGAAAAATTTCCACCTTCCACCTATATACATACTTCGGAGTCCCTAAAATAGGTCCAGGTCATTGATGACAACCTATTCTGAAATCCCCGTTGTATCATATTAGAGCTCGGAGGTTGAAATTTTTTCAAGTTCCCTTTCCATCATATACAGCTCGGGAGTCAAAATTTTTTCAAGTCCCTCTCCTGTCATATATAGCTCGAGAGTCAAAAAAAATTTACACTCTCGAACTATATTATACTAGGCTTATAGTCTAGGTCTTCTTTATACTAGCTTTATACTAGGTCTAGGCCTCTCGAATTTTCAATACCAAATCCAATTTGACTCATAAAACAGGTTCCCTGCGTTCTTCGTTTAACTTTGTTAAGGAAGCTGTTGTTTTTAAGCGTATGTAATGAAGGTAAGGGAAGTATTGTAACTTTCTCAAATTATACTACCAAACAAAAAATATGTAGGTATGAAACATTTTTCAACAAATGAATTTTTTTGTAAAAAGCTTTGTGTCAACTCAATAATGAAAATAATGAAAAAAACAGTCGACATTCTACCCCCCCCCCCTATTTCATCTATAAAAGGGGTCGTATCAAAATGTTACCCATATATTCAGATTTAGCGACTTCCATCAATTACAAGAAAAATCAGAAAATACCAAGAAACAGCAAATATTCAAGTGGCTGTAATGGCAACACTGTAAGTTTTTGCGCATATCGAATTGTGCCATTTTAAAGGAAATTTCATGGGCAATACTTTTTAACTGAGGTGTTTTTTGACATGTTCCATGTCTTTTCTCTCGCCAGACCCCGATTTTGAAACTCGCGAGTACACCCCCCCCTCCCCCCCGTCAAGAGAAATCTCTACCCCGTGGGTGATTCAGAAATTCGCGAGTACACCCCGCGTAATAATATAATAATTAATAATAAATAAATAAATAAATAAATAAATAAATAAATAAATAATTAAATAATTAAATAATTAAATAATTAAATAAATAAATATTTAAATAAATAAATAAATAATTAAATAAATAAATATTTAAATAATTAAATAATTAAATAATTAATATAATTAATAATTAGAAAATCTCTACCCCGTGGGTGATTCAGAAATTCGCGAGTACACCCGCGTAATAATAATAAATAATTAATTAATTAATTAATTAAAAATTAAATAATTAAATAAATAAATAAATAATTAATATAATTAATAATTAGAAAATCTCTACCCCTTGGATGATTCAGAAATTCGCGAGTACACCCCGCGAAATAATAATAAATAATTAATTAATCAATTAATAATTAAATAATTAAATAAATAAATAATTAAATAATTAATATAATTAAATAATCAAATAAATAAATAAATAAATAATTGAATAAATAAATAATTAAATAAATAAATAATTAAATAAATAAATAATTAAATAATTAATATAATTGATAATTAGCGAGACAGGGGGCGAACGAGCGGAGCGAGTTCGCGCTCCCCCATATTTCTCATAGAAGACTTGAATTTTCCATACCATTCCAATACAACAGCGAGATCGCTCGTTCGCCCCACGAAAGTTGATACCTCAAAATATAGAACACCCACAATTACCTCAAAATATTTCTCTTACAAGACTTATACGACGCCAAGATAGGTAAAGGGAGTAAACGAATAATATCTCACGAACACTTGACCTAGTAGAAGAATTAATAATAAATAAATGAATGAATAAATAAATAGATAAATAAATAAATAAATAAATAGATAAATAATATTAAATAATTAAATAATAAAATAATTGAATAATTAAATAATTAAATAAATAAAGGCTGAATAATCGAAATTTTTCCAAGTCCCCTACACTTGAATTGTCTCATACCATTCGAATACAACAGCGAGACAGGGGGCGAACGAGCGGAGCGAGTTCGCGCTACCCCATAGTTCTCAAAAAAGACTTGAATTTTCTCATACCATTCCAATACAACAGCGAGATCGCTCGTTCGCCCCACCGAAAGTTGATACCTCAAAATATAGAACACCCACAATTACCTCAAAATATTTATCATACAAGACTTATACGACGCCAAGAGAGGTAAAGGGGTAAACGAATAATATCTCACGAACACTTGACCTAGTAGAAGCCTAGACTGAAATATTTCATGATGACTGATAAAATATAAAAGACATGGAACATGATTTTCATTTATTTGGCTATGCCAGAAAATTTTTTTTTTTTCTACAAGGCTTTGTTTCTGCTCAATAATGGAGATAATAAGAAAAACAACGGCTTCCTTAACGAAGTTAAACGAGGAACGCAGGGAACCTGTTTTATGAGTTAAATGGGATATGGTATTGAAAATTCAAGGAAGCCTAGACCTAGATAAAGCTAGTATAAAGAAGGCCTAGACTTACTATAAGCCTAGTGTAATATAGTTTGAGAGTCTAAATTTTTCTCGAATCTCCAGCTATATATTATGATAGCTCGAGAGTTGAAATTTTAACAGGGAACCTGTTTTATGGGGGCTTTTTGTGAAATTTGCCGTGCGCCGTCCGCTGTCCGCCGTCCAGCGAAAAACTTAGAAAAATTTCGACTCTCGAGCTGTATATGACAGGGGGGGGACTTGGAAAAATGTGGGCTATCCAGCCATCATATATAGCTGGATGTTCGAGAATATTTAGACTCACAAACTATATTATAGTAGGTCTAGGACTTCTTTATACTAGCTTTATCTAGGTCTAGGCTTCCTTGAATTTTCAATACCAAATCCCATTTGACTCATAAAACAGGTTCCCTGCGTTTCTCGTTTAACTTCGTTAAGGAAGCCGTCGTTTTTCTAAGTCCCCCTCCTATCATATATAGCTCGAGAGTCGAAATTTTTCCAAGTCCCCCTCCTATCATATATGGCTCGTGAGTCGAAATTTTTCCAAGTTTTTTGCTGGACGGTGGACGGCGGACGGCAAATTTCTCAAAAAGCCTCCCATAAAACAGGTTCCCTGTCAAAAAAAAAAACGATTTTGTTGACGTTCAACCCCCCCATTTCTCCATTAAGAGGGGTCGGGTCAAAAAGTTACCGATATTTTCGAATTCAGCGAATCTTTTTCATTGAGAACATACCGGTTACCAAAATGTTATATTAAAACGCATCTTGCAGTAAAAAAAAAAACGCACTTTGTCAACATTTTTGTCTAGTCTACAGTACATTAATTCGCAGCATTCCTGTGACGTTAGCATTTTAGGGCTAGGTATCTTCATTCGTTCATAAAATTCCGGGGAATTGCATTGGAAGCGGTAGGATCTCAACTTATGGCAGGTATAGGGGTTTGCATTAGTCGTAGTACTTGGAAACAGTGCGTCTCTATCGACAATCGTAGTTGTGTACGTTGAATTTCTTTACAAGTTTTAATAACAGAATAAAGGCAAATTTTGTCAACTTCTTCGCCTCTCGTTTGTCGTTGTCTTTAGGTGCTCGTGCACCCGCACTGAGATTAGTTTGCTACTCCGTGGGCACCTTCACTCTATTCTAAAGTAGCTGCTCCCAAGTTATGTTTACCTAACTTCAAAATAGCCTTCAATTATACGCAAGAGGTCAGGGTCGGATTTAGTTTTTCTGGGCCTCGAAGTTAAATTTTAACAGAGAACCTTGGGTGTTTTTCAGAAAAAACATCTACTGTCCGGCCGGTCAGCAAAGCCCGGAGCTCGAAAATTTTTCAAGTCCCCCTCCTATCATATAAATCTCAGAGGTTAAAATTTTTACAAGTCCCCACCTATCATATATTACTTGGAGAGCGGGGCCTGCAACGTCACAGTTTGATGATAATAGGTTGGCCTTTTGACTTCATAATCTGATGACTTCGTTGACCAGTTTTTATCAGGTTCCCTTCTATTACATATAACTCTAAGGTCTGGTCCCAAGACGTCACAATCTACATTTTTCGAAACCCGTCTGCCCCATAAAAGAGGTTCCCTGTCACCCGTCGTTTAGCTCCGTTAAAGAGCGGGTCGAGGGGAAGACGGGAAAATAGGTTGGTGAGAATGCGTTCTAAACAGCTAAAGATTGCTAGTAATTCAGTGGTGAAGACGAATGCAGTGTTATCACCATGATTCAAAAAATAATGAGAATGAACAATTAAAATTTTGCGTACGTATTCCTTTTTTGTTGTTTGCTATCTAAAAAGCGTCGAACGTAAGTACTAGGCTAATTCGTCAAACATAAAATTTCATATCTTTACCGTCGACTTGATTTCTTAATACGAAATAATAAATGAGAAGATTTGTATAAACGGACATTTTATTGTTTATAATTATGTGTACACCATTTATTATTCTTTAATTTATTTATTGATGTTGAACGAAGTTTATGATATTATATATTTTTTATTTATTTTAAAATATTAACGTGCCTCACACACAGCCATTTGCCAATTACGGGGTGGGACTAGATTACAATGATTATACGAATATTTAATATGATCTAGTAAAAAAAACAAAAACAAACAAACAAAAACAATAAAAACAACAAAGGAAGAGAAAATTGCGCAGAAAGATTGGATATCATTCTTATTACTATGTTGCAAAGTGTTGTGCAGGATCGTCAGTACCTTCGAAATTTTACAGAGAAACTTCGGGGATGATATGATAGGAAAGTCAAACATCTCGATATTCTGTAACTCCAATTATTCTTCGAATCATCTGAAACAATTTCAAAGGGAGTACAAAGATCGATTAGTACATCAGTTGCTCTCCCATAAATCTCGGAACATTTTTCATTTAATTCTTCTCTAACACATCCCTCCCCATGCCTGGTCACTCTACAATATACAAACCTCCAATCCTCGATTATGACATAATTTGAAGGAAGTAGGGACAATCGGTTCGTAGAATTAATTGTAATTTTTAATCAACTACCATTATTGTTCTTTCATCTGTATGAAAACTATGTATAATTAAAGAAATCTCTCGTTGTGTTTCTCCGTCGTTTTCTATCATTACAATGTGAGAGGAGAGATACTTGGAAACGTTTTGCAAGGAACGAGGGTAGACTTGCGGTAATTACTAGTACATTATGAGCACCGACCATAGGAGGTATTATGACCCGGTCCTATTTTGAGAAAAGTAGCTGGGAGGACTTTTAACAGGAACCTAGTATCGTGTGATTTTTGGAAGAAACGTCCGCCGTCCGGTCGGCCGGCAAAGCTTGGAGCTTGGAAAGCTTTCAAGTCCCCTCGTAACATACACAGCTCGGTGGTCGGTGTATACAGCTTGAAAGATAGCCCCTTTGAGTAACTAGATATACAATGCTTGATACACCAATTGACTTAGCCCCTTCAATGAGCCAGATGGGCAACACTTCAAACATCATAAGAGTCAGAACGTCCTTCTAGGGTATTTCAAGTCTCCCTCTTATCATAATATAGATCTGAGGTCGAATCATATATAACTTGGAGGTCGGAATTTTTCCAAGCCCGCCTATTATATATAGCTCCAAGGTCCGCGCCGATGACTTCACAATTTGATTACGTCATCGACCTAATACGTCAAACTTTTTCAGATCCCACATGCTCTTTAAAAGAGAGTGTTGATATTCATCTTCAACCCTTTCTTTTTGGTACCGCCTTTAGAATAAACTATGTAATCAGCTGTGACCCCGAAATCCTATGCAGTAAACTACTATACTAGCATTATTATTAGGTCTAGGAATCCTGTCCTATACTGTAACCCAATTCCCCACTGAACTGGGCCTAACATTTTATAGGCCCAATATACAGTATACTAGATCAACGAGGGGGTAGGTCTAAGCCTACTTCTTACTATGCTTAAACAAGTCTTATGCTCCCCCCGCGAGTGAGCCCCACAAAACCTGATAGCTCAAAAAATATTTTTCATACTAGATTCATGAGACACCAAGGAAGGGGGCGAACAAGCGGAGCGAGTGAGCCACTCGAAAGGCAATACCTCAAAATATTTCTCATACAAGACCTTTACGACGCCAAGAAAGGTAAGGGGGCAAACGAGTAATATCACGAACACTTGACCTAGTAGAAGCCTAGACTAAAATATTTCAAGATGACTGATAAAATATAAGAGACATGAAACATGATCTTCATTCATTTGGCTATGCCAGAAAATTTTTTTCCAAATTCCTTGCCATAATATAATGATTTTAAAAAATAGAAGATAATAAATTGTAAGATTTATTGAAACTTCATAATGAACTTTTAATAACCAATAATGAAAATATAAATTATTACACTAGGTACTGAACAAAAAATAAAAAAGTAAAACGATTACACATTTGAATAACCGATTCCAAGGTATTTTTCAATGCTGAACACGATGCCACCCTCCAGATCCGTTTTTGGACAATTTTCTATAATAATCTCGTTTACTTGCCGCGGACCATGGCGGAACTCATCGAACGTGACAGTACTCAACGCCGAAGTTTTGCGTTACATTTCGCGATGGTCGGCGGCAAGTGAACAAGATTATTACAGGAACTTGTGACGTACTAGCGAAAAACGGAGGACGGCATCATATTCAGCATTGAAAAATCCGCTTAGAATCGGATATTCGAATGTGTAATCGTTTTACTTTTTTATTTTTTGTTCAGTAGTGGTTATTGACATTTTTTATGAAAAAAAATCATTAAAATTATATTTAATATTTAATTTCTTAGATTAAAATTTAATCATATGTGAGGCGTCCTGAAAAAGCGTACCTAAGCACGCTAATTAAAATTTTTCAGGAGAGCAAAAAAACGATTTACGGTATACAATGATGAATCCATTTTTATGATTTTCTTACAAAGTGTTATTAGGTACCGTAGTCAACATTTTCATCACCAGAGAGCTCCTGGGGCCTTCGAAGTCACATTTTCGGCGTGCGGGTGCTTAGCCAATCGCATTGGCTAAATACTTAGCTAAAAACTAACCCCCCAAATTGATTGGCTTCGGCTATCAACGAACAGCTAACCCAGTCTCATTGGCTGGCTAACAGCTAGCTAATTTTGGACCAAAATAGATTGGCTAATGGCTAAGAGCTGAAAGCTAACGGCTGAAATAGGGGTGGGGGTCACTTCAATGTGGAGGGGTGAGGTGTGGGGAAGAGAAAATATTAGCCATTAGCAATTCCAATTTAAATGGCTAACGGCTAGCTAATTTTTGATAAAAAATGATCGGCTAATGGCTAATGGCTAACGGCTAATGACTAACGGCTAATGGCTTTGGCTTAGCTGAGCACCTCTGGCTTTTTTATTGATTCCTTTTCTATCTTTCCTTGGTAAAATTTTTAATTTCTCTCGCGAGTCTTCATCAATTTTTTGCTATTTGTAGGGGCAGTATGAATTTTTTTCTACTTCTATTTCCGTCAATTTTGTTCGCACTGTTTGTTTTCAATTAAAATCCTGAATCTAAATCTAACTCTGTATATCTGTATTTCTATTAATATAAGTTGAGGGGAGTGGTCGTAAGTACCCGTGTAGACTGGTTTACAATTTATATTACTTTCCTTTTTTTATTTTTTGTGCTATGCCAGTAATTCAAGAATCTGCTTTCGTAATTCCAGATGTACACATACTCGCTTCTTCGCGTTGTCTCCTAGCTCTTTTCCATTTGTTTCATAACTTCTTGTAGTCTTCCTTTATCCTCAATCTTAATAGCTTTAGCTGCTACTGTTTCTCTAAGTACTTTGTCCCTCTCATTTACCTACGTGAATTAAATTTTAATTTCTTTCTGCTTTTGTCGCACTTCTGTATAAATTTCAGCTGTTATCTTTGTGAGGTTGAGATGACAAAATTTTTACAGACACGTATATAAAAATTAAGTTTTATTACCGCGGTTTTGCGTAACGAAAAGAAGCGTTCGCATCACCAGATAGTTCCTAAATTGGAGAAGCCTGGAGTCTACCAATTAAAATGTGCTTGCGGTGACGTCTATATTAGTCAGCCAGGACGAACTATAAAGAACCGTTTCAAGGAACATCTCCGTGACTATAATATTCTTCAAAATCCTTCAAAAAAGTTTTCATCCGATTCTCCTTCGGCCATGACTAGGCATTGTAATCAAAAAAAGCACACTTTCAATGATGTCGTTGCTTCCCCCTCCAATATTGTGAGAAGGGAGCAAAAATGAATAGAATTGAAGAATATTATACCTTGACTTCTATTAACCGTGATTGTAACAGCGTTCTTGATGACTCAGAATCTGTATTTTTTAATCCTTTTATACGTTATGTTATCATCTGATTCACCTGTCCATTCATGATCTTCATTTTCGTTTCTCTCACGTAATTCTCGTTTGTTTCTCCGCAACTTTGTTTAGTTTTGCCTGATGATGAGCTGCACCCAGTTCGAAACCGGTTCTCTTATTTATATATCGTATTATCATTATGTGGACTATTTGTGAATTTTTGACTATTTTGTTTATTTTTATTCTCTAAATTTTATATATTTTGGTTCAATTTTAACCCCTTTTTGTAGTTTTTTTTTGGTCTTTCGATTTTAAAAATTTTTTTAATTTTCAAAGTTTCTTTCTTCTAAAATTGCCACTATTGATAAAAATTACATAGTTACGTTTGTGTGTTAATAACAGTTGAACACCTTTTCTCTTGCCCGACTTTACAACCTCTCCGATCTTCCCTCAACATTTCTATTAATATACAACAAACTCTCAATAACAACTCCGAAACAATTCACTCAACTCTAACTTACTTACGATCTACTGACTTTTACAACCACGTTTAACTCCAGACGATGACGCCAGAAAAAAAAAAAGAATATTTTTGTTTTCCTTTATATTTTTATTTCATCTCAATTCTTTTACATGTATTTTGTTTTGTTTTCAACTTTCCTTTCTTTCTACTTTATTAAATATTAAGTTTATGTAAAAGCAGAACTATCTGCCGAGCAAATAGCCCTTAGCGCAGCTGCATTGCTCGTAAAAAAAAAAAAAAAAAAAATCCTGACGAAATATAATGTCGACTCGTACTCATGAGGAGAACGTTTTTTTTTTTTTTTTTTTTTTTTTTTTTTTTATTTTAATTAACGAGCTACTAGCAGCCTGCCTTCAGGGCTATGAGCTCGGCTAGATTGTGTGATTATATGCGTGCGAGGAAGTTGGCTTGTTGTAAAAAGTTGAATATGTTAGGGATGGAGGGAAAGAGATCTGAAAGTGCTTCTGTATGGTTGTGGGGGATGGATAAGGAATTACGGAGTTGGGTCAAGTTGGGGCAGCAGAAGATGTGTTGAACGGATTGGGGGTGTTCAGATTCGCAGTGAGGGCATGAGAGAGGCATAAGATGAGAGATGAGATGGGTGATGACTATTTCTTCTCTGCGTGTTGACAGATTTGAAGAGTCCCATGCGGTGGGAATATTTTTAATTTGGGCTAGTTTGTTTGAGTGTGATTTGAGATCAGACCAGTGGGTGAACCATGCTTGAGTGATGAATTTGTTGATGTGTTTGGAGAGATCTGAGCGTGAGGGGAGGACGTTTCTTTCAAACAAAATAGAGCTATCGAAATAATAATTAACGGAAAAAAATAGAGACTGCGAAAGAAATAATATATCTAGCGCAAAGTATAATAATGGAGAGTACAACCTCCGCAGAGGTGGAGAGAAGGATATCAATCGCACGGAAAAAATTCTGGTCGCTAAAATATGTATTCAACGGAAATTTTACAATCAAGAATAAAGTCAAAGTCCTGAATTACTGCGGAATACCCACAATGACACACGGATCTCAGACATGGGCAATGAACAAAAATAGACGAAAATAAAATAAAAGTAGCACAAAATCCAATGGAAAAATCAATTCAAGAGATAAAGTTTCGATACCGAAAAAATTTGAAGATAATAATAAAAAAATTAAGTAATAGGGTAGATCTCTTGTATGCTGCAAAAAGATTAAAATAGGACTGGGCTGGTAGACAAAAGGAGGATAGATGGAGTTATAATGTTAAAAATTGATTTTTAAAAACGGACATAATAAAATTATTAGATAATAACAAATTATACCACCCTGATGAACATGATCGACGTGAATGGAGATGGTTGAGGGAGGCCTTTTCTCGATATCGGGCCTAGCTAAGTTAATGTATTATTATACAGATGTAAAAAGGCTTGCAATAAAAAAATTTAACTCTGTACCTGTATTTTTATTTCTATTAGTTGAGGGGACTGGTCTTAGGTTCCCCTCGCGGACCAGGCTTGGTTTACATTTACATTACCTACTTTCCTTTTATCATTTTTTTCGCTATGCCAGTATTTGAAGAATCTGCTTTTGTAATTCCAGCTGTACTTGTTGTCTCCTGGCTCTTACTGCGCCTTCCTTTTCTTCCATTAGTTGCATATTAACTTAGTGTGGTCTTCCTTTGTTCTCAATCTTAATAGCTTTAGCTGCTACTGTTTCTCTTAAAAGTACTTGGTCCCAAATTCAATTTTATCTTCTTTCTGCTTTTGTCGCCCTTCTGTATAAATTTTAACTGTTATCTTTGTAAGGTGTCTATCAATGAATACGTTTTCTAGTCGGCACTCCTTCGACCTTCTTATCATTTTCTCTTTTTTATCACGATTATTCATTCTCACTTATCACGTGATTATTCATTCTCACAATCATTGGTGGTACTGAATCTTTTTTATTCGTCGGCAATCTATAACATCTATTTATTCCACACTTTTCTATGCTCTCACCCCAACGACTTTCCTATTTTTTGTATTTAAGCTCTTCCATTTCATTCTCCTCTTCTTCAATTCCACGAATTATAATATTTTTGAGGTGACTGTATCCGTCTTCCTGCTGCATTGTAGACTTTAAAATTTCATTCTGTATTGGTGCTCCGACGTCTCCTCTCTGATTTCATGACATTCTTGTTCTATTATTTCTAATCTTACCTTGATATTTTAAATTTCGTCTTTGAATTCTTCCTTCAAATCTTTTATCGCTTTTTTGATTTTGTCTTTGAAAGCCGTTAGCATGCTCGCCAGCTTCTTGCTCATCTTGCACGATTTTGTAGGTAAGTAGGTCTTCAAAATGTACCCTGTCGCTGTAGGTACTTGCTGGATTTAGATTGGCAGATACTTGATGTTTCTTGTACTATTATTCATCACTATACTATGTAATTTGAATAGCTTAACGCACAAACATACTACTGTTATCTTTGCGTTTATCAGCCAAACTCCATTACATTAAGATACAATTCTCATAATTTTTACCTGTATTTAGATCAAACACACGCATTGATCTTGAACACAAATTCCGTTAATGGTACCCTGTCGTATACACAATGCGCGGCAGCGGTAATCCATGCATGTAGATGTTGACAGCGCTATCCTGTATAGAAAAATGATCATGAAAATGAATAGGCCTATACACTGTTGATATAAGCTCATTTTCAGTTCTTAACACAATCAACTGTTTCTAGCAACTGGTAAGAAGTTGAACGTTGAAACTATTTTAAATACAAAATTCTTCACACTTTTACGGATTGCCATTAATTCTTGTTTGTGTCATTTAAGCTAATCAATTTCTAGATGGATATGACTCTCATAAACCGACGTCAAAGGTATTTCCTATGATAGGAGAAGACTGTTTAAACTTTTAAAATACCAACTAGTATCTCAAAAGTCAGTAATAGTGTATTACGCAACAGGTGATCCTGAACGAGGCGAAGCCGAGTGAAGTAAATTGCACAATTGATTTTATTACTACCGACGTTTTGAACGTACAACAGTCATTATCAAGGTGAACTAAAAGAATTATCAACGAAAGAAGGTGATGAAATTCAAGGTAACTCATGAGTCATGTCTGTAGACTGAGTCCGTCTTGAAATTAACACAGTTTTTATCTTTATTAGACAATTTTTAAATGTTAAGGGTAAAATTTCTCATATTGAGCAATGGGAGAATTTTACGTTAGCGTTGCGTTATTACAATAACGTTCGAATGCAAAAACTCACTAATAATTAGATAAGACAGTAGTATTACCGAAGCCAAGTTAAAACTACAACAAGACGATGACTATACATTTACAGTATGCGTTTCGCGGTGGTTTTTGGGGTCATGTTCTTGAGAACTATTTGATTGAATGATTTTGTTATTGTTACGTGCCTATGTGCAAACCAACCCTCAATTATAAAATGGCTCGTACTATTGAGGATTCAATTCTATTACATGTAGCTCTTAAGTCCAAATTTGTGACGTCACAATTTGACGACATCATAAATCCCCTATAAAAAAGGTTCCCTTCCATCCCTCATTTAACTCCGTTAAAAAACCCGTGAGTTTTTTGAGCCTTTCATCCTTTAAAATAACTCTTATTAACTCCAGTTGGCGCCAGTTTACTTCTCCCTTAAGTATTTCTTATCCACCAAGAAAGAGTGTACAACCGAAGGTGTAGCAAATTATATTGAACCACAAGAGAAACGAATATGTCCGGCACTGCCGTCCATATTTTGGACGGCAGTGCCGGACATATTCGACTCTCTATTCATATAATCCGTCCAGACAAATAATTAATTCACAAGAGAAACATCCGCTAAACGTTTTCGGTTAAACAACCATCATCGGAGCGTAAACGAAAGTTATCCAAATATATCAAGTTCCATTATCTTATCCCATTTTACCAACGTACCTTACCTCCGTAGGCCACACTCCAGCCAGAAATAGTTTTCAAACTGTCTGAATTATACAAAAAAACGATCAATAAATATACCTCTTCTTACCATTCCCATTTCCTAAATATAGTTCACACACACACACCATAGTCATCCTTTGCTTTGCAGACGATTCAGAATTCAATGATGGTTTCGCATAATATTAACAACAAAACTTCCTCTCAACACCGTCACAATCCTAACAGTTGAGATCAGAGCTACCTTCCAATGCCTAGAGTCAATCCTAAATCTCCCTTTTCCTTTATCACCTATCTTTTCTTAGTGCTTTTAATCTTCTATCCACCTTAACAGCCATTATTTCACTCATCCCTTCTCTTCATAAGCCTCTCCTCCGTAACAATCATCTGGGTCCCCAGCCACCGCGGAATCAGCAGAGGAGAAGTCAACCAAGCCGTAAGAGCTGTCACGAGACTCCGCACATTAAATCACTGAAATCTTCTCACTATATGCAATTTTACCCTCTTCATCCGAATAACGAAGCAGTGGATTACACAGGGAAAAAACAAGTCCCGCGAAATAAATTAGCGCAAATGAAATCACTATCCTTTTTATGGTCCTTGTCTCACCATGAACGCCGCCTTCACAAAATTCACCTCACTCGTCTTCAAAAAAACGACGGCTTAAACGAGGAACGCAGGGAACCTGTTTTAAGAGTCAAATGGGATTTGGTATTGAAAATTCAAGGAAGCCTAGACCTAGATAAAGCAGTATAAAGAAGGCCTAGACCTACTGTAAGCCTAGTATAATATAGTTTGAGAGTCTAAATTTTTCTCGAATCATATATAGCTCGAGAGACAAAATTTTTCCAAGTCCCCCTCCTATTATATATAGCTTGAGAGTCGAAATTTTTCTAAGTCCCCCTTCTATCATATATAGGTCGAGAGTCGAAATTTTTCTAAGGCCCTCTCCTATCATATATGGCTCGAGAGTCGAAATTTTTCTAAGTCCCCCCTCCTATCATCTATAGCTCGAGAGTCGACATTTTTGTAAGTCCCTCTCCTATCATATATGGCTCGAGAGTCGACATTTTTCCAAGTCCCCCTCCTATCATATATAGTTGAGAGTCCAAATTTTTCTAAATCCCCCTCATATCATATATAGCTCGAGAGTCGAAATTTTAACAGGGAACCTGTTTTATGGGGGGCTATTTGAGAAATCCGCCGTCCGCCGTCCAGCGAAAAACTTAGAAACAATTCGATCCTCGAGCCATATATGATAGGAGAGGGACTTAGAAAAATTTCGACTCTCGAGCTATATATAATAGGAGGGGGACTTGGAAAAATTCCGACTCTCAAGCTATATATAATAGGAGGGGGACTTGGAAAAATTTTGTCTCTCGAGCTATATATGTGGTGCAACGCGAGAAAAGGGACCAGTCTGGCCGAAGCGTTTTTCCACAGCGCACGTGTTGATAGTTGAATAGGTGTAACGCGAGAAAAGGGACCAGTCTGGCCTGAGCGGTTCTTCACAGAATACGTGTTAATGTCTCTAAATTTCACGAAAATCCGTTCACTCTAACGCGAGATATTACGATTTTCAACTTTGAACACCTGTTCTGTGAAGAACCGCTCAGGCCAGACTGGTCCCTTTTCTCGCGTTACACCACATATGATTCGAGAAAAATTTAGACTCTCAAACTATATTATACAAGGCTTACAGTAGGTCTAGGCCTTCTTTATACTGCTTTATCTAGGTCTAGGCTTCCTTGAATTTTCAATACCAAATCCCTCTTCTATCATATATAGCTCGAGAGTCGAAATTTTTCTAAGTCCCCCTTCTATCATATATAGCTCGAGAGTCGAAATTTTTCCAAGTCCCTCTCCTATCATATATAGCTCGAGAGTCGAAATTTTTCTGAGTCCCCCTTCTATCATATATAGCTCGAGAGTCGAAATTTTTCTAAGTCTTTCTCCTATCATATATGCCTCGTGGGTCGAAATTTTTCCAAGTTTTTCGCTGGACGGCGCACGGTGCACGGCAGATTTCTCAAACAGCCCCCCATAAAAAAACGACGGCTTCCTTAACGAAGTTAAACGAGGAACGCAGGGAACCTGTTTTATGAGTCAAATAGGATTTGGTATTGAAAATTCAAGGAAGCCTAGACCTAGATAAAGCTAGTATAAAGAAGGCCTAGACGTAAAATAAGCCTAGTATAATGTAGTTTGAAAGTCCAAGTTTTTCTCAAATCTCGAGCTATTTATGATAGGAGGGAGACTTGGGAAAATTTGTCCCCTATCATATATAGCTCGAGAGTCAAAAGTTTTCCAAGTCCCTCTTCTATCATATACAAGCCGTAAGCCCGCTAAATATTATAAAATTTCAAATTATTTTCAAAATTCTTGATATTTATTTATCATTAGTATTCTTTTAGTTCAATTTCTAATCTAATTTCCAATTTTTCAATTTCATTTTTTTATCGTTGGTATTTTGTTTCACACTTTCATCTCGTTCTTAATATCTTTTGTGATAGTTGGATGCCGTCTTTTTAGAAGATCCTTTGCGCATTCTTCTTTCTGGGTGTATGCTGAAAAATTTGTCATTTTTTGTGGATTGTTAAAGGAGGTAGATAACTTCCTATATAATGATACAATTGTCCAAAAATTTTGAAAGTTGTAAATATGTTTGGAACTTCATTACACCCTAAAGAAGTCATTGAGAGCGCATTGTTGTACTTACGCAAATTATTAAGAAAATGAGAAGATCTATTATCCCTTCCCATTTTCCACATTATTTTCTGATGTCAAAATTTCGGAATTGACACGAGCCCTCATCCCTTTGTTCGTCAACTACCCTAGATATTTGCTTTCTTGCGTTTTGGCATTCCAATTAGATTGCAATAAAGTGAGACATCCGTGACTTCGATATCGAATTTTCGAAATTGACGTGAATTGTTTTTCTTTTCTTAATCCTCACGTTAAATTTGAAATAATGAAAGACAACCACCAGTTCTTCAGATAATTGCTAAGCAAAATCTTTATCGTAACCCTACACTATTCGATTACTCATAGTATGGGTATTCAAAAGTTCTCCGGTTAAAAAGAACCATTTTCCAAAAATGATTGCCTAGCACATATTAATTTTCGATGAACGTCAACAAAAATGATTGCTTAGCATTTTCAATCAATAAATTAATGAATGATACAGATTTTTCATCTCTTGAATCATTCATGACCCCCCCCCCTCCCCCCAAGCACAAAGATATATACTACACGCCATTCGCCTGATTTCGTAATTTCAAATTTATTACGCATAAACCTTCTCGTACGCAAGCTAAAGCAATGGAAACAAATTCCAAGTTCGTAGGTGAAATAGGAATAAAGTTAAATGGATTTGCAATTTTGCAACTTCTCTTTATATAATAGATAGCTTCAGATTCGAATTTTTTTCTGAGTCCCTCTCCTGTCGTATATGGCGCGAGAGTCGAATTTTTTCTAAGTCCCCCCTCCTATCATCTATAGCTCGAGAGTCGAAATTTTTTCTTTGTCCCTCTCCTATCATAATAGCTCGACAGTCGAAATTCTTCTAAGTCCCTCTCTTATCATATATGGCTCGAGAGTCGAAATTTTAACAGGGAACCTGTTTTATGGGGGCCTACTTGAGAAATCTGCCGTCCGCCGTGCGCCGTCCAGCGAAAAACTTAGAAAAATTTCGACTCTCGAGCCATATATGATAGGAGGGGGACTTAGAAAAAATTTCGACTCTCGAGCCATATATGATAGGAGGGGGACTTAGAAAAATTTCGACTCTCGAGCCATATATGATAGGAGAGGGACTTAGAAAAATTTCGACTCTGGAGCCATATGATAATACCAAATCTCATGCGAAACATAAAACAGGTTCCCTGCGTTCCTCGTTTAACTTCGTTAAGGAAGCCGTCATTTTTTCCAAGTCCCTCTCCTATCATATATGGCTCGAGGGTCGAAATTTTTTCCATGTCCCCCTCCTATCATATATTCTCGAGAGTCGAAATTTTTCCAAGTTTTTCGCTGGGTGGCGCACGGCGGACGGCCCACGCCAGATGTCTCAAATAGCCCCCCATAAAACAGGTTCCCTGTTAAAAGTCTTATAATACGTGCGGGCCCCAACTTCCTGTGTTTTGTAATAAGTATAATATAATTTTTCATTGTTCAATAATGGCTCTTAAACTACAATTGCGAGGGTTTGGGGCCAACGGCTCCTCGTCCTTTCTGTTAATCCGGTCCTGAACGAGGTGCCCGGGGAGTAGTTACAACTAAGGGAGTAGAATGATGTTACAACTTTTCCACTGACGGGAAAGTGGTAATATTATTCTGTTTCATCCCGCGTGCACAAGAAGAAAGGTGGTCTTGCAGAAATTTCTAATCAAGAGGATTCAGATTGGATGAATTTCAACTTTTGATCTATAAGTAAGAGGAAAAGGACTTAGCACGATTTTGACCAGTGAGCTTTACTTAGAAATAATAAGGAGCGGGAGGTGTGATTCGTGGAAATTTGACTCTCAAGCTGTCACGCAGAATTGGACATTGTCGAAGGACGTCTGGACCGGAGGAGTTCTTCTTCAGGACTCGAACTAAGAGGCAATATGAAATTTGTGATTTAAGCCTATATGGCTGTCACGAACCCTTAATATGAGGAAGAAAACTTAAAAGGTGTGGTTGAGTTGTTCGGCTACAAGATTTCACGAATGAAGGAGATGTTGGATCGGTTGGAATACATTTTTGCTTTCTTCTCATGAAAATAATAAGCAGCGAGAAAAGCGAACTGCGAGTCGTTCGTTTTCATCATCAAAAATATAATTACCACTACCGAGCGCACAATGTTTGGATCCAAATCATATAAGCTACAATATTCAATTCTCTCTTTTAGCTCACTTTAAGATTTACAGTATTTAGCAAAAGTGTTTTAATTAGCAGCTATAATTAGATGTTGATGTTAATCTAGATAATTCTGAACGTAGTTATTGTGTGATCCAGGGTACTTGTTCTCTGGTAAGTATAACTAATGCGATTCTAAAGCAGTATGAAATAGGTAAGGAGTAGAACTAAACTAGATTCAACGAACAAGGAACCCCATTAAAAATGTGTAACTGTAATTTCTAAGGTCTAGAGTAAGTAATAATACTGTATTATTGAATTTAGTATTCTAATCTCTTTTTCTTTTTCTATCGTGGTAATGAAATATGTACAGTTTTTATTTTGTTTTAATTGTTCAACTTTGTAGCGTACGCTTTACACTAGTTTTTTTCTGTACTTACTTACGAATCTATTGTGAATGCGTATATGAAGTCATACTTATCCTTCAAACGTTTTTTCTACCTTAAATTCACGGTACAAGTACATGAGTACTGTATGTCTCTTCGGACATGTCAACTAGACTTGTTTTTTTTCTTGATTGTTTTCATTGTTTCCTATTCGTAATTTATCCTCGTAACAATGCAGCGATCAGACTGGAACGATTGTGATTCTTATGAATTCGTTTGTCCCAGAAACGAATAATATTAAAAATTTCAACTGAAATACTACGCAGAACTTCCCTAATAGATCGGGAGCTCGACTGCAAATTTTTTAATTGGAGAGATCTTTCCAGTATTTTGTATGAGAAATGGCGTGTTTGAAGTTTGGCAGCGCTGAGTGGCCGGAGACAAAAATGGCCAAAAATTGTTAGATATTTGTTTGGAAAGGTCTATAGTTGAAATTTATGTCGAATTATAGTGTAAGACGTTCGCTTCAAGAATCGATGAGTTTGGCAGACCTGACAGGTCGGATTCATGGTGCCAGACGAGATTGAAGTGCAAAATTTGGCAATAAAATCGCGATTTTATCGATAAATGTAAATAAAATCTTAACATTATGGGGGTTCCTAATGCTGAATATTATCGAAAATAGGTTACTACACACATGAATATACCAATCTCAACTTATATATTCCTTTTTCAATCACGGAGTTTTACTCACTAGTGAAAAAGAGGCCGTATTGAACTCGCGGGTTAAGTAGCGTTTTAACTCGTTGCGTTTCCGTCATGAGGCGGAGCGAGAGACGGGACACTTCTCACTTTGTATAAACCTACTCTTTATTCACTTGTAAAATATTGACATGTAGATGTCTTTTCTTCTAATCTCAGAATGGGCGTCTGGGTGCATGACCTTGGACTTGGAAGTTTTTCAACATCAAACCTCAACGCTACCCCAGATTCCGGAATTTGAGGCCGGAATCAGGGTTCCCTCCCCCATTTTAGACTGTACCCGGGACCTGTATTATACTAGCTCCCTCCCTATTGGTACTACTTCATGCAGTATATTATAGGTACTGTACTGGGCTAATACTAAGTCCAAGCCTCCTGGACTTGATTCGAAATTTCGCGAGTTCCCACCCCTCTATAGAATATTCTACGAACTTTATTGTATTAGCTCTCTTCTCTTCCCCTTTTCGGCCCCCCCAACTCCTGTTAAAATTGTTTATACTATTTCCATAGAGCAGAAGGGCAGCCTTTTTCATCTTATCGGCCCCTAACTCGTATTATACATTTTCAAAAGAAGAGGCAGTATGAAATATGTTTTTTTTTTTTTTCATTTTTCAAAAATTCTTGTCCTCGCTTCGCCTGGAAAATACAATAAAATTGCTCCATACGAAAGTTTTGTTGACTTTCGGGGCGGAATTACTTTTTCATATACGTTATTCTGAGCATAGTATTGGTCCAGTATACTGAATATTAGGCTGAGTGGCTCAATTCTTGATCATCTCCAATTCAAATACATTGTATTCACGCTTTCACTACCTCCTTCTACACAAAAACGGCTTCCTTAACGAAGTTGAACGAGGAATGCAGGGAATCTATTTTATGAGTCATATGGGATTTGGTATTGAAAATTCAAGGAATAGTATAAAAACGGTACTATAAGCCTAGTATAATATAGTTTGAGAGTCTAAATCTTTCTCGAATCTCGAACTATGTATGATAGAAGGAATTTTGTTTGTAAGTAGGTCGTCAAAATGTACCCTGTCCCTGTAGGTACTTGCTGGATTTAGATTGGCAGATACTTAATGTTTCTTGTACTATTATTCTTCACTATACTATGTAATTTGAATAGCTTAACGCACAAACATACTACTGTTATCTTGGCGTTTATCAGCCAAACTCCATTACATTAAGATACAATTCTCATAATTTTTACCTATGATCGTACACGTGCATCTACCTTGAACACAACTTCCGCCAACGGCACCCTGTAGTATACAAAAGGCGCGGCAGCGGTAATTAATACATGTACATGTTGACAGCGCTATCCTGCATAGAAAAATGATCAGAAAAATGAATAGGCCTACACACTGTTGATATAGGCTCATTTTCAGGTCTTAACACAATCAACTGTTTCTAGCAACTGGTAAGAAGTTGAACGTTGAAACTATTTTAAATACAAAATTCTTCACACTTTTACGGATTGCCATTAATTCTTGTTTGTGTCATTTAAGCTAATCAATTTCTAGATGGATATGACTCTCATAAACCGACGTCAAAGGTATGTCTTATGATAGGAGAAGACTGTTTAAACTTTTAAAATACCAACTAATATCTCAAAAGTACAGTAATAGTGTATTACGCAACGGGTGATCCTGAACGAGGCGAAGCCGAGTGAAGTAAATTGCACAATTGATTTTATTACTACCGACGTTTTGAACGTGCGACAGTCATTATCAAGGTGAACTAAAAGAATTATCAACGAAAGAAGGTGATAAAATTCAAGGACATGAGAACAAGTTTGAATGTAACTCATGAGTCATGTCTGTAGACTTCAGATAAGCCCCGTGAGTCCGTCTCAATTTTTGAATTGGAGAGATCTTTCCAGTATTTTGTATAAGAAATGGCGTGCTGGAAGTTTGGCAGCGCTGAGTGGCCGGAGACAAAAATAGCGAAAAATTGTTAGATATTTGTTTGGAAAGGTCTATAGCAGAAATTTATGTCGAATTATAGTGTAAGACGTTCGCTACAAGAATCGATCAGTTTGGCAGACCTGACAGGTCGGATTCATGGTGCCAGACGAGATTGAAGTGCAAAATTTGGCAATAAAATCGCGGTTTTATCAATAAATGTAAATAAAATCGCAACATTATAGGGGTTCCTAATGCTGAATATTATCGAAAATAGGTTACTACACACATGAATATACCAATCTCAATTTATATATTCTTTTTTCAATCTCGGAGTTTAACTCACTCGTGAAAAAGAGGCCGTATTGAACTCGCGGGATAAGTAGCGTTTTAACTCGTTGCGTTTCCGTCATGAGCGGAGCGAGAGACGGGACACTTCTCACTTTGTATAAACCTACTCTTTATTCACTTGTAAAATATTGACAGGTTCTCTACCCCTACTCTAATCTCAGAATGGGCGTCTGGGCGCATGACCTTGGACGTGGAAGTTTTCTAACGTCAAACCTCAACGCTACCCCAGATTCTGGAATTTGAGGCCGGAATCATGGTTCCTTCCCCATTTTCGACTGTACCCGGGATCTGTATTATACTAGCTCCCTCCCTATTGGTACTACTTCATGCAGTATATTATAGGTACATACTATACTGGGCTAATACTAAGTAGAAGCCTCCTGGACATGATTCGAAATTTCGCGAGTTCCCACCCCTCTATAGAATATTCTACGAACCTTATTATATTAGCTCTCTTCTCTTCCCCTTTTCGGCCCCCCCAACTCTTGTTAAAATTGTTTATACTATTTCCATAGAGCAGGAGGGCAACCTTTTTCATCTTATCGGCCCCTAACTCGTATTATACATTTTCAAAAGAAGAGGCAGTATGAAATATATATATTTTTTTTCATTTTTCAAAAATTCTTGTCCTCGTTTCGCCTGGAAAATACACATCCAAAAGTTTTGTCGACTTTCGAGGCGGAATTACTTTCTCATATACGTTATTCTGAGCATAGTATTGGTCCAGTAAACTGAATATTAGGCTGAGTGGCTCAATTCTTGATCATCTCCAATTCAAATAAATTGTATTCACGCTTTCACCACCTCCTTCTACACAAAAACTGCTTACTTAACGAAGTTAAACGAGGGATGCAGGGAATCTGTTTTATGAGTCATATGGGATTTGGTATTGAAAATTCAAGGAATAGTATAAAAAAGGTACTATAAGCCTAGTATAATATAGTTTGAGAGTCTAAAATTTTCTCGAATCTCGAACTGTGTATGATAGGAGGGGGACTTGGAAAAATTTGGTTTCTCAGCTGTATGATAGAAAGGGGATAAAATTCTGCGGTTTGCATAGTTTAGTCTCCCTTCGGAGTATTCGTCCTTTCGCGTTTATTAGGGACGGCCGTAACTTGGAGGAACGGATTTGTTCAATAGAAAGGGGACTTTTAAAAATTCCTATCATATATGGCTCGAGAGTCGAAATTTTTCCAAGTCCTACTCCTATCATATATAGCTCGACGGTTGAAATTTTTTTTTAAGTCCCTCTCCTATCATATATGGCTCGATAGTCAAAATTTTTCCAATTCCCTCTCCTATCATATATAGCTCGAGAGTCGAAATTTTTCTAAGTTTTTTGTTGGACGGCGCAGGGCTGACGGCACACGGCACCCGGCGGACCACAAATTTCTCAAAAAGCCACCCATAAAGCAGGTTCCCTGTTAAAAATTCATCCAGTAGTTTTGGAGGAGTTCCGCGGACAAGAAAATCAGGTCAATAACCCAATAAGGAAACCTAAATTTTATTTTATTTAATCCAAGGTGAGAAATTTTCTCAATAGTATTATTGATAAAAATTAAATAAAGTTTTACTGGACTTTTTTTTTTTTTTTTTCCTTTCTTTCTTTCTTTCTTTCTTTTGAGAAGCGTCTAGGAGTAGTGTCGTAATTCACCCCGATGAAGACGATGATGTAAATGTGTTTTTTGAGAAATTCGGACGCCAGTGCCTTGAAATTTTATTTTTTTAAAAAAAGTACTATTTTTATATTTGAAACAATGTTCAGAATTCCATTAAAGTGCCTGACCGCGAATGAAAAAACGGGCCTTATCGGCAAAATGCTTCTTTGTAGAACGAGACAAAAAAAAATCCTAATTTCAAGAAAAAATAAGAAGATGAAAAAGTAAAAATATAGAAGAATTAAAAACGGTAATTGTAAATAATATTCCCATCGACACATCTTTTTGTAATAGCCCACTACCCTTCAGTGTTCGATGAGCTTCCCAACGCGCCGCGGCAATTGAAAGTTAAGATTGCAGAAGAAACCGAGGGAATCACGAAAAACGAATAAGGGCATCGAATTCAGCGTGAAAGATACTTTCGGAATCGTATATTCTCCTTCTTGACCTCTTAAAAAATTAGGATGCCGTTGCAAATTTTGCAATGGTGAGCAGGGAACCCGCAAGATCCGTATTTCACTGCGAAAGGTCTTTCAAAAAGTAGAACATATTATAGAAATATCATATATAGCTCGAGAGTCAACATTTTTCTAAGTAACCTTTCTATCGTATAAAGTTCAAAGGTCAACATTATTCCAAGTCTCTCTCCTGTCATATACGGGAGCGGAATTTTTTCCGTCCCCCTCCTATCATATACAGCTTGAGAGTGGAAATTTTTCCAAGTCCCTGTCCTATCGTATTTATTTATTTATTTAATTATTTATTTATTTACATTCGAGTACCCTCCAACAGCCGATCGGCCAATGACAGGAGGGAAAAAAAATTTTTTCAAGTCTCCCTCCTATCTTAAATGAGGACGTATCAGGAAAAAGGGCCTCCGCACAATGTATTTCCTATGGGACGGGGGCCCTTCCGCCAGAACCCTCCTCATATAGTTTAATAGCTTGAGAGTCGAAATCATTTTAAGTCCCCCTCCTATCATATATATCTTACAGGTCGAAATTTTAATAGGGAACTGTTCTATGCGGGGGTTTTGAAAAATTTTGGCGTGCGCCGTACGCCGTTCAACAAAAAACTTGGACAAATTTCTACTTCTATCATATATAACTTGGAGGATGAAATTTTTTCAAGTCCCTCCTCTACCATAGCTCGAGAGTCCGAAGTTCAACAGGGAACCAGTTTTATGGGGGCTTTTTAACAGGGAACCTGTTTTATGGGGGGCTTTTTGAGAAATTTGCCGTGCACCGTGCGCCGTCCAGCAAAAAACTTGGAAAAATTTCGATTCTCGAGCTATAATTATACGATAGGAGGGGGACTTGGAAAAAACGACGGCTTCCTTAACGAAGTTGAACAAGGAACGCAGGGAACCTGTTTTATGAGTCAAATGGGATTTGGTGTTGAAAATTCAAGGAAGTCTAGACCTAGATAAAGCTCGTATAAAGAAGGCCTAGACCTACTATAAGCCTAGTATAATATAGTTTGAGACTAAATTTTCTCGAATCTCGAGCTATATATCGAGAGTTGAAATTTTAACAGGGAACCTGTTTTATGGGGGCTATTTGAGAAATCTGCCGTGCGCCGTCCGCCGTCCGCCGTGCGCCGTGCGCCGTCCAGCGAAAAACTTAGAAAAATTTCGACCCTCGAGCCATATACGATAGGAGAGGGACTTGGAAATTAAAATTTTGACTCTTGAGCTATATATGATAGGAGAGGGACTTAAGAAAAATTACACTAATAGTTGGTCTAGGCCTTCTTTTTACTACCTTTCTCCAAATCTAGGCTTCCTAGAATTTTCAATACCAAATCTCATTCGAATCATAAAACAGGTTCCCTGCGTTCCTCGTTGAACTTCGTTAAGGAAGCCGTAATTTTTCTAAGTGTCCCTCCTATCATAATTATATAGCTCAAGAGTCGAAATTTTTCCAACTCTCCCTCCTATTATATATAGCGCGATAGTCGAAATTTTCCAAGTATCCCTTCTATCATATATAGCTCAGGAGTCGAAATTTTTTCCAAGTCCCCTTCCTATCATATATGGCTGGAGAGTCGAAATTTTTCCAAGTCCCCCTTCTATCATATATAGCTCGGAAGTCGAAATTTTTTCCAAGTCCCCCCCCCCCCTATCATATCTGGTTCGAGAGTCGAAATTTTCATAAGTCCCCCTCCTATCATGTATACCTCGAGAGTCGAAATGTTTCTAAATCCCCCTCCTATCATATATAGCTCGAGAGTCGAAATTTTTCCAAGTCCCCCTCCTATCATATATAGCTCGAGAGTCGAAATTTTTTACAGGGAACCTGTTTTATGAAGGGCTTTTTGAGAAATTTGCCGTGCGCCGTCCAGCAAAAAACTCGGAAAAATTTTGACTCCCGAGCTATATATGATAGGAGGGAGACATGAAAAAATTTCGACTTTCGGGCTATATATGATAGGAGAGGGACTTAGATGAATTTCGACTCTTGAGCCATATATAATATGATGGAGATTTGGAAAAATTTCGACTCTCAACCATATGATATGATAGGAATTTTTCCAAGTCCCTCTCCTGTCATATATGGCTCGAGAGTGGACATTTTTCTAAGACCCCTTCCTAACACATACAGCTCGAGAGTGAAGAAAAATTTGTACTCTTAAACTATATTATACTAGCTTTATAGTAGGTCTAGGTCTTCTTTATACTAGCGTCCTGGCTTCCTAGAATTCTCAATACCAAATTCAATTTGACTCATAAAACATGTTCCCTGCGTTCCTCGTTCAACTTTGTTAAGTCGTTTCTTTAAGTACCCCTCCTATCACGTACAGCTCGAGAGTGGAAATTTTTCCAAGTCCCCCTCCTATCATATATAGCTTAGAGCAGGCCTGCTCAAACTTTTACGACTCGCGGGCCGCATCTGTATATCCCGAAATTTCCGCGGGCCGCAAATCGTTTACCTATATTTGATAACGATTTTATTGTATTGTAGAACGATAATTAAAGGGGAAATATTTTTGAACTCGCAGCAGAAAAACAAAGACAGCCATCACATTGTTTAGATTACTTTCCTATTTTTTCAACATTATTTTTTTCCTATTTTTTTTTTCATATATGTCTTCATGCATTAAAAAAAAAAATCTTTGTATCCTACTTGTACTATGAAATCAAATCGTGTCATGAAATCGTAAGGTTTCTACTACTTTTTGGGTTTTCTGAAATTCTTTCGCGGGGCGCAGGTTGAGCAGGCCTGGCTTAGAGGTCGAAATTATTCTAAGTTCCTCTCCTAGCATACGAGTATATATAGTTCGAGAGTCAACATTTTTGCGAGTCCTCCACCTACCATCAAAATTTTTCACCCTTCCCCTATCATATATAGCTCAATAGCTGAAACTTTTTCAAGTCTCTCACCCATCGTATAAAGCTTAGGGGCTGATATTTCTTCAAGTCCCGAATATAATGACGTCACCATTTGAATGCGCTCGTGCTCGCGCTTGTTTTCTGTAAATACTCCCTCAACAAAAGGGATAGTGGGTTCCTCGCTAAATTTTTTTTTTGTTGAGTTATGTAATAATAAATATATGAGGAAACCTGAACGGACGGGTGTAAAAGTCGATAAAAATTTGCAGTGAGCTACGAATAACTAAACATATAAGACAATTCTGAAGGTTCAGGAAGACGTTGCCATTGCTTACTTAAGAGAATGCGATTGAGATTCAAAATAGCTACTCTTATCAGTGTAAGTCTTCATCCTGAAGATTTTGATAGGGTTAGAGGGCAGAGATATGGGCCCGCGTAACGTTGCAGCGCCGGTAAATTTGGTTTTCGGAAATAACGTAACTGGTTTCGCGTTACGATGTATTTGATATGGGAGATTATCTAATCTCTTCGCCTACTTTTACCCTCAAGAAACAGACTCGCCATCTAGTAGGTTGAAACTCTTGAAGCTGGAATGGCACTTGTAAAATCTCTCTAGTGATTCAATATTTTCTATCATGTGACGCGATCTTACTCCTGTAAAGTAGAACGAAAATACGACTGTTTTGTAAACCCTGTCTTCTTCCAAAGACACCTCTCCTGCAGCTGTGGCTGATCTCCCCTCCCAAGTTTATTCTCTGCTTCATAAAGCTTCACTCGATATTGTCTGGGCTAGCCGAGCGAAGTCCTCCGGTCTGATTAGAATTGTTTTTTGGACTGCTTCAAAAAAAATTTGCCGGATTCGCACGAATCAATGCACGATCACCATGTCTCAATGCCGAGTGGCAATACAGGCCCTACATAAGAGAAGAGTTATGATGGAAACGGAGTAATCGAACTCCGTGTTCCAGACAGTTCATGGTTGTATTGTGGTCAAAAAGTTGTCACTAATGCAGCAAATATTGACCGAGAAATTAGAGCTCGAGTATCCCCACGAAATACCGTGCTGTATTAGTTCTCAATTTTTCTCAGCCGCACCTCGCTTAATATTCGTGATACGTTTTTCGACTTTTCTAGGATATAGTTGCCAATAGTTGGATCGTGTTCGTGTTAGTGACAAATATTTTTTCGATCGTTACTAACACTTTTTTTTTTGGATATCATGCACCTTTGCTACGGTCACATTATTGTAATCAAATATTACCTTATTCCTGTAAGAGAAAATAAAATAGGTCTTCGCACGAATAACAAAGAAGAATATTAAATAACTCGACGGAATGCCGGAGTATCCTATTCGTATCTTCCGCACACTATCTCTGTTAAACCATACAACCGTTACATGCAATGATTATGAATAATAATTCTCGATAATATAAGCGCTCAGGTTTACGAGAACGATCACACAGTACAAGGACAAGTAATGGAACTGCTACCGATCGTAGATGACTTCTTTCGTCGCCTATAGTAAGTACGTGCTCGTAACAGAAGGGGGTGCTTTTTGAAAATGATCGGTGATCGTATATGGCGAGAGACACCTGAAAGTTCAAAGTTGCGCGTACTGTCCACACGATTTAATCAGACAAGCGAGCCACGAAACAAAAGCGAGCGACGCGATTATTACGAGCAATAAAATTTCCAATAGGACGAGTTATTTACTCGTTGTTTTGTTCTTTTGACCGATAAAACGAGTTATATTGAAGCATTTACGTTGAACGAAGTATGTAGGCGTCGGTTAAGAGGAATTCTATACCGAAAGATCTTTCTAAACTTCGTCCGCGTCCTCGTCGTCATCGTTGTCGCGTACCGTAACGCATACTTTATAAGTTCAAAAGCGCAACGAATATCGCATTATACGAATAGTAAGCGGAAGTGCGAAGAAAACATTAATTTCCAAGCGGTTATGCGATAATCGAGGAATCAATAATTCGACTTTTAAATGATAGTCGAGAAGGAGCTGCGAGCATTTTACGCGATCGCATTACATTACAGATATAAAGTGCGGACGAAGAAACGTATTTTACATGTTGTAAAATAATTTACTCCACGTCGTGGCGAATGTACGCGCGTATTCGCACGAAATACATGTCCTCTCTCGAATGTAGTACGGCTAATGCGTTACTAAAGGAGAAGACGATATACATTCAGGCAGTTGCGGGATCAAAATGTTGATATATTCTTCACGCGCCTTTTGTGGAACTTCCAGTAAGTGTATTATTTGGAATTTTCTCGCGGAAATAGATGACTCGATTTTACGAACTGAAAATACAACTGGGTATGGGGCGGAACGAAAGAGGAGCACCGTAAAAAGAGGAACCGCTAATTCATTAAGGGGTTGAAGTACTGCAACAAACAAAGATTCAATCACCCCTTTAAGAGGAAGGGTAGGAGCAGGCACAGTACAGATATCATTTAGCGTAAGCCTACTTGTGACGTCATCAGCTTGGACCTGCCTGTGACGTCATCCTTTCTCCCTCGAGTTCTCAAATTTCTGGATTAGGTCAAGGATTCTGAGTCTGACAACGAGAAAGAGGCAGAATCTTGGTACACACTGAGTCCAGTTTAAGCCGAATATAGCCTGGTATTATTATATATTATCCCTATTTTGAAGCTGATCTAGCCTAATTAAGCCTAGTTTAAAACTAAAAAGAGTGAATTTTTCCGCTCCATGGAAAATCATTGAATTATGTAGGTACACGTCTTTAAGCGTTTTAACAATACATTGATCCTTATTATATCAATATATCGATCGCTAGTTCATCTTAGTCTGGTACTAGTTTTCGGGTTATCGGGACTCATAATGAGTGAGTGAGGTGTAAGTAGAGCACTAATATTGAAAAAGGGTTTTTCAATTGTACAAATCTGCTTTATTAGTTGCTTACACAAGAGTACTTTTGACGTTATCCTATCATCAGTTGTGTCGCAATTGGAGAACAAGGCCTTAAACATGAATTTTTATAGTATAACACTGTGATCTTAATGGCTATAACAAAGATGTGTTGTGATTGGTTCACTTCTTAGAAACATATTCTTACAATAATATGACGTTGTGTTCTTATTGGCTAAAACATACTGCTTTGTGATCGGTTCAATCTATTGTTTTAAATGCTGCGTTTCTATTGGCTCCCTGGATTACTGCCGTCTCATTGGTTGGTTCCTCTTCTTCTCTCGTCCAATCACCAGGCCGAATAATTTTTCGCTGTCAAATGTGATTAAATTGTTCAAGAGGCAGGCTTTCTTACTCTTGGCCTTTGCGATCTCCATTTGTTCCCAGAGTTTTATTCTGTTTGTAGATTGTACGATTCTCTACTTGTATGACTTCAAATATTCCCTCCCCATCGTGGTTTTCCTCGTTACAGTTTTTCCCAAACAGTGACTTGCCATCTTCTTTCTCCCTCGACGTTTTGTGCTCCTTCCTACTTTCTCCCAGTCTCACGATATAGATCCCCTCGCACTGTTCACAACTAAGCTTGTACACTCCGCTCAAGCTTTCCTTGTCCTTTTGTTCCGTCTGGTCATCACTGACTCTCTTCACCATGGGTTGGTTATTCTGGATACCCACATTCACATCGTAGCCATTGAACCCTTGTTTGTGTACTTTCCTATATATGGTATCGATCCGGAGTACTTTCTCACTATGCTATCATGGGTTCCTTTCTTTGTTTCCATTTTCCCAAAGACTCCCTCCACCACACATCTGCGGTAGCCATTGGCTTCTGCGATCTGCTTTACTATCGATCTCTTTTCTCTTCTCTTTGTTGTTCTTGAGGATAGAAATTGCTCGATAGCAGTAGTTCTGGATTGCCGCTAACTTCTGCCTGGGGTGGTGGTAGGAGTCATTTGGGATGATGGTGTCGGTATGCGTCGGCTTCCTGTAGATTTTGTATTCTATCCTATGGGGGCTATTTGAGAAATCTGGCGTCCGCCGTTCGCCGTGCGCCGTCCAGCGAAAAACTTGGAAAATTTCGACTCTCGAGAATATATGATAGGAGGAGGACTTAGAAATATTTCGACTCTGGAGCTATATATGATAGGAGGGGGACTTGGAAAACTATCGACTCTCGAGCCATATGTGATAGGAGAGGGACTTGGACAAAAATTTCGACTCTCGAGCTATAGATGATAGGAGGGGGGACTTAGAAAAAATTCGACTCTCGCGCCATATATGATAGGAGAGGGACTTGGAGAACTTTTGACTCTCGAGCTATATATGATAGGGGACAAATTTTCCCAAGTCTCCCTCCTATCATAAATAGCTCGAGATTTGAGAAAAACTTGGACTTTCAAACTACATTATACTAGGCTTATTTTACGTCTAGGCCTTCTTTATACTAGCTTTATCTAGGTCTAGGCTTCCTTGAATTTTCAATACCAAATCCTATTTGACTCATAAAACAGGTTCCCTGCGTTCCTCGTTTAACTTCGTTAAGGAAGCCGTCGTTTTGTTCTCCATTGTGAGTGTAAGGTCCAAATAGTTGATGGTCCCGTTGCCCTTTTCCACTGTGAATTTGATGCTCTCGTTCATCGCGTTCATTTCTGAAGGAATAGATCCACCTGTCTATCAGTGCCTGTCCACACATTTAGGATATCACCTACATATCTGGCTCAGTGTTTGATCGAGTTTCTGAACTTGCTGCCCTTCAATATCTTGTTTTCCATATCATTCATGAATATCTCCGCCAGTATTGGTGACAGCGGTGATCCCATCGCCAGTCCCCTTTCCTCACTGTAGAACCTGTTATTGAAGCGGCAGTAATTCTGGCTCATGATCTCCTCCACTATGTTGGCGTACTTCGACCCATCGGGGTTCCCGTGGTATCCGTTGTTTTTGAGCAGAGTGAGAAGTTCTTCCTTCGGTATGGTACCAAACATATTAGTCATATCAAAGGATATCAGCTTGTCGTTACTCCTGATGTCCAACTTGTCCAGTTGCTCAATCAGCCCTCCGTCGTTTCTGATACTTCGTTTGGGTGCAAACTGGTAGTTTTCTTTCAGGAATGTGGCTACGTTCTTTGCTATCTCGTAGCATGGTGGTTGAATGCTGTTGACCAGGGGTCTCATCGGACGGTTCGCTTTGTGGAGTTTTACAAGCCCCTTGAGTTTTGGTGCAACCGGGTTCATCTCAAGCGTCCTCCCATTGCCGTGTACATTGTTCCGTTTCTGGTCATCTTGGTATTTCTGTGTTGGGTCTTTTGTCAGCTATTGGTATCCATTCACTGCGATGTACGACTCCACTTTTTGGGTGTTGTCCTCCTTCTTCATTACCACTACCGTGTTGCCTTTGTCCGCCTTTGTCAAAATCAGGTTTTTCTGTCGTATCTTCTTTTGTAGATTTATGCCCTTCCTCTGCATTACTTGCGTTCTGTCATTGGTTCGGCATATATTCTCTTTGATGTCCAACAGCACTTTTCCAATTTTAGTCTGAGCTTCTGGTCTCACGTCGTGTTCCATGGTTTGGATTACTTGTTCGCAGCTAATGGCCATGCTTTCAAGCCTACTGGTTCAGCCTCTCTGGCTGCACCTACTTGATGCCTTTGTCCAGCAGTCTTCTTTCTTCTTCTGTGAAGGTGACTCTTGATAGGTTCTCGGTTCTGGGAGCAAATTTGTGCTCAACCCTCGCTGTCTCTTCCTTTCTTTCTTCTTTCTTCCGGGTCAGTTCGGCAAGCTTCTTCTTGATCTGTTTGGTTTGGGCTTCCACTCGTTTTTCCACATAGTCTTCTCCTTTCTTCCCCTCTCCTCCTTTTTCAAACATCATTTCTTTGACTTCTTGCGGGTGGAAAAACCTGGACAGATGGAAATATTGATCATACAGTAGACCATTCAGCCTGGTGATTTTCTTGTAGAGTTCACCAATTTCGTTCTTCACTCTCAATCTTTCGGTTTGTATCTTGGTGCGTTTCACTGCTGCGCTGTTTCCTGGTAGCCGGATAGTCGCATACTTGGGAATAATGCCTCGTCTCAAGCATTCGTTATTGAACCAAATCTTCACATGTGTCACTCTTAGTTTGACCTTGGTCTTCAGAAACTTAAAAACCTCGTTAACCATGTCTGGTGTGCTATAATCGGGACTCATAATGAGTGAGTGAGGTGTAAGTAGAGCACTAATATCGAAACAGGAGTTTTTCAATTGTACAAATCTACTTTATTAGTTGCTTATACAAGAGTACTTTGCACTGAATGTCATAAAATTCAATAACTTTCTGCGACGTACCCAAAAATACAGATCGTATTTCTTGTTTCTCGAAAATTGGAATTAGGAACGCCCAAGAGGTTCCCCAGTTAATGTAAAAAACGACGCGACGGCTTCCTTAACGAAGTTAAACGAGGATCGCAGGGAACCTGTTCTATGAGTCAAATTGGTTTTGGTATTGAAAATTTAAGGACGCCTAGACCTAGCATAAAACTACAGTAGTATATAGGAGGACTAGACCTACTGTAAGCCTATAATATAAAATAGGACGTCGCGTCGTCAGTCACCGCGATCTATTTTAGGGACTTCGAAATATACAGCTCGAGAGTGAAAATTTTTCGAAATCCCCCTCCCATCATATGTAGGTCGAGAGTGAGAATTTTTCCAAGTTTTTCGCCGGACGCCGCACGCCAGAATTTTCAAAAAACCTCCCATAGAACAGGTTTCCTGTTAAAATATCCAGACCCTTTTGTGTGTATATTGGTAACAAATCTCAACATTTTCTCGAGTCCCGGCGAAAGGTTATAGCTCTCGTTTCCCGGAACCGCAGAATAGGTCAAAAGGCCTGAGTCTTCATGCGGCTATCTCGTATACGGCCACATACCCTGAAATTAGAGGGAGGAAATCAGTAGAGACATAGAAATGTAAAAACGCAGAAAAGTGTTGGATACAATTTGGAGTTTTGGAAATGCTGTGTCGCAGGAACACCGTCTCATAGAAAACTGCGCCGCGATGTAAGAAAGGTTGAGAAACTAGTATTGGTGTAGCGTAGTATGGGCGTATGCTAGACCTAGTTTAAAACTAGTCCTGATCCACTGTATGCTAGGACGAGGGAACTCGAATTCAGACCCGCAGATTCCTGGTTCAAGTCGAGTGCTCGAGCACTTCAAGTCCTCTAAGTCCATTAAGGGGGAAGGGACTTGGTTTGGCCTCGCGGATTTCCAGTTGTGGGTGGGGTACCGACAAAGACATTAAAAATGTCAAAAAGAAGCTTACTGACGCCAGGGCTATATAAGAGTCCAGGCAAAGTCTCGGTCGCGGGAATAAGCAAGGAGGAGAGGCGTACTTTCGCAGTAGAAGAGGAGAGACCCTTAGGAAAGGCAATAAGCACAATAAGCCAGAAAAATCGATACATTGTAAGCTTGAAAGTAAGGCCCTTAGCTGCGAATAAGAATTTCAAACTGTGGAATATGATCTAAAACCAGAAGTCCACAGCAGACATCAAGGAGAATACATCTCGAACCAAGGACAGAACGCAAGTTATGCAGAGGAAGAAAAAGATTCGGTAGATCAATCTGATGTGGGCAAAAGCAACAAGCTGTAGTGGTAACGGAGAAGGGAGAACTTCACACAAAAAGTAAAATCGTATATATCGGAAAACGGATGAAAAGACCGACACAGAAACACCAGAACAGTGTACTGAAAGAGAACAATGTATCTGGTAATATAAGACCAGGGGTGCCGTGATCCCCTGGTTCAATAAAGAAAGCCCCCTCAAACTTTAAAAAAAACAAAATTAAATTGTCGCCCCCCCCCTAAAACGAATGCGAAGAATCAACTTTATGAAAATGGCCTCACGACACCTCTGTAAGAATGCTTGATTGAGATGAACCCGGTAGGAAACTACTGATTAATAGCATGCAGTTTCCATATTCTAAGATAACAAAGATCCCAGATACATTCTTGAAAAAAAAGCTACCAGTTTACACCCAGACAAAGTATCTGAAAGAACGGAGAACTAATAGAGCAACCGGACAATGAGTAAATCGAGGGTAACTGCAAACTGACCTATCCTTGGATGTGACAAAAATGTTTGACACCATACCAAAGAAGGAACTTCTCACCCTGCGACAAAATATGAGATATCATGGAAACCCTGACGGGCTAAAAAGCGCCACAATAGTGAAAGAGATATTGAGCTAGAAATACTGCGTCTTCAATAAAAACGTCTACAGCCAGGAAGGAGGACTACCACAGATACTGGCCGAGATGTTCATAAATGACATGGAAAACAAGGTATTGAAAGGCATCAACTTCAGAAAATCGATCACATACTGGGCTAGATACGTAAATGATATCCTAATTACATCGTCATGAACTGATAGACAGCTAGATTAACCAATTCTTTCTGGAAATAAATGCGATGAATGAAAGTATCTAATTCACAGTGAAAAAGAGCAGTGAGACCATCCTCCCAAACTTTTTTTACTATTACCCCAGGCACAAGTTAGCGGCAATCCAGAACTACTGCCACCGAGCAATTTCTATCTTGAGGAACAATAAAGAAAAGAGGAACGAAACACATGGCAGCAGCCAACGGCTGTACTTCGGAGATGTGGTTTAGAGAGTCCTTGAGAAAATGGAAGCAAAGACAGAAACACATGACAACACAGTGAGAAAGTACTCCGGATCTTACCATGCATAGGAAAGTACACAAACAAGGTAATAAAGGCGTTCAAGGACTATGATATGACGAGGCCATCCATCATTTATTGCTAACTCCCTACCAACAAGACGCAAAGACACTCAAAAACCCTTGAATGTGATCAATAGTATCGTTTTGGGTTCAATCACATTATCGATTCCTGTATTAAGAAATACACTGGAACGTTTCAATCATACGTTCAAATTGAAAAATTGGAAAGAGATAAGCGATTACGTGTTTATATTCAGACTTAAGTGTTTGAAAATGTATCTGCGGTTCTTTATTTATTTCTTGTTTTCAAATTCAAATCTTGAAATCGGACATTCCTATGTATTTCTAAAAGAGCATTTTCTTTGTTTTGAACCGACGAGTTAGTGGGGTAAGTTATTGCGGAGCCAACATTGCCTTGTGACGTCACAACGATTTAGTCCATCTGAAGGCATTTACAAAGTTCAAATCAGGAAAACGGGGTGCAAAACATCGAAGGAAAAAGAAGATGGCAAGTCACTGTTTGGCAAACACTGCAATGAATAATGGAATATTTGAGGTCATTCATTTAGAACATTGCAGGCAGTGAAAAAAACTTTGAGAACAGATGGTGATTGCAAAGGCAGAGAGGAGAGAAGTCAGCCTCTTGAACAATGTAATCACGTTTGACAGCCAAAGATTATGGGCTCGGTGGTCAAAATATAAGAGAGGAAAAACAGAAATGATGAGATAACGGCATCCCTGGTAGCCAATAAAACCAAAGCACATAGGTTAAAGAGTAAACCAATCACAACGCGGTACTGTTGTAGTTCATAAAATTCGGGTAGGTCAAGCTCAATTCGTCGTTATTTTCAAGTTTTAGGTCAACTAATGATTTTTTTATGATCCAAAGAGAACTGGAGCCGGTTCATCACGCTCCAGAAACGCTTTATCCATTCTGAAAAAAAGAACCAAAGCCGAACATTATTGGTTGACAATGGCTGTAATTTTAAGTTGATGCAAGAATCGATTGCAAGCCTTAAGCTGAAGTTTAAGTCAATGGAGATTGGCTCAACATCCCTAGAAAAATCACGGTGTTATACTGTGAGAATCAGTATTGTTAAAGGCTTTGTTCTTCAGTAGCGATACAATAGCCCAGGTTTCTATGACGTCAATTTTGTTGTTATCAACATGGCTGATCCAGATTGATTTTTTAATATTTTCTTGTCCAAATATAGTCAACTTTACAGTAAAATTCTGAAGTTCTTCTGCAAAATGAATCAAAAGTATTTACGCAAACGAATTCTACAGATTCTTTAGATTATCATGAGATATAGTACATCGAAAAATATTGAAAAACAACGTTTTGATGAGAACCTATCAAAAAATGTGAAATACCAAATACGGCCAAGTTTTGACAATGTTAATATTAGGACTGTAATAATTGGAAACTGTAGACGTTTAGCCATCTTTTGATTCATAATATTGAGAATAACTTTAACAGACAATTGAATGAAACACTTATCAGCTTGAAAAACATGCTTCAAGAGGTACTGTTCTCTTGATCTTGATGATCATGAAATACTTTCTTCTTGATCACATTGATAGGAATCAACGGAAATGTATCTTTTGAATCGTGTGTGACGTCAGAGAAACTTGGGCTATTGATGATAGGATATCACTCAGAAGTACTCTTGTAAGCTAACAAAGAAAGTTGGATTGTACATTTGGGATCTTTTTATGGTCGGCCTACAGCTGCAAGCTGCCACCTTACAATCACTTTTTTTCCCCTTCAATTTTCAGTTTGTTTACATACGTCATGTTATCAGTTGACTTTTAGCTGCACGCTGCAGGTCAGACTATGTGTTACCAGAGCAATTATCAGATCATAATGAGAATGAGTTATTTTCTTGTGCGAAGCGTTTTAAGTAGCGAGAACTATCGTCAAAGTAGGAAGCCGACCGCGGCACTAGCTCGCCTGCGAGGTAGCTTGTTGATAAATTAGTGGTCAAATTTCTCCACTTAATTCTCTCACGTATGTGTATATATGTAAGATGTAAAATCTTGACAAATCTGGCGATGCTGTGTTTCCACAGAATCGAATCAAAAAGTCGAGTTCCCGAAGGAAAGGCAGGTCAGCTGACTGCACTCGGAAAGATAAACAGGATGAGAGAGGAATAGCGTTATATGGTCGGAGCTCCGAACTTTGTCCGTGAGTAGGAGAGTGACGCGACTGACAGTGAAGAACATTCACATTCTTACATCTCCACCGCTAAGAGGAAAAAGATAAGGAGTAGACTTTTTTGATACGGCTTCGCACGCAGGAGTGGACTTGGTCCGTGTACCTACAGGGAGTGGAGTGTATCCGTGTACCCAGCTAATGCGGCTTACTGCATGATGTAGTCTTACAGCGTTCATCTACAGGAGACCGGGAGACTCAGTTATTTTGATTCAATTTGTAAGATGTAAAATCTTAACAAATCTGGCGATGCTGTGTTTCCACAGAATCGAATCAAAAAGTCGAGTTCCCGAAGGAAAGGCAGGTCAGCTGACTGCACTCGGAAAGATAAACAGGACGAGAGAGGAATAGCGTTATATGGTCGGAGCTCCGAACTTTGTCCGTGAGTAGGAGAGTGATGCGACTGACAGTGAAGAACGTTCACGTTCTTACATATAGATGTAATGGTCCAAATTAAATCAAGTCCTCTTCCTAATGTATTGAGAAGGTTCCCTGTAAAAAGGGCATCCGTCCCAGAAGAAATACATCGACCGGACGCCTTTTTTACAAATACTTCCTCATATATAACTCAATAAGGAAATTTTCCAAAGTTTCTCAGGTAGGTCAGAGCCCCTGGCCCCTCGGAACAACAATTCACCAAAAGGACGGTGGATAAGTATGTAAGAACGCTTTACCGTTCTCACGAATTTTTGTGTTCGTAGCGTTGCATCGATACTCGCAGCGAGGTTCAGTAGCTGCATGTGTTATAAGATAGACAATACTAGTAGATAGTTGTCAATTGATTTCACGTTTTGTGTGTGTGTTGAGGTATCGGGAAAACGGAATGCCGGAAAGACTTCAAGCACCGGTAAACGATCAGCCGATATTCTTACAAATCAATTGACCTCACGCCAATCGGAGTTTGGGTGTTTGAGAAAACGGAATGCCGGATAGAAAACCGGTAAACGATGAGCCCGACACTCTTTCCTGTGGCGGCCCTCCTAAGAGGGGAGATGTAGAACGCTTTACCGTTCTCACGAATTTTCTTGTTGGTAGCGTTGCATCGATACTCGCAGCCAGGTTCGGTAGTTGCATGTGTTATAAGATAGGCAACACTAGTAGATAGTTGTCAATTGATTTCACGTTTTGTACGTGTGTTGAGGTATCGGGAAAACGGAATGCCGGAAAGACTTTGAACACCGGTAAACGATCAGCCGATATCCTTATAAGTATATCCTCAATGAATAAAGTCTGCTTTCACTTCAAATTTCGGGTTTCGAGATTAGATGATGTCAATAATTACCTAGTGGATTGAACATGAATGAACAATCTAAGGACGACATACTCAACGATTAAAACGTACGGAGTAATTTGAATAGAGCCACAGAAATGTAAAAACACCGGAGCGCTTTCGATTGAAAAACCATTGTCAACGGGGACGTGAAAGCAACTGAACCAACTCCGGCCGGCAACAAGAACTACCGAGGAGGACATGACTGAACTAGCGAGTCATCACAATGTGAATCATACTCGTAAACTAATTCAATCAAACCCTCATCAGGTATGTACCTGTTAAGCACATTTAGGTCATCGTTATTCAGATGGCGAATAATTTCGATGTGTTCTAGCGCGGTACGTTTGAAAGCCGAGGACTCTCTATGGAGGAGGGACTCGGATCCCTCTATGAAACCATGGCCAGTGGTAATAAGATGGTCCGCAAAAGCCGAATCACCCAATTTCTTCTTTTCCCACGCCTTCCTATGTTCATCTATTCTAATTTTGAGCTGACGTCCAGTCTCGCCTATATAAATTCCATTACAATCATTACACTAAATTTTGTAAACCCCGCTTCTTTCGACCAGTGGGATGGGGTCCTTTAACTTAACGAACAAGCTTTTTACAGTGTTCAGATTGTAAAACACTGCCCGAAACCCAAATGGGCGGAGGACACGACCTAATTGGGAAGAAAATTTCCCCAAAAACGGAAGCCTAATCCAACGTTTCCTACCATCTGACGCTGGATGACGGGGGAGGGAGGTAGTGGAATCAAGGCATTTCCGAGTCAATTTCCTATGGACCATCAAGTCAATATCCAAGCTGATCTCGTTCACTCTGGCCAAGTGCTTTATAGTCAAGAGCTCCTGTTGAAAAGCGAGCTGACCTAATGGAATACTCGTCAACCGGTGGATATAACTATTAAACCCGGCATATTGGTGAACAATCGGGCAGAAAGATCTGCCGTGGACAGTAATATCGGTCGAGGTATCTTTTCTATATATGGCGAATTCGTGGGCACCTTCTCTATTAGAGATAGTAAGGTCCAAAAAATTTATAGATGAACCGCCTACTTCTAACGTGAATTTGATAGATGGGTATAAACTGTTAAGATACCTGAGAAACTCCAAAAGGAGATCCCGTTGACCGGTCCACAAACACAACACATCGTCGACGTACCTGTGCCAATAATATATATGACCCAAAAACCCCTGACCAGAGGAAAAGAGATCAAGCTCAAATTTAGACATGAAAACCTCCGAAATGAGGGAACCCAGAGGAGAGCCAATAGGGATACCTACCTCCTCAGGAAATTCGAAAAATTTGCCTTCAAATTGGCAAAAGTTGGGAGACCAACAAATATTGGGTAAATTAAAAAATTCTGTCAACCCTTCGTGACAGATATGAGATTGGATCAAAAGGTCTCCCATATGTTGCATGGCAGTAGCTCTAGGGATACTCGGAAATAAGCCGACAACGTCAAAGGAGCATAGAGTTGAATCAGGCGGAAGAATGGCATCCTTAAGCTTATTAGCCAAAGAGACCGAATTCTTCACAGAGTAAGATGACTCAAATTCCACTCTAGATTTGAACCAACGGTCCAAAAATTTCGCCAAGAAGTACGTGGGGGAAGACACAAAAGAAACGACCGGCCGCATCGGGGTGTCCCTCTTATGAACCTTAGGTAGCCCGTACAAGTGGGGCGGCACTGGATTGGGCTCAAGAAGCATTCTTTTAAGCTTAGGGGTCTTAATAATAAATTCACAAGTGTTTATAACATACGTCTAACTTCTTTGACGTGATTTGGGAAATTGAAATCCGCATTTTCCTTGGCGCCACACTGGTCGAGAACGTCATAGACCTTGGAGACGTAAGAGGACTTATCCATAACGACAATGGCATTCCCTTTATCAGCCTTAGTTATGGTTAAGCCCTCCTCCCTGACCTTCCTCTTGATCCTCTTAATCACCTCAAAACCCAGATCATTTATGCGAGGGAGGGGGGTATCGCGGTTGAATATGAATGAACAATATTGATAGCTGACCCCCTTTCCGGCGTCTCTGCAATGAATTCTGACGTGATCCTCATCTATAAAATTTATTTGGGCATCAATGTTCAGTATACCAGATTTCATGCTTCTATCGTTGGTAACCACTTTTGGTTGAAAATTTATATGTTCTTACTTCTCCTCTGTATTAAGTACGAGGGCTAGATACGTGCGCATTCTGAGAAAAATTGCCGAGAAATTGAGTTATTATAGCACATAGATCCTTCGCTTCCTATTTCTAACTCAGGGATAAGTCTACAATATAATAACAGTACCCGGTATTAATATTTTTCCTCGTTGTCGACAGTATCATTATCATTAATTAAGAATGAGCGACGAAGTTGCGGCCTATAACGGTTTGTAATTAATAAATCTCTAAGCAGAATACTGACTCCACCGGCTGACTCATGTTTTGTAGTCCCGTTATCATCACTATTGTCCTTATCGCGGTGGGAGCAATACACTCTATAACACGTGCCTTTTGCCGCCGAGTACAAAGATACTGGCGCCCTATACGAAACTCATCAACGTATCCTCAAAGCTCGAATCCGCAAAAAGCGTCCGTATTTTATCGACTCTAGGCCGGCATACATTATCACTAGCAATTGCTCGAGCACAATGATAAAATAAATACCACTAAATAGCTACCATTAGTACTGATACATAAAAAGAAGTCACGTGGGCTTATAATACGCGTGTATACCTGTACGAGTATACATATTTTATCAAAGTAGAATCGATCTGTCCGGTCACAATATATAAAGAAAAACAAAAGAAATTTAACATTCTTTGCTCGGTGCGTAATACCATAATCTTCTCGATATAAAAGTTCACAGCACTCATATTTCTTCTTTGTGTTCGAAAATACCAGAGATAAATATATGCGCGATCTTATGAGCACTATTATCTGGATTCCGCTACCCCGCTATTATTTTCCACGATTTTCAAAAAAAAAAAGAAGTACACGTAGTCTAATAATAAATTATTGAAAATTACGTAAGTCTGGGTATCTAAGTTAGAGAGCTGTGTAACATCGAAGAGTTATTATTTTCTATACAGCTACCTACTTATAAGATAAACGTATAAGCTTATGGAATGTACTTAACGGAATTTGTGTAATAGAAAGTACCAAGGTCGAGGATCGGTAATTTGAAAAAAAAAAAAAAGTATTCTCGGATATACGGTATGATTACGACGATCGAATATTAAAATTTTCTTTTCGAGGAAAACAGTAGTCGTACGGAGGTGTCATGAAATACCGGTATGGTCCTCTTTACGCCGTATTAGAAACGTCATTAAAAATTTATCCGTGTGGGAGATTACGTCTTGACGAAGGGAACATTACATTTGTAAACGTTTTATTTCGAATTCCATAGGTTAAGGTTGACTTTGACCAACGCGCAGTCTTTCCAGAGAGAGTGAGAGAGAGAGAGAACTGGTACAGACAACGTCCACAAAACTGGTGGTGGTGGTGGTATACTCCGAAGCGTTCGGTACATTGTACGCGCTGCCGCCGCGGTTGTTTAGCGACTTAACGTCTCTCAACAGTGCTCGGTAGTCTGTTATCGGTGATGGTTGTCGAAGTTTGAAGGTGTTTTCTGCAGCGCGTAATATTCACAATATTTTCTTTTTCGTAAATCGTAACGCGTGCTCGAAGCCGCTCTTATCGTCGAATTTTCCTTTTCCTCGATTGACCATTTGGTTCGTGTATAATCATAATATTCGTATCTACAGATTTTTCGAAATTTTTATTGTCGATTTCATTTTCGCGAGATTTTTTCGAGTTTTCGTTCGTCGCCGCAGAGAATTGTTTACGAGTTCGAAGTTTTCGAAAGAGAATATTGTCTGTGAAGTTATTGAAATTACTCATTCAGTGTTGTTCAGTACACGAATCTGCAGGTGATGCTCTCTCTTAAGGTGAGTTCGTGATAGCTATCTCTTGTTTGAGCGGGTATAAACTTTATGGTGCCGAAATAGTCGAAAATGATAGCTCTCAAATTCTTAGATTGTTGCCTCTTCTTGTCTACTCGGTCTTCACGCCTTCACCTCCTTCTTCCCCCGCAATTTTGCTCGTCATCCTTCTCTTAATTTGATTCTTTTGAAAACTAGTTTGCTTTGGCGTATCAAAGGAAAAAATGTAAGACATGGACGGTTGCTAAAATTGTGAAGAGAATATATTATATTGACTCGTCTTCTAGTTTCTAGAAAAAAATTGGGAGATCCACAGATTTGAGACCATATTATTCCTTTTTTCTAATTTTGCTTCACTCTTGTCGCTTCTTATCATTTTTATGCTCATTCCGTTCTTCTAAGAGAGGCCTTCTTATTTTCAGATATAAAACAATTCTCCTATCTTTTTCTCATTTTCCGTTGCTTTCGGTACTCCATGTAAGCTTCTTACCCGTCTTACGCATAGCCCTACTTTTTTCCACATTACTAAAGTGTGTTGCAGCCCCCTTCTAATAAGTAGTATTGCTCGAAGGTCAAAGTAAGTCTCTCTCCTGATCTGCTCTGATTAGAGTTCAAAATTCTTCTGGCCCTCTCTTTTACATGGCTGTGTATTCGATCAAGCCCTCTTCCTGATAAGTTTAAGACTCGATAGTAGAATTTTCCGAAGTCCCTAAGGTAGGTTGAAGCCTTTACCCCCTCGAAACTACAATTTGCCGGGAGATGATGGACCGCGGGCTGACTGGTAAAAATTTCGAGTTTCATGATATGAGAAGAGTTGAACTTTTCGTTCAGCGAAGTATTCATAGAAAGGTAGAGTTTTTTGATTTCCACCAAGCTGTACTGGGACCTCCTAGGCTAGACTAAGTGATTCCACATCGTTTTCAATCCCATCGACTGCTTTGTTACTATCCATCAGTATTTTTCTCAATGGGGGGTTCTTTTAAAAATTGTCTTGCGCAGTCCGGTAAAAACTGACCTAACCGAAATTTTTCTAAATTCCAACCTCATATAGTTCAATGGTCAAAATTTTCCTTTTATGGATTTAAGAAATTTTCTGGATATTTTTAAGTCCCCCTCCTACAGTTAGGTTAGGTTAGGCATTTTTCCTCCAAGCGGACGGCGGCGACACCGGACATTTTTTCCGCATTGGGAAAATTTCATCTTTCAAGCTCTATATTATACGAGGGGACTCACAAAAATCTAGAATTTTCGGGACTCCAATTTTTAATTTTAATATCAAAACCAAATTGATGCGTATGAAAGGTTTTCTTCGTTCCTCGTTCAACTTCGTTAAAGAAGCCGTAGTTTTTTTTTTTTTTAGTATGATTTCTATCGTCTCTCCTTTAGAGGAAGTTGGAATCTCATCTTTATTCCATCATCTTTCCCTCCTCCTTGGATCAGCCCCTTTATTCTTTCTAGGGTAGCTCCCTAAATACGGTTATTACTCGTTCTTATATTTTTTCTCTTTTCTGTTCTCTGAAAATTCATTTTCTAATGCTTTTCATGTTCCTGGGAGACCGTTTTTCTTCCAAGTCCCTTTTGATTCACGCAATCTCGTTATAGCTCAATTTCAACCTTTCAGGACTTCGTTTTTTCTTGCCTTAGTTCCACTCTCGTATTTACTCGTAATTTGTTGTCCGAGGATAAATTATCATCTTTCTTGATTCAGAAGTTTTTCACTCTCCACCAACTCTGTTGCGCTCCAATTGTCCTTTCTCGTATTGTTTGGTACTTAACTTTATACAATCTTCTGTATTAAGATCACATTCCTATGATTTATCCTTCAAAATGACCTCCATCCAAGCCCATAACCGAGGGAAGTTCAGGATCCCAAACACAATCTCCACAAAAATTTCACTAGTACACTGAACGAAGGAAAACGATGCGCGATGAGGAGATCCCTCTTAATTTCATAAAGCTCCCTTCGGCTGAAAGACCTGCGCTCATCTCCTGCAATTCGTGAAGAGGTACATGCATACCTCATTTAATCTTGCTTTCTGTCATTAATTAAGTCAGAGGCCATGGAGAAACCGCAAACTCCGCGGCCCCGTGGAGAACAGCTACTCTGATTTTTAGCGGGGAACCCGCTATCCATTTTGTTAGGAGATTACATCCTCAGAAAACGTCCGCGTCCACAGGTTAGGTTAGGTTACGGGACTTGGAAGAATTTCGAGTCTCGAGCTATATATGAAAGGAGGGGGACTTAGAAGAATTTCGAGTCTCGAGCTATATATGATAGGAGGGGGACTTAGAAGAATTTCAAGTCTCGAGTTATATATGATAGGAGGGGGACTTAGAAGAATTTCAAGTCTCGAGCTATATATAATAGGGGGGGGGGACTTGGAAGAATTTTGACTTTCGAGCTGCCGTCCGCCGTCCAACCAAAAACTTGGAAAAATTTCGAGTCTCGAGCTATATATGATAGGAGGGGGACTTGGAAGAATTTCGAGTCTCGAGCTATATATGATAGGAGGGGGAATTAGAAGAATTTCGAGTCTCGAGCTATAATATATGAAAGGAGGGGGACTTGGAAGAATTTCGAGTCTCGAGCTATATATGATAGGAGGGGGACTTGGAAGAATTTCAAGTCTCGAGCTATATATGATAGGAGGGGGACTTAGAAGAATTTCGAGTCTCGAGCTATATATGATAGGAGGGGGACTTAGAAGAATTTCAAGTCTCGAGTTATATATGATAGGAGGGGGACTTAGAAGAATTTCAAGTCTCGAGCTATATATAATAGGGGGGGGGGGGACTTGGAAGAATTTTGACTTTCGAGCTGCCGTCCGCCGTCCAACCAAAAACTTGGAAAAATTTCGAGTCTCGAGCTATATATGATAGGAGGGGGACTTGGAAGAATTTCGAGTCTCGAGCTATATATGATAGGAGGGGGAATTAGAAGAATTTCGAGTCTCGAGCTATAATATATGAAAGGAGGGGGACTTGGAAGAATTTCGAGTCTCGAGCTATATATGATAGGAGGGGGACTTGGAAGAATTTCAAGTCTCGAGCTATATATGATAGGAGGGGGACTTGGAAGAATTTCAAGTCTCGAGCTATATATGATAGGAGGGGGACTTAGAAGAATTTCGAGTCTCGAGCTATATATGATAGGAGGGGGACTTGGAAGAATTTCAAGTCTCGAGCTATATATGATAGGAGGGGGACTTGGAAGAATTTCGAGTCTCGAGCTATATATGATAGGAGGGGGAATTAGAAGAATTTCGAGTCTCGAGCTATAATATATGAAAGGAGGGGGACTTGGAAGAATTTCGAGTCTCGAGCTATATATGATAGGAGGGGGACTTGGAAGAATTTCAAGTCTCGAGCTATATATGATAGGAGGGGGACTTGGAAGAATTTCAAGTCTCGAGCTATATATGATAGGAGGGGGACTTAGAAGAATTTCAAGTCTCGAGCTATATATAATAGTGGGGGGGGACTTGGAAGAATTTTGACTTTCGAGCTACCGTCCGCCGTCCAACCAAAAACTTGGAAAAATTTTGAGACTCGAGCTATATATGATAGGAGGGGGACTTGGAAGAATTGTGACTTCCGAGCAATATATGATAGAAGGGGGACTTAGAAGAATTTCGACTCTCGAGCTATATATGATAGGAGGGAATGTAGAATGATAATTTCGATTTGGATTATATGACAGGACTATCAACTTAGTTCCACACCACCTGAGAGGTCGAGTTAAGGAATTGCGGGTTCCCCGCTGCCATTGCAACGTCTGCAATGGCTTCTAATTTTTGTTTCTTCCATTTTTAGATGAGTGGACGTATTCGGTCTAAATAGGAAGGCTTGGATACCTTACCCCTAAAAGTTCAAAGCTGATTGAAATTGTTTCGTAAAGTCTACGGTCTGCAGAAGACTAGTTCGAAATAGGAAGTTCCTGTAAAAGGGAGGCTTGAGCCGTGTAAGAGTGAATATCGATAAGCATAGCAATCTTCATTATCTGTACTATATCTGAGGGCAGACCATAGAATATTCATCAGGTTATACGACGGAACAGTAAACAAGGAGTATCTCTTGAAGCCGGTCTCTCTTAACTTGATCTAGCCCAGAAAAATTCCTCTAATCCTACACAGTTTCTTATATGTAGTCTAATCTATGATGACGTTATCGAAGTCGGACGTGGACATTTTTCAAAAATGCCCATCCACCTCACTTAGGTTGATGACGTCATTAGAGTTGAAAGTCCGTGGATATTTCTCCAAAAATTATGACGTCACAAAATTCGTACGTGGATGCGCTTGCGCTTCTGGGCTATAATTTTTAAAATTTTGTAGGCTGAATGATTCTATAATAGCCTATGTCATGATGAGTCGAAAATTTACTTGTATAACTTTTCAACCGCAAAGCCACTACAAAAACTCTCAAGATATTGTGTCCGACCTTTTTTGGGAGTGAGGAAATTTGAGCATGAGAAGTCGATAAGAAACACCCTGAAGGTCAAGTCAGCCATCTTCTTTTTACAATAAGCTGTAATTTTTTCATGTTTGATTTGCGTCCTTGAAGATGACCAAGAAAAAATTCGTCGAATTTTTACAAAACATTATGGCGAAATTGTGGGTGTTCTTCAGACTCTAAAAATATTCTTGCATTCAACGAATAAGAAATTTTGAGTTCTGATAGAAAGAAATAACAGATTTAGTTGATATTCGGAGAGGAGAAAGAAAACGTTATTATTGCTCTAATTGAGAGTGCATTCCTCAAGGGACTTTGGAAGGACAGATAATACGATAAGAAATTCAGAAGACAAGGGTTCCTTGCATTTATATTGAATAATTATGTTATTCAACGACATAGATCAACATTCTTAAATTTTTGAAAGCGGACAAGTTCCCAGTAACACTAAATTTAAGGGTGGGAATTTCAAGAAACAACGAAAAAAGCACAATTTATCACTTCTTTCAGAGGGGCTTCGCGTGCTCGAGGCGGTCGCCAAAACCACATGCCATTGAGGTATTACTCTATGTCCGAGCTATTCGACATTCTAAAATTGGTTTTAGTGTACTTGTAAAACTATCTGATGTGACCTTTATATTTTTCCTGACAGTCTTAGAATGTAATAAAATTGGAAAATGCTCTTAATGTCCACAAACTTCAGTGGCGTATGGTTTTGGCGACTGCCTTGTGCACGGGAGGTCCCGGGTTCAGACCCATTGCCTGTTTTTCATTGTGTCGTAATACTCCTTTCCCTAAATTTTGATATTTCTACTTGTAATAGAGAATGTGAGACTGCGAAGAATTGCACTGAGGAAAAGAAAGGAAAGCTGAAATAAATGATGAATAATGCTATCGGAAGTGATGATTTTCCTCAAGTTATCGAAAGCGTGGTCAAAAAGAGCTATTCATATTTATGATGGAATATTTTTCTTTTTGTAACGGATTTTCGAGTGGTAGCCGTTGGACAGGGACGACAAAAAACTTTATACGAGACATCAAGGTGTATTTTTATCACCTCCATCAATTTGGGATTGGTCTTGGTGTCGAGAATTCGTGCTTGATTTGTGATTCTCGCTATTCGAGGGTCACCCTTGGGAGGCGTGTAGAGATTTTGACTGTTCACAGTAGATTTTGGGATTGGAATTCGGATCACTGGCGTATCTTGAATTTTTGCCTCTATCGGCGCCTGTCACTTGAGCGTCACACTCGAGAACGTTTTTGAAATGTTAGCCCTCTTATGGAAACCAGCACCTCCAATTTAAACTTCTTGTGCCTCTACACCCCATCAGAGTTTTCGCTTCATTCCTTGAAATTTACCCCTTACCGAAACAATTCAGTATTAACAACTTGGCGGGGGCAAAGTTTACGCATGAGTTTCTAAATTTGAGGTCCGATGAGATAAAATGGCGAACCTATACAATTGTAACAGTTTTCCGGCATCGCAAGTTTTTATCTAAAATAAAATCATCTTGATAGCCGTCGTTCCTCAGTTCAAATATCTTTAATTATCGTGTATCTCTAGAACACGAGTAACGATTCGCGAGAATTAGTCATCCGTTTTTAGACGTATAGCCTTCGCGATTCATCGACTTCTTAATATTTTCCTTTAAACCGCGCGCGTTCATTAATCCTACATGAAAAGTATCGACACTAAAACATCTTCTTATTAAATCGTAAACAAACCGAGCGTCTCGAGAATGCGTGCAGAAACGTTGATTTATTTTCGATGATATTTCATTATTCCAAAAAGGAAGGACGATACACGTATACTGCGTGTAAGAAGTAGTTTTTTTCCTCTCCATTTGAGAAACTCGAAACCTACAGTTAGTCCTAATTTAGACGATAATTTGGTAATTTTACTACGATTTCCAAAAACGTAATCTTACTATGCTGATCGCAAAATTAACGATAGACGTCTCTCTCGTCTAGCGAAATATTGCGGAATAGGACGTACGTGGGTGGGATTTATTACCAGTGGATACATATTTTTTTCCCTTTTATTTTCTCGAATTTACGTATCGAGTACTCTTTTTTTACACCTGCGTAGAAGCTAGTTCCTGGATCCAGATGTTAATGGTGATCTTTGACTGTAGTTAAGGTGAAACTGATGTCATACAAATAATTCTGCACGATTAAACACGAATTTTCATTGTGTCGTACTGCATATCGTAAAAAGACTTGGGTAATGGTTTTCGAAGTGAGATCCGTGGGCTTATTTCCAGTTGAAAAACAGGGTAGATTTTCAATCCTCATCAGAGGTAAGAGGTCATCTTGTTAATAAACACGAAATGCATTTTTGCTGAAATTAATTTCTTAACGTGGTTCAAGTAGCCGAAAGAGAGTGAGGGAGCATCAAGAGGATCCTACATCTCCTCACTGGGTTAGGCATTGAAAGTGGTATTTTTCAAACTTTCGAAATGGGATCATTACGTACAATTTTAATTGAACTTCATATTTTCAAGACTTTCGGTTCTTGTTTGAAGCTTCTCTTTTCGTGTTTTCAAGTCATTGCATTTTCTGAAAAATTTCCACCGTGCTCAGACTTATCAAAGACTTTGAAGTTTCGATTTTCAAGCTGTATGTTAAATCAGGTAGGGGACCTGAAAAAATTCCAATTATCGACCTGTAAGAGAGGTATGAGGAAGGAAAATTCCAACTTTTGAGTATATAAATTATCTGAAAGGAGACTTAAAAAATATCGAACCTCGAGCTAGGCTGGGGAACGTGAAAAAATTCCATCAGCGAACTATTTACATTAGGAAGGGGACTAGGAGAAAGGTTGACTTTTGAGCCACGTATAAGAGGGCAAGGACATCACCCAAGTAGTGTTTTATTTTGGCAAGGGGAGAAAGTTCGAAAATTAGCGGCCATTGTGACAATAGAAAACCCACAATCTTCGATATTTTCAATCATCTTTATAAATTACTTCTCTTTTCTTTCTCCCTTGCTGAGAAAGCTCGCTTTCTCCATAAAACTTTCATAATTTTTCTTGATACCACGCTCCAATTCTGCGAAAAATCATCCTCTGATGATGTTATTCTCTCCTATTTACACTTTCCTCCTGTTAGGGAATCTAAGTAATGTCTGGCCCTGATGATGTCATGCCCTCGTGCTTGTAATTTTCTCAAGTCCATTTTCTATCTCTTTCTTACTCATAGACATCATATTATTTGATACAGACTGAACAAAGTGATAAGAGCTTGAATTGTAAACAAATAGCACAATATGGATAAATAGTAAATGGCACTACTGGCACTGCCGAAACTGATTTCCCCAGGAAAAATGATCATCATCTATGACACAATCAATTGATAAACCAATTTATACGGTATTCTTATTACTATATCAAATATAGAGTCTATGTTCTTGCTACCTGAATACAATGATGACGTCACGCTCTTCTTCAAGTCGTATTTTAACTGGGAAATCAATTAACTAAGTTTGAACCTAGTTTATAGTGGTAAAGAGAGTCTTCGTCCAAGATCCTCATCTGGACGTAGCATATGTTGGTTGTTTACGTATAGCCTAGCTTTCATAACCACTGAACAAACTTTAGCTTATGACTTCATAGTCATAGTGTAACCTGAAGGTTCAGAGTTCAACCTTTCTCGAGGCCCACTTCTACTGATTCATAGTGCCAAATTTTCTCAAGGTCCCTCTCTACAAAGAATTGGAACTCACTAAATATGGTCAAGGCCGTAAAGGTCGCACGTGGACGTTTAACCCCCAAACATAAAAGAACAGCCTCAAGTGCTCTTCTAGGCTCAGCTTAAGATTTTATCCTAGCCTAAGAGTCTGACTCTCACCTCTATAGAGGTTCGAAGCTCAAAATTTTTTCATATTTCTTCTTCTAAGAAATTCACAGCTCAAATTCTTCTTAAGTGTCTTCTGTGGAAGATCGGAGCTCGAAATTTCGTCAAGTCCCTAAATTAGGTTAAGGTTATTGTCGACGTCACGAAGGTCAGGCGTAGACACGGACGCATACGTTTCCCGAGGATCCTCGGCTCCTTCATCCAACATAACAGCCAGTTGAATACAGCATGAAGTGCGATTTTGTGTAATCTCCATCAAGAGGCTCCGTAAAGGTTATCAATGGGGGGAGGAATGAGAGAAGGAAACAATTTAAACGCTGCTGAGAACAAATGTTTCCATTTGCTAACTGACCTCGACTCTAAAAGAATTTAGTCTCGTATACTTTACTAAATATAAATGTTCACATTGACATAAAATTAAATTTCTGGCGCATTGGCTCTCATTGTCGGTTAAATGTAAATGAGATAGGGGATGCATTATTGAGAGTAGAATCATTTTAAAATCAGGTATTTTCACTCCGTCGAGATATTGACTGAAAATTGAACTTCTGAGGCATTTACCCTCATATTGGGCGGTATGCAAGTAAAATGGGGGGCGACCTCCATACTGAACCCCGCAAGTGGAATAAGACCCGGAAGACCTTTAGTTTCTTGTTCCTGAATTCTTGACCGACAGTTTTGCGCATATACGTTTTGATACGATTCTTTTTAGCGGGGAACGCGCTATCCATTTTGTTAGGAGATTACATCCTCAGAAAACGTCCGCGTCCGCAGGTTAGGTTAGGTTCAGGGACTTAGAAGAATTTCGAGTCTCGAGCTATATATGAAAGGAGAGGGACATAGAAGAATTTCAAGTCTCGAGCTATATATAATGGGGGGGGGGGGGAATTGGAAGAATTTTGACTTTCGAGCTACCGTCCACCGTCCGCCGTCCAACCAAAAACTTGGAAAAATTTCGAGTCTCGAGCTATATATGAAAGGAGGGGGACTTAGAAGAATTTCGAGACTTAGAATTTCGAGTCTCGAGCTATATATGATAGGAGGGGGACTTAGAAGAAGTTCGAGTCTCGAGCTATATATGAAAGAAGGGGGACTTGGAAGAATTTCAAGTCTCGAGCTATATATAAAAACGACGGCTTCCTTAACGAAGTTAAACGAGGAACGCAGGGAACCTGTTTTATGAGTCAAATAGGATATGGTATTGAAAATTCGAGGAAGCCTAGACCTAGATGAAGCTAGTATAAAGAAGACCTAGACGTAAAATAAGCCTAGTATAATGTAGTTTGAAAGTCCAAGTTTTTCTCAAATCTCGAGCTATTTATGATAGGAGGGAGACTTAGAAGAATTTCGAGTCTCGAGCTATATATGAAAGGAGGGGGACTTGGAAGAATTTCAAGTCTCGAGCTATATATAATAGGGGGGGGGGGGACTTGGAAGAATTTTGACTTTCGAGCTACCGTCCGTCGTCCAACCAAAAACTTAGAAGAATTTCGAGTCTCGAGCTATATATGAAAGGAGAGGGACTTAGAAGAATTTCGAGACTTAGAATTTCGAGTCTCGAGCTATATATGATAGGAGGGGGACTTGGAAGAATTTCGAGTCTCGAGCTATATATGAAAACGACGGCTTACTTAACGAAGTTAAACGAGGAACGCAGGGAACCTGTTTTATGAATCAAATAGGATTTGGTATTGAAAATTCAAGGAAGCCTAGACCTAGATAAAGCTAGTATAAAGAAGGCCTAGACGTAAAATAAGCCTAGTATAATGTAGTTTGAAAGTCCAAGTTTTTCTCAAATCTCGAGCTATTTATGATAGGAGGGAGACTTGGGAAAATTTGTCCCCTATCATATATAGCTCGAGAGTCAAAAGTTTTCCAAGTCCCTCTTCTATCATATATAGCTGCAGATTCGAGATTTTTTCTAAGTCCCTCTCCTATCATATATAGCTCGAGAGTCGAAATTTTCCTGTCCTTCTCCTATCATATATGACTCGAGAGTCGAAATTTTTCGCGGTCCCCCTCCTATCATATGTAGCTCGAGAGTCGAAATTTTTCTAAGTCCCCCTCCTATCATATATTCTCGAGAGTCGAAATTTTTCTAAGTTTTTCGCTGGACGGCGCACGGCGCACGGCAGATTTCTCAAATAGCCCCCCATAGAACAGGTTCCCTGTTAATAGGGGGGGGGGGGCACTTGGAAGAATTTTGACTTTCGAGCTACCCTCCGCCGTCCGCCGTCCAACCAAAAACTTGGAAAAATTTTGATACTCGAGCTATATATGATAGGAGGGGGACTTGGAAGAATTGTTACTTCCGAGCTATATATGATAGAAGGGGGACTTAGAAGAATTTCGACTCTCGAGCTATATATGATAGGAGGGAATGTAGAATGATAATTTCGATTTGAATTACATGACAAGATTATCAACTCAGTTCCACACCACCTGAGAGGTCGAGTTAAGTTCTAATTTTTTTGTATTCCTGTTGTCGCTTGTGACTATACTAAGAGACTATATTGCTGGTCTTATATACTTCGTTTGAGCAAATTTTATCACTATTCGTCAATCCTGGTTCTTACCTAATCAAGTCTCGTCCGTTCTATTACAAACAAATATCATTTTTTCTTCTTTCCCTTTTTCTGACTATAGGTCATAACTTCCCTCAATTTACTTGTAGAATCTCATCTATTCCTGAACCAACATTTCTCTTGAGTAGTACGTCGACGATTTTCATTTGTCATCCTATTTTCCTCAACTTCAGTCATTGCTGGATGGCTGTGACGTTGTTTATAGTCAAACCAACTCGTCCAGGTCGCCCTCATGTGCCTCCTTATTTTCCAGTCTATTTTAATAATTGTGTTATCTGATTCATCTCCAGCTCTTGGGATTGAGGTGTACGCCGGCCAAATAAGAGATTCGTCCTTTGAACGTGCTGATTCTTCACTTCTTCAATGGTTCAGGTATACCTAAAATGTGCCTTCGTTTATCACCTAGTACGAAAAGCTCTCTAGTGTCGATGAATTGCTCTACTAAGACATCTTTTCGTTATTTACTTTTGCTCTTACGTATAACACAATGGATCTCAATTTTCTACACCCGCGTAAGAACTAGTTCCTGAATATACCATGTAAATGAATGTCCTCGACTACATCTCATGCGATGTACTGATGTCATACTCATGAATACGTATACACGATTAAAAACGAATCTCGATTATATTGCAGCATAATAAAAAATAAGTAGGTTGGAGAACGAGGGACAGAATTTTTCGACGAGTTCAAAAATTATTACAGACAGTATAGACAGTGTATAAAATATGACTTATATGGCCTATGCTTCAGTGATGTATCATTTTACTCGATCATAAATACCGCCGCGGTCTCTATAGTTATAGTCGTCGAAATAAGCCCGTCTTTCCAAGAGGACCTGGCCATTATATTCCATTCTGTTGCATTCACTTTCACACGACGAACTTTTTTTTTTGTGCTAGCCTTGTCTCTTCAATGTACATTTTGTCGTCGTTGTTATTTCTGCTGCTGGTTCTATGCTGCGGCTTTCATGGATGATATTGTACGAGTATATAATAAAGGTGTTATTGTTTATCATCTCTTTTTCTTCTTTTTTCTTCAGTCGCATATTGTGAGGGAGCGAAATACTCGCAGCGATACTAGCTTACACTATATTTACAGTGTATAGAAAACTGGTTGTCATCGTTGTCAAATAAAGTACTCGTACAATATCTGCGGGTACTGTATATTTTTCTTAAAATCATTTCATAAAGTTATATCATCGTATAATTGGTTGCGATTTTTTTCCCTTTGTTTCCCCTTCAATTAATGAGCGAGTGAAATCTTCGCGGTGTGAACATTCGCGATAATTTTAAAAGCATTTTCATGCTATTCCAACGCTTGATGATCATTAAAAAAAGGAAATATGTGTTAGAAATTATTAAAAACAGCTTAAAAATGAGGAAATAAGATTGATCTATGCCTTATTCCGCGAATACTAACGGATGAGGTAAATCATCAACGCGAGACAAGACTTGGATCCTGGAATTAATTGAAGCTTGTCCATAAGACCAAAGTCTAAAAAGGGAAAGCATGTGAACGAAAAGTTTTTTCAGGATAAGACCGCAATACCGGCAAAATGTGTTTGCAAAGTACTTCCTCAACAGGAAGCACCTGAGCTGCCTCAATTCAACTCTTAGAAGTTCTCCTTCCTTTATTTTGATGTAATGCAACTGTTGGGAAATTTATGGAATGTAGGAATGAGTCGAGAAATTTTTTAACCGTACCGTTGAAAAATTAAATATTTCTTCTCCGTTCTTCCGTTTTTTGATGAGATATAAATGACGCGTGTGGTAATCACCTCACCAATGATATTCTCGGTTAGGACTTAGAATTTTCACGTGACACTCCATTAACCACTTCAAATATGGAGTACCAGTGCAGATTCTGGAAAGTTGTGAGAGAGTAGCTCTCACATGCTGTAAGAGCTTAAATAAAGTCCATTCGACTATGAGGAAGGAAGAATTTCGACCTTAAAGGTAGTGTTACATATGAGAGAGAGAGGAGTACGCCTTTGAGCACTATCTTCGCGGAAGGGATTTTCGAAAAACTTTGACCATTGCGTTGTGTAGGAGAAAGCGAAGGACCTGGAAGAATTCCTACTATGTCAATTTTTCTACCTTCTTAATTTTATTTTAAGAGTACAAATACTTCTCAGAAGATTTCTTGTTTCTTCTACCAAGAATGTTTTCCAACGTTTGTTAACTAAGAGCCCTCTTAATTTCGATTCTAACCAGCGACTTTACAAATATGATTCGTACTTTACTATAATATAAATCCCAGAAAACGAGATTCTAATACGGTGACTTGAACGCTCGTGTACAATAGTACGAATTTGAGATACCGTTTTTTCAATACTTGACCGCGAAGACTTTTTAGCCTCTCTCAGATATCTCATAAGTGGCGGTATATTACAGTCCGAGAAAGAAGTACGGTTCTTGAGTAACCATTGATTAGAAATTTTAATTTTTTACGTATTTATTCGTTCACGTTTGACCGTACTACGTATACGAAATGATAGCGAACGAATGTTCTTTAAGTACAGAGTTCTTTACGATTGCGGAAATTCATAACGGAAAACTAATTGCTCCTTGGGACTAGAATTTACATTGTTCGCTGCGTGCGTCGCATCGTCTTGTTACGGAAAAATAACGAGAGTCGTCATTCTAAAATCTAAACACGCCCTTTGTATTTAAAAATTATAATATACATTTTACGGAAAGAATACACGTTGTAGCGCAGTGCCCATAAAGGAAACGAAGATCTATCATTTGAAAAGAAATACCGGTACGAATTCTCAAAGTTGTATATCGCGTATAGGTAGGTACACTATAGAGTTCATCAACACGACTATAATATAGGAAAACCACCTGTGAACGATCGTAATTTAATACGCGAGAAAAAGGCGTGATCCATAAATGTTTGGCTAGTGAAAATTTTTACCTTTACGGTAATTCTATTTTAGCGTTAATTCAATTTTTCTTCAGTCTTATATACCAAAATTATATTTCCACTTGACCTCATCAGCTATAGGTTCACAGCTATAGAACCTCTAATTTCCTCTTATAACTCGCGGTGTTTCTCTTGTCGTACGACAGAAGTCCATTCGTCGGATTGGTAAAGTGTATAAAATACGTACGAAAAAACTAATTTCACGCCATCCCATCAGCGTTTACTTTCGTACATTCGTTTTGGATAAAAAAAATATAGGTATATATACGTACATAAAAAACAACGTATCCACTTTTTCAATCGGGACAATGTACTCGGGCATAATTTGACGCGATGAAGATTATTTGAAGAAAAAAAACTCGATGATGCAATAGAATAATGAAGAAAAAAAGTACATCAGCCGAAGGCCTCTTGGTGTACATTATTCATCAGTATGACAAGTATTATTGAATTTTCTTTCTATCTACGAAATTTTTTTTTTTTATTGTATATTAACGCATGAACGTTAAAACGAAAATACATATAAAATTGTCTAACGTCATCTGAGTCGTATGAGAGAACATGTTGGTGTAACTAATGTAGGTATGGAATAGTTTTTAGAGAAAAGGGCAATCGATGATTAAAATCAGCGTTTCTCCACTTTTAGAGCTCACCTCAATGACGAAAGTCTTACGAGAAAAAAAACGAATCATTCAAAATTTCTTATTAGATTTCTGCTGACAATTTGAAGTTGTAACTCACGTAACTCTCGTTCATTTACTCGGAAAAAAAAAAAAATTTCGCAAAATACGCGTCAGTAGTGCAAAAAATGATCGCCTAAATTATTACAAATTTTCAAAATTCACCTGAATGCACTGGAAATTGATAATATAGGCCTATAGACTATCTTGAAAATTGAAAACTGGAGCAGCGCAATATTCCCATTCAAATGTAAGTGAGTAATCTCAAAATAACGTGAGAATGAAATAATTTGTGAGAGGAAAACAAAGAGAACGAATTTCGTAGAGTATAGAACTTTTTACTAATCATATTTTTTTTCATAGAAATTGATTCAGATCGATTCAAGAAAACCTTCCACTTTTCAGCCGCCCCGTCCATCAATATTTTCACCAGCGTTGCAAAAAGAAAAAACGGTTTTTATTAAAAAAACAAAAAAAACAAAAAAACATATTTTTTTTAGTGTAAAACAGATTTTACGTTTAAAACATGTTTTTAATTATGATTTTTAATTCCTTGTTTAAAACTCGTTTAAATGTTTTGAAGATTGTTTAAACCCGTTTTAAATTATTCAATTATTGTTTGGGACACTTTTTTGGAGTTTTATCAATCGTTTTAAACACATTTTGAATGTTTTAAACATCAGTTTATTTGAACATCGTTTAAAACAACGTTTATTAAAATAACGTTCTAATGTCTTTTTATACTTTTTGAACCCTGGAAAAATTGTCAAATATTCATCTTTAGTAGAGAATAATACCTAATGAAAATATGGGAAAAAAATATTTCAATGTTTTTCAATATATTGAGAAAAACAAGTTTAAAACAAAAAAAAAACACGTTTTAAACATATTTCCGTTTGAATCATAATTTTGATTTTTTTGTGTGTTGTAAACATGTTTTAAACACTTTTCAAACATTGTTTGTTTAAAACATCGCAACCCTGATTTTCACATTTTTGTAGTGTGCGATGCTAGCGCTGTCTGGCCCAAATTGATGTAGGTATCTGCAAAGCGACGATTAGCGAAACCAGATTTAGTTTAGCCTGTGGTGAACAATGTTATAAGCCTTGTTCTCCTAATCGTTGCTTTGCAGATGACAATTCAACTTCATACGATATAGCAGCTATATGCGATTCAATTTATAAATGAGGACGTACTTGCAAAAAGGAGTATTTCTCATGAAAAACGCATTAAACGAGACCTCCTTTTTCTAGATATGTTTTTAAATATAGAAATTATATTCATTCCATATTTTTGATACAATTCAATGATTGTCATGTTGCCCCTAATCTCAATATTGCAGGGCTGCTTAGCTGGCCGTTAGCTTTTAGCAATTAGCCGTTAGCCAAGGAATTTTGCTCAAAATTAGCTAGCTTTTAGCTGGCTAATGAGATCAAATTAGCAATTAGCTTAGCCTTTAGCCATTGAAATTGAAATAGCTAACGGCTAATTTTCATTAAATTTTTTCTTCAGAATCAGAAAGCACTAGCACTGCCAGCGGGCCCAGTCAATACTTCTTTGCTCTTTGATTGCTCTAAAAATCTAAAAGTAAGTGAACTGTGGTCTGTGAAACTGTGAAAGTGAGCGCGGTAATGCGTGAGCGTGGCTGCAGACTGCAGACCTGACAGCCGAGAGCCCCGCCAGTCGCGCGGCTGGGGGGCCTCTCCCATCTTTTCTATTCATCCGACTTGTGAAAAAAAAACATGCGGGGCACAGCACGAGATACAAGTACGAGTGTACGACTACGAGACACGACTTGAAAATTCTTGTTTTCTTTTTCTATTGCGAATTGCGATTAGCCCAAAAGTAACATCTAGTTTGGAAGAAGCTGCAAAATGATACCCATGTTAAAATTTTTAGCCCTTAGCTAGCCGTTAGCTAGCCAATCAGAGCAGATTAGCCATTAGTTGAAGCCGATCACTCAAAAACGTTAGTTCTTAGCTCAGCTTTTAGCCAATCTGATTGGCTAAGCAGCCCTGCAATATTGGCATGCTTATCATTGACTATACACGTAATAGACAAATACTCCCACTGTTGAAAAATTAGTCATTTTGGTGAATACTACCGCAAGTGCCGCAAGTGCGCTGCATGTTGAGACGTCTGTGTATGTAATAGTGAGGGAAAGAATGCCGTTCTCCCTCCCTTACTCTGCTGATTAACACGCAGTGGCGCACTCTCATGGTGGTATCCAAGAAACTAGAAAAGGACTAGTTTTTCACAGGACTGGGCCATGGCCGTCTCTAGTTACAGGCCGTTAGTCTAAATCTGTCAACGTTGTAATCAGTCTCCTCACATAGACAATTTGGGTTACGTGCGGTAAAGCGTTACAGTACCGCACTTAATTGTCCGCTACCACGACTATTCATTTTCAAATGATTGTCGTTTGATTACAGAGGAACGGATTTCAATGAAAGTACCCGCAAAAAATATAAAAATGTTTGTTCTTTGATTTCAGTTCTCTTCACTTTTTCTTTAAAATGCCCGGTATTTGAGAAAAAATCGATTATTTGAAATCTTTCTAGTATTTCACATAAGAGTGCATGTAAACGTCAGCCCCCTGGCGTTGTTGTCATTTTTCAGCCTACCGGCCTGTAACTAGAGACGGCCATGACTGGCCACGGATCGGATCGCGGATCATGAATCAAAGGTCAAAAATTGGGGATCATAGTGATCTGTATTCACCATATATTCGGATCATTTTTTTTTCTCTCTCCAGTGCGATTTGCCGCACAGAAAATAATTGACGTTTATCACAAATCTCAATTTGCAGAAATGAGCCTCTTTACGGGAAAGAGCGATATTTTTCTCTAAATTGCAATTTGTGATTCACACATCACCGGCCTTCAAATCAGGATTCAGGGATTTAGAAATTGGAATTTAGAAATTTGAAGACACACATTTTTCACGGATCAGTGATTTGCAGATCACAAATCAATCATCTATGACTCGCGGGTCACGAGTCAATGATTCCCGGATCACGGATCAAATATGTTCTGATCCACAGTTGATTGCTGATCCGTCCGGATCACTTTCAGTGCACAATATTCTTGATCCGCGAACCAATCCGCTGTGAGAACGATGACTCAAAATCCACGATTTAGATCAAATTTTTGCGATCCGTGCACCTGATTTTTCAACGGCGCAAGTAGCCAGTTATTTGATTGGTACGTCAGTAACCTATATTGAAAAAAATTTCTTAGTTGAGCGAAATAGAAAACAAATTGAGAATAGAATTATCGCACCAGCATCACGTAAAAAATAAGATGGTAACATCCAGGGTTGCGACGTTTTAAACGAAATTGTTTTTAGCTGTGTTTTAAACATGTTCAAACATTGGATTTTGAGAAAAAAACGTTTTCAATACGGACGGCACGTCTTGAATTTAAAGTCACGCGTACTCACGCCCAAGAAAGTGTGAGTGTCTAAACGAAAAAACCTGGAGAAACCCCGCTATAATGCGCTACGTCATTATGTTTAAAACAACAAAATATACAAAATTTGTACAAAACTAACCGCCGTTTTAAACATGTTTAAAACATTGTTTTAAACTCCGAAAAACAAAATATCAATTTCCGACTTGTTTTAAAAAAAAAAAAAAAAAAAAAGTTTTAAATTTAAAAAAAAGTTTTAAATAAAAAAAAAGTTTTAAATTAAAAAAAAAGTTTTAAATTTAAAAAAAAACACGTTTTTTGTTCTTTTAATAAAAAAACTTCGGTAAATTTTTGCAACCCTGCTAACATCCCATCATCAGGTGCAAACCCCGCAACAGAATGCCAACGCCTTCGATCCGGGAAAAGAGAATTTGCTCTCACGTCGAGGGCATATTATTATCAGCTTAGGTACGTAGGTACCTTACTGCGTTCATTTTGAAGAAATTTTCTGACTCAATGCAATCTTCCTTTCTTTCTCTATGACGACAAAAACCATGTCCTTTTCGGCTGCCTATCAGTAAAACACTTACTTACAGATACCAACCGAGTTGACCATTTTGAGATTGACAGGTAGAAATTTCTTCATTTTGAATTATTCTGTAGTATACAAACAAATTCAAGAAGCTCTCGAGTCTCCATCACAGCAATTCTTGAGTCTTTTCCATCTATAAGGGGCACAAGTATTAGAGTTCTTCTAAATCTTACGCTTTCTTTAAACGTCTCACCGCCACAAAATCTTAGATAGACCTATACGCGGCCAGATCAAAAAGAACCCGACGGAAGAGTTTTCTGATGAAAGAAAAATAAAGCGATACCATGCACACGATGATAGTGATTAACAATCGAGGGAATTCTGAAAAAGAGGATATTTCAAGCAGGTATACTGTGTATATAGCCTATAGCCTTTGTGTAAGATCTCATCATCCAGACGATTTTGTTTAGACAATGTTTTAAGAATTCGTGGTAATGGAATCTCCTATCACTGATCGAAGAGTGGTAATAGTCGTCGATTTTTCATAACGAGAAAGTAGTTATATCGCATTTCGCGAGCAGTGCGTTTTACTAATACACGATGGATCCCTATTTGTCTACACAGTATTGTGTATTTCAATTGCAGACGTGTATCATTGAAAAAATTTTGGCACCGGCCCATATGAGTTACAGGTTTCATGCGTCTCGCGCCAATTTCGAATAAATAGTGCACGTATATTTTGCTCACTCGATCCCTTATTACCTATGTACCTATACCAGATAATAAATAGATATATAACGCGGATTTCCGGTAGATACATTAATATATATTGGCAATCTCCCTTCTCCCACCTTTTCTAACCCTCTCAAATGTTTTAAATTATTCGCATAAGTAGTGTTTGGCAATACATGCAAGTAATAAATATTTACGAGGATTGTAATCCGGATTTCGTTGCACTTTCTTTTTCTTTAATCCTATCAAATATTCTACCTCCATCTTTGCGTGAAATATTTGTCTCCTAGAGTTGGAAAGAAACAATGGGGATATTATCGTAGACATTTAACCTTTCGCTGTTGAGACTCGTTCGGGGTGTATAGAAATGAAATTTGATACTCTCGTGATGCAAGTTTCGATACTTCTTTTCAAATGTATTTTCAAATGTAATGAAGTTCCTATGTAGACTAATATGTGTGACACCTACGCTTTCTGGAAAACGAGAGCGTACTCGTTCATAACAAGACACAATTAATGATCGTTCTATTACGTGTACCTATACAGAGAAAACAGTCGTAGGTACTAATTCTCGAGACGAGAATGCTCCCGGAAGTGTAAGCGTATATTAACTGCTAAATTTTCGTTTTCCTAAATTTTGACAGTTGACCGAGTTTCTAACGAACCAGAGTTCTTCATAGGAAAAAAAACTAGGTACTGTCAAAGTGACAGCACGAGTATCTGCTTAACGCAATCGTGGTTAGATCGTCTCAGAGGGAGATGACGACAGAGTATTTTTGAGTTGTCGAAGGAGAGCGTTCCTCCTGTGCTATTTGTGAATATCATTCTTAGGAATTCAATTACTGAGTTATAATGACAGAATACTCAAAGAGTAGAGTAAACCAAAACCAATTACAAAGACCGCAGATATAAAGGAGAAGATGCGAGATCTTTCGGTTAACAAACCATCATCGGGCAAAGTTAGAACGCCACTGACCCAGATACGACTCATAAAACAGAATACCAACGAGATCAGGATTGAACGAGCGAGCGCTCGCGAGGTGACTCAAACTCGTAGACCAATTCAACTAAACCTTCGTCGGGAAAATACCTGTTGAGTACGGTAATATCGTCACTGTTCAAATGACGCACTATTTCGATATTTTCCAACGCAACGCGCTTGAAGTAAGAATTCTCCTTGTGGAGAAGGGTAGCCGAACCTTCCTTGAAACTATGACCACTGGAGATAAGGTGGTCCGCAAAGGCCGAATCACCCAAATTACCTTTCTTCCAGGCCTTAAGGTGCTCCTCTACTCGAATTCCAAGCTGGCGACCCGTCTCGCCTATGTATACGCCGTTACAATCCCTGCACTCCAATTTGTACACCCCGCTCCTCTCCCCTCGCGGGATGGGGTCCTTTAGCCTAACAAACAAACCCTTCACAGTAGTGAGGTTATAAAAAGCAGGCCTGAAGCCAAAGGGGCGGAGGACACGAGTCAGCTTGGATGAAAACTCGCCCAAAAACGGGAGCCTGATCCAACGTAATCTCTTATTATTATTACCACTCAGATCGCGGGGGAGAGACGTGGTAGAATCAAGGCCCTTCCTCTTAAGTTTTTTACGGACCATACGGTCAATGTCCAAGTTGACCTCATTCACAGCGGCCAAGTGCTTAATGGTCGCCAGCTCCTTTTGGAAAGCTGGTTGACTTAGCGGAATGCTAGTCAGTCGATGAATATAACTATTGAAGGCAGCGATCTTATGAGAAAATGGACAGAAGGACGATCCGTGGACAACTGTATCGGTCGAAGTATCCTTCCTGAATATCGCAAATTCATGGTCCCCATCTCTATCAGAGATAGTGAGATCCAGAAAGTTTATAGAAGAACCTCCAATTTCTGTAGTAAATTTTATGGAGGGATACATTTTATTCAGATACTGAAGAAACTCACCAAGGAGCTCTTGAGGACCGGTCCACGCACATAATATATCGTCCACATATCGGTGCCAGTAGTGGATGTGACTCAGTAGCACTTGGCCAGAGGAAAACAAGTCAACCTCAAATCTGGACATAAATATCTCCGAAACGAGAGAGCCCAAAGGAGAGCCGATGGGGATTCCTACCTCCTCAGGAAACTCATAAAATTTTCCATTGAACTTACAGAAGTTAGGGGACCAGCACGTATTAAGGAGGCCAAAAAATTTCTGTATCTCGTTATGAGGAATGTTGAACTTTACAGATAGGTCACCCATATACTGCATAGTATGGGCCTTTGGTATGTTGGGAAAGAGGCCGGCTACATCAAATGAGCAGAGGCTAGTACCCGGAGGCAAGGTAACATTTTTGAGCCTCTCGGCCAGAGAAACCGAATTTTCAACGGAGTAGGGGGACTCGTACTCGATTCGAGACTTGAACCAACGATCCAAAAACTTGGCCAGAAAATAGGCAGGGGAGGAGACGTAGGAGACGACAGGCCGCATAGGAGTATTCAACTTGTGAACTTTTGACAACCCGTAGAGGAGGGGAGGAACAGGGTTAGGTACAAGCAGGGCTCTTTTGAGCGAAGAACTTTTTATGATAAACTCACTCCCGTTCACAACCTTCCTAACCTCTTTGACGTAGTTACGAAAGTTAAAAGAGCTATTTTCAATAGCTCCACATTGAGTGAGAACTTCTTGAACCTTGGAAACGTAGGAGGATTTCTCCAGGACTACGATCGCGTTACCCTTGTCGGCTTTAGTAAGGATTAACCCCTGGTCCCTGACCTTCCTCTTCAGATTATCTATCACCTCACATGCGTAATTGTTTATACGAGGGAGGGGGGTGTCGCGGACTAGTTCAGCGCAAGCTGATTGAATGTTCACGCCGGGACCAATTTTTATGGTCAGGTCGGCAACGACATTCGCAAGAGTTTCATCTTTAGGAAGGGGAGGTAGGCCAAATTTTAGACCCTTCTCCAACAAATACGTTTCATCTTGCGAGAATTGCGCCCGATGATGGTTTGTTAACCGAAAGATCTCGCATCTTCTCCTTTATATCTGCGGTCTTTGTAATTGGTTTTTCGTTTACTCTACTCTTTGAGTATTCTGTCATTATGTCGAGCCGTAACGTTTCGGACCGTGTCAATTCTATTACTGAGTTATAGTTTAATATAAATTCATAACCCATGTATCCTGAAAACATCCTAATGTTCAAGAATATTTGTGAAACCTTCTGTATAAATCTGAGAATTTTTCTTCCTCCTTTCTTATTAACTAGGTACCATCCCTGCTATGATCATCTGCTGAATCCTTGTCACCCGGAGTACTTATTTAAACTGGCTAAGAAATATATAAATCCAAATCAACGTCCAAATAAATTGTGTACAGACGGCGCCTCATGTTTTTCAAAAGTTAACTAATGTAAATATCAACACTTATATACTTAATAATTTTTCTTATTTTGCTTATGTTTACAGGTAAGTTTTGATGATCGCTATACGCATATCGAAGATAAGCTCGCATGAAGGTGAAAGTAGGCTGGATGAACCAACAAATTTCTTCTCCAGAGAAAGGCTACCATGAGTACGAGCAATAATCTTATTATTTGATACAGCATGAAGATTAGTATTCTGCGAACACTTACTTCGCTTTAAAGATAGGTATTAAACTATGGATACGGTTTTAGACGAATATGAACTACGTTAAGCACGACTATATTCCTTAATTTTCAAATTCTTCTTTCGAATGGCTCGCGATTCAGTTAGTCGACCTTGAATCATAATCATATTCCATTTAATTTGTAGTAGGTAAGCATAATATGATTTTTTCCTGTTAGAGAGTGAAATTGATGTGGCTTAGGAGAATGGCTGACATTTCGTCGAAAGCTGAGTCCCTATCAAGTTGATTGAAGATTTTTGATAATCTTAATTTTCGAAGACGAAATCGTCGTGGGTTTGCGCTAAGTGATATCAGCTCGAGTGAAAGTTTGATAATTATTTTTAACTCTGCCACTAGCATTTTCTTATCATACTCGTGAAGTTGGCTGAAATCAGTTGACATATTATTCAGGACTATTGTAGGAATTATGGCGCGTCGAAAATTCGTAACTGGTGACAGATTAAAAAATCGCTTTATTTTATCTCTCTTTTTCTCTCAGTTTATTGAAACCCAACCCCTGCCCTTCCAGCAAGGACTTTAAAGAAATCTTCCTCGTGAGAAATCTAAGATTATACACTTGCTTTAGTCCTCGTCTAAATTGCTCTTTGCTATCACTCCCATGTGCATCTATATAGCTAAGAGCTCAAATTTTTCCAAGATCCTAAATTAATAAGTCAAGGTTATTGTAGCTCCAGATTTTCCTCTCATATTCCGTCTATAACTTGGAATCCGCCCCTTATTATAAAATCCCTCATCAATTATAGAGCTTTTCTTTATAAGGCCGATCGTCAGTCAAGATCATTAGGCTAAGGGCTGAGGCTAGCCCAGTTCCTGTGGAGGTAGCGGGTCGAAGTTTTGCCAGGTCATTGTAGCCATGTAGCTCGAAATTCAATATTTTTCAAGTCCCTTTTTTCTTATTCGTATTTGCGATTCGAAATTTCTGATGCCTGAGGTCACAAATACAATGGAGAACAGATTTCCTTTCGAAAATTCCAATCACCAAGGTGAATAATAGATAGATCGGGAGGAGGACTTTGAAGAATTTCGACCCTTGTTTGGGGGAATATTGAATATCGACGGGCTGATTTGGATAATTTCGACTCTCGAACCATTTATAAGAAGATTAAAATTTGGAGAAATATTGACATTTGAGCCATGTAGTAATAATTATGGAGAGTGGGGACTTGAAAATATTGCAACTCTCTCAAGCTCTGTCTAATTATGAGGATTTGTGCTTGTTCGTACAAACGCTGTTAAGTAGATGGTTGGATTGAGAAGACTCATATTTTTCAAGACCTTCAAGAGAGGAGCCACTGGACGCGCTAGGTGGAATAGCCTTAGAGCTGTTTATGTATAGATTGAATAAGATATCGAGCTGAAGTGGAATTTTAACAGGGAACCTGTTTTATGGGGGGCTATTTGAGAAATCTGCCGTCCGCCATCCGCCGTGCGCCGTCCGCCGTCCGCCGTGTGCCGTCCAGCGAAAAACTTAGAAAAATTGCGACCCTCGAGCCATATATAATAGGAGAGGGACTTAGAAAAATTTCGACTCTCGAGCTATAGATGATAGAAGGGGAACTTAGAAAAATTTCGACTCTCGAGCTATATATGATAGCAGGATTCTCAAACTATATTATGATAGGCTTATAGTAGGTCTAGGCCTTCTTTACACTATCTTTATCTAGGTCTAGGCTTCCTTGAATTTTCAATACCAAATCCCACTCGACTCATAAAACAGGTTCCCTGCGTTCCTCGTTTAACTTCGTTAAGGAAGCCGTCGTTTTTTACGTATCTAGGGGTTTTTCGGAAAAATCTTCCACCGTCAGCCGGCCGGCCGGCAAAGCTCGGAGCTCGAAAATTTGTCACCTCCCCCCCCCCCTCCATATAGCTTGGAGGCGGGGTCTGTGAGGTCACAGTTTGATGACGTCCTAGGTCAGTCTTGTGACGTCACAATCTGATGACGTCATAAATCAGTTTTTTAAAATAGGGAACCTGTTTTACCGGTGATTTTTTCGGAAGAAAATTCCGCCGTCTGCCGACCGGTCGAAAAATTTCCGACTCCTCCTCCTATCATAAATATCTCGAAGGTTGAAATTTTTCCAAGTTCTCCTCCTATCATTCATAGCTCGAGAGTCGAAATTTAAACAGGGAGCCTGTTTTATGTTTCTTTTTTTGAAAAATTTGCCGTCCTACAACCGCCTGAAATGGACTTGGAATTTATTTATTTATTCATTTATTTATTTATTTATTTATTTATTTATTTAATTACTTATTTCTTTCTTTCTTTCTTTTATTTATTATCTACTTATTTATTTATTTACTTATTTTTTTATTTATTTATTTAGTTTCTTTCTTTCTTCGTATGATAGAAGGGAGATTTTGGAAAATTGGTGTTTTCTCGATTCAGTTCCACACTACCTTAGAGGTCAAATTGATAGTGCGTTTTTTTCATAGTGGATTCCCGAATAGGTCTCTCTAAAATCCCCTCCTAGCTCTATCATACATAGCTTGGAAGTCTTAGATATAAGCGATTCACACATGACGTCACAGAACGCGTTCTTATCAACTTGGGGGCAAAATAACAAAGGCCCTTACGGGTAGTTTTAGGAATAATCGATTTATCTCGAGAACGGTCAAATTTTGTGAGAAATTGAAGAGAACTAAATTTATTTTTCTTGTAATTTTGCATCTGATTGGACTATAACAAAAAAAGGAATCTCTTTCAATTGAAATCACCTGAAAAAAAGGCTTTTTCTCCTGATCTCCCAGATATACTCCCAAGTTGGTATTCTCCGCATTCCGCTCCATCCACACATTTGTGACCTGTCACAAGAAGACCCTCCTGGGAGTCCAAATTTTTGAAACTTTCTTGATTCCACCGAGTAAAAGAGCTGTTTTCAATTGATAAAGACCACTAAAAACCTCAAAAACGATTTTTAGAGCGCCAAGGGGGGTTTTCTTGTGGCAGGTCACATTTATGTAAGCAAAGCCAAAGTGTGAACACCTTATCAGATGTAGCTTTCTACCCTTCGATCAACTCCGTTAAAGAACCCATGACTTTTGACATGTTCCACGTCTTTTCTCTCGCCAGACCCCGATTTTGAAACTCGCGAGTACACCCCGCGTAATAATAATAATAATTAATAATAAATAAATAAATAAATAAATAAATAATTGAATAATTAAATAATTAAATAAATAAATAAATAAATAAATAAATATTTAAATAATTAATATAATTGAATAATAAATAAAAAATTAAATAATTAAATAAATAAATAATCAAATAAATAAATAAATAATTGAATAATTAAATAATTAAATAAATAAATAATTAAATAATTAATATAATTGATAATTAGAAAATTTTCTAAGTCCCTCTTCCTATCATATATGGCTGGATAGTCGAAATTTATCCAAGTCCCCTAGACTTGAATTGTCTCATACCATTCCAATACAACAGCGAGTTCGCGCTACCTCATATTTCTCATAGAAGACTTGAATTTTCCATACCATTCCAATACAACAGCGAGATCGCTCGTTCGCCCCACCGAAAGTTGATACCTCAAAATATAGAACACCCACAATTACCTCAAAATATTTCTCATACAAGACTTATACGACGCCAAGATAGGTAAAGGGGTAAACGAATAATATCTCACGAACACTTGACCTAGTACAAGAATTAATAATAAATAAATAAATAAATAATATTAAATAATTAAATATTTAAATAATTGAATAATTAAACAATTAAATAAATAAAAGCTGGATAGTCGAAATTTTTCCAAGTCCCCTAGACTTGAATTGTCACATACCATTCCAATACAACAGCGAGACAGGGGGCGAACGAGCGGAGCGAGTTCGCGCTACCCCATATTTCTCAAAAAAGACTTGAATTTTCTCATACCATTCCAATACAACAGCAAGATCGCTCGTTCGCCCCACCGAAAGTTGATACCTCAAAATATAGAACACCCACAATTACCTCAAAATATTTCTCATACAAGACTTATACGACGCCAAGAGAGGTAAAGGGGTAAACGAATAATATCTCACGAACACTTGACCTAGTAGAAGCCTAGAGTGAAATATTTCATGATGACTGATAAAATATAAAAGACATGGAACATGATTTTCATTTATTTGGCTATGCCAGAAAATTTTTTTTCCAAGTCCCCCTCCTATCATACCTAGCTCCAAAGTCTGGGTCTGTGATGTCACAATGTGATGACGTCATAGATCAGCCTTGTAACGTCACAATCTGATGACTTCATAGATCTGGTACGTCAACATTTTTTCAGATCCCAGATGTCCCATGAAACAGGTTCCCTCCCCCCTTCGTTTAACTAAGTTAAAGAACCCGTAAGTTTTTTTCCAAAGTCCGGACCTGTGACGTCAAATTCTGATAACGTGTAGATCAGTCTTTTATTTCTCTAAGTCCCCCTCCTATCCCAAAATCTGGACCTGCGATGGCACAATCTCGTCGGAGTGTACTCTTATGGATCTACAAATCTTTTCAATGTTGAGTGAGAATCCACTCTAGCTTAAGGTACCAAGTCTTTCCAGGAGGTGTGACTTTGAATCTTTAGCCCGCCAGAGACTCTTCAAGGCTCATACTTGAGTAGAAAACTGTGTGGAAGCCAGAAATCTGGAAGATTTTGGCTATCTGATTTGAGACTTGCCACCCGTATTTCTTCCGTTTTATCTCAAGAAGAAGAGGAGGGATAACGATGAAGAGAACAGAGGTAAGACAGACGGTGGATCATTTTGCTGATGTCAAAGTGAATTTGATTCTCAAGGATGATGTGTCGAATGCGGTACTTTGATGATACCTTAGAGAGATGTGTAGAGTCGTAGGTTGCCAGGTGTAGAAACAACCGGTTTGCTGATTCCAAAGATAAGTTTAAGGTGAGTACTTATAGATCGGTAGTTTCTGGTGACAGCCACCGTCTTCAAGAATGAACTGAAGCTCACTATTGAACGAAAATCTGGAGGGGAGAATTTAGTCCGTTCCTAATAAAGGATATGGTCTACATTTCGGAGCTATGTTAAAAACGTGGGTATTTGAAAATACTTGTACGCAATGAGAGTGAGTCGTATCTCCTTTAAACGCAACACGAATGACCAATACGCCGTGTACTATTTACTGTGAGCAAATAAGGGGCAAGAAATGACCTTTGATTCTCCGCAGAGTGCGATAAGAATTAAGGGCGCGGTTTTTTACGCAATTTACAGTCTTATCATACCACATTACGAGTAAGTTCGGGTGGAACGAAAAAAAAAAAGAACGCAAGTATGTCGATATTTAAAATATTATGGTAAAACAAGAATACGCTGGACAGAAGTTGCTTTTACCAGCGTCGATAACGAAGTTGACACATGTACGTTCGCGCAAGCTATACGCGCTTTTAACGTTGCCGTTGGTTGAAACTATGCGGAAGATTGACACGTGATTACGAGCTTCATCGGAATAGTCAGTAGCGGTTGTGATTAATGCGTTTCGTTCGTATCAGATGTCGGATATGCCAGTTTAGGTCTTCGCTCCAGCAACGAGATATTCAATTTGCGATTCCAACGCATTTACGAGTTAGATTTAGCGGCTATCGGTTATACGTGCCATAGCCTGAGTGAAGTCGTGACACGATTTCTACGAGACCGAGATACACTCGTACACGTACCGTACATTCTGCTATCTTTGCACCTTTTTAGCTTTGTGACTGAGTTCGTCCGAGTTTTTCTACCCATTCGATGACGAGTTTAATATGTTTCCAACACACGCAGTTTTTCACTTTTTGAAACGCTCGTACCTCTTTCAATTAGCGAAACTATTTATGAACATACTCGTATTTCCATTCTCATAACTGATAGAAGTAGACCTTTTTTTCCATTTTTTTTTTCTCCTATTATTGTTTGTGCGTGCTAGTATATCGAAAATAAGAGTCAAACGTCGCGTCATTATATAAGCAGTAAGGTAGCTTTTTACGAACCAACGTGACCGACTTCGTCAAATAATAAAAGAGAAGAGTAACGTAATACGAATGTTTTCTGACGATGAGGAGCAGCAGTCCTGGATCTTCGATCGCGGAGAAATTAGTCGACGACTATCGGTCATTATGTAATATGGTATGAAGTCGTGCCAAAAGCGATGTGGCGGAAGTTAGTAGTTTCAGGAAAATATCGGAAAAATCGGCTACATCGTTGTACACAAGGAAACCATCTAACAAAGTTGGGTGCAGAAGACTATAGTAAATACGATGCAATAATGCCAGTTTAACGTGTACACACAAGTATCCAAAACAGTTCTGGTAAATTGCCACGAAAATAATACGGTAAAATAATGTAAAAGCGGTACGAAGAATGCCGAATATGTGTGGCAGCGTAACTTTTGTTTCTATGCAATGTTCCTCGACGTCGAAGGTTTATTTTATGTCTTTTCTCTTTTGTTTGAACGCGCGGTAATGATATTAATGCGTTTATTACGCAACGAAGAAATTACGCTTGACCCTGTGTTGTAGCAGCTGATAACGAAATATTAATTAAATTATTGCTAGGCGATTCGCGAGAGTAGATTATGTTGCGCTAGAAACGATTCGAAATTGGGAATTTTCAACCCGACGATCTTATTTAATCCATGTTAGAGTAGATGGGTCAATTGGCTTCAAGGCCGAACTGCTGATTTTAGAACGTGCAGACAAAGGCATAGCGTGTTGGTAAATAAACAACCTGGCAGGAAGAAGAGGACAAGGGCACATTGTGAAGAAATGTCATTAGCATCCAATGCAAATTACTTCTTACGTACAATCTGTGGCAGCCAGTTCTTCTTCCTTTCAGGTAAGTCACTCGTCTTCAGAATTCCCAGACGTTTCCCCGATTCGAGAATATGTGTCCCAGATCGACCAAGAGGTCACCAAGAAATCATTAAACGGAATCTTTACTTAAGAGTTGAATCAAATTAGTTTTGTATATTGGATCAGAAACAAAACCTTGGCAGTCAACAAGATCCTATGAGCGTCATCAAGCAAGAAGAGTTGGCCAAATTTGTAGTGCGGGGTTTTCCGAGACCAAGAGCCTATCGGAACTAATTATTGGTTCCTGTTTAGGATGTACCGGAGCGAAATACTTTTTTCGCTCATCTTCTGTCTACATGATATGAATGCCTCTTTGTCCTTCTTAACTGAAACTTATTATGGGGGTAAAACTTGATTCGAAAGCAAAAAGTATGGAAATTGTAGGCGTTACCGTAAGTAACTCCCTCTCTTGGTACATTGTTTTTTCCTCATTAGAATAGATGTGTTATAACAAAGGACGGCTTCCTTAACGAAGTTAAACGAGGAACGCAGGGAACCTGTTTCATGAGTCATATGGGATTTGGTATTGAAAATTCAAGGAAGCCTAGACCTAGATAAAGCTAGTGTAAAGAAGGCCTAGACCTACTATAAGCCTAGTATAATAGAGTTTGATAGTCTAAATTTTTCTCGAATCTCCAGCTATATGACGGCTCGAGAGTCGAAAGTTTTCCAAGTCCCCCTCCTATCATATATAGTTCGAGAGTCGAAATTTTTTTCCATGTCCCCCTCCTATCATATATAGTTCGAGAGTCGAAATTTTTCCAAGTCCCCCTCCTATCATATATAGCTCGAGAGTCGACATTTTTCCAAGTCCCCCTCCTATCATATATAGCTCGAGAGTCGAAATTTTCCCAAGTCCCCCTCCTATCATATATAGTTCGAGAGTCGAAATTTTTTTCCATGTCCCCCTCCTATCATATATAGTTCGAGAGTCGACATTTTTCCAAGTCCCTCTCCTATCATATATAGCTCGAGAGTCGACATTTTTCCAAGTCCCCCTCCTATCATATATAGCTTGAGAGTCGAAATTTTTCCAAGTCCCCCTCCTATCATATATAGTTCGAGCGTCGAAATTTTTTTCCATGTCCCCCTACTATCATATATAGCTTAAGAGTCGAATTCCAAGTCCCCCTCCTATCATATATAGTTCGAGAGTCGAAATTTTTCCAAGTCCCCCTCCTATCATATATAGTTCGAGAGTCGAAATTTTTTTCCATGTCCCCCTACTATCATATATAGCTTAAGAGTCGAATTCCAAGTCCTCCTCCTATCATATATAGTTCGAGAGTCGAAATTTTTCCAAGTCCCCCTCCTATCATATATAGTTCGAGAGTCGAAATTTTTTTCCATGTCCCCCTACTATCATATATAGCTTAAGAGTCGAAATTTTTCCAAGTCCCTCTTCTATCATATATAGCTCGAGAGTCGAAATTTTTCCAAGTCCCCCTCCTATCATATATAGCTCGAGAGCCGAAATTTTTCCCAAGTCCCTCTCCTATCATATATGGCTCGAGAGTCGAAATTTTTCCAAGTTTTTTGCCGGATGGCGCACGGCAAATTTCTCAAAAAGCCCCCCATAAAACAGGTTCCCTGTTAAAAAGTTGATCGCGGAATAGAATCAGCAGAAAATATTGGTATTTCGACAATGAAGAGTCGAGAGAAAAGAATATGGAGCACATGAAATCTGAAAATTGTAGATTATGACGTCACAAGGCTGACCTACGACGTCATCAAATTATGACGTAACAGGCCCGGACTTTAGAGCCATACATAATAGGAGGGGAACTTGGAATAAATTTGTATACGTGTATAATAGGAGGAACTTTTAAAAAACTCATCTGTGAAGTCATCAAATTGTGACGTCACAAGGTTGACCTATGTCGTGATCTCTGACGTCATGAAATTGTGACGTCACAAGGCTGACCTATTTCGTCATCAAACTGGAACGTCACAGGCTCGGACTTTGGAGCTACACAATATGACTGGAGGAGAACTTGGAAAAAACTTGTATATAATAGGAGGAACTTTTAAAAAACTGACCTGTGACATTAAAATTGTGTCGTCATAAGGCTGACCTATGTCGTCATCAAACTGTGACGTCACAGGCCCGGACTTTGGAGCTATATGTAAAAGGAGGAGAACTTGGAAAAAACTGATCTATGACGTATCTAGGCGAAGTTATGAGGTTTTAAAGATCGAAATTTTTCCAGTTTCCAAAGTAGGTCAAGGTCACTGATGCATTACTGTCGTTTTTGTTCATAGTTCCGAAATTTTTCAAGGTTCCCTTAGTAAGGGATTGGAATTCAAGATTTTTACAAGTTCCGAAATTAGGTCAAGGCCATTGATGACGACATAAAGGTCGCACGATCGCACACGGACGTTTTACTGAGGATGTAGTCTCGACTGCGTAAAATTAGTCTACACATAATAAGTCCTAGCCTAAAATGCTCTTCTGACCTTGGCCTATATTTAGCCCAAGACTTTATTGTTTAAAACTTTCCCACCTCCGCGGAGGTTCAGAGCTCACAATATTTTGAAATCTATCGTTTCGAGAGGTTAGTTGCTCAAACTTTCTCAAGTCCCCTCTATAAAGGATGGTAGCCCGAAATTTTTTCCAGTCCTAAAATAAGGTCAAGATCATTGGAAATGTGGCAAAGGTAGGTCAAGGTCACTGATGTACTACTGTCGTTTTCATTCATAACTTCAAGGTTCCCTCTATAAGCGATTGAAAATCAAAATTTTTACAAGTCCGAAAATTAGGTCAAGGCCTCACAAAGGTTGCACGCAGACGTTTTTCTAAGGATGTAACCTCCACAGCGTAAAATTAGTCTAAACATGATAAGTTCAAGCCTAAAATGCTCTTCTGAGCTCGGCCTATGTTAAGCCTGAGACTCAATTCTAGCCCAAGACTTTATAGTTTAAACTTTCTCACCTGCGCGTAAGTTTAGAGCTCACAATTTTTCGGAGTCCATCGTTTCGAGAGATTCGTTGCTCAAACTTTCTCAAGTCCCCTCTTGAAAGGATGGTAGCCCAAAATTTTTTCCAGGTCAAGATCATTGGAGATGCTACAAAGGTCAGACATTTCTGAGGATACCCTCCAAAGGATTGGATACTTACACTTACTTACTCAGCCTCTAACATCATCAGAGTAGTCCTAATGTTATCAAAGGTCAATCCACAAGTCAATAGTATGACGTCAGGTCGAGATCATTGAATTTTCGAAGGAAAGGGTAACGATTTTTCTGACTACCGTTAGTTCCCTTTCTAGGTCATTAATATTGCTAATTTCTCAACTTATGAAATCATCAGAATAGTATACCGTTGTCGGTCAAGGTCAACCGGTGTCAGGGAGCATTACGCCTATTTGTAGTTTAGTACGCTTAGGTTAACAAGTTAGGCTGATTAAAGTGGACACGTGTGTGAGGTAAATTTCATGACTGCTGCGTTCTTGGTGGCACAAGGACCATAAGAAATTGTGTAATATGGTTTTATCTGTGCTGATTTATCCTGCGGGACTTGCTTTTGACAATGGGTAATCGACCGTTTCGTGATTTGGAGTTGTATGTGAAGGGCGACATCGCAACTGTGGCTCAGGACATAGATGAGAAATACGGAATAGGAACTGGAGGGTATGAACGCGTAAAACGAGTGGATAAGTGGAGTAAACATTGGAAATTGCTGTTAAGGCAGCTAGGGAGTCGGAGGCAATGAGGAAGGTCTATGTTCATGGAGGAGAGAAAGTTGGGCGTTGAAAGATTGCTTGAATTCCGGCTGTTAGGATTGAGACAGAATTGCGGCAACGGTGAGAGAAAAATTTGTTCTTTATTGAATACTTATGCAAAACCAACTCGATTATTGGGTCTTGAACCGTACGGTGGTGTCATGTAAGTTGAAGCAGCCAACGAACGTAATGGTAGACAAAATCTAAAAATTATTCTGTGCTGGGGTATTGCCTAAGGTTGGTAAAATGGGAAGAAGACGGTGAGAAATTGATTACAAGCCAGTATACATGACCCTGAACTGAGGACTTTTGCAACCATGAAACACCAACTTTAGGAGAATAATAATGAGAATATAATAGCAGATTTCTGTATTTTTATTTTGATAACATACGCAGAGTTTGTGACACAATAATAATAGGTTTGTAGGAAAACGCCTTCGAAGAAATCGGATGAAGAGACAACGAGCGCCACTATAAGTTTGAAGAACTTCGTTTCTGCACAACGTTTAGACACAATTCCCGGCTTCTCCTGACAGCTATAGATAAACAACTTCCATTAGTTAGACAGCTCTGACAATCTAGCTGAATGCTAGAACGCTTCACTAAACAACATTGACAACTTTCGACAACATGTAGATGGACAACTTCTGCAGACATACAGTACGAACTCCTCTATGCGGTTAAATGAGACTAGTTACTAATTTGAATACGAAAACATTTTTTTCCCGACGACAATAAGTCAGAACCGCCGAAGATCCATACTTGACTACTTCTGCAGCAGTCGCGAAACCTCCAAATTGGTCACCATTTTAAATTTTTCATTGAACTCTCTGGTATCAAGAACATCTTTGAGGAAATTTTTGTACGATTTTCCTACAAGAGGCTGAACTTTAACCCGTTAGACGTGACTTATGCCCAGTTTTTGGGCAATGTTACAGTTGGGCAGGGATTATTTGTGAGTGAAAAAAATACCGAATTAATATTCCATAATTACTGAGACGTCCGACCGGAAAGGATACATTGTAGTTATAGTGTGAGAAACAAAGGTTGACAATAAGCCTTAATTTCTGTCTAAGAACTACAGTGGACTGAATCCAAAAGGTACTTCGAACTCTCACATGGGAGTGCATAAAAGATTGAGTGGAAGCCAATAGTGTGGTTTTATACTATAAACAAATTGTGAAATATCGAGAATCTCGAGCGATCATTTATAGCAGCTTTCATCAATGATTACGTTGAATAGACAGCTTCATCGATAGGTCATCTTGTACACATACCTTATAATTAACGATAAAACGCCCTACTTTGTTAATTTCTCAGTACACACTTCACTAGTTAAAGAATAACCTACTTACACATTTTCTCATCAGGATCAACGGCAAAAGCATTACAAGCAATTAAAAATACCGTGGCGTATTTTCCGATTTGCGAAAATTAGGAAAATGATACATGGTATTATACACGGTCCACAATATATGTATCAGAACGATATCGCCTGAGCTACTTTGATGAGGGTTATAGATATAGAAAGAAAGAAATATTAAGTCATCGATTTTTCACCGATAATCATCTATTCGTACACGAGACAAGTATAATAACGACCAGATGGGATGCGATAAATATTCCGTTGTTAGCACACTGCTATGTAAATAACAAAAATCCTTCCACACTCCAGCACGTATCGAATACCTGCATATTATTAATAAGTTTATTCATTTTTTTAGTGCTAATTATTTCTCAAAAATTCGTTCGTACGCTGACAGATCAGATACCGATGCTTTGTTCATTAAACAGATGATTACTCATGCAGACAAGGCTTCCGACGTCACCATCGAGAATTCGCAATTAGCCAGTCGCGCAAACTTGACATCGAACCGGCGAAACCGGGAAGATGAGCTCGTTGCCCGACTCGTAACAGTCGAGTCGGTTCGAAACTTTTAATAATCACGGATACGAACATGACGTGGTAAAGCACATTCTCCTTCCTCGATTAGGAAAAAGAACCCTGTGTTCGTAAATTTTTTTTTCGCGCGCGAACCTTGACCTCATTCAAATCAAAGCTCGATGCCGAGTTACGCCGCGTTTCAACGTAATATGGGACTCATCCTATGGTAATAGTGACTTCATTAAGTCTACGATAATTTTCCCACACTGTATATGCTTCACAATGAACACATGCCTTATGTAACCGTGCTTACATGTCCAACTGCCCTAGTCCATTTATAACTTGAGACAGTACTACTGAAAATACTATCTCTAACCGTTCCTCGATACTGTCAAATTTCGAGGATGAAATTGAGTGAAGATTCTTGGATCATTGTTGAGTACACTATTCTTACGTTTGCCTTAAGGTCTCTTTCGTAACGTTTTGCTTGTTATTTGGAAAAGCCTGCTTAGCCGGAAGATACAGGAATACAAATTCTTCTCATGTATCTCTAGACTAACGTTGTATCTTTAATGTATAAGCTTGATAAGATTGCTGGATACCTTTGCCAAGTGTGTATTTTCGTCAAATCCTGAGAATGATCAAAAGATGGGGTTTTCCATTCTCTCTATTCCACAGAAAATTTTACTTTCACATTCTTCTTCTTTTTTTGATCCTTTTTCTTTCCAGAGATTAGCCATCCATACCGCAATTCGGATCTTTCAAATGACATTACGTAGAATAAAGGAGGGGAATGCTATGGTTGTTATGGACTTACCTCTTACGTCTCCAAGGTCTACGAGGTCCTTGGCCAGTGTGTGCTAAGGCAAATGACCGATTTAACTTCCCCAGCCACGTGAAGGAGGTTAGACGTGTTATTAATGAATGTAAATTCGTCATTAAAACTCCATCATTAAAGAAATTTCTCCTCGAGCCTAACCCTGTACCCCCCTCTTGTATGGGTTACCGAAAGTCCATAAAACAGGTAACCCGATGCGTCCGGTGGTTTCTTGTGTGTCTTCCTCCACGTACTCTCTAGCGAAATACTTGGACCGTTGGTTCAAATCTAGAGTTGATTTTGAGTCACCCTACTCCGTAAAAAACTCGGTAACCTTGGTTGAAAGGCTTAAAGACGATATTGTGCCTTCGGGTTCGACCCTGTGTTCATTCGACGAGGTCGGTTTATTCCCGCACATCCTAAGAGCTACTGCCATGCAGCATATGGGTAATTTGTTAGTCCGTTCGAACATTCGCCATGAAGAATTAGCGGAATTTTTCGACCTGCTCGGTATCTGTTGGTCCCCCAATTTTTGTAAATTTAACGGGAAGTTTTTCGAGTTTCCAGAGGAGGTTGGCATCCTTATTGGTTCCCCTTTGGACTCACTCATCTCCGAGGTCTTTATGTCTAAATTTGAATTTGATCTGTTCTCCTCTGGCCAGGTGTTTTTCAGTCTAGTACATTATTGGCATAGATATGTTGATGATGTGTTGTGTGCGTGGACCGGTCCTCGAGATCTTCTTTTGGAGTTTCTTATGTATCTCAATAAGCAATATCCCTCAATAAAATTCCCGTTGGAAGTTGGCGGTTCTACTATCAATTTTTTAGACATGACGGTCTCCGAAAGGGACGGGGTCCATGCATTCGCCATTTACAGAAAAGATACATCGACCGATATCACTGTCCGTGGCAAGTCTTTTTGCCTCGTTGCAAACAAGTTTGCAGCATTCAATAGCTCAATCCACCGGTTGACTAGTATCCTGATGAATCAGTCCGCCTTTCATAAGGAGCTATCGACTATCAAGTACTTGGCCAGAATGGACCCGGTCAGCATAGACATCGACCTCTTGGTTCAGAGAAAGATTACTCGAAAATATCTTGATTTGACTTCCTCCCTCCCTCGGGGTTCGCTTCCTGACAGTAGAAAGCGCTGGATAAGACTCCCGTTCTTGGGGAAGTTTTCCTCTCAATTGGGGCGTGTTTTCCCCCCGTTGGGTTCCGGCCCGCGTATTATAATCCTAATACGGTTAAAAGTCTATTTGTTAGATTGAAGGATCCGATCCCTCCAACTGAGAGGAGCGGCCTATATAGGGTGAAGTGTGGCGATTGTAATGGGATATATAGCGGAAACTGGCCGTCAGCTCAAAATAAGAGTCGACGAACACAAAAAGGCGTGGGAAAAGAAGAACATAGGTGAATCGGCAATCGCGGACCACTTGATTGCCAGCGGTCATGGTTTCAAAGAGGAGTCCCTAGTCCTTCTCCACCGAGAAAGCTCATATCATAAACGGATTGCGTTGGAGCACATCGAAATTATTCGTCATCTAAAGAGTGACAACAATAAAGTGCTCAACAGGTACATACCTGATGAGGGGTTGATTGAACTAGTTTATGAGTATGATTCGCATTGCGATGACTCGCTAGTTCAATCATGATTTCCTTTGGTATTCTTGTTTCTTAGCAGTAGTTGGTTCAGTTGCTTTCTATCGTTGATAATGACTCGTGTCTTTTGTTTTCTGTGGTGCTGGCATTATACTAGTTTTTTACTCGTTTGAGTATGAATCCTTCTAATGTACAAATCTACTTTATTAGTTGCTTTTACAAGAAAACTTTCGGGTGTTATGGGTTGTGTCGCAACTGGAGAACAAGGCCTTAACCATGAGTTTTCATAGTATAATACTGTGATCTTATTGGCTATAACAATGCTGTGTTGTGGTTGGTTCACTTCTTAGAAACTTATTCTTACAATAATATGACGATGTGTTCTTATTGGCTAAAACATACTGTTTAGTGATTGGTTCAATCTATTGTCCTAAATGCTGCGTTTCTAATGGCTATCTGGTTTCCTGCCGTCTCATTGGTTGATTCTGTTCTTTTTCTCTCGTCCAATCACCAGGCCGAATAATTTTTTGCTGTCAAACGTGATTACATTGTTCAAGAGGCAGGCTTTCTTTCTCTTGGCTTTTGCAATCTCCATTTGTTCCCAGAGTTTTCTTCTCTTTATACGATTCTCCACATGTATGACTTCAAATATTCCCTTTCCATCGTGGTTTTCTTCGTTACAGTGTTTCCCAAACAGTGACTTGGCACCTTCTTTCTCCCTCCACTTTTTGTGCTCCTTTTTCCTGATGTCAAATTTTCTCCCAGTCTCGCCGATATAGATGCCCTCGCACTGTTCACAACTGATCTTGTACACTCCGCTCAAGCTTTCCTTGTCCTTTTGTTCCATCTGGTCATTGCTGATTCTCTTCACCATGGGTTGGTTATTCTGGATACTCACATTTACATCGTAGCCATTGAACGCCTTTATCACCTTGTTTGTGCACTTTCCTATGTATGGTATCGATCCGGAATACTTTCTCACTATGCCATCATGGGTTCCTTTTAGCGGGGAACCCGCTATCCATTTTGTTAGGAGATTACATCCTCAGAAAACGTCCGCGTCCGCAGGTTAGGTTAGGTTACGGAAGAATTTCAAGTCTCGAGCTATATATAATAGGGGGGGGGGGACTTGGAAGAATTTTGACTTTCGAGCTATATATGATAGGAGGGGGACTTAAAAGAATTTCTACTCTCGAGCTATATATAATAGGGGGGGGGGACTTGGAAGAATTTTGACTTTCGAGCTATATATGATAGGAGGGGGACTTAAAAGAATTTCTACTCTCGAGCTATATATAATAGGGGGGGGGGACTTGGAAGAATTTTGACTTTATAGCTATATATGATAGAAGGGGGACTTAGAAGAATTTCAAGTCTCGAGCTGTATATAATAGGGGGGGGGGGATTCGGAAGAATTTTGACTTTCGAGCTGTATATGATAGGAGGGGGACTTACAAGAATTTCGAGCCTCGAACTATATACGATAGGAGGGGGACTTGGAAGAATTGTGACTTCCGAGCTATATATGATAGAAGGGGGACTTAGAAGAATTTCGACTCTCGAGCTATATATGATAGGAGGGAATGTAGAATGATAATTTCGATTTGAATTATATGACAAGATTATCAACTCAGTTCCACACCACCTGAGAGGTCGAGTTAAGGAATTGCGGGTTCCCCGCTGCCATTGCAACGTCTGCAATGGCTTCTAATATTCATTGTTTCAATTTTCCCAAAGACTCCATCCACCGCGCCTCTACGGTAGCTATTTGGGTTCTTCGATCTGCTTTACTATCTCAATCTCTTTCCTCTTCTCTTTGTTGTTCTTGAGGACAGAAATTGCTCGATAGTAGTTCTGGATTGCCGCTAACTTGTGCTTGGGGTGGTGTTAGGAGTCATTTAGGATGATGGTGTCAGTATGCATCGGCTTCCTGTAGATTTTGTATTCTATCCTATTGTTCTCCAGTGTGAGTGTAAGGTCCAAACAGTCTATGGTCTCACTGCCTTCTTCCACTGTGAATTTGATGCTCTCATTCATCGCGTTCATTTCTGAAAGGAATAGATCCACCTGTCTATCAGTGCCTGACCACACAATTAGGACATCATCTACATATCTGGCCCAGTGTTTGATCGAGTTTCTGAACGTGCTGCCCTTCAATATCTTGTTGTCCATATCATTCATGAATATCTCCGCCAGTATTTGTGACAGCGGAGATCCCATTTCAAGTCCCTTTTCCTGACTGTAGAACCTGTTATTGAAGCGGCAGTAGTTCTGGCTCAAGATCTCTTCCACTATGTTGGCGTACTTCGACCCATCGGGGTTCCCATGGTATCTGTTGTTTTTGAGCAGAGTGAGAAGTTCCTCCTTCGGTATGGTACCAAACATTTCTGCCACATCAAAGGATATCAGTTTGTCGTTACTCTTGATTTCCAACTCGTCCAGTAGCTCAATCAGCTCTCCGTTGTTTCTAATGCTTTGTCTGTGTGCAAAGTGGTAGTTTTCTTTCAGGAATGTGGCTACGATCTTCGTTATCTTGTAGCATGGTGATTGAATGCTGTTGACCAGGGGTCTCATCGGACGGTTCGCTTTGTGGAGTTTTACAAGCCCCTTGAGTTTCGGTGCAACCGGGTTCATCTCAAGCGTCCTCCCATTGCCGTGTACATTGTTCCGTTTCTGGTCATCTTGGTATTTCTGTGTTGGGTCTTTTGTCAGCTATTGGTATCCATTCACTGCGATGTACGACTCCACTTTTTGGGTGTTGTCCTCCTTCTTCATTACCACTACCGTGTTGCCTTAGTCCGCCTTTGTCAAAATCAGGTTTTTCTGTCGTATCTTCTTTTGTAGATTTGTGTCCTTCCTCTGCATTACTTGCGTTCTGTCATTGGTTCGGCATATATTCTCTTTGATATCCAACAGCACTTTCCCAATTGTGGTCCGGGCCTCTGGTCTCACGTCGTGTGCCATGGTTTGGATTACTTTTTCGCAGCTAATGGCTACACTTTCAAGCTTACACTGGTTCAGCCTCTCGGGCTGCACGTACTTGATGCCTTTGTCCAGCAGTCATCCTTCTTCTTCTGTGAAGTTGACGCTTGATAGATTCTCGGTCCTGGGAGCAAAGTTGTGTCAGCTCTCACAGTCTCTTTCTTTTTTCTTCCGGGTCAGTTCGGCAAGCTTCTTCTTGGTCTGTTTTGTTTGGGTTTCCACTCGTTTTTCCACATAGTCCTCTCCTTTCTTCCCCTCTCCTCCTTTTTTGAACATAATTTCTTCAAATTCTAACGGTTGGAGACCAGTTCACGACGTCCCTCCATTGAGTGACTTACCGGAAATCATACACCCGCATGCGCTACATTCCTTTTGGATATGCAACGTGTGCTTCCCGATTTAGACGTCAATCTAGTTTTACACTAAGGTATTTCATTAGTCGAGTAATGTGATAAGGACTTCACCAAAGTTTATGCATATTTTTGGAATTATTGACTGATAATTGTGCGCAGCACGACTGTCTGAGTTTTCTTCGGACCTTCGAGACATGCTATCGTGAGCTCAACAGCTCTTTATTAATACTTCTTTGGTGTTTGCAGCCACAATCAGCATTGTGTCGTCAGCGTACGTGTGGCAGTTACAATGCTCCTCTGCCATCTATTCTAAAAGTTGGTCATAGGAAACATTCCACAGGATGGGGCACAAGACTGACCCTTGCGGGCATGGTGCGTCGGGTTCTTGAAAATTCCCAAGTCGAAAACTAGAAGCGAATTCGTCAAACCCCACAAACTCGTCATTAGCTTTTTGACAATTCACGAGTCATAACCCAAACACAAATTCATCATTGGGTCCTTGGGAAATCCACAAGTGAAGACCTAGAGACAAATTCTTCATCAGGTTTTTGATAATTCACAAGTACGAATTCGTCATTGAGTCCTTTTAAGTTGTACAAGTCAAAACCTCGATACAAATTTGCCATTGGATTCATGAAAAACCACAAGTCGAGAGTCAGAGTCAAATTTTTCATTGGGTTCTTGAAAACCCATAAGTCGAGACACAGCCATTAATTCGCTATTCTAATTACGGATAGTTCAAGTCTAGTTTACCCAATATACTGGTATGGTAGATCTAGTTTAAGCCTGATATACTCTATGCCAAGCCATAGTGGGCTCTGTTTAAAGTCCAATCAAGCTAGTTTAGGCCCAGTTTCCGGCTAGTATAGTATGACGGGAACTGGCTCAGCTCGACGTTGCATTAAATAGATAGATGTACAAAGCAACGACACACGTATATTACTTTACACATAATGAGAAGACACGACTGATCGTCTACATATGAGCGAGTGCCCTCGGAAGCTTCTCTCTTTACATTACATTTCTGATATCTTATATACTAATTATTGAGGAGTTCGTACGCGTCTTTTTCCCAAATATCGAATTGTCGCTTGTTTGTTTTCATTTACGTTACGTTCGCCTACGGTCACGTTTTGTGCGATTGTAGGTTCGTGACGAGATATGCCAAATTCTCGTCACATATAGCCTCGTATATTGTGCTAAGACTGAGAAACTCGAACTCGACTTCGCAGATTTTTGGATTTGGTCGAGGGTTTGACATCAACAGGGAAGGGGGTAACTCGGCCTCGTGAATTTCTATCAGTGGAATGGGGTGGGGTGCCAGTAAAGACATTAACAAAGTCAAAAGGATCGAAAACTGAAAATTCCATTTCGTAACCGCACAAGAATCGAAAAAAATCATCTAATTTTCCCCTTAAAACCGGTAAATTTAACATGGAAACTTCACGAATCACTCCGGGGCAGTCAGAAATATCGAGAAGTGGTTGCGATAGTATAAACGTATAAATTAGAGAAGGTAAAAAAAAATTGATAAAAAATTATAAATCTATGAAATATTTGATACAAAGATTGTAACTTGATTCCATGAAAAATCCTATGTATTTTTTCTCTGAAAACAGGAAAAGTTGAAGAGATGGGATAATTCTTAGGTAAGTAGGCTGCGCAAGAACTTTTGTACATCAGTGCTGCCAAGTTCATTCCTAAATATTATGCTTTGAATTCTCGTTCAGGACATCGAGTTTGAAGAAGGCTTCACTCCCTCGACTACAAGAACGAGAAAAAAAAGTAAATGGTATCTCGAAAAAATCAGTCTGACCTTTGCTGTCTTCTGCGAAATCTTCTCAAAAGGAGTACCGAAATGAATGAATTATACGAAATTCGTCTATAACTCAGCGATATCAACAAACAATGACCTATAAATTCAAATAACAACGAGAAACTGTATATTTTATAGGAACGGTTAATCGACTTCGCAGAATTCACCGATGTGTAATTTATACCGCAGTATAATAAAAAAAAGGAAAAATATTATGGACATCGCATCGGTACCTGTATTCGGATTGAAGTTAGCTGTCGGCTGGCCCACGAAACGAAATGAAAATTTTGTAGGATTCTCACGTTACCCTTGAGCTGACTTCGTGCTCAGAATGTATGTAAGACGCTCCATAGTACGAGCTTTACACATTCCTATTGTGCACGACAAGAAGTGTTGATGTGTGCGTGTTTCTTGTTACTCAACGGTGCGATACTTGTTCCTATCCGCTGATTTCCGAGCTCTCAATGTCAGAATTTGTCTTTCTCGTTCCAAAATATGACATTTTCAATTATACGTTTCATAATTGAAGGGTTTTCTACACCAGAGGTACCTATAGTGGTTTCGTCTTTCTGGAGTGTAACGTATAATATAGAAATGTACGCGTGACCAATCCGTTCTCCCTCATTAAGAGCCAATTTGGACAAAGGTCTGGGACGATGCCTGCCTGCGTCAGAAAATTTCGACTTATCACGCCCATCAGTATGTACACATGTGTACTATGACGAACCACACATTTTCTAAGATCGTTTAAACATCATGATAGTACCAGAAGCAGACTCGTCTGCAATTCAGTTTTTTACCGTTACGATTTTATATTCGGACAAATAGCCGCTGGCTAGCATTTAGCGCAACACTTCGACAGTACTTGGTAAAATTTACGCGTAGGCCTATAGACGTTCCTAGACACCGCAGCCTAAAAGATGACGGATGACGGGTAGTGAGTTCTTATAATTGCGATCTGCGCTATTGTGTGAGAAGAGAATAAGAGAGAAACGCACGTTTTATCGAATGAGAAACAGAAATTGCAGCATTGTACAAAGGGTTTTAGCAGCTGATTGGATTACTTTTGAATTTAGCGAATGCAAACGCCTACTGGCTCGATGTAATCTGGTTCTAGACGGCGACTATTAGAGGGCAACAGCGAGGTGAAGGCCACAGCATCGTTGAAATTGGGAGTTGAGTGCGTCCGGAATTCGCGTGCATGACATGATGTAATTATAGTTGTCAATATAAACGAAAATGTTTTAATTAAAGTTATTCTTCGCATGCGGCTAGGTACGAGTGTATTGCAATTAATGCGTAGGTGGATTGTAAGATAATTCACTGGGCATGAAAACCGTACGGTTTTCTTATATTATGGGAAGTACGAGGAGATGCACAGTGAATTTTTGGTTAATCTGAATGCTAAAAATGTAACGAAAAGAGCATAAGATTTCATTTTAGGATAGACTCTTGTTGATATACCCATATCGTGAAAAGCATCCATGTTCTCAGTGAATCTGGATCCATTGTCCACAATTTGTTAGTTCGCAATCTGCAAGGGAGAGAGGGGAGAATTTCGAAGCTACTGTTCTCTAGGGAAAGCGACTGGAACTTTGGAGGGGAATTTAAACGGATCAAAAATAGCAAAAATAGAATTCTTTTTTGTTTCGAAACTTCGCCGAAATACTTTCAAACTCTTATCTTATTGACTGTTGATGTGATCGTTCCTAAATTTATGAGTGATAGGTTTTATGGTTTAGGACAAATATTACCGACACTAATGGTCGCCAGAGGTATAAATATTATTTAAACGTGTTGCAGTTGATGACGAAAATGTTTAAATAAAGTAATAAAGATCTTCGACGTGTGTGTGAGGGAAAGAGAGAGGATCTTGATCGAAGTGTAACTGAATTTGAAAATCGAGTGCGATCTAGATTTCGCTGAATGAAAGTGGAGAAATTGGTAAGTGCTATAATGAAAGTATTACGAGAACTGACCAGTGACCAGTATACCTCGGGCCTAATTTAGGAAGTTCAAGATTATCAAACGAATAGTGGAATAATTTTCTTCAACATTAATTCGCGAATGAGTAGGATTAAGAATTCAAAAACATCAACCTTACTCCACCAAGAACGAATCACCCCTCATAAGGGGAAGATACGATATTCGTGGTTGGACAGTACTCAAAGACGAGGAAAAATTGTCTGGCCACAGAAAGTTACCAGAAAATGAACCTTGAAAAAAGTGATCGATGATCTCTTTAGAGAATGCATTGAGGATGGTACATTCTTAGAATGGAGAGCAAAGTCCTCGACGGGGGTATAAAAAGCTACCATAATTGGTGGTGGACAGGTGCACAGCAGAAGTGGAATGGAAGTTTCGAGTGTATTAGTGGGAAAACAGACATGAAAGACTGAAAAAAGAAAGTGAAAAGCTACGATGACTCAAGAAAAGATTCTCAGCTAATAAAGACAGGGCAAGTAACATCTCAGACGAAATAAAGAGCGAAACATACGATCTAAACTTTGGGATTATAGAAGCAAAAGCCTCCAAATGGAGAGAGTTTATAGGCCTCAACCATCTGCGAGGGAGGCCGATCAAACAAAATTTCTAGTACAAGCTCCTCCAGTAGTAGCACAGGAGGAAGCCTCCCTAATTCCGATACAAGAAACAACTAAAATTATGACGCCGAAGTAACAGTGAACCTTTGAAAAAGAGTAGGGGCCGATCTTCATTGGGCCCAGACCGCGAGTGATTTACAAAGTCTTGAAATTTGGAACAAACATATATATCTCAAGACTTGAAATCCTTCTAAGTCCCCCTCCTATCATATATAGCTCGAGAGTCGAAATTCTTCCAAGTCCCCCTTCTATCATATAGAGCTCGGAAGTCACATTCTTCCAAGTCCCCCTCCTATCATATATAGTTCGAGACTCGAAATTCTTTCAAGTCCCCCCCCCCCCATCCTTTCATATATAGTTCGAGGCTCGAAATTCTCCCAAGTCCCCCTCCTATCATATATAGTTCGAGACTCGAAATTCTTCTAAATCTTCCAAGTCCCCCTCCTATCATATATAGCTCGAGTCTCAAAATTTTTCCAAGTTTTTGGTTGGACGGCGGACGGTAGCTCGAAAGTCAAAATTCTTCCAAGTCCCCCCCCCCCCTTTATTATATATAGCTCGAGACTTGAAATTCTTCCAAGTCCCCCTCCTATCATATATAGCTCGAGACTCGAAATTCTTCTAAGTCCCCCTCCTCTCATATATAGCTCGAGTCTGAAAATTTTTCCAAGTTTTTGGTTGGACGGCGGACCGTAGCTCGAAAGTCAAAATTCTTCCAAGTCCCCCCCCCCTATTATATATAGCTCGAGACTCAAAATTCTTTCAATTCCCCCCCCCCCTCTCCTTTCATATATAGCTCGAGACTCGAAATTCTTCCAAGTCCCCCTTCTATTATATATGTAAGAACGCTATACCGTTCTCACGAATTTTCGTGTTGGTAGCGTCGCATCGGCACTCGCATCTAATGTTGCGAGTTGCGAGTACATAAGTTACCGAGCTCTATTACGCCGGTGCTTATCGATTTTGCTGAATAGTAGCCGGATAAACAAGTGGCATAATTTTTGATATATGATATAATAAGATCACCTCTGAGTTATCTTAACGGCGTAAGGACAAGTTCGCTCGACGAACCTCTGAGTCTTACATATATAGCACGGAAGTCACATTCTTCCAAGTCCCCCTCCTATCATATATAGCTCGAGACTTCAAATTCTTTCAAGTCCCCCTCCTATCATATATAGCTCGAGACTCGAAATTCTTCTAAGTCCCCCTCCTATCATATATAGCTCGAGTCTCAAAATTTTTCCAAGTTTTTGGTTGGACAACGGACCGTAGCTCGAAAGTCAAAATTCTTCCAAGTCCCCCCCCCCCTATTATATATAGCTCGAGACTCGAAATTCTTCTAAGTCCCCCTCCTTTCATATATAGCTCGAGACTCAAAATTCTTTCAATTCCCCCCCCTCACCTTTCATATATAGCTCGAGACTCGAAATTCTTCCAAGTCCCCCTTCCATTATATATGTAAGAAGGCTATACCGTTCTCACGAATTTTCGTGTTGGTAGCGTCGCATCGGCACTCGCATCTAATGTTGCGAGTTGCGAGTACATAAGTTACCGAGCTCTATTACGCCGGTGCTTATCGATTTTGCTGAATAGTAGCCGGATAAACAAGTGGCATAATTTTTGATATATGATATAATAAGACCACCTCTGAGTTATCTTAACGGCGTAAGGACAAGTTCGCTCGACGAACCTCTGAGTCTTACATATATAGCACGGAAGTCACATTCTTCCAAGTCCCCCTCCTATCATATATAGCTCGAGACTTCAAATTCTTTCAAGTCCCCCTCCTATCATATATAGCTCGAGACTCGAAATTCTTCTAAGTCCCCCTCCTATCATATATAGCTCGAGACTCGAAATTCTTTCAAGACCCCCCCCCCTCCTTTCATATATAGCTCGAGACTCGAAATTCTTCCAAGTCCCCCTTCTATTATATATAGCTCGGAAGTCACATTCTTCCAAGTCCCCCTCCTATCATATATAGCTCGAGACTCGAAATTCTTCGAAATCTTCCAAGTCCCCCTCCTATCATATATAGCTCGAGACTCAAAATTCTTCTAAGTCCCCCTCCTCTCATATATAGCTCGAGTCTCAAAATTTTTCCAAGTTTTTGGTTGGACGGCGGAACGTAGCTCGAAAGTCAAAATTCTTCCAAGTCCCCCCCCCCCCTATTATATATAGCTCGAGACTCAAAATTCTTCTAAGTCCCCCTCCTTTCATATATAGCTCGAGACTCAAAATTCTTTCAATTCCGCCCCCCCCCCCTCCTTTCATATATAGCTCGAGACTCGAAATTCTTCCAAGTCCCCCTTCTATTATATATAGCTCGGAAGTCACATTCTTCCAAGTCCCCCTCCTATCCTATATAGCTTGAGACTTCAAATTCTTTCATGTCCCCCTCCTATCATATATAGCTCGAGACTCGAAATTCTTCTAAGTCCCCCTCCTATCATATATATCTCGAGACTCGAAATTCTTCCAAGTCCCCCTTCTATTATATATAGCTCGGAAGTCACATTCTTCCAAGTCCCCCTCCTATCATATATAGCTCGAGACTCGAAATTCTTCGAAATCTTCCAAGTCCCCCTCCTATCATATATAGCTCGAGACTTCAAATTCTTTCAAGTCCCCCTCCTATCATATATAGCTCGAGACTCGAAATTCTTCTAAGTCCCCCTCCTATCATATATAGCTCGAGACTCGAAATTCTTTCAAGACCCCCCCCCCCCTCCTTTCATATATAGCTCGAGACTCGAAATTCTTCCAAGTCCCCCTTCTATTATATATAGCTCGGAAGTCACATTCTTCCAAGTCCCCCTCCTATCATATATAGCTCGAGACTCGAAATTCTTCGAAATCTTCCAAGTCCCCCTCCTATCATATATAGCTCGAGACTCGAAATTCTTCTAAGTCCCCCTCCTATCATATATAGCTCGAGTCTCAAAATTTTTCCAAGTTTTTGGTTGGACGGCGGACGGTAGCTCGAAAGTCAAAATTCTTCCAAGTCCCCCCCCCCTTCATTATATATAGCTCGAGACTTGAAATTCTTCTAAGTCCCCCTCCTATCATATATAGCTCGAGACTCAAAATTCTTCTAAGTCCCCCTCCTCTCATATATAGCTCGAGTCTCAAAATTTTTCCAAGTTTTTGGTTGGACGGCGGAACGTAGCTCGAAAGTCAAAATTCTTCCAAGTCCCCCCCCCCTATTATATATAGCTCGAGACTCAAAATTCTTCTAAGTCCCCCTCCTTTCATATATAGCTCGAGACTCGAAATTCTTCCAAGTCCCCCTTCTATTATATATAGCTCGGAAGTCACATTCTTCCAAGTCCCCCTCCTATCCTATATAGCTTGAGACTTCAAATTCTTTCATGTCCCCCTCCTATCATATATAGCTCGAGACTCGAAATTCTTCTAAGTCCCCCTCCTATCATATATATCTCGAGACTCGAAATTCTTTCAAGTCCCCCCCCCCCCCCTCCTTTCATATATAGCTCGAGACTCGAAATTCTTCCAAGTCCCCCTTCTATTATATATAGCTCGGAAGTCACATTCTTCCAAGTCCCCCTCCTATCATATATAGCTGAGACTTGAAATTCTTTCAAGTCCCCCTCCTATCATATATAGCTCGAGACTCGAAATTCTTCTAAGTCCCCCTCCTTTCATATATAGCTCGAGACTCGAAATTCTTTCAAGTCCCGTAACCTAACCTAACCTGCGGACGCGGACGCGGACGTTTTCTGAGGATGTAATCTCCTAACAAAATGGATAGCGGGTTCCCCGCTAAAAACACTCACGAGGAGAGTATGAAATTCGGTACCCCTAAAAGAGTAAAAATTCACGGGGTTTTCAATGGAGTTGAACGAGTGTTGAGAGGGAACCTATTTTCTGGGGCACGAGGGATCCGAAAAAAACTGTCATCAGTAATAATAGAATGAAATTTCAGTCGTATTATAGGCCTCTTTCCAAGCTATACGTGATACGACCTCAAAGGAATATATGATAGTAGGGGCACTTGGAAAAATTTCGACCTTAATTATGAGAGAAGCCAAAAGAGCAAAGACGGCGAAGACACTCGGCTACTATGGTACTCGCAACTCGATCGTGTGTTTATCTGGGAGTTTTAGGGTAACGCTACTTACACGAATTTGTCGCCTTCTTACACACATAGCTCAAAGCTTCAAACCTTTCCTCACGAAAGTAGGTGAGGGGGCTCCATGCACGTTCCAGAATACATTTCTTTCGAGAGACCCCTTTCCTGAAAAAAGTCATTAGGACAGCGGAGACCACAAAAGTTTTCAAATTACTCGTCATATAATTCCCTGTTGAAGTCTCGACTCCAGAAGGCTTTCGGTAAAATTTTATCAAATATCATAAAACTTCTAGAGATTTTGATCTTCAAGTTGTACTCATAAGAAATTATGATTATATGCGAGGCAAGGAATATTTAAAAAAGTACATGAGGACCCTATGGCTCACTTCAGGGACTTGAAAAACTTTCAACCCTCGAGCTATTCGTATTCGGGGACCTGAAACGATTTCAACCTTCAAGCTAGGGAGGACTAAGGTTCCAAGAGGGATGATCTATGTTCTGTAAAATGCAAGCGAACGAGTTTTGCTGATGGAGGAGAACTATAGTAAGAATTTGGACAAGGAGTTACATTTATCAGGAAGAAAACATGAAGAAATTTTGAAATCGAAGAATCCTGTCTTGGAATTGTTCCCCGCTTACCTCATAGTAAATGAGAGACAGTAACCCGCGAGCAACGAACGAATATCTGAGTTTTCATCATAGACGATTTTTACGCCCCTTTTACCACTTCTTCTATACATCATCTTCGTAACACTTCTTTTGATACTCCGTTTTCCTAGATTTCTGAGGTAGTACAAGCCTACCTTCTTTCCTCCGATTGCAGAGTAACTATAACCCTGGTGTGTAACAGGTTCTGTACTTCTGACTGACAGTTTTCCTAAATGTCAAGAATAAGTACTCGTATGAATAGGTCAATCAGGCCAGAGAAGAATATGAAGACATAGGACGCTGCCTATGCTTAAGAATAGCCTTGAATTGAGAGCGGCAATTAAGAAAGAAAAGAAAAAGGTTCTAAATAGAAGACTTGTCCTCTCAAAATGCTTGGTTTCAACAACTAAAATGCTTTCAAAATAATTAGAGATATTGTTTCTACGTGTATGCTTTTTCCGTCATAATGAGCCAGTGTATACACAGTGCATCAGTATTTAAACAGCGTGTCCTTGGCAAAGAGAAAATTTCCATCTTAATAGGTTCTCTTTTTAAGACGGCTATCCTGCAGCAGCATCGTTGGTTCCTCTTAATTCCTTTTCAAGTTTTCATTCTACTGTGAAGTGTTAAATGCAAGAGAACGCGCGCGCGTTTCAGAAGAAAAGGTGCATAGTCATGACTGCACTACATTCATCAAATCATCGAACGTAAATTAAATTTTAATTAAACGGTAGCCACAACTTACAAGTCAACGGAAAATGAAAACGGAGGTGCTATTCGCCATTGTTACACATAAATCATTTCACGTGTAAAACCTGTTATTCTCGCATCTTACTACGTGTATGATTACCATAATTATATTATCGGAATGAGCTTACGTGTACTTTCTCTGCAGCGTATGTAGACATCATAATATACAGTGCGAGCGTGTACGTATAAATCGAATAGGACTTACGAATATTTAAGCAGGAAATAAAATTAATTAGAAGAAATCGCAGTGCAGTTGGAAAAGATGATCGTATAGTCGAGATAGCCGGTCCAGGGCCTACGTAGAAGCGATCAACTTTATCGATGGATCATTTCGAAGAAAAGAGAAGACACATTTTTCGTGATCGTTTTCATGCGAGTCTAGACAAAATTCTAATTACAACGGCCGCGATATTACTCGTATTTTGGCACCGGTACGAAGGCGTATTATTTATATTATAAAACGACTTTGAATAAGAAAGAAAAAAAAAAAAACAAGGAGGAGAAACTGAGAATGAGCATTTGTAAGATTAAAAACTTATTCGAGGGAGGGAGCAAAAGGTAGATGAACGGTTTATTAGGGAGGCGAGTATCAGTATCTTAGAATCTCACGTATAGCAGTATCAAGAATTCCAAAAAAAATTGCGAAGTGTTCTGAAAGTAAAGTAGAACGGTATATACACACACGTATTTTCATACGAATGCGGTAATCCAAAATATTATTTTTCGTGTGACTCTATATATATGCCAAGATGATCTTTACTAGCTTGTCTTCAGCCACCAAGGTCGTTCACACACAATTGTTCGCTCGATTTCGGGAAGATGGATGTAAACTTTCAGGTAATCTATGGCCTACATGGAATGTATTTTTGTTATATTTTGAAAGAGTTCTCTCAACTAAGTAGTATTGTATGCGCAATAATTGGCCCATTTTACCTTTCAGCGAGAGTACGTAAATTTTGAAATTGTAGAGCAATTGTGAGTCAATGTAGAACCTCAATGAAATCCATCTGGTCACATGTTGACGGATGAAGAGAAAGGTGAATTCTACAGGACTCCTGGAAGGATACCAGGTCAAGTGACTTCAATGCTCGTGTCGAAAAAGATAATAATAGCATGGAAGAAGGTCATCCCATGGACAATCGCTGCATTCCCATTGAACGACGTAAATAAAAGACACACGGGTGCACCCCAGGGGAAAATATTGACACCAACTCGACTATCTGATAACAAGAGGGAGATGGCTCAATGACGTAAGGAGCACGTGTGTTTATCGCAGTGCAGACTCAGGTAGGGACCACCCAATGCTCCAAAGTGAGGAGAACCAATACCTTGCCTGGTAGATTCAACCAATCCCAACGTTTGAACATTTTTAAGTCGGACGTCTTGGGGCCACTATCATAAACGAAGGGAAGGAAGAGCAACTCGCATCATTTTAAATTAGGCAAAGATATGGAACGTATCAGAAAGTATATTGTTCCAGAAAAAGTTTTGCCTCCCAAATGTATGATCAAATTAAAATGAGAAGTTAAATACTTGAAAATTCATCTGAAAACGGGAACAGTTGCGCTAAAACGGAAATCACCATTTTTACAGAAAGAATTTAGATGCCATCGCAAATTTTGCAATAGCAGCCAGAAACCCACAAGTTTACTGCCGTGCGGCGAAAGAGGTACCTAAAATTAGAATACTCTTGCGTTTTTATGCGCGGAACATCGTTTGAAAATTCAAATTTTTCCAAGTCCCCCTCCTATGATATATAGCTCGGAAGTGGAAATTTTTCAGTCTCCTTCTATCATGAATAGCTCTGAGGTAGAAATTTTTCCAATTACCTTTCTTATCGTATATAGCTCGGAAGTCGAAATATTGTCAAGTTCCCCTTCTATCATATACAGCTTGAAGATCGAAATTTTTCCAAGTCCTGTCGCTTCGAAAAATACGTCCACCATTCATTGGGTCTCCTACACCATGTGGCTTAATACTATTGCATCATCAGCGTATGTGGCTCGGAGATGTGTTCTTTTGGCCTTTGAGTCACCATCGGAGCGGAATATAATTTTAACCACTCGTCTGCGGTTCGCGACAATGAGAATGAATTGCAATGGCGACGCACACACTGTCCAGAAATACTTTTTTGAGCTGCGTCTGTTGACAGAAAGGTTCGCGTTTGGATCCATCACTTGTAAACGTGACTCACGTGTGTGCGAGTGATGCCGCAGGACTTTGAAATATTTTCGTACTTCTTGGACTTGTAAAATTTTTAATTTCCAATTTTTGAACTTCGAAATATTTTCAAAAGTTTGACTTTGAAATATTTTCAACTATTGGACTTACAATTATTTCTGAATTGTGCGACATTGAAATATTTTCATAAGTTGACTTGTAAAATTTTTCATTTTCAATTCTTGGACTTTGAAAAATATTTTCAACTATTGGACGTGTGAAATTTTTCATTTTCAATTCTTGGACTTTGAAATATTTTCATCTATTGGACTTGGACATTGTTTCAACTGTTGGACTTCGAAATATTTTCGAATTGTGTGATCTTGAAATATTTTCAACTGTTGGACTTGGAATTATTTTTGAATTGCGGGACTTTGAAATATTTTCATAAGTGGACTTGTACAATTTTTCATTTTCAATTCTTGAACTTTGAAAAATATTTTCAGCTATTGGACGTGTGAAATTTTTCATTTCCAATTCTTGGACTTGGACATTGTTTCAACTGTTGGACTTCGAAATATTTTCGAATTGTGTGACCTTGAAATATTTTCAACTGTTGGACTTGGAATTATTTTTGAATTGCGGGACTTTGAAATATTTTCATAAGTGGACTTGTACAATTTTTCATTTTCAATTCTTGGACTTGGAATTATTTTCAAATTGTGGGACTTTCAAATATTGTCAACTGTTGGACTTGTGAAATTTTTCATTTCCAATTCTTGGACTTGGACATTGTTTCAACTGTTGGACTTCGAAATATTTTCGAATTGTGTGATCTTGAGATATTTTCAAGTGTTGGACTTGGAAATATTTTCGAATTGTGTGACCTTGAAATATTTTCAACTGTTGGACTTGTGAAATTTTTCATTTTCAATTCTTGGACTTGGACATTGTTTCAACTGTTGGATTTTGAAATATTTTCAAGTGTTGGACTTGGAAATATTTTCGAATTGTGTGACCTTGAAATATTTTCAACTGTTGGACTTGGAATTATTTTTGAATTGCGGGACTTTGAAATATTTTCATAAGTGGACTTGTACAATTTTTTATTTTCAATTCTTGGACTTGGAATTATTTTCAAATTGTGCGACATTGAAATATTTTCATAAGTGAACTTGTACAATTTTTCATTTTCAATTCTTGGACTTGGAAATATTTTCAATTCTTGGACTTGGAAATATTTTCAACTATTGGACTTTGAAATATTTTCAACTGTCGGACTCGGAATTATTTTCCAATTATTGAACTTTGAAATATTTTCGTACTTCTTGGACTTGTAAAATTTTTCATTTTTGATTGTTTCCCACAGTTGAAAATATTTCAAAGTCCAACACTCGAAAGTATTTCCAAGTCCGACAATCGAAAATGAAAAAGTTTACAAGTTCAAGAAGTATGAAAATATTTCTAAGTCCAACAAACAGTTGAAAATATTTCAAAGTCCGACAATTAGAAAATAATTCCAAGTCCAACACTTGAAAATATTTCAATCCAACAGTTGAAAATATTTTCAAGTCCAAGAATTGAAAGTGAAAAATTTTACAAGTCCAAGAAGTACAAAAATATTTCGGAGTCCCGCGGCATCACTCCTACTCGCCTCTTACTCCGAGTATGGCAGTAAACCGACGCGTTATCTTACCCCGGTTACATAAAATTCGCGAATAAAGGCAAAGGAGGCGCCCTCTGGGCTTACCATGACGGCAACTTGAGAAAGCTTGCAAAAAAAGTGATGAAATGAAAAAAGTTATTTAAAAAATCTAAAATTACATTCATCTGAAAGAAAATTGAAAGGGCAACAAGTTTTAGTTCTCTGTATTTTTCATGAAAACCAATTTGAAACGGTGGAATTACGATTTTCTTAGTATGTCGTCTTATAGTGGAAAACACCATGATCACTTTTTTCGCAGAACAAGTAGCGCTCCTAGCGGGACCTTTATCCGCGAATAAACTTGCACGCGAGTCACGTTCACAAGTGATGGATCCAAACGCAAACCTTTCTGTCAACAGACGCTCCTCTTTTTTGTGACCTAAACTTCCAAAATGAGTGTTAACCTATTTTTTGGGTTGCAGATTCGACTTTTGGCGTCAGGTTTGTTTTAAAGTTTCACAAACATGTTTTTTTGCCAAGAAACTTGTTTTTTAGATGTTTTTTTTTTTTTTTTTATACAAAAAATAAATTTTTTGATTGAAAATGTGAGTATAACTATTTTTTGGTCACTGATTTCAAATTTGGCATCAGATCTGTTTGCAAACTACAACAAACGTCTTTTACAATGTAAAAATATGTTTTTTCATGTTTTTTTGGTAAGAAAACATATTTTTGTGGTTGAGAAATATCATTTTTTTCAATTGAAAATATGAGCATACTTATTTTTTAAGCTGCTGACTCTAAATTAACAACATTTTTGTTTGCTGACAACAACAAACTGTATCAATAAATAATGGTTCAATTCTGGGGGAGCGCTGTTGTTCCAAATACAACTGTATTTTTCAACAAAGGAAAACAAAACAAGTAGCGAAAAGTAGTTCGTAAATTTAATTTGAAATTAAGTATTAGTTCTTGGAATGTCATAATTTCATGATTTTACATATAGCATCATCTATTTTTCCGGATCCATAGAACATCGCCACACCCATGCGTTCTTTATACTAACTTTCAAAAGCAGTTCTCAGACATGAAATGAAAAATTTTTCGCGAAACCTTTTTGTCATCTAAAAGTACTCGTCTTGGAGATTAACGTAAAAAAAAGAGAAAGTGTTGGCAATAACTTCGTTGTGAACGAGGAATATCGTTCTATTGTGAACACATCTCACAACCATAGTATCATTTCATCAACTAGGAGAACTCCATCAAAGAACCTCTAGAAATCACGAAAAAACACTTTTCTGGGTGATAGTGAGTTTGTATTCTCTATTAGTAGATGTATGCGAACAATTTTGCGCAAAAATATCGTCATTTACAAAACTGGACCTCTGTGCGACATCTCGTAGTAGCCTTGTCGTACACTTTTGACACTTTAAAACCTCACCAGCAACGATTTCTACCATGTTATTTGTATGGAAGTTTGTGGTTATTCGGATGAGTTTGTGAGGGCAGTATTTGCCAGAGGGCTTGCCTGTTAACCATGCGGAAGGCTCTCTTAAGATCAACCAAGACCGAATGTACGGAGGTTTGTTATTTGCGGGTCTTCTCCTGAATCTGACAATGCAGTGCGTTAATATCATGTTTATTATTCTTCCTTCAACGTTGGTTCGAGTGGTTGTACCGACCTGTTCCTCACAATTGCCGACCGTACATAAAAAAGAAATGCTACGGTAGTTGGTGCATTCGGCTCGTAGTTGCTTATAACTTTTGCATCTTGAAAGTCGCGAGGAATAGTTTCGGTCTCTCAAATCCGGACGAACAGCTTTTACACAGCCCTCGCGAGTCTGCCTCCACCATGCCAGGAGTTTATGTTTCACCGGGTGCAGCTTAGGCTGTGGGCAACTAGCTAGCTCCGATTTTTTGGGAAATTGGGTCAAAGCATTGACCAGTCCCGAGTTGACAATGGACAATGGAGGTCCGCCTCTCCGTTTCATCAGTAAATATATGGTTATCAGAGATCTCACACTCACCTTCAAGTAGTGCCCCTGTTCAGCAGAGCGACCTGCCGAAAGGTCGTGGTGCCCAATCTCGGCGGGAAACCTGGTCAGCTAGCCAAAGAGTGTGGCGGAAGTACTAGATCCAATCAGGAGAAAGGGCTGTCTGAACGGGATTAGGAACGGTGGTAGAAGACTCACGCAATCAAAATACATGCACGTTCCCAGCCCAAGAGGAAGAGGGTAGGTAGAAAGATATCTCCAACATTTCTTCAATAAGAAATTGAAATTTTCCTTCTAATATCTCTCCTAGATCCGTTAAGAAGTTAGTTACACCATAATCTACAATCTGCAAGCTATTGATTTTCACTCGTTATATTGATGAAGTCATCATATCTCGCTGTCAATTGATTTCACAGTAATAAGGCAGCCTACTCGTTTGATTAGTGCCATCATCGAGTATAAATAATGTTTCGTAAGTCCCGATGATAATTTAATAAAATATAAATATCACGTACGTGTTCATATAGCCAGGAAAGACTACCAACCAGTGCATGTGCAGAATATACGCTCGTTAGTACTACATAAGTAAATCTATTACTTTCGGTTTCCCAGAACGGTATGCGAAACGAGTGAAGAAAAAAAAAAAAAAACAGTAGTATAGATGTAGGTAACTTACGCGTATTACGGGTATAATGTATAATCAGAAGCAGTAGCGTAAAGAGTTACAAAATGAGAAGATATAATTATGATGGTAACATTAATTCAATGTTGCGCGCATAATATTTCTGTAATATGCGTTCGCTGTTGATTTTCATGCCGGATTATTACATACCGCACAGTTTGCAAGAGTGTGCGATTTTGCGGTAAACTCGACTGGACTATACCGGTGTACGCGTGAAAAATTTCGAAACACACCATTAGAATTTAGTCCTAATGAAAGGCATCCAAAAGACGTAGGTAGGATAGTCGGAGATAGGCGCGAGCAATTCTCCAACACGTCGAGAGGTTATTGCATTTTCTGCGATCAGGTGAAATGAAGTATACGTATCCTCGTAAAGGCGTTTTCAGTCGTTGTCGCCGCGCGTTCGAGAAAATCTAGATCGTCAGCCTCTCGCGAAATTCTCGTTTGAATGTTCTTACTGTAAATGAGAGGTTTCCTTCTGCCTCGCACCCGTGAAAGTTTATTAAACTCGAGACCGTTAATCATGATCGAGAGAGAAAACCGGACCCTCGAACTAAAGCGTCGTATTTAATGAGTCATCACGTCCATGGATACGACTTAGTGTGCATCATCGAAGAGTGATCTTCCAAACAAAAAATATATCGTATCGTCGACGATGAACTCGTTTTCAAATTTTATCACCAAGCTGGCATACAAAGGGACAACGGAAATCGTAGCGCAGCATCAAATTCCGTGGAAACCGCAGCGTTGATATGACGATAACGCGTCTGGTGGTGCGATGACGAAATTATTATTGTTTACATGCTGCTGCGTACCTTGGCGATACGGTAGCCGTGATTCGTTACCTCTATTGCGAGAATCGTGATCGAGATTTCAAGGTTCGCATATGTACTCGAATATAATAATAATAGATATACTAATAAACGTTTTTAATCATTGTCAGGTCCAGCTGCTTTTCAAGTTCGATATTTGTCATCATGTACGTACCAGTAATGCCCGAACTCAAAAGAAATGAAAGTGGCGTAATAATTATAGTAATTGGAAATACCTAAATAAAGTATACGCTACGCAATCAGATAGGTAGACATTGCGATAGAATTCATCATGATGCACAAATTTATAGACAACTGTTTTTAGAACAGAAGATCAATGGAATCGCAGGGAGGGTTGTGGTTCTTTAGGTCGGATGAAAAAAATTCATTCAAAAATTCTTATCTTTTTCTTATCTTTGAAGCTTCATTTTTCTGTATCTTGATTACGTTACTGTACTTTTATGACTTCATGCTACGCCAAAATGCCAAACTTGAACATAAAGGGTAGCCATTAGCTGGAAACTTCATGGCGAAAAAAAAAAATAGGAATATTAGGGAGGTGGATTTAATCGTCACTAAGGCTGACAAGATCAATGCTGTTGTTTTGATGGAGAAATCTGCCTATGCTTCTAAGGTCCACGAAGTGCTCCGGAAATGTGGCACCAAAGAGAGCGAGAACTTCACTTTCCCTAAGCATGTTAAAGAAGTTAGGAGTGTCATCAACAAGTATGGGGCTATTATCAAGATTCCAGCTATGAAAAAAGCCCTCCTTGTTCGTAAACCCACACCCCCCTCCTTTACGGGTTGCCTAAAGTGCATAAGAATAATACCCTGATGCGACCCGTGGTCTCATTCATCTCCTCTCATACCTACCGCCTTGCTAAATTCATGGACCGATGGTTTAAACATTGTATGGATTTTGAATCTCCTCATTCGGTCTCGAACTCGGCCTCTTTGACCGACGTCGTGAAGGGTGTAAGACTTCCCCGGGCAGGACCGTCTGCTCGTTCGATGTTGTTGGTCTGTTCCCGAATATGCCTATAAGGCTGCTACTATCCAGCGTATGGGTGCGCTACTGGTCCCGGCCAACATTACTCACAATGAACTTCAGGAATTCTGAAGTACTTGCTGATCCCCTAACTATTGTAAATTCGAAGGGTAATTTTTCGAGTTCCCTGATGAAGTAGGGATCCCTATTGAATCATCTTTAGGCTCTCTCATCTCCGAAATTTTCATGTCCAAGTTTGAACTTGACCTCCTCGAACCAGATGTTACTTAATCGTATTTACTATTGGCACAGGTACGTTGATGACGTTCTATGCACCTGGACTGGTCCCCCAGATCTTTTTGGTGAGTTTCTGAGGTCCTTCCATAAAGTTTACTTTGGAAATAGGAGGATCTTCCATTAACTTTTTGTATTTATCGATCTCTGTAAGAGACGGTATCCTTGTGTTTGGAATATACAAGAAAGATACTATGACTGATGTTTTAGTGCACGGAGCTTCATTCTGTCCTGTTACTCATGAGATGGCTGCTTTTAGTAGCCTAGTTCACAGACTGACACGTATTCCTTTGAATCAGATTGCCTTCACGAAAGAATTACTCACAATAAAACACCTGGCCAGAGTGAGTGGGGTCAATATCGACGTTGACGTGATAGTTCGGAGGAAACTTACTAGGAGTATTCTTGATTCCATCACCTCCCGTTTCCTAAATACGTTCCTTGATCGTCGTATGCGTTGGATCAGTCTCCCTTTTCTGGGGAATTTCTCCCTCCAATTGGGTCGGGCCCTCCGCCTGTTTGGTCTCACGTCTCAGATCAGCTCTTTACAACCGTACTACTGTTAAAGGGTTGTTTATGAGGCTGGAGGACCCCATGCCCGTTGATTAGAGGAACGGTGATTATAAGATGGAATGCAGGGATTGTAGAGGCGTCTATATTGGTGAGACCAGCCGTCAGATGAAGGTGAGAGTAGCTGAGCACTTGAAGTCTTGGAATAAGGGACACTCGGCGGAGTCAGCTTTTGCTGATTTTTTAATAAACAACGGCCACAGTTTTCGTGAGAGATCGGGAAGGCTCTTCCATAAGAAGAATTCCTACCGTAAACGTATTGCCCTCGAGCACATAGATATAATGCGTCACCTAAACACTGATGGTGTCTCGTACATTCCGGAATCAAGATGGCCTGGAGGAGATATCATCCGCTATGGTACGAGTCATTTCTACTATTAAGATGGCCTGTTATTGGAAGTCATAATGAGTGAGTAAGGTGTAAGTAGTGCACTAATATTGAAAAAGTTTTCCAAATGTACAAATCTACTTTATTAGTTTCTTTTACTAGAGTACTTTCGGGTGTTATCCCATCATCAGTTGCGGATTTGTACATTTGGAAAACTTTTTCAGTAAGATGGCCTGATCGAATTCGTTTATGATTCACACCACAACTTCTCGTTTGGCCAATCTTATTATCTTGTTTTTGTTCTCCGTCTTGTCAGTTGTCTTTCATTTCAGTCCCGAAGATGGTTTATTAACCGAAAGCGCTCGACGTTTTCATCTTTTTGCGGTTTTTGTACCTTTTACTCTTCCTTTTGAGTATTCCTCTTTTCTTCGCTATTATGGATAGCCGTAATTTGGAAGAATGTATTCGTCTAATGGAAATTTCATCCTATATACAAGAGGATGGAGTCCCATTACTCCTTTTGTAGCATTTTAAAGAAGGGAGGTTTAATGGTGCTACTTCAGTATGCGGTCTACCTAGAAGTATGCAGACTACCGAGGCGAGGAAAGTAAGAGTGTAATAAAGTCACAAATAAAACGTAGCACACACAATGTAAGTAATTTAGCCACTAGAAGTTTTGTCAGTGCTTCACAAGTTTGCAACTGGTGAGTTTTTTCGATCATTCACATTGAATTATTAACGAAAAACAGTGTGCGTACGTCACGGAGCAAGGCCTTCATTTCTTAAGGCTCGACGTTTCTTCACACCACCGTTCAACCCAAAGTAGTGTCAATCGTTCCCCTGCTTCGAGCCGAAAACCCAGGGACCGTCAACACGACTTCCATGATTTCTCTGGTTCTTGACCTGTGCACTTCACTATCCTCCGAAACCGCGGTCTCATCTCCTTGCCACATTCTTTCCCGATGGTGCATATGTTTGCCGGCAAAACATGCCTTGTCCATTTGAATAAGGTGCAAATGCGTCCCTATCATTTGAAGACAGGAGATTACCTTGCGGCTGCAACACTTCTCAGCACATGTGATAAGGGATAGAAGAGCCTCACAAAAATTAGGCCCTGGGGCCTACAGAAGCTAGATCCGGCCCTGCGTCACAAGCTTTATGACGTCACAGGCAGATTTAACGGATGATGATGACGGCAAAAGAAGGTTCGAACAGGTTGCTGTCATTACTGTGCCTTCATTCGCTATCGAAAATTTGCGAGTTTGGGACTGGGTTTCCTCTTTTTAATGTCTTTACCAGCATCGGAATCCCAGCCGTCTATGGAAATTTGCGGGTTCAACTTTATCAGAAATCTGCGAGTCCAAGTCTGGGTTGATTTCCGCGCAAGAGAGTCCCCGAAAACTAGTCAGCTTAGAATGAGTGTTACTAGACATCACGGATGTTGATGACGTGACGTCACAAAGAGGTTTACGTTGGTTAATGTCTTTATTGTGCATTTTTCCGCTATCGAAAATTATTAGCAGGGAACTTGTTCTAGGGGGGTTTTTTGATAATTTTGCAGCGCTTGTATGGTGTCCTACCAAAATAGGTCCAACATAATTTACAAACATGGTCCAAGCCCCCCCCCCCCATCATATATAGCTGACTTGAAAAAAATGTGACCTTTGATCCATACGGATATACCTATGGTGAAAGGGGACTTTGAAAAATTTGTTTGTGACATACGGCCAAAAATTTGAAAAAATTTAGACTCTCGAGCTATATAATTATGACAGGAGGGGGACTTGGAGAAATTTCGACTCTCGAGCCGTATTATATGATAGAAGGGGGACTCATGGTGCTTGAAGCGTTGCATATCTGGTTCATTCAAGGGGCTAAGTAGACTAAGTGTATTTAATAAAACAATTGAACATACAATCACCGAGGAAGAAATTAAATTCATATTAAAAAAAGAAATTAGAACATAATATAATCAATATAAAATCACACTCTCCAGAGTGCTAAGTACTTATGATGAAGATAAAATCATACTGATTTGTTATATAAATATAAAGAAGAAACCAGACATTTTTGGTATCTTTTTCGCATCATCAATGTACCATATGTGGAGACTCGTATAAGAAATAAGTATTATTAAACCATTTTTTTATCCCACTCCTACATGAAAAATACAGAGAGAAAGGTTGAAGTTGTTAGAATTTATGAGATTTTTAGATGTAAAAAACATGTGCGAAAAACTCGCATGCATTGGAATTGGTGAGAAAATTGAGGAAAAATTCATCATAGTACAGAAGAAATAAACTCCTACACTTCTTTCAAAGATTTTTTAAAATCGAATGAAAATTAGGAGAAATTGCTCACTAAGCTTCACTGCGCTGCGCTAGAATTTTTGACGTTCATTATAGAATTTTAGGGTCTGACACCACAGACTCTGATAAATTTAGGAAAATACGAATATAGTAATTTGTTGAGCTTGTTGAGATAGAGCAGGCGTGGGCAACCTTTTTCACATCACGGGCCGCATTCATGAAAATTTGTAACTTTTCATGATCCGGCGGGCCGCACATCAAGAAATTCTCGTTGTTAGAATCAAAAAATGTAAAATTTTACACGAATTATTTCCAATATTTTTGGATAAATTTAGTATACAAAAAAACGTGAACTGATTATTTATTAGTTACTAGATGAGAAACTTAAGCTCATCAAAATTTGGGGTCAGGTGAGTATGTTTCAAACGCATCAAAACAGTCAAATGCTAGAGTGGTTGAGAACCCTTTCGTCGTTGGCGCAATGGAAGTGCCTGAAGAGTACCAAATGAAACTAATAGATCTGAAAGCCGATTTTTCTCTGCTCACTTTGTTTTCAGAGACCCCTTTGCGAGAATTTTGCCTGGTATTAAATATATTCCAACATAAGGACCTTTGCTTTCTTTGGGTCTACATTTGTATGTGAAAATGCTTTCTCGCTCATGAAAAATACAAAAACTCCGGAAAGAAGCAAGCTGAATGATGAGCATTTGACTGCTTTGATGCGTTTGCAGCATACCTACTCACTTGACCCCAAATTCTGATGAGATTGCCTATGAATTGCAAAGACAAGTTTCTCACTACTAACTAATAAATAATCAGTTCACGTTTGTTTGTACACTAAATGTATCCAAAAATATTGGAAATAATTCGTGTAAAATTTTACATTTTTTGATTCGAACAACGAAAATTTCTTCATTTTTTCGTATTTTGGTATTCGTATCGCGGGCCACAGAAAAAGCTTCCGCGGGCCGCGGGTTGCCCATGCCTGAGATAGAGCTTAGATTCATATTTGGTTGAAAAACAGCTATAAATATTCAATATGAAAAATTGGGAAAATTCAACAATTTTAGAATTGAATGAAAAAAGGTGAAAAATTTGTCTCTGTGCTTTTTTTTAGGATTTTTGAAATTCATTGAAAAATGTGAAAAATTGATCCTTGCGCTACAGAAATTAGGTAGTTAGTGTGCTAGGAAGAATATACAGACACTAATGAAAAAAAGTGAGATATTGGACATGACGCTTCTCTTAATGATTTTTAAAATTCAATGAAAAACATGAGAAATTGATAACTGCGTTAGGATTTTCAAAATTCAATGAATAACGTGAGAAATTGATCACTGTGTTAGAGAAATTAGTAAGTGCGCCAGAGAGTATCTTATATCTACTTTCCGCCTCTCTAGACGTCTATCCAGCAGCTAACTTGAAGTTATGAAGTTTCTCCTATCTTTCACCAAAAAAAATCGGCCTTCGCAGAGCATCTCTCGAAACCCAGCTATGGTTTCAAGCTGGACCGGTTCATATTGTTCCATTGTGAGGACTCCTTTCGGAGATAGCCAACCCTCACCATGGTCCACGAACGTATTAAAATTTTGTTCGTCATCTGAACAAAGTGGATGTTCTCGTTTTGAATCGTTTCACTGTCGGTCAGCTCCATTATAAGTGTTCTTTATACGACTATCACCACCGGTCCTGTACTTCGACTTCTCTTTCTTCTGTTTCCTTCTTTCGTTTTCATTTCGGTGTCCTGCTCACTCTGTTCTTTTCAATTCATAATGGAAGTGGCTCCTGGTTCATTAATTCTTTGTACGGGTTGTAACCATAAACCACCATAGTACTTTTCAAATAAAAACAACAGAAGTAATTGAGGTAGCACAACGAAGTGAATCGCTTCTCAACTTTCTCGTTTGATCACCGGCTTTAGAGTTTTTCAAAGGCTTATACTTCCTTTTTAAGAATAAATGAACGTTAGAAATACGTTGTACATAGGTACCTACAAAAAGAAACTCCAGCCAATAGAAAATAATTTGATGTAGTATCGAAATCGGATAGTGATATTTTGGCCGATATCAGATTTGAGTACAATAAGCATTGTTACTCAATCTTGATTCTAGTTCACTCAACAGCGGCTACTGCGAGTCGCGAGTCGCGGCTACAGGAAACAAGATTTTAAAAATTCTTCCTATTAATAGTTCATTCTTTTTTCAAAATTGCATCAAAACCACGATTCTTTTTTGCAATATATGCTAATCTTTTGTTATTTTCTTTTTCTGTTTCTGTGTAGGTAAGTCTCTGATGGATTTGGCGATTGTATTCCCAGGTAATAGTGAGTACAGTTAGAATTTATCTATCTTTCCATAAGGCATGCGATCATTCGGCGAGCTTTGAAATATCTGTAAAAAGTCTTCTTCGGTCATACCGTCGCTCATCATTTATCTCGTTCGGGGTCATTGAGCCACCGACCGCGGATACATAATTTACATACAGTCTCAGGTGTATGAGATATGTGTACGAATGCGTGTACGGAAGAAAAGATGGCACAGGATTCTCCGGTATGGTTAGCGTACTTCCCTATATGTATGTTATTGGTCGTGAGAGGATAATGAAGGTAATAACAATTATTTTCAGTTGACCCTAAATATTAGAAGTTGTCGGCGCGATTATACGACCCCGGTAACGTTAATCAAATATTGCATAGGCTATTTAAGTGCCTATACTTAACAGTACAACATCGAGAGGTGGGAATGTACTTCAACATTATCGTGCATATTTGAACTTGACTGTTATATAATTTCGACGTAGTGGCATTAGCGTATGTTGAAAATTCAAAAGTACACGATTAAGGACGCACTACAGACCTATACAGTAACTTGTAAGGTCAAATTTTTTTTTCCTCTATTTCGATAAGGAAAATCGAAGATAATAAACGTTGGACAATACGTATGCAGCGCTAGGAGTATATTGCTTTTTTTTTTTTTTTTACTTGAGAGGACAGTCTTACAAGAATTCACTTCAATTTCGCTCTTGTTTAACCTTCCTCGTCAGTGATATTGTACAAACTGGAGTGACGAACGTGCTTAATGAGCCGTTATTCTCAACCATTATTGAGTTGCATTGACAGTATTATAGCGTAATACCGCACACCTCGGCTGTAAGACGTATTTTACAATTATGCGCATAGTTACGCGTTGTTAAGAATAATAAAAGAAAATTAAGTGGTTTCTGTTCGTTACACTTTCTTGTACATGTGAGATTTGCTTTAATTGATACATTTTCGGTTTCACGAGCCGCCTCATTAGCGTTTGACACTTTTTTGGAAGGCGTACACCGAGCTATTTTTAGTCGCACAGATCTGTCGATCGTTTTAATCACCCGGTGATTTTTTTCCTGATCCATTCAGTGATAATAATGACCTGAAGAACGCCAAAATATGCCATCACAGGCATTCGAAAAAGAGAACTATTTTTCCTTCATTTGACTCCGAATCAACTCGCTCTAATTTGACCGAAAGTCGACTCAAAATCGTGAGTCGATTAAGTTCTATTCAACATCGACCGCTAATCCACCGCTTCTTTTCACAAACGACTCGTCGTTCACGTCAAAATGGACGATGTTATAGATTGATATTGTCTGAGAATCCACGGCATCGAAATTTCGTAAGTTTTGAGTGCACAACTCGATCGGATTTTAAAATCGAGATCAGAAATGAATCGACAGTTGGTATTAGATTTTGATGTCGGCAGAAAATCGACGTCGACATTGCGTCAAATTCACCATTTAGGGTGGACAGCGCTATAGTGTCGCATTTCCACTGAGCGGAAAGAGATTAAAAACGGGTACTGAACTATGGCGCGATAAGGGAGAATAATTTTTAAAAAACGAGATTTGTCTTTTTGCATCCATGGAAAATATTTTTTGTAATTTTGTACTCATTTGAGTACACTCCCTCTAATCCATGAGAGAGGTTCACAAACATAAGTTCTACAAATTTGATGAGCAAAACCTTCAATTTCGTATAATTTTTTCCTATGTATGTAAGAATCGAAATTCGTCTTTCTCGGCAACAGGTCTCTATTGATCCGAAGACCTTCGTCTTTCCTGCTACCGAGTCTTTATTGAACGATATCTCAACTACACGTACAAAACGTGAATTAACTGACACTCGCTATCTCTATTCTAATCTCTTATAACAACCACGACTACCTATCCTGTCTGCGAGTGCCAGCGTGCAAGAATATGCAGCAGCATATTCTTACATATATATCGCCTCATATAGTTTAATTCTCGTCCTTAAATTCGGTAAAAATACCAATTTTGTTGAACGAACCGTGCGGACAGTTAGCAATCCTAATGAATCGCTGGCTCGAATTACTGCCCTGGTCAAGTGTAATCAAGATTTTCGATAGTTCTCGTTGTATAATTGTGACTACGTATTCTGTCTGCGAGTAGTAAAGTCACCGAATGCTTACGTAGGCCGACGTCGATTAGAGCTTGATTTAAATTCAACCAGTTTACATTTCCAGAAAACTAAAAATTGACTTTTATCGACGCAGTAGAGCAGTCGATCTAAGATCGATGAGGAAATTTAGAAAAGTCGACGCGGAAGCGACCCCAGATTGTCGTCAATTTGAGGTCGGTTCAAAGTCCGACTCGAAATCGGGGCTTAGTCCCGACATATTAGTTGATACAACGGAAAAAATTGCGGTACAATTTTTGAGGATTGCTCTCCAGTAAACATCCTAAATTCTTCTTTTTTCTCGGTGTCAGCGGCACTCATCATAGCTCAAAAACTGCACAAAAAATTATTTTTCGACTTTATTCCCATAAATATTGATTTTTATGTGAAATACTAAGCATCAAAATCAAAGAACGCAAAATTTCCGGCAAAGTTGGTCTCCTCATTCTAGTCGTAGGATCAATATTTATTGATTCTTGTCAGGAGCATTAATAATATCTACAAGTATAATCTGCCTAATACTTTCTTATCATTTTGTTAAACATTCTATGAAATGACGCTCACGAAACCGTGTCATTTTGTCATGTTATTTAGTGACCAGTCATTTCATTAAAGGACACATTTCATAATTTGTCGCGGTAATATAAATATGACAAGCTGCCTCGCTACTCGATGTAGGAAGAGGATCGGCTATATGCTGTACCAAAGATTTTTTCACTTCTCTAAACACAGGCGACGTCATGATTGAGATTGAAGTTGAAGATGAAAATTCTATTAGCGGGCAACCCGCTATCCCTTTTGTTGGGGGTACTTCCAGGGAATTTTTCGTCCGCAAGCGCGAGTGAGGTTGATGACGTCACGGAGAGGGGAGGGGGACTTGTAAAAATTTCGACTCTCGAGCTATACATGATAGGAGAGGGACTTGGAAAAATTCCGACCTCTGAGCTATATATGATAGGAAGGGGACTTGGAAAGACGACGGCTTCCTTGAAATTGCAGCCCGTTCAAATTGTCACGTCATGATTTTCGGGACTTGGAAAAACTTCAGGCTCTAGGGGACTCGGGACAACGGGTTCCCCCCTGCCACCATTGCAGGCATCTAATTTTTTCATTCATTTTGCTCAGATAGCTCAATTAAATAGAATAAATGTGGTCAAATATACTTGCAGCAAAATGAATTAATGGTGAAGTCAGAGAAAGTATATTTTGAAGCCCATAGTATTTATTATATTGTATTTTAGGCCTAATGTAGGTTAGGATACTGGATAATGTGTCGCTAGTGAAAATAAGGCCTTCAACATGAATTTTTATCGCATAACAATGTGATCCTATTGGCTATAAAAATGCTGTGTTGTGATTGGTTTATTCTTAGAATAAATTAATTTCAATTATATAACACTGTATTCTTATTGGCTATGACATATTGCTTTGTGATTGGTTCACTCTGTTGAAGAATGTGCTGTAATTTCTATTGGCTACTAGGTTTCTGTCCTGGGCTGCTTAGCCAATCGTATTGGTTACAAACTTAGCTAAAAGCTAAATAGATTGGCTTCGGCTATCAGCTAACGGCTAACACAGTCTCATTGGCTGGCTAACAACTAGCTGATTTTGGGCCAAAGTGAAATTGCTAACGACGAAGATCTAAAAGCTGACGACTGAAAGTAGGGTAGGGGGTCAATCGTCTGCATTTGCGGCCACCGTAAGAAGAAGGTGGACCGGGAATAGATTAGGAAAACGCAGAACCACGCTATGGCCTACTCAACACTTGAGTATTATCCACATCCAGATGGGCAGGAAGAAGAGGAAGATCATCTCCAAAGAAAGAAGAAGATGAAGACTATATCCAAGGTGGTGTTGTTGTTGGGTGTTTCAATGTTTTGCGTGCCTGGGGGCATTGCAGCTCGGCGGTTGCCGAGTACAAGGGCGAAGGGTTGCCAAGGAAATTCTTCCAATACTGATGTTATACCCAAAAGGGTCAATTTTGATGTTGGCGTACGCAACACGCACCCATTCCATGATGGAGGACAGGTGGCGGTGCACATGCGACGCGAGCGATTATAATTATTAGCATTTAATTTTAGCATTTAATCCATATTTTATTTTAGTATTTAATCCATATTTTATTTTTGCACTTAATCCATATTGTATTCTATAGCATATTATTTTAACATTTAATCTATATTGCCTTTCATCATATTAATATGATTGGTACATTCTATTTACTAATGGCAAAGTCACCAAACAAACAGACCGCTACAAGAGGTTCAGGTCGAGTGTCTGTTAGTAGAGTATAGACTCCTGCAGGGGTCTCAATTACGGGCATTGCACAGTGCGCAGACCTGAGGAGAAAATGAAGACAGACAATTCTTACCCGCGCTCTCTTGACTACCGATGCAATGCAGATGCATGAGTGGATACCGGTGCCAGAGGTGTGGTTTGTTGAGGAACATTTTGGATTTTTGTGTGTGCGCTCATACGCCTCCGTTCAAAAGCAAACTGCAAGAGATTGTTTTTGGCGCGACCGCACACTGATGAGTGATAGCATGAGAATACCATACAAAATCGTTTGAACTACAGACTAGTTGTATAATATTTCAAATGTTCCTAAGAGCTGGAAAACATTGACTGCAAACAAAAGTGTTCCTGTGTGATACAATCATTTGATTTGATCCATTATGGTGCAGCAGCAGTCCATGTATTCCAGTTCTGATGCTTTTAAATCTTTTTGTATGCTCATTGGTTGAAGAATCAGAAACCATTCCAAAAAAATATCCGTCACTACTGATATCACATTTACATTATTTTTTATTGCTTTAATTTCACTGGAGATCCTTTGAACGCAAATGGTTCATTAACCAAATTCTTCTATCAGTTCAACACCTCTACAGAGTTAAAATTGCGTAAGCATCAGCCATCGGTGTCTAGGAATGTAGCCCGGTACTGTTTAGCTTCAAGCGGATCAAGATGGTCAGCTACGGTATGAAATGCACCTCCATAAAGGTGTAATAGCGACGGTAGTCGCATCGATAATCAGCGAAATAACGTTCGAACCCGTTAATGTTCACAACTGGCCTCGTGCGACAACCAATTTACGCTCTGCACAATATTATTAGGATCGCGCTATTTAAGGAATACATAAGCGAGTTTATTCAAGGGCATATGCGCTGCCTCTACGGTCGATCAGTTATGTGGAGCCCGAGGCGCGAGCATTTTTTAAGGGGGTCTGAATACTACTATATGCCTTTACAAATGTGACGAAAAGTAGTCGTACTGCTTTATACTCTGTATAATGTACAGTACGCTCTCCGTAATTGGATTAGGTATCTTATTAATAAATGATTCACGAGTATCGCTATAACTTTTGAATACATGATTTTTATATATTGGAATGAGAATAACAAAAGGGGAGAAGAAAAACGAAGGTATACTTCACGGACGAGTATTCTTTCGCAGATCTTTCAAACGTGAGAATTTGAAACACGCGGCAATATTATTTTTAATTGGAAGAATCGATTCTCACTCCTAATCTTCCTTGTCTCGTTTTACGTCAATGCTTCGGTGCGTCGTAGTTTCAAGACGAGTTTACCAGCGAATATCCTTCATGTTTGTAGTAATCGTATTTTGTCCTGGTCTTTAACAGATTATACATGAAGAATCTCTATATCTTGAATACTCTAAAGTACAGTGTTTGTCACTATGTTGAGAAACCGCGGAAGAGTTTTCAAGGCATTACTTTGGAACTTTCCGGCTGAAGAGGATAGCCCAGTCAGCGATTGCTATGCGTCAGTTTTGCGCAGCCTTCAGCCTCGACATAAGAAATGCGTTCAATTCGATTCTATGGAAGAGGATATTGGAAGCTCTTGTGGACGTAGGAGTCCTCGCATACCTGCTCAGGATGATCAGCAGCTATCTTAGCTGCCGTGAAATCCAAGCAGAGACGCCTGCTGGTACAATAAAGCACCGTGTTACTTGTGGGGTGCCGCGGGGGTCGGTCTTTGAGCCGCTTTTGTGGTGCGTCGCATTTAACGGGATATTTAAGGTGAAGCTGCCACTGGGGGTTAAGCTTATCCGCTATGCGGATGACACCCTGCTGGTATGCACTGCCAAAATAACTGTAGCGGTGGAGAGCAGGGTAAACCGGACTCTAGAAGTAGGGACGCGTTGGATCGAGTCGGCTGGACTCGAACTTGCAGCTGGTAAGATGGAGGCCATTGAAGTTCAGTCCATCTACCTGTCGCCTGCAAGTTGTGGAAATAGCAACCAAGAAGCGAATGAAATACCTAAGCATCTGGTTTGACTCAACGCTGAGCTTCAGACACCAATTCCTGATGGTAGTGGAAAAGGCGGTCCGGGTAGTTGGATACCTGAACCGCCTGATGAGTAACCTAGGAGGACTGAGAGAAGCAAGAGGAAGGATCATGATGAGCACCGCCTTGTCGAACCTCCTATATGGTGCGCCAGTATGGGCCGACTCCATGAAGATAATATACAGAAGTTGAGAAATGGCGAAGATCCAACAAAGAGCTGCGCTGAGGTGTATTAGTGACTACCGCACTGTCTTGACGGAGGCTCTTTGTGCATTAGCACGTTCACCACCAATCGAGTTCCTTGCTGAGGAGAGAGCAGTGATGTTCGACGAAGACCAACTAAGAGGCTTTACGGGTCAAGCAGAAGGCCAGGCGCTCCTTGCTTGTAAAATAGAAAGCAAAAATTGCCCAGAGTGAGCTGGGTACATGGACAACCCGTGTGCTAATACGCGACCTTGATGAGTGGATGAGCCGACACCATGGCCAGCTAAACTTTTACCTGACGCAGGTGTTGAGCGGCCATGGCTGCTTCAACAAGTACCTTCACGAGAAGTTAAGGAAAGTTGAGCAGGCAACGTATTTGCACTGTAACCAAGGGCGGGATGATGGACCACAACACACCTTATTTGAGTGTGATGCCTGAGCGGGACAAGCTTAGTTGGTCTCTTCAAGAGATCAGAATAGAATTAATTCGGTTCTCTAAAATATGACCAGAAACATCTAACGACGACATACTCAACGATTAAAACGTATGGAGTAATTTGAATAGAGCCACAGAAATGAAAATACACCGGAGCGCTTCCGATTAAAAAACCATTGTCAACGGGGACGTGAAAGCAACTGAACCAACTCCGGCCGGCAACAAGAACTACCGAGGAGGACATGACTGAACTAGCGAGTCATCACAATGTGAATCATACTCGTAAACTAATTCAATCAAACCCTCATCAGGTATGTACCTGTTGAGCACATTTAGGTTATCGTTATTCAGATGGCGAATAATTTCGATGTGTTCTAGCGCGGTACGTTTGAAAGCCGAGGACTCTCTATGGAGGAGGGGCTCAGATCCTTCTATGAAACCATGGCCAGTGGTAATAAGATGGTCCGCAAATGCCGAATCACCCAATTTCTTCTTTTCCCACGCCTTCCTATGCTCATCTATTCTAATTTTGAGCTGACGTCCAGTCTCGCCTATATAGATTCCATTACAATCATTCCACTCAATTTTGTAAACCCCGCTTCTTTCGACCAGTGGGATGGGGTCCTTTAACTTAACGAACAAGCTTTTTACAGTGTTAAGATTGTAAAACACTGGCCGAAACCCAAATGGGCGGGGGACACGACCTAATTGGGAAGAAAATTTCCCCAAAAACGGAAGCCTAATCCAACGTTTCCTACTATCTGACGCTGGATTACGGGGGAGGGAGGTAGTGGAATCAAGGCATTTCCGAGTCAATTTCCTATGGACCATCAAGTCAATATCCAAGCTGATCTCGTTTTCAGACCACCAGGAAACTGGAAAAATTTTTGACAGAAAAATGGATCCGAACTGAGTTGCGGAGGTGGCATGGGAAGCTGAATATCACCACAAGGTTGAACTTGTTGGTCCATTCTAAGCTTTCTGCTTTACTTTCGCCGGGTGAGTTGGATCTGTTTATCAAGTCGGTTAACCTTAAATGTCGGTCTTTTGAGGCTGAATTGAAACGTAAGAAAAATAAGAAGCTTAGCTCCCTCCTAAATTTGAATGCCTCCGCTGTCCAGGAATTGCGTACTGACGTCAGCGTTATCCAAAAGTTTCAACCGCGGATTATAAATTGTAGTAATGTTGAGTTTGAGAGTGACGAGTTGTATCTCTTGGAGAAGGAGTTAAAATTCGGTTTACCCCCTCTTAATAATGCTAACACTTTGGCCAATGTTGTTGCGGACCTCGAAATAAAAATTGGGCCTGGGGTTAATACTCAGAAAGCGTGTGCCGCCTTTGTCCGCGATACCCCCCTCCCCCGTATAAATGATCTGGCTTTTGAGGTGATTAAGAGGATCAAGAAGAAGGTCAGGGAGGAGGGCTTAACCATTACTAAGGCTGATAAAGGGAATGCCATTGTCGTTATGAATAAGTCCTCTTACGTCTCCAAGGTCTATGACGTTCTCGACCAGTATGGCGCCAAGGAAAATGCGGATTTCAATTTTCCAAATCACGTCAAAGAAGTTAGACGTGTTATAAACACTTGTGAATTTATTATTAAGACCCCTAAGCTTAGAAGAATGCTTCTTGAGCCCAATCCAGTGCCGCCCCTCTTGTACGGGCTACCTAAGGTTCATAAGAGGGACACCCCGATGTGGCCGGTCGTTTCTTTTGTGTCTTCCCCCACGTACTTTTTGGCGAAATTTTTGGACCGTTGGTTCAAATTTAGAGTGGAATTTGAGTCATCCTACTCTGTGAAGAATTCGGTCTCTTTGGCTAATAAGCTTAAGGATGACATTCTTCCGCCTGATTCAACCCTATGCTCCTTTGACGTTGTCGGCTTATTTCCGAGTATCCCTAGAGCTACTGCCATACAACATATGGGAGACCTTTTGATACAATCTAATATCTGTCACGAAGAGTTGGCGGAATTTTTTAATTTACTCAATAATTCTTGGTCTCCCAACTTTTGCAAATTTGAAGGCAAAATTTTTCGAATTTCCTGAGGAGGTAGGTATCCCTATTGGCTCTCCTCTGGGTTCCCTCATTTCGGAGGTTTTCATGTCTAAATTTGAGCTTGATCTCTTTTCCTCTGGTCAGGGGTTTTTGGGTCATATATATTATTGGCACAGGTACGTCGACGATGTGTTGTGTTTGTGGACCGGTCAACGGGATCTCCTTTTGGAGTTTCTCAGGTATCTTCACAGTTTATACCCATCCATCAAATTCACGTTGGAAGTAGGCGGTTCATCTATAAATTTTTTGGACCTTACTACCTCTAATAGAGAAGGTGCCCACGAATTCGCCATATATAGGAAAGATACCTCGACCGATATTACTGTCCACGGCAGATCTTTCTGCCCGGTTGCTCACAAATATGCCGGTTTTAATAGCTATATCCACCGGTTGACGAGTGTTCCATTAGGTCAGCTCGCTTTTCAACAGGAGCTTTTGACTATAAAGCACTTGGCCAGAGTGAACGCGATCAGCTTTGATATTGACTTGATGGTCCATAGGAAATTGACTCGGAAATGCCTTGATTCCACTACCTCCCAACCCCCGTAATCCAGCGTCAGATAGCAGGAAACGTTGGATTAGGCTTCCGTTTTTGGGGAAATTTTCTTCCCAATTAGGTCGTGTCCCCCGCCCATTTGGGTTTCGGCCAGTGTTTTACAATCTTAACACTGTAAAAAGCTTGTTCGTTAAGTTAAAGGACCCCATCCCACTGGTCGAAAGAAGCGGGGTTTACAAAATTGAGTGGAATGATTGTAATGGAATCTATATAGGCGAGACTGGACGTCAGCTCAAAACTAGAATAGATGAGCATAGGAAGGCGTGGGAAAAAAAGAAATTGGGTGATTCGGCATTTGCGGACCATCTTATTACCACTGGCCATGGTTTCATAGAGGGATCTGAGTCCCTCCTCCATAGAGAGTCCTCGGCTTTCAAACGTACCGCGCTAGAACACATCGAAATTATTCGCCATCTGAATAACGATAACCTAAATGTGCTCAACAGGTACATACCTGATGAGGGTTTGATTGAATTAGTTTACGAGTATGATTCACATTGTGATGACTCGCTAGTTCAGTCATGTCCTCCTCGGTAGTCCTTGTTGCCGACCGGAGTTGGTTCAGTTGCTTTCACGTCCCCGTTGACAATGGTTTCTTAATCGAAAGCGCTCCGGTGTATTTTCATTTCTGTGGCTCTATTCAAATTACTCCGTACGTTTTAATCGTTGAGTATGTCGTCGTTAGAGATCAGAATAGATGAAGCGCTTGACCCAAGCAGCCTGGTACCCACCATGCTAGGTTCCGAAGAAACACGGAAACAGGTGTCTGCATGTGCTACCTCCATTATGAAGAAAAAGATGGGCCGGGAATGGATTAGGCAAATGCAGAACCACGCTATGGCCTTGCCGACACCTGTGTACCATCAACATCCAGATTTTCAGGAAGAAGAGGACTACGATTATCCCTGAAGAAAGAAGAAGATGAAGAAACTCCAACAGAGATCTGAGTGGTGTTGTTGTTGGGTGTTTTCTTATGCTATTTTGCGTGCCCAGGGGGGCACTGCAGGTTGGCGGTTGTCAAAGCAACTTGGTGGTTGCCGAGTGGAGGAGGGGGTTCGCCAAAGAGGTTCTTCCAATACTGAAGCTATACCCGAAAGAGTCGACTCCGTTGTTGGAGGAAACAAAATTAAATGCATACGCAACCCGAAACTACTCCATCATGGAGGACGGGTGGTGTATGCAAATGCGACACAAACGCGATTACTTTGGAACTGGAATTTGGTAAATACATACTTTGAAGATTGAACATAGTATTTCTTATTTCATTACAAGGAGAAGTTTCAAAGCCTCGACACTGGCGATAACCCCTACCCTTCATGGATCCGTCGATCGACGGCAAGCTATAGAGAAAGAAAGGCTTAAAAATATGAATATACAGTTGATTTTTGCATTAGATACTTCGCAATGAACTCAGCAAGCGTATCTGAAGCCTTATGTAAAATGGGATCTGGGATTGGATGTCAGAATTGAAGTGGACTTCTGGTATGAGATTTTGATGCTGACTGCCGGTCAAGCCTAATCAAGATCCTTAATGACTACGCATTCTGTCTATGAGTAGTGAAGTCACCAAACGCACAAAACGCTTCAAAGGATGACTGAACATCGACTCCACTCGACTTGAGTTCGATTTAATGTTGACCAGCATACTTGCCCAAAAGACTAGTTGCACGAGAAGTTAGGAGGGTTGGCTAATGTGTAACTGTGAATCTTTGAAGGAAGTTAGCTCTTTTGACAGACCTATGCTACAATGAAATAGGCTGGAGCCACGAGACGGCCTTATTATTTCCTAATGAAGAAGGCCATGACAGTTCAAATCGCCCAAAATGGAAATTTTGAGAAGGGAAAGAGCTAAGTTAATGATTCGAGAAGTGGAAGTAGGTACCAAAGTTGCTCTGGAACTTGAACTCTTTTTCGTGCTATGAATACGAAGTGTGTGAAAAGACAAAACTGGTTGAGATGCCACTAAGAGTATTCACTACAGCTACTGGGTAAAGGAGTCTCCTTCTACTCGTCGTAATCCCTTGCCCGCGATCAGTATGACCCGACGTCAGATGTACCTAGTGCCTCGAGTTAGTTGAGAAAACGCACGTCTATTAATACCCCGTAATATTACTCGACAGATCGATCTCAAAAAATATATGAAGCAGTAGATCTTTCATTTTCTCATCGTTACTCTACGAGACATCTACGCGCGAACAAATCAATAATAATTAACATCGTAACCTTTTCGTTCGTTCTTCTAGTTGTAAAATATTTGTAGCGCACGTTTATAGGATTAGCGAACTTTCTAAACGTGGCGCGAGGCGACTGGCAGGTCAAAAGTGTACGAGTAAAAATCTCTTTAACGACACAATCGAGTGAATTCTACTATATTTTACGTTATAGTTGGAATAAAAGCGAAATCGCGCGCGAAATCGAACTAGCGCTTCGCCACATCAAATTGTAGCACGCGGATAGGATGCCAACGCGCTTAAGTAATATGCTGTAATTTGAAATTTAATTAATTTTTTACACTCGACGATATACGTTGTATTATACGTATAATATACAGTAGCCTATATCGTACTTTTTTACTTGCTCGTATCATTAGATAAGTGAAATCGCTCGCGATGTACTAAAATAACAGTATAGGATATGAAGCGCGCGAATAGCATATTTCTCTTATTATATTGATGGGCAAGCGACGTAATCTGCACGTCCAATCGTCATTATACGGACGATAAGATTTCACGAAAATCATTTTCGACGCGGTCGAAGCTGATTAATTTTAGCTCGATGAGAAGAGACTGGCAATTAAATAACACGTTGTCGTAAACTAACATTAACCCACGGTCTTCGGGTTCATATACAATACTTTTTCTCGCGCTACCAAGGAGAAGAATAGAAGTTGGACAGCATAACAGTGGTGCTCAACCTAGGGTGTATGCAGAGATATTTCGAGTCATTATCGACACCTTTAGGCTTCAGATATTATGCCTAGAACTCGATTTCGCTGTCAGGTCAGAGTTTAGATAAGAGGAAAGACTTATACCTTGTGATACCTTGTGGAATACCTGATGCCGGATGCCATTAGAAGAGAGCCATGAAAAATCAAAAGACACTAAGTACTAATTTTAGTATTAAAGATCATCAAAACAGAGTCAGAATCGAGTATCTAGTAGCAATCAAGGTCTAGACCGTGCCTACACTCTACCAATTGGGTAACGTCTCGATGGCGTTACGTTCTCCTTCAGGTCTTTTCCCCCAACTTTCTACTCTTCTTGGTAAACTTTTTTGAGGGAGCCTCGAATTTTTACAAGTCCTTAACTAGGCTATAGGCCCTTTTCTTTAATCTCAATTCCCTTTACCAGGTGACAAGTGCTAATCAAAGGAGGGAAGGATTTTTAGCCAAAGGAGACCCAGTAAAATTTGGCTTCTTTCCGAGGGTTTAACACTTGCATACGAGGCTGTGGCAAAACCATTCCGCCTCTACGCATGCAATCTCAGGTTCAAACTCCACTCGAAAGCAGCGGAATTTCGTGCGTTCTTCATTATCTTCATATTCTAAACTAAGTTGGAAACCAACCCCCTCTTCCCATGAACCATGTCGGTCTTACCCGATCATCTGTAAAAGACTTGCAATCGACAGGACATCAATCTCAAAGGCGGATGTTGGAATTGAGGTCAAAAATGAGTCAACTTCTGGTATGAGATTTGATTGCTGACTGACCATTGCAACACTGGTCAATCCTAATCAAGATTCTTAATGGTCCACGTTATGTAAATATGGCTGCGCATCCTTTCTGTGAGTAGCAAAGTCGCCAAACGCACACAACTCTTCAAAGGGTGTCTACTGAACCAGGGATGTCAAGCTCAAGCCGCTATTTTCGAGTTTTAGGTCAGCTAATGATTTTCCTCAAAAGTCAGCCAAAAGCAAAAGTGATTGACTTCGACAAAGAACTCCTTCACTTTATTCTCTTATACCCAGTTCATTCAACTACAGAGTCAGTTTATTCCGTTCCGGGATATGACGATTGGCTTGACATGCTGTCTGGACTGAACATTGACTCTATATAGACGTGTCCATTTAACCAGAATACATGCATAAACGACTAACAAGCAATTTGTTGCACGGGGTGTCGGGAGTGTAGGCTGGTGTATATTTATTAAGGGTTTAATCCGTGAAATTTACAACATTTGAAGTTGCATTCAAAGAAAATAAGACTTTTTAATTTCTGTTGTACACATTGACATCACTATTGAGATTTGAAAATGAAAACTCCATTTTTATTCATTTTGCTCCAACTGATTTGAACAATTCGCTATTTTATTGCACTCTTTTTTTTTCAAGAAAACTTTGGGTTTTTCGTGATACTTTTTTCAGGAGTAGTCCCAGTCTTATAAGCATAAATATAAAAAGCTAAAAAAAAATGACGAACTTATATGGAATGCAAAGACAGTTATTAGACCCTGTGGATAATCCAACAGAACGGAATCGGTGACTTGATACTGGACCAGAAAGACCAACTTTGAAGGGGTTGGATATTGTTCCGAAGCATTTTACGTTTACTAATTTCAGATTTTGGTTCACCGCTTCATACGTGCAGCAGTGTAATGTAAAAAACACAAAGCATCAAAATCACAGAAACCTCGTTTTTGGCGTTTTTCTGGCTACGATAGAGATATTTCTCCAATTTTATACTGAGTAGCCCACTGTGTTGGTTGAATGTTCCTTCACAAATTTCGTTTAACTGCTCGCTAATTTCAAGTCGTAAAATTTTGCATGTTTTTTGATGGTCATATTATAATGTGATTCAATTTTGAAATACAACTGATAATAAGCTTCATAGATATGTTTTTTTCCCTTTCCTTTTTCGTCCTAATAGCTCGATTGTCAGATAAGGTAATAAAATTGCAAGATTTATGAAGCTGTAATGGGAGTTATATCGTACATTCCTGACCTACGTGAATAATCATAAGCGACAATGTTGTCGAAAATATTCTACGAAACCTACAACGATAGGAATGTAGAAAATCGTCATTCCAATTTCTAACATCAATAGTGACAATGAAGTATGGTACGATGGCGTAGCCAAAATGTCTTCAGGAAGGAAGTCGAATAAGAACATATTCATCTCAACGAGGAAAAAAATTCGCAGGCGAAGAGGAATAATGGAAGAAATGTAGTTGAAATGTATCACGAAAATATCAACGTATCTCAAATCGACAAATTTGTAGCGAGTATCGAGCAAAATAAGGTAGAAAGAATGTAGGTATCAATCGCTTTTTGTGGCAAAACTATGATTATCTAGTGCGATTCAGTTACTAAAATTGTTTTTTGACATCATGTCAGGTATAGGGCAAATACAACAAAGGCTCTAGCAAGGTAAGGGAGGGGGGAAATGGCCTTGGTCGGAAAATATTTCAAATGTCCGTCAAAATGTTGTCCCCAATGAGAAAACTCGAAATCCAAAAAATTGGACCCATCCGCTCACCCACATGGGCTGCAGAGTGATTTTTAGGCCTAAAATCCAAATGGCTATATCTCAGCCAATAATGATCGCACAGCGATGAAACTTGAGGACATTTTAGTATAATTATGTGAACGTTCATAAATGGTATTTTTTTCAAAAAAAACCATTCATATTAACAGGGAACCTGTTTTATGGGGGGCTATTTGAGAAATCTGGCGTGCGCCGTCCAGCGAAAAACTTGGAAAAATGTCGACTCGAGAATATATGATAGGAGGGGAACTTGGAAAAATTTCGACTCTCGAGCTATAGATGATAGGAGGGGGGACTTAGAAAAAATTCGACTCTCGAGAATATATGATAGGAGGGGGACTTGGAAAAAATTTCGACCCTCGAGCTATAGATGATAGGAGGGGGGACATGGAAAAAATTCGACTCTCGCGCCATATATGATAGGAGAGGGACTTAGAAAAAATTTCGAATCTGAAGCTATATATGATAGAAGTCGGACTTGGAAAACTTTTGACTCTCGAGCTATTTATGATAGGGGACAAATTTTCCCAAGTCTCCCTCCTATCATAAATAGCTCGAGATTTGAGAAAAACTTGGACTTTCAAACTACATTATACTAGACTTATTTTACGTCTAGGCCTTCTTTATACTAGCTTCATCTAGGTCTAGGCTTCCTTGAATTTTCAATACCAAATCCTATTTGACTCATAAAACAGGTTCCCTGCGTTCCTCGTTTAACTTCGTTAAGGAAGCCGTCGTTTTTTTCCTTAGTTTCTAGCTATAACAAAACTTCAAACTCGAATAAAAGAAAAAATCAGGGGGGGAGGCACCTGGGGAAAATCATTCATTTGAAGCGCCGTACCCTCTACTACAACATACATGAGTACTATAGTCCTCGGTGAGGTGCAACATTCCCAAAAAAATCAATATTTAATGAATTTCTGTGATTTTTCCATGAATAGCGGGGTGAACTATGACTGCTACCGCAATAGACCGCGAGAAATCAATGGTCAATGTTCGAGGTGAAAAATATGCACTCCTCCATGAGATGAAATGGGAACGTTGATATAAACCAAAAATATTTTTTTAGTATTTCGTTTATCGATTTGGTCAATTCTTATGTAAACACGTCCACCGATTACGTGGAGTACGTTAGATTGAGAAAAATAGTTGAAAAATTCTCCAGTCGCTGGAACAGTCTGAAAATAGAAGAGAAGTGAGAAAATCCACTTTTTCACCCTGGAGGACCGTGAGTTTTGGTATTTCATTCATCAAATAGGTCAGTTCTCACGTAAACATGTTCGCCGAGTTTGAAAAAAATAGTCAAAAAATTCTCCAGTCGCTGGAACGTTCTGGAAATGACAAAAATTAGAGAAAATCCAATTTTTCACCCTGGAGGACCGTGAGTATTGGTATTTCATTCATCAATTCGTTCAATTCCTAAGTCAACATGTACGCCAAGTTTGAAAAAGATAGTCAAAAAATTCTCCAGCTGCTGTAATGGTCTGGAAATGACAATAAATCGGGGAAATCCACTTATTCACCCTGGAGAATCGTGAGTTTTGGTATTTCATTCTACAATTCGTTCAATTCTTATGTAAACATGTCCGCTGAGTTTGAAAAAAAATAGTCAAAAAATTCTCCAGTTTCTGGGATGCCCTGGAAATAGTAAACACTCGAGGTAACCCATTTTTCCAACATGAAAACCGTGATTTTTCATATTCTGTTTACCAACAACGTCAATTCTTATGTAAATACATCCGCCGAGTTGGAAAAAAATAGTCAATAAATTCTCCAGTCGCTGGAACGATCTAGAAATAGTACCAAATCCAGAAAATCAACTTTTTCAACATGGAGAGCCCTGATTTTTGGTATGTTGTTCATCAAAAAGGTCAAATCTTATGTTAATACCTCCGCCGAGTTTGAAAAAAATAGTCCAGAAATTCTTCAGTCGCTGGAATAGTCTGAAAATGAAAAATTGAAAATATCTGCTATTTGAACTTGGAGAATCGTGATTTTTATATTCTATTTATCAATAAGGTCAATTTTTGAGTAAATACATCCCTATTCTGAAAAAAATATTCAATAAATTCTCCAGGCGCTCATTGGTATGTTCGATTCTTCTAAGAATACTTACGCCGAGTTTAAAAAAAATTGAAAAAAATTCTCCAGTCGTTGGGATGCTCTGAAAAATATTAAAAAATCAAAAATACACACCCGCCACAATGATTTATGTGTTACTTTTCCCCCCTCGAGTCGCAGCGGTACAAATGGTGTTACTGATAGCCGTGCACTCGCATGATGTGGAGGAATCCTTTTCCGAGACACAAGAAGACAATCATCTCCTTTGTATAGCATTGTCACCTCAACTCGAGAGGAGATTCTTGCACTTCATGGAAGAGCACGGCTCCCAGTAACACAGTTTGTACCTCTACGACTTCAGAAGAACAAAAATAAACATTCAACACTTTAAAGTAAAGGAAATGAATCGTAGGGGTGGGTGTGTATCGGTTTTTTACTATTTCCAGAGCGTCCTAGCGACTGAAGAATTTATTGACTATTTTCTTCCAACTTGTACGACTTATTATCATAAGATTTGACCTAATTGATGAAGAATATACCAAAAATCAGGGCTCTCCATGTTGAAAAAGTGGATTTTCTGAACTTGGTATTTCTAGACCGTTCCGGCAACTGGAGAATTTATTGACTAACTCGGCGGATGTATTTACATAAGAATTGACCTTCTTGATAAACAGAATATGAAAAATCACGGAAGTGGATTACCTGGAGTTTTTACTATTTCCAGGGCATCCTAGAAAGTGGAGAATTTTTTGACTATTTTTTTCAAACTCAGCGGACATGTTTACATAAGAATTGAACGAATTGTGGAATGAAATACCAAAACTCACGATTCTCCAGGGTGAATAATGAGTGGATTTCCCCGATTTATTGTCATTTCCAGACCATTACAGCGGCTGGAGAATTTTTTGACTATTTTTTTCAAACTTGGCGTACATGTCGACTTGGGAATTGAACGAATTGATGAATGAAATACCAAAACTCACGGTCCTCCAGGGTGAAAAATTGGATTTTCTCTAATTTTTGTCATTTCCAGAACGTTCCAGCGACTGGAGAATTTTTTGACCATTTTTTTCAAACTCGGCGAACATGTTTATGTGAGAACAGACCTATTTGATGAATGAAATACCAAAACTCACGGTCCTCCAGGGTGAAAAAGTGGATTTTCTCAATTTTTGTCATTTCCAGAACGTTCACTGGAGAATTTTTTGACCATTTTTTTCAAACTCGGCGAACATGTTTATGTGAGAACAGACCTATTTGATGAATGAAATACCAAAACTCACGGTCCTCCAGGGTGAAAAAGTGGATTTTCTCACTTCTCTTCTATTTTCAGACTCTTCCAGCGACTGGAGAATTTTTAAACTATTTTTCTCAATCTAACGTACTCCACCTAATCGGTGGACGTGTTTACATAAGAATTGATCAAATCGATAAACGAAATACTAAAAATATATTTTTGGTCTATATCAACATTCCCATTTCATCTCATGGAGGAGTGCGTATTTTTCACCTCGAACATTGACCATTGATTTCTCGCGGTCTATCGCGGTAGCAGTCATAGTTCACCCCGCTATTCATGGAAAAATCACAGAAATTCATTAAATATTGATTTTTTTGGGAATGTTGCCGAGGACTATAGTAATAATGTATGTTGTAGTAGAGGGTACGGCGCTTCAAATGAATGATTTTCCCCAGGTGCCTCCCCCCGATTTTTTTTTTATTCGAGTTTGAAGTTTTGTTATAGCCAGAAACTAAGGAAAATATGAATGGTTTTTTTTGAAAAAAATACCATGGATGAACGTTCACATAATACATACTAAAATGTCCTCAAGTTTCATCGCTGTGCGATCATTATTGGCTGAGATAAAGCCATTTGGATTTTAGGCCTAAAAATCACTCTGCAGCCCATGTGGGTGAGCGGATGGGTCCATTTTTTTGGATTTCGAGTTTTCTCATTGGGGACAACATTTTGACGGACATTTGAAATATTTTCCGACCAAGGCCATTTCCCCGCCGCCCCCCCCCTTACCCGGCTAGAGCCTTTAGTTAGAGGTGAAATGAATTTACAATATGGAATGACGAATGGCTGCGTGTAAAGGAATATTCAGCACTAGACCTCCTTTCATAGTTTTTTATAGAAAATGAGACAAAAAAGGTAGAGACACTGAAAATGTTTTCAATTTGATTTTTAAGAACTTACTATTTAGATACTTCAGAATCGTTCAACAGTTCTCCTACATACACCTTGAAAAGCGAAAGCGGTTCTCTGAGGTGGTTTAATGAGGTCCCTCTAGTTTTAAGCTAGGTTAGATTGACGACAGGCGGAGGGCGGATACTAGACAATTTTCGCGAAGTAACCCTCATACAACAGGTTCCCCGTATTAGGGAAAAGGGGGGAATATAAAACTTCGAAATTTCACATCGTCGAACTGCATAGCTACAAGACGGAGGACGTTCTAGTTTACCATAATGTTTATACCATGACAGGTCGAAAACGTCAATCGTCATGCTTCATTATTCTTAATATTAGGCGAGGAAATTTTCACTAACTACGTGGACTAAAATATTGACTCATTATAAAGTAGCCTATACAAGTCTGCTGTTTGGTTGTAAGCAATACATATACATACATTTTTCTTCGTATTTTGATAATTCGTGTTGTATGGCGTATTCGGCGCATTAAAATTTACAATAAACACTACGACGATATTGTTCTCCTGTTTCACTATTTAGCGCGAAAAAAAAAAAATCTCAAACTAATTGCACGCTAATTAATTTGACGCGTTTCAGATGTCCTCTCACTTTTTTGTACATTGTATTTGTATTGTCACGCGCTCCAAATTGGGAAATGTTGATGCTAACACGCGAGATACAATATCAACGCTATAGGCTCGAACGAGTGAAAAAAATACTCGTAAAAAGGAAGTTACGTCTTGTAACCTTTTTCTTTTTTCTCTGATGTATTTCCTTCTTGTAAGCGAGTACATTATAACTTGCAAAATGTGAACAAATGATGACTTCGGTCACTGGATTGCGTGCATTAGTTGCTCATGTTACAAGAATTAAGTCATTTTCGTTGACACAATCTGTCGTTGATAAGGTGTATAGAAAGTGGTCTAGGAAACGTCTCTCGGATGCAATTACACGAAAGAAAGAATTATAATGTAGGCGTAGGCGGATACGTACGATTCGTTTTCTTTCTTTCACTCATTCTTTTCTCGTCGAATGACCTTTTATCTATATCGGATAGAAGAAATTGAAACTAGTACCGTACCACGTCAAACAGCGTCCGATTTCAAAATTGTGTGTAGCGTACACTGGTAAATGATTCGTGTTGATCTCCCGCCCACCCGTTGCGATAAAAGCAAAATAAAGGTGAAATTTGGTTAAACATCGAACACGTGAAAATGGAGATGTCAAACGTTGCGGGCTGCTAGAAGCCTAAAACTGCGTCTCAATCAGCAGGGGATAATATTATGAAAACTGATATACGGGTACTTGGCGTTAATGACTTTCATCTCAAAGGCTTACTTTAGTAGTTCCAGAATATTGTTCAGATATTTTCAGTACCGAGAATCTCATTTTACAAGACAGATGTCCATTTCGTTTCCTTCTGCTTCTTCCTCCTGCCTCCTATGATAGCATTGCTGGAAAGAGGCATCAAGTACGTGCAGCCAGAGAGATTGAATCAGTATTAGCTTGAACATGTGGCCATTGGCTGCGAACAAGTAATCCCCGTGAGATGGGGAAAGTACTGTTGGGCATCAATGGGAATATGTACCAAACCGATGACTCAATACAAGTGATGCAGAGGAAGGTCGAGAAACTACAAAAGAAGATCCAAAAGGACAACCTAATTTTGACAAAGGCGGACAAAGGCACAGAATGGATATCAAGAGCTAACGAAGGACCCGAGACAGAAATACCAAAACAAGTTAAAAGATGTGTTGAAGGAAAACGATGTACCTGGCAATGAAAGGACGCTTGATATGAACCCGGTAGCACCGAACTTTAAGGGGCTTGTAAAACTCCAAGACCACCGGTCAAAAGCATCCAATCACCATGCTACAAGATAGCAAAGATGGCAGCCACATTCTTGAAAGAATTCTACCAGTTTACACCCAGAAAAAGCATCAGAAACAACGGTGAGCTGATAGAGCAACTGGCCAAGGTGGAAATCAAGAATAATGACAAGGTGGTATGCAAACATGTACCAAAGGAGGAACCGTCTTGCATCGAAACAACAGATATCATGGGAACCTCGATGAGCCGAAGTACGCCAAAATAATGGAAGAGATTTTGAGCCAGAACTACTGCCCTGTTCTATAGTCAGGAAGAGGGACTACCGATGAAATCACTGCTGTCACCAATACTGGCGGAGATATTCATAAAATATGTCACGGAAAACTAAATATTGAAGGGTAGCAAGTTCAAAAACTCGATCAAACATTGGACCAGATATTTAGATGATATTCTAATTGTGTGGTCAGGCACTAATAGACAGGTGAAACAAATGTGATGAACGAAAGTACCAAATTCACAGCAGAAAAGAGGAATGACACCATCAACTATTTGGAACTAACAGTAATGCTGATAAACAACCGGATAAAATAAAAAATTTACAGGAAGCTGACGCACACGAACACCATCATCCGAAATGACTCACACCCCCACCCCAGGCACAAGTTAGCGGGAATCCAGAACTACTGCTATTGGACAATTTCTATTTAGAAGAATAATCAAGAGAAGAGGAAAGATATCGAGATAGTAAAGCCGATCGCAGAAGCTAAAGGCTACCATAGAGTTGTGGTGGAGGGATTCTTAAGGAAAATGGAAAACAAGATGGCACGACGAGAAAGTACTTTGAATCCATACCATACATAGGAAAGCACACAAACGAGCTGGTAAAGGCGTTCAATGGCTATGTAACGCAACTATGGTGAAGAGGATCAGCAACGACTAGACGGAAGAAAAGGCCAAGGAAAGCTTGAGTGGAGTGTACAAGGTCAGTTGTAAGCAGTGCGAAGGTATCTACATAGGTAAGATTAGGAGAAGGATTAAGATCAGGAAGAAGGAGCACAAAACTTCGATGGAGAAAGAAGATGGGAGGTCACTGTTTGGTAAACTCTGTAACAAAGAACACCACAATGGAGAAGAAAACTCTGAGAACAAATGGAGATTGCAAAGGCAAAAAAGAAAGATGTAATTCTATTTGACAGCAGAAAATTATTCAGCCTGATGATTGGACGAGAGAATAACAGAAGTCCAGGGATGCTTAACTAAGCCTCAGCCATTAACCGTTAGCCGTTAGCCATTAGCCGAGCAATTTCCATCCAAAATTAGCTAGCCATTAGACATTTAAATTGGAATTGCTAACAGCTAATATTAATAGGTAACCTGTTTTATGGGAAGTTATTTGAGAAATTTGCCGTGCGCCGTCCGGCGAAATTTTGACTCCTGTTATGTACAGCTTGAAGGATGAAATTTTCTCACGTTCCCCTTCTACCATAATATAGCTCAAGAGTAAACTAGGCTTACAGTAGGTCTTGGCCTTCTTTATACTAGCTTTACACTAGGTCTAGGCTTCCTTTAATTCTCAATACCAAATCCAATTTTCCCCCTCCTATCATATCATGAGTCGAAATTTTTCAAAGTCCCCTTCCTATCATTTATAGCTCAAGGGTCGAAATTTTTCTGTCCAGGACTAGGCTTCCTTGAATTTTCAATACCAAATCCCATTTTACTTATGAAACAGGTTCCCTGCGTTCCTCGTTTAACTTTGTTAAGGAAGCCGTCGTTTTTTCTCTTCTTCACACCTCACCCTGCGTATAACCTGTTTCCATGCTTCTTCGGAACCTAGTATGGTGGGTACCACGCTACTGGGGTCCAGCGCTTCATCTACCCCAATTTCTAGAAGAGACCAACTAAGCTTGTCCCGCTCACGCCACCACGCCTCACACTCAAATGAGGTGTGTTGTGGTCCATCCTCCCGCCCTTGGTTGCAGTGTGAACACATTGCCTGCTCGATTTTCCTTAACGTCTCATCAAAGTGCTAAGGTATAACATAGGTTAAATGCTAAAACTAAATGCTAAAATATAATATAAATCAAATGCTAAAATTAGATGCTAAAGTAAAATATGGATTAAATGCTGAAATAAAATATAGATTAAATTTTAAAATTGAATGATAAAATATAATATAGATCGAATGTTAATGCCAGAATAAAAATATGAGTTGAATGCTTAAATTAAATGCCAAAATATAATATGGATTATATGCTAAAATTACATGCCAGAATATAATATGGATTAAATACTAAAATTATATTCTGGAATGAAATATGGATTAAATGCTGAAATTAAATGCTAAAATTAAACATGGATTAAATGCTGAAATAAAATATAGATTAAATTTTAAAATTAAATGATAAAATATAATATAGATTGAATGTTAATGCCAGAATAAAAATATGAATTGAATGCTTAAATTAAATGCCAAAATATAATATGGATTATATACTAAAATTACATGCCAGAATATAATATGGATTAAAATACTAAAATTATATTCTGGAATAAAATATGGATTAAATGCTGAAATTAAATGCTAGAATTAAATATGGATTAAATGCTAAAATTAAATGCTAAAATATAATATAAATCAAATGCTAAAATTAGATGCTAAAGTAAAATATGGATTAAATGCTGAAATAAAATATAGATTAAATTTTAAAATTAAATGATAAAATATAATATAGATTGAATGTTAATGCCAGAATAAAAATATGAGTTGAATGCTTAAATTAAATGCCAAAATATAATATGGATTAAATACTAAAATTATATGCTAGAATTAAATATGGATTAAATGCTAAAATTAAATGCTAGAATTAAATATGGATTAAATGCTAAAATTAAATGCTAGAATTAAATATGGATTAAAAATGCTAAAATTAAATATGTTGCACATCAGCAAACAAAATTGTTTCAACAGTAACAAGAGGGGGGTATTGAAGAGAAACCATTATCTAGCACTATGAAGGAAATTTCGGGGAAAACAAACGTCCGCAGATCAACGATGATCTAGAGCCAATTTTGAGTCAACTTCTTTACATTTTTTATCACACTGAGAAAAAAAAATAGTTTCATTGACTACTGATTATAGTTCCAGTGCTCTGCTCTGCAAAAAATGGTCAAATTGACTATACAAAATAGGGAAGATGAATAAATTCTATCAATATTCAAAACTTTTTATCGTAAGTTGAACTATTTTTTGTAGTCAATTTGACCATTTCTTGCAGAGCAGAGCACCGGAACTAAGTATAATAATCAGTAGTCATTCAAACTATTTTTTTTTTTCTCAGTGCAACCTGAATCAACTGCCTCCATTGCGTCAATAAACAGTTGATTTCTGGTTTTCTGGGAATTTGTTCTAGTCGACTTTAAATCAACCTCAAATCAATGTCGATTTAGAGTCAAGGTCACCAGTCACCTCTTGTACCATTCTGTCCGTTTGGTAACTTTGCCACTTGCAGATAGAATGTGCAGTCATAGGTAATATCTATGTAATGAAAGCTATAGTGTGACCTTTTATTATCCGTTGTTGAAAATTATTTCGTCTTGACTGGCAGTTGGATTTAGCAAATATAAAAAGACATCAAAAATGATCTTTATTTATTTGGTTCCGCCAGAACATTTTTATGCTGAATGAAAAACCCATTCTAAATATGAAAAAGTAGGTTTGAAATTGGTTTAACGAGAGTTGGTAAGGAAATTTGTCAACAGACTTCCCAAAGTCATTCAATTGAATTTTCATGTTGTATTGAGAATGAGATTAGGAGTAGTGTCTGAATGTTTTTAAGAGAAAATTCAAGTAAAATGATTTACCGAAATTATTTCTTTCGTTCTTTTTTCCAACGTTGATAACACTATGACGGAGGAGAATTTTTATTGTCATTTTTTTGTTCAATTATGTTTTTACACATTGTTTAATTTTAATTTTGTTCTTTTTTGATTTTCAGGTGAGTCTCAATATTCATTGCGATACGCGTGAGAAGTTTTACTACCGCTATATTTCTCCCACCAGATATTACTGAGTTTTTGTATTGAGTTTGAATCTTGATTGTGTTGCCTTCAAGCTATGCAGTAAGTTTACAAAGTTTTCTTGTTAAATTCAAGCTTTAATGTAGTTTAGTAGCCAAAATCAATGATTTGACGCTTCACATTAAATATCAAACCTAAAACAGTCTTATGAGATCAGCAATGAGTGAACCGATCATCATCGGTCGAGTTATAATGATCCCTTGCATCATGAATGGTCGACTTGTATGACTGTAGAAAAGTACGCTGGTCAATTGATTCCAAAAAGTTGTAGTAGATCTTTTTCTCGAGATGTATTGGACAGTTTGCAGCCATCACGGTCAAGATCTCACGAGCAGGACTGGGAATTGAAGCCGGGATTCTCAAATTCAAAAACCAGAACCAAAAAGAACCACTTAATTGTTCAAATTCGTTCCAGGAATCAGAACCGACTTTCCCCTGTTTCCAATTGCACTCTTTCAACAGAACTCAAAGTTAGAATTCTTCATTTTTTTTCTGGATAAGCTAAATCTAATATGTTTGTGTTCCTTTCTCCTAGCATTGGAGTTCCCGGACTTCAAAATTTTTTTGAAGATTGAGTTCTTTAAAAACCTTGTTGATCGGAATCTTTCAATTTGAACCGCAAATCATTTATCTTCAGCTCTTGCCTACTTCTCAGGGTTTCCGTAAGGCCATTTTCATGAAGATGATTTTTCACATTTCTCCAAGGGGCGCTCTTATAATTTTTTTTTTCTTGCTATAAGAAATTAAAGTTTGAGGAAGGTTTCTTCGTTGGGCCAGGGGGATCACGGCACCTTTGCTTCTTTGAGCTACAGAATCCTGGATAAATGGAAAAGTCATCTCCAGACCAGTTCTACTTCTTTGACTAACAAACTTTTTGAAACGAATTTTTCCGGCTGCGACCCAATCTCATGGTCACAAAATTTGATAAAATGCTCATAAAACAAAAGGAGGTAACAAATTTTGCCCCCAAGTATATTGGGGACACATTTTTCATGTAAGCAGAAAAACGTAGAGACTAAGGCCAGGAGTTTTTTTCATCTTATTTCTTTTACTCTCCCTACCTCACTTGAAAGGATGGATGTTATGTTGGTAATTTGTCGGCGCGAATGTAGTTGACAAATGAAAATCGAGATTTCCCATCTGCTAAAGAAGTTAGACTGGCTTTTGCTTCCAGAAAAATGTTTGAAACAAACGTTTGATAATGAGGTCATGGCTTACACCGAATATAGAAAAGTTTCATTTTCAAAATCTTCGCAAAAGCCAGGATAAAACCGATTCATTCGCAATGATTTCCTTGTTCAATTGAGTAATGTAGTTTATCTCGATGATACCTTTCGGTATTATAAATCCAGTATTCTAGTTCGAGAAGTACTCATATTCTTTTAGTGACGAGGCATTCACGAAAAGTAACTTCAATGACCTCTAGCACATTTGTATCTGGAAAGGCGCGTGCGTACTTTCTTGTCGAAGTAGAATACAAACAAAGAAAGTGAGCAGAACTGATGTGTGTACCTTGGCTCACAATTAGCCGAGCGGTATAAGTTGCACGTAATCTAGATAAGCTTATACGTATATACCCTCGCCATCCTCAAAATTCAATACCAACAGTAATGAAATCAGTTTCGTTGTCACCAACGCCAGACTGACTTTGTAGCATGAAGGTCAAACTTAATTCGGTCTGCGGGTCGCCGCGACCCCAACAATCACGATTATTGAAATGGGAAGACTGCCAGTACATTATGCACTCTTACTGCAGCTGGAAAAACGTCGTCGAGCGAATGCACGAAATAGGAATACAGTCGTGGTGCATTGCATATGAAATGGTAATATCAAGCGCACACAAAGTGCAGTACCATAATTACTCTCTTCGGACAACCGTACCACATATCAGGCGACGCACTGCACAATGCATGCTCGTATAATACTTGTAACTTACAACCACAGTAGTATTTGTGTTCTGTACCATACCACACCATAACGTATCCATAAAGTGTGTTGCTGTCACGGAATCTAAATGGCGTATTCACCTCATTCACTCCGGGCTGCAAACGAACGCAGAGAGGCTGTTCTAGATGTGTACAAACGGAACCTACAAAGAGAGTCGACGCTCTTGACACTTTTTTTCTTTCTTTCTTTCTTTTCAACATCCAGCTCGAACAAATTTCAGATTTACGATTTAATAATTTTTACGGATCTTTTTACAAATCTAGATTTATTTATACGAGCGTATAAAGAGCAGCGTTTCTCTCCAGCTCTTGTATTGTGTAATATTCGTAATTCGTTCTAACGCACGTAATTGCAATTGACGAGGTGAATAAATTTCACTCTTGCAGACAGACGCAGCGACCTTCGAATCGCGGCTTTTTTTTTTTAAGACGAGAAGTTCAATTTATTGTAATCGCGATTGTTCTCGCGGTGCGTTGGAATAATGATTAACACGTGCGTTGACACTACTTGACACAAAATAAGTTATTTTTACGCTCGCTTTCGGCCCCATAGTCCACTTCACTCCCTCGGAAAACACTGTGGGGAGGAAAATTAAAGAGGGTGAGAGGACAAAATCTTACTGGGCACTGCAAACTGTCCGCAACTGTAAATTTAGGTATGACCTTCAAACCGAGCCATTGGACTCGCTTGTGTGTCGCATGTGCAGCACCGCCCGTCATCCATTATGGAGTAGGTGCGGGTTGCGTATGCATTTAATATTGTTTCCTCCAACACCGGAATCGACCCTTTCGGGTATAACTTCAGTGAAGGAGGAATCTCCTAGGCGAACCCCCTCTTCTACTCGGCAACTGCCAAGTTGCTTTGGCAACCGCCAAGCTGCAGTGCCCCCCTGGCACGCACAAAAACATAAGAACTTTCACAACAACAAACACCACCACACTACACAATACAGTAGGTCACTGTTGGAGTTTCTTCATCTTCTTCTCTCTTCAGGGAAGATCTTGGTCCTCTTCTTCCTGCAGATCCGGATGTTGATGGTACACAGGTGTTGAGTAGACCATAGTATGGTTCTGCATTTGCCTATTCCATTCCTGGTCCATCTTCCTCTTCATGATGGTGGCCGCAAATGCAGACACCTGGTTCCATGCTTCTTCGGAACCTAGCATGGTGGGTACCAGGCTACTCGGGTCGAGCGCTTCATCTACCCCGATCTCTTGAAGAGACCGACTAAGCTCGTCCCGCTCACGCCTCCACGCCGCACACTCAAATAAGGTGTGTTGTGGTCCATCATCCCACCCTTGGTTACAGTGCGAACACGTTGCCTGCTCAACTTTCCTTAACTTCTCGTGAAGGTACTTGTTGAAGCAGCCATGGCCGCTTAACACCTGCGTCAGGTGGAAGTTCAGCTGACCATGGTGTCGGTTCATCCACTCATCAAGGTCGCGTATTAGCACACGGGTTGTCCATGTACCCAGCTCACTCTGGGCAATTCTTGCTTTCCACTTTATAAGCAAGGAGCGCCTGGTCTCCTACTTGACCCGTAAAGCTTCTCGGTTGGTCGTCGTTCTCTTCTTTGCTTCGAACACCAACGCTCTCTCCTCAGCAAGGAGCTCGATTGGTGGTGAACGTGCTAATACACAAAGAGCCGCCGTCGAGACAGTGCGGTAGGCACTAACACACCTTAGCGCAGCTCTTCATTGGATCTTTACCATCTCTCTTCTTCGGTATGGTATCTTCATGCAGTCGGCCCATACTGGCGCACCATATAGGAGGATCGACAAGGCGGTGCTCATCATGATCCTTCTCCTTGCTTCTCTCGGTCCTCCTAGGTTCCTCATCATGCGGCTTAGGTATCCAACTACCCGGCCCGCCTTTTCCGCTGCCATCAGGAAATGGTGCCTGAAGCTCAGCGTTGAGTCAAACCAGATGCCCAGGTATTTCATTTGCTTCTTGGTTTCAATTTCCACACCTCGCAGGCGAAAGGTGGGTGACTTGAACTTCCGACGGGTCGTGAATAAAATGGCCTCCGTCTTACTTGCTGCTAGTTCAAGTCCAGCCGACTCGATCCAACGCGTCACATCCTCTAGGGCCCAGTTTACCCTGCTCTCCACCGTTACAGTTGTTTCGGCGGTGCATACCACCAGGGTGTCATCCGCATAGCAAATGAGCTTAACCCCCGGTGGCAGCTTCACCTTAAAGATTCCGTTAAATGCGACGCACCACAAAAGCGGCCCCAGGACCGACCCCCGGCGGCACCCCACAAGTAACAGGGCGCTTTACTGTACCAGCAGACGTCTCTGCTTGGATTTTACGGCAGCTAAGATAGCTGCTGATCATCCTGTGCAGGTATGCGAGGACTCCTACGTCCACAAGAGCTTCCAATATCATCTTCCATGGAATTGAATTGAACGCATTTCTTATGTCGAGGCTGACGGCTGCGCAAAACTGACGCATATCAATTGCTGACTTGGCTATCCTCTTCAGCCGGATCCCAGCATCTGATGTGCAGCGTCCAGTTTGAAAACCGTACTGGCTATCAGAGATTATATCTCTTTCCTTCAGATAGCTCTCCAAACGATTGGCTATCACTCTTTCTAGAAGTTTCCCAACATTGTCTAGCAGACAAAGTGGACGATAAGAGGATGGTAGACCAGGTGGTTTATCCTTCTTATCGATCAACGCTAGCCTGGCTTTCTTCCATCGCACAGGGAACAGTCCCCCACCAATTGCCGCATTGAATGTATCAACAAGCAGTGCTGGGTCAACTGAATGTATGGCGCTCCAGACTGGATTTGGAATCTCATCCGGGCCTGGAGCCTTCCAATACTTACCCCGCAGTCTCTTGACTGCTGCATCAACCTCCTCGGTGCCTAGGAGGGATATACCATCCTCTTCTACTATTGGTAGCGTTACCATTGGTGGTGGCTGCTGTGGGAACAAGCCATCAATGATTTGACCCACAACATCCGGCTCCATTCGGCTCATTGCTGAGAGGCCTTTTAGCTTCTTCAGCACTAACTTATAAGGCTTCCCAAACGGGTCGTCATCTGCCATCTCACATAGCTCTCGCCATGCAGCACTCTTGCTGTCCTTGATGGCCTTCTTCAGCCTTTTACGAGCCAGCTGGTATTCGGGTGCAACCGCCCGCGCTCCTTCGCGGCCACTACTACGCTGGTATATCCGGCGCTGACGGTTGCACTCTTTTCTCAATTCGGCAATCTTGTTGGTCCACCAGTGAACAGCCCTCCTCTTCTTTGGTGGGAGCCATTGGAGTACTTTCAAAACTAAAGTGTACCTTCGTATTTGCCTTAAGGGTGTGCTTTACTTGGGAAAATATGCTCGGAAAACATGGTACCGAAAATCACACTTCACTGCTCGAATTTTTAACGGATCTTTCTGAATAATTGAAATGTTTTCTAGAAAGGTTCAACCAGGGGCGCTATCGAAGCAAAATTTTAAAAATTTTTATTATATAATTTCTCAATTAAACCTTGAACTCGGTAAAAATTCGTCCATTTTCTGAAGATGGTGAAATTCTTCTGGAGCCAAAATTCTGGATTCTGTTCCGATAGCGCCTTCCATTGAACCCTTCTGTACAAGATTTCGAAAGATCGAAAAAATTCGTCGAAAAATGGAGCCCTGAGATGTGAACTTGCAAAATCAATCCTCGTCATTTGTTACGAGGACTACCCACGCACACCCAACAAGCGTCGCGTAGTGACCGCTGGCTTCCCGAACCTTGCAGGGTTTTTGGGAATGCTTATGCAACTTATCGTACACCGTTTCGGAGTTTCCGAACAAGTAGAGCACACCCTTAATCGTAGTAATTGTACAAAATAAAAAAATATTAACACGCCTCGAAGGCGAAATGGTTTCACCCCTGTCTTGTATGAAGAAGGTCTCAATTTCAATCCCTCTGTTTTGGAAGGAGCAAAAGTTTCTTTCCATTCAACTTGAACATTCTCGGGGAGCATGTTCCAGTTCGAGGAGGGAATTAAATGAGACCGAAGCCTCGTCTACAATGCTCAAATTCGATGGATGATCCCCGGGCCAGATCGAATCCTTCCTACAATATTTAAGTTTAATGGATAACTCAATCCTCCATTGAAATTTAGCATTCTAGCGCCAGTAAACGTTATTATTCTATGACAGGATTCGATCTGGCGCAATTCCTCATTAAATTTGTTGGGTTTGCGGAAGCATTGTATTTTTTTGTCGTTCCCAGCTCCTTATAAATTTTTTCTGACCCCGCCCAAAAGGATCTGTCAAAATTTATCTGCAGTTATGGAGGTGAGGTAAAATTTGTGTAAAGTTTTTTCGTCAGTCGCTATTTTGTCAAGTCACCTTGACGTATTTCGTGAATTTAACTGGTAGAAAACGCTCTTTCGATGCTATCTATTCTATCTATCCAACCGAATCCTTCAGAGTCTTAGTTTAAAGCTCTCTTTGTTGTAGCTAAATACCCTCGTAATCAAAGTCATTAGGCTGGCGCCATTGTCTTATTCCTTGCAAATGTTTTGTCTAGACCTTCTCCAGAATTTGAAGGTTGAGAGTTGGGCTTACGTTAGGCCAAGTGAGACTAAGCAAAGGAACACTGAGTCAATTCTACTCGTGCGCTCTTTTCTCCTCGGTTCGGATTTGCAGACAGACGGTAACATTCCATTCAATCTGTGGATGTCAATTCAATCAGAATCTTAAAAGAAACTCAACCGCATACAATGCTCAGAGATATTGTTTCATTCATAAGATTTAGAGGCGTCGATAGAAAAATTGTTATCTTTACGTTAATGACGTGTCATATTGTGAACTTTCCATTTGTACTCTCCATGTCAACCCTGTAACTTGAATTCGTTTTCAATCTTGTTCATGACCATTAGTACTGGCGATAAATCATCGGCGTCAAAATTTTGTGGTACAGAACCAGAAATGATAGTGGTCAAGTTAGGTGCCCTAAATAACATCATCCATTTTCCCGCCCTCCTCACCTTGTCTTAAATTTTTTGTAGCAAGTTCTAGCCCCTAAGAAACAATTTTTCGCGAACAACTCTGAGTGGTTGGACGGCGGACGGTAGCTCGAAAGTCAAAATTCTACCAAATCCCCCCCCCCTATTATATATAGCTCGAGACTTGAAATTCTTCCAAGTCCCCCTCCTTTCATATATAGCTCGAGACTCGAAATTCTTCTAAGTCCCCCTCCTATCATATATAGCTCAAGACTTGAAATTCTTCTAAGTCCCGTAACCTAAACTAACCTGCGGAGGCGGACGTATTCTGAGGATATAATCTCCTAACAAAATGGATAACGGGTTCCCCGCTAAAAAATGGAAAATCTACTAGGTACCCTTTGAGTTTATATACTTCTGCACTTCTTAATAAATTGGTTCAAAAAATCTCTCTCATAAGTTGCAAGCCCTCACTTCTTCTTTTAGATTCGTACCAGCAGAGATATTACCAGTCCTTCATTTTCTACGATTTGAACGAGTATCTTTAATTGAAGGTTAAGGAAAATTGGATTCAATCCGAATTAATTTTTTCAGACATTCAGAAAACTGTAATTCGGAGTAAATTCAAAAGTTTGTATCAGTTTCTAGGATAATTCTCCGATCATTACCAGTATTTTCTGTCTTTGTAACATTCATTTCTTTCGGCGCAGTATGCGAGTGACTAATGGTACCTACTTCACGGTGGCTAGTTACAACTAGAAAAGAGATTTATGCGAAAAATTGCCTAAATACAAGCCTGCGTACTCTTGACCCGAGAGATGGTCGATGAGCACTTCCTCGGTGGAATGTACGAAAGAATTGAAGCGAGACCATACAAGGTCGTTTTTGGGAGCCCTTCAAGCTATACATTGTAATTAGCACGCGGTACATTGTGTCGACGAACAATGTTTTGAAATTCCTTTTTGTTTTTATCCTAAATTTCTTGGAAAAGAGCTCGTATGTACAACAATGAGAAAAAGAAATCGATCTTGCCAAAAGTTTTCTGCCGCATGCCTACTGGGACCGAGGTACTTACTGTGATAGTCTTTATGGGCTCGAGTGAAAACAGATTGTATTACCGGATTGTTTACCATATACCGTATAAGCTAGAATGGAATGTTATTTTCTAAGCTGCAAGACGATGGAATAAAAAGTATGCACGCATGCAGTACCGTATCCATTAAAAACAATGTGCTGATGCGCTTACATCACACCACTTGTCGATGATTATTAGTCATGACACAACGTGACCATGGCGATGATCGTATAGCAGTCACTGGTCTCTGTGCGCCGACTGCGCTCTGTAAACAACTTCCTATCTTCGGTGGTTTCCATCTATCAAATCGAAGAAGAAAATTTAATATTCAATTTTACGACGATTAAAAAATTACGAAACGCGTGCTGGTGGTATTATAATGTTCTACAACCTTAAAAAGATCTCTCATTATCTTTTGACTAATAATAACGTCGCGATAATACGGTTCGAGTGTGAAATGTTTATTTCTTTTCATTGCCATTGTCGACACGAATTTCTCATAACTATAAATGTGTTGTACTGAGATGGATAAATCGGAATAAATGTGTCGATGATAAGCTCGGATTTACAAGCGTAATTAGGCGTAAAAAAATTAGTCATATCGGCGGTGTTTTTGTGTTATTCTTCGAGACCATGGCTAATGAATAGACTCACGCTTCAGGATTGAACGGCCAAGAAGAAAAGATTAAGTACGGAAATATCAGTATACGTGACGAAGTATAAACAAGTGTAAATCGGTAAGACCCCTGATTAAGAGTAGCCTCACTTTATTATATAATTTCATTGTACCGAAGTTGCAGGGAATCAATCGGTCATAAAACGAGATCTAAAATGTATGATTTTGAACCTTGAACGATCGCGAGAAGAATGAAGAATAAGCGAGGAATTCGAGGGGTGAAGTTTAACCTGCGATATTCTAAGAGGGCGTAGTTTTGGAAAATATGTTCTCTTGAAATGTGAGGTTTTCTGACAAAATTGGCATTGAGATACACGCGTGATTTTGCTTTTTAATCTATACCATAGGCTAGACTCAAAGAGTTTGCAATTTCTACAAGATTTGTTCACTATTTGGAATGTTCATATTCTGCTCTCCTGAAAAGTTTTGTCCTGTATCCAATCATGTGAGAGAGGGTTACTTGAAGGTGTAAACTGGAGTTGCACAAACCGCAGAAAGAATTAAATAAAACGTGAGCGCTTTAACAAACATTATCCAGCAAGTATTCAGTTTTTTATGGCGTTTGAATTTCTGTTGGCTTATTTCATAACTTTTTTGTAGCGTTCCATCATTTTTACAATGGCGTTATGCGGATTACTTGTTGCTGTATTTAATTAATGGATGTGTGATCCGTCTCTCCTAGCACTCTCTTCCGATTTACCTGGTGCTGGATCGAAAAATGTATGCCTACATGTATTATCGCGAGGACTTAATTGGTCTGCAGATTTGGAAAATTTAAAAAGTTTGGAAGAAATAGAAAGTCGAATATGTCCGGCACTGCCGTCCAAAATTTGAAGAAAAATTCAAAAAATAAACAAATAAATGATTTATTTATTCATTTATTTATTTATTTATTAAAAACCCTACGTTAATAAATAAATAAATAAATAAATAAATAAATCATTAATTTGTTTATTTTTTGAATTTTTCTTCAAATTTTGGACGGCAGTGCCTGACATATTCGACTTTCTATTTATATAATCCGTCCGGACAAATTAATTAATTCTTAAGTTTGGAAGAAGTCAGGAATTGGAAAAGTCGGTCACAAAATTTGCACGTGGTATGTTTGTAAGAGGTGCAAAAAAATTAGATACCATTGTAGGACTGCAATGGCAGAGGGGAACCCGCTGTCCCGAGAATTTTTCCAAGCCCCACTCCGATGATACGAAGCTTAGAGCCTGAAGTTTTTCTAATTCCCGAAAATGATGACGTGACAACTTCAACTTGTTGCAATTTCAAGGAAGCCCGTCGTTTTTCCAAGTCCCCCTCCTATCATATATATCTCAAGAGTGGAAATTGACGCCGTGCTCCGGCGGAAAACTTCGAAAAATTTTGACTTCTATCATAATATGTAGCTCGAGAATCAAAATTTCTTCAAGTCCCCCTCATATCATAAATAGCTCGAGAGTAAGCATTTCTTCAAGTCACCCCCCCCCCCATTGTATATAGCTCGAGAGTCAACATTTCTTCAAGTACTCCTCATGTCATGTAAAGCTCGAGAGTCAAAATTCTTCTGTCCCCCTCTATCATATATAGCTCGAGAGTCAACATTTCTTCAAGTCCCCCTCCAATCATATATAGCTCAAAGGTCAACATTTCTTCAAGTCCCCCTCCTATCATATGTAGCTCGAGAGTCAAAATTTACGCCATGCTCCGGCGAGAAACTTCAAAAAATTTTGACTCCTATCATAATATGTAACTCGAGAATCAAAATTTCTTCAAGTCTCCTCCTGTCATATATAGCTCGAGAGACAAAATTTCTTCAAGCCACCCTCATATCATATATAGCTCCAGAGCAAGCATTTCTTCAAGTCCCCCCCCCCCCCCATCGTATATAGCTCGAGAGTCACAATTTCTCCGAGCCACCCTCCTATCATATATGGCTCGAGAGTCGAAATTTCTTTGAGCCACCCTCATATCATATATAGCTCGAGAGTAAGCATTTCTTCAAGTTCCCCCTCCCCCTTATCGTAAATACTCGAGAGTCCAAATTTCTTCAAGTCCTCCTCATATCATGTATAGCTCGAGAGTCAAGATTCTTGTGTCCCCCTCATATCATATATAGCTCGAGAGTCAAAATTTCTTCAAGGCCCCTTTATATCATATATAGCTCGAGAGTCAACATTTCTTCAAGTCCCCCTCCAATCATATATAGCTCAGAGGTCAACATTTCCTCAAGCCCCCCTCCTATCATGTATAGCTCCTGAGTCAAAATTTCTTCAAGTCAATCTCGTCATATATAACTCGAGAGTAAGCATTTCTTCAAGTCCCCCCCCCCCCCATCATATATAGCTCGAGAGTCAGAATTTCTTCAAGTCCTCCTCATATCATGTATAGCTCGAGAGTCAAGATTCTTCTGACCCCTCCTATCATATATAGCTCGAGAGTCAAAATTTCTTCAAGTCCCCCTCCTATCATATAGCTCGAGAGTCAACCTTTACGCCGTACTCCGGTGAAAAACTTCGAAAAATTTTTACTTGTATCATAATTATGTAGCTCGAGAATCAAAATTTCTTCAAGTCCCCCTCCTGTCATATATAGCCCGAGAGTCAAAATTTCTTCAAGCCACCCTCATATCATAAATAGCTCGAGAGTAAGCATCTCTTGAAGTCCTCCCCCCCCCCTCCCATCGTATGTAGCTCGAGAGTCAAAATTTCTTCAAGTCCTCCTCATATCATGTATAGCTCGAGAGTCAAAATTTCTTCAAGCCCCCCCTTATATCATGTATAGCTCGAGAGTCAAAATTCTTCCAATTCGATCCCCTCCTATCATATATAACTTGAGAGTCAAAATTTCTTCAAGTCCCTCTCATATCATATATAGCTCGAGAGTCGAAATTTTTCCGAGTCCCCCCCCCTCTCCGTGACGTCATCATCCTCGTAACGCCATCAACCTCGTGATGTCATCACTTTATGACGTCATCAACCTCGGACCGCTTGCGCTCGCGGACGAAAATTTCCTGAATGTACCCCCAACGAAAGAGATAGCGGTTTCCCCGCTAAAAGAAGCTGAATATGACGTTAGCGCCCTCTAGAGTAACACCTTCTGAGTAAAAAAAGACTACGGAAATCCTTGCAATACTTTCTTATTTCTTATTATTTAATTCACTTGAAAGAACAATTTTCTAATTGAAGAGTATGAAAATTTTTTTTTGAATTAATTTTTCAGTTTCATTAACAATGTAACACAAGATAAAACGGTCGAAGAAAAAACTCGCAGATCACTTTGTTCGCGCTGCTCGCTGTTTGTTAAGGCTAGCAGAGAATCTGGTTTAGAGAATTTTCGTTTTGATAACTGCCCCGCGAAGACGGTGCAATTGCCTTAGAGGACTCTGACCGCTATCTTTGCCGCGTAATAGACATAAAAATATCCCATTTATTCCCAAACGTCCTTTCGTGACTGTAAAATTGCTCCCATAAAGGTGAAATTTCGGAAGTTTTTAAGCAGTCACGTTGAACGAGCGTTCGATTTTCACGATCAATTTCTGTATAATCGACTTGTATTGGTTATTCGAGAGAATTGGGTTTTCTCGAGAACCATTGTCGTTGATATCGCTCATGAGTCAAGAACTTTCCAAGTCAAACATCAAGCTCTATTTTGAACGCTACTTCGCTCGATAGTTGGAATCCTTTCAAGCCCTTTCCCAGCAAGATAATTAAATATGAGTTCCTAAACTTCACATAAGGCCACCTGATGAAGCATGTCGAGTCCAAATCGACTCGTTATATCGACCAGATGTCGACTCAACCTCGAACCGACCCAAAATTACTGGAAGTCGACTCAAGATAGACTGCAACTTTTTACAATTGAGTCATCGTCGACTCCCAGTGTTGTATAGACTGATGTTGACTGAAAATCGACGTCGGGTTCGGCTCGATTATGCGTCACTCATTCCCAAAAGGCTTTCAATTCGAACCTGGTAGCGTTAGTGTCGCGCTGAATTTCTATGAGCAGGGAGAGATTGAAAGAGGTGTCTAAACCTTGGTTGTTCATGAGGGGAAAATGAAAAATTGAAATAACACTCGTCAATCAGATTCAACTCGCTGACATTTTTTGAAAGATATCCACATACACACATTCTACAAATTAGATGGGAAGATAAAACTTTCAATTCCGTATATCAATCTAGAGCTGTTCTACATTTTTCATTCTTCTCCCACAGTTTAAATATCTCCTTCGTAATCGGCGATAGCACCATTACTGTTGAACCAACCACGCGCTTTGTTAGCGATCCTGGCGGACGCCCGGTCCGAACCGACGCAACATCAAAATTTCATAGATTTTGAGCGCACAATTTGATAGGTTTTAGAATTAAGGTCAAAAATGAGTCGACACTTAGTATAAAATTTTGATGTCGACATAGCGTCGATTGGACCATTGCTGCTCCGAGTTAAGCATGATCTAGATTTTAATGGTTCTCCTTGAGTAATCTCTAGCCGAGCTCTACCACGCTGACACAGGCTCGCTCGCAGCAAGGACAATTCTACTGGATATCCAGGAATTGTCTCTTATTACGAGATGTGGATACACTCTGTCTAGAAGGAATCAGAAAAAAGGATTTCAATACGACGTTCAGTCCATTATTGATCGTGTTTAACACATTGATGGCACTAGGTTGTAGAGCCAATGATTATCAGTAGACAAAATTTTCATGCGAGTTTTCCTTCATTCAAGTTTATTCCTTCCTGTAGCCCGCCCGGCAGTTTAACCAGCGTAACGTTCCATATGTTTCGAGTGCGGCTGTAGAATGAAGGAGAATTTCTTAAATTGTTCGCATCTAACCACCATCATAATACCTATACTCGTACTCGAGCTTATTCGATAGTAATATGGCACTCGGATAAACTGGAAGATATTCTTTGTAAGGTAAATATTCAAACGTCTCGAGCACTCTTGACGACAAAATACCGGTCTAAAATCAAGTATGCCGTGCGGATCTTACAGCTCGTACAGCATATACGAGTACGATGAAAAAAAAGATTCGAGACCAGCTCTAAAAAGTAGCCTATACCTGTAGAGTAATCTAGACTCGATTACGCAGACGATGACAATATTACCATAAATTAATGTATACGTACTTATATATAGGCCTACCGATACGTAAATAATAGAAAATAGATCTTCAAGATGCTGTACGCGTACAAACTCGGTATACGTTTCTTTTTTGCCTCTCTCTCTCTCTCTCTCTCTTTCTTAACTTTACGGTATTATATACTCGTATACATTTTACCCTGGTATAGGTCTGTTATATACGGAAAATAATTAGCGTTTTATGTCATTTCCTCTCTCAATGTATATTTATAATCTCGTCATTTGTACGTTGACAATGTCGAGAAGCCATCAGTTCTCAGATTTCCAGCCGAGAAAATATCGTTCTCGTGTACCACAGAGTCCCGTTTAGCGATTACATTTCAGTCATGGTCATTAAAAATCGTTCTTTTTTTAATTAATTTTATTTTCGTATTACCTTGGGCACTTTGGCGAGTGTATTGAAAGAAAAGTTTATTGTATTTATTATGCATTACCTATACACGTATGTGAGAGAAAATCCACACAACGCACGGTACAGGTTTACCAGTTTACGGTATACCCTATACAAGCAAATTTTTACGGATTGCGATCGCTTCCTGCATGTAACCGTTCGTTTCCATAAATATATTGAATTTCGATAATAATTAGCTTCGACTATATTATGGTCTGTCGAAAAATAGCGATAACAATTAACATATGTACCACAGGGTACAGGGGTAACAAATTGGCGCAACTTTCAAGAGTGAGTTTTGTAACATAGGTAAGAAGACTCCCACTTACAATAAATTTTCCTTATAGTTTTTTTATAAAATTTAATAGAATTTCTTTGAATCTCATGTCCCATGAGACACTTCTTAGAACTTCATAAAAATCATTTTATTGCGTCTTTTTCTGCGGTATATTAAAACTTCCTCCATTTTCTTTTCAAAATTCCCCAAAATTTTTATAAATTATTTTATCGAAGACTTTCAAAGCCTATCACATTGCAAGTTTATAATATACCACTAAAGAAGACAACCCAAAACCCATCATTTTTATTCAGCCATTACAGGCTCAATTTGTAGTTTTCTGGGAATGTATGCTGGTGGACTTCAAATAGGTGTAGTCAACCCCTTACAGCGCTCTGCGTGTTTGGTGACTTTACTATTTCCTACATAAAACAGAAAAAATATCTGTTTGTTTGTCCTCTTATACCTCAAGAACTATTTAACTGTCGACTTGAAATTTTAACAGGGAACCTGTTCTATAGGTTTTTTTTTTTCACAACACTAACGGTGAAAACGCAACTTTTCGCCACTTAAAACGATGGCGAAAATGGGTTTTATCACAAGTAGTCCGTAAAACTGTGGTGAAAAGTAAAAACTGTAGTGAAAAACGAAGAACTGTTGTGAAAAGTAAGTGAAGGCGTGGCGAAAACGTAAAACTGTAGTGAAAAGTAAGAGAACAGTGGCGAAAACTAGAGATGAAACTGTAGTGAAAACTGAGGTCAGTGAACTCCATTCCCTCTGAGGTAGGTACGATGGTACGATGAACAGTGTTGTAAGAACTTCCAAAAAAACGCTGTGTACTTCCATTATTCTTCAGTGCAGCCAGGTTCCTATTATTTTATCGTTTTCGCCATCGTTTTCGTGACAAAAAGTTGCAGTTTCACCGTCAGTGTTGTAAAAAATATAATACTCGACAAGCGGTGAGAACTCGCGTTTCACTCGGAGTTTCAGAGCAACCAATCACGCTCGCTACGCTCGCGTGATACTCGGTTGCACTGAAACTCCTTGTGAAAACGCTCGTTTTCACCGCTTGTCGTGTAACATACTATTTCTGAGAAATTGTCCATGAGCCGTGCGACGTCCGGCGAAAAACTTGAAAAATTTCGACTCTCGAGCTATATTATGATAGGAGGAGGACTTGGAAAAACGATGGCTTCCTTAATGATGTTAAAGGAGGAACGCAGGAAACCTGTTTTATGAGTTGAAAATAAATAATACCTTAGATAACCCGCATTAGGATAGCCCCTTCAAGTAACTAGACATGCAATGCTTTGTACACCAATTGGCTTTGTCCCTTCAATGATTCAGATATGCAACGCTTCAAACACGATAAGTACTTCTCTCAAGGGTCACAGGTCAACATTTTTCCAAGTCCTCTCCCGTCATATATTGCTTGAGATTCAAAATTTTTCAAAGTTTTTCGTCGCACGACACACGGCGAATTTCTAAAAAAAAAAAAAAAGCCATTGCAGACGTTGCAATGGCAGCGGGGAACCCGCAATTCCTTAACTCGACCTCTCAGATGGTGTGGAACTGAGTTGATAATTTTGTCATATAATTCAAATCGAAATTATCATTCTACATTCCCTCCTATCATATATAGCTCGAGAGTCGAAATTCTTCTAAGTCCCCCTTCTATCATATATAGCTCGGAAGTAACAATTCTCCAAGTCCTCCTCCTATCATATATAACTCATAGGTCACGATTCTTCCAAGTCCCCCTCCTATCATATATAGCTCGAGACTTGAAATTCTTCTAAGTCCCCCTTCTATCATATATAGCTCGGAAGTAACAATTCTTCCAAGTCCCCCTCCTATCATATATAACTCATACTCCTATCATATATAGCTCGAGACTTGAAATTCTTCTAAGTCCCCCTCCTATCATATATAGCTCGAAAGTCACGATTCTTCCAAGTCCCCCTCCTATCATATATATCTCAAGACTTGAAATTCTTCTAAGTCCCCCTCCTATCATATATAGCTCGAAAGTCACGATTCTTCCAAGTCCCCCTCCTATCATATATATCTCAAGACTCGAAATTCTTCCAAGTCCCCCTCCTATCATATATAGCTCGAGACTTGAAATTCTTCCAAGTCCCCCTCCTATCATATATAGCTCGAGACTTGAAATTCTTCTAAGTCCCCCTCCTATCATATACAGCTCGAGACACGAAATTCTTCTAAGTCCCCCTTCTATCATATATAGCTCAAGACTCGAAATTCTTCTAAGTCCCCCTCCTATCATATATAGCTCGAAAGTCACGATTCTTCCAAGTCCCCCTCCTATCATATATATCTCAAGACTCGAAATTCTTCCAAGTCCCCCTCCTATCATATATAGCTCGAGACTTGAAATTCTTCCAAGTCCCCCTCCTATCATATATAGCTCGAGACTTGAAATTCTTCTAAGTCCCCCTCCTATCATATACAGCTCGAGACACGAAATTCTTCTAAGTCCCCCTCCTTTCATATATTATAGCTTGAGACTCGAAATTCTTCTAAGTCCCGTAACCTAACCTAACCTGCGGACGCGGACGTTTTCTGAGGATGTAATCTCCTAACAAAATGGATAGCGAGTTCCCCGCTAAAAAAACCATAGAATAGGTTTGATGAGAGTTTGCGCTAAATTCACTCCAGCGCAAAAACAGGAATCATTAGATGTATACTTCGAATCTACAAATTTGTATCTCAATTTTATCTTCAATTTGCCAAGAAAAAAACAAAAAATTGAAAATTCCCCCACTTTCAAGCTTGGGTATTTTTTGTTGGAATCAGCATTAAATTTCACTTTCAATTCAAGTGAAATATGAAACTTTGAACGATTTTCAATCCTTTGCACGTTTTGATCTATAATTTGTCTCAAAAAAGTTGTCGAAAATCGAGTAGGGGCGCAAATTGATGATGAAATTGAGATACAAATTTCGTAGATTTGAAATGTGCGTCTGACGTTTCGCGTTTTTGAGTTGGAGTGAATTTAGCGCAAACCCCCATTTAACTGTTAACATCTTTCTGGTCCACCCGGTATAGTCCATGGGCCATATGAAAACGCGGTACCATTCGGGGGGACAAAGCGATACTATGGGATATGTTAGTAAGGGTGATACTCGATGCGCATCCTCATGAGTGATACAACCGTATAGTTATTTACTTTTCCATTATAATAGAAACAAACAACCTCTAGATTTTTACTATTATATAAGGCGATACTGTGGTGCTGCTGTAAGATTTTACATATGAATGTTTGATTACAAATGATTTAATACTTTGTTTAGTAACTATAGAGTTTTTTTAGATTCAAACTCTTGTTTTTTCTTTTTGGTTCAGTTTTCAATCAACTTGATGAGCAACAGTTGAGTTTTTTTTAAATATTTTATTTGAATTATTTTTAGTTAAAATGTATCTATGCAAACGATGTGTCCCAAAACACTTTTTTGTTAATAAATTATGATAATTGGACTGATAGAAGAAGAAAACGCCCAATTGGTCCAAAAAGTAACTGCAATATCAAAAAAAAAAGAAAAGAAAAAAAAAAAAAAAAAGGCTTTAAATGGTATGGGAACGATGGCAACACTGGAAAAACTTGTGATTTTCAAGTATGGATGAAAAAGTGACAAAAGTGACTACTTTCTTTGAAAAGTGCCTGAAAGTGACTGAAGCATAAAAAAGTGACCAAGTCACTCGAAAAAGACAAACTGGGCACCCTAAAACATTCCATTTCCTTCCAAAAGCTCAGAACTCTCGACAAACTTTGGAAGATAGTTTAGGCAATCTATTTTGCAGTCAAAATTTTTCAATAAATAGTTTTTGTTTGAAATCTTATTTCATTAGTGTTTGATTTTTAGATATTTATTGCTGAAAAATTAACTTTATCCCAAAGTTCCCAACTTTCGACGAACTTTTTAAGCTGATGATTGGACGGATAGCAAAGTTTGAATACTATTTTCAATAACAAATTTCACGAGGAACATTTTTTATCTGGAACTTTTTATGATTGATGCCCGATTTTTCAAGATATTTGCAAACCATTGATTTTAGGGAGCTAAATCGTGCCACAGAAAATTTATTACAAGATGTGAGAGACGGGAAGTTGAATATGTTATTCGGGGCCTTATTTTTTCTGATTGAAAAAGAAAAGTACAAAATTTGACTCAAACAATATGAGTTATTCACCTTTTACCACAAGACCGATCCGCGATTTTGAAAATCTGCACTTCTCAGATGTCTATCGTCATTTTTTATATCAAGTATCACCCCTACTAACATATCCCAAAGTGACGCTTTGTCCCCTCACGCGGTACCAAAAACCATTATTTTCTATTATTGCCCATGGACTAGTATATGATAGGAGAAAGACTTGGAAAAATTCCGACTCGCGACCCATAATAATATACATATGATTCGAGCACGGATTTCTTGGCATTTTTGAAGCTGAGTTTTGGCTATTAAAATTCAAAAATTGGCATTATTTGGCACGGAAAAGAAATGGCATACATTTAATCGCACGCCTCAAAAAACGAAATTGCCCGCCTATCAATAACACGCCAAGGAAACAAAATTGACACGCATAAGAAATGTATTACACGGATAAAAACGAAGTAAGTAGTGCACACATCCTCATATAAGTTGTGCACTCAAGATCCAAAACACTGGAAATCCTATGAAACGGACAAACACATAAAGTAAGTAGTGCACACATCTTGATACAAGTTGTGCACATGAAACAAAACACTCAAAATCCGTTGAAGAGGACAAAAACACCACCATGTAAGTAGTGCACACTTAAAAACATGCAGAACAGTGTGCGATCCACATTTAATTCATTCAACTATAGTATAGCAAGTAAATAAACCTGATACAGGAAGAAGAAACAGGAAAGAAGATAATGGAATGCTTTGGTTATTGACAAGTCAGCACAAGCCTCAAGGCAGCATTCCAAGGGGAGTTTTTTTTTTTTTTTTTTTTTTTCTTACCATCACCATAATATTTCATAAAGGCATTACAATATTGATACATATTAATGCAATTAAGAAATATAAGTTTTCAAATAATTTACAACGGCTAAGCCCAACCGCTACTTGAATAAATCTGAGTTTAAGACTACATGGTACCTGCCTTCATAATAACGAACGCCGAGAAAAGTCGAAATTAACATCCGCCTACCACTTGACATGTGCAGCGTGAAAAGTTTCCTGAAGATCGAAAGGAAGCTCCAAATGGGCCTGAAGATTAGACTCCATCAAGAACCTTGATTGCCAAAAAAGGCCTGCGAAAAGGAAGAGTGGAATTGGCAAATCACGGGAAGGATCAGAAGTGCGAATATTGTCAAAACGGCGAACTCTTGAATACCAGTCAATAATGAAACGTCCGCGGCTATTGCACTGATCCATATAACTTCCGCGCATTCTCTTGGCATCATACTTCTGCCGAATCATATTATTTTGACGACAAACGTCAGTATTTGACCAGCCAGTAAAGATCCCACGACAATGCTCGAAATCCAATGCATTAACCGACTGACTCGACTGACTCCTCCGGGGTGGAACAACTGGGAAAACACCTCCATCAACAGTCATACCTCACTCATAAGGAGTTTGAGGTTTATTATGGGGAGGCAGTCTCTACTGTCAAGCCCATCCTGGCTGGAGTTCTTCACAATAAATGCAGCAAAATCATCTTTTGAAATGCGGGTCGTGTGCCAGTCCTGGCGTGCATTTATGGCGTTCGTCATGGTTTCAACGTCGTGTCAGTTTTTTTCTATGGCGGGAGGGGAACTGGCGGTCAATATAATTTTATGAGGCGTGCACTTATATATTTCCCAAAAGAAATCACAAAAATCTTGAGTAAAAATAAAAAATTGTGTATTAGATTTGACTTGAAGCTCGTTTGTAAAATTAATATAAAATAATGAAAATGAAAATCCATAAAAAGTGGGAATTATATAAAATAATGAAATGCCCCTCAAGGCTTTCTTGCATATTTCTGCCTCCGGAGACATGTATCCGAAGTATGTTACAATGTCGCACGTTACATCCCGAAATTTTTGTACTCATCGTGAGAAATATGTCATTTTTTTTTTTATTCTTTTATACACAAAAGGATTTTTTTGTTGATATTGGTCGTATTTGGCACGTATTTGGCATTTTATCCGTTAGTGGCATTTATACCGGTTTTTGGCATGTTTGTCAAAAAAAATATTTTCCCCTAGCCCCCGTGCTTATCTTTCACTCCCAATCCTCCCGCCCTCATGCAAGTAATCTGACAAATGCCACGAAATCCGTGCTCTACATATGATAGAGAGAACTTGTGGTGTTTGAAGCATTGCATATCTGGTTCATTGATGGCTAAGCCAATTGGTGTACAAAGCATTGCATGTTTAGTTACTTGTAGGAGCAATCCTAATACGGGTCATGAAATGACTATTTTTGAACCCATAGAACCGGTTCCGTACGTTCCTTGTTTCACATCATTATGGAAGCCGTCGTTTTTTGCCGAATATTCGCGTTATTCAGAAATGAATTTGAAGCCATAAATGCAAACTCCAGCTTCTATCAAAAAAAGAACTTATTAAAAATTGTTCATAAGAAAACCCTTGTGTACAAAACAAACACATCTGTGAGCTCCTATTTACGCTACGCAGGCAAATGTAATACACGTTGAATCGCGACCTACCTTTCAGGCCGGAATGTTGAAAATGGTAACATCGCGGTGGATTGGATTGTAATGGACGGTTTGGTGTGATTGTACCGTCTTCAATTCACTTATTATAACTTCTTTTGTAACTAATATTACTGAAAACCAAGCTAAAAAAAATGAAAAATTGTTTAGTCCTTTAATTATCTCCTCTTCATTATTTACTAAAAACCGCTTTCTAAATGCACATAGAAAGAAATATTCGGACCCCTCGCTATTTTCCACAAAAATCAATACAAGTCTGTATCCACTAGTTTCTGAGTGCAACAATGTGACATATTGCTACATTCTATCCAATGAAATGTGAATTAACCAAGAATTGGCTTCTTCCGAAAGATTTGACCGGAGTTGCGTGGATATAATTATTGTTCAAAATTGACCTCACGTTGAAGTCTTTATCAGGTCAAAAAGGGGAGGTCAATTTCGACTCATTAGTCGCGTCAATTAGGTGGTAATTTTCCTATCAACTTCTTAAGATTTTTATATTGATTTGAAGTCGTTGAATCAACCTCAAATCAACGTCAATCTGAGTTCAATCTCGAGTCAACTTTCAAGATTTTTTATTAATTTGAAATCAACCGCTTTTTTGGGTCAATTTCACGTCAATTTGTAGTTTTCTAAGAATGTATGCTAGTCAACTTTATATTAACGTTGGTCCAGAGGTGATGTAAACCCTTGGAGCGCTACAACTCGCAGACAGAATGCGTAGTTACCTAAATATATAAAGCAGAAAAATTGTCTGTTTGTTTGTTTGTTTGTTTGTTTGTTCATTCGTTCGTTTGGTTGACCTATAAACTTGAAATTTTTGCCGAATATTTATATTATTGAAAAATAAGTTTTAAGCCATGAATGAAGATTTCAGCTTTTATAGAAAAAAAAAGCTCTTATTAAAAATTGTTCACGAGAATGCCTACACCGAACAAACGCATTTAGCTACAACTGTACAAAGAGTACGAGTACAGGTGCTCTAAGCTGTCCTTTTTATTCGACCATTTTGCAAGTGTTTTATAAAGTAACGATCATCGATTACAAATTTCTGTATTTTGAAATGACATCATCAAACTTTCTAAGATATCGCTTTTGTCAGACTCGATGGTACTTCTTCGGCAATTTATATCAACTCTACCAGCCAGTATTGAATGTATTGATCGCACCTATCCAGATATTTTCGTTATTTCGTAATTAGGTTTGTTCTAGTGAACGACCGAGAATCGCCATTTATCTCGTGCCAGTAAGAATTATGTCAACTATAAAACTGTTACGAATTTTTGGTCATGTCGCCCTCAAGGAACCACAATGCGGAAACATTTTTCGTTTGTCGACACACGCGTAATACGAAATAAGAGTTCGTCTAGATCATTAAAGTGACGCTGAGAGCGACAACCGATTTGCGAACATTTAAATAATGAGGTTAATATTTTTTGGCTACGAGGAAACTAAATTAATATTCGTCGACAATATTGTAAAAAAAGAGAAAAAAAAAAAGAAAATACGTTCACAAAAATTATTGTGGTGCTAATCAATTAGAGCGTGTAACTCGTCCACATTCTAATGTGGACTACGTACTAATTGCCGTATGATGAAGAATGGAGGAGGTACGTAGAACAGAGTTGTGGACGAGTCATAGTTTAGACCTAAACAATTCTGACGATGAGGTTCAACGTTCCATGTGTGACAGTTTTTCTATATAACGCCAAGTTCAAGTAAATAAGACAGACGGTCGAATAATGAAAAGAAAAGGTTTCTAGGTGAACGTCGTTCTCGTCGGACGCTGAAGATTCAATGTCGGCGAAATTCGGAGCTCGGATAATTTTTTGGGTTACGCTTACTACCATCGGCATGTATAGCCCGGTTGTAACTGTAAAAAGTTTATTTGACGTTGATTGTCAGTATTTGGAAAAAGAAAAGATAGTCGTCGCCGGACAATTGTATCTGTATGGGAATGCAAATACGTGAACAGCTAAGTAAGCGACGAGTTCCGGATTTGTAAAATTTAGAGTGCTCTCTAATATACAATAGGAGTAATTATCGTTAAGTGATACCATCATCCTCAGCCGGACATGGGCAGCTCCCAAGGACGTAGCTACCATCAATCACAACTTACGAAGTTCTTGTATGTAGAAAATCTCACAGTCGACATAAAGCACATCCTGCGCACTCCGATAATGTCTTCCCACTTTGACTTTGTTCTCGTTGTCTTCAGGAGTGTACTGCTAGTAAGAACGCGCTTTATTTTGTACCGTGAAATATTGTACGTAGGTAGCCTCATTGGGTTGCACCTCTGTGCCAACGAAGCACAGTAATTTGCATTTTTGACGCGGAAAACGTCTTAGGCTATAGTAATGTGGTCAAAAACGACAGCAGTAAAACAATTTATTTTAAATAAAATTCAATTTCAAAAATGAACCTATGTAGAACCTCTTTTGTTTCGAGTGCCACTTATTATTGAAAGATTTAAAAAATGTGCCTACAAAATAATTGACTTGCTATCGGAAGAATTTCTGGAAGAGAATGTTGAAGATTACTCGGAGATATTTGGATTCCACTACCTCCCTCCGACGTAATCCAACCTTCGACAGTAGAACGCGTTGGATCAGGCTCCCGTTTTTGGGAAAGTTAACATTTTAATGTATTATTTAAAAAAAATTGGCCAAAGCAGTATGTACGAGAGCTGAGTCCTTGGTGTTTTCCATGTCTGAAGGACACTTCTGGTGTGGATCACTTGAAAGGGTCGTCAATTTTTTTCAAGGTTTACGCCGAAATTTTCGGATAATTTTTCTCTAAACCACGTTCGCCTCAATGTCCGATGTCCCGATCACCCATTTCTTTGAATATTATATTCTCCTCCACACGTTAGACAATGACCAACTTTATGATAAATAATGATATCGTGGTGGGGAGGAATAATGTTTTAAAGGTGGAGACTGTAAGCTTTGAATGACTCATTCATTTATAGGTTCATTTCTGAGATTCTGTGGATCTTTCTAAATTTTCAAACAGCGGTCAAGCTTGAGTGGACATACCACTAAACAATAAAGAGGAATACTCCGACGTGGAGTAAAAAAATGCAAACCGCAGAAAAAACGACGAGCGCTTTCGGTTAACCAACCATCTTCGAGCCTGAAATGAAAGCAACTGACGAACAAAAGAGAAGAACGAGGTATTAAGATCGTCCAAACGAGAAATCACGGTGTGAGTCATAAACAAGTTCGATCAGGCCATCTTCCGGAATATACGAATTAAGAACAGTGATACCGTCAGTGTTGAGATGACGAATTATCTCTATATTCTCGAGAGCGATACGCTTACGGTAGGAATTCTCCTTATGGAGGAGCTTTTCGGATCCCTCGCGGAAGCTGTGGCCACTGTTTATTAAGTGATCGGCGAAAGCTGACTCCCCCAAGTGTCCCTTCTTCCAAGACTTCAGGTGCTCAGCTACTCGAACTTTCATTTGGCGGCTGGTCTCACCAATATAAAAGCCTCCACAATCCTCACACTCCAACTTATACACACCACTCCTCTCATCAACAGGTATGGGGTCCTTCAGTCTCACAAACAACCTCTTGACTGTGGTAGGGTTGTAAAACGCGGGTCTGAAGCCAAACGGGCGAAGGGCCCGACCCAATTGCTGGGAGAACTTCCCCAAGAAAGGGAGACTGATCCAACGCAAACGGCGATCACGGATTGTGTCTCGGGGGAGGGAGGTGGTGGAATCCAGGAGGCCCCTCGTAACTTTCCTCCGAACCATCACGTCATCATCAACATTGACCCCATTCACTCTGGCCAGGTGTTTTATTGTGATTAACTCTTTCTTGAAGGCAGACTGACTCAAAGGAATACGAGTCAGTCTGTGAACTAGGCTATGAAAAGCAGCCATCTTGTGAGCAACAGGACCGAACGAACCACCGTGGACTAAAACATCGGTCGTAGTATCTTTTCTATAAATTCCAAACTTATGGATACCGTCTATTATAGAGATCGATAAATCCAAAAAGTTAATGGAAAATACCCCTATTTCCAACGTAAATTTGATGGAAGGGTACCAGGAATTGAGATACCTCAGAAACTCACCAAGGAGATCTGGGTGACCAGTCCAGGTACATAGAACGTCATCAACGTACCTGTGCCAATAATGAATATGATTAAGTAACACCTGTTTCGAGGAAAAGAGGTCAAGTTCAAACTTAGACATGAAGATTTCGGATATGAGAGAGCCTAGTGGTGATCCAATGGGAATCCCTACTTCGTCAGGGAACTCGAAAAATTTCCCTTCAAATTTACAATAGTTAGGGGACCAGGAAGTATTAAGAAGATCGAAGAATTCGTGAAGCTCATTATGAGGAATGTTGGCTTTGACGAGTAGCTCACCCATACGCTGGATAGTAGCAGCCTTAGGAATATTCGGGAACAAACCAACAACATCAAACGAGCAGATGGTCGTTCCCGGGGGAAGGCTTACATCCTTGAGGACGTCAGTTAAAGAGGCCGAATTCAAGACCGAATGAGGGGATTCAAAATCAATACGATTTTTGAACCAACGGTCAAGGAATTTAGCAAGGAGGTAGGTAGGAGAGGAGACGAAAGAAACAACGGGTCGCATCGGGGTATTGTTCTTATGCACTTTAGGCAGCCCGTACAAGAGGGGGGGTGTGGGGTTAGGAACGAGGAGGGCTTTTTTCAAAGCAGGAGTTTTGATAACAGCCTCACTCCTGTTGATGACACACCTAACTTCTTTGACGTGCTTGGGAAAGCTGAAATCCTCACTCTCTTTAGCACCACACTGCTGTAGGACTTCATGGACCTTAGAAGAATAGGCCGATCTCTCCATCACTACAACAGCGTTGCCCTTGTCAGCCTTAGTGACGATCAAATCTCCCTCTTTCATCTTCCTCCTTAGACCCTGAATCACTCCTCCCAATTTATTACTCATACGAGGGAGGGGGTTATTACGGACTAATTCGGCACAGACTTTCTGGGTATTAAAACCAGGACCAATCTTAACCGCAAGATCCGCAACAACATTCGCCAAGGTTTCATCATTCTTGAGGGGAGGCATACTGAACTTCAAACCTTTCTCAAGGAGGGATGTTTCGTCACTATTGAACACTACCTGACTATTATTTATGAGGGGAGGATGGAATTTATGAACGACAACACCATCACTCCCCCCTCCTCAACCACCTCCTCATTAACCGTCATTAGGGAGGACAGCTTCTTATTTTTCCTCTCCTTCAACTTCGCCTCAAACTTCCGACACTTTTCATTGACGTCCCTCATAAAGTAATCCAACTCAAGGGGGAGGAGCATGCCGGAGAGTCTCGAATGGACCATAAGGTTTAATCTGGTCGTGATATTAAATTTACCATACCATCTTCGCAACTCTGTTCTGATCCACTTCTCCCTCATATAATTTTCCAGTTTCTTAGTCGTAACCTTGCAATCGGAATAAAACCGGAATTTAACGAACTTGGGCCTCAAATGTGACACTAAACACCGAAGAAGAAACCAAATATGAGAGGAAAACGAAGCGCGTTGCTTCCGAAATTTCAGAAAAAGGAACTGTAAATACGCCGCAGAAGCGTTCTCAATTACACGAATCCGTTCCTTTAAGTTACGGCTATCCATACTAAACAATAAAGAGGAATCCACCTTCAGCATCTTTTGAAGTCCTATGAGCCCTTCTGCAGTTCACTGCAGTTTATTTGTAGCTCTTTTGTAGTTCTTTTCCACGATATTTTGTGGAATAATAACAAAATTAATCAAGAAAATCTCATAAAATTTTACCATTTTTCAAGAAAAAAAAAAAAAATGATGGCTTCCTTAACAAAGTTGAACGAGGAACACAGGGAACTTGTTTTATGAGTCATATGGGATTTGGGGTTGAGAATTCAAGAAAGCCCACACGTATATATAAAGCTAGTATAAAGAAGGACTAGACCTACTACAAGCCTAGTATAATATAGTTCGAGAGTCCAAATTTTTCTTGACTCTCGAGCTATATGTGGTAGGAAGGGGTCTTAGAAAAATGTTGACTCTCAAGCTATATTATGATAGTTTTTCAAGTCCCCCTCCTATCATATAAAGCTCGAGAGTCAAAATTTCAACAAGAAACCTCTTCTATGGGGTTGTTTTTTGAAAAATTTGCCGTCCGACGTCCAACATCCAGCCAAAATCGACTTAGAAAAATTTTGCTTCTTTTCTTGAACTATATATGATGGGAAAAGTCTTGGATTTACAACTTATCGTACACCGTTTCGGAGTTTCCGGACAAGTAAAGCACACCCTTAACATTGGTGACGTGAAGGTAAATGCTCTCATTACTTATTCGACATTAGCGCTCCGCACTTCAAAACATTTAATAAGGTTTTTCCATGACTATCCTTAAAGGACGAAAACCAGAACGTGCAGATGTGGCGATGATGTTATCAGTACCTAGTTTGATTCTATAAGTACACATACTAACACTACGTCAACCCATACCCATGCGTAACAATGTGTGGCAAAGCATTCTCATGAAGCTTGAAAATCTGAAATCACGTATTGTTGGAAACACACAAAGACAAAAAATAAAATTTCTTCATGTTTGATGATGATAGAAGATGTCTCGATTTTTTTTATTCTTATGGAACATTCGGAAAAGTTGGCCCTCCTGTGCCAGGTTGCCCTGTGCACGTTCCGCCCTTCCTTTAAGGTGACCATGGCTTTTCCCTGAAAAGTGCGTTTTGTTTACAATCAAACTAAGCACATCTCTTCTCAAACACCTTGACCTGCTGAACCACCCGAAGGCTTATCAATTTAGAAGCAGTTCAACACTACCTCTTATACTTACACATAAAGTGGCGTTCACATCGGGGATTTGGGAATTTTAGTAGAAACTTATGGCACCAATTTCAAAGGTGCAGTTGTTATTTTCATACTTCCGCCCCTTTTTCATGGAAAACTCGCTCTATTCTTTCTTCTTACGTGAATTCCCGTCTGAATGTACTTCGGGATCGTTTCCATTGTCGCTTTACTAAGTACGTGGATAATTCTTAAAAAATACCTACCATCCTCGGGGAACTATTTTCCTGCGTTTGTAAGACAGCCTTTCTGTCCCGATACCTTTTCAAGCAATACCTACGCTATTACTCAGCAAACTTGACATCAAATACGGAGACGGCGTTAATCGACGAGAACACCGATCCTTCATTCTCGACAAAAAACTTTTACAATAACAAAGAGTAGAAGCTTCGTTCAAGTTTGACATCTACGTGCTAAGTAACAAGCGTGCACAGGTCGTATAATTTAATATTTCTCGACCACGTTGGTCGTATGTTTACTCTTGACATTATAGGTATATACTTTTCTCGGGATCCTTACTGACACAAGTCATTCAACTCATCCACACCTGCGCTCAAAATCGACGAGAATTAAAAGAAAATACGACACGAGAAGGAAGAAGGAGAGGAAAAAAAACGGACTTGTAATTCTTCTTACACACTTTTCTCCAGCCACTAACTACCAGTTTTTGGAATATCATTAATATTGAATATGCGTACCGAGTACGTAAATACGCCTGATTTCGAATACATCGGAAAACCAGTTATACGATTGTTTTTTCCTTTTTTTCCCCCTTTTATTTTTTTCAACGTCTGATAACCGTGACTCAAGCTATTCTTTTTTTTTTTTTCCTCTCGTTACTCTTATTTGCCTCTTTTTCTTACATTACACGTCTGTTGATCGACCAGAAATGACTTTCGTTTGTTTCGTAGGTACTGTATTTTAGCATACAATTGAAACGAACGCGATTGCACAACAGAAGATGGAAAATATAATTAAACGGACCACGAGTAAATGTCAGCTATTGAAAGTAAATAAAATGCACCGAGTAATTCGTATATAAATAACCCGGGTGCGCAATATTGATCATCTTCTTTTACAAAGGATGTTTTGGTCACGACGTTGTCCTTCGTCACTATTTTCTAAAAGAATGATAACTCATAGGTTACAATAAACCTGTACGAGAATTTCTTGCACGATAAATTCATAGGTTACAATAAATGTAGTACGCGCTTGAGTTTCTTGCACGATAAATACATACGTCTGCGCGCAGCATTTGAGAACTGAATAGCCAAGCCGTTGGATGGGCATATAGGTGCCTAAGCTTTCTGCACTATTATTGAATCTCATTACATGAAAACCGTCTTTATGACACAAGTCATTTATTAGAAACTACCTTCCAGTTTCATTTCTCTATACGCCACTATACTGATAGATAAGTACCGTTAATGGGAAGTTCTGCAAATGCCCGACGCCTCTAAGAATAATTAATAAAAGCTACAATTTTCTCTTATTACGATGCCTGGAAGGGTGATTGATGTGTTTTTCGTTTTTTTTTTGTTTTTTTCTAGCCTCGAACGCCTATCGTACCACGAGATGTAGAAAATCTCACGACTGAACGTACAATTCTAAATCAGGCTGGTGAAATTGGCACTTCCTTGCGATAGGCATTATCAATCTTCGACAAATACCACCAAAACTCGTCAAAACAACGTTATCGAAATTGATTTCTTGCCCGATAATAACTCGTACCTTACGATCCTCATACGTTTGGTAATTCCACATGGTCATTACCCTTTATGAATACGTAGTAAATGCTGCAGAAACCGATTGTTTGCACCTGCTTGATATTAATTCATACTGATGTCTATTTTCAGTTAGGAATCTGTTTATGAGAAAGTATCTAATAGAAATATCCTTGTTACCGATTGATCAGTATAAAGTTAAAGAGTCTTTCTTGCCCCTGACTGACCGATTTGACCTTTCTGAGTTTCAACCAGATTCATACAGATTTAATAGGTTGATTTTTACTCGACCGGATTTATAAGAGATCAAAATCATAATTGCAACCTTACTATTGATAGGTATAGGTACTTATTTCCCTCACAAATAATCGCGTGAAGATTGTAGGATAATGTGTGCGCCCAGATGGAGCCCAACAGGGGATAAAAAAGAACCACGCCCACTTTCATAAAAAATGTCTGCCGCTCTTTTGAAACACTCTTTGAGTCCGGGTAGTTGAGGGCTTCCAAGAGCTTTAAGCTTATTCTTCGGGAAAGCCCAAATGAAGATCAAATCACCCTTTTTGAGCACGTGCTCCAAATGGGCATCCAAATGCTAAACACATTTCAAATAAAGCACAATGAAGTCCTTGTTGAGTACGTGCTATAAATTATTGGTAGCCAAGTGCTAGAATGGGGTAGTTGTTCCTCACTCAAATAAGACCTTATAAAATTGAAGCACTCTGCTGATTTTCTTAAGCACGTGCTCTGTAGAGGGTAATCGAGAACTACGACTAGGTAGCTCTCAATTTTCGAATGCTACCATTAATTTACAAGACTCATAGCCGTCTCTATTCTCCTACAGCCCTTATCTGAGAGTATCGGGAAACGGATTAGGGATTCTGAAATTTAGGCTACGAAAGGGAGGAAGATTGCTAGCAACATCGAAATGCAAAAGTAAAGGGGAAGTTCGGCTGTTTTGGCGCAATAGCCATAAGTTTGGACTCGTACGAAGAGCTCCAAGAGTTATTTTGAGATTTTAGGCTACGTAATCAAAAAATCACGCCCAAAAATTTCTACCATCGCTCTTCAAAAATTTTCTAGTAGATTTTGCTCAACAGAAATGTGTCAAAAAAATAAGTTTTCGTACGAGTGGTTTTTTTTTGAGCAATACTTCAACTCCAGAAATTTTTTTCGTGGATAATACCTACGCTACAGAATTTGAGTGGGATTTAGCGCAAAAACACGGCTAAATTTTATCAACAATTCGAGCCTAGACTGAAATTTGTACGACTTTTCTGAGCCGAATTATGGACATAGGTACGCCAGATTTACCAAAATTCTCAAAGATGGACGATCGCTTGAACATTAAAATTTTACTTCACTCATAAAATTTAGCGCTGATTCCGAAAACAAAAGTATTTACATGACCCCACAAAATTTGAAAATGAGGGAATTCCATCATGAGCTTCTACAGGGAAAACTTTGGCAAAATGGTCAATTTTTGTAACATTTAGCTCATAATCAGACCGGAAAAGTCGTCAAAAGTCAGTCCTGGCTCAAATTGTAGATAAAATTGATACACAACTGTCGACTTTCAACATGGTTTTATTATTTTTTGAAAAGGAAACGATTTTTCTCGTTATCGGTGATTTTTTAATACGTCCATTCTACTTTGTAGGGCAGAGGAGCTCTAAAGCATACATGACGAACTAAGAACGGTCTTTAACACAGGTCTTATGGGAGAACGAACGGCTATCCCTTCGTTTCTTAGGAAAATTAAACGGCGTATTTGCCTCGTTCTTTAGTTCGTCATGTTTGCTCTAAAGCAGGTGAAATGGATACCCATTTTGTTTTTTAAGTGAACCTTGCACCCTTTTGGTCAACTTTTGGTATATTAGAAAACAAGATTGTTGTCCCGTTGTACCTTCAAATAAACCACAAAATTTTAAATGAATTTAATTTTATCATTCAAATAATACCAAATAATATTTATTCCTTTTTAAATATTTTCGCAATGGAGCGATCTATTTTGGGAATTAGAAGAAGGGACAAAATTAACTTAAGAATAATAAAAGAGAAAACTAAATTTGCATGGGATATGACTCAAGTAGCGAGAAGGAAAAAATGGGACTGGGCGGGACATTTGAGTCGAACAACAGACGATAGGTGGGCATACAAAGTTACTACAGTACACTTCCGATTATCCGACCTAACTGGGGTAATGGGTGGTTCGGATAATAAAAAGTTCGGATAAAAATCCGGTTCGGATAACGCGGAGAGAGTTCAGATAATACGGAGGTTGGAAAAATTACGGTTCGGATAATACGGAAAAATTCGGTTAATCGAGAGATCGGATAATCGGGAGCAAATTTTTGAGGTCGAATAATACGGCTGGTCGGATAATCGGACGTCGGATAATCGGAAGTGTACTGGTATGTAGATGGGAAAAGATCGAGAGGAAGACAAAAAATAAGATGGGAGGACGCCATTTCAAAATTTATCTGCAACAAGCATTTCCACAGAGTTGCTCAAGATCGGCTGGAGTGGATGCGGTTGAGGGAGGCCTTTGCCCAAAAAATTGGGCTTCTAGATTAAAAATGTATTATCTATAAGTAAGTATGTGTAAAACTGTAAGGCTGATGATAAATAAATAAATAAATAAATAAAAATATTTTCTTTATATCATTTATTAATTTGAATTTATCATTTTATGAGTTACTTTGACTGAATTTATCAAAAAAATGATCGTAATAAAATAAAATTTCTTGAATTAATATAATATGATTTCAATTTATTTAATGTATTTGATCCATTGAATAAAAATATTAGCCGGGTGGACCAGAAAGATGTGACCAGTTAAATGGGAGTTTGCGCTAAATTCACTCTAGCCTCAAAACGCGAAACGTTAGATGTATACTTTGAATACGTTTTTGAGCCGAGTTCTGGACCAAAATGTGCCAAAAACTGACCAATTTGTCAAAATTATCAAAAATTAAAAATCGTTCAAACTTCTATGTTTTACCTGATTTGAAAGTGAAATTTAATGCTGATTCCGAAAAAATATCTGAATAATCCTATGAAGCTTGAAAGTGGGGGAATTTTCAATTTTTTATTTTAGAATTCTTGGCATATTGGTCAATTCTTGGCACATTTTAGTCCTGTAGAAAGTTTAGTAGGGACGCAAATTGAAGATAAAATTGTGATAAGTACAAAATTTGTAGATTTAAAGTACACATCCGACGTTTCGCGTTTTGGGGCTGGAATGAATTTAATGTAAACTCCCATTTAACTGGTATCATCTTTCTGGTCCAGCCGTATATAATTTTAATAATAATTAGGTATTATGAATTATAATTATTGATCAATTAGAAAAAATAATTCAAGTGTAATAAATTATTTTATTATTTTTGTTTCCCATCGTCACTCCATTCTATTTTTTGTATTTTTTAATTTCAATTTGTTTTGCTTTTGTTTTGTCTTGTTTTTATTTTTTATCTTCCCTGTGTGATAGTAATACCCGCTCCATTTGCTCAGCGTATTATATTGAGCATGGAGCGAAAGAAATATGATTTCTATAAAGAATGTATTATTCTGTTCGAAGGATCTACCTGTTTAAAGGACAGGTTTGTGAAAGAATAGATTTGTATTGGGTTGATTTTTTTTTTTTCTTCTTCTTTTTAAAGAGTGACAAAAGAAGAGAATGAAAAAAATCGGAGACCCTACGCCGTGTCTACGTAGTTTTATCAGTTTCATAGTGCACAGATGTATTAAGTACATTAGTTTCATTTTTTTCCCATGCCAAACGTGTTAAGTGCATAGGTTTCACTTTAGTTTCACTATATTTCCCGTGCCAAATGTGGTAAGTGCGGGTAGGGAGGATGGAAAAAATAGTCAATTTAAAGCATAATTAAAATTATTATGTGAAAAGTTTTCCTCCTGATATATTCTCAGAGGTGGACAGATCTTATTGCTGTATTTACTTTTTTATTTTACTCATTAAAATGTGAAGGCTATAGAGAGCCTGAAACATATAAAATCTTTAAATCGCTCTCCTGTAAAATTAGGTTTTTGTCGCTTATGTAATGTGTGCACGAGACCATCGATTTGATATAATAAAATTTATTATTACTATATCTTGAATATACCTAATAAATTTCCAACTTATTCAATAAATTAATCATTTACTTTGAGAAAACTTTTTTTTTTTTTTTCACAATAAGTTGTAAAATTTAAATAATATTAGATCTTTATTTTTTCAAAGTCATATCATATCAACATTTTAAATGGAAATTTAATTTAAAACAAGAAAACTGGTACCAAATAAATATTCAAAAAATGATTATATTATTAATTGATAAATTCAAATTATTAAATAACTCAAGTTGAAATTTAAAATCCCAAAATAGAAATAAATTTATTTGAATAAATTTCAAAATGATTGAATAGAAATTTATTATTATTATTATTCTTAAAATATGGACTGACTTTTTCATGGTAAAAGGGCCACACAAATTGCATAACAAGGTGGCGGCTGATATAATGAGTAATATCACTGCATTTGACGTCCTGTTCTAGAGCTCGCGAGAGTAATGGTAGGTTAGAAGATTCTCCTGCTCCTCCCGCGCAGCTATCTGCCTATATCTCAGCCACAATCCTGTTACTATATTATAGGCCAGAAGATCAGTCTATCCATTAGTCAAAGCGTCTGAGGAACAAACGTTAATTCATGTTTGTTATTCAATTTAACAAAAAATGGTCCTGATAAAATTTTCAGGGCGATTTCAGTATTCCAGATACATATGTTATCAAATTTGTAGAGTTGGATAGTGCTCTTAACATTGTTCTTACAGCAAACCAGAAAAGACATGGTTAACTACAATGCGAAAATTAGTGCCAATAAACGCATATATTTGACACGTTAGCATGACGATCGCTTTGTTATGATTGGCTGATACGCACGCTGCAGCAGCAGTGCAGACTGCATTTCAAATATTCTTGAGTGTAGTAGTAGAAAACACAAGTAAGTGTGTAGTAGTAGTGGTGATTGAACCACGCGATTAGAGCGCTAACGTGGCAAATATATGCGTGATCAGAAATAAAAATTAACTAAGGAGTTAAATATCATTCTCTTCTCTGCAGCGAACTCCTCCGGGGAATGAAAATAAGTACACAATCCAGCAACTTTTATTTAAGATGTTAGAAACACTCTCATGTATGCAATTTGGAACACTGGAAATTCTCTTAAGTCTCTCAATCTTCATTATCCACCAGGTGTGCTAGAGTGCAGAACAAAAATATGATAAATTCATTGTGTTCATATGGAACAGGGCTGAGAAGACTTATTTTCTTTTTGAACGGTTCCGGTTATGAAGGTTCTTGAATTGAACTGTGGGATCCGGTTCCTTTCGGTTCCGGTTCCAGAACCCAATAGCGAGATCCGGATCCTTTTGGTTCCGGTTCCAGAACCCGACAGCGAGATCCGGTTCCTTTCGGTTCCGGTTCCAGAACCCATTAACAAGATCCGGTTCCTTTAGGTTCTAGTTCCAGAACCTAATAGCGAGATCCGGTTCCTTTCGGTTCCGGTTCCAGAACCCGATAGTGAGATCCGGTTCCTTTCGGTTCCGGTTCCAGAATCCTAGAAATACGGGAGGAGAACCGCGTCCTGAACCGGTATTCGGTTCGGGAAACAAAAACGATAATTACGCTATCTGGGAAAAAGTCGAGAACTACAATCTGAACAGGTGATCATGCATGAAAATACATAAGCCGTAACGAAAGAATTGCGTTCATTTATTGAAAATCAAATAGATTTTTGGTACAAATTTTTCCTAAAAATTTTCAGAATATCACTAAATAATCGAAAAATGATGATCTAAATCAGGGCTGAGAACACTTAATTTTCTTTTTGAACGGTTCCGGTTATGAAGGTTCTTGAATTGAATTGTGGGATCCGGTTCCTTTCGGTTCCGGTTCCAGAACCCGATAGAGAGATTCGGTTCCTTTCGGTTTCGGTTCCAGAACCCGATAGTGAGATCCGGTTCCTTTCGGTTCCGGTTTTCACCCCCCCCCCCCCCGATATGGGAGAAACTCTCAGAATCGTTGGGGTTAAGAAATTTTGATCAAACGAGTGAAAAAGTTTTGGAAAGCGTTTGTACTCGGTCTTTCTCTTGATGATTCAGAGCACCGTGAATCCTTCACAATGTTGTGATAACGCTCAAAAATGGTAATTTCTTTTCTGGCTCGTTATCACTAAGTAACTTAAAATGAACCGCGTTCAGTAAGAGCCGGGCCGACCAGCCACATTTGAATACGTTTTGGAGAGCGCAAATTTCTTAATAAAAGGAATTTTTCAAATTTATCACAATCATCTTTGTATTGATTGTCAAATCGTAGCTAGTTGGTTGGTTTTTATGAAAAGCAATGAGCTATAAGTTGCCCAAAATTATCTTCGTTCTGTAACAGCTCTCCGGGAATAAACAGGATAGATTCCGTAAAATTCGTTCAACTCAAATGTACTTCATCACCTGGAGCACTACCTTCGCACCTTTTTGTAACTTACAGGAGACTAGGTACTCGTAATTTGTTGCATTCTTCAAACTCGAATGCTGTCTGTTCGAATACGCGATACAATAAAATTTAAAGCAGATTCTGATGCAATTCTCTTCGTAGAGTGGGCGAAGTGGCTATAAAATTCCTCGTAAAAACAAACGATCGTAAAAATAATTCATCGGTTTTTGCGCGCGTACGCCATCAGCAAGCATCTCAGTTATCGCTCTATCATCATTATCCGCGTCCGATTAATTTCTAACGGAAATATACACAGCAGAGATGAGTCATATAAAGCAATATTTTTACGCACCTAATTTTCAAACCCCCATAGTTCATGACCCAACGAGTGCCTTACTATCGAAGAAAAATATTATAAACGCCGTCGTTTTATTGTATACCTACTTCATTCACTCTAGTCGTCAGGTGGTTAATTTTATCATTGGCGCTGCGTTGTAACTGTACTACGATAATATAAAATTCTATACGATGCCTACTACTGTGTACCTATGGTATAGCAACCTTCTTGTACCAGCGAGTCTGATCGTAATGTATGCGGAGTATTGGTAGCCTTAGCCATGAAACGTAATTAAGAAATAAAAATAAAAACAGCCATATACGCACCGGTACAGCGGAATTCTTATGGTCATCAAAGCGTGCCCTAATCTGACCCGGCCAAGTGTAAATTTACAATTCAGTACGCTCTGGGTAACACTGGTGTAACGATAATTTCCCGGCCAAAATTATTATAATCGCCAGTTCGCTCACCGAATTCAAGGACCGTCATATTTCCACGCGATTAGTTCCTCAATCGTCCAACTTCTAGTCGATATTGTTATAATTTTTTCCCCCTTCCTTGTCACCCAATCTCATTCTTTGGCCGGAGATTTGATCGTATTATCGCAGCTGGAAAACAAAACGCTTTGTACGGAATTAATTGAAACGGATTATAAAAACTAGAAAATCTGTGAATGCAGGGAAAAAAAAAGGTTACAACGTAATTCATGGAAGTGATTTTCTCGTAACTCACTTTTTATGGTGGCAGCTCTGTATACATGTACATAAAATTCACCATGTTATAATGGATTCAATTTTTCCTCTCTTGCTGCGCCCGCAAAAACTGCATTGGTACTATTCACGTCCTTCGCTAGGAGATTAAAAACTACTTAGAGAAGATCGAACGACTTATTCATTTCATTAAACGATGCCATGAGTACATCCAAATGCATAATATTCTCATTATGTCTTATTATTTGTCTCGCGATAGGAGGTTTGGTGTCACGCCACAGTTTCATTTTACTTATTGTTGAATACAAGCGTACTACCGGTGCATTGAAGAATTGAAAATATGCCTATATTTTGTCATCAACTATGCAGAGTTACGAGTAGAAATAGATCATCGCGTCGTTTCGGAGTTCCTTTCCTCCAGTCACTTTTGGGCCCCACAGCGCTAGCATTGGGCGCAATAGATGGGTAGTGTGTGTGACGGGCGCTTCAATCGATCGAAATAAATTTTTGTGAGAGAAGAAGAATTCTTGTTCAAATTCCTCCTCCAAATCGCTTCGTTCCGAAATTATCATTTAAATGGGAAATTACCTTAATCCCGTTTCCAATTTGGTTGATCGTAACGCTCTTAGTGGACAGACAGCCGAAATTAGGTTTGCAACTCACGCGTACACATAGACTAGTAGCATTAACTACCGTGCAAAAAATAATTGACGTTTGTCAGCAAAATTTTTCTGATAACAATCCTAAGAAAAGGGTCTAATGCCGATGAGATTATTTCTGTATGATCACAATTATCAAATCTTTTCTCCAGATCGTCGTTTTTAATAACAGAGCTCGCATACGCGATAAACCAGATCGACCAGATATCTCAGTTGATTTTGAGTAAATGTTGACCAAAAATAGACTGAGGGGGCGCTCTGGCGAGTGACTAATAACAGACCAACTTTTTCAGTCGATTTACTTCCGCTCTTCCCTACCATATTTAGACCACATTTAAAGCAACTTGACAAAATTTTGAATGAAAAAATTAGTCGATCTGTAGGTGATGTAGGTACCATAAAATGGTCTATCCTCAGTCATTGGCCATACTTCCTCTGCAATATGACTATATTTTGACCATTTTTGACCAAAAAAAGAGTCGATTTCTGGGAATTTTTTTTTTTTTTTTTTTTATTATTTATCGAACTGCCCGGAGGGTGACGATATAAAATATTTTCTCATAGTCAATATTTAATCATTGTCAACGAACCACCATCATTGGAATTCTTCTGACGGAAAAGATTGGTAGATTTCTGGGCAACGTAGACGATTATAAAATAGTCTGTTGTAGCCTATATTCAAGCGATATTAACGGATCAATACAAATAGACCCCTTTTGACAAAGCAGAACAATCAAGTTTTGGGCAGTAGAGACAAACGGTCTATAGTTAGATGATTTTAACAAACCACCATTTTCGACAGGAAAACCCAGTCTATATCCAAGGCTTCCTTATGTGAGAGAAGAAAGAAATGAAGATAGCAATCCCGTTAGCAGGATTATATCGAGAGGAGTCCGATTTTGGCCTAAAATTACAATATTAATTAACATACCTTCAATTATTTATAGACAATGTTCAGAAATTTGTGGAATTTATCATGGATTTATACCAATTAATTAAAATTGAATCATTTAATTTAAATAATTTTTTTAAATGAATCTAAATATTATATGTATCTATTTATTTAAATTCAATTTATAAAATTCGTACATTATTATGTAATTTTAATTTTAAATTTACTTATTATAATTTAATTGATATAATATAATAATAACTTTTATTCTTTATCAATTTATAATTCTTAACTTAATTCTTATCAATTTAATTTATGTAAATTTAATATGTAAATTAACTCTTTAAAAATTATTTTTTAATAATGTTTTTATTTGTCATAAATAAACTAAGTTTTGAATATCATTATTTAAATTCATTGAAATGATTAAATAATTCATTCTCATTTAAAGGATCAAATATGTTAAATAAATTGAATGATATAAAAAGTTATTTAGTTTCAATTTTTTTAGTTGTTTTATAATAATTTTTATTGAAAATTAATATAAATATTTTTATTAAATAAATAATTCCGAAAAAAATTAATAATTTTGATTAAATCAACTATATCAAGAAAATTTAAATAAGATCTTTATTTTTTCAAATTAATATTATATTATAAACTTCTTAAATAAAGTTGAAATTTAATTTCGAAAAATAAAATTGATATAAAATTAAAATTTAAAAAAATATATAATATTCCTGTTGGAACTTCTTAAATTGAATATAATAAATCTAATATTTTTATGATTAGTAGAATATGTTCATTTATTGAATAATTTCATTATTAAGCATAATAATTAATTTTTAAATTTTAAATTTGAGGAGTTATCTGTCAAAAGGGCGTCCTTCGGTCAAAACATTGATTGAAAAAATCGTTTTGAAGTTTCAATGTGAAATAACTTTTGATGGAGTGATTTATTGTAAAAAAGTTATTCTTTGAAATTTGTTCAGTTTTTCTCTGTGAATATAACGCTCAATTATCTTCTTTGTAAAATGAGTAATATTTATTTAAAAAGGTTAGAAAGTAGAGTACCTCGGACGCCCTTTTAATCGAAATAAGGAAATTTAGAAAATTTTTGGTTTGGGCGGCCATCTTGTTTTTGTTATCAGTCTTTGAACGCGTTACGCTCTTTGAAGTTTGAACTTCGAACAGCTCCTTCATTATTGTCTAGTTTACTTCTTTTTGAGAATATTTTAAAAAAATACATACCTATAATCCTGGGCGGCGATTTGACTAACAAAACTTCAACAAAGTATGCACGCATTTCCATAACTGAATAAGTACCTACAAACGGCAGTTGAACAAAGTTGCGATCTTTGTTCGTACTTCATCAAAGTTTATCAGTGGAATATTGCCACCCGCCTCGTATTTAAATCTTCGTCTGCGTGTATAATTCTTGAGTATTTTTATCTAATACCTACCTGACCCATCTCCTTCATTCTCACATCTTCCTCATTAATATTATAATGATGTAGATGTTGGATTATCAAGTTCTAATATAATATATTGTTCTGAAGCTCTGGTTTTTTTCTACCTATTTTTCAATATTCTTTGAGTTCCACTTCATGATGTACATTTCAAGTTTGCTATGTAAGTTCATAAAAGATTCAAAGTGACGTATATAGAGTAGTACCGTACGTGCGGGCTATTTTGAGTACGCATGTTCAAACTTTATGATGTACGTCTACTCAATAATATTCTGATTTATGACCCGTACAAAGTTCACCTAAAATTTCCGTATTTTAGCAGATATGAGGGTTCAAATATGATGTTTTGAAGTTGGAATATAATAGTTTGAATCATAAAAAATTCAAAAATTACAAATTTCCAAAAAAGGGCGTCCGCCCGACAGACGCCCTTTTGACAGATAACTCCTCATTTTATTTTAAATAATATCTTCATTTATCTACAAGTTTGCGAGCAATATGATAGTTGATTCATTCCTATGAAATCGGTTGGAAATTTTGGGCAAAAATGAGTGACTGTAGTTTGCACGAGAATAGACCAAAAAAAAGGAGTAAAAATATTGGTAGATGTTGAGGAAAAATCTACTCAAAATGGATCTAGGTATCTTCCAAAATAAAGAATGGGTCGAAATGTATTCCGCATAGTGATCAAAAATCAACTAAAAATATGATCAAAATTTAGTAGGAATAATGTCAGACCAACAATCAACTGAAATAAATAGACAAAATTTGGTCGATTTATCTCAAAAATTTACTAAAAATCAACCATTTTATGATGGTACCATAATATTTGGTCTTTTTTCAGTCGTACGACCAAAAACCAACTAATGTCGACCATATAGTGATGGTCGATTTGGTTTATCGGGTACGTCAATTATTTTTTGTACGGCAGTTAAGTCTATATTTTGTTTGTTGCAGACAAAATGCGTATAGGTAGTCATAATACGTCCTACGGAAAATCACCATCATGTTTGAATAGGGAGCTCGAGAGCAGGGGTGCTTAGCCAATTGCATTGCCTAAAAACTTAGCTAAAAGCTAACCCTCCAAATTGATTGGCTTCAGCTATCAGCTCACGGCTAACCCAGTCTCACTAGCTAACAGCTAGCTAATTTTGAATCACAATATATTGGCTAATGGCTAAGAGCTAAAAGCTAACGGCTGAAAGTAGGGGTGGGGGTCATTTCAATGTGGAGGTATGAGGTGTGGGGTTAGCAATTCCAATTTGAATGGCTAACGGCTGAGCTAATGGCTAACATATTTCATTGACTAGCTAACGGCTAGCTAATTTTTGATGAAAATTGCTCGGCTAACGGCTAATGTCTTCGGCTTAGCTGAGCACCCCTGCTCGAGAGCAGGTAAAATGGTCATCCATTTTGTTTGTGACTGACTGACAGCTGACGGCTTCATTACAGGATAAGAGCGCAGGCCCGTCTGACTTCCATCTTGTTTTCCAATGTTAACCAAGGGGGTGCTAAATTCATTTTATAACCAAAATGGTTGTCCATTTTATCCATTCTCGAGCTCCTTAGTTTGAACAATGCGGTAATGGTGGGATTGCAATGATGATGATGCGCACAAGTTTTGACGCTCATCTCATGTATGATTAAGTGCTCATTTTGATCTAGCTTCTGAATTTCCTTCAGATTATATTCAATGTGATTAATTGCCACAAAACTAACCTCTTTGGAAGGATTTAATTGCATTTTCCATGACTGGTTGAAAATAAGGGGAGTAAATATTGAAACCCTAGAAGAAATATTTTTCCGACATTGTTGTAACTGTGTAACATAACACTTTTCTCTTCAGTTATTTTACTCATCGTTTGATTTCATTTTTGTTCTTATTTGTGATTTTCAGGTGAGTTTCAATATCCATAGCGCATTTGACAAAATGTAGATGAGTCTTTCTAACGAGTTCGAATCTTAATTGTGCGGTCTTTCAAGAGTCATTGTGGTTGAAAATTTAGGCTCCGAGCTTTGCGGTAATATTACTTACTAATTAATGAATTTTTCTTAATTAAATATCGAGCTTTGAATGTAGTTAGGTTGCAAAAATGTTCACGGGTCGTATGCAAAAGCGTTAATATTTGTGGGGACAAAGCGTTACTCCAAGATGTATGATCAGAGTGATACATAGACTTCTAAGAGGAGTGAACGTTCAAAATGGCGGATCGGAACTTCTCGTAAAAGACAATATCTCTTGTTGTATGGGTCAAATTTTCAAATTGTTTCTTTCCAATAGAGAGAAGAGTGTTTCAAATAACACATTAAGCCTGCCGCACATCTTGTGCTGAATTCTTTGTGGTACGTTCTACCCGCCAAAAACCGTCTTTTACAAACATAACTAAGAATTGGTCTCCTATCGAGGAAAGTTTTAGACCAAAAATGTTCCTCGTAAAATTAGTTGTAGAAACATCTACTCGTATTTCAACTCTACTATAAGTCCAATTATTGATTTAAAAGATCCGTCGAAAGTTCAGAACCTCTGGGAAAAAATCCTTATGCGCGTAAAAAAACGATAATTATCCGGAGTCGCTTGTGTGTCGCATGTGCAGCACCACCCGTCATCCATAATGGAGTAGGTGCGGGTTGTGTATGCATTTAATATTGTTTCCTCCAACACCGGAATCGACCCTTTCGGGTATAACTTCAGTGAAAATTATCCGGGGTAGCTAAATAAATAAAGTTCTTGTTTCATGTCTGTTCATGTGATGCTCCTTTCTCCTGCACTTTATCTTTTTTTTTTTTTTCGAATTAGAGCTAAATTTTTCCAGACATTTATAATACATCGCTTTTTTCCAAAAGCTCACAACTTTTAAAACCTCTTCAAGCTTATAACTAGACTAACAATAAAATTCAAATAGACTACTATATGTAGTAAATTTCATGAGAAATTTTCTGTTTGGAATTTTCTCCTGTTGAAGCTCCATTTTTTTTTCTTTTAGATTTGAAAACAATCTCCAAAAGTTCAGAATTTTCGACACACTTTGGAAGAAATTTCAGGATGTCTATTTCGTAAAAAATTTTACGATAAACATTTTTTGTTGGAAATTTTTAGATCTCGATGATATTTGCAAAAAATCAACTTTTTCCCAAACGCTCTCAACTTTCGACGAAAGTAAAGTTAAAATGGTTATTTCTACAACAAATTTTACGTGGAATGTTTTCCTAATAGGAGTCCAATTTTTTGAGATACTTGCGAAAAATATTTTTTGGAGGGCTAAAAAGGAGCACGTACAGGATGTGAGGGCGGGGTTATTTTCTTTCATTGGAAGAAAAAAAGAATCCAACATGAGATATTTGCTTTCACCACGAAGCCAATCCGCCATTTCGAACATCGAGATATTCATGATTTTTTTTTTTTTTTTTTTTGTAATATGAACCCTTTATATCCTGGACTTACGCTTCATCGCTCCCAAATCGTACCAAAAATCACTATTTTTCATTATGGCCCATGGACTATTCACATTCCATGTCAAACTCGAAACAGCCAGGAGAAGCCAGATTACTAAAATTTATAGCGATGTCCTGTTTTCGGTTGTGGGAGAAGGGTATTCTTTTTTTAATGAAAATGTTGCTCGTTTTTTAACGTAGACCGTCTATGTAACCATCGAAGACTCCAACATTCTTGGAATTGTATAACGGAAAGAGTAGCGACATACGGATATTTCATTCATGAGACCTCTCCCATTTTTTCTAATATCAAGTGGCACTTTGAATATTTATATATTTGTACCTTAGAAGTAGGTACCTGTGCTCAACATAAAGCTGTTCGCGTGTATAACACCGTTAAATATTGTTAAATACATTCTTTATCTGACATTTTACCTAAGAGACTCTACCATCCTATCCAACTAAGGTCTGTATTTCTTCAATCGAAGACACGTATATTTTCAATGTATCTTTCAAGTGGTTCTTTAAAATATTCGGAATAAGTCACTTTAAAGAGTCGGCTAACATTTTACCAAAAGAGATATAGTGGTAGTTGAATATCATACCTTAAAAATTCGAGATTATAAAGAATAACAGTACTGCAAAACGTTTTGGTCGTTTGTATATGCAGACTACCAATGTCTGATGGCCTCGTCTGGTCCCGTATTGAAGTTTACTTTTGCACCTGAAGTACTCGTATAATATAGAAGGAGGAAAAACGTGTTTCGAAGTTTCCGATCGAGACTACATTTCTCATTTTTCAGCAAAACTGTCCTCCCTCTTTCGTTGTGTATTCGACTTGTAAAACAATATTCTCGCTCATAATTACATGCGGAATAAACAGTGAAGTGTAGAGGATCGAATTCCGTGGAAAGCTCGAGTTTCAATGCCCGCCCTGTGCTTAGTAGCGGAACGTCAGAATGAATATCTTTAATTATCGGTTAGCGGTTTTAGTTTATTTCGTACATCCACGCAGCGGTACCCTGCATTATAAATCTCGTTGTTGATTTTCGCACATTTTTATTCTTCCGGTGCGTGATTCATTCGCGACGAGTCTCGTCCGCTAGACGAAGATCGTCGATTACAATAAGAACAATTTCGCACCAATTAGTTAATTTACGCCGATGCCTTTAATGAAGATATGACCTACGTGAATATGTGATGCTTTGTGTATAAGAAACCAAGTTCTGGGGTTTCTCACCTCCCTTATCGCAGGAATTGAAAGCGTTACCATGAAATATGCGCGCTATGAAAAGGCCTTATTCCGATAAATTAGAGTAATCTTTTATGAAAATCGGGTTTGTTGTGCCGTTAAAAGTAGATCTGCTACGACACCAACTGAAAATTAAGTCGCTGAATTTGGTTCAAGACATTTTCTTGTGAACCTGGGTGTTGTGATTCGAGCGTCGTCGTCGTGGTAGTCAAGTCCCGACACCACCATTAACTCTTCGCTTACGTGCCCGGATCCGGGTTGGTGGAGAGGGTTGGTGATGGTGGCGTGACTGCTTATAGATGATGCGCAGAAGCTCGTACAGTTTTCCCGATCGCTGCTACGGGTAGAGAGGGCTTTTCTGATGGCAAAAGGAACGAGGTGCTCAAATTTTTCGCTCGAGTTTTTCATTTAGCAACAACCTCCATCCTTTAAGTGTTGTGTCTTTCTATGGTTTTGGTTTTAATCTTTGGTGGGTAGTGATGATTAAAATTTTCCAGTGACAACTAGAAATTTCGTAGTCTTGGCCGAAACATAGGAGCTCCATGGTCGTGGTCGACATTTTCCAAGGTTGTGATTAAAATCTTTCATAGTAGAGGTTGTGCGCAGGTTTGTCGCAGCGCATCAAAATTCTGCTCCGTTCGTTACAATGTAGGTCTATAAGTTCCCCGCTCTCCACCAGCCTTGTGACATTGCCGTAGATACCCTAGTGCGAGCAATTTTTTGAAAAATTATAAAAAATAAAAAATTCACTTTGAACCATTTTTTTTTTTTGTTTGAAATGTATAGCTTGTAATAAATTAATTGTTTATTCGAGCCAATTCTCAGCTTTCTACAATAATTCTTTCTTTTCCTATGATTTTTTGAAAATTGCTACTGTGCTATGAGACTCTGTGTTGTTTGAGACTAAGCCTAAAGCGCGATCTGGAAAATTGTTAAGAAATAACGACATATTGAGGGACAACAGTTTGTACAGAAAAGATACGCTTGTGTCCATATCTCTATTAGGTACTGTGGAGGAAACAGACGAACACGGAAGAGTGCTGGTCTTTGCCACATCAGTCACGTAATATTGAAGTTCTCTGTCAAAACCGCAGGCAACTTGTTTTCATTATATTTGAAAAAAAAAAAAAAATTTAAAAATTGTCCTTTCGGAAAAATCGCTTAGAAAAATATCTGGCAACAAATTGGGGTTAATTTTCTATCTACAATCAGGAATTCCATGGTTATGGTCGAAATTTTCCATGGTCGTGGTTGAAATCTTTCATGGTCGTAGTCAAAATTTTCCATTGATATCATAGGAATTCCAAACTTATCAATTTTAATATTTAATATATCTGAATTATTATTTTTCTGTTTTTTTTTTCTGTACATAATTATAATTCAAATAAGTAATTTAACTTACTCTTCAATAAAAATTTTTATTTAATTATATTTAAATTGAATTTTTTTATATCATTAATAAATTTTGTAGTCAATTTTCCTGGGTTGTGGTTAAAATCTTCAATGGTTGTAGTTCAAATTTTCCGTCTAGAACCAGGAATTCCATGGTTCCTGTCAAAATTATCCATTCACATCACTGGACTTTTATGGTCATGGACTCATGGTTAAAATTTTTCATGATTGTGGTGAAAATCTTCCATTGTCGTGGTCGGAATTTTCCAGAATTCTATGGTTGTGGTCAAAATGATCACAGAAATTCACCTCAAGAAAATTCCTCGTGGCTGAAAATTCACCGCAATAAAATTTGCCGCAGGGACAGGGTCAAGTTCACCGTGACCAAAAAAAATTCTCCAACGTGGAAAAAAATTCACTGCGCTGAAAAAAAAATTAATTTCTGTTTATGGAAAATTTCATGAATTAAAGTAAACGTACGAAAACTACCTCCTTCCTCCATGGAATCGGTAAAAAGTGAACAAGGTGCAAAAGAGAAACAGTGAGCAGCTTTCATTCTTTTTTACATGTATTTTTAAACGGATTTGACATCGGTGACATACCTGCAAAGGATTCCTATGTGGATTTCTGAATAGCTGACAGGTATCACAATATATTCTTATCAGTCTTATCAGTTAATTTTTCTCGCTGAATTAGTTTTTCTCATTCTTATTGTTGAATGAGACTTACACTGATTAAACTAATACAATATCACGTTTTGGGGGAAAAAAAATGATATTTGGTGAATTTTCTGTGTTCAATTTTCTTGCGGTCAATTTCCCTCCGTGGTGAATTATTTGGGGCGAATTTTTATGGAATCGTCAAAATTTTCCATGGTTGTGGTCGAGATCTTCCATCCTATAGAAATCTCAGTCTCGGTCAAAATTTTCTATCCAAAAAGTGAGAATATGGAGGTTGTGGTCAAAATTTTCCATGGTTGTATTTAAGATTTTCTACGTATTCTTTAGAAATTCCAGTGTGGGTCAGAATGTTCTATCCAAAACATAATATGAATCCAATGGTTGTAGTCAAAATCTTCTATCTTTGGAAATTCCAATCTTGGTCAACATTTTCTGTCCACACCATAAGAACTCCATTGTCGTGGTTAGAATCTTCCATGGTTCTGGTTGAAATTTTCTATCGTTGTTAAAATTTTCCATGCTAGTGATTGAAATCTTTTATGGTTACCCTTGGGATTAAAATGTTCCATATTTTAACGATTCCAGAAGCTGAAGGCAAAAGTCAGTTGTATATTTTTCAAAACCAAAACCAAAGCTCAAACTATAATTTCCAAGGTCGTGAGTTTGACCCAAAATCTGAGGCTAAATATTTGAAAATTTTCTCTACAGCCGCTGATAGTTGGAGGATCGAAGCACCTTTGCAGCTCTCTCGATGACTTATTACACTAATTCATGCTCTCATTCTCTTTTTAGCAGAGAACCCACTATCGCTTTTGTTGAGGGGGTATTTAAAGAAAACGAACGCGAGCACAATCAAATTGTGACGTCATTATTTTCGGGACTTGGAAAAATTTCACCCCCTAAGCCTTAAATATGATTGGTGGAGGACTTAGGAAAGTTTCAGCTCCTGAGCCATATATGATAGGGGGGGGGGGGGGACTTGGAAAAATGTCAACCCTCAAGCTTTATATAACAGGAGGAGGACTTCGAATAAAAATTTCTACTCTTGAGCTATATATGATAGAAGAGGGGACTTGGAAAAATTTAGACTCTTCAGCTATTATGATAGAAGCTTAGAAAAGTTTCATCTTCTGAGATATATATGGTTGGTGGGGAGCGGGACTTTGACAAATTTCAGCCCTCAAGTTTTCTATGATGGTAGGGGGACTTGGAAAAATTTCCACTGTCGAGCTATATATTACAGGAGAGGGACTTAGAAAAATGACGGCCTTCTTGAAATTGCAGCGCGTTCAAGTTGTCACATCATCATTTTCGAGGCTTAGAAAAACTTCAGGTTCTAAGCTTTATTATGATAGGAGTGGGACTTGGTAAAATTCTCGAGAAAAATTTCGTCTCTGGAGCTATAGATGATAGGAAGGAGACTTGAAATAATTTTAACTCACGAGCTATATATAATTATGATGAATGAGGGACTCGTAAAATTTCGATTAACGAGCTATATATGGTAGAAATTTCAGCGCGTTCAAATAGCAGTAGAGGGACTTGGATAAAATTTCAACTCGAGCTGTATATGACAAGAAAGGGACTTGAAAGAATTTTGACTTCCGACCTACACATGGAAGGAAAGAGACATATATAGGAATGTTTCGCTTCAAAATGAATGCAGATGTACAAAACGCAAGTTGCCACAGCTGATTAATCAGGTGACACCCGCTGCCAATGCAATCTTGCAATGGCATCTAATTTCTTTCTAGTTCTTGGCTAGTTCAATTTTTATTCCTCTTTCGGATCTAAATTCATAAAATTAACCATAATCCGCCTTTGCTAATTCCAGCGAAAGTGTCATAAGTGCACCAACCATCCTACACGATTCTCTCGTCCATAAAATATCAATAAAAAGGTAGAATTCGATTTGATTAGACTCATTTTAAAGACAAAATTTGAGAAGACACCCACCTCCGAAGTTCGTTGAATAAAAATTTTAAATCTATAAAGCCTCTTACGAAATTTTTACTTTTTATTATTTTTCGAGTGGTACTCAATTACGTAGTTTTATAGGTAATAGAGGTTGATCACTTCTTCCAGTTCGTTTAACCCTGGGCTCAAATTTCGTACGCTATAGATATCGTATTCTATTCCGAAGGAAGCCTACGTTAAACGAGCTAAAATAAAAGCGAAAAATTCTAAACATCATCAACTCGGATCATCCAGATAGAAAGAAAATCGCGAAGGTCAACTAATGTAGCCTTGTATAGATACAGAGAAAGAATAGAAGACGGGTTTTCTTTGTTTTAGGGTAATTCAGAATCGATTTCGTATTATAGCTCAAATTTATTGGAATTAAGCGTTCGCGTATAAAGTCTAAACAATAAAAATCGACGGTAGAAACGTTCGCATATCAATTCTGGACGTCAGTTTCGAAATTTGTTCCGCGAAAATATTAATCTTTAACGCATTATTTGTCGAGCGTATAGCTGTTGAAGAGAGCTTCTCCTAAGCCTTGTTGTCAGACAGTTGCAGATGCTTTTCGTGCTAAACCATCTTATACGGTTAACGAACTTGATCGTGTGAAGAAATGGACACCGCAGCATCCTCGCGCGTTTCTCCATCTAGGAAATACAATATAGCGTGTGTGTAACTTACGGGCATGATGCGGTTTTGTCACGTAGGTGATAAACGAAAGCACTCGAGAAATATACGATGCGTAAATCAATTTTCATTTTCTCAAAACGTTTTCAGGTTAATAAACTGCCTTATCGAGTGTTCTCTTCACTGATGATGAAGAAAAGAATAAAAATCTATGGAAGAAGCGTAATTTAAAATTGTGATTTATTCATTAAGGACCGGTTTCGCTGAAAAGTATCTTACGACGGAAAACCTATTATTAAAATTTTCACATTGTTTCACATAGATGAATAGAGTCACATGTAAATCAAAATTTTCGAATTTGGTCACAATCAACGAAACCGGTTCTTTTGGGCGATTCAAATTCCTATAAAATGGTGCCCGAGGCTTAGCTTTGACAGAACACTTGCCCAGGTGTTACCTGCTTGATGGTGATTTCCATAGCTTGCAAGCAAAAGGTGGGTAGACTGAACTTCCTAAGGGTCGTGAATAATGTGGACTCCGTCGTCTTTCCTGCAGGAAGTTCTAGTCTGGTGGCAGAGTCACTTCGAAAATCCCGTTCAAGTATGGTGCACCCTAAGGACTGACCCTGCAGCACTCCACAAGTAACTGGGCGCTTTACTGTACCAGCGGACGTCTCTGCTTGAATTTCTCGCCAGCTAATTATCCTGAGCAGTATGCAGGCACTTTTAATATCTTATATAAATCTAACGACGACATACTCAACGATTAAAACGTACGGAGTAATTTGAATAGAGCCACAGAAATGAAAATACACCGGAGCGCTTTCGATTAAAAAACCATTGTCAACGGGGACGTGAAAGCAACTGAACCAACTCCGGCCGGCAACAAGAACTACCGAGGAGGACATGACTGAACTAGCGAGTCATCACAATGTGAATCATACTCGTAAACTAATTCAATCAAACCCTCATCAGGTATGTACCTGTTGAGCACATTTAGGTTATCGTTATTCAGATGGCGAATAATTTCGATGTGTTCTAGCGCGGTACGTTTGAAAGCCGAGGACTCTCTATGGAGGAGGGACTTGGATCCCTCTATGAAACCATGGCCAGTGGTAATAAGATGGTCCGCAAATGCCGAATCACCCAATTTCTTCTTTTCCCACGCCTTCCTATGCTCATCTATTCTAATTTTGAGCTGACGTCCAGTCTCGCCTATATAGATTCCATTACAATCATTACACTAAATTTTGTAAACCCCGCTTCTTTCGACCAGTGGGATGGGGTCCTTTAACTTAACGAACAAGCTTTTTACAGTGTTAAGAATGTAAAACACTGACCGAAACCCAAATGGGCGGAGGACACGACCTAATTGGGAAGAAAATTTTCCCAAAAACGGAAGCCTAATCCAACGTTTCCTACTATCTGATGCTGGATTACGGGGGAGGGAGGTAGTGGAATCAAGGCATTTCCGAATCAATTTCTTATGGACCATCAAGTCAATATCCAAGCTGATCTCGTTCACTCTGGCCAAGTGCTTTATAGTCAAAAGCTCCTGTTGAAAAGCGAGCTGACCTAATGGAATACTCGTCAACCGATGGATATAACTATTAAAACCGGCATATTTGTGAGTAACCGGGCAGAAAGATCTGCCGTGGACAGTAATATCGGTCGAGGTATCTTTTCTATATATGGCGAATTCGTGGGCACCTTCTCTATTAGAGATAGTAAGGTCCAAAAAATTTATAGATGAACCGCCTACTTCCAACTTGAATTTGATGGATGGGTATAAACTGTTAAGATACCTGAGAAACTCCAAAATGAGATCCCGTTGACCGGTCCACAAACACAACACATCATCGACGTACCTGTGCCAATAATATATATGACTCAAAAACCCCTGACCAGAGGAAAAGAGATCAAGCTCAAATTTAGACATGAAGACCTCCGAAATGAGGGAACCCAGAGGAGAGCCAATAGGGATACCTACCTCCTCAGGAAATTCGAAAAATTTGCCTTCAAATTTGCAAAAGTTGGCAGACCAACAAATATTGAGTATATTAAAAAATTCTGCCAACTCTTCGTGACAGATATTAGATTGGATCAAAAGGTCTCCCATATGTTGTATGGCAGTAGCTCTAGGGATACTCGGAAATAAGCCGACGACGTCAAAGGAACATAGGGTTGAATCAGGCGGAAGAATGTCATCCTTAAGCTTATTAGCCAAAGAGACCGAATTCTTCACAGAGTAGGATGACTCAAATTCCACTCTAGATTTGAACCAACGGTCCAAAAATTTCGCGCGGTTGAAACTTTTGGATAACGCTGACGTCAGTACTCACTTCCTGGACAGCGGAAGCATTCAAATTTAGGAGGGAGCTAAGCTTCTTATTTTTCTTACGTTTCAATTTAGCCTCAAAAGACCGACATTTAAGGTTGACCGACTTAATAAACAGATCCAACTCACCCGGCGAAAGTAAAGCAGACGGATTATAAATTGTAGTAATGTTGAGTTTGAGAGTGACGAGTTGTATCTCTTGGAGAAGGGGTTAAAATTCGGGTTACCCCCTCTTAATAATGCTAACACTTTCGCCAATGTTGTTGCGGACCTGGAAACAAAAATTGGGCCTGGGGTTAATACTCAGAAAGAGTGTGCCGCCTTTGTCCGCGATACCCCCCTCCCTCGTATAAATGATCTGGCTTTTGAGCTGATTGAGAGGATCAAGAGGAAGGTCAGGGAGGAGGGCTTAACCATTACTAAGGCTGATAAAGGGAATGCCATGGTCGTTATGGATAAGTCCTCTTACGTCTCCAAGGTCTATGACGTTCTCGACCAGTGTGGCGCCAAGGAAAATGCGGATTTCAATTTTCCAAATCACGTCAAAGAAGTTTGACGTGTTATAAATAATTGTGAATTTATTATTAAGACCCCTAAGCTTGAAAGAATGCTTCTTGAGCCCAATCCAGTGGCGCCCCTCTTGTACGGGCTACCTAAGGTTCATAAGAGGGACACCCCGATGCGGCCGGTCGTTTCTTTCGTGTCTTCCCCCACGTACTTCTTGGCGAAATTTTTGGACCGTTGGTTCAAATCTAGAGTGGAATTTGAGTCATCCTACTCTGTGAAGAATTCGGTCTCTTTGGCTAATAAGCTTAAGGATGACATTCTTCCGCCTGATTCAACCCTATGTTCCTTTGACGTCGTCGGCTTATTTCCGAGTATCCCTAGAGCTACTGCCATACAACATATGGGAGACCTTTTGATCCAATCTAATATCTGTCACGAAGAGTTGGCAGAATTTTTTAATATACTCAATATTTGTTGGTCTGCCAACTTTTGCAAATTTGAAGGCAAATTTTTCGAATTTCCTGAGGAGGTAGGTATCCCTATTGGCTCTCCTCTGGGTTCCCTCATTTCGGAGGTCTTCATATCTAAATTTGAGCTTGATCTCTTTTCCTCTGGTCAGGGGTTTTTGAGTCATATATATTATTGGCACAGGTACGTCGATGATGTGTTGTGTTTGTGGACCGGTCAACGGGATCTCCTTTTGGAGTTTCTCAGTCATCTTGACAGTTTATATCCATCCATCAAATTTACGTTAGAAGTAGGCGGTTCATCTATAAATTTTTTGGACCTTACTATCTCTAATAGAGAAGGTGCCCACGAATTCGCCATGTATAGAAAAGATACCTCGACCCATATTACTGTCCAAGGCAGATCTTTCTGCCCGGTTGCTCACAAATATGCCGGTTTTAATAGTTATATCCACCGGTTGACGAGTATTCCATTAGGTCAGCTCGCTTTTCAACAGGAGCTTTTGACTATAAAGCACTTGGCCAGTGTGAACGAGATCAGCTTGGATATTGACTTGATGGTCCATAGGAAATTGACTCGGAAATGCCTTGATTCCACTACCTCCCTCCCCCGTAATCCAGCATCAGATAGTAGGAAACGTTGGATTAGGCTTCCGTTTTTGGGGAAATTTTCTTCCCAATTAGGTCGTGTTCTCCGCCCATTTGGGTTTCGGCCAGTGTTTTACAATCTTAACACTGTAAAAAGCTTGTTCGTTAAGTTAAAGGACCCCATCCCACTGGTCGAAAGAAGCGGGGTTTACAAAATTGGGTGTAATGATTGTAATGGAATCTATATAGGCGAGACTGGACGTCAGCTCAAAATTAGAATAGATGAGCATAGGAAGGCGTGGGAAAAGAAGAAATTGGGTGATTCGGCATTTGCGGACCATCTTATTACCACTGGCCATGGTTTCATAGAGGGATCCGAGTCCCTCCTCCATAGAGAGTCCTCGGTTTTCAAACGTACCGCGCTAGAACACATCGAAATTATTCGCCATCTGAATAACGATAACCTAAATGTGCTCAACAGGTACATACCTGATGAGGGTTTGATTGAATTAGTTTACGAGTATGATTCACATTGTGATGACTCGCTAGTTCAGTCATGTCCTCCTCGGTAGTTCTTGTTGCCGGTCGGAGTTGGTTCAGTTGCTTTCACGTCGCCGTTGAGAATGGTTTTTTAATCGAAAGCGCTCCGGTGTATTTTCATTTCTGTGGCTCTATTCAAATTACTCCGTACGTTTTAATCGTTGAGTATGTCGTCGTTAGATGTTTCTGGTCATATTTTAGAGAACCGAATTAATTCTATCCTATATAAAGTTGACTTTTCTCCTCTCGAATTCATAATTCCAAGTTCCAATTTTTCGTGCGTTTTAAAATTGACGCAGTTCTCTTGATGGATTACGTTGATGGAAGAAACAAACGTGGATATCCTCACTGATCACGAACAGGGGCACTTGTACTGCGAGTATTTCCTGTATGTATTTTCATACTTCGTTAATGGCGATTGCATTGTTGTTGCTTTCGCTAGCTTGGATGAGCCCAGCGTAGGTAAGATGCGGCCAACGCGCTCGACAATACGAATGAAATTTCCGTATTAGAGGCGAAATGACCGTATCGAGTGGCCTGAAATTACGCATATTGCGGGTCAGACAAATTCACCCGATCCGATCCTGTCTAACCTGAAATTTATTTTCTCTTCCTCTGGCGTCGCGATGTCTTTCGAACTTTTGATTTTCAAACGTCTCCATCGAACAATCATCAATATCATCGGTCGGCCGGAATTTTTTCATTTTCTGTCGCCGTCCAACACGCAATATAGCTGGCTCTATCCGGTGGCGAAATAATCGAAGTTAACGAACCGTTCATGCGTACGGTACAGCTGCACCGTGTACAAGAGCACATTCACGTTGAATTTCCTGTACACGTACTTTGTACTTCTTGTAGTGTACCTAGATCACATCGGGTCATAACCCCTCAGCATGTGTGCGGCCAGTTTCTATAGAGGTGGAAAAACAGCGAATGCGGAGGACACTTGATTTCCTCAACCGAATAAAACGTTGCGACGAGCCTGATAAACCTATATATAGGTCTATCGCGAATTAATGAGTCGATGTCACGTTTCTGGGTCAGTTGATCGATCACTGGAGGCGACGAAGCGATTAATTTTTGCTACTTCTAATTTGTATATAAAGAGAATTATTTCAGATCGCTGATGATGATAAATTTAACGAAATTAGCGAGAGTTGGCGACGAATTCGGAGGAAAATGAGAAAAATAATACCGCGTAAGCGGACATCGTCGTTTAGGTACATTTTAAAAAATATTATCGGCTCGAAACTAATTAATAGGTCGATTATAACTGGTTACGGACGGTCTTTTTGGGAAGATATCAAAAATCACTTTCGCGGAGAAAATGTCATGCCTTAAATCGTTCACTTTCCTTTTCAATGACTTGCAGCTAAAGGAAAGACTGTACTCGTATTTCTTGGAAACGGTAAAAACTTCAAATACACACAGATTCACGTTTATAGGCCTACAATAAAAGTCCGAGAGGCGATTAAAAATACGGACGGATGATCCTTAATGTAATCTTCTTTTGATCACTTTTTGTATTGAGATATTATAGGTAATATTGATAACCTGCCCTACTGATATCCATTTAGCTAACTGTGGTTCATTCAGATTTTTGCTTTCGTGAGGTTTATGATCCACCTGACTATTCTCAACAAGATATTCTAAAGAATCGTTTCTATCGTCTTACGGGACATTTTCAACTTCAAAGGTCAATAATTTCAAAGCCCGTATATTAACACATACAACCTCTTTAAGTAATAATTGGTGTAATTCCTTTGGGCAAGCTTGCCATCGGCGGATACAAAAGTATTTTGTTCTTTATTACTAATTACACCAATTATTATTTAAAGACGTTGTGCAAATTATTGACCTCTGAAACTTTAGCTTTTGGCTGTGGGAATAAAAAGCTGTAGCTTTCGGCGTGAACTTCCGACCTAAGAAAATAAGTAGGTAATTTGGCTCAAGAAAAATATGAAAAAAATACTGCCAACTTTTGGCTTCAGCTTTCAACTTTTGGCTGGCTGCAATGCTCTGGTGAAAATTGTTGTGTTTTATATCCGTTAGGGGGAAAAACACGGTCTACAAAAAAAAAAAAAAAAACGACAAAACAAAAATTTTTGAGTTTTGGCAATCACAACGTGACGCGTTCCATTGTTCTGGAGGTTAAAAATTTCCAGTTTGTATGTTGTGCGATCAAGTGCGGCAATACATTAAGTGTATATCCCGTTCTAAGAAAGTTGTTTTATAGCATTAATGAAACCATCTCATTGACACATTGAAGATAGCGCCAAATTCAGTACCACTTACTTTTCAAATGCGGATAGTTTAAACATTTATTACTTATTAATTTTCGTTGGTTGTGAATTGCAAAAGTGTCAATTTCCGTTGAAAGAATTACAAATTTTCCAAATTCTTGACCTCAGAACTACCGCTCGTCATTCTCCATCGCACTGGAAATTTGAGAACACCAGAACACATTATGCACCTTTTCCACGTTTACTAGCATTGATACCTCTATTTGTCGTTTTGCATTTGCCACAACGCGTTCTACTTCTCTCAAATGTTTGTATTGTGAAATTTCATGGTTTTTTCCCTTGTGGAAAGACGGCAATGCGAAATTTTTCCTTGGTGCCAACACTTGATTTTTGTTTGTTTGTCACTTTGCATTTACCGGAACGCGTTTTGCTCTTCTTAAAGTGCGCGTCATGTAAAATTTTTGTACTTGCTACAACGCGTTCTGTTCTTCTGAAAGAAGTTGTTACAATAAATCTTAGCTTCTTTTTGCCTTGAAGATCGACCGCATTGTGCAGGACTTTTTCCCCGTTGGCAGTACCTAATTTTTGTTTGTTTGTCATTTTGCGTTTGGCTGAACGCGTTCTGTTCTCTTCAAAAAGCTAATACTTTGAAATTGTTGGTATTGTTCTTTTATTTGACAAAATGTATTATCTGCCTTCTCCGCATTGTCACCACTTAATTTTTGTTTGTTCGTTGTTTTGTATTTACCAGAACGCGTTCTGTTCTCCTGAAAGAAGTTTTAACATAAAATTTTAGCTTCTCTTTCCCTTCTGGATCAACCACGTTGTAGAGCACCTTTTCTCTATTGCCAGCATCTAATTTTTGTTTGTCTGTCATTCTGCATTTGCCTGAACGCGTTCGGCTCTTTTCCAAAATTTATCATACAGTGATATTGCTGGTTTTGTTCTTTTTTTGACAGAACACATTATGTACTTTTTCCGCATTGCCAGCACTTAATTTTTGTTCACTTTTCGTCTTGCATTTACCAGAACGAGTTCTGGTCTTCTCAAAGTCCGCTTAGTAAGTATAAAATTTTTGTATTTGCTAGAATGCGTTCTACTCCTCTGAAAGAAGTTGCTACAAAATGGTGGCTTCTTTTCCCCCCTGGTGAAGTGACCGCATTGTGCATTTTTTCCCAATTGCCAACACCTGATTTTTGTTTGTTCGTTGTTTTGTATTTACCAGAACGCGTTCTGTTCTCCTGAAAGAAGTTGTAACATAAAATTTTAGCTTCTTTTTCCCTTCTGGACCGACCGCGTTGTACAGCACCTTTTCCCTATTGCTAGCATGTAATTTTTTTTTGTCTGTCATCCTGCATTTGCCTGAACGCGTTCGGCTCTTTTCCAAAATTTATCATACAGTGATATTGCTGGTTTTGTTCTTTTTTTGACAGAACACATTATGTACTTTTTCCGCATTGCCAGCACTTAGTTTTTGTTCACTTTTTGTCTTGCATTTACCAGAACGCGTTCTGGTCTTCTCAAAGTCCGCTTAGTATAAAATTTTTGTATTTGCTAGAATGCGTTCTACTCCTCTGAAAGAAGTTGCTACAAAATGTTGGCTTCTTTTCCCCCCTGGTGAAGTGACCGCATTGTGCATTTTTTCCCAATTGCCAACACCTGATTTTTGTTTGTTCGTTGTTTTGTATTTACCAGAACGCGTTCTGTTCTCCTGAAAGAAGTTGTAACATAAAATTTTAGCTTCTTTTTCCCTTCTGGATCGACCGTGTTGTACAGCACCTTTTCCCTATTGCTAGCATGTAATTTTTGTTTGTCTGTCATTCTGCATTTGCCTGAACGCGTTCGGCTCTTTTCCAAAATTTATCATACAGTGATATTGCTGGTTTTGTTCTTTTTTTGACAGAACACATTATGTACTTTTTACGCATTGCCAGCACTTAATTTTTGTTCACTTTTCGTCTTGCATTTACCAGAACGCGTTCTGGTCTTCTCAAAGTCCGCTTAGTATAAAATTTTTGTATTTGCTAGAACGCGTTCTACTCCTCTGAAAGAAGTTGCTACAAAATGTTGGCTTCTTTTCCCCCCTGGTGAAGTGACCGCATTGTGCATTTTTTCCCAATTGCCAACACCTGATTTTCGTTTGTTTATTATTGTGTATTTGCCAGAACGCGTTCTGTATTTTGAAAGTGCTCACAACGTAAAATTGTAAGTCTTGTTCCTTTGTTGACAGAACACAATCATTATGCGCCTTTTCCTCATTGCCGGCATTCCATATTTTGTTTGTTTGTAATTTTGCATTTGCCAGAACGCGTTTGCTCTTCTCAAACTCAAAGTGCGTTTAATTTAAAATTTTTGTATTTGCCACATCGCGTTTTGCTTTCCTCAAAACGCTCATTGTGTTAAGTTTCGAGTTTTCTTGTTCTTTTGTTGAGGAAATGTGTTAAGCGTATTTTCCCCCATTGCTAGCAGTTGATTTTTGTTTGTTTGTCATTTTGCATTTGCCTGAACGCGTTCTGCTCTATTCAAAACGCTCACACAGTGACATTGCCGATTTTGTTCTTTTTTTGACAAAACGCATTATTTACCTTTTCCGCATTGCTAGCACTCAATTTTTGTTTGTTTGTCGTCTTGCATTCGCCAGAACGCGTTTACCCTACTCAAAGTGCGCTTAGTGTAAAATTTTGTATTTGCTAGAACGCGTTCTGTTCTTCTGAAAGAAATTAGTGACGAGAAATTTCGGCTTCTTTTTTCCTTGTGAAGCGACCCATTGTGCATTCTTTCCCAATTTCCAGCACCTGATTTTTGTTTGTTTGTCATTTTCTATTTGGCAGAACGCATTCTGCTTTTTTGTTGGTGCTCACAGTGTAGAATTGTAGGTTTTGTTCTTTTGTTAACAGAACACGATCACTATGCCCCTTTTCCTCATTGCCAGCATTCCATTTTTGTTTGTTTGCCATTTTACATTCGCCAGAACGCGTTTGCTCTTTTCAAAGTACATTTAGTGTAAAATGTTTGCATTTGACAATGCGTTCTGCTCTTCTCAAAGCGCTCATAATGATGAATTTCAAGGTTTTCTTATTCTTGTGTTGAGGAAATACGTTCAGCGTTTTTCCGCCATTGCCAGCAGTTGATTCTTGTTTGCTTGTCGTTTTGTATCCAAAAGTAGCCCTAACCAGAAATGTTGTTTTTCTTCCCTCTTGTTAGCAGACCGCGTCGTAAACTTTTCCCCCTTTGCCAAGACTTGATTTTAGTTTGATCATTTTTCATTTGTTAGAACGCGTTCTGCTTTTTTTAAAGCGCGCTTAGTGTAACATTTTTGTATTTGCTAGAACGCGTTCTGTTACTTGATTTTAGTTTGATCATTTTTCATTTGTTAGAACGCGTTCTGCTTTTCTTAAAGCGCGCTTAGTGTAACATTTTTGTATTTGCTAGAACGCGTTCTGTTCTTCTGAAACATGTTGTAACATGAAATTTTCGCTTCTTTTTCGCTTGTGAACTGACAACGTTCTGCACCTTTTCCTCATTACCAGCACTTGATTTTCGAAGTCAGTCCATTGTGAGTGTATTTTTCCCACCTTTCCCTCAAAAAATAGGAATTGGTTTGAAATTAGCCAAGTTTAAACTTGTAAGGAAAAGGGTGACTTACATCTTTGTACCAACTTTGCGCATGGACATGGGTCAATGAACGCTATTTTCCTCAATCGGCAATCGGGGTGGAGGGGTTGGAAGTTGAATGTAGCTGCTATTCCTGGTATTTTAATTGGAGAAGCGTGACCAAGACCACACTTCTTACCTAAGCGTAAAAAGACGGACGCGCGCATCAAAGTATGATCATCCATACATACTCGCCAAAGGCTGAATTATAATTTACGAAAGAGAAAATCGAGCTCCTTGAACGTAGATCCGTCACACACGCACATGCAAGACGAAATGATATTCTCCAGTTACATGTTCCTCGAAGGTGAAATTTCGCGTACATAAAGATAGTACGTAATCGCTCCACAAATCTACATTATACATATAAACCCAGTACGCCAGTACCGTCCACTCTCTCAGCGATGCAGCCTTCAGCACCTTCATTTACATTTATAATATTCGTGCACAAATTCCGAACAACAATTGTGTAGGTCGCTAACCCACAACTTGTACGTACATAATGCGCGAATACATGCAAAAACATTTAAATCCGCGACTACCCAGTTGTTGGCGATTTTATTTCTACATTGTCAATTATTACCACCTTTTACCATTTAAGTACGCCGCCACCGTCGTCGTCGTCATACGTGCAGAACAGTCTGGCTGTAGCGAAATTATCTCTCTAGGTGTGCCCGCGACTATCCGCCTCTCCCTCCTTCATAACCCGTAACGCTTACTCATTTCGAATGGTATTGAAATTGTCCGAAATTTAGGCCATTTTCGCTACCGACTCGCTCGCGTTATAAATTATCGACGACAATTTGGTTTTGATTTCCGCTGCAATATCGCCTCGAACATGTCACGTTTAATTTGCCTTATCGTTCCATCAACTTACTTTTTGCTTTTTGATAATTGCAGGCAATGTTCAATCAATAATGTCAGCGGCGGACGGACAAGTGGTGGTGGCTGCAACTCGCTGGACCGAAGAAGGACAATACCTACGTGAATTCGTCGCCAAGAATCGATTACCCGCCATAGTGAAAATAATCAAAGGTCAATATGGTGGTATCGGTGTCCCTTCACTTCCGAATCCTTGCCTGCAGTCGACCGTCTTACTGGTATCAGCGGGTAGAAGGCGTAAAATTCTGGCGCAAACGATCAAGATAAAAGAGGGTCGTCGTATGGTCGATGTTGGGCCCAAATTCGTAATTCCGGACACCTATCAAGGTTATTTCGAATTGCTCAGCGAAGATGGTCGAACCATGAGATGCCTGGAGAGTGTAAACGAGCTCGCGCACCGTAAGTCGGATTCCGGTTGTTTGGTGCGAGACTCGATTCGCGGTATCGTCGGCCGTTACGACAACGACGACACTTTGATCGGCGACGGCTCTAGGATCGTAAACGCTGGCGAAACACTTTTTCCCGAAGTCGAAGTGCAGTTAGGAAACTCGAAATGTAAATTCTTACGTTGCATCGATTCTATGGGCGATATCGTTTTGTTGAGTATGGATTTAAAAGGACGCTTCAGTACGCTAGCCAAAGAGGACAACATCAGTGGGGTGCACTCGGCTAAGAACCTTCTTCAAAAACGCTTACCAGTGACCGTGCGCTTGGTGCACGGCACTCCTCCGAAAGGCTTAAAGAATTTGAATCAGTTCCTGCCGGAAATGAGACTACTTTGTGCTTTCGAGGAAGAGCATCTATTTGCCATACCCTTGCAGAAGGATGCAAGTTCGGTGATCTCGTTGCCATTGGCAGCCCCAATTAAGCTACAGAGAGCGCGCAATGAAGACTGTCTCAAAGAGATGCGAGAGTACCAACGAATCGTCGACAAAAGTACGAAACTGGTCGCCGACAATATAAATCGCGCGTACGTTCTCGATAGTAAGTCGATCGATTCGAAATGTTTCAAGAGTTGCTCCAATGTGATGTCGAGAAGCGGTTACGCGTTGAGCAGAAGCTTATCCGCGGACACTAATTATACGTACGATATCGAGAATCGTCCTCTGAACTCCGAATACGACGAAATCGATTTGATTTACGATTACGTGAGAGGATTCGCACCTTTGCCCAAAAACATTCGATCGCCATTTAACGAATCCGAAACGAGTCACCACAAAAGGGACGCGGATATGGCAGCCATAGTCGAGAAAAATATAAAACCGGAACCGCCGCCCATCGAGACGATACCGAAAGCAAAAATTGTGACTACATCGAAAGCGGAGAAGAGAGCGCACAGACCGGCGAGAACGATCGAGGAACCGATCGATCGTTCTTCGTATACAAAGTTATATGTGAAGAATGGTAGTTCGCAGAATCGAAGGCTGTTACGGCAGAAGAGCTCTTCGCCGTTGAAAGAGCATCCGCCGCTGCTCAAATCCGGCTCTCCTATATTCAATATTAGGTATAAGTCACTAAATAATTTGCAGCAGGCGATGGATTTGGATGGCACGCTGAACTCGAGCACGTCCGGCGGTAAGACGAGCGCAGACTCAGCCACCGGTACCAAATTACCGGAAAAACGTTCTAAACGCATTAGTCGACCACGATCTCTAACCAATCTCGTATGGGAGTTCCATCACGACGTGGAGAGTCGAAGTGACAGAAAACTAAAGCCGGTACGAATCGAGCCGGGAGCGATTAGACGAAATTCGACGCAAAAAAGCAACGCTAGCAGTCAGAAACGGATTGGTACGCTGTACTTATGAGGTGAGTACTTTATTTTTTATCATAAATTAATAAAGTTGGTCATTTGTTTAAAATCAGACAGCCTGTTTTCTGAAAAATTGATTGGGACTCATTATTGGGTTCTTCATGATTGCGTACGAGGGGAAAAGAGGTGGGTACCCCTCCCCATATTTTCTCATAGAAGCTATTCTACAATTAAACAAAGGATGTATGGTGAAAATGTTTTGGTGTCTATCAAGGGGCAGATAGAAGTCGACTGCCCAAGGCTTCGAAAGGCTGAAAAAACTCGGTGAAATTCGAGAATTTGAGTTAAATTTAATGGAGTAGTTAGCCGTTTATTAAGGGCCAAAAATAGAATTCAAACACAGCGAAATTTCAGTACTTGAGCTATTTTGGGAAAGAAGGGCAAAAAAATTTCGTCGCTAGGAGCCCACAGATGTGTTCGATGACAAGGTCACCAAGAAGAATCTATTCAAGGGACAATCTAAAACAGTGCACTTCCATTCTCCGATCCCTTATTCAAAGACTTTCTATCAGGAAAAAATTGGAAAATTTTATATCATTTTCTGTTTGGCGCTCGCATCCAGAATTTCTCAATACCCACCACTCCTTTTACTCGACAAAGAACCGTACTTAGCTATATAAAGATGAGACTTAATTTCTTAGGAGGGAAAATCAAATAGGGAAGAAATTTATTGCCTAAACTCAGCAGTTCTAAGTTATGGAAAGTTGTTCGACGCTGAAGCTGTAAACTGGCCCAGGAAAGAGAGGTCGTATCAGCCATGAGAATTTCGTACCTCGTTTCCCCCAGGAAACGGCCAAAAGATTTAGACTAACTTGAAGCAAGTCCTAAAACCTAATCGTTATGACGAAAAGATCTCCAGAAAAAAATATACTTGGAAGAAACACATCATGAAGCATTGTCTTCTTCCCACTCACCATCAATTGAGCCAGAACCACTATTTCTGAAAGCTGTTATAATTTGTTTATGACTATCGTATAACGCCGGTATTCACATATTTTCAGCAGAGCCTTTCCTGATATGCTTCCACTGAGAGAGAGAGTCTTAATTGAGTCCAGTTTTTCCACATCCAGTTCAAAATAATTTTATTTAGAAAAAATTTTCGCACCATGATCGTATCAATTTACTCTTCTCGATGGTTTTACAGTCTTTCGAACTATCCATTCTGAAGAATCAATATTCTCCAGTCTATAAATTTTTCTCTTGGCCCAATAGAACCAGAGGATACCTATTACAGTACACACGGCGGTTTCGACGTAGAATCCGTCCAACAGTACGGAATTGTCTTTAGTATCCTGAAATAAAGCAACGCTTTATGAAAATATTCCGATCATGAGCTGAGGAGCGTGTGGCGAAAGGGTGAATTTTACCTTTAAAAAATTAGCAAAATTAGGCACAATCGACGTATCATTTAGCGGGAAACCTCCTACCTGTTTTGTTGGGGAAGCTTCCTTTGAGAAGCGTCCGCGCCCGACCTTTGAAACGTCATCAATGACCTTGACCTTATTTGGGGGATGTGAAAAATTTCAAGTTTCGATCCTCTATAGAGGAGGATTGAGAAAAGTTTGAGCTACGAACCTCTTGATAGGAGAGAATTGAAAAAATCTTGAGCTCTGGACCCCTTTTTAATGGTGGATTTCAAGCTATAAACCTATGAGCTATGCTCTTACTATTGAGTCTTGGACTGAGCATGAATTGGGCCCAGAATAGCATTTTAGGCTAGAACTTCTTGTGTCGAGACTAATTTCGAACTGTAAGGGTTCCAAGTCCTGAAAAAACATGCACGTTCGACCTTTGTGACGTGATCAAAGGTCTTGATCTCATGTAAAGATTCGGAAAACCTTTGAGCTCCGATCCTCTATTGAGGATGTTCGAGAAAAGTTTGAGCTACGAACCTCAAAATGCGGGAACTTGGAAAAATTTTGACGTCTGAACCTTTATAGAGGTGGAAAAAACTTATAAGCTGGACTTCAACTATGGAGTCTTAGGCTAGCATGAAGTCTTAAGCTGAACATAAGCTAGGCCTACCGAACTCCTTAAGTTCATACTAATTTCAAGCTACGGAAGTTCTACCTTCTGAAAACGTTTGCGTGTAATGTTTGTGACATAATTACACAAGAGGAGTGTACACCCGAAGGTGTAGCAAATTATATTGAACCATAACCATAAATTAGAACAACGTATCGATTTGTGACATAATTTAGAGATTTGGAGAAATTTCAAATCCCGATCCTTTGTAGAGAGGACAGGAGAGGTTTGAACAAAGTTGAAGCTATGAACTTCTGTCGAGTTGGGCCTCAACTACGTAGATAGAAAAGAGAAGTGGATTCCGCGCTGCAGTTGCACCTCAATTGCACAAAGTGTATTGGGCCCTAGTATTTTTCTTTGCCAGTCGGAAAATTTATCTTCAAACCTCTCCTCTCGCAAGAATAGGTTTCGATACACCCCTGCTGGAACTTTCTAAAATATCAAGTCTACTCACTTTCAGTCTGATTGTAAGCGGCTCTACGAGCCAGAGACATGCGCTTGCTGGCCACCGATATCCTACGCCAGCTACAGCGATAAATAATGTCACGTAAGTACCTCCAAATTGAGGATCGCTTATACGAGCAAAGTACGCGTAGGTCGCTATGGACATTAAATGATCAGCCATCTGAAAAATAAAGTTGATGAACGTTCATCTACTAATCCGAGAGGTAGTTTTTTAGCCCTTGCATTTCGTGTAAAAAGTATGAAATTTGGTACACATGCTCGGGACTCCATCATAAACAATCTCAGCCATGACACTCAAGTCGGAACCTCATGTCGGCTGCCTAACTTGAGGAAGTTGATACGCATAAGACTTGAAATACTTCTTTTGGTCCGCGATTTGTATGAATTTGTCCCTGTAGAAGTTCTTTTTTGCCTCAATTCCGAGGCTTCATTGCCCTGGCGAGGCCCCTAGAGGGACGGAGGAATTTTTTGTATCACTTTTCCCAAAATCTACGGTAAATTTCACAAAGTCCGACGAATTTTTGGAGCATTCTCTCGAATTTACCTGTACTGGAATTCAGGCAAATTGTGGACCAGAAGAAATATTTCAGGTCCACGAGTATATCAACTCGTTCCAGTTTGGTAACTCCCAATTGTGGGACTCCTATGGAGTTCTGACTGGAGTGCTTTTTTTCATTTTTTATATTTTCATACATTTTTTTCGTTTTTATTTTTTATTCATTTTTCATTCATTTATTTATTTATTTCATTTTTTAAATTTAATTTCTATTTATTTTTTATTTTTTATCTTTCAATTTTTATTTTTAATTTTTTTTTTTATTTATTTTTCTTTTTTATTATCTTTTTTTTTTTTTTTTTAATTCTATTTTTTTGACTTTTGACGTTATTATTAGTGGTTTTTGACGGTTTTATTTTTGCTTTTCGTTTCGATTTTTTACTTGTTTTAGTTACTTTTTATTTATTTAGATCTTTCCCTTTTACCTATTATTGCATATGATTGTGAATTTTTAAACCATTAAATTTGTTAAGACTGGTACTAGGCCAAAGATGAGACGAGCGCACGTGCGGAGAGAGTGAGCCCGCTAACAACAAGGTAGCTTAACATACAGAATACTACGTTTATACTGAGCTTATCTAAGAGTGACTGGTGATATGGGGTCACTATGACTGAGATGGACGCATAAATCGATTCAACATGATCCATGAAATCGATTTATTACATCAAAGTGTAGCTCAACAATACTAAGAGGGGGGAGGGGGGACTGAGCTCAGAGCAAGTGGGTACATCAGCTAGTTAGCCTCTGAGATGAAACTTGTAAAACGGCAAAATGACCACCCGAAAATTTGACTTTGGATTGTAAGAACTGAGAGAAATAAATACGAGAAGGGGACTTGAAAAAAGTTCACTTTTGCTGCCGTCCGATCCGAAGTTGTGGTTTTAAGGAGGGTAAGTGCTCTGACCTAGTTTAGGTACTTCGTTCAATATCTATATCAGAAGGAGGATTTAGCTAATCCTGTTCATAATATTTTTGAGAACATATCCAAGTAAAAGTCTTATCTAACGACGACATACTCAACGATTAAAACGTACGGAGTAATTTGAATAGAGCCACAGAAATGAAAATACACCGGAGCGCTTTCGATTAAAAAACCATTGTCAACGGGGACGTGAAAGCAACTGAACCAACTCCGGCCGACAACAAGAACTACCGAGGAGGACATGACTGAACTAGCGAGTCATCACAATGTGAATCATACTCGTAAACTAATTCAATCAAACCCTCATCAGGTATGTACCTGTTGAGCACATTTAGGTTATCGTTATTCAGATGGCGAATAATTTCGATGTGTTCTAGCGCGGTACGTTTGAAAGCCGAGGACTCTCTATGGAGGAGGGACTCAGATCCCTCTAAGAAACCATGGCCAGTGGTAATAAAATGGTCCGCAAATGCCGAATCACCCAATTTCTTCTTTTCCCACGCCTTCCTATGCTCATCTATTCTAATTTTGAGCTGACGTCCAGTCTGGCCTATATAGATTCCATTACAATCATTACACTCAATTTTGTAAACCCCGCTTCTTTCGACCAGTGGGATAGGGTTCTTTAACTTAACGAACAAGCTTTTTACAGTGTTCAGATTGTAAAACACTGGCCGAAACCCAAATGGGCGGAGAACACGACCTAATTGGGAAGAAAATTTCCCCAAAAACGGAAGCCTAATCCAACGTTTCCTACTATCTGACGCTGGATTACGGGTGAGGGAGATAGTGGAATCAAGGCATTTCCGAGTCAATTTCCTATGGACCATCAAGTCAATATCCAAGCTGATCTCGTTCACTCTGGCCAAGTGCTTTATAGTCAAAAGCTCCTGTTGAAAAGCGAGCTGACCTAATGGAATACTCGTCAACCGGTGGATATAGCTATTAAAACCGGCATATTTGTGAGCAACCGGGCAGAAAGATCTGCCGTCGCGGGTTACCCCCTCTTAATAATGCTAACACTTTGGCCAATGTTGTGGCGGACCTCGAAATAAAAATTGGGCCTGGGGTTAATACTCAGAAAGCGTGTGCCGCCTTTGTCCGCGATACCCCCCCCCCCCCTCCCTCGTATAAATGATCTGGCTTTTGAGGTGATTAAGAGAATCAAGAGGAAGGTCAGGGAGGAGGGCTTAACCATAACTAAGGCTGATAAAGGGTAGCCATTGTCATTATGGTTAAGTCCTCTTACGTCTTCAAGGTATATGACGTTCTCGACCAGTGTGGCGCCAAGGAAAATGCGGATTTCAATTTTCCAAATCACGTCAAAGAAGTTAGACGTGTTATAAACACTTGTGAATTCATTATTAAGACCCCTAAGCTTAAAAGAATGCTTCTTGAGCCCAATCCAGTGCCGCCCCTCTTGTATGGGTTACCTAAGGTTCATAAGAGGGACACCCCGATGCGGCCGGTCGTTTCTTTTGTGTCTTCCTCAACGTACTTCTTGGCGAAATTTTTGGGCCGTTGGTTCAAATCTAGAGTGGAATTTGAGTCATCCTACTCTGTGAAGAATTCGGTCTCTTTGGCTAATAAGCTTAAGGATGCCATTCTCCCGCCTGATTCAACCCTATGCTCCTTTGACGTTGTCGGCTTATTTCCGAGTATCCCTAGAGCTACTGCCATGCAACGTATGGCAGACCTTTTGATCCAATCTAATATCTGTCACGAAGAGTTGGCAGAATTTTCTAATTTACTCAATATTTGTTGATCTCCCAACTTTTGTAAATTTGAAGGCAAATTTTTCGAATTTCCTGAGGAGGTAGGTATCCCTATTGGCTCTCCTCTGGGTTCCCTCATTTCGGAGGTCTTCATGTCTAAATTTGAGCTTGATCTCTTTTCCTCTGGTCAGGGGTTTTTGGGTCATATATATTATTGGCACAGGTACGTCGACGATGTGTTGTGTTTGTGGACCGGTCAACGGGATCTCCTTTTGGAGTTTCTCAGGTATCTTGACAGTTTATATCCATCCATCAAATTTACGTTAGAAGTAGGCGGTTCATCTATAAATTTTTTGGACCTTACTATCTCTAATAGAGAAGGTGCCCACGAATTCGCCATATATAGAAAAGATACCTCGACCGATATTACTGTCCACGGCAGATCTTTCTGCCCGGTTGCTCACAAATATGCCGGTTTTAATAGCTATATCCACCGGTTGACGAGTATTCCATTAGGTCAGCTCGCTTTTCAACAGGAGCTTTTGACTATAAAGCACTTGGCCAGAGTGAACGAGATCAGCTTGGATATTGACTTGATGGTCCATAGGAAATTGACTCGGAAATGCCTTGATTCCACTATCTCCCTCACCCGTAATCCAGCGTCAGATAGTAGGAAACGTTGGATTAGGCTTCCGTTTTTGGGGAAATTTTCTTCCCAATTAGGTCGTGTTCTCCGCCCATTTGGGTTTCGGCCAGTGTTTTACAATCTGAACACTGTAAAAAGCTTGTTCGTTAAGTTAAAGAACCCCATCCCACTGGTCGAAAGAAGCGGGGTTTACAAAATTGAGTGTAATGATTGTAATGGAATCTATATAGGCCAGACTGGACGTCAGCTCAAAATTAGAATAGATGAGCATAGGAAGGCGTGGGAAAAGAAGAAATTGGGTGATTCGGCATTTGCGGACCATCTTATTACCACTGGCCATGGTTTCTTAGAGGGATCTGAGTCCCTCCTCCATAGAGAGTCCTCGGCTTTCAAACGTACCGCGCTAGAACACATCGAAATTATTCGCCATCTGAATAACGATAACCTAAATGTGCTCAACAGGTACATACCTGATGAGGGTTTGATTGAATTAGTTTACGAGTAAGATTCACATTGTGATGACTCGCTAGTTCAGTCATGTCCTCCTCGGTAGTTCTTGTTGTCGGCCGGAGTTGGTTCAGTTGCTTTCACGTCCCCGTTGACAATGGTTTTTTAATCGAAAGCGCTCCGGTGTATTTTCCATCCTGTGGCTCTATTCAAATTACTCCGTACGTTTTAATCGTTGAGTATGTCGTTAGATGTTTCTGGTCATATTTTAGAGAACCGAATCAATTGTAAAAGTCTTATATTTATACTTATAAAAGTCCTAACTCAACATACAACATCCGCGTTGTAGATCAACATTAACAGCCAATAATGCCAAGCTGGTAACACACCCCTTTCGTCTTTAAGGAACGGAGTGAGAAATATGAAGGCCGCGTACAAGACCGCGATTATTAACCTGAAAGTGAAAAAAAAAAACGATCTGGTGTAATCGCAGAAGTGTGCTACCGTACCCAATCGAAAGCTAAAATATATACATCAAGTTCACGTACTTTGATATATAGGTAACGAGGAAAGTAGGCATCGCCAGATGTCCGATTAAGAATCGACTCAACGCAAATGGCACCACTAATAGAAAAGGAAGCGACGGCGCTGTCAACATGGCAAAAATATCGCTAGGTACTCCTGCGTCTATAAGTTTCAAACGAGCGACGCCATTCACCGGCCCGTTACCTATCTATACGATCATAACACACGAACGAACTAATTCAAAGAAATGAAATTATAATATTGTTAAGTCTATTTGACGTAAAAGAATCAGGTACTTAATTGATAAGTCAAGAATATGAGACACAACTCTCGGACTGGTACGATTTTAATGATTTGCCGAAGACATTTGTAACTCTCTTTGAAACCTAGTAGACATTCGCTTTCGCCTTCGCTGAAATCGCGATTTTCTTCTTTCTTGAAGATGAAAATAAATGTCGTCGATACGATATAAACGATTGACCAGAAAAATATGAATCCTGAAGAAAAATAAGGAGTGTGATAAAAACCTGTTTTAAACAATTTTAATTGAAGAGTTTTAAGAATTTCAGGGTAGACGGAAGATGAATTTTTGGGAGGCAGAGGCTTGCTAAAAAAGGCTAGTGGACTCTCGATCGAACAGGTTTTCTATTTTCCAATAAATTATAAAATAATCACTGACCAGGAAATGTAACAAAACCATAATTTTGGGGAACGGAGCGAAATTTATTGCTGAATTCGTTGGATTCCAGAAGTATGAATAACACAAAACCCAAGAATTGACTTATTGCGTAACCGATATTATGGCACATGGAAGCGTGTCCGACGTTTCTCCTGCAGTAGAAATTCATATAAAAGCGATGACCAAAATTTTGCACACTATTTTCGATTAGGTATCTTACCTTTTAAGCATGGTCAATGCCCATCCATTGACCGCAATGGTTTGGATAGAAAGCAGAAAAATACACAGAGAAAATATGAGACCCAGCAAATGCGTTCTCGGTTTCTGCGTTCCATTTTCGCTGCCCAACCAATCGTTAAAGTTTATCGATACGAAGAGAAGAAGAAAACCTGAATTAGAAATATACATGATTGGGACGTCATTGGTAGGATATCTGGCAAGAAGTGTTTCCTCTCCTTCGCTTTTAGTGATAGGGCTAATTCTTTTTTGCGTCTAATTACCTATCAAGTACTGCGTAGAAATCGTCCACGTCTTTCGTCTACCAATTTTCTTGCAGAACACACCGTCGATGATGGGGGCCCACAAAAATGAGAAACATAGTGAGTACGAGACCAGACTAAATTCTGCCTGTAAATAAAAGAACAGTGCTATGCAGAGTTTTATCAAGCCCTTATTTGGTAAGTGAGAGGATGGTTTTTGAAATTCATAGTTGTCTAGATCTTACTTGATCTGCGTAGCTAATATTTCTTTTCCGTAGAATTAGTGAAATCGCGTCTGAGAAGCCGCGCGGTAAACATTGCAATACATTTAAAAAAGTCAACAGAAATATATTCGATAAATCGCCGGCTATTTTGGGTTTCTCATTCTGCTTCATCACTTCCGTATCCATTATCCGCGCGTGTATTTTCTACGACTTCACAGTTCTGTTCTAATTTTTCAAATATCAAATTCGAGCACCTTTCCACACGGCCGTACTCATATCAGAATATTCTTCTTCAAGTATCCTTATCTACAGCTAGCGCTCGTACGAACTTACGAAAACAAGTCGCAGTTTGTGAGTTTGCACACGAAACTCTATGTATGTGGAAGATCCCATGCGTAGAATTTTTTTCGAAAGACACTTGAGAACGTGATGCTATTTCAAATTTTTTATAGTTCTAAAAATTTCAACTGAAATCGATACTTGGAGCCTGTGGTGACATTGTTTTGTTACAAAAAAACTCTGTCACAGAAACTAACATGTCTCTTTCAGAGACACGTAGTGTAGTATTTTAATATATGCTTGCTTCATCTTAAGAAACTAAAAACTAACTTTAGTTAACGGGCGCATTTGCTCTGAGCTCCTTTGCCTCTCTTTTCCTCAATATTGTTGGGCTACGCTTCGATTTTATTGATCATATTGTATTGGTTCTACCAATTATATCGACTACCAATACGCCTACGGGGTCACGATTACGTCATCGAAACATCCTCTTCCACCAGTATTTCTTAGCTTCATAATATTCTATATGTTTAGGCTATCTAGCTGAAGCATGACGGGCTAACTCATTCCGCCCGCGTGCCCCAATTCATGGCCCAATATAAATACTGTATGTCGGACTGAATGGCTCAAGGGCCTCTCTGCTCCGCCCGTTCCTCTTTCTTGGCTTAGAGTAACATTAGTATACTGTGGGTTAAATTCACTACTCACACGCTCCACTCGTTCACCTACACAGCCTAGTTTAGGTCTGTGACATCGTACTACACTTTACCTTCTCTTTATCTTGTCCTAGTCTACTGCACATTAGGAGTATGTCGATGTCGAGGTAAGTAGCTAAGTCTAATTAATAGTTTAGCCTAGTATATTAGTCCACGGAGCATAATAAAAAATAGTGGTTTGTGCTACTATTTGGGCGGGGGGGGGACAAAGAGTCACTTTGAGATTCCTTATTTGTAGGGGTGATACTCATTGCAGAAAACGATGATAGACATCTGAGGAAAGTACGAATAGTGTGGTCGAGGGCAAATGTCTCATGTTGTATGGGTTGAATTTTTAATTTTTTTTTTTTTCTTTTTCAATGAGAGACTCTCTCTCTCCCATGAACAGCGATTTCCAATATCCATTCCTTTCACCCTCTTGTTTCATGCATACACATTCTCTTTACTCCTCATTATCTTCTCATCCATCTTTTACCTTATAACTTTTATCTAGGTTCCCATGAAGAATATTTCTTGATTAATTCAAAAAATTAATATTTTTGATAATAAATTTATTTTCTTGAATATTATTTTGGGACTTCGTTTTATCCAATTTTTATTATTAATGGATCTTGAGTTAATAAAAAGAATGTTATACAAATTAATAAAATGAATAACATTGAAAAAAATAAAAAATTTTAATAAACTTTGAATTTTCATTTATGAATTCCTAATCCTTATTGAACGTGAATTTCTTTTTTCATTAATTAGTTTTAATCATCAATCTGATTATTTGATTCAATATTTTTCTTAATTAAATTGATAAATGAATTTCAAAATTTAATTGTTCTTCTTATCAACTTCGGATTTATTTATCAAAATTTATATTCATCTTCAATTCAGACTTGAAGTAAATAATTGTTTTATTATTACTAAAAATATTAATAATCTTAATGAATACTATAAAAAATAATTAGATTGAAATTAAGAAAAAGTTATAAATTTTATTAATGTATTAATAATTATATAAATTGAAAAATAAGAAAATTCTATTAATATTAATATATTTAAAGAGAAATTTCAAAAAAAAAAATGAAATATTAGATCAATAATTATTTTCTTTGACATTGTTATTTGAATTGAAATTTTGATTCAAATTTTAAAATTTATTTACAGTAAAACATTTTTCAAATAAATCTATTGATAGAAATATTATCAATTTTTATATTTATTTTGTTTTAATTGCTATCATTTTTTTCTCTTTCTTATATTAATATATATTTTATGAAAATATTTTATTCTATAAAATATTGAAAAATAAATAGAATAAGTTTAATTAAAATTCAACCTATTAAATCAAAATAAAATAAATTCCCAAAGTCATGGTTGAAAAATATTTTTTTTATTAAAAATAGTAGGTAATTTTAATAAAGGTTATAAATTTGGAATTAATATAATATGAAAATGTAAAACTAAAAGCTACTGAACTCATAATTTTTAAAATTTAAATTTTCTGCATTTTCATTATTCTCTACATGAAAGATCATACAGTATACTAGGCTTCACTCTCGGGATCTGTTAATCCGTTATCCTAACCCACATAATACTAGGTTTAACCTAAGCTAAGAAATACTGATGGAAGGGGAATCTATTATGACGTCATCATGACCATGGTACTAAAAGTTGGTACAATAGATAGAACCAATTCAATATGATCGATAACATCAATATGTTACATCGAAGTGCAGGAGCCAAGTGTACATATAAAAGGCTCTAAACTACGTGTCTTCGGAGAAAATATGTTAGCTTCTGTGCTGAGTCACGTTTTTCGGTCTTTTACAAGCATAATAGGGACATGATACCGGTAGTTCTGCCATGGGAACAAAGTTCAACGAGCCTGAGCTGATACTCGTATTATGGCTGTTGAATATTTGTTCCCTGAGTCTTTTTTCCCATAGTGTAAAGAGAAGGAAAGGTTATAATGATAAATAAAGGAAAGAAACCTAGGGATGATGTAGACGAATATCGTCCTCTCACCCTCCTCTCCACTCTGAGGAAACTGTTGTAGAAATGTTTGATCACAAGAATTATGAAATTTCAACCGACAGTATGGATTCGGCAAGAACCTGCAAAAATTGTATTCTTCAGATTCACAAAGATGTCGAAAAATGTGTGGCGCACTAGATATAACTGGCACATTTGACCACATGGAGTGAATGGACACAATCAATGAACTTGTCTCAGCTAAGGTTTTCAGCTATTTGATTGACACGATAAGATCTTACTTCACCAATCGTCAAGTAGATACGGCCTATCCAGTATTACGCTACAGTGTGGTACGGGCCAGGGTTACATTGTGGAATATTGGATACAACTGCCTTCTTAAAGAATCACAAAGACAGTGGGTTTCTTATTATGGATACGCAGACGGCACACTTCTCCTACTAGGTAGTCATTCCCTACCCTCTCTCCCTCTCTAGTAAGAAGGGTCGACTTATTTAAATTTCTTAAGACTAAGTAGACATCTAAGATAGGTGTTCCCTAAAATGAAGGTAAGGCAGGGATCCTGCTATTCGAACCTCTCTTCTCCATTTAGATTTCGAGTTTAAGCGAGCGTGGGAGATGAAGAATTTCTCGATAAACATTCCTTCGCGGAAAATTTTAATAATCGAAGGGTCGCTATCGACGAGGTCAGAGAACCCGAGGATATCACAGGGATTATCGTTAACGACGAAGAACGAAGCTGTAATTGGAAAATAACTACCGTACCGCGGGTCTCCTATCAGCCATCTTCTCGTTAATTAATTCTCCTGTATTACACCGGCTGTAATTTATTCGTTTCCAAATGTGGCAACTGGCGTAGAAGCCACAAAACGAGAATATAACATTTACGAGATGATCTTGACTTATCATAATACGTGTTCGGGTTCTTAAAAGTATATCGCGTATATACAGGAGTATAGGCTATAACCAGTTTAAGGTCCACGGGTCATATTTATCGCGTATCTTAAAATTTCATACGGATTGTTTATTATTTTCGTGACTTTCCTGTTTTCTTATATCGAGTTGCGTAAATCGAAGAAAGCTGCGCAAAAAATCTAAAACTATTGTCGATTGGGTCGATCGTAACCGTGTGATGGTCATCAAAAAAGTTAATAACTCGAAGTGAACTTGTAACAATCGCCAATCGGTTGCGCACGATGCTCCTAGGGTGAGGTTATTATCAGCCGACGACGTGAATAGAGTTCGTATGTATTGAGCAAGAATTCACGAGTATTGCACAGTATTTAATGACAGCGAAACTTCATATCCAAAAGTTCATCGTATCGCCCGCGTACAATTAGTTTTACGTTTATGTATTAATCAGATTGCCGTTGAGGGGGCAACTTGAGCGTTCGTGTATTATAATAACGATTGCGTGGACTAAGATGCGAAAGGAAATAATTTCAACTGTCATAGACAGATCTCAAAGCGTCTATCACGAGTGGGGAGGGGAGATAGAATTGAAATCTTGAGAAAGCTGAGCTCTTGGCGGTTACTTTATATAGTGTTTGATTGTACACCCTGTACGATAGAAAGTGTCATATTTCCGGGTGCTATGTTGACTGCATGTAGTTTTCATTCGTGAACGAAAGGTGCAAAGTACATCTGCTACTGCACGTGACAGGTTTTTAAAAATTGAGTATCGAGAAGAAGAACGTCTAGAATAGTTTTTCTGTTTTTTCAACAAAATATTATGTTATAAATTTCCATATCTGCTAATGAGATTGCATTCAAGCGAGTTTGGTCGCGAAACTCTGTTTATTTTTCCTTCTCTATGGTGTTCAACGACGTTTTAATGATTGATTGATGATGATTCAACAGTATACAGCCTATAAATACTTTTTTACATTCGTTGTACCAATGTAATGGGAAACTTGGTTTGTTTCTTTTGACTTGTTTCATGTCTTTACTCTGCCTTGACCCCTAATTTGAGATTTGGCGAGTACCCCCCCTTTCTCCTAGCGTGCGTGTGCGCGTGCAAATCTCTACCCTGTGGGTGACTCAGAAATTTGTAAATTCACCCCACGTGCGTGTACAAATCTCTACCCCGTGGGTGATTCAGAAATTTACGAGTTCACCCAGCCTAGTTTGTACTTGATCAGTGTAATGAAGTTATACTAGGTTTATACTAGGTCTACACTCCTCTATACTAGGCCTAATACTGCCCTAGCCGATAAACCAGATCGACAAGATATCTCAGTTGATTTTGAGAAAATGTTGACCAAAAATAGACTGAGAGGGCGCTCTGGTGAGTGACTAATAACAGACCAACTTTTACAGTCGATTTACTTCCGCTCTTCCTTACCATATTTAGACCACATTTAAAATAACTTGACAAAATTTTTGAATGGAAAAATTAGTCGATCTGTAGGTGGTGTAGGTACCATAAAATGGTCTATCCTCAGTCATTGGCCATACTTCCTCTGCAATTGACTACATTTTGACGATTTTTGACCAAAAAAAGAGTCGATTTCTAGGGAACCTTGACGATAAAAAATATTTTCTCAGAGTCAATATTTAATCATTGTCAACAAACCACCATAATTAGAATTCTTCTGACGAAAAAGATTGGTAGATTTCTGGGCAATGTAGACGATTATAAAATAGTCTGTTGTAGATAGATTCAAGCCATATTAACGGACCACTACAAATAGACCACTTAAGCTGAACAATCAAGTTTTAGGCAGTAGAGACGCCATAAAACGGTCTATAGTTGGATGATATTAACAGACCACCATTTTCGACAGGAAAAACCAGTCTATATCTAAGGCTTCCTCATGTGAGAGAAGAAAGAAATGAAGATAGCAATCTCGTTAGCAGGATTATATCGAGAGGAGTGCGATTTTGGTCTGAAATTACAATATTAATTAGTATACCTTCAATTATTTATGGACAATGTTCAGAAATTTGTGGAATTTATCATGGATTTATACCAATTAAAATTGAATCATTTAATTTAAATAATTTCTTTAAATGAATCTAAATATTATATGTATCTATTTATTTAAATTTAATTTATAAAATTCGTACATTATTACGTAATCTTAATTTTAAATTTAATTATTGTATTTAATTGATATAATACAATAATTATCATTATTTATTTATTAATTTATTATTTATAAATTAATTTTTATCAATTTAATTTATGTTAATTTATTATTTAAATTAACTCTTTAAAAATTACTTTTTAATAATTTTTTTATTTGTCGTAAATAAACCTAATAATTTTCTATTACTTGAATGTAAAATTGAACAAAAAAATGAAAAATATCATTCTGGTTCAATATGATTATTTAAAATCATTGAAATGATTAAATAATTAATTCTCATTTAAAGGATCAAATATGTTCAATAAATTGAATGATTAAAATCCAAAACAATTTTTCCGTGCAAGGAAATTTCATTATTCAAAATTATTTTATTTCTGGCTCTGCCCGCACAATATTACAAATTATCGGCTTAACGTTTCGGCTGACCCGCAGCCTTTTAGCTTCTGATGAAGGCTGCGGGTCAGCCGAAACGTTAAGCCGATAATTTGTAATAATGTGCGGGCAGAGCCAAAAATAAAATAATTTTGGAAAATTGAATGATATAAAAAGTTATTTAGTTTCAATTTTTTTAGTCGTTTTATAATAATTTTTATTGAAAATTAATATAAATATTTTTATTAAATAAATTATTCTGGAAAAAAATTAATAATTTTGATTAAATCGACTATATCAAGAAAATTTAAATAAGATCTTTATCTTTTCAAAATAATATTATATTATAAACTTCTTAAATAAAGTTGAAATTCAATTTCAAAAAGTAAAATTGATATAAAATTAAAATTAAAAAATATATATATTCCTGTTGGAACTTCTTAAATTGAATATAATAAATCTAATATTTTTATGATTAGTAGAATATGTTCATTTATTGAATAATTTCATTATTAAGAATATTAATTTTTAAATTTTAAATTTTATTTTAAATATCTTTATTTATCCGCGAGTTTGCGAGCAATATGATAAATGGTTCATTTGTAAGAAATCAGCTGGAAATTTTGGGCGAAAATGAGTGACCGCGGTTTGCACGAGAATAGACCAAAAAAAAAAAAGAGTAAAAATATTGGTAGATGTTGAGGAAAAATCTACTCAAAATGGATCAAGGTATCTCCCAAAATATCTGCCCAGAAATCGACTAGAAATCTTAGTCAAAATTGAGTGATAAATACAATATCAATTTTCGACTAAGAAACGAGGAAAAATTCCATTTTGTATTGACAATTATAACGACCAAAAAATAGGTCGAAATGTATTCCGTATAGTGAGAAATATGATCAAAATTCAGTAGGAATAATATCAGACCAACAATCAACTGAAATGAATAGACAAAATTTGGTCGATTTATCTCAAAAATCTACTAAAAATCAACCATTTTCTGATGGTACCATAATATTTGGTCTTTTTTCAGTCGTACGACCAAAAACCAACCAATGTCGACCATATAGTGATGGTCGATTTGGTTTATCGGGTAACCCCTAATTTGAAAATTTGCGAGTTCATCCCTCGAGTTCACACCGGCCAGTTTATGTACTAGCTTTATACTAGCTTTATACTAGGATTTTACTAGTCTTAAATTAGACTTATAGTAGACGAAGAAGTCTCTTCCCCCCCACCTTCATCCTCGTTACGCCTCCGGTGATTCAAACATCTGCGAGTTCATCCCGCGAGTTCACACCAGCCAGTTTATGTAATAGCTTTATACCGAGAGTGCATAATTATCAACGTGGCTAGTATAAACCAGGCACACACTAGTATAATATTGTATAAAAGGAGCTAGTCAGTTTTTGTTATACTAGACCATGCCACCAAAAAGCTATTAGCTTGAAATATTCTAAGCTGGGCTTATACTAGACCAAGGAGGAGAGCGAACGAGCGGAGCGAGTGAGCTACCCAAAAGCTATTGGCTTGAAATATCCTAAAGTGGACTTTTACTACACCACCCCCCCCCCCAAAAAAAAAAGCCAGTAGTTTGAAATATTCTAAAGTACAGTCATACTAAACGCAGGAGGGGGGCGAACGAGCGGAGCGAGTGTCCGCGAGTGAGCCCTCCAAAAGCCAGTAGCTTGTAATATTCTAAAGTAGAATCATACTAAACCCAGAATGGGGTGAACAAGCGGAGCGAGTGAGCCTCCCAAAAGCTATCAACTTGAAATATTCTAAAGTAGACTTATACTAGTCCGAGAAGGTGGTTTAATTGCGTGTGGAGAACAAGAAGGTGGTACTTCCAGATCACGCAAAGCAAGCATGTTTTCTCATACTAGATTCATTCGAGCGCGAGTGATCCCCAAGAAAGGCGATACCTCAAAATATTTCGCATACAAGACTTATACGACGCCAAGAAAGGTAAGGGGACAAACGAGTAATATATGACGAACACTTGACCTAGTACAAGCCTAGACTAAAATATTTCAAGATGACTGATAAAATATAAGAGACATGAAACGTCATGATCTTCATTTATTGGGCCACGTCAGAAAATTCTCTTCAAAATCGCTTCATTTTGAGTAATTTGAAGAAAACGACGGCTTCCTTAACAATGTTAAATGAGGAATGCATTAGGGAACATATTTCATGAGTCAAATTGGATTTAAAATTGAGAATCCGAAGCCTAGACCTAGTATAAAGCTAGTATAAAGAAGGCCTAGACCTATTATAAGCCTAATATAGCTCGAGATTCAAGAAAATATTAAATTTAGACTCTAGAACTATATTATACCTACGGTGACCAGACGTACTACTTTTGGTAGTACAGTACTCATTTTTAGCCTAATGTACTACCACGGGTACTACTTTTGAAGAATAATATGAAGTTTCCGTAACTGGCAACTATTGGAGCTCGGAGAAGTCGGCGTTACAAGTGGAAAATTTAAAGGATACAATGCAGGTCTACATAAATTTCGACTTCACCTGCCAAGAAATGCAGGAATTTCTGTTATCAAGAGAGGACCTTCTGAAGGAAATCCACAGCTCCGGAAAATGATACGTTTAATTTTATTTGTAAACTTTTTTTTGAACAATTTTTCGTCCGCCGTCCGAGGAAAATTGACCTACTCTAACCTAATTAGGCGTGGCGGTAAGAAATTTCCATTACGTGCCTCTAGTAGTCTAATGGGTTCTTAGTTCTCTTCAATTAACTCAATATTTCCTATTAGTTCTTAGAGGAAGGTAAGAGCATCATTTTGCATCTCAATATTTTATTTCTCTTATATCTTTTATAGGTAACTCGAAGAGAAAGAGACCTCCCCCCCCCCCAAAAAAAAAAAAAAACATAATGGACAGTCGGAATTTAATTGTCTGTCTAATTATGAGCTTGAATAGCTTTCTAACATTGTGAGCCTTTGGAAAAAATTAATTTGTAGCAAGAAATTTGAAAAATTTAGTTCCAATAAATGCTAGAATCCCCGAAATTACCCCATTATGACTTTAATATGTTATCTATGAGGACATTTTGGGGACTTGAATGTCAAATATGGGGCTGTTTCTTGTTGGTAATTTTTAGCGCTTTATTACTATGCCATCAAATTCAGGAGCTTCGCGATTCCTGGTGGCTCTCAAGATTTTTGTCAACTCACGGTCGTCCACTTTTGTACGAGCGGTCCTGGGAGTCCACGTTAATTTCTTCTCCAACCTGACAAATTTCACCTACCCCTATTAAATATGAGCTGAAGTCTGTGTCCGTAGTGATTAGTTTTCCATCCGTAGTTCGACCCTTCGAGATATCAATGGATTGTGTTGCCTTTGAGACACTTACCATGTAGCATTAGTCGCCCAAACCATTCCGTTGATGAGAGGTCTTATGAACAACTAGAAATCGCCAATTCACTTTGTTTTTATTATACCTTTTAAGCAATATTTATCTTGTTAATAGAGATCTTAAACGATAGATCATTCTTAATTGTGATCCAACTTATTTAAATCGTCTAGACACGACAAGTAAAGAGAACAAGATAGATGATAATAAACGAGAGTGATATGCTGCGAATATTATATGCTCTAAAACTATTCCTTCTCTGTCCTAACTCGATGACGTTCTTGTTATCTAATAACATTTTGACAGCTAGACTTCCAGATGGCCATCGTACAGTCGAGCGATTAGATTTTTGAAGTTAATGACAAGCATGCTGGAATTATGCTTCGAGCGCTCCTAAACTTTATGCTACCATTGCGCACTTTGTACGAAACTGCATCAAACCTACACTAGTACAAGATTTTTTTTCACTCGCTGGCAATCTTGGTTGACCCAGTATGTAAAGACTGTACAGCAGACAGATGCACGGTAATTTTTCATAGAAGATCATCGATCATGCGCTTTGGTGCAAGAACCAACCTAATTACCTCGTTTTTGTGACCCTTGCCCGATGTCAACGAAACGTGAACTTATGGTAAATAAAATATATCCGATTCCTATCTCACCCGTACCTTTGTGTACATAATCGATTACGGATGAGGTTTGAGTTTTGTTTTTCGAGACGAATGGAGATCCGACGACGGAAGAAACGTATTAAAAAAGAAAAAAAAGACGCCACCTAATACTGGTGAAACTAAATAATTTGATTGGAATATAGTTTTCTCGAAGAATATGGGTCGAACGTGTCCGCGGACGACTGTCACGTTTAGGACGTTTGATTTTCCTAAAATTGTGCAGGATAAGAGGTGCGTCAGCCAGTTCATCGTCTTTCTTTCAGCACCTCGTCGCACTTTGACCGAATTGTATCAATTAAAAGGCGAAATGAACTGATTAAAAACAATAGGACGAGTAAATTAGAAAGAAAAAAAAATAGCGGACGATGACAGCGTGTAACATGAACATATGCTCGTTTTAATTGTGGGTGTGAAAAAAAAGAGAGAGGAAAAAAATGACGATGACGAGAAAATACCCGAAGAAAAAAAATCGAAATGAATTATTATTACGAGCTCGAAACGTAAACAATATAAACCAAATGGAGCACAACAATTTTCGACAGCTTTCTCTCCGTATTATAATGAGTTTTTTGTCGAGTCGTATATAAAGTTCTGAGTGTACATCAGATTAATTTCAGATTATTACAGACGGTTCGTGATTCGATGTCGTCCAGGAAATATTCAAATTTTTTTCGAGACAATACACTGATGTGCGACCGCGAAACACCTGATTCAGAAAATGCTTTCGTATCATAGAGGCGGCTATGTCGAGTAAGGTGGAGGAGTATGGGACCTCCTTCTCCATTGTTTTACGCTTACGACGTTTCATCCGCGTTACTATAATACAGAAATTAATATTAATTCAAAGCGATTGAAAATGATCTTTAGGATGTACCAGTGTGGCACTTCCTGTAAACAATGACTTAGTACATCGATCGGTAGATGAAAGGTCACAGAACTTTGGAAAATCTTACGGTATGGAATTTTCATTTTTTAAGAAACCTAAACCTAGATTTCTAACTTCATAATTACGTCCTATAGCGAAATTCTGTCAATTCACAAACCCACGTAGCCTGTCAATCATTCTTTATTGCAAAAAAGAATTACACAACCTAAAACCAGGCTTGAACGACATAAATTTTGAGACCATCGACCCTTTCCCGTAAATTACGTGGATGAGATGTGAGAAAGAATATATGCAGTCTATACGATGAAAAATTGAAATTGTTGGACGACGCCCTTGAGATACCCATGCTACACACCTTGAAGGTAACGCGATTCTTTCAGTTTGGGGGAGATCTTCTTGAACACAGGACTTGCAAAAATTTCTCTTCAAGTTACATAAACCTACAGAAGATAACACATAGCCTATTTGATTCTGTACGACTTGGCAAACTTCAACAAATTTCATCTCCATTGAAAGCGAATGAATGCTGTTACCATCTTACCGAGTTATATAATGGGAAATATTCCAGAGATTTTTAACTGAGTCAGCTGAGACGAGCAAGGAACCGCTGTTCACCGTCACACGATGCAGAAGACAAAGCTGCTAAAAAAGCTACTTCTTCCCCCCAAAATGACAGACTCCACACTCACGCTACCAGAAGTTCTAAAAAGTTATTATCCGCAAAAATTTCTCAACTTTGGCATAAAAATTGGATAGACAAAAATCTCAACAACTTACAAAAAATCAAAACGGAACTCATCTCTTGGTACTCATCCCACAGAAGTTCTTGACGAGAAGAGGTAATCCTCTCCCATTTACGAATAGGGCATACGGCTTTACTCGCACTTACATATATCTACTTACAAATCTTGCCCCTCCTTCATCTCACTTTTTTGGAGTTGACTTATCTGTAAAAGATTTTTTTTCATGTCCTGCAATTACAACTCGATTTATTCTCAAAATACCGTCTACCATCACCTCAATGTTAAATGACAACTGCGAAACAATAAATTCAACTTTAATCTACGCGCTCCTCAATTATACAACTATATTATTACAAAAACAAATTTTTCTTTTTTCTTTCCTTCTTTGGAAAAACCTACTTCTGTAATTATTATTATCACTATTATTTTATGTTTATATTTTTTGTAAATTACTAGGTACCGATATTAGCTCAACCTTTTTATTATTACCAACACATAACCTACTATACCACCAAGCAAAGATGCTTGTTAAAATAAATGCAAAAAAAAAAAACCAGAGCCATGATATATTGAAAATTAAAATCAAGTTTATAGATATTAAAAATTTTTCATAATTTATACATTATTTATTTGAAAATGTTGAAAAATATTTCTTTTAAATCTTCAAGATATAATATATGAAATGATTTGTTGCAAATAATTCTTTTTCTTTTTTTTTAGGAATAATAGACCAATAATGTCAAGATTTTTCAGTGAAATTTATTTGTTTTTATTATTTTTAACTTTAATAAATAAATTATTTATTGATTATTATTGAAATATTTATTAAAAATTATTAAGAAATTATTTTGGAAATAATCAAAATTTAAATACTTTCATATTATTCAGCTGTCAAATTTAAAAATTAAATGATAGGTATTTATAAATCATATTTATTCCTAATAAAAATTGTAATAAATCGATGAATAATAAAATTTTATTAGGATCATAACAAAATTGAATAAATTTTATCATTTTTTGTTCAAGTACCTAATAATAAAAACCAATATAAATAAAATGTAAATATCAGTCATTTAATTTATTATTATCTAACTACCTTAAGCTCTAGATTCAAATTATAACTATACTTAATTTTTCAAGTATGGTTTCACTGATTCAATAATTTTGAATTGATTGCAATATGATTGTATATAACTAGAGTTAAGACTTTTCGGCAAATAAATTCATAAATTCGGCTCTAAAAACTGTAATTTCGGCATTTTTCGGCAAAATCAAAAAGTTTACGTAAAAAAAAAAAAGAAAAAACTAAAAACTGAAAGTTATTGAATTATAAATACACTAATTATAAAAAACGTTTGTTATACAATAGTACAATATGTTTTTCAAGATTCGTTTGCGTGAATTTATGTCGCCGATCGCTGAAGACACGCATCCGTACAATACGTGTTCTTTCTTTTTTACCAACTTTTCGAGAGAAATGTGAGGTATTTCTTAATTATTTTACTTTTTCCTTCCTTAACTATCACTTCTTTCAGATTTTCAACGTTTTCGGTGTTTTCCGGCATTTATACCCCTTTTCGGCATTTTTCGGCAAAATAAAATTTTTTTTCCTGGATCCTACTCCTCTGAAACGGATTCCTAGCTTATTTTTATTCGCCGGGGCCTTCACAAACTCATTCGGCAAATGCCGAGGAATCCTAACTATATATAACTGTGGAATTTTTTATTAAAAAATAATTTGAAATACTTTTTTGTCTTATATGTATAAGAAAAAACAGAAATTAAAAAAGTGTTATTAATGAATCAATTTACTCAAATTCAAAATATAAATGATTGAAGGAATTACAGCAATAAAATGAGTAATACCTATTCTTGCTCAATATGATATTTGTCTTCATACAAGTGAAGAAAAGAGATCATTAATAATATAATTAATATTTAAAATATGAATGAAAAAAATATATATAAATTATAATAAAAATTATTATAAACGTTTTAATGGATATAAAAAAAGTTCACCAATAAATTATATGATTAATAGGATTTCTATTGATATTTACAACAACTGAAGAATTAACAGGAATTTATTTTATCAAACTCAATTATTGATATTAATCTTCATAATTCTCATTATGTTGTTAATGAATAAGATTTCAAGAAAATATAATATTATATTTATTTTTTAAAATTCTTCTCATGGATTAAGAACTCAATTATTATTTATAATTTGAGGATTGTTTTATATAGGCCTATTAAAAAATTCAAGTTTAATGATAAATAGTAATTCATAGAAAAAAATTCAAACATATTCTATTCAATATTTGAAAAAAAAAAAAATTATATTCAGAAATATTCAAAAATATAAACTCATTATCAAAATTTAATAAAATGGATATTTTATTTTCATCTAATGAAAATATGAATGTTCTGTAATTATTAATTTAATTATATTCAATATAAATTGCAATAAACCAATAAATAAAGTTGTAACGAAATAAGATAAAAAAAAGAGAATATAAATAATTAGTACAATTTTCAAAACTATATTTAATTAAAATATAATATTGATGATTAGTTTATATTTTTGAATAATAATCAATCTCAATTATTAATCATTATGAAATTATAATTTTTTAACTATAGTATTATTCATATTAATTGAATAATTATTTTTCAGTTTTAAAAAAATACAATAATAATTAATTAATGAAATTTTAAGAATTTTTCAATTGAAATATGAAAAATCACACTTCAAATCATAAAAAATGAAACAAAATTACTATTTATCAAATGAAATGTTGAAAATAAAATTATTGAAATCATTTTAGTGGAGGAGGACTTGAAAAATGTCGACATTTTGTGGGACTTGATCAAATTTCGACTTTCCAGCCGTCATATCTGATAGAAGGGGGACCGGAAGTAAACAAATAAAATTGAAGTTGTAAAAGCCGCAGAAATTAGGTTCCTTTTTTCGCTGGGTAATGGTTTGAAAAAACCAGAAATCGCGACTCATCTTAAATTATTTCTGCGGCTCTTGCAATTTTGATTTGATTTGTTTATTCTTTAGAGTATTCTTCCGAAAAGTCGAGTCGTAACTGAGAGGATCGTACATTAATTCGATAAAAGGGTGACTCGGAAATATTTCGACTCTCGAGCCATGATGTATGATACAAAAGGAGCTCGGCTACTCTTGTCATCGCAAAAGTTGCGATTCCAACATTTATTGTTTAAAATTTCAAAAGAATACCTCAAACACATGGGCTGGGATAAATATTGTACACTGGATCCCACAATACATAATATGACCAAAACTTCCGTTTTAATAAGTTCCGTATGGCTCGTAAATGTTGCCAAATAGATTCACCTTCCTTAATGAAACACACCTGAATTTGACTCTTTTCCTAATTGTCTAGGTAGCTTACCTGTAGTTTATATCTGTGGCAAGTTTATTATTTCAAAGAAACGTTCCTATCAAATGTGCCTAGGCTCATGTACTACTTTATTTTACGTGACAAAAAAGATGTAGGTTCATGAAGTACGGATACATGAACTATATCTCGAATTATTATGCAATGTTTTTAGTTCTATCGAATTATGTGCGATACAAATGTGATGCTACCCGACAGTCATGATCTCGTAAATCTATAAAATTTAAATTCGTCAAAGATTTTACTCCAAACCTAGATTTTCTGAATTTATTTCATTTCGATTGTCCTTTCTATTCGCATAATTACCGTGTAGACGTGCAATTAGTCTTTTTTTTTTTTTTTTTTTTTTTTACTACATCTAGAACATAAATATAGATCATTATTATGATCATCTTTTACGAGTCTGATTTCATACCGAAGAATCATGGAAGACCTCATACACGTTCGAATTATTTCACTGTAGATGATTTCGATATGCATAGTCGTATTTTTTCCTATTTTTCAAATGCGTCGTCGAGCCACCTACGAGTACTAACGATTTTAATATCACGTCGCCAGAAAAGAAGAAAACAGTGCGCAAAATTATCGTCCACTAGTTTACTGTACCTATACTCTCATACACTTTCTCCTAGCGTAGGCTATCTGAAACATGCGTATCAGCATCGAGTCCATTATTTTACTTGGAAAAAAATAAATCTTACCTCGTTAGCGTGTTGAGCACGGTATTATAAATATTTGCTTTGTAAAATGAGAGAAAATTGAGTTTGGCAATGATACTTTCATTCAGGTGGAAGACATTTTTCCTTCTCTTCATAAAGAAAAAATGGAAAGGACGTGATTGAAATTTTAGACTTTTGTACTATCGGCGGCGTGTCGGAGTCCGTGACTAATTTCCTATCTGCGAGGGCTAAGCTATACGTTTTTATACATCATTTCACACCCGGAATCTAACCTTGATCCTTGATCGTGATTATCATTACGAAATTGGACACTGCACTGCACCGAAGAATTCGATTATATTATAGACGAAAAATATTTAATTCTCGTCCGCGAGGATATTTACAATCAATGAAAATGGAAAATATGACATTGAAAAAATGATACCTAGCAGGAAACTGAAATACAATTAAGTATAACATTTTAAAATATCTATAGAGTATTCTTGAGCGAAAATAGTAGACATCGTTATTGTATAAAAAGAAAACAGCCCAAGGGATAAGGTATCGAATTATTTTATTCAATTTAAGTGCGATGCATAGCCTCGAGTAGGAATCGCAGTCTACTAATAGTTACCGAAATTAAATTCTAGCAGTCTCTACTCGCAGAAATTATTTTTTCGAAATGAAGGTTATTACCACGTATGGAAAGATAGATTGGTGTCTACAATTTTTTTTGGAACAAAGTAGGTATCAATTGAGACTGAAATGATGCCCATGAATACGATTTTCCAACCAAGTAAAAATACTGATGATCGCGATTGGATTCTTCAGAAAGAATGGGACTCTTCAAAGCGAGTATAGATGAAAAAAAAAAATGAAATGCAGTCTATAGCAATTCATTTCCGAAGTGAAACACGTGTGCCGTTGGCTTGGCATTACACGAATAAAGTTTACAGGAGACGGTTATTCACTATGTAGGTAGAGTGATAAAGAGTAGTTTATTGCGCACCTACAATTGACAACGGCATTGCATAGAAAATGAAAAGTATGGACACCTCAAAAGTACGATCCATTTTAAGAAAGATGAGTAAATGCAGCGGACACAGGTATTTACTCATCTTCAGGTAAAAGTACAAAGGGGGTACGAGTTGTAGACAGGAAAAAAGAAGTGGTTTCTCTGGTAGCACGGGTGATATGAAAAAGCCAGGGTTTGAAGATTAGTCAGGTGAGAATGGGTGGACGTTTTGAATTGTTAGTAGAGGGTCACCTAGACGTGGGAGTCTGATGGAAAGGAGTTTGTTGGGTATGTCATAACGTTTTCCATGATTGAGGAATACGTGAATGGTAGTGGGTTTTGAAGTGCAGAGTTTTTCGCCGAGGGACAAGAATTGTTTAGTGTCACTGTTGACTTCCTAACCAAAGGTCAAGACGGTGACAAGAACTGCGAAGTGTTTTAGGATTCCAGGTTCAGTTTGAGCGACCACTTATAAGACATGATGTTGCCAATGCAAAAGGGCTGATTCTCGCTTATATACTTGAATAAAGGCTGTCACACAGGAATAAGGCCACCAGTATTTCTTCTGAGGTATCTTACCTCAATAATGTCACCACACTTGAGCAGTACTGTCTACATCCATAATACACTTTTTTTTTTGACGTGAAACACGTCTTGTATATCTAGCAGGTATTTCTGAAAAATAGAGTGACAGGTTTTAAAACGACAGATTTTCCCTAGCAACAGATTTCAGATACCTACAGATTTTAGGTAGCTATAGATTTTACAAAGGTGAGCCCCCCTGGCGAGGCGCTTAGTGCCAATTTTACATTCTCCGGATAATCTCACTTGTTTTAAGCTTCTTCTTCTCCTTGTCCTTCCTCAAAGGAGGTGGGGTAAGTGTAACATTTTCAAATGAAAATAATCAGTGCGCCTCTGGTTTTATTCGAGTTCACTTCTTAAAATTCAAAGCCCTTACCAAGTGCTTAGTAGTCGATTTTCTATTGAATTATTTGTTTTCTCTTTTGTAGCTCTATATTTTTGGATTTATATTTTCGGAGTTTTTCCTACTCAATTAATTTATTTGTTTCTAATTCTTTCTTTTTTGTAGTTTTTTTCCTCTCATTTATTTGCTCATTTTCTAAGTGTGAATTTTTAAATTTTGTTCTCCCTTTTTCGTTTTGGCTCGTCTTTTTTGTCTGTCGAGAGAAGTTGACAGATTTGAAGCAAATACAGAATTTAAATTAATTAATTCATCTGTTTATTCTTCTTTATGGTGTTTTTTTTTTTTTTTTCTCTTGCTTGCTCTTGTTTATGGGGGGGAATTTTTATTCATTCATTTATTTTTTGTGATGCGCCAAGTTCTCTGTTATATTTGCCAAGCACATTTATTTCAGGAGGAGGGGTAGTTAGTAGATGAAAATACAAGCGAAAAATTTGGTCACCACGTCGGGATCCGAAGTTCGGATCCCGACGTGGTGACCAAATTTTTCGCTTGTATTCTCATCTACTAACTACCCCCGCTCCTGATATATTTTCCGCACGTATAAAATCTTTGTCTTTCACATTTATTTTTTTCTTTCAAAAATGGGTGTCAAGAAAATTAAGAATACCGGTATTGAGTATTGTATAGATTAAAGAGAAAAATGAAGAACAACGCAAATCCTACGACAATCAATAATGAAATAGGTGAGTCAGATTAAAAAATGAAAATGCAATTAAGAAACTGTACTAAGATAACCAAAAATGCTGATTGTTGTAGAAATTACCGATTAAAAAGAAAAGCCACAATATTGACAGCTGTTATTTGAATTGATGTGAGGTGCAAATCTCTTTTTACCGATATTAGAGTTTATAATTATTGGGTTTTATTATTTTTGCTCAACTTGATAATTTATATCGCGTGTTTGTATGTACAACAATAATGGAGAAGCATCATTTCAATTCTCATATGTTGTTCAAGAAAAGAAATTCACCCTTCGTTCCGTACATTCAATACATCACATGAAAACTTGACGTGCTCCACGTCACGATCGTTCACATCTACATAGTGAAAATGTAACAATTGGGGCGCAGCCCTCCTGGCAAGGCTTTTTTGGAGAACTTCACAAAGTTATGTCCAAGAGCAAATTCCAAGATCCCGTCCATGCATTGACTTTTGGACCAATTCAAGCCCTGTCTGCTCACCTGTAGAACTTAAAAAAGATATTATCATGACGCGATTCGGCGCCCGATCATTCTCAGACAGGTACAAAATCATACTGACTCATAATAGAACACAAAATTAGAAATAAAAATAAACATAAACAAATAAGGGGAAGTTACCTACAGTTGACTGATTTGATTGTGAGGAGTGTCAAATAAATTCTTCGTATGATGAGGTTAGTTGAGAACGGGTTTGTAAGAGATTGGAGAGATGATAGGGTTTGAAAGTTTTTCGAGTCCAGATTCTTTATTAGGGTAGGTTAGTTTTTGTCGGTCACCTCATGGCGCACATCAGACTTTTTGAAATAACCCTCTACAGAACAGGTTTCCTGTTTAACTTTCAAATTGTAATATGATATAATAGTAAAGGGACTTGAAAAAATTTTGACTTCGAAGGTCTTGGAAAATATTTGACTTTGAAGTTACGATATATGATAGGAGGGGGTCTCTGGAAAATTTCGACTTCCAAGCTTCAATATAAAATAGAAAAAAGACTTTCAATAAATCGATACAATCGAAATCAATATATTAATATGAAGATGAACGATGGACGCCAGGCACCGCCTGGAAAAACGTGACCTTGGAAAACTTTTTACTACCCAAGTATATTTGATTGGGGGGGGGGGGCGGTGGGACTTGGAAAAATATGGACTCCTACGCTCAAACTCCCATTCAGAAAACGTATTTTCTACTACTTTCTGTTTAGTTTGATTAAAGTCACCCGAAGAGGAAAACCCGGCCTGTTCACAACCGGTAGCGTTCATCAATAAACTTTCGTGTTCTTACATGCAACTGTACTTCATATTATCCAGGGGTGGATTTACGGGGGGGGGGATAGGGGAGATCCCCTCCCCCCCAAAAAAAACAAAAACAAAACCTCCAAAAAAGACTGAAATTGTTCAATTTGACTTCGCTCGGAAAAAAAGTTTTGAACAATGGAAGTTCCCCCCCCCAATATGTACCCGTAAATCCGCCCCTGTATTACCTTACGCGTATAAGTGATTCGTACTGTACCTACATGAAGAAAACCTTGAATTCCCACGTACCAAAAATATTCTAACGATCTCAAATTGACCGTCATCTGTTTTAAGGAATGAATGTAAATTATGTCTGGCTGTACAAAGTAAGGCTTTTTCAGCCTAGAATAATGGAGTATAGGAGTAAGAATTGAATTTAAACATGATGTTTGTACCTGCAGGCAACTGTTCCTGTACCCTTTTGACTCCGGGTAGTTTCGATCTCCATTTTCGAGTGGATTCCCAATAAAAATCCTAGTTTGTGTTATTTTTACCCTTTTAATGTTCAGAAATGTCCAATATTGGACAAATATTATACTTAGAAGCCATCCATCTATAATTCTCAACCCTTCTCAGAGCCCCCCACCTTGTCATCCGAAAACCCTTCGATTTTCTCAAATTTATTCCTGACCTACCCCTACTTCCATCAACATTTAAATTCAAATCAATTTGTCCATTTTTCCTTTGAGGTAAGGCCCAGTAGCCATCCTCTTTCTAACCTTTTTCTTTGTTCTTAACAGCGTTCAAATCATACTCCCTTAATACTAGAATTCAAACTCGGCTCAAGTCCTCACAACTGATTGCTATATCGTAGTATTATTGTTTTCGCTTTTTATTTTTTTTTTGTTTTTTTTTTTGTTTTTCTTTCATTTATAATAATATTTATATAATTACATCTTGTTATATTCTTTTTTTTTTTTTCAATTCATTTCTTTAATTTTTTGGTTGGAGTAGTAAGGTCCCCCCTTCGGTACACCTGTACCGAAAGGGTGCCTGTATGGAAAAAAAAATTTGGGAAAAAAAATTAAAAAAAAAATTAAAAAAAAAATTGAAAAAAATAAAATAAAAATAAAAAATAATTATATTATTTCAACCTTCGCCATGAGCCTAGAACTGTACCAAAAGGGGGACTGTATAAAAAAATAAAATAATAAGAAAATGATTAATTAATTAAAAAAATAGAATAAAAATAAAATAAAAAAATATTTTTTTATATGTCGGTGTGAGTCTAGAAGTGTACTGAAAGGGGGACTGTATGAAAAAAGATGTTTTTCTTTTTTTTAGACCTACCTACCTCTATCAGTGAGCCATATTTACAGGACAAGCTTTCAAAAGCAAATGAATACTTTTTTCAGGATGCACCTACTTATATACCTACTTTTTGATGAAAATTATCCATATTTCGAACTCTGATTTTATTAAAGGACAGTAATCTTCCAGTTTTCATGACCTCTGTAAAAACCTACAACTCTTTATATAGTCAATGATGTGATATAAAGATGATTTTAGCTGTTGTAACCCCGAAGGGGGGACCTTACTACTGGTTGGATGTACATAAAAAAAAAAAAACAACAACAACATTCACTCACGCAACCCACACTCGCTCTTAAATATCATTAGAAGTAGAATCTAGTGCTTGTGTGAGTGCGTCAGCATCCTACACATGTAAAATTATACATTTCTTTTGGATTTTACTTGAAAAATGGCAGAAACTCTCTCGGGAGTTATATGCTGGTTCCGATAAACCAGATCGACCAGATATCTCAGTTGATTTCGAGTAAATGTTGACCAAAAATAGACTGAGGGGGCGCTCTGATGAGTGACAAATAACAGACCAACTTTTTCAGTCGATTTACTTCCGCCCTTCCCTCATTTAAAGCAACTTGACAAAATTTTCAATGAAAAAATTAGTCGATCTGTGGGTGATGTAGGTACCATAAAATGGTCTATCCTCAGTCACTAGCCATATTCCTCTGCAATTGACTATATTTTGACCATTATTGACCAAAAAAAGAGTCAATTTCTAGGGAACCTTGACGATATAAAATATTTTCTCATAGTCAATATTTACCTACCTAATCATTGTCAACAAACCACCATAATTAGAATTCTTCTGACGAAAAAGATTGGTAGATTTCTGGGCAATGTAGACGGTTATAAAATAGTCTGTTGTAGCCTATATTCAAGCGATATTAACGGACCACTACAAATAGACCTCTTTTGATAAAGCAGAACAATTAATTTTTTGGCAATAGAGACGCCATAAAACGGTCTATAGTTAGATGATATTGATAGACCACCACTTTCGACAGGAAAAACCAGTCCATATCTAAGGCTTTCTCATGTGAGAGAAGGAAGAAATGAAGATAGCAATCCCGTTAGCAGGATTATATCGAGAGGAGTCCGATTTTGGTCTAAAATTACAATATTGATTAGTATACCTTCAATTATTTATGGACAATGTTCAGAAATTTGTGGAATTTATCATGGATTTATACCAATTAAAATTGGATCATTTAATTTAAATAATTTCTTTAAATGAATCTAAATATTATATGTATCTATTTATTTGAATTTAATTTATGAAATTCGTACATTATTACGTAATTTTAATTTTAAATTTAATTATTGTATTTAATTGATATAATACAATAATTATCATTATTTATTTATTAATTCATTATTTATAAATTAATTTTTATAAATTTAATTTATGTTAATTTATTATTTAAATTAACTCTTTAAAAATTGCTTTTTAATAATTTTCTTATTTGTCGTAAATAAACCTAATAATTTTCTATTACTTGAATGTAAAATTGAACAAAAAAATGAAAAATATCATTCTGGTTCAATATGATTATTTAAAATCATTGAAATGATTAAATAATTAATTCTCATTTAAAGGATCAAATATGTTCAATAAATTTAATGATATAAAAAGTTATTTAGTTTCAATTTTTTTAGTCGTTTTATAATAATTTTTATTGAAAATTAATATAAATATTTTTATTAAATAAATTATTCTGGAAAAAAATTAATAATTTTGATTAAATCAACTATATCAAAAAAATTTAAATAAGATCTTTATCTTTTCAAAATAATATTATATTATAAACTTTTTAAATAAAGTTGAAATTCAATTTCAAAAAATTGAATTGATATAAAATTAAAATTTAAAAAAAATTATATTTAATAATTATCCGTGTTGGAACTCCTTAAATTTAATATAATAAATCTAATATTTTTATGATTAGTAGAATATGTTCATTTATTGAATAATTTTATTATTAAGAATATTAATTTTTAAATTTTAAATTTTGTTTTAAATATCTTTATTTATCTGCGAGTTTGCGAGCAATATGACAGTTGATTCATTCCTAAGTTATCGGCTGGAAATTTTGGGCGAAAATGAGTGACCGCGGTTTGCATGAGAATAGACCAAAAAAAAAAAAGAGTAAAAATATTGGTAGATGTTGAGGAAAAATCTACTCAAAATGGATCAAGGTATCTCCCAAAATATCTGCCCAGAAATCGACTAGAAATCTTAGTCAAAATTCAGTGATAAATACAATATCAATTTTCGACTAGAAACGAGGAAAAATTCCATTTTGTATTGACAATTATAACGACCAAAAAATAGGTCGAAATGTATTCCGCATAGTGATCAAAAATCAACTAAAAATATGATCAAAATTTAGTAGGAATAATATCAGACCAACAATCAACTGAAATGAATAGACAAAATTTGGTCGATTTATCTCAAAAATCTACTAAAAATCAACCATTTTCTGATGGTACCATAATATTTGGTCTTTTTTCAGTCGTACGACCAAAAACCGACCAATGTCGACCATATAGTGATGGTCGATTTGGTTTATCGAGGTATCATGTTTACTTGTAGATTCAATGTTCAACTCTTCATACATTTGCTATTGACGGAACATTATGAAAAGTTATACTAGTTCAAATTTTTCTCTTATTTTTGCACTTCAAAAGAAACTTTACACAATAATTCAAACAGTTTTTCTTATCGAAGTTTGAATCTTCCCTTTCTTATGAATAAGTAAAGTGAAAATAACCCTTGAAACAATGAAAAATATTCAAAATATTAAATTATTTTACTTTTCTTTTTCAACCATAAGTGTGATTAGAATACCATCCGCGTATGTGTGAACGCTGTTCCACTTTCCCGTCTCAAGACTTGATAAGAGTAACATTATTATTGGAGCGGTTGAGCAAACCGTGCCTATTGTAAGCAACTCTTATTTACAACCAGCCTAAATTGAGTGGTATTGCACTGGAGAAACTTGACAATCCCCGTTCCATGTTCTCAAAATTTTTGAAGGTGCCATTTGCTAGAACAGCATCTTTGATTTATGGATTACTAAAAATTGAATAATGACATATTATGTGAATAAAGGATATTATAATCATCAGTAAAAGTTGGATAGTTGGGTATTTCAAGTACAGGAGTTGAAAAAATTTAATAGTTTCCTCACATTCGCAAGACATATTTGAGGAAAGAAAGGTGACTGCAATTCGCTTCACAACTCATACCGAGTATAGAGAAAATTGTAAAAACGTGGTACACGATTTTCAGTCATTCCAAAGGTAATAATTTTTTACATCAGGAAGACATTTTTCTTTGTTGTGCTCAAGTGAGAAAAGGAACTACGAGGAACTACTGAATTTTAATGAAGACTGCAAGTTTTTAGAAGTGGGTTTTCTCAGAACTATCTGCCGAGCAAATAGCCCTTAGCGCAACTGCATTGCTCGTAAAAAAAAAAAATCTGTTCTCAGTTATCATAATATTATGTATTTGAGATCCCGAATCGTTCTAACCTTCGTATAACGCTAATAACAAACCATTTTTGCATTGTTTGTTCCAGATTTATTCAATATAGCCATCCAGTCGATGTTTCGATCCGCTCGCAGTGAAGAAAGAGGAAAAAAAAAATTAAAAAAAAAAAAAATACATCGTCAAGTGATATTATGTTCTAGTGTCAACGTATATCAATGTAAAAGTGGTAACAACGATACAAAATGGTCAAGAGGAACTGACATATTAGAATATAATATACACATATAAACTTTTGCGTCAGTTTGTCGTTACCGCCGTACAGCTAGTCACTAAACCGAAACGAATAGTCTATGTACTGTAAATTTTCTTTTCTTCTTTTTTTGTTTCTGTATTTGCATAAGTACGGAAGATTAGCGTTGTGCACTTTTTAATTTACTACAAAGGTATTCTTGCTCAATTTGCGATGAAACTGATTCAAGTACGAGATATCTACGATCTAAAGATAAAAATATTTTTGTTTGTTGAAATTGGTAAATTTCTGATGGAGGAGGGGTGGAGAGACAAAATAAATTCATGAAATTGGCCCAATATTATATGAAAAAATGAAAACAAAATAATTTAGAATCTTGATATTATCTGATTTGAGTCAGTGTCATCACATTTTTGCAAGCATAAGTTTTTCCCCGGATTGCAAGTAAGCGAAAATGAAAAAAAAAAAGAAATACACCTCTATGTGCGTCTGTCGCTTCTTATTGTACCCAGTTCCGTCGATTTTGTAAATATCGTAATATTATTATAACTATTCGTACATTTATTTGTCAACTATTTTTGCTTACTTATTTGCGTAAAAGAAGCAAAAGTGAATCAATGCGTGGGCATTAGGCGCCTAAGACGTATGGAGTATACTACACATTTAACGTAGGTGTACTCCGTTTACTATTGTTAACTTTCCCAAAAACACAGCAGAATTATTTTAATCGGGGAATTACGTCATTCATCCTTTGATAGACGTTTCCAGCATTTTTATACCTATGTCTCTTATCAGTAAGAATACAATGATTTTCCCACTGTTTCATTCATTTCGAATTATTGTAATATTGTAAATTTGAGAACTCATTTTTTTCATTTCCTTATTTAAGAAACGCTGCTCATTCCTTGGAATTCATTAATTAAATATTTATTTTTACTACATTTATTGTGTCATTTTTGTTTCTTTGAAAAACTTTGAGAACTTCGGTCGTAGTTATCAAAGTTGAGTTTGTAGTCGACTTGGAAGAAACTTTTATCGTAGAATTCAAAAATCCATGTGGGACAACACTCCGAAGCCGTCTTCATGAGTGAAATTTGATTTTAAACCTGAATCATCGAAATTCTCTACTTTAAAATGGTCGCACATTCGATCTGATACCAGATTTGGATCCACCGTGCAATTTTCACCCTAGTTGCCGTACTATTAAGATTCTTTGAGAGAAAGAATTTTTTGTCCAAAAAACAAGCAAGGCTACCCATCTACAGTACCTGTACCCCCATATACGCCTGTACCCACGTTACCCCATGTCCCCATGAACACATGTACCCATGTAACCACGTATCCATGTACCTGTACACATATACCCACATACCCACATACACCATGTACCCATCCACACATATTCCTGTACCATGTACGCCTGTACCCACCACATACCCCATGTCACCAATACACATGTACACATGTATCCATGTACCCACTTACCCACCCAAGAACCTATGTACCCACATACCACAGGTACTCATGTACCCCACTTACAGAAACCCCCATAACTTGTGTACCCATGTGCACACGTACCCATGTAGCCTATGTGGCCCATAGATACGTATGTACTCATGTACCTATGTGCTCGTGTCAATTTTTTTTTTTTCTCACTGTGCCGCCCATTCCGAACTTACTCGGTGGGGGAATTTTATTACCTATTTGTTCCCCACTGAGTGTACAATCACATTGCTCAATGGGAGACCGAGAGAAATAAATGTTTATAATATACTATAATAGTTACATGCTACTACTACTTTCTTGCACCGGCTACAATACCTCATCCTACCACACCCCATATAACATCGCAAGCATCCGCTATGGATTTTTCAGCCAATGTTAGGGTGGGTGGGGGAGGAGGAGCCATATCTAATGGTTTACTTCAATTTCTTATCACACATTGGTATTTTGCTTGTGGTCTGATGTTATCTTGCTTGTGGACTGACATTATGGAGTGATCAGCTTCTATCTCTGATTAGCCAACGCTACGACGGTTACGGGTTACCTCTCGTTCTATTTCCCATAATCTGAATACTGTATTCCTCAGGTGTATATACGATGATCATATTTGGAACAGTCCAATGAGTCGGGGCGCCCAGTTTCAAAACGGGGGCAAACAGTGATGACATGCTCCGCAGTCTCATCTGCTTCAGCACGAGTAGGGCATTTGCCGTCTAATGTCGGTTCTTCTTTTTACACGGTGGAGATAACTCCTTAAAGCAACCGTGGCCGCTTAGAGCTTGGGAGACGTAGAAGTCAGTCTCTGGCGTTGAGAAGCTCACGCTGAGTGCCGCAATGGTCTTTGGCGATGATATATTGGTACTTTTGTCGAAAAGAGTTGACCTCCTGCAAGACGCTATGTAAAAAAACGACGGCTTCCTTAACGAAGTTAAGCGAGGAACGCAGGGAACCTGTTTTATGAGTCATAGGGGATTTGGTATTGAGAATTCAAGGAAGCCTAGATCTAGATAAAGCTAGTATAAAGAAGGCCTACACCTACTATAAGCCTGGTATAATATAGTTTGAGAGTTTAAATTTTTCTCGAATCTCGAGCTATATATGATAGGAGGGAGACGTGGAAAAATTTTGATTCTCGAGCTATATATGATAGAAGGGGGACTTAGAAAAATTCCTATCATACATGGCTCGAGAGTCGAAATTTTTCTGTTTTTTGTTGGATGGCAAGAGTCGTTTTTTGTTGGATGGCGCACGGCAAATTTCTCAAAAAGCCCCCCATAGAACAAGTTCCCTGTTAAAATAGCTTTCAGAAGCCTACAACAATAGAGTCTACTACTGAATGATATTATAAGTAAGTATGGGTTGCGTGAGTGAATCAAAAAGGGTAAAAATTGAATCTGGACATGATACCTGCAGAGAATTGTTACTTCATACCCTTTTAATCCCATATTTTATTGTGTGTTTGTGTGCGTGTGTCAGCAACCTGTATGTGTAAAATATGCTATTTAACGTTTTTCTCCACTTCGATAGTTAAATCTACCGTTTTTACCTTTAGAGTTTAAAAGGTATTATGTCCATTTTCACCTTTTAAAAAGCATATTTTACACATACAGGTTGCTGACACACTCACACAAGTACACAACAAAATATAACTTTCAACAGCCTGCAACAATAGAGTCTACCACTGAATGATATTATTATTATTATTATGGGTTGCGTGAGTGAATCAAAAAAGGGTAAAAATTGAATCTAAACATGATACCTGCAGAGAATTGTTCGTTCATACCCTTTTATTTTGTTGTGTGTTTGTGTGAGTGTGTCAGCAGCTTGTATGTGTAAAATATGCTGTTTAAAGGTGAAAATGGGTATAAAACCGTTTTTCTTCAATTCAATAGTTGAATCAACTCATTACTACGTTTTTACCACCAGAGCTCAAAAGGTATTATGTCCATTTTTTTTTCTACTCTTTGACACACTTACACAAACACACAATAAAACATAGCTTTCAACGGCCTACAAAAATAGAGTCTACTACTGAATGATATTATAAGTAAGTATGGGTTGCGTGAGTGAATCAAAAAGGGTAAAAATTGAATCTAAACATGATACCTGCAGAGAATTGTTAGTTCATACCCTTTTATATTGTTGTGTGTTTGTGTGAGTGTGTCAGCAGCTTGTATGTGTAAAATGGATATAAAACCGTTTTTCTCCAATTCAATAGTTGAATCAACTCATTACTACGTTTTTATCTTCAGAGTTTAAAAGGTATTATGTCCATTTTAACAGGGAACCTGTTTTATGGGGGGCTATTTGAGATATCTGGCGTGCGCCGTGCGCCGTTCGCCGTCCAGCGAAAAACTTAAAAAAATTTCGACTCTCGAGAATATATGATAGGAGAAGGACTTAGAAAAATTTCGACTCTCAAGCTATATATGATAGGAGAGGGACTTGGAAACATTTCGACTCTCGAGCTATATATGATAGGAGTACTTGGAAAAATTTCGACCTCAAGCCATATATGATGAGAGGGACTTTGAAAAAATTTCGAATCTGAAGCTATATATGATAGAAGAGGGACTTGGAAAACTTTTGACCCTCGAGCTATATATGATAGGGGACAAATTTTCCCAAGTCTCCCTCCTATCATAAATAGCTCGAGATTTTTTTAGCGGGGAACCCGCTATCTATTTTGTTAGGAGATTACATCCTCAGAAAACGTCCGCGTCCGCAGGTTAGGTTAGGTTACAGGACTTAGAAGAATTTCGAGTCTCGAGCTATATATGAAAGGAGGGGGACTTAGAAGAATTTCGAGTCTCGAGCTATATATGATAGGAAGGGAACTTAGCAGAATTTCGAGTCTCGAGCTATATATGATAGAAGGGGGACTTAGAAGAATTTCGAGTCTCGAGCTATATATGAAAGGAGGGGGACTTGGAAAAATTTCGAGTCTCGAGCTATATATGAAACGAGGGGAACTTAGAAGAATTTCAAGTCTTGAGATATATATGATAGGAGGGGGACTTAGAAGAATTCCGAGCCTCGAACTATATATGATAGGAGGGGGACTTGGAAGAATTTAGTTTCTCGAGCTATATATGATAGGAGGGAATGTAGAATGATAATTTCGATTTGAATTATATGACAAGATTATCAACTCAGTTCCACACCACCTAAGAGGTCGAGTTAAGGAATTGCGGGTTCCCCGCTGCCATTGCAACGTCTGCAATGGCTTCTAATTTTGTTAGGAGATTACATCCTCAGAAAACGTCCGCGTCCGCGTCCGCAGGTTAGGTTAGGTTACGGGACTTAGAAGAATTTCGAGTCTCGAGCTATATATGATAGGAGGGCGACTTGGAAGAATTTCGAGTCTCGAGCTATATATGAAAGGAGGGGGACTTGGAAGAATTTCGAGTCTCGAGCTATATATGATAGGAGGGGGACTTAGAAGAATTTCGCGTCTCTAGCTATATATGATAGGAGGGGGACTTAGAAGAATTTCGAGTCTCGAGCTATATATGATAGGAGAGGAACTTGGAGAAATTTCCACTTCCGAGCTATATATGATAGGAGGGGGACTTTGGAGAATTTCGAGTCTCGAGCTATACATGAAAGGAGGGGGACTTAGAAGAATTTCACTTCTCGAGCTATATATGATAGGAGGGGGCATTAGAAGAATTTCACGTCTCGAGCTATATATGAAAGGAGGGGGACTTAGAAGAATTTCGAGTCTCGAGCTATATATGATAGGAGGGGGACTTAGAGAAATTTCCACTCCCGAGCTATATATGATAGGAGGGGGACTTAGAAGAATTTCGAGTCTCGAGCTATATATGATAGAAGGGGGACTTGGAAGAATTTAGTTTCTCGAGCTATATATGATAGGAGGGAATGTAGAATGATAATTTCGATTTGAATTATATGACAAGATTATCAACTGTTCCACACCAGCTGAGGGGTCGAGTTAAGGAATTGCGGCTTCCCCGCTGCCATTGCAACGTCTGCAATGGCTTCTAATTTTTTTTTTCTTTTTTCTTTTTTCTTTGTTCAAGCCTAGCATAAAACTAGTACATGAGAAGAGGATGGACGCAGAATCAGGAATTACGTAGGGATTTAGACGGATCTTTTCTTCATTTACTTCAGGTCTAGTAAATTGAGAAACCGAGATAAACACAAACTGTAAAATGAGTATCGTCTACATGTATGACAAAGCCCCAATTCTCCTGATTGTTTCAAGCTGAATTTTCTCAAGCCATAAGCTGAGATAAACACGAGTTGTAGAATAAGTACCCTCCAGAAGTACGACAAAGACCCAATTATCCTAATGGTTTTAAACTGATGAGTTTTTCCAGAAGCCAAAAGCCGAGATAAACACAAACTAGAGGGTAGGTATCTTCCACAAGTAAAACAAATCCTGAATTCTCCTGATCGTTTTCAGCTGAATTTTAACAGGGAACCTGTTTTATGGGGGGCTTTTTGAGAAACTTGCCGTGCGCCGTCCAGCAAAAAACTTGGAAAAATTTCAACTCTCGAGCTATCATATTATATAGCTGGAGATTCGAGAAAAATTTTCACTCTCAAACTATATTACTAGGCTTATAGTGGTATGGGTAAAATATGCTGTTTAAAGGTGAAAATGGATACCGTTTTATCTCCATAATTGAAAAGGTAATATGTCCATTTTCACCTTTTAAAAAAAAATATTTTACACATACAGGCTGCTGACACACACACACAAGTACACAACAAAATATTACTTTCAACAGCCTGCAACAATAGAGTCTACTACTGAATGATATTATAAGTAAGTATGCGTTGCGTGAGTGAATCAAAAAGGGTAAAAATTGAATCTGAACATGATACCTGCAGAGAATTGTTAGTTCGTACCCTTTTAATCCTATATTTTATTGTGTGTTTGTGTGAGTGTGTCAGCAACCTGTCTGTGTAAAATATGCTATTTTCCAATTCAATAGTTGAATCGACTCATTGGTCATTATAAACGTTTTATCCTCAGAATAAGGTATCATGTCCATTTTCACCTTTTAAAAAGCATATTTTACACATACTGGCTGCTGACACACTCAGACAAGCACACAATAAAATATGGGATTAAAAGGGTATGAACTAACAATTCTCTGCAGGTATCAAGTTTAGGTTCAATTTTTACCTTTTTTGATTCACTCACGCAACCCATATTTACTTATAATATCATTCGTAGTAGACTCTATTGTTGCAGGCTGTTGAAAGTTATATTTTGTTGTGTACTTGTGTGAGTGTGTCAGCAACCTGTATGTGTAAAATATGCTTTTTTTATTCTGAGGATAAAACGTAGTAATGACCAATGAGTCGATTCAACTATTGAATTGGAAAATAGCATATTTTACACAGACAGGTTGCTGACACACTCACACAAACACACAATAAAATATAGGATTAAAAGGGTACGAACTAACAATTCTCTGCAGGTATCATGTTCAGATTCAATTTTTACTCTTTTTTTTGATTCACTCACGCAACCCATACTTACTTATAATATCATTCAGTAGTAGACTCTATTGTTGTAGGCTGTTGAAAGCTATATTAACAGGGAACCTGTTCTATGGGGGGCTTTTTGAGAAATTTGCCGTGTGCCATCTAACAAAAAAAAACTCGCAGCCCACACAGTTAGCTGCTCGGAATTGCCTTCATTAACTCTGTTAATTGAGGCAAACAGGGAACCTGTTTTATGGGAGTAATCATGTGAGTGTCATTTTTTGCTTTTTGTCGTCTCAAGTAGAGTGAACTTTGTTCCTCACCACCTTGAGATCTCTTCTCATTAGGTCAAGTTCTAGACGCTATTTATTTTCTATCCTGTTATCAGTTCGGAGATCTGATGACGTCATAATCTGATGACGTCACACGATCTAATGACGTTACGATCTGGTGACGTCACGATGGAGATCTGTGACGTCACGATCATAGTGCCATCACTATCTGATGACGTCACAGAGCTAGTAAAACCACTAATACAGACCTCCTAGACCTATAGTATAAAGGAAGCCTAAGACCTAGTACAGAGCTAGGACAAACTGCTAGTATAAGCTATTGATAAAACGACGGCTTCCTTAACGAAGTTAAACGAGGAACGCAGGGAACCTGTTTTATGAGTCAAATGGGATTTGGTATTGAAAATTCAAGGAAGCCTAGACCTAGATAAAGATAGTAAAAGAAGGCCTAGACCTACTATAAGCCTATCATAATATAGTTTGAGAATCTAAATTTTTCTCGCTCGAGAGACGAAATTTTTCCAAGTCCCCCTGCTATCATATATAGCTCGAGAGTCGAAATTTTTCTAAGTCCCCCTCCTACCATATATAGCTCGGGAGTGGAAATTTCTCTAAGTCCCCCTTCTATCATATATAGCTCGAGAGTCTAAATTTTTCTAAGTCCCCCTTCTATCATATATAGCTCGAGAGTCGAAATTTCTCTAAGTTCCTCTCCTATCATATATGGCTCGAGAGTCGAAATTTTTCCAAGTCCCTCTCCTATCATATATAGCTCGGGAGTGGAAATTTCTCTAAGTCCCCCTTCTATCATATATAGCTCGAGAGTCGAAATTAAGTCCCCCTCCTATCATATATAGCTCGGGAGTGGAAATTTCTCTAAGTCCCCCTTCTATCATATATAGCTCGAGAGTCGAAATTTTTCTAAGTCCCCCTCCTACCATATATAGCTCGGGAGTGGAAATTTCTCTAAGTCCCCCTTCTATCATATATAGCTCGAGAGTCTAAATTTTTCTATGTCCCCCTTCTATCATATATAGCTCGAGAGTCGAAATTTTTCCAAGTCCCTCTCCTATCATATATAGCTCGAGAGTCGAAATTAAGTCCCCCTCCTATCATATATAGCTCGGGAGTGGAAATTTCTCTAAGTCCCCCTTCTATCATATATAGCTCGAGAGTCGAAATTTTTCTAAGTCCCCCTTCTATCATATATAGCTCGAGAGTCGAAATTTTTCCAAGTCCCTCTCCTATCATATATGGCTCGAGAGTCAAAATTTTTCTAAGTTTTTCGCTGGACGGCGCACGGCGCACGGCGGACGGCGGACGGCGGACGGCGCACGGCAGATTTCTCAAATAGCCTCCCATAAAACAGGTTCCCTGTTAAAAGATCTTGTAAGCTTATGGTATGAAGGATGCCTAGACCTAGTATAAAGGAGGCTTGGACCTAGTATACGCCTAGTATAATACGTAGTATAAACCTAGTATAATATACTGCATGAAGCAGAGAGGATAAGCCCGCCTCCTATCACTTCATCAAAATTTTTCCAAGTCCCTTTTTCTTGCCGGACGGCGCCCGGCGCCCGTCATTTTCCTTCAGTTTACCCCCCCCCCCCAATAAAACAGGTTACCTGTTTTATACATACCTTAGACTGTACAGTAACATGGACCGCCGATTATCCTATTTAGATTCAATTTTTACCTTCTTTGATTCACTCACACAACCCATACTCACTTATAATATCATTCAGTAGTAGACTCGGAAGATGTAGGCTGTTGAAAGCTATATTTTGTTGTGTGTTTGTGTGAGTGTGTCAGCAGCCTGTATGTGTAAAATATAATATGCCGTTCAAATGTGAAAATGGATATTACACCGTTTTTCTCCGATTCAATTGTTGAATCAGGTCATTACTACATTTTATATCCAGAATTAAAAAAGAATTATGTCCATTTTCTCAAATTCAAGAGGTGACTTAGGACATTACACCGTTCTATCCCCAGAATTGAAAACGTATTATGTCCATTTTCTCCAAATAAAATGTATAATTTTATCCATACAGGCTTCTGACACACTCACACAAACAAAAAAAAAAAAAACGACGGCTTCCTTAACAAAGTTAAACGAGGAACGCAGGGAACCTGTTTTATGAGTCAAATGGGATTTGGTATTGAAAATTCAAGGAAGCCTAGACCTAGATAGAGCTAGTATAAAGAAGGCCTAGACCTTACTATAAGCCTAGTATAATATAGTTTGAGAGTCTAAATTTTTCCAAGTTTTTTACTGGACGGCGCACGGCAAATTTCTCAAAAAGCCCCCCATAAAACAGGTTCCCTGTTAAAATCTTCTGCACTCCTGCCTGGCAGAAAGCCATACTGGAGATGGGAGAGGGTGGTTGTGCTACAAATACGATTGGCAATAATCTTTTCTAAAATTTTGCCATAGTGTTGAGTAGAGTGATAGGTCGGTAGGATCCCGTCATTGCGGGATCTTTCCCAACTTTGATGACCCAGACTATACCTTCCCAGACTTCCAGGCACGAGGAAATGTGCCAATTTGTAGACATCCCTCATATAGGGACTTCAAAAGGTCGGGATGCTTTTTGTTCAGAATTTTAAGGAGGCGATAGTTGATCCGGTCTGGGCCTGGAGAAGACCGATTTTTACTCTTTTTGAGCGCATCCGCTACTCCTTACATAGAACACTAATTTCTCCAATAATAAAACGCATACGATAATTTTGCAACATATTCCAGCTGCGAGTTACATAGACTCCTATGAGAGACTAAATTTCTATTTCTGAATCATTTTTCTGTGCAGGGTTGCAAAAAAAACGGTTTAAAAAAAAAACACGTTTGAAACAAAAAATTTGTTTAAAACGTTTAAAACATTCACATAAGAGCCAATGTAAATTTCTCGATTTTTGCTGTTTTAAACATTTTTAAACACGTTTTAAACATCGTTTGTTTAAAACATCGCAACCCTGTTTCTGTGGGTTCTTCGATGTCATTCAGCGCTAGCGCTTCTAGTGTCGAATAATGCAAATACAACAGCAAGCGGTTACTCTGCAAGCTGTTAACTGCTGGAGTTCGTTCTTATCAGTCGAAGTTGACCGTTCATGAATGAAATAACGCAGAGAGAGAAATAGAATGAATAATTTTTCTGTTTTTCTTCCGGAATTTTCCTCACCGTCGTTCATAGAGAATTTTGTTTTCACGGTTAGCATTGGAAACTACGACAAACGACCACTGTTTCGAAATACGTCAACTATTTACACAAATACACATTCAGTCGCTTAGTTTATTTTCGCAGCTGAAGCGAGTGTAATGTTCCTGTTATTGTTGACTATGTTTAATCTACTCTTGCAGAAAACTAAAAAATTAATCGATAGTAAAACAAGTGAAAATGGAAAAAACGATCGTAATTCTTTACCTACCAAACGTATTCTAGTCCACGATATGAGTAATATTGAATTGAAAGAAACAGTTTACGGTAATTGATACTGGATAACTTGATCCAATTACGCTTGTTCGCGATGTTGACCAGGTATATGTTTCTTTTTCTACAGATATCATAAAAACGATTAAAGACCCGGAAAAACCAGCAACTTTGGAAGATTTGAATGTCATCCGAGAAGAAGATGTATATGTAGGTATTCAATTGCTTTCAATAGTTTACAATTCATCTTATCCTTAACGCCATCTGTTTTCATCACAGATTACCGAGAACGAATCCAGCAATGTTAGAATTGTTCGCGTGATCTTCACTCCAACTGTACCTCACTGTAATTTAGCAACTCTCATCGGGCTTTGTATACGTGTCAAATTAGAGCGTACATTAACAGAGCATGTGAAAATTGATATCTACATTAAGGAAGGCACTCATTCTACAGAATTAGAAGGTATGATTCTGCACACTGATAAATCATTAACTGTAAATGGTACAAGAATGTGTCATCTTTAATTTCAGTCAATAAGCAAGTCAACGATAAAGAACGCGTTGCTGCTGCCATGGAAAATCCCAGCCTACTGAAGATTGTCGAAACTTGTATTCAAGAGATTGACTCATGAACCTGAAATGAGATTGGTATTGATATTGATCGTTGTATCCAAATGAAATATCAAAGTGACGAAATTCGAGACTTTGTCTCGAAGCACGATTATTTTATCGAGGGTATTTTTCTCGTTGTGAACTTAATCGGGAGCTATTTGACTCGTATTAGGTTCGTGAACAAAGTCTCGTTCACGTATTTTGTTTTACAACTTTTTTATTCGAGTACGCGTTTGTTTTATTAAGATTGTATTTTCCGTCTTTCGTCGAGTTGTTCCTTTTTTACGCATTAAAAATTTTCGATTAATCTGGTGAAGGAGAAAAAATATTTCAAGAAAACGTATATTTAAACATCGAAGCAAAAAACTCTTCACTCAGAATAACATTAATTCTTATTTGTTAGTATAGACTACGGTACACGATATTGGATGACACAGAGACACAAGGGAATATGGACTAGCGTAATTTAATTGTAAAAATAATCTATCTAACGCACCGATATCAATCGTTGAACGATTTCTCATCAATATTTTCGTGTACTATAGATACACCATCCTATTTGGAAGATATATTATTCCTTCTGATTAAATTGAGAATGAAAAAAATGAAGGACTTTGAAGGAACATTAGATTGAATCGCAAAAACAACAAAAGACTGAGGCGTGCAAAGGAAAAAATTTAATTGGCGTGGTCCAAGAATACGAATTTTTTGAGTTGACAAAATTTCTGTTTTGGTCATTTGTAACGCTTCAGTTCTTTCACGTATGCTATTGCAGCTTCTAACTGATTTTGGAGTCAAGCAATAAATATTGCATGATTTTCGAAAAAAGCTCAAATTTTCCCGCTCGGATGTTCAAAAAAAATTCGTTACCGTCTGAAATTCGCTTAGGTATCGTACAATGAGGTGGAGTTTATACGAAGGCACTTACACTCTTTTCTCAACCTCGTGACTTTAATTATTTGTTCTCCTTTTTCGACCCTATATAACGTTTTTTCGACCATTTAACGTAAAAAATTTTATCGTGTGTTTATTTTGTTTATGAATTGTTTTTTTTTTTCGACTATTTAAATTGCTCTACTCAACTTGTTGCTCTTATTCTAGTCAAAATTTTATCTATGTTTGGTTTGATTATGATTATCTCCACTCATCCGCGGCGTGCCCTTATTTTTACGTGCCTTCGTATGAACTCTACCTCATTATCAATATGGTTCCTACTTTTGCGGAAACCGTCACTCTAATTGACATTTGCTTGTCAAGATTTCGTATCTATTTATGATTGATTTTATTATCATTCTTTTCGATTTCCAAGGAAACAATGTACCACAGCAAGATAACTACCCATCATGGATTGCTATCTACTGCTCTATTCTTCGCTGCCCACTCTAAAATTCTCGTTACAATCTTCCGCAGTCAGGATAAAGATTTTGGATAAAGGAAACTTTTATCCATCAGCCAGCTCGATCGAGTTAGACAATTTCGCACTAAATAAAAAAATCAAACTTTTTAGCATGTTCCTCCGATCACGCCTAGAAGTTTCAATCATGACTTATGGCAAACTTTTCAATTCTGAAACAAGCATGAGAAATGGCCCAAATTTTTCTGTTTTAGTTTCGGGTAATTTTGACAAGGTACCTACTTCATAAAATGAATACCTATACTGCATTCAAAAATTCTTCGGGATATTTTCCATTGAAGAAAACAGAAAAATATTTATCGATTAATAACTAGAAACCAACACTTATGAGTAAAATAGGGGGATGACTTAGTAATAATGATGATAATAATAGTAGTATAGTAATAATGATAATGGAACGAGAAAATTCAATTTACAGAGAAGAGAAATGGTATCCAACTGGTAAAAATAAAATCGCACAATAAAAAAGAAAAAATAATAAAGATATACGGAGGAAAACAATATGAAGTCTCGAAAACATGAAATATAGGTATTAGAATACTGGTACAACGACTTAAATTAAACAACATTCAAAGAATTATCATTATTATATAAATTCTTTCTTAATGGTGAAATAATAAAATAAAACACGCCATGCGTTCAGTCAATCACAAAGTTTGCGTATGCCATATGGCAATTTTCAACCTGGCTAATCACTGGTTGATAAAATAGGACTAGCTACGAAGAAAATTCTCGCAGGATAGGTTATTTACTTTTTTTTTTTTCCTTTCTTTTTCTCTTAATTTTTTCATCTTTCTCTATTCGTGAACAACGACACAAGAAACGTATAATAGATTTTCGATTTTCTAGAACGGTTTGCTGAGCACTGACTAGCAAGAAAATTAAGAACATTTGAGTTTACACGCGTATTAAAATTAAGTATGAGAACCTAAAATAATCTAATTATTTTACGCCTATTTTTTCGTGCTTCAGTCAAAAAATAGTACCTTTATAAAGTTTTCAAAAGAAATCTGGAGGACGTCGACTATCTTGAGTTAAATTTGTCTTTTTAGAGAGCGTACTTACTTTAAAAATTTATCTTGTTTATAATAACACAAACTTAACAAAAAATGGATCAAAATTATAATAATAATAATATTATTTTACATTCTTTACAATTTTACAATGCATTGTCACTATTTTCTTCTCTACGACTTTTTATTCCCCCATTTCTTTTCTTTTTTATTTTTTCTTAAACATCGACAAGATAAAATAACAGAAAAGGACAGAAAAATTAAATAAAGAGATAGAAAAGGGTATAACAGAAGAAAAAAACTGTTACGTTTGATATGTTATTAGTAAGAAAATTATTGTTCTCGATAATCAGTTCAGTACGAATGAAGAATAAAAGAAAAATAAAAAGGAAACTGTAGAACAATCAGAATTCATCAACACGATTCCTGTACACTAGGTAATTGAACACCAATGTAGTATTCGTTGAAAAAAGTACCCACGAATTATCTCCTGGAAAAAGTTTTACATTTTTTCTAGTTTACCTAACGCTCATTATATGGCAGTAGAAATATGACCTACGTTCTATGGTAGATCGGAAAACATCACGATGGAAATTTGGTTACAAATCCGCGATGGAATGTCTCTTAGTTGTTCTCCCTTCGTTCGTTTGATTTTCATCCTCTAGATTTCTCTCTGCAATTTGCGGAGATACTCGTTCGCAGTCCTCGCCATTTAGGTAATTGGTTTCGCTAATCTCTTGAAGGTACTCGAAACGCGGCGATGTAGGTAAATCGTCCAGTATTTCGGGACAATAAACTTTTGACATGCTGGTAATACCGCGATCGTTCAAGGTTTTCCAAAAAGTGTAATTGAAACGCATATGTTGTATTATTTCGGGTATGCCGACAAAAGCTGTGTAGTGTGGGGAAGAAAGAAAAAAAAAAAAAAAACAACAGCAACGTTAGTTTTGTTCTTTATTTTAAAGGAGAAAATAACACATGACAAAAAATTTGAATTGAAAAGGCGCACGGAGACCAAGAAATCATTGGAGGGAGCAGAAATTTTACGACAGAGACTATCTGAATAATTATTGTGAAATCGAGATATAGTCTATTTGCGAATCAGGCGTAAGTTCAGATGAGGGAAGTAGGTTTGAAAAATGCATTTCAGTCTGAGAATTGGATAGGCATCATACTGCATGTTATTAAAAAAATGCCTACATTAAACAATGCCTAGCATCGTTTGAAAATTGGAACTTGTTCCCATTCTCCTTGTATAGATACAAATTATGACCAATCGGAGAGAAGGAAAGACAGCGAGTAATCGAATTTTAGTAATATTCCATCAAGTTCGGATAGGCCTCGTTTCCAAAGAAATATGTTCATCAAACAGTAAATTTTTTGAGAGATTTTAGAAAAAAAAAAAGTTCCAAAAATGAACTGATCAGATTAATTTGATAAATATGTGCTTTAGATGACTTGGGTACGTTATTTAATCTCAGTTATAGTTGAAGATAATACAACGGTTTCAGACGCAAATTAAAATTATATAACAATTGACAGACTAGGGTTATTGACACATAGGTATATCTAGTTCCCAATCTTCAGTTCAAAAATGATGAGATGTTTTCATCATTTATGAAATTTACACACAAATTTTGTATATGATTTCCTGTAGTCATAAGAAAAAATTGGGTCGTTCGGGCCGGCTTCCACTGAATCGACAAAATTGTAAACGGGATCAGCGAGTAATCTCAAAATAACTTTGAAAAACGACGGCTTCCTGGGAAAAGTTCAACGAGGAATGCAGGGAAACTATATAGGTACATTCTATGAGACGATTTTGGTTTCGATATTGAGAATAAAAAATAAAAATTGAAAATTATCATCCCCTCGATCCAATTATAATACAGCTCAAGTTCTTTCAAGTTCCCTCCCTCAGCTTGAAAGTCTACGTTTCTCCGAGTTCACTCCAAATATAAATAGACCGAGAGTAGAAATTTTCAGAGTTGAAATTATTACATTTGAGATGCTCATAAGATTGAGACCACTTTCGCAACAACCGTCGTGAGAAACCATTATAGCTTTTTGACTGAGATTTCTTTGGAAAAACCGACACAGTTTTGTTACAACGACGTCACCAATGAGGTTATCGACGATTTTGACTTAATTAAGGGACTTGAAGAATTTTACCCAAGGCTTAGTTTGACGTCATGAGTGACCTTGACCTGATGCAGCCCATCATCAAAGACGAAATTAAACGTATGGTGACCTAGACCAGAAGGGCCTGTTTTTTTAGAGGGGGGCAATGAGTAAGTTAGCCTTCGTTTCTTACAATGTCATTAATGATTTTGACCCAGTGTATAGTATGACGTCGTCAGCGACCATGACCTGGTACAGCAATGACTTTGACCTTACTGAGACTTGAAATATTTCACCCAGGGTGCGCTATGACGTCATCAGTGACCTTGACCTGATTCAGGCTGTAAACATTGAAGGAACTGGATGAGCTACTCAGTTTTTGTCAGAACTTATAATGGCATCATCAATGACTTAATTAAGAGACTTGAAACATTAGAGCTAAAGCGGGGTATGACGTCATCAGTGACCTTGAGCAGAAGGAGCCTGTATATCAGGAGTTACCTGTCAAAAGGGCACCCGTTCCATAAGAATTACATTGATCAGGTGGCCTTTTGAAGGAATGATAAATCCTCATATTTATATAGACAGGTGGGATACTTTTGTTCCTCACAATGACGTCATCAATGACTTTGATTTAATTAAAAGACTTGGAAAATTTCACCCAGAGTAGAGCATAACGTCATTGGCGACTTTGACTAGATGTAGCCTGTAAACATAGAGGGGGCAAGGTGAGCTGAGTAGTTTTTGTTACAAAACCAACATCAACAGGACTTGGAAAATTAAACCAAGAGCGTGGTATGACGCCATCAGTAATCTTGACCTGAATTGGGGCCGGTATTTATAGAAGGGGCGGGCTGAGCTACTCAATTCTTATTTTTGATAATAACGTCATCATTGACTTTGACCTAATTAAAAGAGTTGAAAAATTTGACTCAGTGCGTATATAGTATGACGTCATCAGTGACCTAGACCTGATAAAGTCCGTCATCAATTACTCGGACCAAATTAAGAGACCTGAAAAATTGACTCAGCGCATAGTATGACGTCATCAGTGACCAAGTTCTGATGCGGCCCGTTAACAATGCTGGCGTCGACCTAATTAAGGGACTTGTAAAATTTCATCCAGAGCGGAGTACGACGTCATTAGTGACTATTGGCCAGAAGGAGCCTGTCCATATGGAGGAGGAGCAGAATGAGGTATTTTACCTTGATATACAGAATATGAAGGATCGATAAAATCGATATTTCGATATAATCGGCATACTGTAGAAATTTACTTCGGGGGAGATTATTCTCTCAAGAAGGAAAAAAAAAAAAATTTTCTCGCATAGCCAAATAAATGAAAATCATGTTCCATGTCTTTTATATTTTATCAGTCATCTTGAAATATTTCAGTCCAGGCTTCTACTAGGTCAAGTGTTCGTGAGATATTATTCGTTTACCCCTTTACCCATCTTGGCGTCGTATAAGTCTTCTATGAGAAATATGAGGTAGCGCGAACTCGCTCCGCTCGTTCGCCCCCTGTCTCGCTGTTGTGTTGGAATGGTATGAGACAATTCAAGTCCAGGGGACTTGGAAAAATTTCGACTGTCCAGCCTTTAATTATTTAATCATTTAATTATTCAATTATTTAATATTATTTATTTATTTATTCATTTATTTATTTATTATTAATTCTTCTACTAGGTCAAGTGTTCGTGAGATATTATTCGTTTACCCCTTTACCTATCTTGGCGTCATATAAGTCTTGTATGAGAAGTATTTTGAGGTAATTGTGGGTGTTCTATATTTTGAGGTATCAACTTTCGTGGGGCGAACGAGCGATCTCGCTGTTGTATTGGAATGGTATGAGAAAATTCATATCTTCTATGAGAAATATGAGGTAGCGCGAACTCGCTCCGCTCGTTCGCCCCCTGTCTCGCTGTTGTATTGGAAAGGTATGAGACAATTCAAGTCTAGGGGACTTGGAAAAATTTCGACTATCCAACGACATATGATAGGAAGAGGGACTTAGAAAATTTTCTAATTATTAATTATATTAATTATTTAATTATTTAATTATTATTTATTAATTATTTATTATTATTACGCGGGGTGTACTCGCGAATTTCTGAATCACCCACGAAGTAGAGATTTTCTAATTATTATTTAATTATTTAATGATTTAATGATTTATTTATTTATTTAATTATTTAATTATTAATTAATTAATTAATTAAATTAATCAATTATTTATTTATTATTATTACGCGGCGTGTACTCGCGAATTTCTGAATCACCCAAGGGGTAGAGATTTTCTAATTATCAATTATATTAATTATTTAATCATTTATTTATTTAATTATTTATTTATTTATTTAATTATTTAATTATTTATTTATTTAATTATTTAATTATTTAATTATTAATTAATTAATTAATTATTTATTATTATTACGCGGGGTGTACTCGCGAATTTCTGAATCACCCACGAAGTAGAGATTTTCTAATTATTATTTAATTATTTAATGATTTAATTATTTATTTATTTATTTAATTATTTAATTATTAATTAATTAATTAATTAATTAAATTAATCAATTATTTATTTATTATTATTACGCGGCGTGCACTCGCGAATTTCTGAATCACCCAAGGGGTAGAGATTTTCTAATTATCAATTATATTAATTATTTAATCATTTATTTATTTAATTATTTATTTATTTAATTATTTATTTATTTAATTATTTATTTATTTAATTATTTAATTATTTATTTATTTGATTATTTAATTATTTAATTATTAATTAATTAATTAATTAATTATTTATTATTATTACGCGGGGTGTACTCGCGAATTTCTGAATCACCCACGGGGTAGAGATTTCTCTTGACGGGGGGGGGGGGGGGGGTACTCGCGAGTTTCAAAATCGGGGTCCGGCGAGAGAAAAGACATGGAACATGTCAAAAAAAAGGATGCAAAAATGTATTACTATTTGGTGATAGTCATCTAAAGAAAGGAGATTTAAAGGTTTTTGACGTGGAACACGTCTTTGGCCTAGGAGTGAATCGGTAAAAAATGACATGCGAAAACGACATGCGAGCCGGAAGACGCTGACGTCACTCTATGCTGATGTCAATGAGGGTGTTTTTAATGCAGGCCTTCGTTTCTTTTGTTATTTTTTTTCTTTTGTTATGTAACCCATTTCCCTTCTTCCTCCGCTCCTTATCTTTGTAGATTTCAATGAAGGTCTTTCAAGTGTATTCATTATTTTTCAGTGCGTTTATAGTTTTCTTACAGGAATGTTCTGTGTAATACAACTGCGGTTGTGGTAGTTCATATATTCCTACTTGATTAATATTTTGTGTGATTTGTTGAATATAGATTTTCCAGCCTTATAGTGATAAAATAATTTAGTAAAAATGGGTGATATTATTAGAGGCAATTTTGAAGGAAGTAAGCCTACTTGTAAAAGGAAATTAATAGAAAATGAGTTGGGTGAAAATGCGAACCAATTGAAAAAAGAAAGGAATAAGAGATATCGAGAAAAACAGAAGTTATTAAGATCAAATGAAGTAGAAATGGGTAGTAAAACCATAAATGAAGATACAACAATAAAAATGAATATTTCATGTTCCTATGAAATATTCACGGAACAATTTGATTTTAATTCAAGGATTTATGGTTTGAATAGTATAGTTTGTCACCATGGTAATTCTATTGCTGAAGGTCATTATATTACTTATTTGAAAAATAATGACTCCAGTACTTGGTATCTTGCTAATGATAGTATTTTGAAAGAGCTTAAAAAATTGCCAAATATTATTGAAGACCCTTAAATTTTTGTATTTAATTCTATTACAACCTGTCAAAATTAGTCAATTTATTAATGAACCCTTTTCCAAAAAATAAAGAGAGTATGATCAATCTACCTTGTCCATTACAATCCATTCTAATACCAACAACTAGCCACATTCTATAAGCTACTAAATGTACAGACTGCCCCTTTAATTTTTTTCGCGAATAGATTTAAACTTTGTTCTTCTATACTGCAGTCCGATCCAACTAAGAAATTTATTAAATAGAATAATTGAAAGAATACAAAATTTCCTATTTTTGATGATTTCCCATTTTTGATGAAATCCGTTTTCAAGAAACTGCATTATTGAAAATAAAGAACACATAAGGTTGAGTCCAAGTAGTTGGATTTCTCGCATTGCACCACTTATCTATTTATTATAGCATAAATATTCACTCATTTTTCTTTTTTAACTACCCTCGATTTGTAAAATCCTCAATGATTGATTTTTAGGCTAAATCAATCTTTCAATCTTATTTCACACCCTCCCATTATTCAATTATTTGTTTGCTTCTAATTAACCTTAATCTATACTATAAAGGAGAACACCCGTTTTGATTTCCGAATAGGCTCCGTTCCTCCGTGTTCCACGCCTAAACTATTCAGTTCTACTGAAAGTAAGATAATTGGGGGGGGTCCAGGGGGGGCTCAGCCACCCTGGCGAGGCGCGAAGCGCCGAGTTTTTTAATACGTGCAAGGATAGATCCGTTTGTAAAGAAAGGAGGCGAGAATGAGATCTAGAGTGGGTCAACCTGTCAGCTATAGAGAGCATCTGAGATGGAACAAGCACATAAAATGCTACACTACATATCGCGAGGAACCAAAGAGGTCTGAAGCAAAGTGCTTTAGTTAAGCTGAATTAATTTTTTGAGAATATTAATTTTTTTTTTTTTTTTTCAACACCTATTGGTCAAAACTCAGGACATTAACCCAATTATCTGAATTTGTACTTAAAATATGATGCAATTTTCGCTTAATTTGCCCCGAATATGAAATGATTAAATATAGGCATCCAACTCGAAGAGAATCTTCCGCTAAAAGGATTTCATGTAGCCGTGCAGAATTAAGCTTTCGGCCCGAACCCGAACAATTACTTCATCATTAGCTTTTATCGGAGCGACCAATAGAAGATACAAGAATTAATTACCGTCCCACGCTTCGAACATATCGTTCACGATGTAATCCACGAATCCAATCTGCGATTTTGGTATATTACACGTTGGCCTGTCAAACATCGGCATTACAATCGGAAGGTTTTTAGTCTTTTCTTCGTCGGTCTGTAATAAACCATATTGTTGGAACATACGTTATAGAATACAAATATATCGAGTTCGAGCTTCTATGACGAATTTTTGTCAACGCGTTCGCAAAAGCAGCTAATGTTATCATCCATCATATCGTGACTACCGTCCAAATGAACGTGTGCTCCTCCGTCAAACGAGTAAGCCGCAGAAAAGTTTAAGTAATTTGTCAAACTCGCACGATGGAAAAACTTTCTTCCAGCCTATTTATAACGCTACCCGTGATTCTGGACATGCCTATACGTATTTTTTTCCTCCCTCAAACCCCGACACATACGAAAAAGATTCTTTCAATCCGTACCTGTTGGAAATATTCTTCGGCGATTCTTCGAGCCCATTCTATGCAACTGCGTAGAGGTCGAGTAGGATTAGCAACGTCTGCACATTTAATCATCATTCTTTTCATTAACTTTCTTTCTTCTTCGGGGGTTAATGGCGCGTATTCGGTTCCATACTCGTTAGATGCCTGAAATACCCATATACAGAGTGTATTATTATTTAGATGCATAGAATATAGTGCGCGAACTAAAGGGGTTACTTTGATTGATGTTTTCTCTTAAATTAATATTATTGTGTCCGCGAGCCAACCCTCAGTGTATGTATAACCTCTATATCAATGCATGTATAGAGAAGATATCCTGAGCGAGCATGTACATCCGAAATTTGTTATACGTTATAAGCTTTCGTATTTTAAGCTAATACGGCAGTACTGCCCATCTATCTTTCGAATTTCGGGTACAATATATATACACGGGCGTGCGGTAATTTTTTTTTTTTTTTTTCTTCTTCTTCATGGTAGACTGACGACTCAGCGATGGATGTTACATTGCTGGTTGAATCTTTTATTCTGGTTACATCCTACGAATTGTATAAAGGTTTCATCCTGAGCTGAATATATATAGCGTATACTGCATATGGTACCCTCGCCCGACAATTTCGTATATGTGTGTATTTATTAAATAATACGTACTTTATCATCGTCAGAGAGCATTTGCGGCTTCGAATAGACGCTTACGAATTTAGCGAGATGTTCGAAATGTTTAGTCATCTCGGTGGCGAGAATCATATCGACTACACTCTGCCTCAATTCCTGGTAGGTGTCTTTATTTAAGCCTGTAATAAATATTGAATCATTCATTTTACTGTACATTCTATACTCCGATAGGGTTGCGTTCGCAAAATAAAGCCACGAAGTAGGTCAAATCAGAAAGGAATATATATTTCTACAAATTTACAGGAATGGGTCTGAGCGCATTTCCCGTTTGGTAAGTGGGGCGATCCTGAATCAGACGAAATCGAAAAAAACGCTTCAACTGGAACAATTGGATAATAAAACGAAGGGTCCCTCATCTGAAAGTAAACTATAGTAGCTCAATTATGATCTTTGTCCATTTCCAGAGCAAAATCTCGTTCAAATAAATCAAATTTAAATAGTCAATTTCTAACCCCAACCTCTTTCCACGGTTCCCAACTTTCCGACGATACGCACTGCTAATAGAACAAACTTTTTAAAATTTCGAATTGATCGGAAGTATTAAATACCTATAATGGTTCCAAGATGTTACAATTCTAAAGAAAAAACATTTGATAATTTCATTTACCACGACCACTCTAACATAAATAAGGCGCTAGAGGTGTTCTCGATCAATGTAAACAGATGTGTAATCGGAAAAATCAAGTGGTGGTGGTGGTGGGGGCAGTGGTGTATGTTCTTTATGGATCCACCACCACCACCACTTGATTTTTCGGGTTGCACATCAGTTTACATTGAGTGAGAATACCTCTAGCGCCTTAGTATAAATTGTGGTTTTACTTGGGGATGGGATGATGAAGTCTGTGTAGTATTCTTCTATCAAAAGATTATACAGGACCTTCAATAGGCCTACCAATTTTGATCGACCAATCGACGACCGTCGAACGACAAAAGGAAGAATTTGTCAATAGGGTTTTGAAAAATAACACTATCGACATTTAAATGTGCAAAAATATTCTTTATCTATACCATCTTTATAATTTTAAAACCATTCAATACCTTTGGAGAACTTAGGAAACTTGCCAAAATACTACGAATACTTCTATGGTTTTTCAATTGAGCGGACATTATGAGTAAAAATCTAGTTTCTCGATGTACTGATGGAAACAAATGACCCAATCTACTGTTAGCGGGTTTCTCTCCTTTTGTTAAATGAGACGATAGGCCAACCTGTTTTACAGAAACGTTTTTTGATTTCAATAATCGGGTTGGTATTTTTCCAGGGCTCCCTCTCCTTAGGTATAAAATAGCTCAAAAGTTAAAATTGTAAAAAAGAAAAAATTAAATACGTATCAAGAATTTAAAAAATGAACGATCGAGAAACATAAAATTCAACTCATTTTTCTATTACACTTACTTTTTTACCCACCTAATTTTTTTATATTATCAATACCAATTTTTTTCTATTTTTGATTGATTTTTTTTTTCTCTCTTTATCTTTAATTCATTGTAGGCCTAATGATGTTGTTGATATACAGTATATTTTTAATGTCATTATCTTTATGACGAATAAATTGTCATTTTGATGTTTTACAACTGTAGAAGATAATTTAACTAATAAATTGAAATTTTATTTTTAGTAGGATTTAAATTTGTTTATTTTACTATCAATTTATATGAAATATTATTCATGAATTAATTTTGAATAGAACGAAAAAATAGTATTGTTTTTTCACACATTCTTTTTTTTTTCACTCTCATTCTATATTATTCTCATAATTATTTTTTTTGATCTGAATAGTTTATTCAATTCAATTTCCTATCATATCTATTTTTTTTTGTCAACTCAATTTTTTCTAAATTATCAATACTTACCTAGTTATTTCTATTTTTATATTTTAATTAATTGCAGGTCTAATAATATTTTTGATATTATACAGTATATATTTTTATAATATCATTATCTTTATGACGGATAAAATTGTCATATTGATGTTTAGCAACTGTAGAAGATGAAATAATGAATAAATTTAAATTTAAATTTCATTTCTATTAGGATTTAAATTTGTTCATTTTTCCGTCAATTGACACGAAATATGATTCACAAATTAATCTTAAATAAGACAAAAAACAATACAAAGGAAATAATAAAATTTTCCTACATGTCTGTTCTCTCTCTCTCTCTCTCTCTCTCTCTCTCTCTCTCTCTCTCTCTCTCTCTCTCTCTCTCTCTCTCTCTCTCTCCCCCTCTCTCTCTATTTTGCATATTTATTTTTCTGTTCTGAATAGTTTATTCAATTCAATTTTCCATTATATCTATTTTTCTTCTGCCACCTCAATTTCTTCTATACTCAATTCAACTTGGAAACTGCCCGCGCCAACGGACGCTTGTATTGCAAGAGGAAAGGGAAGTCCTATATTGAATACAACTTCCCTTGCATTTTGCAATAGGAGCATCTTGCAAGCGTTCATTAGTGTGTGCAGTTCCTCAGTTGAATCGAGAATAAATTATCAATACTTAATTCTATTTTTATAATTTGATTTTTTTTTTTTCTTTAATTTAATGATATTGTTGATGCATATATATATATTTTTTTATATCATCTTCATTCTGTTTCTAATAGGATTAAAATTTGTTTATTTTATCATGAATTATTATGAAATATGATTCAATAATTACTAATTTTAAATGAGACAAAAAAATAATTAGGAAATTATATAATTTTCTTTTGTTTTACTTTTTTTTATTATTCTATATTATTTACATGTTTTTTTTTTTTTCTGAACAATTGTCTATTCTATTCAATTTTCTATTATGTATAATACTATTGTTTTTGTGTATCGACTTAATTTATTTTGAATATCAATACTTACTTTAATTTAATTTTTTTTTTTCATCTGTAGGTTTAATTATAGGTACTGTTCATATACATTTCTTAATATTATCACCTTCATTTTATTTATAGTATGCTTCAATTTTTTTCATTTCATCATAAACTAATGTAAAATATGATTTATTGACCAATTTTCAATAATACGAAAAACAATAAGGAAATAATATGATTTTTTTTTGTCTGTTTTCTTTCCTCATTCCATATTTCATGTTTTTTTGTTTTTAATAGTTTATTCAATTTATTTTTCTTCTTTATCCATATTGACTCGAAATTTTTACAATTATGAATACCAGTAGGTATCTATTCCCATTTTCAATTGAGATTTTCTTCTTCATTTTTAATTCATCAGGACCTAATGATATTATTGATAGATAATTATTTTCTAATATCACCATTAAGGAAGAGATTAATATGCACTTATTTCGTCAAAATTTGAGCTTTTTTTTTTATTTTTTTGTAGTCTAGAACTCGCGCGGAGTGCATATTGTATGGTAAGTGATTACCGACATGCTGCGCTTGCTTCAATGTTTTCAAGTTTTGTTTTTCATTGTTTGTCTATTTTCTCTGTCATTTCTGTCTTTTCTCGAGTGCATTTCGAAAAGTTGTGATATTTCAGCATTATTCAGGGGCGAAATTGTGTGAATGATATGCAAAAATATGCATTTCCAAATTTTGAGGGCTCGTCCAGGAAGGTAAGAAACATAGAATAAATTGATCAGATCTCAGTAGCCGAGCGAGCCAAAAAATATCCAAATGCATAATATTCATCATCTTTAATTATCATCTTTATTCTATTTTTTGTATGATTTGATTTTTTCCCCATAAACTAATATGAAATATGATTTAGCCTATTAATTAATTCTTAATAAAACAAAACGATAATAAGGAAATACTTATTTATATTTTCAAATTGATTTCTTTTTTTTCTCTTCATTTTTAATTCTCTATCAGCTTAATATTTTATATCGTTGAGACGGTAGATAATTTTTTATATTATCATCTTCATTTTATTCATGATATGATTTAAATTTTTTTATTTCATCATAAATTTGTTGACATGAAATTGACGCCAGATTGCGCCATCAATTTCAGGTCGATTTAGAGTTTGCTAGCGTACATCACCAGAGAACGATAAATTGACTTGAAATTGACCCAACAGCGTATAGTTCATTTCAGGTTGACAAAAAAATTTGTAGAAGCCAACTCAAAATCAACAACAGATGGACGTCAATTTCAGGTCAATTTAAAATTGACCACCGTACATTACCAGACAACTACAAATTGACACACGGAGGGGGAAAAAAATAGTCGCATTGACTAAAAAATTAGTGGAGTTCACTTTTACTTCATTTTAGATCAATTTTAACTGACTGCTCGTACATTGCCAGAGAACTACAAATTGGCTTGAAATTGACCCAACAGAGTAGTCGAGTTTAGGTCCATAGAGGAATTTGGATAAGTCGACTAAAAATTGACTCAAGATTGACGTCGATTTAAGGTCGATTTCGAGTCAAAATTAATTAGACGAAATGGATGGACTCTCTCAACATCAGAAATTTTACTTGTCCTATGTAATGAAAATAGATACCAGGAAAACAGAAATATTCTTGGGAGGGGCATGGGCATGCGGGTGTAGAAAAATACGACTACAACATCACCAAAATAAGAAAAGCGTAATATTACGAGTATGATGTAATTCTGCAATAACTTTATGACTTCAAGTACGAAGGGAGGAATCGACGGTGGGCAGAGGAAAAAAATTTATTAGATTATGCGGTACAGGTGTCGGAAAAAATATCAGAAAGCGAGCCTGAGAAGAAGAAGATTCAAGTTAGGCTGAATCTGTTCTTGAAATAAAGTACATTAGGTATGAAATTTCAAAGGCTTTGTGCATAGTTTAGAGAGGTCACCAGGCCAAGATAAGGAGATAGAGGAATGCTCGTTCCGTTACCGTACGACACGAACTTCGTAATTAATATAAAATTCGAGGTACAAACATTTGAAGAGAATAAAAAGACGATCATAATAAGGTCTCATAAGAGATGGGATCAAAGCAATGACACGTTTGGGGCGAAAGTTGGGTTCACGAAAATTTCGAAAGCAAATACGATGCGGTAGGAGAGAAAGATCGACGTAAAGGTTCAGCGCTACAGGATGCCCGTAAGTTACTTTGAACCAGATAATTTTCACACCTCGAGTCTTATTCGCAAATCCATTTCGGAGGCGTTCGCGTTGAAACAATTTCGAGCGCCGAATAGGCGCGCGTATAGGTAATCCAAGCTGATCAAAATTATAAACCGAAACTAAATACTGTATTACGACGTACCTTTAAATATATTTATTTTATCGTCGGACAGAGTGAGTTTGAAGGTAAAGGAAGCATGATGCGACTCCAATACGCTTATGTCGTTGTATAGAATCGCTAGTGGATCGCCGCAGTTGCACAAGAACGCGCTAAAACAAAGAAATGAATGTTTTAATAAGAAGAATGACTATCGGATGGAACGAGAAGAAAAAAAAAAAGGATTAATAATTCAATTTAATAATGGTAACCTATAAAGCTATAGTGTTACAAAAGAACGGGGATAAAAGGGTATACGTGATATATTGAAAATACGAGTACAAATGTTCGACGGGATCTCGTCTTCCATATAAATTAAATAAACAATAAACGTCGAAACGTCATTCTTGGCGTATTTTCGATCTATTGAAATCAGAGGGAAAAACTCCAACGCATGACGATGGCGATGCGCGAGGTACGTATTTCCGCGGGTTCGAGAATATATTTTATTTATGATTATTGTTTCGTCGACGGTTCGGCAATATTTCATCAACAGGTGTTGTTTGAGCTCCACGTTTTAAGAACAAGAAGATTATAGAACGCGAACCCGAAAGTATTTTACATAATACTATACATTATTATCGTATAGGTATTAGTCTTCCCTCGAGGAACGAGAAGTATGTTTCTGTCTCGTCAAATTTTGCTCTTAAATAAAAGTACACGAGCGATTTTTATAGATTGCATTACTGGTACAACTCTTGTGAGCAATTAGAAAACCTCTGACTCTCACTAAACGTACATCTTCCGTACGTAGAATACGCTAGGACAACGACCTCTTTTATGATCTCACTTCAGACACATCATCCCTTCCACACCCCTCCAACTCCCCCACATTCTTGGAAACATTTACCAAATTCATTATTCATGCAGCAGAATCATCCATACCCAAAACTTCAGGAAAAGTTAGAAGCCATTGCAGACGTTGCAATGGCAGCGGGGAACCCGCAATTCCTTAACTCGACCTCTCAGGTGGTGTGGAACTGAGTTGATAATCTTGTCATATAATTCAAATCGAAATTATCATTCTACATTCCCTCCTATCATATATAGCTCGGAAGTCAAAATTCTTCCAAGTCCCCCTCCTATCATATATAGTTCGAGGCTCGAAATTCTTCCAAGTCCCCCTCCTATCATATATAGGTCGAGACTCGAAATTCTTCTAAATCTTCCAAGTCCCCCTCCTGTCATATATAGCTCGAGACTTGAAATTCTTCGAAGTCCCTCTCCTACCATATATAGCTCGAAAGTCACGATTCTTCCAAGTCCTTCTCCTATCATATATGGCTCGAGGGTCGAAATTTTTTTAAGTTTTTCGCTGGACGGCGCACGGCGGACGGCGCACGCCAGATTTCTCAAATAGCCCCCCATAAAACAGGTTCCCTGTTAAAATTTCAAATCTGAAGCTATATATGATAGAAGAGGGACTTGGAAAACTTTTGACTCTCGAGCTATATATGATAGGGGACAAATTTTCCCACGTCTCCCTCCTATCATAAATAGCTCGAGATTTGAGAAAAACTTGGACTTTCAAACTACATTATACTAGGCTTATTTTACGTCTAGGCCTTCTTTATATTAGCTTCATCTAGGTCTAGGCTTCCTTGAATTTTCAATACCAAATCCTATTTGACTCATAAAACAGGCTCCCTGCGTTCCTCGTTTAACTTCGTTAAGGAAGCCGTTGTTGTTTTTCTAAGTTTTTGGTTGGACGGCGGACGGTAGCTCGAAAGTCAAAATTCTTCCAAGTCCCCCCCCCCCATCATATAAAGCTCGAGACTTGAAATTCTTCTACGTCCCCCTCCTATCATATATATCTCAAGACTTGAAATTCTTCTAAGTCCCCCTCCTATTAAACAAGAAAGAGGAATACTCCGACGTGGAGTAAACATGCAAACCGCAGAAAAAATGAAAATACGACGAGCGCTTTCGGTTAAACAACCATCTTCAAAGCCTGAAATGAAAGCAACTGACGAACAAAAGAGAAGAACGAGGTATTAAGATCGTCCAAACGAGAAATCACGGTGTGAGTCATAAACCAGTTCGATCAAGCCATCTTCCGGAATGTACGAATTGAGTACAGTGATACCGTCAGTGTTGAGATGACGAATTATCTCTATATTCTCGAGGGCGATACGCTTACGGTAGGAATTCTCCTTATGGAGGAGCTTTTCGGATCCCTCGCGGAAGCTGTGGCCACTGTTTATTAAGTGATCGGCGAAAGCTGACTCCCCCAAGTGTCCCTTCTTCCAAGACTTCAGGTGCTCAGCTACTCGAACTTTCATTTGGCGGCTGGTCTCACCAATATAAAAGCCTCCACAATCCTCACACTCCAACTTATACACACCACTCCTCTCATCAACAGGTATGGGGTCCTTCAGTCTCACAAACAACCTCTTGACTGTGGTAGGGTTGTAAAACGCGGGTCTGAAGCCAAACGGGCGAAGGGCCCGACCCAATTGCTGGGAGAACTTCCCCAAGAAAAGGAGACTGATCCAACGCAAACGGCGATCACGGATCGTGTCTCGGGGGAGGGAGGTGGTGGAATCCAGGAGGCCCCTCGTAACTTTCCTCCGAACCATCACGTCAACATCGACATTGACCCCATTCACTCTGGCCAGGTGTTTTATTGTGATTAACTCTTTCTTGAAGGCAGACTGACTCAAAGGAATACGAGTCAGTCTGTGAACTAGGCTATGAAAAGCAGCCATCTTGTGAGCAACAGGACCGAACGAACTACCGTGGACTAAAACATCGGTCGTAGTATCTTTCCTGTAAATTCCAAACTTATGGATACCGTCTATTATAGAGATCGATAAATCCAAAAAGTTAATGGAAAATACCCCTATTTCCAACGTAAATTTGATGGAAGGGTACCAGGAATTGAGATACCTCAGAAATTCACAAGGAGATCTGGGTGACCAGTCCAGGTACATAGAACGTCATCAACGTACCTGTGCCAATAATGAATATGATTAAGTAACACCTGGTTCGAGGAAAAGAGGTCAAATTCAAACTTAGACATGAAGATTTCGGATATGAGAGAGCCTAGTGGTGATCCAATGGGGATCCCTACTTCGTCAGGGAACTCGAAAAATTTCCCTTCAAATTTGCAGTAGTTAGGGAACCAGCAAGTATTAAGAAGATCGAAGAATTCGTGATGCTCATTATGAGGAATGTTGGCTTTGACGAGTAGCTCACCCATACGCTGGATAGTAGCAGCCTTAGGAATATTCGGGAACAAACCAACAACATCAAACGAGCAGATGGTCGTTCCCGGGGGAAGGCTTACATCCTTGAGGACGTCAGTTAAAGAGGCCGAATTCAAGACCGAATGAGGGGATTCAAAATCAATACGATTTTTGAACCAACGGTCAAGGAATTTTGCAAGGAGGTAGGTAGGAGAGGAGACGAAAGAAACAACGGGTCTCATCGGGGTATTATTCTTATGCACTTTAGGCAGCCCGTACAAGAGGGGGGGTGTGGGGTTAGGAACAAGGAGGGCTTTTTTCAAAGCAGGGGTTTTGATAATAGCCTCACTCCTGTTGATGACATACCCAACTTCTTTGACGTGCTTGGGAAAGCTGAAATCCTCACTCACTTTAGCACCACACTGTTGTAGGACTTCATGGACCTTAGAAGAATAGGCCGATCTCTCCATCACTACAACAGCGTTGCCCTTGTCAGCCTTAGTGACGATCAAATGAATCACTCCTCCCAATTTATCACTCATGCGAGGGAGGGGGTTATTACGGACTAATTCAGCACAGACTTTCTGGGTATTAAAACCAGGACCAATCTTAACCGCAAGATCCGCAACAACATTCGCCAAGGTTTCATCATTCTTGAGGGGAGGCATACTGAACTTCAAACCTTTCTCCAGGAGGGCTGTTTCGTCACTATTGAACACTACCTGACTATTATTTATGAGGGGGGGATGGAATTTATGAACGACAACACCATCACTCACCCCCTCCTCAACCACCTCCTCATTAACCGTCGTTAGGGAGGACAGCTTCTTATTTTTCCTCTCCCTCAACCTCGCCTCAAACTTCCGACACTTTTCATTGACGTCCCGCATGAAGTAATCAAACTCAAGGGGGAGGAGCATACCGGAGAGTCTCGAATGGACCATAAGGTTTAATCTGGTCGTGATATTAAATTTACCATACCATCTTCGCAACTCTGTTCTGATCCACTTCTCCCTCATATAATTTTCCAGTTTCTTAGTCGTAACCTTACAATCGGAATAAAACCGGAATTTAACGAACTTGGGTCTCAAATGCAACACTAAACTCCGACGAAGAAACCAAATATGAGAGGAAAACGAAACGCGTTGCTTCCGAAATTTCAGAAAAAGGAACTGTAAATACGCCGCAGAAGCGTTCTCAATTAAACGAATTCGTTCCTTCAAATTACGGCTATCCATATTAAACAAGAAAGAGGAATACTCCGACGTGGAGTAAACATACAAACCGCAGAAAAAATGAAAATACGACGAGCGCTTTCGGTTAAACAACCATCTTCAAAGCCTGAAATGAAAGCAACTGACGAACAAAAGAGAAGAACCCTATCATATATAGCTCGAGTCTCAAAATTTTTCAAGTTTTTGGTTGGACGGCGGACGGTAGCTCGAAAGTCAAAACTTCCAAGTCCCCCCCCCCCTCCTATTATATATAGCTCGAGACTTGAAATTCTTCCAAGTCCCCCTCCTATCATATATAGCTCGAGACTCGAAATTCTTCTAAGTCCCGTAACCTAACCTAACCTTAGGTTAGTAACTTCGCGGACGTGGACGCGGACGCGGACGTTTTCTGAGGATGTAATCTCCTAACAAAATGGATAGCGGGTTCCCTGCTAAAAAGAAACCAAACCAAGTACCGTGGTGGTCGGACAAAATTAATCGAGCCATCAAAACCCGCAAAAAAGCTCTCCGTACCTACAACTCCACCCGCTCTCAATCCGACTTGATACTCTACAAAAAAGCCCGCGCAAAAGAAAGATCTCTAGTCCGTTCCGGCAAGAAACAGTCGCCCTGGAGCTCATTTGTAGCGGGTTTGAACCATCCTGTGTCAATCTCTTCCATGTGGAGAGATATCAAGAAACACACAGTCAATGGTTTCTTTCATCCCATCTCACAACTAAAAACACCAGACACAATCACCTCTGATCCCCTACTTATTTCCGAACTACTTGCTAAACAATATACTTCCGTTTCCTCCAACTCAAATTACGATCCTGTCTTCTTAAAATATAAACTCGAACAAGAAAAATATTATATATCCTTTGATCCCCCTACGAATGAGCTCCTCGCTTACAACCTCCCTATTTCTGAATCCGAACTTACCACTACTATAAACAAAAACATGAAAAACGCCTCCCCCGGACCAGACGGAATCCATGCAGCCATGATCAAAAAACTTCATCCCAACCCCCTCACTTACCTCCCCCCTTATTAACTCAATTTTCACACAAAACATTTATCCAACATCTTGGAAAACAGTCATCATCCTCCCTATTTTAAAACCCAACTCTGATCCCCTTCTTCCTGCCTCATATCTCCCTATAGCCCTCTCCAGTATCCTTGGTAAATTATTTCAAAAAATCCTCAATAAGAGATTACTATGGTATTTAGAAACAAACAATATCCTCTCGCCCTTCCAATACGGCTTCAGAAAACAACGAAATACTATACAACCCCTTTTCGATCTTCAATCCCAAATGAACGGTGCAAATCTTAACAAAGTCCTCCTATACTCTATCTTTTGTAACCCTAATAAATTGCCGGAGCGCCTGCCCCCTCAAGAATACAACCCAACATACACCAAAGAGCCACTTACGTCAGTCCGATCTTGAAAAATCTCTCTGCTGAGCCAACTCCGCCTTTTCATTGAACTTCCTGTAAAAGGTTTTTAAAACTCGTTTGAGTATACCTGCAACCTACGCCTACGCAACCTACCTAACTTGCGGTCACGCACGACCTTTGCGATAGACTGTTCCTTCAAACATTATGGGGAATTGACCAGACCTTCACTTATTCTCTCATCTTGACACCAACACAGGGCCTTGCCCCAGTTGTCATACTGGTAGAACTTTCTGATCATTTCCCCTTTACTAACTATGTAATGTCGAGTCCCCATCAGCCGCCCAATAGCAGCCTGATGGCTACAGGTTCAGCAACCCTACGATTGCCCCGCAGTGTCCACTTTGGTGGGGCAGAACTGAGTCCACTACCACCTTATCTGGGGCGGCCAACCCCAGCCTCGGATTTGTGTGACAAGGCCCCTGGCACCTAACTCAGCCGGTACCCCTTAACCTGACTAGCCGATGCCAATCACCGCACGAGCCTCATTACAAGAGACTCTGTGATGACGCCCCATCCCTGCCATGAAGTCCATCTCATGGCCTTTTGACCTCAAGGGTCCCAGCCCCTGCTCGGGCTTTCACTGGAGGATGCAGCTCCAGTGCTCATCAGAGGAACAGACTGTTCCCCTGACCACTGACAAGACTCGCATTACCTATTCTACCCTTAGGTCAGCTCGGTCCATCGGCTAACTATCCAGGTACTATCCTTAACGGCCACTCCAGGACCGCCCTGGACCGACGATAAGCCTTCCCACCGCCGTCACCTAGGACACCAGACGTCAGCAAACAATACAGCTGTAGGCCACCTTGAGCCGCACTCGGTATTAATCACAAATCCTATTTGCCATCCACTTCTACTGATTCCTTCTCGTGTGCGTGCCGCAAGACATAACACTAAGATAATCTTATATTGAAGTATCCCTAACTGACAGCAGACGAATGTAAATTACAAATATACTCAGTGAACCACTCACCAATACAATATCAAGAGCTCGATATGTATACACCGTAATATTCAATATTCACACCCACAATCACTACCGATAACCAACAATCCAACAAAACTTCGACGCAACAGAAATATATCGACGCTTAATACCGAACGAAAAACGACTGTGATTCCACCGAACTGAATTACTAATAAACAGAGTAGTTTGAAACCTACCCTTGTCGATCGCGCGTAGTTTCGTCCGGTCGCGTCCCTGGACCCGGCTTCCCGCGCCAGCCTATTTCTTATAATCCGGTACAGGATTTTTTCTACATGCGTTAAAGATCGTTGACTGTAGAGAACGACACAATCATCGCTCAATTACAATGGTAAACGTCGAAAGTGCAGACAGCTCGTCTAAACCTAGGTACATGTATTTGTTGTAAAACCTTTCCTTCCTTTCTTTTCAAGAACAAGAAATCACGCAACTATTTATAGATGTTCTCTTCACACGGACGTGACTGATGAACATCTAATAATCTTAGTAGTTTCCAATACATGCTACAGGTACATTTACTCACCGAAAAATATATACAGAATTTACACTTTTTCGACCTCCAGGAGGCCTTTCCACGGGTATGGAGACACCTCATCTCCACTAAACTCCACGAAATTGGCCTCCGAGGTCACCTCCCAAATATACTGAATACGTTCCTAAACGACAGAACCCTCTTAGTAAGAATCCACAACATAACCTCCCCCCCTCTCCCAGTCCACAATGGAGTCCCTCAAGGTGAAGTCTTTAGTGTTTTACTATTCCTATTAGCAATCAATGATATAACTACATACGTCAAACCCCCTCTTACTCAACGCCTCTTCGCCGATGACTTTAACATCTCTATTTCCTCCGCTAACCCCCAAAGAGCACACAGACTCCTTCAAGAAACCCTAAACTCAATCACCTCATGGACTTCAAAAACCGGATTCAGATTTTCTCCCTCAAAAACCTACTCAGTTATTTTCAAAAAAAAGAAACCCTATCCCTTCCATATCTCCCCTAATTTTACAAAACTTCCAAATTCCATCCCGTAACCACGGCAAACTTCATGGCTTACAGTTTGACCAAAAACTTACCTGGTTCCCCAGATTAAATCCATTAAAGCTAAATGCACACGCGCTCTCAACATTATAAAATATATATCCCATCCTTCGAAAGGATGCAACAAAAAATTACTCCTTCAACTATACAAAAGCCTCATTCGCTCAAAACTAGACTATGGCTCCCCAATTTATAACTCAGCTAACAAAACCGTCCTCGCTCTACTTGACAACATCCAAACTCCTTCCCTCAGAATCGCCCTAGGAGCTTTTCGCAATCAGCTTATGTGTAGAAGCCTCTGTACCCTCCCTCCACTTCCGCAGACTCATACTAACTGCCAACTTTTTAGCTTCTGTCTCACAATTTCCGGACCTCCCTATTTTCGACCACATATTTTAACAAAATACAAATAATAATCAACCCCCAAATAAACATATCCCAATTCAAACACCTCATAGGCCTACATAAATCATTCGTAGCTAATCCTCTCAAACCCATTCACTCTTCCCCCCCCCCTTGGACTCTCCCTCAACCTGAAGTATGTCTCGACCTCACAGAAATCCCCAAAAGGGACAAGGCTACTTACATCCATCAAATCAAAAACGACGGCTTCCTTAACGAAGTTAAACGAGGAACGCAGGGAACCTGTTTTATGAGTCAAATAGGATTTGGTATTGAAAATTCAAGGAAGCCTGGACCTAGATAAAGCTAGTATAAAGAAGGCCTAGACGTAAAATAAGCCTAGTATGATGTAGTTTGAAAGTTCCAAGTTTTTCTCAAATCTCCAGCTATTTATGATAGGAGGGAGACTTGGGAAAATTTGTCCCCTATGGTATATAGCTCGAAAGTCAAAAGTTTTCCAAGTCCCTCTTCTATCATATATAGCTTCAGATTCGAAATTTTAACAGGGAACCTGTTTTATGGGGGGCTATTTGAGAAATCTGGCGTCCGCCGTCCGCCGTCCAGCGAAAAACTTAGAAAAATTTCGACCCTCGAGCCATATATGATAGGAGAGGAACTTAGAAAAATTTCGACTCTCGAGCTATATATGATAGAAGGGGAACTTAAAAAAATTTCGACTCTCGAGCCATATGGTAGGAGGGGGACTTTGGAAAATTTCGACTCTCGAGCCATGATAGGAGAGGAACTTGGAAAAATTTCGTCTCTCGAGCGAGAAAAATTTAGATTCTCAAACTATATTATGATAGGCTTATAGTAGGTCTAGGCCTTCTTTATACTATCTTTATCTAGGTCTAGGCTTCCTTGAATTTTCAATACCAAATCCCATTCGACTCATAAAAACAGGTTCCCTGCGTTCCTCGTTTAACTTCGTTAAGGAAGCTGTCGTTTTTTCTAAGTCCCTCTCCTATCATATATGGCGCGAGAGTTGAAATTTTTCTAAGTCCCCCTCCTATCATATATAGCTCGAGAGTCGAAATTTTTTCCAAGTCCCCCTCCTATCATGTATGGCTCGAGAGTCGAAATTTTTCTAAGTCCCTCCCCTATCATATATGACTCGAGAGTTGAAATTTTTCCAAGTCCCTCTCCTATCATATATGACTCGAGAGTCGAAATTTTTTCCAAGTCCCCCTCCTACCATATATGACTCGAGAGTTGAAATTTTTCTAAGTCCCTCTCCTATCATATATGACTCGAGAGTCGAAATTTTTCCAAGTCCCCCTCCTATCATATATAGCTCGAGTCTCAAAATTTTTCTAAGTTTTTGGTTGGACGGCGGACGGTAGCTCGAAAGTCAAAATTCTTCCAAGTCCCCCCCCCCCCCCCCGCTATTATATATAGCTCGAGAGTCGAAATTTTAACAGGGAACCTGTTTTATGGGAGGCTATTTGAGAAATCTGGCGTGCGCCGTGCGCCGTCCAGCGAAAAACTTGGAAAAATTTCGACTCTCCAGCCATATATGATAGGAGGGGGACTTGAAAAATTTCGACGCTCGAGCTATATAATTATGATAGAAGGGGGACTTGGAAAAAGTTCGACTATCGCGCGATATATGAGAGGAGGGGGACTTGGAAAAATTTTAACTCTCGAGCTATCATTATAGCTCGGGATTCGAGGAAATTTAGAGTCTCAAACTATATTATACTGGGTTTATAGTAGGTCTAGGCCTTCTTTATACTAGCTTTATCTAGGTCTAGGCTTCCTTGAATTTTCAACACCAAATCCCATTTGACTCATAAAACAGCAGTGGTGCCAGATGTACGGATTTATCCGTAGAAATACGAATAATCTGTCTTCCAAAAAATAATACGGATTTTCCTACGGATTTTTCAGGCCAAAATACGGATAATTGTGTGTTTCAATGGCTCGAATTTTTTTTGAGAATGAGGGTACCTCCGAAATGATGAAGAAAGAAATTTTCCTGTCCTCAATGTAAGTTTGTATAGGCGCGCATGTGGTGACGAGTGACGACAGCTTCGGAGGTGTCGTTAGTCCTAATATTGTTGGAAGTTCTCAGAGCTCGGCAGTCCGTAGTCGGGTCACTATCAGTATCCCAAGTATCCCCACACACGTGCAGCCGGTCAGAACGGACATTGAAAACGATAATTCCAGAGTTTTTTATGTGACAGGAGAAAGGTTGCTGTAGTACATGTATGAGAGATACCTTTCTCCTGATCGTTATTGGTGAATCCGTGAAAATCCGTTTTTGAAAAAAAAAAAATCCGTAGAAATCCGTTTTTAGGTCTAACGGAAAATTTCGGATACGGATTTCAGAAAATATCATCTGGCAGCACTGAAACAGGTTCCCTGTGTTCCTCGTTTAACTTCGTTAAGAAAGCCGTCGTTTTTTCAAGTCCCCCTCTTATCATATATGGCTCGAGAGTCGAAATTTTTCCAAGTCCCTTTCCTATCATGTATGGCTCGAGAAGTGAAATTTTTCTGAGTTTTTTGCCGGACGGCGGACGGTGCACGGCATATTTCTGAAAAAGCCCCCCATAGAACAGGTTCCCTGTCAGAATTGAGAAAATCCCCCTTTTAGTCCTAGACAACCGTGGTTTCCAGTATTTTGTTTGTCGATTAGATTAATTCTTATATGTGAAGACGTACGCTGAGTTTGGAAAAAATAAACAAAAAATTCTCTAGTCGCTGGAACGCTCTGGAAATTTAATATGGAAAAATTGAGAAAATCCCCCTTTTTGTCCTAGACAACCGTGGTTTCCAGTATTTTGTTTGTCGATTAGATTAATTCTTATGTGAAGACGTACGCTGAGTTTGGAAAAAATAAACAAAAAATTCTCTAGTCGCTGGAACGCTCTGGAAATTTAATACGGAAAAATTGAGAAAATCCCCTTTTTTGTCGTGGACAACCGTGGTTTTCAGTATTTTGTTTGTCGATTAGAATAATTCTTATGTAAAAATGTACGCCGAGTTTGGAAAAAATTGTCAAGAAATTCTCCAGTCACTGGAACGCTTTGGAACGCTCTGGAACTATGATAAAATGGAGAAATCCTCTTTTTTGTCCTAGAGAACCGTGGTTTTTAGGATTTTGTTTGTCGATTTGATTAATTCTTATGTGAAGACATACGCCGAGTTCGGAAAAAATAAACAAGAAATTCTCTAGTCGCTGGAATGCTCTGGAAATAAGGAAAAATCGAGAAAATCCTCTTTTTTGTCCTGGAGAACCGTAGTTTTTAGTACATATTTTATTGTCAATTAGATTAAGTCTTATGTAAACACATACGCCGAGTTTGGGAAAAATAAACAAAAAATTGTTCAGTCGCTGGAATGCTCTGGAACAAGTAAAAAATCAAGAAAATCCTTCCTTTTGTCATGTAGAACCGTGAATTTTGGTATTTTGAAAAAAACGTCCGCCGTCCGGCAAAGCTCGGAGCTTGAAAATTCTCCAAGTCCCCCTCTTATCATATATAGCTTGGAGGTCAAAATTTTTCCAAGTCCCTCTCCTGTCATATTACAATTTGACTCATACAACAGGTTCCCTGCGTTCCTCGTGTATCTTCGTTGAGGAAACCGTCGTTTTTTTCCAAGTCGACCTCCTCCTATCATATATGTATAGCTTGGAACCACACTTTGATGACGTCGTAGGTTAGCCTTGTGGCGTCACAATCTGATGAAGTCAGAGATCAGTTCTTTTTCCATGTCCTCCAATCATATATAGCTTAGGAGGCGGGGCCTGTGACGTCACAATCTGAGGCCGTCATAGATTCGCCTTTTAACGTCACAATCTACATTTTTTAGAACCTACGTGCCACAAAAAGCAGGTTCCCTACCACCCCTCGTTCAACTCCATTAAAGAACGCGTGGGTTTTCAAAATAACCCCCGTAGAACAGGTTCCCTGTTGACAAATTTGGGCCTCGGAGCTATTTATGATGGGAGGGGGACTTGAAAAAAATTCTAATATTGAGATGTCAAGAATTTAGAGAGAAAACTGCAGACGTATAGTTTTTTCTTCTAGGCAGGTAAAAAGTAGATGACAGAAAAACATACTTTTGAGGAAAAATTGACAAATATGCGAGTCCCTGAAAAAAATGCTGTTAGAAGAATGTGTTTACAACCAAAAACAAATTTCTAAAAATATTACAGACTTATCGGATCAGTCTGACGCCATTATGTCACTGTCTATTCTCAAAATTTAGCAAATAACAAGTATTATATCAGCACTATCTACGTAATTGTTGCTGGTATTCTCTAAGGAATAAGTGATTGATATGCGAAACTAATTCTTTCACGACCCATTTGATACACCCACGTTGAAAATTTTCCACACAAGTTAGGCCTATTCTGTAATGATAATGGCGAGCCTAAGCCACGCCATGATAATAGAAGTTGAACACACGCTCAAGAAAAACTACATACGAATGATTGTCAAATATTGAAGTGTTTTGATGTCACGCGGTATCGAAGTTGACGATGAAAAACGGTACTTTTATTCCACGAATAAGGCGCAGGCGGCATTATTTCTACATTATGGCATGGTATCCATTAAAATTTAGATGTCAGAAAAGTGAAACTTCTTTATCTCTATAACAGCTTAATCAAGTTTTATAGCTTCAGTCTCGCATTCTAGACATTGCCTTCGAGCGGGCTACCCGATATCGAAGTTGCATTACATTTATTTTTCTTCTCCTCTCTCTCCCTCGCACACTCTTTTTTTTTTGAAGTAATTGTTTGTTTATCGTTAACAAACGAAACAATGGTGCAAAAAAACGTTGGCATTGCTGAACTTTTGTCGCTGTTGAAATACATTGTATTTGAAAAGATAAAGGAGTACCTCACTCGTAGTAAATGAGCCAGAAAAAAATTCATAGACACGAGAAAGACCGCCCGATAAAAACAAGCGAAAAGAATACTAAAAAATTTCTCCGATTGTCCAAAGGGTCGAGGGGCCTCACCTCCAAAAATTGATGAAAAAATATTTTGTGTTTTTTGGAAAAATCTCAACGAGTTCCGAAATAGAATTTAGCGCGAAATCCGGGAAAGATGATGAAAAAATTCCTATGGCCTTCGGAGTGGGTTAAAGGGAACACAAACCCTGAAAAGTGATGAAAAAACTTTTGCATTTTTTTTTCAAGTTCAACAAATTCTTATGTAGAATTTACCGTAGAATTCGGAAAAAATAGTAAAAAAAAATCCTGGAGGTCTCTGCGAGGCGGTAAGAGAACTCAAACCCCCAAAACTTGAAGTAAAAAATAGGCGTTTTTGAGAACATTCAAATGGATTTTCGTGTGACAGAAATAATCCTGAAAAAAATCTCATGGCTCTTCGAGGGGGCCGGGAGGAACATGAACTTCTTTGGGAAGAGTTGTAAAATTGTAGAGTTACATCTTTATAACTCATGTAAACTGCATTTTCTGTTGGTTCAAAAGTGTCTCTTTCCTGACGTCATTTCAATCTTCCGTCCTCTTCAAATTTGGCGCCCATTTCATATAAATTATCTATTTTATTAATTCTATTCATGGCGATGAGGTTATAAGTAAGGTTTCGATCCCACCTACCCAAGATGCTCTCCAACAGCACTGTCTTCGCGCTGTGTATCAAAATTTCCACGTGTGGGACAAGTGTCTGAAGAAGATTCAAAAATTGCCACATTCGCAAGAATGGGGTTGGAAGCGAGCGGCTGATGAAATACTTTGGGACTCTTTATGGACCCTTCAGACACCTGTCTATATGGCATTGAACATTCTCGTGAAATGCGGCTGCCAGAAATTTGTACGTGGGCGTTATAGAATTGTCGTCAGGTTTGAAATACTATGTTGGTGAATTTATTAAAGTATTTTGAGGTTTTCAAGTTTCTGAAGACCAAGGTCAAACTAAGAGTGACACATGTGAAGATTTGGTTCAATAACGAATGCACGAGGCATTATTCCCAACTATGCGACTATCAGGCTACCAGGAAACAGCGCAGCAGTGAAACGCACCAAGATGCAAGCCGAAAGATTGAGAGTGAAACACAAAATAGGTGAACTCTACAAGAAAGTCACCAGGCTGAATGGTCTACTGTATGATCGATATTTCCATCTGTCCAGGTTACTCCACCCGCAAGAAGTCAAAGAAATGATGTTCGAAAAAGGAGAAGAGGGGAAGAAAGGAGAAGACTATGTGGAAAAACGAGTGGAAGGCCAAACAAAACAGATCAAGAAGAAGCTTGCCGAACTGACCCGGAAGAAAGAAGAAAGAAAGGAAGAGACAGCGAGAGTTGAGCACAAATTTGCTCCCAGAACCGAGAACCTATCAAGCGTCACCTTCACAGAAGAAGAAAGAAGACTGCTGGACAAAGGCATCAAGTACGTGCAGCCAGAGAGGCTGAACCAGTGTAGGCTTGAAAGCATGGCCATTAGCTGCGAACAAGTAATCCAAACTATGGAACACGACGTGAGACCAGAAGCCCGGACTAAAATTGGGAAAGTGCTGTTGGACATCAAAGAGGATATGTGCCGAACCTATGACAGAACGCAAGTAATGCAGAGGAAGGTCACAAATCTAAAAAAGAAGATCCGACGGAACAACCTGATTTTGACAAAGGCGGACAAGGGCAGCACGGTAGTGGTAATGGAGAAGGAGGACTACACCCAAAAAGTGGAGTCGTACATCGCAGTTAATGGATACCAAGAGCTGGCAAGGGACCCAACGCGAAAATACCAAGATGACCTGAAAGCTGTGTTGAAACGGAACAATGTACCCGGCAATGGAAGGACGCTTCAGATGAACCCGGTTGCACCAAAACTCAAGGGGCTTGTAAAACTCCACAAAGCGAACCGTCCGATGAGACCCCTGGTCAACAGCATTCAATCACCATGCTACAAGATAGCAAAGATCGTAGCCACATTCCTGAAAGAAAACTACCAGTTTGCACCCAGACGAAGTATCAGAAACAACGGAGAGCTGATTGAGCAACTGGACAAGTTGGAAATCAAGAGTAACGACAAGCTGATATCCTTTGACGTGACTAATATGTTTGGTACCATACCGAAGGAGGAACTTCTCACCTTGCTCAAAAGCAACAGATACCATGGGAACCCCGATGGGTCGAAGTACGCCAACATAGTGGAGGACATCTTGAGCCAAAATTACTGCCGCTTCAATAACAGGTTCTACAGTCAGGAAAGGGGACTTGCGATGGGATCACCGCTGTCACCAATACTGGCGGAGATATTCATGAATGATATGGAAAACAAGATATTGAAGGGCAGCAAGTTCAGAAACTCGATCAAAAACTGGGCCAGATATGTAGATGATATCCTAATTGTGTGGACAGGCACTGATAGACAGATGGATCTATTCCTTTCAGAAATGAACGCGATGAATGAGAGCATCAAATTCACAGTAGAAAAAGGCAATGAGACCATTGACTATTTGTACCTTACACTCACAATGGAGAACCACAGGATAGAATACAAAATCTACAGGAAGCCGACGCATACTGACACCATCATTCCAAATGACTCCTACGACCACCCCAGGCACAAGTTAGCGGCAATCCAGAACTACTGCTATCGGGCAATTTCTATCCTCAAGAACAACGAAGAGAAGAGGAAAGAGATCGAGATAGTAAAGTAGATCGCAGAAGTCAATGGCCACCGCAGATGTGTGGTGGAGGGAGTCTTTAGGAAAATGGAAACAAAGAAAGGAACCCATGATAGCATAGTGAGAAAGTACTCCGGATCGATACCATATATAGGAAAGTACACAAACAAGGTGATAAAGGCGTTCAATGGCTACGATGTGAATGTGGGTATCCAGAATAACCAACCCATGGTGAAGAGAATCAGCAATGAACAGACGGAACAAAAGGACAAGGAAAGCTTAAGCGGAGTGTACAAGCTCAGTTGTGAACAGTGCGAGGGGATCTATATCGGTGAGACTAGGAGAAAGTTTGAGATCAGGAGAAAGGAGCACAAAACGTCGAGGGAGAAAGAAGATGGCAAGTCACTGTTTGGGAAACACTGTAACGAGGAAAACCACGATGGAGAGGGAATATTTGAAGTCATACACGTAGAGAATCGCACAAAGAGAAGAAAACTCTGGGAACAAATGGAGATTGCAAATGCCAAGAGGAAGAAAAAAAAATTTTTTTGGAATGGCCAAATAAATGAAAACCATGTTCCATGTCTTTTATATTTTATCAGTCATCTTGAAATATTTTAGTCTAGGCTTCTACTAGGTCAAGTGTTCGTGAGATATTATTCGTTTACCCCTTTACCTATCTTGGCGTCGTATAAGTCTTCTATGAGAAATATGAGGTAGCGCGAACTCGCTCCGCTCGTTCGCCCCCTGTCTCTTTGTTGTATTGGAATGGTATGAGACAATTCAAGTCTAGGGGACTTGAAAAAATTTCGACTATCCAGCCATATGTGATAGGAAGAGGGACTTAGAAAATTTTCTAATTATTAATTATATTAATTATTTAATTATTTATTTATTTATTTATTTATTTATTTATTTAATTATTTAATTATTTAATTATTTAATTATTTAATTATTTAATTATTTATTTATTCATTTATTTATTTGTTTATTTATTTATTTAATTATTTAATTATTTAATTATTCAATTATTTAATTATTTATTAATTAATTAGTATAATTATTTATTATCATTAAGCGGGGTGTACTCGCGAATTTCTGAATCACCCACGGGGTAGAGATTTCTCTTGAGGGGGGGGGGGGTACCCGCGAGTTTCAAAATCGGGGTCCGGCGAGAGAAAAGACATGGAACATGTCAAAAGCCTGTCTCTTGAACAATGTAATCACATTTGACAGTGAAAAATTATTCGGCCTGGTGATTGGACTAGAGAAGAAGAACGGAACCAACCAATGAGACGGCAGGAATCCAGGTAGGCAATAGGAACGCAGCATTTAGAACAATAGATCGAACCAATCACAAAGCAGTATGTTTTAGCCAATAAGAACACAATGTCATATTATTGTAAGAATAAGTTTATAAGAAGTGAACCAATCACAACACAGCATTGTAATAGCCAATAAGATCACAGTGTTATACTACAAAAACTCATGGTTAAGGCCTTGTTCTCCAGTTGCGACACAACTGATGATGGGATAACACCCGAAAGTACTCTTGTATAAGCAATTAATAAAGTAGATTTGTACAATTGAAAAACCCTTTTCTAATTTAAAAGTATATCCATTTCACGTTCTATGCAACAGGAAATTCTACACAATATTTCATGAAAGTTAAATCATGGAAATGTAGTTCCACAACTTCTGTTCCAAGACGTTTATATTCCTCCCGGTCCTCTCGAAGGGCCATGAGATTTTTTTCAGGATTCCTTCTGAATTCTACGGTGAATTTCACACAAGAATCCGTTTGAATATTGTCAAAAACGCCTATTTCTTACTTCGAGTTTTGGGGGTTTGAGTCCGCTCACCTCCTCTCAGAGACCTCTACGAATTTTTTTACCATTCTTTCTGAATTCTACGGTAAATTCTACATAAAAATTTGGTGAACTGTGGAAAAAGAATGCAAATTTTTTTTTATCCATTTTCAAGGTTTGTGCCCTCTTTCACCTCCTCCGAATGTCCCAGGAATTTTTTCACCCTTTTTCCCAGATTTCGCACTAAATTCTATTTCGGAACCCATTAAAATTTTTCCAAAAAATACGGAATATCTTTTCCACAATTTTTGGGGGTGAGGCCCCTGGGCCCTTTGGACGGTCGGAGAATTTTTTTAGTATTTTTCCCAAATTCTATGGAAAATTTCATGGGGATATTTGTGAAAATATGTTGAAATATGTCTTTTCAATTTTACTTCTATTTTAGGGGTTATCAGCCCCTCGGCGGCTCTAAAATATCGGAATAAATTTTTTGATAATTTTTTCCGAATTACATAAGAATCCACATAAATCGCGAACCAAAAGAAATATTTCGGTCAATTATAGGCAAGAACTCCTTCCATAAGGCAACCCGTCATTATGGGGCCCCTATGGGACTTGGACCGTGACGCTTTGCTCAAATTGTTCGTTCAAGTGTCCTAAACGTTCGTTCCAAATTTCATAATTTTGCCCCAAGGTCGAATTGTCTACCTCCTGGACTAAACACCACAAGACTCAAAACTCCATAAAACAGGTCCTCTGCGTCCCCTCGCCTCTTTCATCATATTAGCCTCGAGAGTAGAAATTGAAATGCAAGGTTGAACTCGTAATTTGCACTAAGCTGCCGGACAACTAGGACAACAATGACAGCGAACGAACACAACGAGTGAGCCCGCGAGCCATTCAGTCTAACATCTGTATAAGGGTAAGAATGAGCCCCTCAATGTACATGTAGATACCATCTCTTACCTTGATCGTCCAGGATGGCCAATGTCGTGAGTAATAGCCGCAATCAAACAGGTAGCGCTGTCGAACTCGTCTAGCAATTTTCTAACTTTATCCTTTTTCAAAAAGACGGCGATCGCCTGCAAAACGTCGGCCGCGTGCGTCGAATTGTGGTACGGATTTCTGGCGTAATAATTTCTCTCCACTTCGATCAACCAATTTTGTATCACACGTTCGTCCACGTTCAAAGTTTTTGGCAATTCAAAGTTCAATAGTATATTCATTCCTAACGAAGAAAGCGGTCTACAAAGAAACAATTCGCAAAAAAAAAAAAAAAAAAAACATAACATAAGTTACAGTTTATAATAAAGCCAGTATAAGCTACTCTTCCGTTCGTTTTCCGCCGACAACTCGCGCACGTTCATTTGAAAAACTTATCGTCCTTAATGAGCTTTTCAACTTCTGAAATCAAACGGAGATTGAAGTAATCGTAACAAACGAACCGAAACGAAATTCGACAATAATATAACTTGAGAAACGACGTGTACCAAACGCGCGTACGTGTTTTGTCGACAGAAATCTTTTCTATTTTACAAAATTAAGAAGAGCGAAAACTTTTCTCGCTGTACGGGATGGGATAACATCATGGGCGGATTTCGTTTGTTGAAAAGGAACTACGAGTAGCGTGAAAGAACAAGTACGCAAGTATAGTATATTTTCTAAAGGTTTTCCAAACTACCGTTGAAGAGAAAGACGCTCCAGTTTGAATATATCGAAATCCCAGGTGAATGGATTCTCCAGAACATCTTTTACGGGCGGATTGAGCGATAACTGCAGAAGAACGTTTTTCACGCCGACTTGCGCTTTGATGGTGGAATCGTTCGAGCTCCGTCGTCTAGGATATGATGGTGGCACAGGACCTGGCTGTAAATTCGAAAAGTTTACAGAAATAAAAGATAAGATTCGTGTCATATTTAGTTGACTAGAGTGTAGACTGTACATTAAAATGAATTTTGGGCAATTTCTACTGGTATAGTGATCACAAAATGCACTGAAACATCTGCAGTATACAATCTTCACATGAATTCAAAGTATGAAATCGTACCTATAAATTTTTATAATTTTCCCCCCTTAGTTATAGAGAAAATATTCCTGCGGATCACATAATTTTACTGATAACATATAGGAACCCCCTTATCTACGTTACAGCATGATTACGACACTTTACATAACGTACGTGAGGGTTGAATGAATAGTTGAACAAAGCTAAGAAATAATTTTGTGAAACCTACCCTCATCCGCCACACCACGTACAAATTTGCCAAATAATTTTAATACTTCCAAGATAGATTCGTTGTCCTTGAATGAAAAGATTACGAAAAGGTGACGAAACTCAAATTTCCTCCCTCCAAGAACAACAAATTAGAGATGGAAGTACGAATTCGTAGTCCCGAAAGCCCAAGGAGCACGAACTGAAGACTATAATTTTTGACACTAAAATAAACCCAAAAATACAATTTAGGAGAAGAAGGCTAGTTTCCTTCTCCTCACTCGCCAGACAGATTTTCATACAAAGAGACAGGGAATTGGCAGCCCAAATTGACAGTCAACAGAGCAATAACCTTAGGGTATTCTGAACAAGTTCATTGCCCTTCAATAGACATCAAACAACTCCATTCATCCCCCGCCACAAAAAAATGGACAGATGCCATTGCAAACTGTGCAATGGCAGCGGGGAATCCGCAAGCTTCGCAGTTCTGTGGGAAACGGCTCATCTAATGAGTGTACGCATTAGGTGTGATCGAGAGTTCGAGCTATAGGAGTCCCTAAAACAGGTGAAGGTCACTGATGACGTTAGATTTAGAGTAGGTCCAGGCCTCCTTTCTACTAGTTTCAACAGGGAACCTGTTTTATGGGAGGCTATTTGAGAAATCTGCCGTGCGCCGTCCGCCGTCCGCCGTGCGCCGTCCAGCGAAAAACTTAGAAAAATTTCGACCCTCGAGCCATATATGATAGGAGAGGGACTTGGAAAAATTTCGACTCTCGAGCTATATATCATAGAAGGGGGACTTGGAAAAATTTCGACTCTCGAGCTATAGATGATAGGAGGGGGACTTGGAAAAATTTCGAATCTCGAGCTATAAATGATAGAAGGGGGACTTGGAAAAATGTCGACTCTCGAGCCATATATGATAGGAGGGGGACTTGGAAAAAATTTCGACTCTCGAGCTATAGATGATAGAAGGGGGGACTTGGAAAAAATTCGACTCTCGCGCCATATGTGATAGGAGGGGGACTTGAAAAAATTTCGACTCTCGAGCTATATATGATAGAAGGGGGACTTGGAAAAAGTTTCGACTCTCGAGCTATAGATGATAGACGGGGGGACTTGGAAGAAATTCGACTCTCGCGCCATATGTGATAGGAGGGGGACTTGGAAAAATTTCGACTCTCGAGCTATATATGATAGAAGGGGGACTTGGAAAAATTTCAACTCTCGAGTCATATATGATAGGAGCGGGACTTAGAAAAAATTTCGACTCTCGAGCTATAGATGATAGGAGGGGGACTTGGAAAAATTTCGACTCTCGAGCTATATACTGTATATAGGAGGGGGACTTGGAAAAATTTCCACTCTCGAGCCATGTAAGATAGGAGGGGGACTTAGAAAAATTTCGACTCTCGAGCTATAGATGATAGGAGGGGGACTTAGAAAAATGTCGACTCTCGAGCCATATATGATAGGAGGGGGACTTGGAAAAAATTTCGACTCTCGAGCTATAGATGATAGAAGGGGGGGACTTGGAAAAAATTCGACTCTCGCGCCATATGTGATAGGAGGGGGACTTGGAAAAATTTCGACTCTCGAGCTATATATGATAGAACGGGGACTTGGAAAAAATTTCGACTCTCGAGCTATAGATGATAGAAGGGGGGACTTGGAAGAAATTCGACTCTCGCGCCATATGTGATAGGAGAGGGACTTGGAAAAATTTCGACTCTCGAGCTATATATGATAGAAGGGGGACTTGGAAAAATTTCAACTCTCGAGTCATATATGATAGGAGAGGGACTTAGAAAAAATTTCGACTCTCGCGCCATATGTGATAGGAGGGGGACTTAGAAAAATTTCGACTCTCGAGCTATATATGATAGAAGGGGGACTTAGAAAAATTTAGCTATATATGATAGAAGGGGGACTTAGAAAAATTTCGACTCTCGAGCTATATATGATAGGAGAGGGACTTAGAAAAATTTCGACCCTCGAGCCATATATGACTAATAGTTGATCTAGGCCTTTTTTTTACTACCTTTGTCCAAATCTAGGCTTCCTTGTTATCCTAGGTTTAGTCACCCTTGAATTCTCAAAACCGAATCCATTTTGACTCATAAAACAGGTTCCCCGCGTTTCGTTAAGGAAGCCGTCGTTTTTCTAAGTCCCTCGCCTGTCATTTTGTAGCTCGACAGTCGAAATTTTTTGCCCCTCGTGATGTCATCAACCTCGGACCGCTCGCGCTCGCGAACGCAAAAATTTCCTGAAGGTAACGCCTCTCCAACAAAAGGGATAGCGGACTCCCCACTAAAAAAAATTCGCCTGGTCAGTTATAAAATCGCCCCAGATGGGAATGTCGGAGTAAACTTTTGGGTAATCAAGCTCAACAGGAACAAATTAAGGAGTCGACACCCAAGCTCAAGGAGCACAAATTGAACACAAATTTCCATCGCCAATATCGTTCCTAAAAGACAATTCGCAGGTAGAGAGCTAGTTTCCTCCTTTTCACCCGCCAGATTGACTTTCACAAAGGAGTAAAAAAAAGTATAAATTCTGGTACTTCAAAGTATCAGAAAGTTGAACTGAAAACTGATTTTTGGCACTGAGATTCTATAAATTCTTCTTCGAGCAAAGATCAAGAATTTCCATTGATTTTCAAACAGTCTGCTGAAAGCTTGCAATCGCTTCAATGTATTTTGACCACTATTATTGCCCCACAATAGACGTCAAAGTACCCCATGTACCCCCAAATTTCTCCTATATACTTAAAATCAACTGTAAATTCCACAGGGTTCAAAAGAGAGGTTGGCTCTTCTGCAGCTTTCTTAAACTGATTCACTGATTCCCGATTAGCGAATCAGAGAGACGAACACAAAATCGACAAGAAAAGAAGCCCAAATTCCGGGACTTGCGGGTAAACGAAGCAAATTCTATCTAAGTTCTCTTCAGATCCTTTCACCCTTCTGGATAAATTCTGAAACAGCAAGTCGGGAAATTAAGTCTCATACAAGTTTGCTTGAAAAGAAAAGATGACTTTTTCACAGCTTTTCAACGTCCTCCTCCACCAGTATTTCTTGGCTTAATATAAACCTGGTATTGTGTATGATAGGCTGACTAACTTATTTTAGCAACATCCGTCCGCCTGAACAGCCTAGTATGGACCTAGTATAGACCTGTGACGTTATACTACGCTCCGCCTTCTCAATCTCTGGCCTCAGTTTACTACACACTAGTAGTATGTTGGGCTAAGTAGCTGAGCCTAGTTTTTTTTGTGCACGGAGAGAAAAGGTACTACATCACTAAAACCTAGGCGACTCGGCTCCCAACCTAACTCATTCCAGACTTAGCGCCATTTAGACCTCCCTACGGACGCTACTATCAGCTTGCTCCCAGCCATCGTCAGATCTATCAGCACCGTCATTTGTCTAAGTTCCCTCCTGCAGTCACAGTTCAGGCAACTGCTCGCACCCCTGCGTTCCAGTCATGGTCGCCCCTTGCGTGCCAGCTGCCCTCCTGAAGTTGCGTGTGCCATCGTATGCAGTCAGTTTTTGACTTGGCCTGGTTTATAGAGTTACCTACCCGCTCCATCCAGTTCAAGTCTCTTGAGTGGGAGGGTTCAGCCCGGTCCCTACCCCCCGAGCACGCCGACCCAGTCTCTTCTTTCCTTCTACCTTCCTCTGACCCCCATCCCCTCCGCCGGGGAATGGAGGCCAAGCAGATTGGGTTACAAAAATACCAGGAACTGACTAACCATTCTTTAATAGATACGTTTGACCAGCCCTGGCTAATGCAAAGTTCCTCACTCCTATCTCTACTACTTTCCACTATTGCTAAGACTGTCCGTTGCCTTATCATGGAGACTTGTTGCAACCGACCATATAGAGGGCCCTCATGATTTCCTCTGGGGATAGGTTGTTAGAAAAGCCAAATTTCTGCACTAGCTGAGCCGCGGAGTTAGGTTTTACCTGGGTTTTGCATCCGTTTCCTGTTCTCTCCTTGGAATAGGAAGGAGGAATGAGTGGGTTGACCAAGCGCTTTCTTTTACTGTACGCAGTGACCCACTTGCATAACTCTTGGCCTCTCAACCTATTCCGGGCATCTCCTTCCCAATCATTGGCTCCTCCACTCATCCTACCCTCACTTGTCGAATGGAATTGTGGAGGCTCCCAACTTTCCCTAACTCCAGCCTTCTTTCTCTGTACGCAGTGGGACATTTGCTGACTGGATTCATTCCTCCTCCTAGTTGTCTCATGTCCATGCCGATTCCCCATCCCAGGCTGGTAGGCCCTTCTCCTTGCAACACTGGACCTTCCCCCTGCTCTGCCCTCGCATTGGTACAACATTGCCTCGTTTCTCTGTACGCAGCGCGCCACTTACCAAGCTAGTCATTCTCAATTTAATGGAAAGTCCTACTGACACCTACTTCCCTATCATTAACACCTGCAGGCCAAGGGGCCCAACTTGCACCTTACTCCCCCCATCTTGGGCGCCCCATTTTCCCCGTTCCCTAATATCCCCTGTCATACCCCTTCCTCTTGCGCCGTTCAGCTCTTGTTTAATAACACCCTCACAACGTTCCTTATCCCCTGTCCCCCGTTATGAAATACTACTTTCACATTAGTATATTATTCTAGTATATTATAGCCCAACTTATGCAACTTATAAAGTAGGCAAGGCCAAATTCTTAGAAAAGGTCAAGGTTACTGATGACGTCATCAAGCGGGACAAAAACAGTGACGGTTTCTCCAACGAGAGTAGTCCCAATTTCATAAGCATATAAAATTCTAAAAAAAAACTAATGAAACACTTTTCGACCCCGATATCGATTCTGAACAATTCGGAGGTAGAAGACTCTCTCCTTCCTGCTTCAAGAATGATCATAAGATGATAAAACAGAGAAAGAAGCTCATATTTTGCGAATCGGGTGTATAAGGAGGCACAAACTGAGCACACAATTCTAGGACCAAAATCGACTAGTGCGTCTTCAGGCCTCTTCCCCTCATAGATCCTCAAACAGCAAATCGACAAAATAAATCTTAAGCCCAAAAGCTCGTTTTTTCCGGCTTCCGATCGTTCCACAAGTAGCGAGTCAAAGGAAAAAGTACAAATTCTCGAACGTGGAAGTACAAAAAATCGACAATCCGAATGTTGATTACGAATTTTGATTCGAAGGTAAAAGACTATAGTACCGTTCTTAAGAATGATCTTCAAATGGTAGGACAGGAAAAGATGCTTAAATCCCGGGACTTTGGAGCGAGGAAAACACGAACTACGCAAACAATTTAGGCACCAAAATCGACGATAAATTTTACTAACTTGCCTCCGAATTCCTTCCCTCTACTCTGGGTAGATTCTCAAACAGCGAGTCAGGAAATTAAATTCCAAGGAAGAAGCACAAAAACACAAATTTTTACGGTCGTGGACGAAGAAATCTAATTGGACGCGAATTTATGACCCTGACATCCATTCCATAATATAATCGGGTGGTAGGAGACTAGGATTTGATTTTTGAAAAAGGCCATGAAAGAAAGGCCGAATTCTGGAACTCGGGAGTGAAAGAAGCACCAACAAAATTGAATGTTAACCTGACTAACTCTTTTCAGACCCCTCTCCTCCCTAGATAGACCCTCAAACGACAGGTCAGAAATCAAAACTTAAATTTGCTTTCAACGAGAAGCAGACTCTTCTACAGCTACTTGAAATTTAGTCAGGAAGATGAAGCATTAATTCTTGGGCATGAAAGTACAAGAAACACGCTCAAATTCTGAAACTTGGGAGTACAGAAAGCACAAATTGAGTACCAATATCGACCATGAACAGAAGGCTAGTATTTCTGTATCCCTCTTTCTTGATATGATTGATCCACAAAAGGGCAATTCAAGGAATCGACTCCCAAGTTTGATCCAACCAGAAATTGTTGTTGGGATCGCTGGGAATGAAAGCACAAGAAGCACGATTTAAATACGAATTTTTGACCCATTTTCCGACACCAGGATACATCTGCTTCTCCCCTTTCCCAAAGTCGATCTCCAATAATAGTGGAAGGTGCCTAAATTCTTACAAGAAGCGAGAATGAAGCAGAGATGAGCACCAAAATGGACTATAAATTCTACTAAGGGAAGAGTGCTAGTATTTCGGACCCCACCTACTTTGATAAACATTAAAATGGCGAGCCAGGTAACAAAGAACAAATTCTCGAATTTCAAAGCACCGAAAGTACAAATCACCTATTCAAAAATTTACTTTCAGTGCCGTAGAAAATAATACGTGTTCCCTCCTCCTCTTTGACTTTCTATCTGAGAATAGTTTTCTACAATACAGTCAATCGTCGGAGGGTCATTTCCTACCCTCAAAGCAGACATACCGGCCTCTAGAAACGTAAGTCAGCCAGTCGACCAAACCATTCTCCTTTTGATGACCATCTATTGGCATCTGGACACACCTATTCGACTAAGATAAAAGTGACTGAAAAATTCAGTCCTCCTCCAAGATTTCTTAATTTCATCATCCTGCAGGATATCAGATACAAAGCTCGGTCAATTTGGACTGACGGATGGATTCAGCTCTGAGGAAAAAAATAAGCTTGCAAAAATTGTAGTTTTACGCGAAAACTTCCGAGCTCCTCCGACTTTTACCGAAGTCGCGAGCACAATTATGTACATCAGATGAGTTCGAAAATACGTTCGCCCAAACTTTATCTTAATGTACACATACAATTTAAATGAGCTAGGGCACTTACCGTGATAAGAGCTCCGATCAGATCAGACGTTACAGGATCTTCAAACTTGATACTTTCCGACTTCACGTGCGACGAATACAACTCGGTCGTGCGAAGAATATCAACTACCTGTACAAGAATATTAAATCGATTAATGCACGCAAACTTTTCGAACCAAAAAGGATGTCCGGTACAGCATCGATCATTTCTAAAAGTTTGGCGTCTTTCATCAGCCATCCGCGCGACGTCTCGACGACTGACATCTCATAAAAGTGATTAGTTCGGAAGGATTATTGAATTTTATTTCGAACAAAGATTAAAGTCAGTCTATAAGTTAACCTAGCGCGCATAAATTAAGGTGTACACGGGTACAGAGAGTATAATATAATTTTATTACGATATATGAAACATCTACTTTATACACGGAGAGGTGCGGATATTATTCGCGGGACCAAAGATGAACCTCGGGAGAAAGAGAGGAATAGTACGCGTAGGCTATACGAAAGAGACCTATTAGTAAATATACTTACTTTATCCAGAACTTGGGACACATTTTCATTTGAATTTTCTTGCGCTTTCGTAATTAATGAGATAACTTTCGTAATTGGCGCTTCTAAAGGTAAGTTATTCAACTTGGCCAAACTTTGTCGACGCGCCGATTGAGCTCCTGTATTAAATTCACGGGCTTTATCAATTGTAGAATATATAAATACAGGTTTACTGAGTATATTATCGCACTCGGCGAAAAACAAGGTGGTGACAGGTCATGAATATAGGCGTGCGAGGATTTTATCGAGATGAAATAATTTGAATTACGTCTATAGAGACGAGACGGGCACTCGATCCTGTCACACGAATTTCGGTACAAGCAGGGAAAATATTTATTATCGAGATATAATGGTGAGAGGTAATCAGATCTAACTTAAGTGGATTCTTCATAGAGAAGAGAGTCAAAGGATGATGAATTGAATATTACAAAAGCAAGATTAAACATTGAGCAATTATGCAACTCCTCCACCTTCCACGTTGAAGCTGATTAGTCATATTGCCTACCTCTTGGAAATCAGAGATTAAAAAAAGGCTCGCCATAAATGGCACCAATCTACGTTACCTAGCCATGAATCTACTCTGAAAACTCTTTGAATAAAGCTGAATAAGAAACTAGAACAGCACAAAAATAAATCCCTGCAAGAGTTTCTCGAGAATTCATCCTAGCCATGAATCTACTCTGAAAACACTTTGAATAAAGCTGAACAAGAAACTAGAACAGCACAAAAATAAATCCCTGCAAGAGATTCTCGAGAATTATCTGCCCAGTGCGCCACTGTGGGGTGAAACGCAAATTTAGCTGGACAAAAGTGAAAAAAAAGGATATCTAGGAACAACTTTCATGTTGTTAGATTTGGTTTGCAGGTGAAATTAGCAACGGTATCAAGCAAAAGCCATTAATCGCTAAAGCAGCAGAAGCAGCCAATCTTTGATTGGCTTTTAAGCTGATGAAAAGCCAGTCAATGATTTTTTCATTCAGCCGTTAACCAATCAAAAGCAAATATACTGATCAGCTGTTTTTCACTTTTTTTTTTACTTCAGTTTAGCTCCGGAGTTAAGATTTATGGTTCATCCGCTCCGGAACGATTTATTCCGCTCCAGAGTTGTATCATTCAGCTCCGGAGTTGAGATTTATAGTTGATTTATCATTTAGCTTTGGAGTTGACATTTATGGTTCATTCCGCTCCGAAACGGTTCATTCCGCTCCGGAGTTTTATTATTCTGTTCCGGAGTCAAGCTAATAGCGAATTGTTTAGTAGCCAATAAAATGACAAAAAAAGCAATAGCCAAGTTTTCAGCCAATCGTCGGTAAAGCAAGAAGCTAAAAGCTAGTTTTAAGTCAATCAGCATTTGCTTGACACCTCTGGAAATTAGAGACCTCGTTCACTGTGTGGTTCAGTGAAATAGTCGACGCGTTGCCATGATAACGCGTCAAAGTAGACTGCATGACGACTAGTTTAGTGCTATGATTGACATGCATAAGTCCAGTTCTAGTTGCAGCTTGGTTGTATGTGGTGAATATGACTTGTATTGTGTTTTTTTCAAAGTTTATTCCGTACTCTTTGGATACAAAATTTGTGGGTGAAATTCTTATCGTTGTGTTGAATGTAACTTTATAAATTGGAGTAGGGAAAAAAAGTTTTGAGTAGTTATGACAAAGCTTGAGTGCGAATCCCTTTGTCAGATACCACACTTTAAACTGTAAAATATTCAATCGCCGGAATTCACCGTTCTCGAGTTTCGACTAACATTTTGGTGAATTATACCTGGCAAGCGTTATAAAATACCTATAGCAAAATGAAAAGAACCATTTTACTGTTCCATGGAAATTGAGTTTTTTCGTTGATAAGTTTTGAACTAAAATTCGAGTGTACCTTCAACACTACTGTTTCAAAAAAAAATTTTAGTTTTGATTTGAGCCAGAAAGGCTCTAGCCGGGTAATAAGAGTGATCCGGCCTTAGTCGGGAATCTACAATTCAACTATCGGAAGTTGTTGGGGATAGAATAAAACTCTTATTTTCAAATTTTCAGCCACCTAAGTCTATTCTATCCTCTGTGATATTTAAAAATTGTTATTTTATTACATATAAAAATTCTACAGCTTGTAATTTTCAATGAATCCTCTTGTGCAAAATCGTGCTTTGGAAGGAAAATGAGTCATCTCAAGGGCCATTCGATATTCTTCCAAACGCCAATGGAAAAAAAAAAAAAAATTCCATATAAAATGCAAATTTTCTAATTAAATTTGTTTTTTCACGTATGTTGTTACAGAGGGTCCAAGCTAGAAACAATATATATGAAGTATTGGACGATCACCTAAAACATATATTTTTTTCAGAATTTTTGAAAGGGTGGAAGACCACCAAAAATTGAGGTTTGTAAACAGTTGCCGAGTCTCGCTGATAACGTCGCGTTACATCGTTTTCGGATTTGGCTTCGCACTCCTCGAATTTTTTACCATCTCCAGAGTGTTACAACGACTGGAGGATTTCTTTAATACTTTTTACAAACTTGGCGGACGTCTGTAAATAAGAATCGACCTTATCGATAAACGAAGTACTAATTTTCAGTATTCTCCAGCATAAAAAAGTATATTTTCTCAATTTTTTTTTATTTCTAGATCGTTCCAGTGACTGGAGAATTTTTTGAATAATTTTTTTGATCTCGTCGAACGAGTTTACATAAGAGTGCACCTAATCGAAAATTGAAATACAAAGAATCAGAATCCTCCAGGTTGAAAAAATGGATTTTCTCGATCTTTTTGGGTTTCTAGACCGTTCCAGTGGCTGGAGAATTTTTTAACTAACTTTTTCAAACTCGGCGGACGTCTGTATATAAGAATCGACCTTATCGATAAACGAAATACTAATTTTCAGTATTCTCCAGAATAAAAAAGTATATTTTCTCGATTTTTCTTTATTTCTAGATCGTTCCAGTGACTGGAGAATTTTTTGAATAATCTTTTTGATCTCGTCGAACGTGTTTACATAAGAATTTACCTAATCGAAAATTGAAATACAAAGAATCAGAATCCTCCAGGTTGAAAAAATGGATTTTCTCGATCTTTTTGTGTTTCTAGACCGTTCCAGTGGCTGGAGAATTTTTTAACTAACTTTTTCAAACTCGGCGGACGTCTGTATAATATAGGAATTGACCTTATCGATGAACGAAATACTAATTTTCAGTATTCTCCAGGTTAAAAAAGTATTATTTTCTCGATTTTTTCTTTTCTCTAGATCGTTCCAGTGACTGGAGAATATTTTGAATAATTTTTTTGATCTCGTCGAACGTGTTTACAGAAGAATTCACCTAATCAAAAATTGAAATACAAAGAATCAGAATCCTCCAGGTTGAAAAAATGGATTTTCTCGATCTTTTTGTGTTTCTAGGTAGATCGTTCCAGCGGCTGGAGAATTTTTTAACCAATTTTTTCGCGAACATCTGTATAAGAATTGACCTTATCGATGAACGAAATACTAATTTTCAGTATTCTCCAGGTTAAAAAAATATTTTTTCTCGATTTTTCTTCATTTCTAGATCGTTCCAGTGACTGGAGAATTTTTTGAATAATTTTTTTTATCTCGTCGAACGTGTTTACATAAGAATTTACCTAATCGAAAATTGAAATACAAAGAATCAGAATCCTCCAGGTTGAAAAAATGGATTTTCTCGATCTTTTTGTGTTTCTAGACCGTTCCAGTGGCTGGAGAATTTTTTAACTAACTTTTTCAAACTCGGCGGACGTCTGTATAATATAGGAATTGACCTTATCGATGAACGAAATACTAATTTTCAGTATTCTCCAGGTTAAAAAAGTATTATTTTCTCGATTTTTTCTTTTCTCTAGATCGTTCCAGTGACTGGAGAATATTTTGAATAATTTTTTTGATCTCGTCGAACGTGTTTACATAAGAATTTACTTAATCGAAAATTAAAATACAAAGAATCAGAATCCTCCAGGTTGAAAAAGTGGATTTTCTCGACTTTTTCATCATTTCTTGACAGTTCCAGCGACTGGAGAATTTTTCGACTATTTTTTTCGAACTCAACAGACATGTTTACTTAAGAATTGACCTAATTGATGAACGATAGACCAAAACTCACGGTTCTCTAGGTTGAAAAAGTGGATTTTCTCGCTTTTTATCATTTTCAGACCGTTCCAGCGACTGGAGAATTTTTTGACTATTTTTTTCGAACTCGACGGACATGTTTACTTAAGAATTGACCAAATTGATGAACCAAATACGAACAATCACGGTTCTCCAGGTTGAAAAAGTGGATTTTCACGATTCTTTACTGTTTCCAGAACGTTCCAGCGACTGAAGAATTTTTTGACTACTTTTTTCGAACTCAACGGCCATGTTTACTTAAGAGTTGACCAAATTGATGAACGAAACACAAATAATCACGATTCTGCAAGTTGAAAAATTGGATTTTCTCGATTCTCTACTATTTCCAGAACCTTCCAGCGACTGAAGAATTTTTTGACTATTTTTTTTTTGAACTCGGTGGACGTTTTTACATAAGAATCGACCTATTTGATAAACGAAATACATACTGAAAATAGATTCTTGTCCAGCTAAATGTACGTTTCATCCCACATTGCAAAATTAGGTGATGACTTCTCTTTGTGGAAAGCCACAAGGGGAACCTATCGCCCTGTTTTCTAAAAATTCCTCCTGGACTTCCAATAACCGATGGCCTATAGTGCAAAAGAAAAAGCCGATATCTTTCCACTCCAGCCAATATGCTCGTAAATCTTCCAATCCTACCCAACCCAAGGTTCGAAATCCTATCCGTAACATGGAAAGAGAGAGATATAAAGATATTCAGCAGACCTTTTGAGATTATAGAAGCGATTACGATTAAGAAAAACCTTACAAAGTGAAGAAAATATGGTCAAGGAAGAAATTTTTAGACGAAGTTTGGTGAGGAGGACTCAGAAAGGTAGCCTGAGCAGAAAAGTACCATTAACAGCATAGGGAGGAGGAAATTTCGTAGAAATATCGATACTAAAACTCGAGGAATAGCCCCGTGAAAGGGATTCAAACTTTGATGTGTTCCAGAGGATTTTTCAATTACAGTAGCTTCATGTCTTCAGGATGTATGCACAGCCTCATAGCGATTCATGTCTCAGAGAATTGTAAGATTGTCGTGGGAATCAGACTTAGGGCACATGTGGTCAACATCACAATGTCCGTTACGGTAAGCGGTAGCAATCGTTTTAAAGTTTCTTCTGGTAATCCCTCTCCTAAACAAGTACTCACCTTCACTTGTTAATGACTTCAGGTCGTAAGACCCTTTTCGTACGGAACATATACTACCTCTAGGAAATATATGACTATCCAACTGAGGATTTTCGTGAACATAGATATAATGCGATGCTTCTCTAGATGTGACACATAAATACACATAATATGAGTAAAGCATTAACATATTGCAGAACCCTAAAATAAAAATACATACTCAAAAATACTCACTTTCCAAAAGGTCGATGAGGCGAGGCTTTACAATTAGCGTGTATTACATCACCGTTTTTGCATTTCCATGCAACTTTACCTTCCCACTCGAAGCCACGATCTAAATGTCTCATTATTTGATCGGCGCAAGAAAGTTGGTCGAAATTTCGAATTGGCTTATTTATTACATCCTGCACTGTGTATCCGAGTATAGACAAACACGATTTGTTCATATACTAGAAGCACAATAGACGAGAAACTCTCCATACATAAACGAAAAGCAACGTATCGAAGAGAGGATGATAGGAAAACTCGACTCACATTAATAATGTGATTCTTATTGGTAATCATAATATAATCTCGTGATTTTTCGACCGCAGCGCAAATTGCTTCGTTTTGTGCTAGAACCGAATGGAGCGAAACCTCCCCGTTGTGTATCTCAGTCAATTTGTACATCCAATAGGAACGAAGTGAACATTCTGGTAACACCTGCAAACGACGAACGATTGTTTATCGACCGCGATTCCACTGAGGTAAGACTAGGCATTTGCATCATTCAGAGCATAGGACTTATGTAAAATCAGAATCTACGAGGACAATTCGAAAGAAAACGTGCGACGAGGGGGAGAGAAGAAAAATTCTATGATGTTCAGGAGAACAAGATCAACTTTAAACTAACCCAGCTGCTATCGAGGAGGACGACTATTTTCGTCTATCGACTTGACAGAAATGGATATAGTTTAGAGACATTCGGGAAAATGCAGGCCAACGATTTTGGAGGTGGAGAGAGAGGAGCGCTTAGAAAAATCCTATCAATTGAGCTTCATAGACGGAAAAATTTTTCAACGGCTATCGAATTCGGAATCAAAAATTTTTCTCATAAAACCGATACCCAGCTCTCCTCAATAAACCCTATCTAGTTTTCCAGCGTAAAATCGCCATTCCTTTTTTTTTTTTTTGAGGGTACATATCTTTCTAGCCCGTAACCAGAGTCAATTTGTAGTAAGGAATCTATCAAAGTTTGGAAGCCAAACTCTCCTCACCGTCTTTTTTTCAGGGAAACTATGATGTCTCTATTTCTGCGTCCGCGTCTGGCTGTCCGGAAACTTAGCCTAATAATATAGGAACCTAGGAAACATGACTTTTCGAACTTTGAGATACCAGGAAAATGACTTGGAAAAAATTTCGACAGACGAATATCTGATGTTGGAAGATGATTTTCGGTAATCGAGGACTCGAAAAAATGGCTTTATTGTAAGAATCTTTACAAAAGGAAGTCATTAGGGGTCTTTGGGAGGTAGCACAATTAAATCTCTGTAGAAGAGACGGGCACAATATCATCAAGAGATTTAGAAAATAATGGGTGACTTGCTGATCGAGAGGAAAGGGGGCGGAGTGGGACAAGGTGTGACGTCATCAGAGGTGAAAACATTTTCAGTATAGCGCAATTATTGAAGGAGATGGGTGAGGGAGAGAATGGAACAATTAATATCGACTATTTTCATTTTTCTCGGCGTTTCTAATCGAGATACCAGTTTGATAGAGTTCGATCACTAAAATTTTGGTGACATACGTTGAATTGGTCCCCCAATCAAAGTCTATGGATCATTTTGTACGAGTGTTTTCCGAGATAAATGCATACGTAAGCAAGCCTCCTCCTCTCATCACGACTCAAATATTCCCTAAATTGAGCTTAAATCGTTTGTGTTGGTGTTTCCTTCGACTAAATTATGCTCAATTTTGAGATCAACTTGTGGGAACTAGCATACTTCCCCAAAATTGGGCTTGCTCTTTAGCGCTGGTTCGAGGTGTTTTGATACGCCCACTTTTGAGGACCTAGACGGATTTATTAAGACCAATTTTAATGCAGGGCGAAATTCGACTCGGGTTAGTTGTCCCTTCCACACCTTGTATATCCCGGCAGTGGAATTAGCATGGAGACGGAGAACACGAAATATTTTCCGTTTTCAATCCTTCAACGTGGTTGGAATTTTTGGAACTCCCTCAAGTTTCCTTTCCATATAGTCTACAAAACTATCGTAATTTTTCTTGACATCACGTTATGATTTTGGTAAGCCCATCCTCTACAAGGATTATAGCTAAACATTATTCCTTGGTGAGGTCAAGGATTTTAAGAGATGTCAAGCCCTCGTGATATCATGTCTCAGCGCTTATAACTTTTTCACGTCCCCCTCTATCCCATTTTAACTACATTCGCGCCCTGCTATAACTTGTATTTTTTCTTCACAGTCACTATAAGCCAAGTGTGCAAAAGTGGGTTCTTAAACGGAGTAAAATGAGGAGTGGTAGGAAACCTGTTTCATGGTACATGTGGGAACTGAATAACGTAGATTGTGACGTCGCAAGGCTGACTTTTGACGCATCAACCTATGACGTCAGAGACAATGCCCCCTAAGCTACATATGATAGGAGAGGGGCTTGGAAAACCGACGCGACGGTTTCATTAACGATGTTCAACGAAGAACGCAGGGAACCTGTTCTATGAGTTGAAAAGTAATACATTTTAAGAGTCGCATTAGGATTCCCCTTCAAGTAACTAGACATGCAATGCTTTGTACACCAATTGGCTTCGCCCCTTCAGTGAGCCAAATATGCAATGCTTCAAACACCACAGGTCCCCCTACTGTCATGACAGGTCGCGAGTCGACATTTCTTCAAGTGCCCCGCCTACCGTATATAGCTCGAGAATGGAAATTTTTTTAAATCCTCCTCCTAGCACGCAGCTCGAAATTTTTCCAAGTTGACGTCATATCCTCATAGGTTAGCCTTGTGGTGCCACAATCTGATGCCGTCATAGATCAATTTCATTTCAAGTCCTCCTCCTTTTATATATAGCTTGGGAGGGGGCTGTGACGTCACAGTTTGATGACGTCATAGGTCAGCCTTGTGGTGCCATAATCTGATGATGTCATAGATCAGTTTTTTTCAAGTTTCCCTCCTATTATATAGCCATAAAGACCAGGTCTGTGATGTCACAATTTGAAGACGTCATAAGTCAACCTTGTGACATCACAATCTACATTTTTCAGATCCCACATGCCCCATAAAATAGGTTCCTTGCGACCCCTCATTCGATTCCGATAAAGAAACCGTGAAAACATGTTCTATGGTTTTTTTTTTTTTTTTTGGAAAAATTTACCGCCCAACGTCCGACGCCCAAACATAATAGACTTGAAAAATTTGGCTTCTTTTCTTGAGCTTTATATGATAGCAGGGGAATGATAGGAGGGGGACTTGAATTTATTTATTCATTTATTTATTTATTTATTTATTTATTTATTTATTTATTTATTTATTTATTTATTTATTTATTTATTTATTTATTTATTTATTTATTTATTTATTTATTTATTTATTTATTTATTTATTTATTTATTTATTTATTTATTTATTTATTTATTTATATTATAGGAAGGCAAGTTCCCCGTCATGAATATTAAGGAGAGGACTTGAAAAATTTTGAATTCTTTTCATTTATATAATAGATTTTGGAAAATTGGTATTTTCTCAATTCAGTTCCACACAACTTTGGCCTGTAAACCTCATTAGTCATTACTAAAACAAATTCGACGTATCGCACAGATTCCTTGCATTCCTTGTTTAACATCGTTAAGGAAGCCTTAATTTTGCCAAGTTTCTCGCCGGACGCTGGACGACGAATTTCTCAAAAAAAAAAAAAAAAAAAAAAACACAGAAAAGGTTCCCCAAGTTCTCAAACTCCGAGCTTTCTGAACCCCCCTCCCCCCACAATAAAACAGATTCCCTGTTAAAACCGATTAGTCCCCTGCGTTCCTCGTCCAATTTCGTTAAAGTAAGCCATCTATTTTCCACTTTTCTCACCATTTTTCCACTTTTTTGGTGTCGGAAGGGAAAAATTGTGACTATCAAAGGAGTTGAGCTTGATCAAATTTCGGATATCGAGCTATACTGCACATCACAGAGGGTGATTCAGAAAAATATCGACTTTTAAGAACTCCAATTTCAACAGGGATCGGAAAAAATATCACCCGTCCGCCGTCCGGCAATCTTAAGGTCGTATCATATATAGCTTGGAGGTCGAAATTTTAACAGGGAACCTGTTTTATGGGGGGCTTTTTGAGAAATTTTCCGTGCGCCGTGCGCCGTACACCGGCAAAAAACTTGGAAAAATTTCGACTCTCGAGCCATATATGATAGGAGAGGGACTTAGAAAAATTTCGACTATCGAGCTATCATATATAGCTGGAGATTCGAGAAAAATTTAGACTCTCAAACTATATTATACTAGGCTTATAGTAGGTCTAGGCCTTCTTTATACTAGCTTTATCTAGGTCTAGGCTTCCTTGAATTTTCAATACCAAATTCCATTTGACTCATAAAAAAGGTTCCCTGCGTTCCTCGTTTACCTTCGTTAAGGAAGCCGTCGTTTTTCCACGTCCCCCTTTATCATATATAGCTCCAAAGTCAAAGCCTATGACGTTACAATTTTATGACGTCCTACATTCTTCAGATCCCACCCAGCCCATAAAACAGGTTCCCTGACATGCCACCCCTCGTTCAACTCCGTTAAAGAACCCGCGAGTTTTAACAGAGAACCTGTTTTATCGAAAGCTTTTTCGGAAAAAATATCAACCGTCCGGCCGGCCCACATCCTTCTAACCTTTCCAAGTACATAGTTCGGGAGTCAGAATTTTTTCAAGTTCCCCTCCTCTCATATATAGCTCGAAAGTTTCATCATATATAGTTTGAAGGTCGAAATTTTTCCAAGTTCCCTCCATCATATACAGCTCCGAAGTCCGGGCCTGTGACGTCACAATTTAATGACGAGGATCAAAATTTTATAATTTTTCTGGGTCCTCCCTGGAAGCACTGTACCAAGTATACCTATCGTATAACTTCAAAAATGATCAAAATACGTCAACATTTTTCAGATCGTACGTGCCCCATAAAACAAGTTCCCTATCCCTCTTGTTTGACGCCGTTGAAAAACCCTTGCGTTTTCGAATTGAATTCTCCATGTCAAAACCAAATTCGTCCCATTGAACAGCTTTCCTGAATTCCTCGTTCAACTTAGTTAAGGAACCCGCCGTTTTCTCTTAGAATACCCCCCTTCAATAAAACAGATAGTAGGTTTCTCACTAAGAGACATCAGCACAAATCAGTTCTGGAACGATCACGCCAGGTTTGGAGGAAATCCGAGTCAGGGGAGTTCCTTCTCGTGTATCTCCAAAATGGGAAGAGTACGAAAACCAACACAAACGTAAACCAACCAATTAAGCCTGACTTATAGGAAATTCACGGTTGTTCAAATGGACCCACCAGAATCCAGTTTCTGAAAGTTTTTACATAATATATCGCGACTCTAGTTCCAAAACGACGGCTTCCTTAACGAAGTTAAACGAGGAACGCAGGGAACCTGTTTTATGAGTCGAATGGGATTTGGTATTGAAAATTCAAGGAAGCCTAGACCTAGATAAAGATAGTATAAAGAAGGCCTAGACCTACTATAAGCCTATCATAATATAGTTTGAGAATCTAAATTTTTCTCGCTCGAGAGTCGAAATTTTTCCAAGTCCCCCTTCTATCATATATAGCTCGAGAGTCGAAATTTTTCTAAGTCCCTCTCCTATCATATATGGCTCGAGGGTCGACATTTTTCTAAGTTTTTCGCTGGACGGCGCACGGCGCACGCCAGATTTCTCAAATAGCCCCCCATAAAATTGGTTCCCTGTTAAAATCTCGTAAGTCCGAAAAACCCAAAATTTGTTCTATCAGTCTCAACTGATTCAGAACAGTGCAGTGTAGGAAATAAGAAAATACAAAAACCCCAAAATTGATAAAAATGGACTTACGACTAGAGTCGCGATATGTAGAATGCAACTAATTTCGTTGACCGTTTCCAAAAAATCGTCTTATCATAAGTAGGTATCTGAAGACAGACGTGCTTATGCAAGAACGCAGTCATCCTTGAACAAATCTTTCTAACGCTAATATAATAAAAATTACGTGAAAGAATTCTCATTACGATTTTCTCGTGGACTCGGAGAAGAAGAAAATTCGAACAGTTCGACCGAGAAATATTTGTCAAAAGCTCGCGCTATTCGCTGCACAAACTTGCTCGCGAGCTTTCATCAGGTAAGATCTCATTTTCTCCAAACTGTCATTCGTAAAAGTAATTTATTTCGCACGAAAGAGGACGCAGTTCGTATCGTGATGATAACGTGTACGTGTACACGTCACACCTTTGCGATATACAGTACCAAATAGACAAAAAAAAACCATTAACTCTCTTCCTTTGTCGCTGGCTCTGCACATTTTTCGATTAATCACCTATCCATTTTTCACTCCGACCTTACAATATCCGATTTAATAATGCGCTAACATATTCGTCCCCGGTCTTTAAAGTGAGTATAACTGTATTGTCTACCCAAACCCTATGCCAAACATTCAAAACAAATGGAAGAAGAATAGAAGTATAATTTGAGCTACCATCCTTTATAGATGTAGACTTCTTATTTACATCTTGTTATACTCTCGCCGAAAAAACAAAAGTTTCTTTCGTTATATTCAAATTTATTGACCTCATTAGAATTTTTAAATCTGAAAATGCGAAATTAATACTTACTCTGTTGAAACCGGCGGCTAATAATGCTTTCGCATTGTTAGTATCTTTATCTAAGCTGCAACACAGAAAGAACGAAACGACTTTAGTGTATTAAAAAAAAGAGGCTCCTCTCATTTTATGTAAATAATGGATTGATATTAAATATTTTTAATCGCAATAATGCTAACGCTGAACATTCTTTGTACTTTAAATCGTACCCTTCGAAAGAATTAGAATATTACAAAATACAGGTCTAGATTTATATATAGGTACCCAAAAAGACGCGCGTTCAGTCATATTTTTTCATATTTCGTTCCAGACATCTCACGTATTTCAATGTACCGTGCACCGCTCCAGCATTCGAGAAAACTCATTTTCCACTTTCAAATTAATGCAAAAGCTATAATATTAGCGGCGTACGTATTTTGACATATTGTCGTCATAGTACTTCGCAGCTCAGACAGTAAGCCAATTACAGTTTCAGGGAAACCGACACACCGAGGCAATAAAACAGAAACCAAAATACGGTAAAGAAGTGATCCGCTCGTAGTCTACGTTGTTATTATACAGTTCCTCGTTAATGTATTAGGTTGAAACGGGAGTACGTTTTCTTATAAGAAGAATACGATTAACTTCACCGCCGACGAGGGAAAGCGTATAAGACATCGCAGGTGAGAAGAGATAAACTAGAAGGCGGATAATTTGAAACAAGTACCTACGGTAAAAGGTGTAAGGATGCATACTAAATGACTCCGGGTACTTTGCACTTCAATGGCTTCATCTTTTCTTAAGCAATAGATTTTCCATTTATATTTATTTCGCAACAAACAAGTAAGTATCGCACGAAATACGCGATAAATCGGATGCCAAAAATCTTCTCACCTGCTCGCGCGAAATTAAAAATTTAAATATTCGAAATTCATTACTTTTTTTTATGACACTTGCTATAATTTTTCACGACTCGAAATTTTGATGATAAAAGAAAATGAAAGAAAAAGAAACGTAATAATTTTGTTGGTATATTAAAACATTCGACCTTTGCCGGATCAATGTTTTATCCAAAAGCGTTGGAAGTGAAAACTGTATACTTGTCCAACGAGTCTACCAAAAAAAAAAAAACAATTCCTAAAAACTGTAATTACCAAAGGCTGTTGACTCTAGCGATAAATTTTCATGAGCAATTTCTAATGTATTGAGCAGAGAAACGTTAATACCTATACCATGGTGTATTCGAGGAAACATTTTCGATGAAAAACGAATTTATTACCAGTCACTTCTTTTTTTGTCTTTCTCCATAACGACAAGAAGGATAACCATTCAAGAAGACTCATTGAATAACGATGATACTCGAAAGAGTAACACAGAAGAGAGATGCAAAAGACGGCACGATAATTGAAAACACCAACGCTTTCGGCTAAAACCCAGCACCGACAAGAACAAGCGATATCAAACGAAATCATGACCGAAGCTACGAGTCAACGAAATGTGAATCATTCCCGTAGACTAATTCGATCAATCCTTCTTCAGGAATGTACCTGTTGAAAACGGTAACGCTACTATTATTCTGATGTCGGAGGATTTCCATTTCCGCAAGGGCCAGACGCTGGAAAAAAGAGTTTTCCCAAAGAAGGAGGACTTCGGACCCCTCATTAAAGTTGTGACCACTTTTGATCAAATGATCAGCAAAGGCTGACTCCCCTACTTTCTTTTTCCTCCAAGCTTTTTTATGTTCGTCAACTCTAATTTGTAGCTGACGCCTGGTCATTCCTATATAGACGCTAGGGCAATCTCCACAAGCCACCCTATAAACCCATCCCCTCTCGGCCACTGGGATAGGATCCTTTAGTGTGACGAAAAGGCTCTTAACCGTGTTTACATTATAGAAGGCCGGTAGAAAACCGAAGGGGCGGAGGATACAGCCCAACTCCGATGAAAACTAGCCCAGAAACGAGAGCTTAATCCACCGTTTCCTACCATCTTGGTGTAAATCCCGGGGGAGGGAGGTCGTAGAGTCGAGGCGTTTCCTTGTGAGCCTCCTACGAACCATAAGGTCAACATCAACCCTGACCTGGTTGACTCTAGCCAGATGCTTTATAATCGAATTAATTCGGTTTTCTAAAATATGACCAGAAACATCTAACGACGACATACTCAACGATTAAAACGTACGGAGTAATTTGAATAGAGCCACAGAAATGAAAATACACCGGAGCGCTTTCGATTAAAAAACCATTGTCAACGGGGACGTGAAAGCAACTGAACCAACTCCGGCCGGCAACAAGAACTACCGAGGAGGACATGACTGAACTAGCGAGTCGTCACAATGTGAATCATACTCGTAAACTAATTCAATCAAACCCTCATCAGGTATGTACCTGTTGAGCACATTTAGGTTATCGTTATTCAGATGGCGAATAATTTCGATGTGTTCTAGCGTGGTACGCTTGAAAGCCGAGGACTCTCTATGGAGGAGGGACTCAGATCCCTCTATGAAATCATGGCCAGTGGTAATAAGATGGTCTGCAAATGCCGAATCACCCAATTTCTTCTTTTCCCACGCCTTCCTATGCTCATCTATTCTAATTTTGAGCTCACGTCCAGTCTCGCCTATATAGATTCCATTACAATCATTACACTAAATTTTGTAAACCCCGCTTCTTTCGACCAGTGGGATGGGGTCCTTTAACTTAACGAACAAGCTTTTTACAGTGTTAAGATTGTAAAACACTGGCCGAAACCAAAATGGGCGGAGGACACGACCTAATTGGGAAGAAAATTTCCCCAAAAACGGAAGCCTAATCCAACGTTTCCTACTATCTGACGCTGGATTACGGGGGAGGGAGATAGTGGAATCAAAGCATTTCCGAGTCAATTTCCTATGGACCATCAAGTCAATATCCAAGCTGATCTCGTTCACTCTGGCCAAGTGCTTTATAGTCGAGAGCTCCTGTTGAAAAGCGAGCTGACCTAATGGAATACTCGTCAACCGGTGGATATAACTATTAAAACCGGCATATTTGTGAGCAACAGGGCAGAAAGATCTGCCGTGGACAGTAATATCGGTCGAGGTATCTTTTCTATATATGGCGAATTCGTGGGCACCTTCTCTATTAGAGATAGTAAGGTCCAAAAAAATTATAGTTGAACCGCCTACTTCCAACATGAATTTGATGGATGGGTATAAACTGTTAAGATACCTGAGAAACTCCAAAAGGAGATCCCGTTGACCGGTCCACAAACACAACACATCGTCGACGTACCTGTGCCAATAATATATAATATGACCCAAAAACCCCTGACCAGAGGAAAAGAGATCAAGCTCAAATTTAGACATGAAAACCTCCGAAATGAGGAAACCCAGAGGAGAGCCAATAGGGACACCTACCTCCTCGAGAAATTCGAAAAATTTGCCTTCAAATTTGCAAAAGTTGGGAGACCAACAAATATTGAGTAAATTTAAAAATTCTGCCAACTCTTCGTGACAGATATTAGATTGGATCAAAAGGTCTCCCATATGTTGCATGGCAGTAGCTCTAGGGATACTCGGAAATAAGCCGACAACGTCAAAGGAGCATAGGGTTGAATCAGGCGGAAGAATGTCATCCTTAAGCTTATTAGCCAAAGAGACCGAATTCTTCACAGAGTAGGATGACTCAAATTCCACTCTAGATTTGAACCAACGGTCCAAAAATTTCGCCAAGAAGTACGTGGGGGAAGACACGAAAGAAACGACCGGCCGCATCGGGGTGTCCCTCTTATGAACCTTAGGTAGCCCGTACAAGAGGGGCGGCACTGGATTGGGCTCAAGAAGCATTCTTTTAGGCTTAGGGGTCTTAATAATAAATTCACAATTATTTATAACACGTCTAACTTCTTTGACGTGATTTGGAAAATTGAAATCCGCATTTTCCTTGGCGCCACACTGGTCGAGAACGTCGTAGACCTTGGAGACGTAAGAGGACTTATCCATAACGACAATGGCATTCCCTTTATCAGCCTTAGTAATGGTTAAGCTCTCCTCCCTGACTTTCCTCTTGATCCTCTTAATCACCTTAAAAGCCAGATCATTTATACGAGGGAGGGGGGTATGGCGGACAAGGGCGGCACACGCTTTCTGAGTATTAACCCCAGGCCCAATTTTTATTTCGAGGTCCGCAACAACATTGGCCAAAGTGTTAGCATTATTAAGAGGGGGTAACCCGAATTTTAACCCCTACAACTCGTCACTCTCAAACTCAACATTACTACAATTTATAATCTGCGGTTGAAACTTTTGGATAACGCTGACGTCAGTACTCACTTCCTGGACAGCGGAGGCATTCAAATTTAGGAGGGAGCTAAGCTTCTTATTTTTCTTACGTTTCAATTTAGCCTCAAAAGACCGACATTTAAGGTTAACCGACTTAATAAACAGATCCAACTCACCCGGCGAAAGTAAACCAGAAAGCTTAGAATGGACCAACAAGTTCAACCTTGTGGTGATATTCAGCTTCCCATGCCACCTCCGCAACTCAGTACGGATCCATTTTTCTGTCAAAAATTTTTCCAGTTTCCTGGTGGTCTGAACACAATTGGAAAACAGCCGAAATTTGATAAACTTGGGTTTCACATGCAATTTTAAACACTTATTAAGAAACCAAATATGGAATGAAAACGACAACCGTTGGTTATTTTTGTGAAGTTTCGTAACCAACGGTTGTAGGCTATTAAAAGTAGCAACTTTGTGGGAAACAGGTACGAAGACGACCCGTGGATAGTAATATCGGTCGAGGTATTTTTCCTGTAAATACCAAATTGATGGACGCCGTCAGTGAGGGAAATACACAAGTCCAAACAGTTCATAACGGAGCCACCAACTTCCAATGTAAATTTTATGGAAGGATAAAGGCTGTTTAAATAATGAAGAAACTCGCTAAGGAGTTCTGTTGGACCGGTCCACGCACACAAAACGTCGTCAACGTACCTGTGCCAATAATGTATACGACTCACGAACACCTGGCCTGAAGACAACAGGTCGCCCTCAAATTTAGACATGAAAACTTCTGGAATAAGAGAACCCAAAGGAGATCCAAGAGGGATTCCTACCTCTTCAGGAAACTCGTAGAATTTACCATTAAATTTACAAAAGTTCGGGAACCAACAGACCCTCAATAGGTCAAAGAATTCGCCATTTACTCGTGCGGGACACCAGATTTTACAAGTAACTCGCCCATCCGCTGCATAGTAGCAGCCTTTGGGATGTTGGGAAATAACCCCACCACGTCGAAGGAACATAAAGTTACGCCTTGAGGGAGGGAAACATCCTTTAGGTTGTTAGCGAGGGTACACGAATTCAATACAGAATGGGGCGACTCGAACTCCACTCTAGACTTGAACCAGCGATTGAGAAATTTTAAGGGAGTAGGTCGGAGAGGCGACAAAAGAGACTACGGGTCGCATAGGTACTCCTCCCTTATGAATATGTTTCTAAACAAAAAAAAACATGTTTTACAAAAAAAACATGTTTTTAAACAAAAAGTTATGTTTTTAAACAAAAAACATGTTTTTAAACAAAAAACATGTTTTTAAACAAAAAACATGTTTTTAAACAAAAAAAACATGTTTTCAAACAAAAAACATGTTTTCAAACAAAAAAACATGTTTTTAAACGAAAAACTTGTTTTTAAACGAAAAACTTGTTTTTAAACAAAAAAACTTGTTTTAAAACAAAAAACATGTTTTTAAACAAAAAAATGACGGCTTCCTTAACGAAGTTAAACGAGGAACGCAGGGAACCTGTTTTATGATTCGAATGAGATTTGGTATTGAAAATTCAAGGAAGCCTAGATCATATATAGCTCGACAGTCGAAATTTTTCTAAGTCCCTCTCCTATCATATATAGCTCGAGAATCGAAATTTTTCCAAGTCCCCCTTCTATCATATATAGCTCGAGAGTCGAAATTTTTCCAAGTCCCCCTCCTATCATATATGGCTCGAGAGTCGAAATTTTTCTAAGTCCCCCTTCTATCATATATAGCTCGAGAGTCGACATTTTTCTAAGTCCCCCTCCTATCATATATAGCTCGAGAGTCGAAATTTTTTCTAAGTCTCCCTCCTATCATATATAGCTTGAGAGTCGAAATTTTTCTAAGTCCCCCTCCTATCATCTATAGCTCGAGAGTCGAAATTTTTCTAAGTCCCCCTCCTATCATATGTATATAGCTCGAGAGTCGAAATTTTTTCTAAGTCCCCCTCCTATCATATATAGCTCGAGAGTCGAAATTTTTCTAAGTCCCTCTCCTATCATATATGGCTCGAGGGTCGAAATTTTTCTAAGTTTTTCGCTGGACGGCGGACGGCGGACGGCGGACGGCAGATTTCTCAAATAGCCCCCCATAAAACAGGTTCCCTGTTAAAAAAAACATGTTTTAAAACAAAAAAACATGTTTTTAAACAAAAAAACATTTTCAAACTGAAAAAATATTTTTTCAAGCTAAAAAACCTGTTTTCAAACTTAAAAAATATGTTTTTGAACTAAAAAGACTTATCATTGAAGTAAGAAACATTGAAAGATGACTCACGTTGAACAGTCAAGTTGATCATTTTACGGCACTTTTTCACAAATAAACAAATAAGAAATGATTTTGCATTTTGTATATGGTATGCAAAATCATTTCTTATTTGTTTATTTGGGAAAGTATGACTGTCAACATGACCGCTATGACCATTTTAACCGAAATATTTATTGGTCAAACGGTCACGGTCAATGTAGTAGTTTCCTTAATCAGAATGGTTATCTGTCAATCGGTCATTTCTCTATTGGTCATCGGTTATAACAGTTATATAACTGAGGACGTATCTATAAACGGTTTTTTTTTTTGTATGGGATTTTACCCATCTCCGTAAGAAGGGCCTCCACGTCATCTCTTCTCTCCCGTTTCCTCTGAATTCAATATTCAACAGATTGATAATGTATTATTGCATCTTATAGAAAAAGAGTTGCCCTTCAATTTTTGTTCTTACACTTTTTTTGATTGAACTTATTGTCATAAAGTTATATCCACTCAAAACTTCAAATTCGTTTTTCTATGTTCAATATTTTCTTGCGGAGGCCTTTTTTACAGATACATCCTCAACAGTTATTTTGCAAACCCACTGTAGCCAACTAAAAACCAAAGCCAAATTCAACCAAATTTTCAAGGACTTAAGAGGTATTCTTGCAAATAAGAACAAACATGGCGAGTGAATTGGTCTTGCTGTTGGGGCCGCTGAACCTCTTCACCCGCCATGTTTGTTTACAATAGCAATCTCACTGATGAGAGAAAAGCTGAAAGCTAGCTTCATTTGCAACTTCACGGGCCAAAAAATAATACAGTATGAATTGTAATCCAACTTTTTATTGACTTCCCCAATTCCCACAAATGGGAAAATAATGATGACTGCTGAAATGTTCAAGTTCGACTGCTCGACTCTTGAGGCCGAACAGAAATAACAATACAGAGTTACAGACAGAAATTCGGTGGTTCAGCAATCAGCAATCAGGACTGAATCCTGCAATAGCCCCGACACGGCGCGAGGTTTCTTGGCGCTAATAGCAAAACTAAATTTTCCCCAAAACAGTAGGTTCAAGATTCTCAATAATAATTTTAATGGTGATTTTCCGTCGTGATATTGTCGTCCCTTGTACTTGTCGTTACAAGCAGCCGTTGCTTTGCCTGTCTGTAACCACGACCTGCTCTGAGGGTAATAGAGGCAAGGTTAGTCCATTCGCGATGCAATCCGCAATAATGACGTCACTGTAGACCACCACGTACAACGGTCATGGAACTATACAAATTCAAACCAAAATATCTCGAGAAATATTGATTTTCTCGAAAAAGTCAAAGGAACAAAATTTATTCGATTTAAACTTTCAGATGTGGTATCTTTCAGAATTTTTCTATCAAATTTTGAAGTTAATTTTTTTTTTGACTAGATTTTGTTCGTAGACCCAGGGTTGCGCCTGGCAAAGTGAACTAACCTTCCCTCTATTACCCTTGGACCTGCTCTGTAGAAGGCCTGAATGTAGAAAATGGCAACAGAGCGCAGTGGATTCTTATCACTTCGTGACGTTTCGGGGCGGTTCATGAAACTGTACATGAATTGTACCGCATTTTGTACCCTCCTATCTGATTTTTAATTTTCAGACGATGATAACTCCTCTTGTACTGCACCAATTTTACCAAAATAGGGTTTGAAAAATAGAAATCGTTTGATCTTTAAAAATTATATTCTTTTCATTTTTTCCCAAACCCCCGTTTTATTTGCGTACAAATCAAAATATTGGATTTTTTTCATTTTTTCTCATAAGCGGCTATGTAAATCTGTATCCACTGATCGCAACCTTCCGGCTTTGTAAAGAGTAGGCCATGCTGTAGCGCCGGGGCTGCCTGCAATCATCCAATCAAGATGAATATAAACTGGAGAAGAGGTATCTTTTACAAGTGGAACACAACCCCAATTCTCATGATCGTTCCTTCTGTACTTACATATTATAACATTGTTGAGACAAACCTCGAAACACCAGCTAAATCAAGCCAAAAGTCAACTGAACTTTTCTAAAAGCCAGATTTCTCAAGATTTCAAATTCAAGCTGAAAAACGCAAAATTTCAGCACTGCATTTCGGCTTCAATTAATGTTCTTAAAAGATTTTGGCTTTTGGAAAAATTCAGCTGGTTTAATTCATCTCATTTGCAGTTGATCAATGTGGTGACGAAATATATGTCTGAATGAAACGATCAGGAGAATTGGGGCTTTATCGTACTTGTAGAAGGTACCTATTCTCCAGTTTAGATTCATCTTCATTGAACGACACTGCACTACAGGCTTCTATGCTGACCGGCTGAACTGAACCGGAACCAAGTTTTCCTAAACTCCGTAATCCTTTGGCCAAATCCGTCTGGCCTAAAGAGTGAAGCAATTGAACTTGAAATTTGTACACTACAGCAGTGCATCTTCCTATTTTGCAGGAATCAGGAAAGATAGAAAAAAAAGGCTCAAAGAAATTGGTTCATTTTGACTTTTCGCTTATAAAGGTTTATATAAAGCTGGCGTTCAGCTCCCCTCTTATCAGCACAAATTTGGCTAAATTCGGTCTCTCGCGTTCAGCTGGCTGCAATACTCTGAAATTTTGGGATGCAATACTCTAAAATCCAATATTCTGTCATTCCTGTCAGCTTTTATCAATCTTCGGTCTTTCAATAGATTACTGACGAGGAAAGCAGGGAGCAACCCTGGTTTTGGAAGTCATTTTCTCAGCGCGTAACGCTCATCTCTTTGATAAAGAACGCTAGTCCTCCTCAATTCACATCACAAATATGATCAACCTGACTGCTGACGCTCCTTGCGGATGGCCGGTCCTAATATTTTATACAAAATCCATCTCGGAAAAGAAGTCTACATCATGGAAATACAGTCATGCTACAAGGTGACCACTTTCTGATTCATAAAAGATTTCCAGACTGGTTTTCAAGTTTGCATTTCAATGATGATTTTGGAAGCAAACAAAGATCTATCATCTAATCAATCATTGGCTAGAGGAGTTGGAAAGAAAAGTGCACAAACTAATAATATGAAACAAACAGCAATACGGCTGCTATTGAAGAATAAAGGCCTAGCTGAAATTTCAAAGGCTCCTGGAGGCTTGTAGGCACCTCCAATGACCCTTTTGGAGGCATCTGGAGCTACCTCCAAAAAGCTTCCGGAGGGCTATAGTGAGGATTCAAACCAAGGTGATGGAGGCTGCAGCATTTTGCCTCCGGAGGTACCTTGCTTCCACCTAGAGGCTCGGAGGTGCTTCCAAAGACCCTTTAGGAGGCTTTTTTTTTCAACAGTAATCTATTCCTTGAAACCTCATCCAGCCACATTGCTGCTAGTGCTGCTCGGTTCAAATACCTAAAAGCCAAAGTTTTAAATACACCTTCTGAATATCATCTGTCATCTGGTAACACTGATAGGCCAATATGCTACATCTGGTCACACTGATCAACGTTACAAGTACCTCTGGAGGCATTTTCTCCAATATTTCAGTAATTGAGCTGGAGGCACTTGGAGGTACCTCCAGAGACATACTTTGGAGGTCAGGAGGCGCCTGCAAACGTGTCCACTGGAGGCAACCGGAGTCGGAGGGTAATTTTCTGTACTCGTTCCGGAGGCGGAGACCTTCAAAAATAATTATGCCTCCAACACCCTTACCAACAAAAGAACCTCACATGGCTGCATTACATACGAAAAAAAAACACCGCGAAATAACGACACTGAACAGCCTCTCAGAAATTCCTTCTTCTCATAAGTACAGTTAAAATGCACTTCAACCAGCAATTGTGCTTAAATCATCCTCAGCTGAGCTGTAGGTAAGGAAAAACCAGACAGGATAATTATTACAATAATTGTACTCAACTTACCTTTTTTTGAATATGGCAACTAAAACTGCGTGACGGCTGCGATTCAATGCCCGTATATTTCTGGAACATCAAATTAGATTCGAGAATTTTAATCAACAGAATTCATAACAGTTTCTTGTGAAATGAATAAACGATCGTAAATCATATACTTTCTGCAAATAATGTGTAAGTACGAAGATAAAAGAGACCTAAAAGCATTATGGGTTGTGGTTGTACCTAAGAAAGCTAGAAAGACTGAATAATTGCATCGATTTCAGTGGCAGGGGGCAGTAGGAGACCCCCCACATCTTAATTCAAAATGAGTCGAAATTATCTCGAGTGCCTCTCTTCGTATATAGCTCCTTCAAGTAAAGTGTCTCCCTTTCGTTCTTTACTCAAAATTTTTCCGTCTCAAGTTCTCATGATTAAGTCACACTGCAATGACATCATGTATCTTTCTCCTGGTCAATGATCCTATTTTCCCGTTCGTCAAAATTTTTTCAAGTTTCTCAGCCATCGCTCCACCTGGGTAAAGACTAATATGTTTGGGCTCAATGGTAGATTCTCCGATGATCTCATTTATACGAATACAAATCAAGAACTAGGATTTGAGACGAATTCACCGTGTTTGGATACCAAAAATGAAAATAAAATCGAGAAAATAATGTTCTTTCTCGTTTTAGGTCTCTGCTAAGATTTTGAGATTTCAGTTCTATAAATTTCATCGAACAAGTAACGATTAAAAAATAAAGTGGATATATTATTTGGGCCAGTTAGGAACTATGGCTACTCTGGCGTCTATATTTTTATGCAGGAGAAGATTGCGTGTTCTAGAGCCTGCCCTCCCAAAGATGAAGCGGAGAAATCCTTAACGAGCGCTATCAATAATTTATTTAATGGCTTATATAGTGGAAACACGTTCTTATGGACATATTTACTTCTCATCCTTTTCATTACGTTTTTCACATAAACATAGTGTTAAACTGTCGATGTCATGCACTATCATAGAATAAAAATACCACAAACAGTTATCTTTCTTTTATGTGTATTATTTCGACTTAATGACTCGTACTTATTTCACGAAAAATACTTTCTTTATACGGTATTTTCAAGTTGGTAAATCAGAAGTTGGCTTGTCGAGTTGGACGATTGATAACGATACAAAAAACCTGCAAGAAATACCCGACATTCAATTTACGATTACAACATCCTTATTATCCTCAATTATCAGCGCAATAGAACAGGGATCGTAAGTAGGTACTACCGTAAGTAAGAAAGCTGTAGCAGTGGTATAAACAACAAGGAAAACATCGCAGCGCCAATTAATGGTACTGCGATCGATTCTTTTTCCATCGAGATATTCGTGAAAATCCTTTTCGAAAATTAAGTTTTCTCAATCTATATACAGACGTCAAATTTCCATTCAAAAGCAATCATACACCAAGTACTAGTACAACGTGGTATACCTGCGTTTCAGAGGACAGTAGGTAGGTTCTCGAAGGAAATTGATGTAGTAAAAACTAATTTCATATTCTCTGTTTTGTATACATAACGCGCTGTACTGCTGAACATCTATTTCCTTTATTTGCGCTCATAACGATGCATTCTACAATCTCGAGTGCTGTCGTATTTTGAGTCAACGACCGACGCAAATAAATTGACTATCGCCATTTCTTTATCCGCGCCCTCCCTGAATACAATCATCATCTTTGCGCAATAATTCCAGTACCTCCGTCACTGGATGTAACGAGAATCCAAATTATCTAATAATTGTGTGTCACGAGTTTTTCTTTTGAAAATACAATAAGATTAAATACGAAAAATATAACGATCATCCTTTCAATTGGGAGAAAATATACTTGAAGGTATCAAAAAGTATGAGATAAACTGAAAGTTCTCTCACAGTTTTCTATATTTTCTTTCTTTCTAATTGCACTAGAGATATAAACTTTTAGGAAAAATTGGCGAGACAGGAGAGGATGTTATGGATGGAAGAAAGAGAGATGAAAAAATTTGGTAGATATTGAGGAAAGATACTTGGATGGGACAAGCGAATATGTGACTGGCTGATAGGGTGTAGTCCAGGTTGCAATGTTCGCACGAGCGAGATAAACGTTGGAAAGGGGTAAAAAAATATGACCTTGACCGTACATGGGGAATAGGACAATCCTCTAGAGAGAGGACTTAAAAAAATTTCGAGCTGTGAACTTTCATTAAATGGAAGAGAAATAAACGTGAAAGACGAATACTCCGACGTGGAGTAAAACATGCAAACCGCAGAAAAATAAAAGACGACGAGTGCTTTCGGTTAAATAACTATCTTCAAGCCTGAAATAAAAGCAACTGACGAACAAAAGAGAAGAACGAGGTATTAAGATCGTCCAATGGAACAATTGATTCGGTTCTCTAAAATATGACCAGAAACATCTAACGACGACATACTCAACGATTAAAACGTACGGAGTAATTTGAATAGAGCCACAGAAATGAAAATACACCGGAGCGTGGGGTTAATACTCAGAAAGCGTGTGCCGCCTTTGTCCGCCATACCCCCCTCCCTCGTATAAATGATCTGGCTTTTGAGGTGATTAAGAGGAACAAGAGGAAGGTCAGGGAGGAGGGCTTAACCATAACTAAGGCTGATAAAGGTAATGACATTGTCGTTATGGATGAGTCCTCTTACGTCTCCAAGGTCTATGACGTTCTCGACCAGTGTGGCGCCAAGGAAAATGCGGATTTCAATTTTCCAAATCACGTCAAAGAAGTTAGACGTGTTATAAACACTTGTGAATTCATTATTAAGACCCCCTAAGCTTAAAAGAATGCTTCTTGAGCCCAATCCAGTGCCGCCCCTCTTGTACGGGGTACCTAAGGTTCATAAGAGGGACACCCCGATGCGGCCAGTCGTTTCTTTTGTGTCTTCCCCCACGTACTTCTTGAGGAAATTTTTGGATCGTTGGTTCAAATCTAGAGTGGAATTTGAGTCATCCTACTCTGTGCAGAATTCGGTCTCTTTGGCTAATAAGCTTAAGGATGCCATTCTTCCGCCTGATTCAACCCTATGCTCCTTTGACGTTGTCGGCTTATTTCCGAGTATCCCTAGAGCTACTGCCATGCAACATATGAGAGACCTTTTGATCCAATCTAATATCTGTCACGAAGAGTTGGCAGAATTTTTTAATTTACTCAATATTTGTTGGTCTCCCAACTTTTGCAAATTTGAAGGCAAATTTTTCGAGTTTCCTGAGGAGGTAGGTATCCCTATTGGCTCTCCTCTGGGTTCCCTCATTTCGGAGGTTTTCATGTCTACATTTGAGCTTGATCTCTTTTCCTCCGGTCAGGGGTTTTTGGGTCATATATATTATTGGCACAGGTACGTCGACGATGTGTTGTGTTTGTGGACCGGTCAACGGGATCTCCTTTTGGAGTTTCTCAGGTATCTTAACAGTTTATATCCATCCATCAAATTTACGTTAGAAGTAGGCGGTTCATCTATAAATTTTTTGGACCTTACTATCTCTCATAGAGAAGGTGCCCACGAATTCGCCGTACATAGAAAAGATACCTCGACCGATATTACTGTCCACGGCAGATCTTTCTGCCTGGTTGCTCACAAATATGCCGGTTTTAATAGTTATATCCACCGTTTGACGAATATTCCATTAGGTCAGCTCGCTTTTCAACAGGAGCTTTTGACTATAAAGCACTTGGCCAGAGTGAACGAGATCAGCTTGGATATTGACTTGATGGTCCATAGGAAATTGACTCGGAAATGCCTTGATTCCACTACCTCCCTCCCCCGTAATCCAGCGTCAGATAGTAGGAAACGTTGGATTAGGCTTCCGTTTTTGGAGAAATTTTCTTCCCAGTTAGGTCGTGTTCTCCGCCCATTTGGGTTTCGGCCAGTGTTTTACAATCTGAACACTGTAAAAATGACGGCTTCCTTAACGAAGTTAAACGAGGAACGCAGGGAACCTGTTTTATGATTCGAATGAGATTTGGTATTGAAAATTCAAGGAAGCCTAGATCATATATAGCTCGACAGTCGAAATTTTTTTCAAGTCCCTCTCCTATCATATATGGCTCGAGAGTCGAAATTTTTCTGAGTCCCCCTCCTATCATATATAGCTCGAGAGTCGAAAATTTCTAAGTTCCCCTTCTATCATCTATAGCTCGAGAGTCGAAATTTTTCTAAGTCCCTCTCCTATCATATATGGCTCGAGGATCGAAATTTTTCTAAGTCCCCCTTCTATCATATATAGCTCGAGAGTCGAAATTTTTCAAGTCTCCCCTCCTATCATATATAGAAAATTTTTCCAAGTCTCTCTCCTATTATATAGCTCGAGAGTCGAAAATTTTCCAAGTCCCTCTCCTGTCATATAGCTCGAGAGTCGAAATTTTTCTAAGTCCCCCTTCTATCATATATAGCTCGAGAGTCAAAATTTTTCTAAGTCCCTCTCCTATCATATATGGCTCGAGGATCGAAATTTTTCTAAATCCCCCTTCTATCATCTATAGCTCGAGAGTCGAAATTTTTCTAAGTCCCCCTCCTATCACATATGGCTCGAGAGTCGAAATTTTTCTAAGTCCCCCTCCTATCATATATAGCTCGAGAGTCGAAATTTTTTCTAAGTGCCCCTCCTATCATACATAGTTCGAGAGTCGAAATTTTTTCCAAGTCCCCCTCCTATCATATATAGTTCGAGAGTCGAAATTTTTCTAAGTCCCTCTCCTATTATATATGGCTCGAGGGTCGAAATTTTTCTAAGTTTTTCGCTGGACGGCGCACGGCGGACGGCGGACGGCAGATTTCTCAAATAGCCCCCCATAAAACAGGTTCCCTGTTAAAAGCTTGTTCGTTAAGTTAAAGGACCCCATCCCACTGGTCGAAAGAAGCGGGGTTTACAAAATTGAGTGTAATGATTGTAATGGAATCTATATAGGCGAGACTGGACGTCAGCTCAAAATTAGAATAGATGAGCATAGGAAGGCGCGGGAAAAGAAGAAATTGGGTGATTCGGCATTTGCGGACCATCTTATTACCACTGGCCATGGTTTCATAGAGGGATCTGAGTCCCTCCTCCATAGAGAGTCCTCGGCTTTCAAACGTACCGCGCTAGAACACATCGAAATTATTCGCCATCTGAATAACGATAACCTAAATGTGCTCAACAGGTACATACCTGATGAGGGTTTGATTGAATTAGTTTACGAGTATGATTCACATTGTGATTACTCGCTAGTTCAGTCATGTCCTCCTCGGTAGTTCTTGTTGTCGGCCGGAGTTGGTTCAGTTGCTTTCACGTCCCCGTTGACAATGGTTTTTTAATCGAAAGCGCTCCGGCGTATTTTCATTTCTGTGGCTCTATTCAAATTACTCCGTACGTTTTAATCGTTGAGTATGTCGTCGTTAGATCGTCCAATGGATTTATCGATCTCTATTGTAGACGGTATCCATGAGTTTGGAATTTACAGGGAAGATACTAGGACCGATGTTTTAGTCCACGGTGGTTCGTTCGGTCCTGTTGCTCACAAGATGGCTGCTTTTCATAGCCTAGTTCACAGATTGACTCGTATTCCGTTGAGTCAGTCTGCCTTCAAGAAAGAGTTAATCACAATAAAACACCTGGCCAGAGTGAATGGGGTCAATGTCGATGTTGACGTGATGGTTCGGAGGAAAATTACGAGGGGCCTCCTGGATTCCACGACCTCCCTCCCCCAAGACACGATCCGTGATCGCCGTTTGCGTTGGATCAGTCTCCCTTTCTTGGGGAAGTTCTCCCAGCAATTGGGTCGGGCCCTTCGCCCGTTTGGCTTCAGACCCGCGTTTTACAACCCTACCACAGTCAAGAGGTTGTTTGTGAGACTGAAGGACCCCATACCTGTCGATGAGAGGAGTGGTGTGTATAAGTTGGAGTGTGAGGATTGTGGAGGCTTTTATATTGGTGAGTCCAGCCGCCAAATGAAAGTTAGAGTAGCTGAGCACCTGAAGTCTTGGAAGAAGGGACACTTACGGAGTCAGCTTTTACTGATCACTTAATGAACAGTGGCCACAGCCTCCGCGAGGGATCCGGAAAGCTCCTCCATAAGGAGAATTCCTACCGTAAGCGTATCGCCCTCGAGAATATAGAGATAATTCGTCATCTCCCCCTGACGGTATCACTGTACTCAATTCGTACATTCCGGAAGATGGCCTGATCGAACTGATTTATGATTCGCACCGTGTTTTCTCGTTTGGACAATCTTAATACCTTGCTCTTCTTTTCTGTTCGTCAGTTGCTTTCATTTCAGGCTTGAAGATGGTTATTTAACCGAAAGCGCTCGTCTTCTTTTATTTTTCTGCGGTTTGCATGTTTTACTCCACGTCGGAGTATTCGTCTTTCACGTTTATTATGGATAGCCGTAACTTGAAGGGACGGATTCGTTTAAATGGAAGAGACTTGAGAAATTTTGAGCTTTGAATCTTTCGAGGAGAGGAAGAAGTTTTACTAGGCTATAACTCTGACGTGTTAAGCTGGAATGGAGTTAAGAATCGAGTTTCAGATTGAACATAAGCTAGGTCCAGTAAAGAACTTTACGGTAAAACTTGATATTCGGACATGTCAATAGGTTAGAATATTCAATTTCGAAACCAACCACAGCCACGGAACAATAACGAATTTTGTACAACCGTAGCCGAAAATGATACTAATATGGTCCTCTTAAGGGTGTGCTTTACTTGTGAAAATATGCTCGTAAAACATGGTACCGAAAATCACATTTTACTGCTCGAATTTTCAATGGATCTTTCTGAGTAATTGAAATGCTTACCAGAAAGGTTCAACCAGGGGCGCTATCGAAGCGGAATTTTAAAATGTTTTCTTATACTTTCTCAATTGAACGTCGAAATTGAGAAAAATTCGTCTATCTTCTGATGAGAGTGAAATTCTTCTGGAGCCAAAATTCATGATTCTGTTCCAATAGCGCCTTCCGTTGAACCCTCCTGTACAACATTTCCGAAGATCGAAAAAATTCGTCAGAAAATAGAGTCCTGAGATGTGACCTTGCAAAATCATTCCTCGTCATTTGTTACGAGGACTACCCACGCACACCCGATAAGCGCCGCGTAATGACCGCTGGCTTCCCGAACCTTGCAGGGTTTTTGGGGATGTTTATGCAACTTATTGTACACTGTTTCGGAGTTTCCAAACAAGTAAAGCACACCCTTAATTGAAACGCATTACTTACGCGGCTCAACAAAACCATACGTCCCAGGCTGGAATGCTGTATGCAGCCAGTGCAGCGTAATACTAGTCCAGAATTATATAACTCACTCACTTCGAACCGCCCGACATGAAAATATCAAGGCCACACAAATCAATGAAATACGTGTATACCCCTCCCTGAACGAGGACAACACCACAATCGTCGCAACGACCAACTTCAGTATAATGATGGGAGGAGATTTTGATTGTACATCACAAATACCACAGGCTACCACACCAACGACAGAGGAAAAAGCATTGAAATGATGCTGTTTTAAACTACAAAATACATCAACCCCGACTTTGCTTAGAGACAACTTCAAAAGCATCAACGATCATTTATACACCAAAAGAGTAGAAATCCAAAACTTAGAAGTTCTTTAGATCAAGACTCCTTATACGTTTGCTATTGAAAGTTGAATTACCACTTACAGTACTCAAATTTTCTAATTTCATTTTTTTTTTTCTCAATATCGCTTAGATACTGTTTTCAGAATCGCTTTTTCTTTTTCCGATGTTTTGACTTCTTCAATGTCATCAAAAGTATTTATCTTTATGTTGGAGAAAAAAAGGGGAAAAAATTGATGGAAGACAGGACGGAGGACCCTTCAAAAAATAAATAAATGTTAAACCACAAAACAGGATAAAAAAAAACTTGCAACGGCGAGCGGAGAACCCGCAAGACCCTCATACCACTGTGGAAGGCTTAGCCCCTTCAATAAGCCTGTTATGCAACTAGTCCGGCGGCTTAGTGCAAATCATGAGATCAACCTTGCACTTCATGTTAAAATCATGAAATTTTTTTTTTTTATTACATCCAACCATAGAAAAAAATTATTAAAAAAAAAAAAAAAAGTGAAAACCATAATACTCCTGCATAGCAATCCGTTGTAAGAACTGGAGCCGAGTTTGATTTCTTGTATTAAAAGAGTATGATTTAATCGCTATTTAGAATTTAAAGAAAGTAAATCATAAAAAAAAAAAGAAGAAGAAAAAGGGGGGTTGGAAAGAGGATGGCTACTGGGCCTTACCTCGAAGGAAAAACGGAAAAAATGAATTGAATTTAAATGTTGATGGAAGGAGGTAGGTCAGAGATAAATTTGAAAATGTGTGAGAAAATTGAAGGGTTTTCTGATGATAGGAGGTCGGTGGCTCTGAGTGGGGTAGCGAATTGTAGATTGATGGCTTCTGAGTATAGTATTTGTCTAATGTTGGATATTTCTGGACATTCGAAAAGATAATGATTGATGTCGCCTTTAGAAGGATTGTCTTGGAACGAATATTTAAAATGCTTGAATGAAAAATCTGAGCCTTGGCGCCACGGTCCGAACCGCATAGGGGCCCCGTAATGGCGGGTTGCTCAACTGGAAGGAGTTCTTACATACAAATGACCAAAATAAATATTCTTTTTGGTTCGCAATTCATGTGGATTCTTATGTAATTCGGACCGCCGAATTCGAAATGAATTATCAAAAAATTCTTCGAAATTTTAGGGGTACCGAGGGGCTGATAACCCCTAAAATGGAGGTAAAATTGAAGTGACATATTTAAACATATTTTCACGAATACTTTTACGAAATTTTTCGTAGAATTTGGGAAAAATAGTAAAAAAATATCCTCCGACCCTGCTAAGGACGCAGGGGCTCCCCCCCCCCCCCAATTGAGGAAAAAACATTTTGTGTTTTTAGGGAAAATCTTAACGGGTTCCAAAGTAGAATTTAGCGCGAAATCCGGGAAAAATAGTGAAAAAATTCCTGGGGCCCTCGGAGGAGGTTGAGAAAGGCACAAACCTTGAGAAAAGATGCATTTTTTATTTCAAGTTCAACAAATTCTTACGTTGAATTCACCATAGAATTCGGAAAAAATGGTAAAAAAAATCCTGAAGGTCTCTGTGAGGAAGTAAGAGAACTCAAACCCGCAAAGATCGAAGTAAGAAATACGTCAGAAAATTCGAATGGATTCTTGCGTGAAATTTACCGTAGAATTCAGACAGAATCTTGAAAACATCTCATGGCTCTTCGAGGGAGCCGGGAGGAACATAAACTTTTTCGGGAAAAGTTATTATTGCTGCACTTTCATGACGTATTAACGAGAAAGAAATAAATTATGTGGACAAATTCGTTGCTCAAGTTCATTGTACAGTTATAGAAGAAAATACAGTAAATTTCACACAAGAATCCGTTCGAATTTTCTAAAAACGCATATTTTTTACTCTGTGTTTTGGGGGTTTGAGTCCTCTTACCCCCTCTCAGAGACCTCCAGAAATTTTTTTACCATTTTTCCGAATTTTACGGTAAATTCTACATAAATTCTTTTAGTATCTCTACCAAATTCGACGAAAACATTCATCAAGATATTCGTGTAAATATGTTGAAATATGTCACTTCAATTTTACCCCGAGTTTAGAGGTTATAAGCCCCTCGGCACCCCTAAAATGTCGGAAGAATTTTTTGATAATATTTGTCGAATTTGGCGGTCCCATTATAAATGGCGAACCAGAAGCAATGTTTTAATAATTTATACGCAAGAACTCCTTCCAGTTAGACAACCCGCCATTACAGGGCTCCAATTTTTCATGCAAGCATTTTAAATATTCGTTCCATATTGCATGATTTTAACATGAAATGCAGGGTCGAATTGCCTACCTCCTGGACTAAACACCTTAAGACTCAAAACTCCATAAAATAAGTTCTCTGCGTCCTCTCGTCCTTTTTATCATATTACCCTCGAGAGTAGAAATTTTTCTAAGTTCCCCTCCTATCATAATAGCTGATGAGTCGAAATTTTTCCAAGTCCTCCCCCTCCCCCCTCTGCGTGATGTCATCATCCCTCGTGACGTTATCAACCTCGGACCGCTCACGCTCGCGACGAAAGTTTCTAAAAGTACCTCCAACAAAAAGGATAGCACGTTCCCCGCTAAAAAAATCAGCATTTCAAAAAATTCAACAGAAATTATTCACTGTCACTTAATAATATTATTTGAAAACTAGTCCCTAAATAAATAGATAGTAATAAACAGATTTCTTTTAGAAAATTGGAGGAAAATCAAAGGCGCACTGACACAATACCTTTCTATTAGAAAATAATTGATTTTAGTTGGTGGAAGTATTTGCAAAAATTTAATCTACTGCTCCTTCTTTTTGGAAAACCACTCACAGAAATTCATTCAATAGGAATGTATCTTCTATTATCTACTAAAATAGTAAAAATGTATCTCACCAGGTAGAGCAATAAATCTAGGGCACCCTGCACTGAGTCTTAGTGTAGGTTTCGCGGATAAGGATGTCCACATCGCTTTTTCAAAAAAACGACGGCTTCCTTAACGAAATTAAACGAGGAACGCAGGGAACCTGTTTTATGAGTCAAATGGGATTTGGTACCTATTGAAAATTCAATGAAGAAGTCCCCCTCCTATCATATATAGCTCGAGAATCAAAATTTTGCCAAGTCTCCCTCCTATCATATATATAGCGCAATAGTTGAAATTTTTCTAAGTCCCCCTCTTATCATATATTAGACTGGTAAATGTTTTAGAAAAACGCCTTGCTAGAAGCATTTTGTGTAACAATTGAGTAAACGATGGTTCTTGAATGTTTCGGACCCGCTGAATACAAAAATCGTTGTTACTTTTTGAATTGACCCCCGGAAGGACCTGAAAAGAAAGGGAAAGGGGTAAAAAATTCAGTTTTTCTCAGTTTCTGCGGAAAGTATGCGTCTGAGGGGAAAAATACCTCAGTAAAAAAATATTCCACACAAAATTTCGTACCGGATAAGATTCTTACATTTTAGGCTAGCGCGTCAGTGTTGCCAGAGAGGAGAGCGCAAATATAATATGAACATGAAAATACTTACTTTATCATTATTTTAGCCGAACACATACGCGGTTCTGAGGTGATATACACTGTACTGCACACATTCGGAATAGAAATTATGAATCATACCAAAATTATTGCAATTATGACCTTTTTCACTCTCAACCAGTGCTCCCAATTATGAAGAATAATAATTCAAGCTTAATACAATGCTTGCAATTTCCATAAAATAACTATTTTTCATTAAAATGCGTTTCAATCATAAAAAATTGCCAAGAAACTCCGTAATCTATTTTTCTGAACATTATACTTTATTACAAACAAAATTTAGGACAAAGGTTTTTCTGCTGAAATTTGTTCCTTGTGGTAGTCTGTACATACAGTAAACGTTCACCACCCCTAAACCCCTAGCCCCGTAAGGAACAAATTTCAGCAGAAAAGCCTTTGTCTTGAATTTTGTTTGTATTGAGCTTCTATGTTTTTCTAGACTGTAACCCCACCTTGTAAATAACAACTACCTCATAACGTCGTTATTGTAATAGGATATCAAGAAGAAAATTTTTTCAAATATCTATATTTATAAGTGCCCAAAATTGGAATTTTTTTTTTTCTCTTGAACCTGTATGTCAAAATAACATCCGCAATATTTTCCGAGTCTCCATCTGCATAGGTCTTATGACGGGATAATTTAATATAAATTATCGGACATTAGACTTAAGATAGTTCTGTTCTAGGGTAATGAGGCAAACAAGTATGAAGAGCCCTGTAGTCATTATAAATAAGACTGCAAGAAATATTGCACCCTACAGAGAAAGTTGTACTCATAAAAAAACAAGTGGGACTATAATTACAAATTGTACCCCAGATTTTGCTCTCACACACAGGCGCACATACAACCTACCTTAAAACTTTGATTGTAAAATTCTAATTACAGTCAAGTAACAAAAATTTTTTATAGTAGATTACAGAACAGGAGAGGTAAGTAAGCAATAAGCGAGTAAGCAGTTGGCAAAAGTGACGCGCAGGAGGTTTGCTTACTTACCAATTCTGTTTTGTAAGTTATTTTAACAGAAAGGTACTGCAATGTGACTATAACCTCACTATGTAAGCAGTAATTTTTCATAACCGCACTCATCAATTCACTAATGATATAATTGGGTCTTTACATTGTCAAAATCAATTGACGTAAAGGTACTTTACAAGTATCTTTCCGTTAAAAATATTTATTAGACATTAACGGCTCTGCCGTCCACAGATTAAAAACAAGAAAGAGAGAAGGGCTAACGTTTTGTAGGTTACTTCCTATATCATCAGAGGAATAAAACCTATAAACTACATTTTTGGGGCTCTTGCCTGTGGCAAGGCTAGAGCCCATATGCATCAATTGCGAAAAAAAAGAGAACGAGAGAAAAAAAAAATTTGTAACTTGGTCATATTGTAGTATTATTAAATTTTCTGGCATAGCCAAATAAATGAAAATCATGTTCCATGTCTTTTATATTTTATCAGTCATCATGAAATATTTCAGTCTAGGCTTCTACTAGGTCAAGTGTTCGTGAGATATTATTCGTTTACCCCTTTACCTATCTTGGCGTCGTACAAGTCTTGTATGAGAAATATTTTGAGGTAATTGTGGGTGTTCTATATTTTGAGGTATCAACTTTCGGTGGGGCGAACGAGCGATCTCGCTGTTGTATTGGAATGGTATGAGACAATTCAAGTCTAGGGGACTTGGAAAAATTTCGACTATCCAGCCATATATGATAGGAAGAGGGACTTAAAAAACTTTACCTATCTTGGCGTCGTATAAGTCTTCTATGAGAAATATGAGGTAGCGCGAACTCGCTCCGCTCGTTCGCCCCCTGTCTCGCTGTTGTATTGGAATGGTATGTGAGAATTCAAGTCTAGGGGACTTGGAAAAATTTCGACCATCCAGCCTTTATTTATTTAATTGTTTAATTATTCAATTATTTAAATATTTAATTATTTAATTATTTAATATTATTTATTTATTTATTTATTTATTATTAATTCCTGTACTAGGTCAAGTGTTCGTGAGATATTATTCGTTTACCCCTTTACCTATCTTGGCGTCGTATAAGTCTTGTATGAGAAATATTTTGAGGTAATTGTGGGTGTTCTATATTTTGAGGTATCAACTTTCGGTGGGGCGAACGAGCGATCTCGCTGTTGTATTGGAATGGTATGAGACAATTCAAGTCTAGGGGACTTAAAAAAAATTCGACTATCCAGCCATATATGATAGGAAGAGGGACTTAGAAAATTTTCTAATTATCAATTATATTAATTATTTAATTATTTAATTATTTATTTATTTAATTATTTAATTATTAATTGATTAATTAATTATTTATTTATTTATTTATTTAATTATTTAATTATTTAATTTTTTATTATATTAATTAATTAATATTATTTATTATTATTACGCGGGTGTACTCGCGAATTTCTGAATCACCCACGGGGTAGAGATTTCTCTTGACGGGGGGGAGGGGGGAGGGGGGTGTACTCGCGAGTTTCAAAATCGGGGTCTGGCGAGAGAAAAGACATGGAACATGTCAAAAAACGAGACTGAGTCGCCATGCGCCTTAGTATCCGGGTCTCTTGGTTTTTTTTTTCTAATTGTTCGTTACGTGACGGAAATTTATTTTTTAATTTTTTTCAAAAGATCTGGAGCTTCTTTTCCTACCAAGATGTAGAGCTCAAGAGATTTTGATTTTTTCCATGTCAAGATAAGGAAACCAAGAGATCTGCATCTTTGTTCCACTCTGATCTGGAATATCAGAGACTTAATATTAGTACATACGGTAGGTATTACGATTAAGGAAGTATCGAGAGGAAGAAACTTTCTTAAAGACTGTACAGAAATTTGAAAAATGCTATGCAAAAATAAAATCATGGGTGACACAGAACATGTAATACGTGCAGTATTAATCAAACAATATACATTATCATCAATATTGATATTCCAAGACTATCTTGGTCATCTTGGTCACTCTTGACGAAGACCGTCCGAGAAATAAAATTTGCCAGGCAAAAATAAAAATCTCAAAAGACAGAGAATGTATATCTTGAGTGACCTGAAATTTGGAAATTGCTATCCAAGAATAAAATCTCGAGTAACAGAGAATGTATACGTATTACTTGGAGTGACGTCACAACACATTTTTCCAGTAAGAACTTTTTTTTTCTTTTTTTTTTGCAATTGCATAGGGGCTCTCGCCTCTGGAGGCAAGAGCAGTACACTGTATATCACCTCAGAACCGCGTATGTGTTCGGCTAAAATAATGATAAAGTAAGTATTTTCATGTTCATATTATATTTGCGCTCTCCTCTCTGGCAACACTGACGCGCTAGCCTAAAATGTATGAATCTTATCCGATAGGAAATTTTGTGTGGAATATTTTTTTACTGAGGTATTTTTCCCCTCAGCCGCATACTTTCCGCAGAAACTGAGAAAAACTGAATTTTTTACCCCTCCCCCCAAGTAACAATAATTTTTGTATTCAGCGGGTCCAAAACATTCTAGAACCATCATTTTTACTCAATTGTTACACAAAATGCTTCTAGCAAGGCATTTTTCTAAAAAATTTACCAGACTATATAGCGCGATAGTTGAAATTTTTTCAAGTCCCCCTCCTATCATATGGCTCGAGAGTCGGATTTTTTTCAAGTTTTTTGCTGGACGGCGCACGTCAAATTTCTCAAAATTCAATTCAATTCAATAGCTTTATTAGTGTACGACAATTACATAATATACTAATAAGTAAATCTAGGCCCAATAGATTGAGCATAAGCCTCCCTCAGCCTTGTCCATTCTGTCCTGTCTGCTGCTACCTGGTGAAAAAGTTTATCATCCAGAAACCTTACAATGTCGTCCCTCCATCCCATTACTTTTGCTCCACGCTTCCTTCCCTCTCTTAGATACCAATTGTTTATTTTATAAGTCCATTCATATGGAAAATCATCGTAGTTCATCTGACCAAGGAGAATCATACAGGAGGGCATTGAGCCACAAGCATAAGGACATGACGTCATCGGAACTCTAAAAACGAATTTCGAATTTTAATTTTCTACTCCCGAGCCATTATATGATACATGGGAGAGGGGGAAATTGGAAAAAATTAACGTATTTATATATTATGATGATAGGACGTGGACTCGGAAAAATTTCAACTTTTAACAGGGAACTTGTTACTTTCGATCTATACATATAATATGATAATAGAGGGGGATAAATATCGAGCTATTGCCGAGTCCCCTTCCTATCATGTAGTTCCTAAGTCAACATTTTTCCAAGTCCCTCTATTGTGACACGCACATAACTCAAGAGTCGACATTTTACCGAATTTCCTCCCCGCCCCCTCTAGCGCAGACAATCCCTTCTTCTATAGCTTGAAAGTCGACCCGAATTCATAGAGGAGATGAAGATAGCATGTCCAGTAAAACTGCATTTTTACTTGACCATTTTCGAAGACCAGATTCTCATTATGTAAGCACCTTCACAATTTTGTGTGAAACACAATTTTAACCGAAGGAGAAGAAAAATTGTTCGACAGCTGAAATTATGAGATCAAAGAATATAAGAATGATCGGCCTGGTTTGTGAGCTTTCGCAAAATCGTGTACGCGAACACAACTATAAGCCGCACGATGAAGTAACCGCAGCTGAGGTCTCATAAATACGAATTTGTTACGAAAATGAAAAAAAACCAACATCGGTATTGTTTTTCCGTTCATGCCCCCATTCCGAACGAATATCTTGCCGGATCAAATATATAGTCTACACTCGTAAATCTTACTTCCGATTATTAATACCCGTCAAGAAGTGTCGAGGAAAGGAGAAGATAAAGAGACGTGGTTACGAAACGAGAAGAATACAGTATCTGAATATTAATGAATCCGAAAAAAAGTATCACCTGACACGATGAAACTGATTTCGCAACACTAATTTTATCGGAGAGAGTGTATTTCGACAAACTCGAAAAATTATTTGATACATCAAAATGAAAAGCTAGTTGTCTGTTCATTTGTAAAGAAAAATGAGATAGAAAAATAATGTATTTAGTCCGCAAATGCCGCTTCGCGCCGAGAAAAATAATTGAACAAAGCGAAACGCGTACCCGGTGCTATTTTTCGTACACTCGCATTCCTTACATTCAGTTTTCCCTTCATACGAGGCCAGCCTTTCCTTATTTTTCGAATAAAGGACGAAAACTTCTTCTTACCTGTCAGTCTTCCTTTTCTCATTTTCTCGCAACGAACAGATTTCTACATGAGAGGAATACTACGAGAATCAGAGCGGTATTTACGCGTCGACCAAAGCAGAACAAAGTATTTGGGGCGTGAAACAAGCCCAGTTGAAAAACAGAAAGTATCGCCGGGTACGAGGAAAATAATCATACCAGAGCACATAAAATAACATTAGATACAAAAATTACATGTGAAGGAAATCCTTACTGTAATAAAGGAAACTTGTTACCGTTGTCGAAAACTGAGCTTCACTATCCCCCCTCTACTTCTGGTAAGATCCCTCAAAAACCACATTGAAAGCGATGTTCTGAATGAATTCCTAAAATCAGGGTAAGTTTCAATTTTTTTTTAAACGAACTTTTGAACTATATAGGAAGGGCAGTGGCGGATTTAACTTTTTCGCCGCCCTAGGCAGATGGCTGAGTGCCGCCCCCGTCATAATGTAAAATTTTTTTCAAACTTTTTATTTAATGTATTACGGTAAGTATAATATTTTGAAAATAATAGAAAAATGTCACACAATAAAATAAACTTCTCGAACATATGTAATCAGATTCTCAACCGACTTTCTTTTCAAGAATAAGTTATAAAATGTAATTACGAGTGTGCCAATTTGAGAAAAAATAAATTTTAATTTTTTTATTGATTCATATTAGGCTATCCAAAAATTTGCCGCCCCTTGAAAATTTGCCGCCCTAGGCAGTCGCCTATGTTGCCTGTGCGTAAATCCACCGCTGAGGAAGGGGGTTATTAACTCAGGAGGAAGTAACGGAGTTGTAGTATGTAAACCGGAGGAAGTTCAGAGTATATTAGTAATGGATTCCGAGTTATTAGTGAGGGCAGAAGACGTTTGAGGGGGGACAGAAAACGATTTTCTAAGGTTTAGGAGGTATAGACACGAAAGAAAATGAGGGAAAAATAATTTCTCAGCATGACAGTATTGGTATGAGAGCGTAGCGGAGAGCCCAACGAGAAGAAAGGAGTGAGTGAGGCAAGTGTGCTCAATTTTTGGAACGAGCTATAAATATTCCCTCGTGGCATGTGGAACGAATTAAAAAAAGGATCAGGTGATCGGTGATTTTTCAATCGAAACAAGTTTATTGTGGGATTAAGAGGACCAAAGCTCAAGCCATGATGCGATAATGAAAGAACGATAATAAGATTTCACGTCATATGCCAGAGAAGGGATAGGGTCAGTGATTGAGGTTCCAGGGATTCATAGGAAGGCAACTGAAGATGGAGAGATGATAAGGTGTACAGGAGGATAAGAATGCTAATTGGAAAAGTAAGGGTCTTGCATGGCTTGGAGAAAGAGAGAAGGAGTGGGGATGGAGGAGGAATTTACAGGGAGGGGGAGAAGAGAGAATAGATGGCAGATAGTTGAACAGAATATATGCAGGCTGAGCTTATGGGCGGCGGGCGAAATCGGAGGGAAAAGATCGATAGGCGAACGAGGATTCGTGGGTGAAGGATCTTGGACGATGGTTCGGCTGCACATCAATCGACCTGCTTCGGTTAGCAGTATCGAGGATAAATATCGCAACATGAATCGGTAACCTCTGGAACAGAGACGGCTTATCGAGAAGAAGAAGAGTTTTTTAAAAAGGAGAGCGAAACTTCTCCATCCGTAAAGGGAGCGTAGCCAATCTTGGAATCCGATTTAGATCCATCTGTGAAGCACAGGTTGTGGAAGGGAAAATCATTAGATGCGTCTCATTTAGATTATGTTGGGCGATTTCGGTAAGTGAGCTAGGGGGATGCCTTAGTACGAGTGGATTTGAGACGATAGTCCGGATGGGTTTCCAATGGAAGAAGTAGTGAGTTTTGGGAGCGGAGGGAGGGGCGGGGATATAGGGAGTAGGAGAAATTGGACAGTGAACACAAGAAAGTTGGTGGTAAGCGATAATGCGTGAAATTGAAGTCGAAAAGCAAAAAATTTCCCACAAAAATGATATTCTCAATCTGGTCTCTGAATCAAACTTCGGTTTCTGACAACTTCCAAGTATGTGCTAATTTATGAGCTTCGGAGTCCGCAGGTCAGCCCTCTCACATTTGTCTTGCAATAAGTCAAATAATCCAACTGAAGCACAATCATTTGTACTCTTTCATCGTCCACACTGACATAAACCTACCTATGTCTACCTCTCACATTATTGATCACCAATAGCACTGACGTCGAGATGGAGTTTTCTTCTTACTTCATTTATTGGGGGGGGGGGGGGGGGGGGGCAGGTAAATTTTGAGAAAAACCGAAAAATAATTAGAAGAAAAGAACTGATTCTACCGTAGTGTCTCACAAAACACGACACATCCAGGAGAATATCTCTCTCTCAAGGCGTACTCTGGCTGTAACTAGCAAAGCAGGGTGGAACATGAGCAATCTCGAGACAGACCGGGGGAACGGAATCACTAGGTAAGGAACAAACTGTCCCTGATTCTAGACTATTGGACTAAGATGAACTTTTAAGTGACCGAATGGGTACTGCGACTCTTTCTTGGGGAAAGATAGATTACATTCTCGTCTATACACCTACGGTACGTAAACGATAAGACAGCTTGCTCCCTCTATCTCAAGATATCAGAATAGACGAATGGGAAAGAAGTACTTAAATTCACAACCAAATATGGTCATGAAATATTTTATATAATTTTTAATAATTTATGTATTCATTTATTAATTTTTAATTTAAATATTAAATTTAAATTTGTTATTATTATATTATTTTTTATTAATTTATTTATAATAAAATTAATTTTTTATATTTGATTTATTTTTATTTATTTTTTTAATATTAATTTGTCATTAAAATAATTATTTTTATTTAATTATTTTTGAATGATTAATTTATTAGGTAATTGATTTATATATGATATTAAAATGTAAATTAATTATTAAATTAATAAAATTAGAAATATTAATAATAAATTTTCATTTATTATTATTAAATATGATTTATTTAAATTTTTTAATTAATTATATAATAAAATTTTGATTTCAATATTTAGATTTAAATTTACTATCAAATTTAATTAATAAATATAATTATTATTTAATTTTATGAATTTTTATTTTATCTTAATTTTAATATTTTTATTTAAATTCTAAATAAAATATTTAAAAAGTTGAATTAATATCATTTAAAAAAAATAAAGATCTTATTTAAATTTTATTTCGAAAATATGTTTTTTTTAAACTGAAAGAATACTGATTTATTTTAATAAGTTAGAAATTTATTTTTTTAAATCTTTATAAATTAATAATTAAAGATATAAATAGATAATTATTTATTGCAAATAAATTTCATTTTCTTTTATATTAATCAATTGATTTTATTATTTTTTATTTCAATTATTGTTGTAATAAATATAAAAATAAAAAATAATATAATAATTTAAAATATTTTATAATTATCAATTTTAATTATAATTATTAAAGGAATAATGATTATTAATTCAATATCAAATAAAATAAAAATAATTATAATATAAGTAAAATTTATAGAGAAGTTAATTTTAAAATTTGTTAAATCCCGATTCAAGTCTATTATAAAAATTTTTTAAATTATCAAATTTATTAATTATGATAAAAATTAATATAATTATTATTAGATAATTAGTAATTTTATTTTATGTTAATAAAATTAATCATATTTAAAGTAATAAAAATATATGATTGAATTATAATGATAAAAATTTCAATTATTATGTATATATAAATTAAAATTTCTATTGATAATATATATAAAATTAAATGTCCTATTATTATAATAATTATTAATCGTATTGAAATTGATAAAATTGAAAATAATAATCTATCAAATTCAATTAAATTAATAATTAAAATTGGTGATAATGAAGTTTTATTTGGTGAAAGATTTAAAAAAATAATATTAGAAGTGTTTAAAAGGGCAAAAATTATAGTTATTAATCATAATATTATAGTTGGATTTAAAATAAATGTAATATTATGTGAAATTGAATATACTGTAATAGGTAATTATAATATTGAAAGAGAAAGAGAAAGAGGAAAGAGAGAGAGAGTGATATCACATGTTATCCTCAGGTAGATATTTGGAGGGGGAAGGCAGAAGTTGTTTTACGATCATCGAAAAAGGGTGCAAATTTGAGGAAGGAGAAGCACAATTACAGGTGTTGGTACATGGCCACATGAAAAGCCGCAAAAATAATGCCTCATTGAAATGAAATTCCCGAATTTGTAAATCTGGTTTTCTGTACGTATTCTTTGTGTAATTCTCCATCACTTAAAGATTTTCTTTCCAAATCCCTCTCCTCAGTACATTATTTTCTTATTTATCAGATGAAAATTGCTTTATTACAATATTTCGATCACTTCACATATAAAAAGTCGCTCAGCTCTTTCGCGGCTGAAAACCACTACTTTTTTTTTTGTTCAGTAAATACGAAATTAAAAGCCACAACTATACCACGACAGGCACCGCATTCCGTCTCCAACAAACTTACTGTAATTACATTTTTCCTCCTTCTTTTCTCTCCCAACTGCACCGTAATTTGTCTCATGTAAATTTTTATTATCATAATCGTGATCCCTTCGGGTACTCTTAAAAAAGAAGTTGTAAATATCAACTTTCTCGTCCAACTTTTCTTATTCGCATCCAGTCCAGTTAATTTGTCGTAGCTCGGTGTGGCATGAGAGTTCTTCTTAATTATTATGAATTTACGTTGAAAAGTAAATTAATTAATAATTTTCAGCGTCGTGTTGACCTCTAGGCAAGAGTATGAGAAGAGTCGCGAATAGTCACGAGCTGTATGGCAAAAACTCGACTCGTAACTCAAAATTTTTCGTATAATTTATCGATGTACACAGCTTGCCAGTTATAGGCTTCTTTTCTCCATCTCGTCGTTTTTAGTCATAAAATATGGTAACTTAGAATAAATTTGCCTTTCGCAGTCAATAACACGAACAGAATTTTCACTCTTGAAACGATAACACCCACGTTAAATCTCATTACGCTTCAACATACTGAAACTTGTCAACTACGTTTTAACGAATCGACATCACTTACTCACAAAGGTGGCAACAAAAGCTGAGATACTGTACCGATACCAGCTTATGCACGCATAATATGAAAAAAGATTCATTCTAGCTGCTTGCTATCTGTAAGCCTCAGAACAACAAAAGCGAATATAAAAAGTACCGTGTAAAGCGGGATAAAAATAATTGGAAACTAGCAATCGTTTTAATTTAATACCCGCCACAACTCATTGAATTATGATTCACTAAAGCCTTCATTAATCACTGTACATGTATCTATGCCTACTTTGATTTATTTCTCTCGGATCGTTGGTGCATGTGTGAGCGCGAGCTCGCGTGCGAGCAAAAGTTTGAATAAACGAGGAAAGGGTTAACATTTTATCGAAATTTCTCGCGACTCTTCTTCTGGTGTTCTTTCACAAGGACGATACGTATTTCAGTCATGCAAAAGATAAAAGTCGGATCAGTTGATCGAAAATATTCCAGGTACTATACCCTAATTCTGACAGGAATGTTTAATTTGCCAGCTTTACTGCCTCTCGCCGAAGACCACATCGTCAGTATCCGAGGTTGAATATCCACTTCAAAACTTCAATCGCTGCCCGCGAAGTCTCTTTCATTAGCTTTTCAAAGTACGTAAAAAACGTATTTGATGGGAGTAGTGATTTGATTTCAATAATCGATTAGGGTCGATAATTTAGTCAAAATTTTGAAAGTCCTTAGGTCGATGATTATGACTTTTCAACTCCTATTACTCAATGATCAGACCCTCCCCCTGGATGATCACAATATTTTGATATCCTGCCTCCTTCACATATTATATAGCTGGAGGTAGAATGTTAGCCGGTCACTAGACTACACACAGTAGACCAGGATGTCTATTATGGGCTAGCCTATCCTGAGTACATTAACCAAGCAAGCCTGGAGGGAGCCAGGAGACTTTCAAGAGGGAGGGAGGGAAGGAGAAACAACTGTGTATTGACCTTTGCCTATTTTCAGCAGGAAGTTTACAAATTCACATTCCTTCACGCGAACCCTCACATTTTTAGAGAAGTTGAAAGCTTTAGAACCCAAGAATAATTGCTCCACTTCGTGAAAGAACATTGAATCTCGTATTATGTCGTCGCACATTCCTAGGGCTGAACTTACCTATCCTGAGGTCGAGCTCCAAAAAATGCTAATTTCACGGCGTCAACAGATATTCCTTAGTCTAGTTTCCAGTACCACTACTCAATAAAAGAAGCTAACATACTCCATCGATACTTCACCTCCAAACCCGCAGCCTTTCGCTTTCCGCGCGACTGCTGTAGGAAAACTCCTGCCTTTAATTTATAGAGCTGGATTACAAATCCTTTCGTATTAGACTTGAACACTGTATGTTAGGCTACGCTTTTTATACAAGTTAGCCTACACAGTTTTTCTTGAAGTAGGTTGAGGTCATTGATGAAGTTGTACTACGCCCAAGTCCCTGAATTAGATTAAGGTCAATGATGACGTCATATCGTCATGTGTCTCACAGAAAACGCCTCGCTAATTGCCGACCTTACCCCTGCTTATAACGGAGCTATACAGGGTGGGCCAGAAAGATGTTACCAGTTAAATGGGAGTTTGCGCTAAATCTGTCGTAGCGCGAAAACGCAAAACGTTAGACGTATAGTTTAAAATATGTACGAATTTCGTATCTTAATTTGAGCCGGACCCGAAATTTCTACAACTTTTCTGAGCTGAGTTATGGACCAAAATGTGCGGAAAATTCACCAAATCGTCAGGGTTCCCAAAATAGGGCTTGAAAATTAATTAATCTACAGTATTGAACCGAATTTCGAGAATTGTAATAATTAAATTGTTTCCTAAAAGAATTTGGACGGGGAAAACGAAAAAAATAGTAACAAAACCACAAGAAGCACCAAAATGGGCTATTGGGCCCAAAAAGGGTAAACATTTTCCCAAGGTGGAAAAACGTTCAAACATTCAAATTTTAATTCGATTTTCAAGTGGAATTTTGCGAGGAGTTCGAAAAAAATGCTGACAGAGTTCTTCGAAGCACTAAAACGGGGTTAATGGGTCCAAAAAGGGTCAAAATTTTCCCAAATTGGAAAATTGTTCAAATTTTTAAATTTTAATTCGATTTTTAAGTGGAATTTCGCGCTGAGTTCGAAAAAAATGCTCACAGCGTTATTTGAAGCACCAAAAATGAGTTAATGGGCCCCAAAAGAGCCAAAAATTTTTTTAATTGGAAAATTGTTCAAATTTTTTAATTTTGATTCGATTTTCAAGTGGGATTTCGCGCTGAGTTCGAAAAAAATGCTCACAGAGTTCTTCGAAGCACCAAAATGGGGTTAATTGGCAAAAAGGGTCAAAATTTTCCCAAATTGGAAAATTGTTCAAATTTTTTAATTTTAATTCGATTTTTAAGTGGAATTTCGCGCTGAGTTCGAAAAAAATGCTCACAGCGTTCTTCGAAGCACCAAAAAGGGGTTAATAGGCCCAATAAGGACCAAAATTTTCTTAAATTGGAAAATTGTTCAAGTTTTCCAATTTTGATTCGATTTTCAAGTGGGATTTCGCGCTGAGTTCGAAAAAAATGCTCACAGAGTTCTTCGAAGCACCAAAATGGGGTTAATTGGCAAAAAGGGTCAAAATTTTCCCAAATTGGAAAATTGTTCAAATTTTTTAATTTTAATTCGATTTTTAAGTGGAATTTCGCGCTGAGTTCGAAAAAAATGCTCACAGAGTTCTTCGAAGCACCAAAATGGGGTTAATTGGCAAAAAGGGTCAAAATTTTCCCAAATTGGAAAATTGTTCAAATTTTTTAATTTTAATTCGATTTTTAAGTGGAATTTCGCGCTGAGTTCGAAAAAAATGCTCACAGCGTTCTTCGAAGCACCAAAAAGGGGTTAATAGGCCCAAAAAGGGCCAAAATTTTCTAAATTGAAAAATTGTTCAAACGTTCAAATTTTAATTCGATTTTCAAGTGGAATTTCGCGCCGAGTCCAAAAAAAATGCTGAAATAATACTTCGGAACACCAAAATGGGTTGATGGACTCGCAGAGAATCAAAATTCCTCCAAGATGGATAATTGCGTAATCTTCAAATGTTGTTTTCAATTCTGGAGTAAATTTTTGCGCCGAGTCCAAAAAAAATACTGAAATGGCACTAGATGATTTCCAAAATGAAAAATCAAAAATTCTCATTCTGCAGTAAAATTGTTGATTCAGGGGATGGAAGGAATATCCACAAGTTCGTCTTCCGTTGAGTGCTTGCGGAGTGAGAGATCGACTAGCGTCGGGTGACAGATCCGAAAGAGGAAATTGCGGAAATTCGCCTCATTTGGGGATTGTCAGGAGACAACTTCGTCTTCCGTTGAAGGTTCGCGGTGAGAGATCGACTAGGGCTCTGCGTATGATCAAAGCAGGAAAAAGTGCGAAGGTTTTCGGCAAAGAACGCAAAGTTGATCTTCTGTTGCGTGCTTGCAATGAGAGATCAACTGACGCCCTACCAATGAGCGAAGCGGGCCACACTGCAAAAACTCCTTGATTCAGGCAATGGAAGGATACCGCGAATTCGGTCTTGCTCGTGATGATCGATGAGCTACAGCTCATCGCGAGCCCATGAAGAAAGACGAGCTCCACAGTATCGTTCCTCCCTTCGCGGGATACTACGAGAATTTTCTCGCATCCGCCTGCCTCCGTCAAACCCGGGGCTTTGATCGTTCTCTCACCGCGAGCTCATGACGAAAAACCAATTTTCTAAGTCCCCCTCCTATTACATATAGCTCGGAGGTGGGAATTTTTCCAAGTCCCCTTCCTATCATATATGGCTAAAGGGTCGAAAGTACCCCTCTCCATGACGTCATCAACCTCGTGACGTCATTAGCCTCGCTCGCGCTCGTGGATGAAAATTTCCTGGAAGTACCCCCCCACCTTTGACTATATACCTCTTATGGCCTGAACTTCGTCCATATACTGCAATGTGAAACGAGCGTGGAAACATATATATCGTGCGGAGGACTCCAACGTAGGCAGCGACAGCTTCTCCTCCCTCCGCAATCAACCTCGTCGCATATTTTGAGTCCTCCGCATTTTATTTTCTTATCATATCTTTCCACGGGTAAACGTCGTCTTAGCTCAGTCCATAGGAGGTATATAGTCATAGCCCCCAACAGAAGGGATAGCGGGTTCCCCACTAAAACCGCACCAAATTGTGACGTCACAGACCCAGACTTTGGAGCTGTATATGATGGGAGGAGGATTTAGGCAGTGATACGACCTCCGAGCTACACTATCTGATAGGGATAGGAGGGGGACTTGGAAAATTTTCGACCTCGAAGCTGTAATTATATGATATGACCTTAAGATTGCCGACTGGCCGGATAGCGGACATTTTTTCCAAAAAACCCCTCGATAAAACAGGTTTCTTGTTGAAAATTTCAACCTCTGACTGCTGTAGTAGAATTAGCCTTCATTATTATACTAGCCCTAACATAAAGTAAATTGGGCTAAGAATGAAAGCGAGTGAGCCTCTCTGCCACTCAGTTGTATGTTGTTGGAATGGCTCACGCTTTATGACGTCATCAACAACCTTGACCTACTTTCAGGACTAGGAAAAATTTCAACCTTTGAACTTGATATATTTTTTTTTTTCTTTTGCAAACTCCTAAAGACATAAATACGATTTCAATGCTTTTCCATGAAGTGGAGAAATTTAAACTTTTTTCTTCCCATCCTCTTCTTCTCCTTCTTCAGTGTTTTTCCATGAAGCAAAAGAATTGAGACTTCATCTACTCATCATCTTCTGCCTCTTCCATTTTTTCTTCTTATCCTGATAGAACGTACCTAGTTTCACACCCTTCTTTGGGCTATATCAAGCAGAACCAGCTCTATGGGAAGGGTGAATCTTTTTGAAAATTTTGGCGTCCCGCCAAAGTGATCTACCCTAATAAGAAGTTGAAGTTGGATAAGTATCGTCTTTCGAGCTATAGTATTTGACAGCAAATTCCATAATACATATAAGATCTTATCTTTCTTCTTTCTCAAAATAGGCATAATTTCTTAATTTAAAAAATTAAGGCTTCCTAAACGAAGTTAAACGAGGAATGAAGGGAATCTGTTCTATAGGTTGATTTTGTTTTGGTATTGAATTCAAATCGAAATCTTGAAGATTCTCAAGTTTCCAGGAGTCCCTTGTATCATGGTGTATGTAGCTTGAAAGTGAAGTACCTTTCCTTCCCATCATATATTATGGCTTGAAAGTCAACATTTTCTTCTAAGTCCCTCTCCTATCATATAACATAGCTCGAGAGTCAAAATTTTTCCAAAGATTTTGGTTGGACGGCGCACGGCAAATTTTTCGAAAAACCTCCTTATAAAAGAGATTCCCTGTTAAAAATCGGCAGTCCCCAGTCTGGATCCCCTATGTGAAGATGGTCTTCAATCATGAAATATTACTGTTTTTCTTACTGCGACAGGATCCAGATTTCAGATCAAAGAAGTTGAATATGGAGGGACGCTACGTTCGACCAATATTCTTCGAATTTGTAAAAGCATGTACTCACTTGCATAATTTTTCGCCGTCAAAATTTCTCGACCGTACGTCAATCAGCACTAATGAATGGTAAGTATTTTGAAACAGCATGGAAGCCCTCTCTATCGTATTCGCTGTCTCTTTATCAAATCCTAGTTTATCCACAGCCGCGTTTATTCCAACCCATGTCGCGTCTTCTTTTATCGTACATAATAACACCTGCAATAAAGAAAGGAAAGAATGAGATATACTTGAAAACTTATACAGAAGTTTTAACAGGAACCTGTTTTCTCGAGAGGGGGGGGGGGTGCCGGCCGAGCCCGGTAAAACCTGAGACTTAAAACAATTTAGGAGGGGGACTTGGAAAAATGTCGACCTTGGAGCTACATATTATGATAGGAAGGGGATTTATAAACATACCGACTTCGAAGCTATGTATGATGGGAGAGGGACTTATAAAAAGTTCAAACATTGAGCTGTATCTGATGAGGGAAAACTTGGAAAAATTCCGACTTTCGAGTCAGAAAAAGTATAAGGAAAGAAACCCCCATTAAACAGGTTCCTTGTTTATCTCGATTAAAACAGTTCATGAAGGCAGTCCCGAGCAGCTGACGAAGCAGGCTGCGAGTTTTTATCTCAATTTTTGAAATCGAGAGCATCAAGGAAACCATAACTTGGACAACATTCCAACTTATAAGTAATAACATTCCATGATAAGACAAGTAGTAAATCAACAAAGGACTCAGCTTCCATCTTCTAGGTTATACCTGACTCGAAGAAGACTCGGGGACGAAAATCTATGAGATAATCTTTGTTCCTAGAGGTCTTGAATGAATACTAAACATCCTTCCGAATATATAATTGCAATTCTGTTAACCATGCTCAATTCCTCTTCAAACAAGATCAGAATATTAAAAAAAAAAATAAATTCTCCTTTAGTGATACATAACAAATCTAGGTATTTGCAAGAAAACTCAACCCTGATCCTACAGACGTTGGAACACCGCCGGTTAAATTGAGCCTTCAAGACCGAAATTAATGAAAGAGAGAGGTTAACAAACATGCTACAGAATGAAAAATTCCTCCATCATGTTGTTCTTCAGATCTTCTCCATCGTCCTCGATGAAATGAAATATTGCATAACCACGACGCAGGATGTATTCCTTCGTGAGTAAGTTACCAAAACAAAGATTTGTTAAACGATCTAACGCTTTCCTAATGCCACATAATTGATTAAAAAGGTGGGTACAGTCGTCGACAAAAATAATATACGAGAATATAATAGAAACCAGACCTCTTCAATTTTCCGTAACGAACGAAATTTTTCCGCGGACGGCGAGCGAAGGAAGCGGAATCCGCGTTCGTTGGTTTTTCCTTCGCAACTCTACGCAAACTTATTTTTGTACCTTCGTTTACACAAAGGATCAAAAGCTTCATCAAAACTAGCTCCAAGATTAATTAACGTCGAAAGCTTCGACTAGATAGGATATTTTCCTAAAGAACATTTTGTGACATTTACCAGCATACGACTGGGGAAGACCAACCCAACGTATTTGCATTAAATTTGTTCATCAAGAAGTGGATGACGCTTCTTGCCTCGTTAATAAATTGGTAATAGAGGGAAGTTTTCGTGGCTGCCACTCAAGTAACTCGTGGCAAAAACGTTATTATGTCGCCTGCGGGTATATGAAGAAGAGTACGTAACTGCGTGTAATTTGTTTGATTAACGTTTACATTAAGAACCTGAATAACAGTCGGGTGTAAAGTTTCATTGTCTGCTGACGCGATGCTGCGAGATTCGCATAACCCGGCGAACGAGCAAGAGAAATGTTTTCATATTTTAAGAAATTAATAATCTACGCCTATATAAAGACCGAAGACAAACACTATCTTCCTAAGTGCAGACGTGTATAATCTCAAAATATGAGTCATACCTACGTTTGCAAAAGGAAGAAGGTTATAATTGTTACGACGTACAGGTGAGGTGAAATATGATGAACTAAAATCGGGTCAATTTTAGTAATTAATGTGAATCTCGCACAGTTCCTGGATTGTGAGTAATCAATCATTTCAGTCGGACCATATTTTTCCATGATTTGATGAATGAACGGGGAAGGGATGGTTTGATATGGTCGACCAAACCGAAGAAATAAAACTAAGAAAGCAATTGATAATAAAACCTCTCGACTCAATGAATTTTCTCGTTCTGATAGTCGAAGAATGTGCAGCTGACGGTTGATGTGAAAGGAATTCTTCCAGTTCATCGAAACCAACAGTAGGAATTTTCTCCTAACCTTCATTATTCTAACACCTGAAAGTAAACCTGGGCGAAATTTAGGACTCAAATCTATTCTTCTACAAGATGGTCTCACTTTTTTGATGGTCCTGGAGCGGATATCGATAAGCTTGTATCTTTCTCTAGAAGGTTTCTGAAAGATATTTAGGATGATTTTCTGAAAAATTAGGTATATACAGAATGATACAATGAAAATTGAATGTGAAAACCATTGACCTGATTATTGGTTCCTTGACCAGATTCAACAAGCAAATGATTTCGAATACAAATTAATAAAATAGCAATTAACGCACAATACAAATACTGTAGAGTATTCGAATAGAGCGCACAACCATCAATGTGATCAAATCAACTTCTGAATTGCGAGTGACGCTTTCTAAATTTTTTTTTTTTTTTTTATTATTATTCATTCCAACCAGAAAATAATATAACAAAACATAAGGACAGAATGTAAGTACAAAAAATAACAGTAAAAACTGAAAAAAAAATAAATAAATAAATAAAATAAAATAAAATAAAGAAAGAAAAAAAATTGGAAGTTTTTTTTTTTTTTAAATAGTAATAATAGCAAAACTTGAAAGAAAAATTTTTTAAGAATTAAGAGGGGGAGAGGGAAAAAAAAGGAAAAATAAAATTCGTTTCTTAACAAAACCCGTACTACTTATCTTAGTAGTTGATTTATAGAAGAAAATTTTCTGGCATAGCCAAATAAATGAAAATCATGTTCCATGTCTTTTATATTTTATCAGTCATCTTGAAATATTTGAGTCTAGGCTTCTACTAGGTCAAGTGTTCGTGAGATATTATTCGTTTATCCCTTTACCTATCTTGGCGTCGTATAAGTCTTCTATGAGAAATACGAGGTAGCGCAAACTCGCTCCGCTCGTTCACCCCCTGTCTCGCTGTTGTGTTGGAATGGTATGAGACAATTCAAGTCTAGGGGACTTGGAAAAATTTCGACTATCCAGCCATATATGATAGGAAGAGGGACTTAGAAAACTTTACCTATCTTGGCGTCGTATAAGTCTTCTATGAGAAATATGAGGTAGCGCGAACTCGCTCCGCTCGTTCGTCCCCTGTCTCGCTGTTGTATTGGAATGGTATGAGACAATTCAAGTCTAGGGGACATGGAAAAATTTCGACTATTCAGCCTTTATTTATTTAATTATTTAATTATTTAATTATTTAGTATTATTTATTTATTTATTTATTCATTTATTTATTTATTTATTTATTTTAATTATTTAATTATTTAATATTATTTATTCATTTATTTATTTATTTATTTATTTATTCATTTATTTATTTATTATTAATTCTTCTACTAGGTCAAGTGTTCGTGAGATATTATTCGTTTACCCCTTTACCTATCCTTGCGTCGTATAAGTCTTGTATGAGAAATATTTTGAGGTAATTGTGGGCGTTCTATATTTTGAGGCATCAACTTTCATGGGGCGAACGAGCGATCTCGCTGTTGTATTGGAATGGTATGAGAAAATTCAAGTCTTCTATGAGAAATATGAGGTAGCGCGAACTCGCTCCGCTCGTTCGCCCCCTGTCTCGCTGTTGTATTGGAATGGTATGAGACAATTCAAGTCTAGGGGACTTGGAAAAATTTAATTTTCTAATTATTAATTATATTAATTATTTAATCATTTATTTATTTAATTATTTAATTATTTGATTATTTAATTATTTAATTATTAATTAATTAATTAATTAATTAATTATTTATTATTATTACGCGGGGTGTACTCGCGAATTTCTGAATCACCCACGGGGTAGAGATTTTCTAATTATTAATTATATTAATTATATTAATTATTTAATTATCTATTTATTTATTTATTTATTTATTTATTTATTTATTTATTTATTATTAATTATTATTATTACGCGGGGTGTACTCGCGAATTTCTGAATCACCCACGGGGTAGAGATTTTCTAATTATTAATTATATTAATTATTTAATCATTTATTTATTTAATTATTTATTTAATTATTTATTTATTTATTTATTTATTTATTTATTTATTTATTTATTTATTTATTTATTTATTTATGGGGGGGGGGGTGTACTCGCGAGTTTCAAAATCGGGGTCCGGCGAGAGAAAAGACATGGAACATGTCAAAAAAGAGAGGTTGGAGTAGAAGGATAGGTACAAACGATGCTGGTCTTTCTGACTCATCATGAAGCGATAAACAAGAAGAATATAGAGAACGACTGCGCAGGAAAAAAACAGTTCACTTACGGATACCTACGACGATCGTTTCCCAATCGAAATTATCAATCGAATTTTCAACATCAATTAAATGTACCAACGATTTCCTCTCTTCGCGACGCATAGAGCCAGTATTGATATAATCCGAAAAATTACGATTGATTTGGACGAGGAAACTCAATATATCTGAGTCGAGAAACGTACAGAGGTCTGACTGAGTTCTTTGACTGAGATAGCAAACAAGTTTTGACTCTTTAGCGTTCGATTTCTATACTTTTTGGAAGACTGCCAACACCGACGGGGATTTTTTATACCACACCTCTCATAACAGCGCGGTTTATACGGCCATGGCTCAGAGATTGGCCAGCCCTCCTCTTACTCCTCGTAACTTCCAAAATAAGTTGATATCATTCTTCAAATTGCGCTCTTCAACAGTATTGATATCGACGTTCGCAAAACTGTACGTAGAAGGAAGAACGCCATTGCTTTAGAGGCATTTCCCTACAAGACCTTCGGGCGCCAGAGATAGGACGCGTTTGGTTCGTGCTGTGTCCTGTCTGGACCATTTCCCACGAAAACCAAAAATGACAGGACTCTTTACAGCCCCTACGTCCTTCGTCACCTCGCCAACACTAAGGATCTCACCCCCACGCCAAAGAACAAGACTCTGCGTACATAGGTCAGACTGCAGGTAGGGCTTTTAAGGACCATTCACAGTCTCGCTCAGCACACCCTATCTACTGTATCTCTTTCCCACAGCTGACTGAAAGGTAGAGTTCTCAACAAATCGGAAGAGATAGAATTTATTAGGGCCAGTTTTATCAAAGTGCTAATCGTCGATTTAGTGCTAATCAACCAAATTCAGGCACCTCATTTACAGAATCCGAGTTTAAACTGTCACGTGACTTTAAACGTCATTGATAAAACTGGCCCTTAAACATAAAAACGTCTCCACTAATTGCGAATTACTCAACGACACTGAGAATTTTCTACATTTAGCAGTTTTGTGACGTTCATCGCTTTCTCGAGTCGATATCCGAATAACGACGGTATCTCTTTCAACTTCTCTTAGCTCCTTTTAGTTGATATTTTTTCAGTTGCCATTACGTGATGACGGAATGTTGACTGTTCTGAAACCGGTCGTAGCTGCACCTGTAATTCTTTCCTCAACGATAATCTCTATTGAATTCAGTCGAGTTTGATAAATTCCTCCACACTACAAATGCAGAATGTTGTGACTTCGCCCTCCAGATGAACTAATGGTTGGTTATATGATACCACTCGTATGGATGGTCAGCTAGACTGTTTTTATCCCAGAACCAATAATTTGTCCAATATTTGTTTCGATTCGGAAGAAGAGGAGGAGTTACCACGTCCGGAGCTGAAGCAGAGCTTTCTCCCATTCGATCAATCCAGTCACGGACTTTGTCAGATGAATTGCTTCTAGTTACAACATCCCCAATGCAGAGATGATCGAGACTACTCGCCTTCTCCCTTCATAGATCGTAGTAAGCGATTACTCATCAGCGGTGCCCGGATTTTTCGGCACTAAAAATGAAAAGTTTCGGCACTTAATGTTGCAATCTCGGCATTATTCGACATTAAAAAAAAAAAAATGAAAAAAAAGGGGTTTTCAGTGCTTTTACAAAATTCCGATCAGAATTATTGAATATACGACCGAAATTAGTTGATTTTGACCAAAATAAATGATTTTTGGGTCACCAATGAAAAATCCTACCAATTTTTCAACATTCTCAAAAAAAAAAAAACTCCAATTTTCACCGAAATTGTTGAATTTTAAGCAAAACTAAGTAAATTTTGTCCGAAATTTTATAATTTTAGACAATTTACAAAATGGTCATTTTCTGCCCTATTCAGTTTCAAATCCCGCTTTTGGCATTTATTCCATTTTCGGCAAGATAAAATTTATTTTAAAGGCCACACTACCCCTAAAATGAACTTCCATCTGATTTTCGAGCTTCTCGCCCTTAGCAAAATAATTCGACAAATGCCAAGGAATCCGGGCTCTGCTCATCAGCAAATCAAGGAGGAAAATGAAGAATAATGATTTGATTGTCACTAGGGCCAACAAGGGTAACGCTCTCTAAGTCTCAGAAAGGTCTATATATGTGAGTAAGATTGGGGAGATTCAAGCAAGATAAACTTCACTTTCCAGGATATTAGAAATTATAAGTGACACTTCTTAAGGATATCAGCGCGATCCTTGACGAAACCTCCTACTTGAAGTCCCATGTCACAAGAGAGAATTTCTTATCAAGAAAGTTTCTCGAAGAAAGATAATTGTCATACCAAACTCAAGTCTGATCTCCCTAAAAGACAAAAACGAGGTCCATTGTTTCGTATTTTCCTACCTTCATTTACCACTGACGGTTGGCTCAAATTCTGAGTAAACTTCACTTCTAATTATTCTATTACAAACTCCTCAAGTCTCATCAATATTATTTCCAAAGTTATTTTTCTCACGGTTCCTCTATGCTATCTTTCGCTGGGGAAGCTCTTGGTATCAGCTCAAGTATTCCATGAGGTAATTTCGGAGTTCCCTCTCCTACTCAACACTTCTTGGAAACCTAATTTTCGTCGGAAGTTGGTATTCCCACAGGGTTCTCTCTAAAATCTCTCATATCTGAAGTCTTTAGATATGAGTTTGAAAAATGAGTGTTTTCCAACCACCGCTCCCCTTTTGCTCATATACTTATTGGCACATCAGGTACGCTGATCACGTCCTGTACCTTTGGAGTAACCTTGAGCGATTGAGGGATGAGTTTCTAGCATTCATCAATAGTTTGTACATTTCTACTGTTTTTACTATGGAAATACGGAGTGGTTCCAGTATCAACTTTTTTCAAAATTTTCATCTCCATTGCCGCAACAAATTTGAAATTTTCAGAAAAGGGACTTGTACCAACTTAAGGTCATCCTCCCGATAAATGAGCTTTCCTCGATGGTTCGATTTACAGACTTAATTACTTTGTCCTCACGGAATTCACTGAGCTTTCCGAGGAAGTTCCTGTAGTTAAAAACCCGGTGGTTTGTATAACCATTTAGATATCGATTTGAATACTACGTATGATAAAGAAAAAAATCCATCACTTCCCTCACTCGTATTGCTGACGATAAAAAATCTGGTAAATGGATCCGCTGCCCTTCTCAATTTCAATTTTCCATTATGTTGAGTCGTATCCTCAAGCCGTGTGGTCTTAGGCCGGCTCATAATTATCCCACTAGATTCTCAAGAGTATTTTTACTAACAATAAAGATCGTATCCCTAAAGTAGAGTATAAATTGCATTTTCCTGTAAAAATGTTCATATGCCTGCTCAGAACCAGAGAGAGTGAATATTGTTAAGCCTAGAAATCTAATTTAGCAGGCTTTTTCTATGCGATTTACCTTGTCATGAAGATCAGCAGCCTCATCAGATGAAATAATGACGATCATTCTCTCGTGTTCAAAAATCAATCTGAAATTCATCCAATCGATTTTCAAGAATGAAACTCATACAACCTTCAAATCATCTCGTGCACTTCATGCTTCTACGTTGAAAATGAGACGCCAAGATAAATTCCCCCTCCCCCCTTCGGTATCAACGCACTTGCTGAACATCTCCATCATGACTCTTTGTTATCTTTCGGTCTCAACTCAAAATACATACCCACCGCTAAGGACTCTCCACCCCGATTCTGAAAGTAGTATGGATCCTTCTGGAAGTTCGACATCCTTAATTTTTTTTAAATTCCAAGTCCTACGCGAGCCTCAATCTCTTCTACAAAAATGTGCAGACTAACAAGATGACGATCAATTATGATTTAATTAATATAAATCGACGTTTTCATTAAGATTGGTTAGTCATAATTTCAGAATCATCTGATTCCTAAAATATTAATATTTGAAATATTATTTATTATTTCAAGAGGAATAATACTTAAAATGATTTCCAGTATTTGATTTTGTAAAATTAGTTTATTACTCTTCATTAACTTTCGTCGACACTAGTTTGTCCCTCCAATTAATTCTATGTTCCCATCTCTGGAATATGGAGGATGAAGATTTGACTTTTATTTCTATAAAATTAATCTGGACTAATTCTTTACAACTAGAAGGTCTATTCAGGAGCAGAGCTTCGATCACAGTCATAAATTTTCTGTGACTTGTGGAGCAGAAAGAACAGACGACTATTTTTGTTTATTACAATACATTCAACCAACTGGATAGGGTGATTCTCAGCACTAGGTAATCTACAAAATTTTTGTAAGCGAGATCAAGAAAAGATTGGTATGGCTAATGTCGGATGAGAGAACGTCAGATAAGTTTAGGTGAGCTGGGAGGAACTGGAATCGACTCGAATTTGCGAACAACGAAAAACAATTTCTCGCCAAAGAACAAAAAACTAACTCGCTGAAGCTGGAATTCATCTCGCTGAACGATCTTTTCTTCTTTCAATTTTTTCAAAAGAATGTGATTTAATACTTCTCGAACTCCTTTCATAATATCTTCTCGCCTCGCTTTCATCCGTATATTAATTAATTTCACCGAATTAATTTCAAAAAATACTTTTATAAATAGTGACTATCCACATTTTTTTTGTAACTTGTGCGCGCGGGCCCGCTGGGTCCGTACGTCAATAATTCTCCTCTGACGCAAATTCTCAATAATTATACAAGTAATTTTCAATTTGAAATTCGTCACACAAAAGTGAGGCTATTACTACACCACTTTCCCAGAAACAGTATTCGTGATTCTTGGAAAAAAAAAAAGATTCCTATTGTCCACGAGAGCTTTGTGTTTTCTTGGTTTTAGCAATTTAAAGAGAGCCTACTTACAGATTTCCCCACGTGAGATTCGGTCAGATTAAATCCTACATTTGAAAATGATTTAGAGCTAAAATCAAATGTTTACGAATTTTCAATGATAGCGTGACCGAGTTTTCACTCTTTGAATTAGAATATTCTAAAATAGTGTATTAAATAAAAAAAATTCAAGTCGAACTGGCTTTTCATTAAAGTATTGGACCACGGGTCAGAAAAAAAAGTTATTTTGAATATAGATTAATAACATTCTTGCTCAGTTTTTCTTCTTTTTTTCTCTCCCTCTCTCTCTCTCTTCTTAATGACTTCATTTTCATTTACATTCAAACCTTAATTAAGAATTTGCACGACGTAAGAAAATGACTTAATATTTACCGAGCTTCCGCCGCTCATTAATTATTTTTTTTATTTATTATCATTTTTCTTTTTCGCAAGCTTCGAACAACGAACCTACGAAATGAAATGAAGAGAAAAATTTTTTTACACCGAAAAATGCCTAATTAATTTGATAAAGTAAAATATTTCGCGTATCCCCGCTATCTCTTTCGGAGAACGTTTCAAAGCATCATCGTCGACAAGAATAATGGTAGAAAAATAATCATCATCGTAATAATCATAATTATTATAAATACTACGAACGAATAAATAATATTGAAGAGAGCGAGCAACAGACAGAAGAAAAAAACAAATACACCGTCGTAACAAAGCGGAAAACTTAATTTTTATTCCGGACGAGGGAGAAAAATGACGGAGAGAAAAAAATGTGTAATTAGAATGCCGACGGCTCAACTTTGGTACAATTTTTTCTTCCTTTTCGTTCTTCGTACACCCGAAAACGTCGTTAAAGGCACTTTGTGCACTGACATCGTCTTTCTTTTGGCAATTTTCACTCGTCTGGAACCGATGCACTTCGTGGAAATTACTTTTTAATTTTTGAAACAGATTCGCACATCAAATTAAAAACGTTTGCTTTTCGATAAACGTTTTGAAACATACTAAAAGCACTTCCTACGCGAGCTTAGAGAGGATTTTTATTCGCGTAAAATTAATAGTAAGAGGAGACGCATTGCGTGAAAAAAAATAAGATTATGTGTATACAAGTAACGCCAACGCCTGCAGCCAAAGCTTAAATATTTTTTACGCCACCTACCTAAACGATTTTCCACAAAATTTCGTCTTTCCGAGATATTTTATTTTTATGAACGGATGATACAACCCTACGCTTCATTATTTTCCTGTAAGAGATTCTTGAAACGAGCGACCTGCGAGGGAGTTATCATTTCTTGGCTAGTGGAGAAATGTGCGTCGTGATTCTTAACAGTAATCCTACAAACATTGTACCGGTTTTTCATCGTAAAAAAAAAGAAGGTGAAGGATGAGCTTAACGCAGAAAGTAATTTATATTAATTCGTTTTGTTCAAACCGGATTTGTTGATCTCTGTCTACATAATTTCATTCGCGAGATCAATCATATCAACAATTTTGTAAACATAACTATGGAGGAAATTTTCACTGCACACATCGCTCTATCCCTTGTCAAATTGTTTAATGCATTACACAAGAATCTATGATATCGTGAAACCAAGAAATTTTTGAAAGTTAGGAGCAATTATTATGAGTGCACAACTTATTAAACGGTGCAGCATTACACAAGAATCTATGATATCGTGAAACCAAGAAATTTTTGAAAGTTAGGAGCAATTATTATGAGTGCACAACTTATTAAACGGTGCATGGACGTATTTTATAATTTAGGATTCGCGACCGGTCTGGCTCCAACGATGATGAACCAACGATGGAGTGGTGTGGCTCTGAGTCAGCATGAACGGAAGGGATAAGAGTAGGAGGAGGAGGAAAGATAGAAAATGACAGTTATACAAGTAGCGATCCACAAAGCCATCATTACCCTCGATATCCTTGCCCTGAAAATTTCCGCCGACGATATTTTTACCCTCCCATCTACGAATTCTGCCTCCTGCCCGCTATCTTTTTCCGGGTATTTCACCTTCCTCCAGCATCTGTTGCCCTTCTTCAATCATAGCCGATATGACTTTCTCTCTAGCGATTCGCTGCAGGACCTCTATTCCGCCTTTCCATTGAACTTCCTGTAAAAGGTTTTTAAAACTCGTTTGAGTATACCTGCAACTTACGCCTATGCGACCTACCTAACTTGAGGTCACGCACGACATTTGCCATAGACTGTTCCTTCAAACATTGCGGGGAATTGACCAAACCTTCACTTATTCTCTCATCTTGACACCAACACAGGGCCTTGCCCCAGTTGTCACACTGGTAGAACTTTCTGATCATTTCCCCTTTACTAACTATGTAATGTCGAGTCCCCATCAGCCACCCAATAGCAGCCTGATGGCTACAGGTTCAGCAATTCCTACGATTGCCCTGCAGGGTCCACTTTAGTGGGGCAGAACCGAGTCCACTACCACCTTATCTGGGGCGGCCAACCCCAGCCTCGGATTTGTGTGATAAGGTCCCCGGCATCTAACTCAGCCGGTACCACTTTACCTGACTAGCCGATGCCAATCACCGCACAAGCCCCATTACAAGAGACTCTGCGATGACGCCCCGTCCCTGTCATGAAGTCCATCTCATGGCCTTTTGACCTCAAGGGTCCCAGCCCCTGCTCGGGCTTCCACTGGAGGATGCAGCTCCAGTGCTCATCAGGGAAACAGACTGTTCTCAGACCACTAACAAGACTCGCATTACCTATTCTACCCTTAGGTCAGCTCGGTCCATCGGCTACCTTGGGTCTCGGCCAACTATCCAGGTCCTATCCTTAACGGCCACTCCAGGACCGCCGTCACGGCTGCTCAACACCAGCGTCAGGTTACGTTCAGCTGGCTATAGTCTCGGTACGTCCATTCACCGAGGTTGCGTATTAACACAGGGTTCGTCCATTCCCCTAGCTCACTCTAAGCAATTCTCGTTTTCCCATTTGTCAAGCAAGAAGTGCCTGGCCTCCTCCTTGACCCTTCAAGCCTCTTGATCAGTCCCCCTTCTTTATCACTTTCTACTTAGCAGGGAGCTCGATTGGTGGTCAACGCTCTATGATACGCAACGAGCCTCCGTCGGGACGTTGTAGTAGGCACTAACTCACCTTCGCGAAACTCTTTGTCTTTTTCCTTCCATGCGTTATTTTCAAGGACTCAGCCTAAACTAAGGCACCATCCCGATAAACCAGATCGACCAAATATCTCAGTCGATTTTGAGTAAATGTTGACCAAAAATAGACTGAGGGGTGCTCTGATGAGTGACCAATAATAGACCAACTTTTTCAATCAATTTACGTACTTCCGCTCTTCCCTACCATATTTAGACAACATTTGAAGCAACTTGACAACATTTTGAATGAAAAAATTAATTGATCTGTAGGTGATGTAGGTACCGTAAAATGTTCTATCCTCAGTCATTGGCCATACTTCCTCTGCAATTGACTATATTTTGACGATTTTTGACCAAAAAAAGAGTCGATTTCTAGGGAACCTTGACGATATAAAATATTTTCTCATAGTCAACATTTAATCATTGTCAACAAACCACCATAATTAGAATTCTTCTGACGAAAAAGATTGGTAGATTTCTGGGCAATGTGGACGATTATAAAATAGTCTGTTATTAACGGACCACTACAAACAGACCACTTAAGCTGAACAATCAAGTTTTGGGCAGTAGAGACGCCATAAAACGGTCTATAGTTGGATGATATTAACAGACCACCATTTTCGACAGGAAAAACCAGTCTATATCTAAGGCTTCCTCATGTGAGAGAAGAAAGAAATGAAGATAGCCATCTCGTTAGCAGGATTATATCGAGAGGAGTGCGATTTTGGTCTAAAATTACAATAATAATTAGTATACCTTCAATTATTTATGGACAATGTTCAGAAATTTGTGGAATTTATCGTGGATTTATACCAATTAAAATTGAATCATTTAATTTAAATAATTTTTTAAAATGAATATAAATATTATAAGTATCTATTTATTTAAATTTAATTTATAAAATTCGTACATATTTACGTAATTTTAATTTTAAATTTAATTATTAAAATTTAATTGATATACTGTAATACAATAATTATCATTATTCTTCATCAATTTAAGTATTATTTATAAATTAATTTTTAACAATTTCATTTATGTTAATTTTGTTATTTAAACTAACTCTTTGAAAATTGTTTTTTAATAATTTTCTCATTTGTCATAAATAAACCTAATAACTTTCTATTAATTGAATGTAAAATTGAACAAAAAAATGAAAAATATCATTCTGGTTCAATATGATTATTTAAAATCATTGAAATGATTAAATAATTAATTCTCATTTAAAGGATCAAATATGTTAAATAAATTGAATGATATAAAAAGTTATTTAGTTTCAATTTTTTTAGTTGTTTTATAATAATTTTTATTGAAAATTAATATAAATATTTTTATTAAATAAATTATTCTGAAAAAAAAAATTAATAATTTTGATTAAATCAACTATATCAAGAAAATTTAAATAAGATCTTTATTTTTTCAAAATAATATTATATTGTAAACTTCTTAAATAAAGTTGAAATTTAATTTCAAAAAATAAAATTGATAAAATTAAAAAAAAATTATATTTAATAATTATTCCTGTTGGAACTTCTTAAATTGAATATAATAATCTAATATTCTTATGATTAGTAGAATATGTTCATTTATTGAATAATTTTATTATTAAGAATATTAATTTTCAAATTTTAAATTTTATTTTAAATATCTTTATTTATCTGCGAGTTTGCGAGCAATATGATAGTTGGTTCATTTGTAAGAAATCGGCTGGAAATTTTGGGCGAAAATGAGTGACCGCGGTTTGCACGAGAATAGACCAAAAAAAAAGAGTAAAAATATTGGTAGATGTTGAGGAAAAATCTACTCAAAATGGATCAAGGTATCTCCCAAAATATCTACCCAGAAATCGACTAGAAATCTTAGTCAAAATTGAGTGATAAATACAATATCAATTTTCGACTAAGAAACGAGGAATAAAAAGTCAACTAAAAATATGATCAAAATTTAGTAGGAATAATATCAGACCAACAATCACCTGAAATGAATAGACAAAATTTGGTCGATTCATCTCAAAAATGTACTAAAAATCATCCATTTTCTGATCGTTGGTCTTTTTTCAGTCGTACGACCAAAAACCAACCAATGTCGACCATATAGTGATGGTCGCTTTGGTTTATCGGGATAGGATCGATAATACGGTGCTCATCATCATTCTTTTTTTCCTACTTTCTTGGCCGTTCTAGGTTTGTCATAAGGCGCTTACGTAGGACACTATTCTACCAGCCTAATCCGCTGCCATTGAAAAATGGTGTCGAAAGTCCACGTTCGAGTCAAATCAGAAGCCTAAATACTTCATCACTCTCCTGATCTTGGTCTGCCCACTTCGCAGATGGAACGTGGAGGGATTGTGAACAAGAAGTCTCTATTCTTCATACAGCAACCTCCAAGGACTCGATTCAACTAGTCACTGCCTCTACAGCCTGGTTCACTCTGCTCTCCACCGCCACAGTTATTTCAGCAGTGCATACCACCAGCGTGTCATTTGCATAACAGATAAGCTTATCGCCTGGTGGCAGCTTCATGCGCACGCAACACAAGAGCGACTTAAGGACCGACCCTGTGGCACACCACAAGTAACTGGGTGCTTCACTGTACTAGCAGACGTCTTTGCTTGAATTCTCGATAGTTGAGATAGTGGTCCTCATATATATGAGTGTGAGATTTATGAGCAAAATTTTCTGAAATTATCCACCCTCTTCGGTCATTTAGTTCGAGAAATAAATTTTTTCAAGTCCTCCTCCTGTCCTATAAAGCTCGGTGGTTAATTTTTTCCCCCCTGTCGCGTGTATAGCTCGAATTTTTCCGAGTTGTCTCCGGCTTGGATGTAAAATTTTTTCTTAATCCCGAAAGTAAGTCAGAAGTCAGCGCGCATTTTCTCGAATGACACTTCCCTGAACTCCCCTCTCCGATTCAATTTGCCAAAAAAACGTAGGCTTTCTCCTCCAATGATGTTCTATGAGACAGGTTCTCTGTTGAAAATAAATTTGGTCATTATCAACTTTGATATAATTATTTCATATTGTATGTGTAGACGCAGTGATGATTTATATTTTTTTGCTCTTATATTCTCGTATACTCGTACATGAATTTCGTACTGTGTGACAACCAAAGATTGAAAGCAGAAAATTGTAACATGTTGTTCTCTTTATCATCTGTGATTGATAGGTATGTAAGTTTATTCTGAATACACAACAAAAAAGGTCTATTTTTTCTATTCGTATCATCAAAATTAAGATTTCCATGATTCGTGATAGGGATGTAAACATTTTTTTTCCTCCCTCCAAATATTTAGCTAAATCTCACGTTATCGCTGGAAACTGTTGTTTTTCTCCTGGTCAGGAGGAGTTGTTCATTATTCTCTATTTTTTTTCTGGTATAGTTGACCAAACTTTTACTTTCCCAACTCACTTTCCTGTTTTGTTCTACCAAACTACACGCTAAAATCTCGAGGTTGACTTTTTTGTGGCGAAGCAAGCGAATATTTTACATTGTGTGAATAGACTGCGGGTTGATTCATTTTTCAACATAAAAAACACAGCTCTGCGGTTATAGATGTATCAGTAGGCATATTCTCGCTTCCTATTTTCAGAGAGAGAGAGAGAGAGAGAGAGAGAGAGAGAGAGAGAGAGAGAGAGAGAGAGAGAGAGAGAGAGAGAGAGAGAGAGGAATAATTACATGGTGGTTGGAAAAATGATAACTCAAATTTAGAACAAAAAATAGTGATCTGATAACGCCCAACCAAAGAACCCTACTTGTAAGAACGTTAATTACATGACTAATTCCAAGCTTTTTTGGCCAAAAAGTTCGAACATACTTGCGTTCATTAGGGAAGAATTACCTGAGCAGCAATGTAAAAAAAGGACTCTCAATTCTTATGTTCGGTAGGATGTTCTGGCTAGTCATACCTCGATTCAAAACACAAGACGTCTAAAAGATAATTTTAATAACATCATTTTACACGTAGAAACCCTCGTCTTTTAATTAATGAAAGGCATTCAGTAATTGAGAAACAAAGCGGCCAACTTAATATCCTACAAAAGTAAGAACTTTGAACAATTTTACGAAGTATGAAATGATGACGTCATCTGATGATGTGTGTAGCCCTACGCACTAGCATTCTCCAGCCACAGGGTGCGCCCTGTTTTATGCATCGTTGAAATTTTGCGCTACGAAGAAGAATTTCAAACACTTATTATCGTGAATAATCTGAAAGAACGATCCGATAGTACAGGCAGTAAGGAAAGAATTGTACATTGTGTCATAAAAACATGAATTTTGGTATTGAGGTGTAGAAAGGTGTATTAAATGATATTAACAAGAGTGCCACGTAAAAAAGACCATTTATGCACCAAAAGGGATCCATTTTTGTAGAGAGGGTTCATTTTGAAGATTATTGTTGCAGAAATTGGGAAAAAATTATAAAAAATATATTTATCATATGACAGTACAAAATTTTTTCCCTACGCTGATTCTTTTCCCAAGTTTCCCCAACATTCCCAGAAGAGCATTCTCCCAAAGAAGAATGCAAGGGGATTATTTTTTCGTTTTCGCGTTCTAAATTGTAAGTAAATGATTTTAGAGAAGAAATGTTCGGAAAAAATTTTTCATATTTCCTCTACAAGTTAGGATCGTTGCGTAGTCCACATACGACCTGACTGTAGGCTGAATACAATTTAAACCAAAATGTACAGCAACTTCCTTTTTGAAATGATAGTTATAAATGTACACAGTGCTGTCTACAAAAGTAATAAATTCTTTTTCCCTATTTCTGTTTTTTTTTTTAAGTTTTCATAAAAATAAAAGTGAGTACGACCTAATTTTTATGATTTTTTGAAATGAGTGCAAAAAAAAAAAAAATTCAGAGTACACTTTATTTACATTTTTTTCTTTCAAAAGAAGAAGAGTCGTCATTTTAGTAGCCGTTAAAAGAAAAAAAATACGGAATATTCAAATAGGACCATTTTTGTGCAGCATCGTAATGTTTTATCTTTTATGGATCACGGAAAACGAGCTCTTGAATGGGTTTCAGTAGTCTAAAATAGTACTACAAGTCTCTGCTCGGCGAATGTCTCACATTATTTGCAAATATTCGCCGCTTCGGTTTCCGGTAAATAACATTTATCTTCTCGCAGGATTTGTCCCGTTGTTTACATTTGAATCGCTGATATCGCATACGTAAACGTCCGTAGTTTGAATTTTTAAAAATATTGAAGGGTACGTTCGATGTTGTAACGTATGAATACGATATAATATTCAGATAAGTTCACCAAAAGGTTTTGTAAGAATACGAAGCCCGAAGTTGATGTTTATAGCCAAGTTCCTATTTCACGGGAAAGGACGACTAATATTATACGCATTCGAGAGATCAACTTCATTCATGCGTTGGGCGTTTCCAGAAAAATACTCACTTAGTCGCACCTGTTCGTTACCTTTTTGGTAGGTTTTATCAGCAAAATCTTTGGTAAAATAACTCACCCGGTTGTGTCAACAGATAGAAATTTTTCGTTATTTCACTATAAATAAGTTACAACAAAAAAATAGGTCATGTTTGTCGCAATAAAAAGCACTTCCGACCAATGGTCATCAGTGAGTAAACTGAATGCTGGATGAAAAGACTGACACAGCATGATTTCAAGACACGTTGTGACTGACTCCTTTTTATGGGAAGTTCTGACGTGAATGCCTGATCATTCACAACTTCATATTCAACACTATCATGCTCAATTTTTTCTATTCGTAGCTTCAAGCTCGGTACCAAAACCTTGTTTTCGTTGCTCAGAGCCAGAAGTCATCTATTACTTGCAAATAAAAGACTGCTTTATTTCTCCGTCCCATAAGGACGCGAAAGGATTTTGCACTGCAAATCAGCAACCCAAATCTAAATGACTTGGACTTCAGGAGTTTGAAAAATTTCTCAGAAGGAGACTCAGTCCAAATTAGAGAAAAAAAAAGTTCTAGCGCGGCCAAATAAATGAAGATCATGTTTCTTGTCTCTTTTACAATGCAGCATACTGTTTTGTCTCTGTCATACTTGCTTTGCTTGATCTGGGAGTGCCACCTTCTCACTCGCTCCGCTCGTTCACCCCCTTCTGGATATAGTATGATCTACTTTAGAATATTTCAAGCTAATAGCTTTTAGGAGGCTCACAAATATTAAAACTATTAGGTCACGATCTAATAAATTCACAATCTGATGACGTCACAAATACTAGACCTGTATAGGCTTATACTAACAAAGCTCAATACATAATATACCAGGATATCTATACCAAGCTAAGCATTGCTTTTGGAATATACAGTTAAGTATTGCTTCCAGAATATGTCCTTGAATACTGCTCATAGAATATGTGGTTCAGCATTGCTTACAGACTATGTGGTTCAGCATTGCTTATGGAATATTGCTTATGGAATATTTATGGTTCAGCATTGCTAATGGAATATCTGGTTCAGGAATGCTTACGGAATATGTGAACCACCATTCCTTATGGAATATGTGGTTCAACATTGCTTATGGAATATGTGGTTCAGCATTGCTTCTGGAATATGTGGTTCAGCATTGCTTACAAATATATGGTTCAGCATTGCTAATGGAATATCTGGTTCAGGAATGCTTACAGAATATGTGAACCACCATTGCTTATGGAATATGTGGTTCAGCATTACTTTTGGAATATGTGGTTCAGCATTGCTGATGGAAGATGTGGTTCAGCATTTCTTACGGAATATGTGGTTGAGTACTGCTCATGGAATATGCGGTTCACCATTGCTTACAGAATACTGTATGTGGTTCAGCATTGCTCATAGAATACATGGTTCAGCATTGCTTATGGAATATGTGGTTCAGCATTGCTCACAGAATATGTGGTTCAGCATTGCTTACAGACTATGTGGTTCAGCATTGCTTATGGAATATGTGGTTCAGCATTGCTCACAGAATATGTGGTTCAGCATTGCTTATGGAATATGTGGTTCAGCATTGCTCACAGAATATGTGGTTCAGCATTGCTTACAGACTACGTGGTTCAGCATTGCTCACAGACTATGTGGTTCAGCATTGCTTATGGAATATGTGGTTTGTGATTGCTTACAGAATATGTGGTTCTGCATTGCTTATGGAATATGTGGTTCAGCATTGCTCATGTAATATGTGGTTCACCATCGCTTATAGAATATGTGGTTCAGCATTGCTTACAGACTATGTGTTCTAGCATTGCTTACAGACTATGTGGTTCAGCATTGCTTATGGAATATGTGGTTCCACATTGCTTACAGATATGTGGTTCAGCATTGTTTATGGAATATGTGGTTCAGCATTGCTTACAGACTATGTTTCAGCATTGCTTACAGACTATGTGGTTCAGCATTGCTTATGGAATATGTGGTTCAGCATTGCTTATGGAATATGTGGTTCAGCATTGCTTACAGACTATGTGTTTCAGCATTGCTTACAGACTATGTGGTTCAGCATTGCTTATGGAATATGTGGTTCAGCATTGCTTACAGATATGTGGTTCAGCATTGCTTACAGATATGTGGTTCAGCATTGCTTATGGAATATGTGGTTCAGCATTGCTTACAGACTATGTGTTTTAGCATTGCTTACAGTCTATGTGGTTCAGAATTGCTTATGGAATATGTGGTTCAACAATGCTTATGGAATATGTGGTTCAACATTGCTTACAGAATTTGTGGTTCAGCATTTGTTATGAAATATGTGGTTCAGCATGGCTTACAGACTATGTGGTTCAGCATTGCTCATGGAATATGTGGTTCAGCATTGCTTACAGACTATGTGTTTCAGCACTGCTTACAGACTATGTGGTTCAGCATTGCTTATGGAATATGTGGTTCCACATTGCTTACAGATATGTGGTTCAGCATTGTTTATGGAATATGTGGTTCAGCATTGCTTACAGACTATGTTTCAGCATTGCTTACAGACTATGTGGTTCAGCATTGCTTATGGAATATGTGGTTCAGCATTGCTTATGGAATATGTGGTTCAGCATTGCTTACAGATATGTGGTTCAGCATTGCTTACAGATATGTGGTTCAGCATTGCTTACAGACTATGTGTTTCAGCATTGCTTACAGACTATGTGGTTCAGCATTGCTTATGGAATATGTGGTTCAGCATTGCTTACAGATATGTGGTTCAGCATTGCTTACAGATATGTGGTTCAGCATTGCTTATGGAATATGTGGTTCAGCATTGCTTACAGATATGTGGTTCAGCATTGTTTATGGAATATGTGGTTCAGCATTGCTTACAGACAATGTGTTTCACCATTGCTTACAGACTATGTGGTTCAGCATTTGTTATGAAATATGTGGTTCAGCATTGCTTACAGACTATGTGGTTCAGCATTGCTCATGGAATATGTGGTTCGTGATTGCTTATGGAATATGTGGTTCAGCATTGCTTATGGAATATGTGGTTCGTGATTGCTCATGGAATATCTGGTTCAGCATTGCTTACGGAATATGTGGTTCCGGATTGCTTACAGAATATGCGGTTTCATTATACTAGGCCTGAAAAAGGCTGGAGTAGTAGCCTCATATAAAAGCTATGTACTAGCTTTTGGGGCGTTAGGTTGTTCCCTTCAGACTAATGTACTGCATATGGAATCGGGGCTCAGGAAAGGCATGAAACATGAGGGAATGCTTAGATTTAGAGGCGTAGGAATATTATAAGTTTAGTATGACATTACTCTTCTTAGATTCAAGCTGTCTAGTTTAGATCTATCCAAATCTTATTTACGCTCAACCCATAAGTTATGATACGCCACTTGTAACACCTAACCATAAGTAAGCGCACAGTCACACCGGTATATCAATCTGTATTATTGACTAAGATAATGTACTCTGTACAATGATATCATATTATCGTGTCATCCATATATATTTAACCGTACTGTTAGCTGGAATTCCAACTAGCAGGTATAACATGTCATTAAGCTGTATCAACCCAACACATAAATATCTCATAATAGTGCGTGAAATATATAATTGTTATCAAAAAAAAAAAAAAAGACATCAGTATACCGCACTCTCAGTATACAGATAGTACAAATGGCATAGAACAAACAGTATTCGAGGGTGAAGGGCCATAGAAAGAAGACCTAGTTTATAGCTAGGTTTTGAAGCCGTTTATTCTAGCATACATTGTATCAATCTAATATAAGCCTAGCATAAAGCTATAGAAAGTCTAGCTAAAGGCCTAGACTTGATTAAGCGTAGTATAAAGGAGTGTAGACCTAGTATAAACCTAGAATAACTTCAGGACACTGCTCTGGGCCGAGTGAACTCACAGATTTCTGGGGGGCACTTGCAGAATATTAAATTAGGGGTCGGAGCTCAATAAAGACATGAAACATATCACAATAGGAGGAAGGGGGAGAGTAGTCCAACCCGTTTGGGACATTTTAAAAAACCTGAGTCGTATGCTAGCCCTTTAAAGGAAGGGGATTTGAAAAAATCTGGCCCCAATAACTACATTCCTACAAGTCGTTAAACTAGGCAGAAATTCCAAGTTCTCCACTGCCATTGAACTTGAAAAAATATTCTCCCTCTATTGGACATAAACCTTGAATCTTTTCAATTTTTTCTGCCCCTTCTTCTGAATCACTTTTTCCTCGAAAGATCGAGATTTCGAATATTTGCCATGATGTCCTTCCGAGAAACAGGTGAGATTAAAGTAAGGTTACTAAATATAAAGTTCAGAGAACTTCACAAATTGACGAAATACACATGAATTGCGTCCAAAAATCAACACCTATATGATTGGTTCCATCAGCTGTTATACCAATTCTATCTAGAGTTCGTTGATAGACTTCTATTCAACATGATTCATGAAATTCCTGAGCATCTACCCACCCTAAGAAGTTTACGACTCGAAGTTCTATCAACTTCTTCAATTTTCGTCGATTTAGAGTGAATCAATCAGAGGGGGAGGGGATTATTCTATATTTAGATCGGACGATGTAATAGACACTCGATAAGAGACAACAAACCATCTTCTGAATCACTTTCTAAGCTGTTTTACCGGGGGGTATTTTCGGAAAAAACATCCGCCGGCCGACAAAGCTCGGAACTCGAAAATTGTCCAAATCCCTTTCCTATCATATGAGGCTCGGAGGTCAGTGTATGAAATGTAGCCCCTTCGAATAACTAGATATGCGAAATTTCATACACCACTTGACTCAGCCCCTTCAATGAGCCAGATGTACAATGCTTCAAAGAGCATAAAACTAAGAACGTCATTCTAAGTCCTCCTCCATCGTATATAGCTCGAAGGTCGGAATTTCTTCAAGTCCGCCTCCTATCATATATAGCACCAAAGTCCGGACCTATGACGTCATAGATCTGGTACGTCAACATTTTGCAGTTTAGGGCTCCATACAACAAATTCCCTGCCACCCCTCGTTCAACTCCATCAGGGTGATATGAGTACTTGCAAAATTTTCTAGGTAGTCATCAAGATAACAATTGAGATGGCCAAACTGATCTCGTATCAAAATAGCTCAAATCTTGAAAATTAATGAGTCGATGAATTCCTTTTTCCCACTTCTACTTACGGTGTAAGCGTTGCATGACTATAAACCCCCATTTTATGTTTCGAACGCATTTTCGAGTCTTAGAAAGAGTTGAGAAAAACGCGAGAAAATCAATTTCCCGTGAACAAGTGAACTAATCGAGTAGCATAATGAAAATTCAGTGAACCTCCCGTTTCGTCGTTCATTTTCACGGTCCAGACATTCCAGTAACTTTCTCACATCCGCATTTCATGTGAGAAACAACAGCTAGATATACGTCACGTTTGCTTTATCTAAAGTTCATTATTTACGACCGTGTATAAAGGAGTGCAAAACGGTGCGGAATAATCGACAAATATTTATTTAATAAGGTTATATAGAGTTATATTCGTAGTTCTCTCCGAGAGCGTCAATTCAGTAACGACCGGCGATCCGGGCGTTGATTAAATGTAGGGTAAAATAAATTGGAATTTTCCTGCTAAATTTAATATGCAACTTCAATTTTCCGTTACTCGAATGATATTTTTTTCCTTAATTTACGAGCTAGCGTGAAAAAAGAATAAGTGCGTATAGTTATCGAGCTATTTCGCGTTGCTATGCTCGAATCTAATAAAACGCAGATAAGATTTCTTTTTCCCAGATTGAAGTGATTTAGAAATGATCACTTTTTTCCTTATTCGCCGCCCTTTTACAAGGTGAAATCGTATTTTCATGAATTTTTCTCTAGCTTTCTCGGTTGAACAGCTACAGGCGCAATCGACGAAATTAAGATCAAAAATATTGAGGACGAACGAGATTTAATTATTTTTGTTCAGGGAATATACCACGCAGGTACGTCTCATTTTGTTTCGCCGAACACCGCAATAACATACGTACTGAAGAAAATTAAATTAAATTTAGTCTCGCCGCGAGTTTACAACGACCACACGAGGGACATTATTTTTTCTAGGCCATACCGCATCCGACAAAGCGGAATTGAAAGGAGTGCGTACAACAGGTGAGTCAATTCGAACATTATTATTAACAAAGTTTGCTTTTATCCGCTAAAAATCTCGAAGTTCACGGTCACTATAGAGGTAAAATAATACAGCGACAGTAAACTGATAGCGATATTTTCGCAGAACTCTTATAGCTTTTAGGAATAATGTTGGAAATTTTCTTGAAGTTCGAGTTATAAGCTCTTTTAAGCCTAAGTTTTCGTAGCGCGCATCACGCAGGGCTTTTCATTAAAGCTGAATATCATCAGTTTTTGTTTATAGTTTGAGAATAGTATACAAATAATAGCTTAAATGGATTTACGGTGCGCAAGTTCGCAAAAATAAAATAGTTTTCCAGTCGCCCTGATGTAATAGGATCCGGGATCACGCTTTTGTTGACAACAATGATAAATATTTTTCCCTTTTAGTTCGATCACGGAGCAAGCTCATGATTTCTTCTCGCGGGGTTTGAAGTACGACTACTTAACTGCCGAATCCGGAGTTTAACAGAGGAAACACTGCTCTAATCTTCGATATAGCGGTCTAATGAGGACCAAGATTTACGCCACAAAATTTGATGAGGATAGCAATGGAGAAGGATTTGATTGGGTATATCAAATTCTGGAATTAAAAATCGAAGTATTCATACGTACCTTGGTCTTAGATGGGTCGTTTGTGCTATTTCGGAGAATTCCAAACGAATATACATTTTCAGGGGTCTGGAAGAGAAACAGAAAAAACTCATGTTTTTTTTTTTACAAACATGTTTATGATATTGAAAAAGGGTTTTTCAATTGTACAAATCTACTTTATTAGTTGTTTATACAAGAGTACTTTCGGGTGTTATCCCATCATCCGTTGTGTCGCAACTGGAAAACAAGGCCTTCACCATGAGTTTTTATAGTATAACACTGTGATCTTATTGGCTAAAACAATGCTGTGTTGTGATTGGTTCACTTCTTAGAAACTTATTCTTACAATAATATGACATTGTGTTCTTATTGACTAAAACGTACTGCTTTGTGATTGGTTCAATCTATTGTTCTAAATGCTGCGTTTCTATTGGCTACTTGGATTTCTGCCGTCTTATTGGTTGGTTCCGTTCTTCTTCTCTCGTCCAATCAGCAGGCCAAATAATTTTTCGCTGTCAAATGTGATTACATTGTTCAAGACGCAGACTTTCTTCCTCTTGGCTTTTGCAATCTCCATTTGTTCCTAGAGTTTCTTCTCTTTGTGCGATTCTCTACGTGTATGACTTCAAATATTCCCTCTCCATCGTGGTTTTCCTACGTACAGTGTTTCCCAAACAGTGACTTGCCATCTTCTTTCTCCCTCGACGTTTTGTGCTCCTTTCTCCTGATCTTAAACTTTCTCCCAGACTCACCGATATAGATCCCCTAGCACTGTTCACAACTGAGCTTGTACACACCGCTTAAGCTTTCCTTGTCCATTTGTTCCGTCTGGTCATTGCTGATTCTCTTCACCATGGGTTGGTTATTCTGGATACCCATATTCACATCGTAGCTATTGAACGCCTTTATCACCTTGTTTGTGTACTTTCCTATATATGGTATCGATCCGGAGTACGTTCTCACTATGCTATCATGGGTTCCTTTCTTTGTTTCCATTTTCCCAAAGACTCCCTCCACCACACGTCTCCCAATCTCTTTCCTCTTCTTCTCTTCGTTGTTCTTGAGGATAGAAATTACCCGATAGCAGTAGTTCTGGATTGCCGCTAACTTGTGCCTGGAGTGGTGGTAGGAGTCATTTGGAATGATGGTCTTCCTGTAGATTTTGTATTCTATCCTGTGGTTCTCCATTGTGAGTGTAAGGTCCAAATAGTTGATGGTCTCATTGCCTTTTTCTACTGTGAATTTGATGCTCTCATTCATCGCGTTCATTTCTGAAAGGAATAGATCCACCTGTCTATCAGTGCCTGACCACACAATTAGGATATCATCTACATATCTGGCCCAGTCGCAATATTTTCAAGTATGCGACTATCAGGCTACCAGGAAACAGCGCAGCAGTGAAACGCACCAAGATGCAAGCCGAAAGATTGAGAGTGAAGAACGAAATTGGTGAACTCTACAAGAAAGTCACCAGGCTGAATGGTGTACTGTATGATCAATATTTCCATCTGTCCAGGTTACTCCACCCGCAAAAAGTCCGAAAAATGATGTTCGAAAAAGGAGGAGAGGGGAAGAAAGGGGAAGACTACGTGTAAAAACGAGTGGAAGCCCAAACAATACAGATCAAGAAGAAGCTTGCCGAACTGACCCGGAAGAAAGAAGAAAGAAAGGAAGAGACAGCGAGAGTTGAGCACAAATTCGCTCCCAGAACCGAGAACCTATCAAGCGTCACCTTCACAGAAGAAGAAAGAAGACTGCTGGACAAAGGCATCAAGTACGTGCAGCCAGAGAGGCTGAACCAGTGTAGGCTTGAAAGCATGGCCATTAGCTGCAAACAAGTAATCCAAACAATGGAACACGACGTGAGACCAGAAGCCCGGACTAAAATTGGGAAAGTGCTGTTGGACATCAAAGAGGATATGCGCCGAACCTATGGTAGAACGCAAGTAATGCAGAGGAAGGTCACAAATCTAAAAAAGAAGATCCGACAGAACAACCTGATTTGGACAAAGGCAACACGGTAGTGGTAACGGAGAAGGAGGACTACACCCAAGAGTCGTACATCGCAGTTAATGGGTACCAAGAGCTGGCAAGGGACCCAACGCGGAAATACCAAGATGACCTGAAAGCTGTGTTGAAACGGAACAATGTACCCGGCAATGGAAGGACGCTTGAGATGAACCCGGTTGCACCAAAACTCAAGGGGCTTGTAAAACTTCACAAAGCGAACCGTCCGATGAGACCCCTGGTCAACAGCATTCAATCACCATGCTAAAAGATAGCGAAGATCGTAGCCACATTCCTGAAAGAAAACTACCAGTTTGCACCCAGACAAAGTATCAGAAACAACGGAGAGCTGATTGAGCAACTGGACAAGTTGGAAATCAGGAGTAACAAGCTGATATGCTTTGATGTGACTAATATGTTTGGTACCATACAGAAGGAGGAAATTCTCACCCTGCTCAAAAGCAACATATACCATGGGAACCCCGATGGGTCGAAGTACGCCAACATAGTGGAGGAGATCTTGAGCCAGAATTACTGCCGCTTCAATAACAGGTTCTACAGTCACGAAAGGGGACTTGCGATGGGATCACCGCTGTCACCAATACTGGCGGAGATATTCATGAATGATATGGAAAACAAGATATTGAAGGGCAGCAAGTTCAGAAACTCGATCAAACACTGGGCCAGATATGTAGATGATATCCTAATTGTGTGGTCAGGCACTGATAGACAGGTGCATCTATTCCTTTCAGAAATGAACGCGATGAATGAGAGCATCAAATTCACAGTAGAAAAAGGCAATGAGACCATCGACTATTCGGACCTTACACTCACAATGGAGAACGATAGGATAGAATACAAAATCTACTGGAAGACCATCATTCCAAATGACTCCTACCACCACCCCAGGCACAAGTTGGCGGCAATCCAGAACTACTGCTATCCGGCAATTTCTATCCTCAAGAACCACAAAGACAAGAGGAAAGAGATCGAGATAGTAAAGCAGATCGCAGAAGCCAATGGCTACCGCAGACGTGTGGTGGAGGGAGTCTTTGGGAAAATGGAAACAAAGAAAGGAACCCATGATAGCATAGTGAGAACGTACTCCGGATCGATACCATATATAGGAAAGTACACAAACAAGGTGATAAAGGCGTTCAATGGCTACGATGTGAATGTGGGTATCCAGAATAACCAACCCATGGTGAAGAGAATCAGCAATGACCAGACGGAACAAAAGGACAAGGAAAGCTTAAGCGGAGTGTACAAGCTCAGTTGTGAACAGTGCGGGGGGATCTATATCGGTGAGACTGGGAGAAAGTTTGAGATCAGGAGAAAGGAGCACAAAACGTCGAGGGAGAAAGAAGATGGCAAGTCACTGTTTGGGAAACACTGTAACGAGGAAAACCACGATGGAGAGGGAATATTTGAAGTCATACACGTAGAGAATCGCACAAAGAGAAGAAAACTCTAGGAACAAATGGAGATTGCAAAAGCCAAGAGGAAGAAAGCCTTCCTGTTGAACAATGTAATCACATTTGACAGCGAAAAATTATTTGGCCTGGTGATTGGACGAGAGAAGAAGAACGGAACCAACCAATAAGACGGCAGAAATCCAAGTAGCCAATAGAAACGCAGCATTTAGAACAATAGATTGAACCAATCACAAAGCAGTATGTCTTAGCCAATAAGAACACAATGTCATATTATTGTAAGAATAAGTTTCCAAGAAGTGAACCAATCACAACATAGCATTGTTATAGCCAATAAGATCACAGTGTTATACTATAAATACTCATGGTTGAGGTCTTGTTGTCCAGTTGCGACACAACTGATGATGGGATAACACCCGAAAGTACTCTTGTATATGCAACTAATAAAGTAGATTTGTACAATTGAAAAACCCTTCTTCAATATTAGTGCTCTACTCACACCTCACTCACTCATTATGAGTCCCGATAAATGTTTATAATAATTTTAAACACACAAAATTCCTTCATAAAATATTCGCGTTCGGAATTTCAGGACGTTCCTCCTCTAATCAATGTTTAATTAAGCAAGTTCAGAATATTTTCACAAGAAGAAGCCACATTTATGGGTACTCGGGTTAGAGTACCTCGAATCCGATTTACAGCCAGCAAATTTTTGCGTGAACCAATTAAACGGAGAGAAACTGAGTTTCTCTGTCTATTGCCGGGAGCCCGCTATCCCTGGGTCATTTTTTAGAAATTTCCGCGAGCGCGTCTGACATTGACGACCCCGAGTTAGGTTAGGACATGGATAAATTCCGACTTTGGACGTACATATTATGATAGGATCTATATTACATCATGGGATTCGAACTAGGAAAAATTTTGACTTCTAAGCTATGGTCAAAATTGCGTCAATGCTGTATTATTGTTCAAATTGACCTTACCTCTACATCAATATCAAATCATCAAATTGTTACTGGGTCAACTCTACTTTTGACTCGTCTACCATATAAATTTTGAGTCGACTTCTCCAAATTTTTATCAAACCCAACATCGACTACTCTCTAGCGTAAATTTCAAGTCAATTTATAGTTCACTGATAGTGTGCGCTATTCAACTTCAAAACAACCCCAAGTCGACGTTAATCTAGAGTCAATTTCTAATTATGTTTGACCAGTGTAGCAATGGTGGAATCGACAAGATGTCGACGTGAATTTCCAGTCGAAATTTACATACTAAATCTAATAACAAGTGTCGACTCACTTTTAACCTAGATTCGGAAACCCTATCAAATCAATGTGCATTGAAATCTACAACATGTTGACGTCGCGTCGATTGCAAATCTTTTGCTGACGAGTGAAACAATCGACCCGAAACCGACGTCGATTTTCAGAGTCGACAACAATCTAAAATGAGGAGTCCTATTTAATTTCAGTGTCGAAGATGAGTCGACTGTAAAGAGGGGCCGTCGACTTCCAGTCATTTTGGTTCAATTTGCGGTCGGCAAAGAGCGAGACTAAATCGACTTGATCGAGATAGCGAGTCGATTAGAGGTATCGATATGGTTTATCGGCGAATAATAACTCAGCCTTGACGGTATATACGTGAGCCTATTGGGATAGGATTAAGATCGGATAACAATTTACGCGGGTAGTGAGTTCAATTTTTTAAATCTTACGAGGATTAGAGCCGATGCCTTTAATGTTTCATTTTCTGAACGAGCAATGAAATGGAACACGTCTACGATAATATTATAAGTAAATTTAAAAAGATCATGCTGAATTGATGTAAATTTTAAACTGTATCCGACTTTATTTTTCAAATTATTATCAATTCATTAATCTCATAAAAACGAGGGCGGTTTGACTACAGGAAGAATATACCTAAGAAATAATAATATTTCAGGTGATACGAGTAAAATTCCAAGAACTTTTATATGAAATAAAGGGGAAGAAAACCTACGCTTTGTTGGCAAAAGGAATTCTTGCTTCCGGTCAAAGATCTTTTCCGCATAAAGTTTGGAAAAATATCATTTCGGATAGTAAGATGAAACAAATTCTTCCTTTACGTGGTGAGGTAGGCAGGCTTACTCGAAAAATTTTCCCCCATACTTCCTTCTTTTTGTCTCATCCCTTCTTCTTCGATAATTGCAAAACAGGATTATGTGAGTATAATAAAAGTTACTTCATCGCCTACACCAATTTTCAACCTAGAATTCGTCGCATTTTCCTCCTGAAAATATGAACACAATTTTTCCTCGTAATCAAAGTTCCGACTTCTTTCTCGGTCTCGCAAATGTAAACAAACATCAAGCAAGTATAGGAATACCGGTACTCGTTATTTCGCTAAACCCCTCTAACTTAAATTAATTACCTCATACCTGCGGCGAAGGAAAGTTCTCGGGTTCTATTTTAATCTGGCAAGTATTTCCAGCCTCATCTTGCGCGTCCAAATTTATCCGTCTTTGTTCGCGGTTTCGTCCGCCAAGAAAACTGCAAGGGCAGAGTATACAGCCGTGATTATTGAAACGACCCCGATTTTCATCTTCTTCCTGTAAAATAACGAGAACAAAAAGGAAATAGAAAGAAAGATTAGTACAGTTATTTTTCACTCTTTTGGCATTGTCGGGAAGGTTAGAAACGTCGACGAATGTCCAAAAGATTTCTCGAAGGGATGTTGTAAGTAAAAGTTTAAAATTTTCTTAAATGATCAGTAAAGTTGTTCCGAAGATGTCGAAACGCTAGAGTTTTTCCCTTGAGGGAGAAGATTACGAAGAGGAAAAAGTGACTCAGAACCTCATTCACGAGGACTTTACAACAAAATTTATATTTTTTTACATTGATTATGTGGACGATACGCATCAGATAATTAAAACCAAACTTTGTAAAGCATATATAATATCTTGCCTTGACAGTTTCTTCTTTTCTCTAAGAGTGCGGTAGAATCCAATTCGTCTACAAAATCGACACACAAGGAAATTTAGGTTCAATTTTCCAACTCGTCCTTTACTCTCATGAAAAGTTCCGAGAAATAAAATTTAATAGCTCTTCATTTGAATGCTTTCCTCCTAAAGTAGCGTCTATTTTTACTGCGTCGATATCGCTTCAACTGCGTACGCGTCTTGTCTCCAATTTTCTACCTTCTTTCATCTCATTCCAGTATTCTTTGTATCATATACATCCTATACCATCAAAGTCTTCATCATCTCAAAGTAAAATAAGTCTCAAATAGACTGCTGTCGAATTCAAATAATATTATTCAAAAAAGTCAAATATGAGTGATATTACACGACTTGCTTTCTAGAGACTGAATGCTGAACGCCGGGAGACCTAATGATGCTAATAAGATTGTCAATTTTATTTTCAACCGATTTCATCTGACGGTTGTGTACGTTCCCCGAGCCATTCTTTTTTACAATAAAAGATGTTACAGAAACTATACAGTTGAGAAGCTATAAAATAATAACGATGCACAAACGAATCAGCTCGCGGCTTCATACTTTTCTTGAAAATATATGAGATACATATAGCAACGTTTCGACCGTGTCCCGCGGTCATTGAGTTACGAGTCAGAAGTAAACAGGTAGAATAAATAGTAAAACACAAATAAGTAACTAAATGAAGAAAAGAAGAAATACAAAAAATTATCTGTAGTAAGACGTAGGTAGCTAATTCAAAATTGCCTTTTGTGGAAGAAAATAATAGTCCATGGGCCATAATAGAAAATAGTGGTTTTTGGTACCACGTGGGGGTACAAAGCGTCACATGTTGGTAGGGATGATACCTGAAATAAAAAACGATGATGGACATCTGAGAAGAGCAGCTTTCCAAAATGGCGGATTGGTCTTCTGGTAAAAGGCGAATAGCTCATATTGTGTGGGTCAAATTTTCTACTTTTCTTTTTTTAAATAAAAGAAAATAAGGCTTCGACTAATACATCCAACTTCCTAGCTCCCAAAAATCAATGTTTTGCAAATACAGTGGAAACTCTATATAACGAATCTGAAGGGACCACAAAAAAAATTCGTTATATAGAAATTCGTTAAAAAGAAATTCATTTTTTTTCTTATTTTTGCGAAGTTCCACATTTTGAATGATAAAAATTTTCAAATTTCACCTGAAAGTTGATATTTTTAGAAGGAAATGTTGAAACATTCGTCAAAATTCAAATTTACTGGAGAAAATATTCAAATGTTTACCGAAGAATCAGAATTTTCAGAAAAAAGTTTCAATTCAGGCCAGAAATCGACATTTCTTTGGAAAAAATGACCAGATCTCTGTAGAAAATTCGTTATATAGAGTGAATTGTTCGTTATAAAGAGATTTTTTAACACGTAAAATTCATTGAAGGGGGAGGGACCGAGGAAAAATTCGTAATATAGAGGAATTCGTTATATGGGGGTTCGTTATATAGAGTTTCCACTGTATCTTGAAAAATTGGGCATCAATCATGAAAAGTTACAGATAAAAAATAGTCCTCGTGAAATTTGTTATAAAAAATACCATACAAACATTGATATGCGTCCAATTATCAGCGTAAAAAGTTCGTCGAAAGTTGGGAACTTTGGGAAAAAGTCAATTTTTCAGCAATAAATATCTAAAAAATCAAACACGAATGAAATAAAATTTAGAACAAAAACTATTATTGAAAAATTGTAACTGCAAAATAGAGTGACTGAACTATCATCCAAACTTTGTCGAAAGTTCTGAGTTTTTGGAAGGAAATCGATTATTCTAGGGTGTCCAGTTTGTCACTTTTGAGTGACTTGGTCACTTTTTTAGGCTTCAGTCATTTTTAGGCCCTTTTTAAAGAAAAATATAGTCACTTTTTCATCCATACTTGAAAATCACAAGTTTTTCCGGTGTTGACATCACTTGTTATGTCTTTGACCGCGGATCTTTCTTTCTTTCTTTTTTCTATCTGGTATACCCTCGTATCTCGCTTCCCATACCACTTAGAGCCTTTTTTTTTTTTTTTTTTTTTTTTTTGATAATGCAGTTACTTTTTGGACCAATTGAGAGTTTCCTTCTTTTTATCAGTCCAATTATTATAGCATGTCGGCAAACGGCAAATTAAGTACAATTCCTCATCAAGATTTTATTCCTCTGACTGCAACTAGGCCACTGAACTGTTATCGGCATCACTTACCAATAAGAATACTTTAAATAAATACCTAAATAAAAGTATTCAATGTGATTCCTACAGACTTTTTTTTCAATGTTGAAGCTCACAATAGACTTTTTATGATGACCATTAGCTTTACAATAAAGATATAGTGAATTTTGTGAGAATCACTTTTGAGTTAAAACTTTTCCTCATTAAAGTTGTAGTTTGGAGGATATTTGGAAACAATCACTTTCCTTCCAAACGCTCAGAACTTCCGACAATTTTTAAAAGGAAGTTTAAGTAGTCTATTTTACAAACAATTCATTTTTTGTTTGAAAGTTTTTCTTATTGAATCTCAGTTCTCCAAAATATTTACTATGAATCGATTTTTTCGGATGCTCACAACTTTAAGAAGCTTTTCAAGATTATAACTAGGCTGACAATGAAGTTCAGATGGTCCGTGGTGGAGTAAAATTCATGAAAAATATTTTTTGTTTGGAACTCCTTCCTATTAGAATAGGCCTAGCTTATTGTTTTGTAATATTTGACGACAATCGATTTCCTTCCAAAAGTTCAGAACTTTCGACAAACTTCGGAAGAAAGTTTAGGCAATCTATTTTGCAGTCAAAATTTTTCAATAAAAAGTTTTTGTTTGAAATTTTATTTCATTTGTGTTTGATTTTCTAGATATTTATTCATGAAAAATTGACTTTTTCCCAAAGTTCTCAACTTTTGACAAACTTTTTAAGCTGATAATTGGACGCATAGCGATGTTTGAATAATATTTTCTATAACAAATTTCACAAGGAACATTGTTTTATCTGAAACTTTTCATGATTGATGCCCAATTTTTCATGATATTTGCAAAACATTGATTTTAGGGAGCTAGAACGTGCCACAGAAAATTTATTAGGATGTGGGACGCGGGAAGTTGGATATGTTATTCGGGGCCTTATTTTCTTTCATTGAAAAAGAAAAGTAAAATATTTGACCCACACAATATGAGTTATTTGCCTTTTACCAGAAGACCGATTCGCCATTTTGAAATTGGCCACCATTTTGGAAAGCTGCTATTCTCAGATGTCTATCATCGTTTTTTATATCAAGTATCATCTCTACTAACATATCTCAAAGTATCGCTTTGTCCCCCCCCCGAATGGTACCGCATTTTTATATGGCCCATGGACTATAAGCTTACATTCTTAGACTAGACAAAAACTTTGAAAAAATTGTTTTGTGCAGTGCAAGATGCGTTTTGTATAACAATTTAGTAACCTATTTCATTCTAATGAAAAAACCCCGCTGAATCCGAATATGTCGGTAACTTTTTGATTCGACCCTTTTTGGAGCGTAAAAGGGGGCTAAAACGTTGAAAAAAATTGTTTTTTCTTCATTTTTCTCATTTTTACGGAAAACTAAGCATTTTACGAGGAAAATATTTCCGTTAAAAAATATTACCCATCGAATTTCCTTTAAAATGACCTATTTTGGTATTTCCAAAGATTTACAGTTTTGCCACTACATTCTTTTGAAAATTTGCTGTTCATTACTTTTGCGCAATTTTCTCCATTACATTGATGGGTACGCATCCTATAGAGGATATCTTCACTTTCAAGGACTCAAATTAAAACTTTTGAACGTTTGAAAAATGCGTCCGTGTTAGAGTTATAGTTTAATTAAATCTATATGAATCCAAGTCTTCTCATAAAAAAAAAGACTGGGGAGTTGAGAATGTGTGTAGATTTTCAAAGGTTGATCAAAGATAAACATCCGTCGCCCAGAATTGAAGATTTAGTAGATAAAATCTCAGGTTGTAGTTGGTTTTCATGCTTTGACTTAGCCAGTGGCTATTGGCAAATTCCTGTAGCTGAAGATTCAATTGCCAAAACTGCATTTGTAACCTCAGATGGACAGTATGAATGGTTACGGATGCCGTTTGGAGTTTCAAATGGGCCAGCAGTGTTTCAAAGGATGATGAATATTGTGTTATCTTCCACCAATGCGGTTGTTTATTTAGATGACGTGCTGATAGTTTTGGAAAATATTGAGAAAAATTTACTAGAACTGAGAAAAGTCTTTGAAGAGATTAAAAAAGCAAATTTAACGTTGCACCTGTCTAAATGCAAATTTTTACAGACTCAAATAACATATTTGGGTCATGAACTGAGTGGTGAAGGTATACGCCCTTCAGAGGATAAAATACGAGCTGTAAAAGAATTTCCTAGACCAAGGAATGTACATTAGAGATAAAAAATGTTCAAATTGTAAAATGGTGGGTCATGTAGGGGAAAGTTGTAAAATTGGATTTTAATAAATTGTTTGTTAGTCTCGGAAATTTTTGATAGTGTATCTGTGAAAGAGTAGATATTGATTGACAGTATATCTGTCAACTAACATTGGTTCTCGATAAGTATGGAGTTTGCGGACGAACTATGGAGTCGATTGGCCGAATCGAAGAATGGAAAATGAAAATGGAGGACAAATGGAAAATGAAAATGAATATGGAATGGATAAAATGGGACCAGCTTATTGGTTATGGATTATCGGATTGATTTGATTGGTCAATTAAAACTTAGATGGATTGGATTAATGTCAAACCACTCCTTGGATATACGCGTTTGGAACACTGAGCTTTTCATTGTTTTCAATTAAACCAACACCGGTGTAGTTTGAGGAAGAACTTTTTGTCAGTTTGGCCAAAATGTTATGAACGCCTTTAAGAAATCCGTGGTTGTAAAGAATAGATTGATGCAATGTTAATTAGCAGAAGATGAAAGATTATAAGTTTTAGGCTGTGAGAAACGGCGGAATAAACGGCACTTTGTTCACATATTTATTTATTTATTTATTTATTTATTTATTTATTTATTTATTTATTTATTTATTTATTTATTTATTTATTTATTTATTTATTTATTTATTTATTTATTTATTTATTTATTTATTTATTTATTTATTTATTTATTTATTTATTTATTTATTTATTTATTTATTTATTTATTTATTTATTTATTTATTTATTTATTTATTTATTTATTTATTTATTTATTTATTTATTTATTTATTTATTTATTTATTTATTTATTTATTTATTTATTTATTTATTTATTTATTTATTTATTTATTTATTTATTTATTTATTTATTTATTTATTTATTTATTTATTTATTTATTTATTTATTTATTTATTTATTTATTTATTTATTTATTTATTTATTTATTTATTTATTTATTTATTTATTTATTTATTTATTTATTTATTTATTTATTTATTTATTTATTTATTTATTTATTTATTTATTTATTTATTTATTTATTTATTTATTTATTTATTTATTTATTTATTTATTTATTTATTTATTTATTTATTTATTTATTTATTTATTTATTTATTTATTTATTTATTTATTTATTTATTTATTTATTTATTTATATAATCTTGCTGGTTTGGTTTATCTTCAAGAGATGTTTATTCGTTGTTGCTTTACAATTTAATGATCATTGTACCGTATGTACTACGGTATAGTACAGATAATATAGATTGCTAAGCATAATAATAATCTCGTGTGCTCTCGAGTCGATGATTCTGCGACTATTGGGTTTCACAGTTTACACGGCCATACTGACATCAACGTCGTCCCGACGTTGAACTCAAAAAAATATCCTTCAATTTGACAGCTTTGAAGGTTAACATTCTCGTGGCATTAATTGGGGAATGAGGATTCAAACCGAGTTTTTCTGGTATAATTTGGTTGAGCACGTTCACGGCCATTTTGACGCACAATGACGTCCTCGTCATTAAGAAAGGCCATTCGGTCATTCTGACTACAATTTTATTTTGTCGCGTTTGATTCTGTTGAAATATGTGCTGGTATCGTTTTTAATCTTTCTGCGTTCACATCTTCTTCAGGAAAGTGAAGAGGTTTTTATGTTGAAACAATACATGTCTCAGTAACGAAAATTAAGCCGGCGGATATATCATTACGGCGTTGGTATAATTGTAAATACGCGTGGTCGAGCTGATAAAATGAATCGGAAATGTTAGTGCTGAAACAGAAAACAAAACATAAGAGCACAAAACTCACTACATGTGATTTGTGGCTGAGGTTCACACGACAGATCTCTTTTCCTGAGATAAGGTGAACTAGAAATGTTTTGGCTGAGAGTTCACACGACAGATCTCTTTTCTTGAGATAAGGTGAACTAGAAATGGTTTGGCTGAGAGTTCACACGACAGATCTCTTTTTCTGAGATAAGGTGAACTAGAAATGTTTTGGCTGAGAGTTCACACGACAGATCTCTTTTGCTGAGATAAGGTGAACTAGAGTTATTCATGGCAGGGGTTCACACGACAGATCTCTTTTCTGGAGATAAGGTGAACCAGAAACATTATGGCAGGGGTTCACACGACAGATCTCGTTTCCTGAGATAAGGTGAACCAGAAGCATTCATGGCAGGGGTTCACACGACAGATCTCTCTTTTGAGATAAGGTGAACCAGAAACATTATGGCAGGGGTTCACACGACAGATCTTTCTTTTGAGATAAGGTGAACCAAAAACATTCTTGGTTTGCTTGTAGTAAACACAGCTGCTATATTTCATCTTGGTATTTGCTCTGTTGACTGTTGATATCCCGTTGATCCTTTGATATAGGTAGCTGATACGCGCGACAATTTTGGATGAAACCACTGCCGGATTTGAAACAAGCGTTGATCAGTCGGAGTTGTAGGCGACTTTGCTTGAGTTGGTGGCCTTGCCTCGTTTTTTTCAGCCAGATTTGCACAAGTTTGTCAGCTTCTATAACCGTTGATGACGAATTTGAAACCATTCCGTCTGAACGAGGGGTATTTCTCGATCGCTTTCGACATTGGACTTGAGCAATTTCTGCTGGACCGTTGAAAGCGGTCAAAAATTTCGTGAAATTCTAGGAACGCGTTTCTTCTTGTTGGAAATGTTGTTGTAAGCAGTTCCTTCCATTCTGGCCACGTGTAGTTGATGGTTGGTAGTCCTTGGTACCACGCCTTCGCGACACCGGCCAACTTCAAGAGGGCAAAGTAGGCCGTCGTTGTACTCGGCCAATTGTAGATAGCAATCAGTTCATCAACTTTTTCGAGCCAAAGTTCCACAGTTGTATCTTTGGGGTCAAATGGCGGAATAAGGTCCTTGGCCGCCATAGCCGGGTTGGCGCTACAGGTTGGCATTACACTTATCGTTCTTAATCCGTCGTGAGTTTCTTCCGGCTGGCTTCTCGCATTGTTGGTTGTCGTCGTTCTCCTTCGATCGCGTGGTTGTACTGGGTTTATTCGACGTTGGTTGTTCGTTTGATAAACGACATTCTGTTTGCTGAGATCGCGCAAGATGGCGTTGAGTTAGGCGCGGCTTATCCCACTTCTGATATAATCTTGCTGGTTTGGTTTATCTTCAAGAGATGTTTATTCGTTGTTGCTTTACAATTTAATGATCATTGTACCGTATGTACTACGGTATAGTACAGATAATATAGATTGCTAAGCATAATAATAATCTCGTGTGCTCTCGAGTCGATGATTCTGCGACTATTGGGTTTCACATTTATTTATTTATTTATTTATTTATTTATTTATTTATTTATTTATTTATTTATTTATTTATTTATTTATTTATTTATTTATTTATTTATTTATTTATTTATTTATTTATTTATTTATTTATTTATTTATTTATTTATTTATTTATTTATTTATTTATTTATTTATTTATTTATTTATTTATTTATTTATTTATTTATTTATTTATTTATTTATTTATTTATTTATTTATTTATTTATTTATTTATTTATTTATTTATTTATTTATTTATTTATTTATTTATTTATATTTACGAGCTGCTAGCAGCCTGCCTGCCTTCAGGGTCATGAGTTCAGCAAAATTGTATTATATGCGTGTTAGGAAGTTTGCTTGTTGTAGAAAGTTGAATATGTTGGGGATGGAGGGTCATCTGATAGTGCCTCTGAATGGTTGTGAGGGATGGATAAGGAATTGCGTAGTTGAGTCAAATTGAGGCAGAAGAAGATATGTTGAACGGGTAGGGGGGTGGGCTCAGATTCGCAATAAGGGTATGAGAGAGGCATGAGATGAGACATAAGATGGGTGTGTGTGAGTCTGGTGTGGCCGATTCTGAGACGGGTGATGACTATTTCTTCTCTGCATGTTAACAGATTTGAAGAGTCCCATGGATGGGAATATTTTTAATTTGGGCTAGTTTGTTTGAGTGTGATTTGAGATTAGACCAATGAGTGAACCATGCTTGAGTGATGAATTTGTTGATATGTTTGGAGAGAACTGAGCGTGAGGGAAGGAAAGAGTAGTTGATTGATGATTTGTGATTTGTGATTCGACTCATATTTTGTGATTTGTAACCATCCCGTTTAGCCTTAGTATACAATTGTGATCTTGTCTCACACAGACCATATATCTACATATGAAAGGATGATTGCGGCGAAAAAGAAGCAGATAAGGAGAAAAGGTTGAGTAAATTCCTCCACTTAATGGAAAAACGTTCAATCATGTACATGTCTTCGGTTGTTTACAAAGAAATACAATCTAAAAATATACCAATATATCAATCTCGATTATATCGATATAACAATCTTGATTACATCGATATAATTATCAATCTCGATTATATCGATTCTATATGCCTGCTGTACTAAGTTAAGTCTTCATCATAGGCCTATATTATAACCTAGTACAAGTCTAGCATACATTATTTTAGGGCTAATTAGCTTTCATAGCTTATTCGCTCCACTCGTTCTCCCCCCTTTTTTTGGTCTAGTAAAAGTCCAGTGTACAATATTTCAAGTACTAGACTTCGAGGGCTCTTCTGCAGAAACTCTAATACACAATATTTTGAGCTAACTTGCTTCTGGGCGCTCACTCACTCCGCTCGTTCGCCCCCCTTCTTAGTCTAAATTATTGTATATCTGCTCAAGTGAAGGGGCGAAGTCAATTGATGTACGAAACATTGCATGTCCAGTTACTTGAAGGGGCTATCCTAATTATCTTTCAATCCATGGAGCAGCCGTATTCGCATGAGGACACAACTGTAGGTGCGCTAGAGTCGTGCCCGAAAAGGGGATTCGGCAAAAATTGCCATAAACCTGCATGAAACTAAAACGGGCTGTATCTTTGTCAATATTGAAAAATACAAAAAAGTAGTAAGAGCATTTTTTCATTATTTTCATTCATAGAATAAACTAAAAGAAGAAAAAATTAAGATTTCAACAATTTTCTGTAACATCCCCTTTTCAGGCAGCTTCCAAAAATGGCCACCACAGTTTTCATAGAGGGCGCCTACTTTGTGTCCTCATGCGAATCCCTCGTTTAACATTGTTCAGGAAGCCGTCGTTTTGAATCAAAATGTTATATCTAGAAGGCCATAAATTTAAAAAATACGTACATAATGAAATAATAATCAGTTCGCGAGAAAACTATACTGGTAGTGACCAATAGTGGTGATAATAATTATTACATCGACAGTTTCTGTGTATGCTTGTCTCCTTACGTACTGTTTCCTTTACAACTATGTTCGAATGTTTGTTCGTTCTTTTTTCACGATTATTGTTTTCTCACAATTATTATTAATTACAATGACGATTATTTGATTCACGATTCTATACAAGGTACGATTTTCGACTACATTCTTTTATTTATTATTATTTTCAATCCGGTCCGTCTTTGAGGAGAAATTTATAAAGAATCTATAAATAAATTTCTGCCGCGAGTTTTATACCTACTCTTTGCATTGGAGTGCGTCTTGAAACTATCGCGAGGAATTAGATGTATTTCTCATTTAAAATCGAGGAAGGAATTTAATTCGTCGGCGTCCGCGCTTTACATATTCACCCAATAGAGGAACGTCTTTGGTAAAAATATGTGTATACCCTGCACATTCTCCTCTCTCCTACCGCAGCTCTCTCTTCAACGCTTTTGATCGTAACGCAGTAAGGAATTGAATCATCTCCAACTCATTGTTTCACAGTTCCTCGAAGACCGATGAGTAGAAAATGAGTCGAGTTCAGCGTAGCCGCAAAATGCATGACTATCGTCGTCCTTGTCAACTGCAGATAGTTAAATGGATTACACTTACACAGCATTGTATAATATATACGATATTTTGAGAGTTTGTATCCAGTTTTCAATTAGGCAGGGACTATTTTTCAGATTTTTCAAATCTAATATTTTTGCGTATCAGGAATCATTCTTCCAGGGTCGACTCAAATTTCGAAAGTTCGTGTAAACGGAATATAGGCAGTTTTTGTAGTCAATTCTGCGTTCATCCTTCAATCGTGTGAAACACTAACGAATTCGAGCTTGTTAAGGGCTCACCTTGTGTCGTCAAAGATGAATACGTGTGAGTGACAGTCGAAGTTGGAAAAGCTTACAATCGTATATTTCGCGTCGTCTGTCAACTGTACGAAATAAACGAGTGGTTTAGATTCGATACATTCTAATACAGAACGAAATTTCACGAATCATTATCTTCATCAGAACGTGTCGTTCTATATTTTTCAACGTGTATACTTTTTATCACGTTTTGACTGCATATCGATTCCCCCTTCGCCTAGTTTTTCACGCGTATAGGCGCGCGGTCTGTGGCACTTTCTCGCGAAAAGTTCGCAATCTCCTCGTTTGCTCGTTAATATAGAGTAAACATATGGCATGATGCGTTGGTACTTTTTTAAGGTGCAATAGTATTTTTGCCTGCGTCGACGTTTTCTCGTTACCGGCGAAATGTGTTTTAAATTATATCGCAAGTAAGATAAATGAAGCGAATCCTAGGATAGGCGTATAAAATATGTGACAAGTAGTCTCTATCTCGCCAAAGTCGTCTCCAGTTTGCGGCTAAACATTCGAAGAAATTTTTTCTATCATCAGGTAAATCTATATATGTGTAGCTATTCTCATACGAAGCTACGAAAGGTCTCATTTTAGTCCTGTAAATAGCAATTTTAAAGGTTATTGCATGGCCTCTTCTTCGATCTCACTATTTTTTACCGACTTTTTTGTAGTGGAAGGATCTGTTGCTCCCGTTGGCTGGATGGAAAAGGTATCAGGCGGGAGAGAAAGACAGACTTGAGAATGGCTTTTCCCGACGTTTTTACACATGAGGATTACCAGAATAGCTAATTTAGCTTTCGATAAAAGCCTGAACCTACACATACGAGTCGACTATCTCGTTATACTTGTATTAAATGCTTAGTTGAAGAAGTTGAATAGGTTTAGTACCTAGATTTTAACTGCTCCGTACTCAATTAAACGACAGGAAAATTCCTCTCATATTTGGTTTCTTCGGTGGTGTTTAGTGTTGCATTTAAGACTTAAGTTCGTTAAATTCCGGTTCTATACCGATTGTAAGGTTGCGACTAAGAAACTGAAAAATCATATGAGGGAGAAGTGGATAAGAACAGAGTTGCGAAGATGGCATGGTAAATACAATATTGCGACCAGATTAAACCTTATGGTCCATTCGAGACTCTCCGGTATGCTCCTCCCCCTTGAGTTTGATTACTTTATGCGGGACGTTAGTGACAAGTATCGGAAGTTTGAGGTGAACTTGAAGGAGAAAAAGAATAGGAAGTTGTCCTCCCTAATTAAGGGTAATGATGATGTGGTTGAGGAAGGGGTGAGTGACGGTGTTGTCGCCTATAAATCCCATCCCCCTCATATATAATAGTCAGGTAGTCTTAAATAGTGACGAAACATCCCTCCTTGAGAAAGGTTTGAAATTCAGCTTACCTCCCCTCAAGAAAGACGAAAACCTTGGCGAATGTTGTTGCGGATCTTGCTGTTAAAATTGGTCCAGGTTTTAATACGCAGAAAGTTTGTGCCGAATTAGAGTCCCTCACATGAGTGATAAATTGGGAGGAGTGATTCGAGGTTTAAAGAGGAAGATTAATGAGGGAAATTTAATCGTCACTAAGGCTGACAAGGGCACTCCTGTTGTGGTGATGGAGAAATCCGCCTATTCTTGCAAGGTCCCCTCCAGCAGTGTGGTCCTAAGGAGAGTGAGGATTTCAGCTTCCCTAAGCACGTTAAAGAAGTTAGGAGTGTCACCAACAGGAGTGAGGTTATTATCAAAAATCCTGCTTTGAAAAAAGCCTTCCTTGTTCCTAACCCCACACCCACCCCTCCTCTACGGGCTGCCCAAAGTGCATAAGAACAATACCCCAATGCGACCCGTTGTTTCTTTCATCTCCTCACGTACCCACCTCCTTGCCAAATTCCTGGACCGTTGGTTCAAAAATCGCATTGATTTCGAATCTCCTCATTCGGTCTTGAATTCGGCCTCTTTAACTGACGTTCTGAAGGGTGTAAGTCTTCCCCCGGGAACGACCATCTGCTCGTTTGATGTCGTTGGTTTGGTCCCGAATATTCCTAAGGCTGCTACTATCCAGCGTATGGGTGAGCTACTCGTCAAAGCCAATATTCCTTACAATGAGTTTCACGAATTCTTCGATCGTCTAAATACTTGCTGGTCCCCCAACTACTGTAAGTTTGAGGGAAAATTTCTCGAGTTTCCTGATGAAGTAGGGATCCCTATTGGATCACCTTTAGGCTCTCTCATCTCCGACATTTTCATGTCCAAGTTTGAACTTGACCTCTTTTCCTCGAACCAGTGTTACTTAACCATATTCACTATTGGCACAGGTACGTTGATGACGTTCTATGCACCTGGACTGGTGCCCCAGATCTCCTAGGTGAGTTTCTGAGATATCTCAATTCATGGTACCCTTCCATCAAATTTACGTTGGAAATAGGGGTATTTTCCATTAACTTTTTGGATTTATCGATCTCTATAAAAGACGGTATCCGTAAGTTTGAAATTTACAGGAAAGATACTACGACCGATATTTTAGTCCACGGAGGTTCGTTCGGTCCTGTTGCTCATAAGATGGCTGCCTTTGATAGCCTAGTTCACAGAGTGACTAGTTTTCCTTTGAGTCAGTCTGCCTTCAAGAAAGAATTACTCACAATAAAACACCTGGCTAGAGTGAATGGGGTCAATGTCGACGTTGACGTGAGCGGAGGAAAGTTACGAGGAGCTTTCTTGATTTCATCACCCCCCTCCCCCAAGACACGATCTGCGATCGTCGTTTGCGAGGGATCAGTCTCCCTTTCCTGGGGAAGTTCTGCCTCCAATTGGGTCGGGCCCTTCGCTCGTTTGGCTTCAGACCCGCGTTTTACAACCCTACCACAGTCAAGAGGTTGTTTGTGAGACTGAAGGACCCCATACCTGTCGATGAGAGGAGTGGTGTTTATAAGTTGGAATGTGAGGTTTGTGGAGGCTTTTATATTGGTGAGACCAGCCGCCAAATGAAAGTTAGAGTAGCTGAGCACCTGAAGTCTTGGAAGAAGGGTCACTTAGGGGAGTCAGCTTTGGCCGATCACTTAATAAGCAGTGGCCACAGCTTCCGCCAGGGATCCGAAAAGCTCCTCCATAAGGAGAATTCCTATCGTAAGCGCATCGCCCTCGAGAATATAGAGATAATGCGTCATCTCAACACCGATGGTATCACTGTACTCAACTCATACATTCCGGAGGACGGCCTGATCGAACTGGTTTATGATTCACACCGCGATTTCTCCTTTGGCCAATCTTGAGACCTTGTTTTCTTTTCTGTTCGTCAGTTGCTTTCATTTCAGACTTGAAGATGGTTTATTAACCAAAAGCTTGTCGTCTTTTATTTTTCTGCGCTTTGCATGCTTTACTCCACGTCGTAGTAATCGTCTTTCGCGTTTATTATGGATAGCCGTAACTTGAAGGAACGGATTCGTTCAATTGAGATCGTTTCTGCGGCGTATTTACAGTTCCTTTTTCTGATATTTCGGAAGCAACGCGCTTCGTTTTCCTCCCACATTTGGCTTCTTCGTCGGTGTTTAGTGTTGCATTTGAAGCCCAAGTTCGTTAAATTCCGGTTTCATTCCGATTGATTACGACTAAGAAACTGGAAAATCATATGAGGGAGAAGTGGATAAGAACAGAGTTGCGAAGATGGTATGGTAAATACAATATTACGACCAGATTAAACCTTATGGTCCATTCGAGACTCTCCGGTATGCTCCTCCCCCTTGAGCTTGATTACTTTACGCGGGACGTCAATGAAAAGTGTCGGAAGTTTGAGGTGAGCTCGAAGGAGAAGAAGAATAGGAAGTTGTCCTCCCTAATGAAGGTTAATGATGATGTGGTTGAGAAAGGGGTGAGTGACGGTGTTGTCGCCTATAAATTCCATCCCCCCTCATATATAATAGTTAAGTAGTATTTTTAAGTAGTGTTTAATAGTGACGATACATCACTCCTTGAGAAAAGTTTGAAATTCAGCTTACCTCCCCTCAAGAAAGACGGAAACTTGGCGAATGTTGTTGCGGATCTTGCTGTTAAAATTGGTCCAGGTTTTAATACGCAGAAAGTTTGTGCCGAATTAGAGTCCCTCACATGAGTGATAAATTGGGAGGAATGATTCGAGGTTTAAAGAGGAAGATTAATGAGGGAAATTTAATCGTCACTAAGGCTGACAAGGGCACTCCTGTTGTGGTGATGGAGAAATCCGCCTATTCTTGCAAGGTCCCCTCCAGCAGTGTGGTGCTAAAGAGAGTGAGGATTTCAGCTTCCCTAAGCACGTTAAAGAAGTTAGGAGTGTCACCATCAGGAGTGAGGTTATTATCAAAAATCCTGCTTTGAAAAAAGCCTTCCTTGTTCCTAACCCCACACCCACCCCTCCTCTACGGGCTGCCCAAAGTGCATAAGAACAATACCCCAATGCGACCCGTTGTTTCTTTTATCTCCTCACCTACCCAACTCCTTGCCAAATTCCTGGACCGTTGGTTCAAAAATCGCATTGATTTCGAATCTCCTCATTCGGTCTTGAATTCGGCCTCTTTAAATGACGTTCTGAAGGGTGTAAGTCTTCCCTCGGGAACGACCATCTGCTCGTTTGATGTCGTTGGTTTGGTCCCGAATATTCCTAAGGCTGCTACTATCCAGCGTATGGGTGAGCTACTCGTCAAAGCCAATATTCCTTACAATGAGTTTCACGAATTCTTCGATCTTCTAAATACTTGCTGGTCCCCCAACTACTGCAAGTTTGAGGGAAAATTTTTCGAGTTTCCTGATGAAGTAGGGATCCCTATTGGATCACCTTTAGGCTCTCTCATCTCCGAAATTTTCATGTCCAAGTTTGAACTTGACCTCTTTTCCTCGAACCAGGTGTTACTTAACCACATTCACTATTGGCGCAGGTACGTTGATGACGTTCTATGCACCTGGTCTGGTCCCTCAGATCTCCTAGGTGAGTTTCGAGATATCTCAATTCCTGGTACCTATCGATCAAATTTACTATGGAAATATGGGTATTTTCGATTAACTTCTTGGATTTATCGATTTCTATAGTAGACGGTATCCATAAGTTTGGAATTTACAGGAAAGATACTACGACCGATGTTTTAGTCCACGGTGGTTCGTTCGGTCCTGTTGCTCACAAGATGGCTGCTTTTCATAGCCTAGTTCACAGACTGACTCGTATTCCGTTGAGTCAGTCTGCTTTTAAGAAAGAAGTACGTACTATAAAACACCTGGCTAGAGTGAATGGGGTCAATGTCGACGTTGACGTGATGGTTCGGAGGAAAGTTACAGGAGCCTCCTGGATTCCACCACCTCCCTCCCCCGAGACATACGATCCGTGATCGCCGTTTGCGATGGATCAGTCTCCCTTTCCTGGGGAAGTTCTCTTCGCAATTGGGTCGGGCCCTTCGCTCGTTTGGCTTCAGACCCGCGTTTTACAACCCTACCACAGTCAAGAGGTTGTTTGTGAGACTGAAGGACCCCATACCTGTTGATGAGAGGAGTGGTGTTTATAAGTTGGAATGTGAGGATTGTGGAGGTTTTTGTATTGGTGAGACCAGCCGCCAAATGAAAGTTAGAGTAGCTGAGCACCTGAAGTCTTGGAAGAAGGGACACTTAGGGGAGTCAGCTTTCGCCGATCATTTAATAAACAGTGGCCACAGCTTCCGTGAGGGATCCGAAAAGCTCCTACATAAGGAGAATTCCTACCGTAAGCGCATTGTCCTCGAGTATATAGAGATAATGCGTCATCTCAACACCGATGGTATCACTGTACTCAACTCGTACATTCCGGAAGATGGCCTGATTGAACTGGTTTATGATTCACACCGCGATTTCTCGTTTGGCCAATCTTGTCAGTTGCTTTCAGTTCAGGCTTGATGATGGTTTATTAACCGAAAGCGCTCGTCGTTTATATTTTTTCTGCCGTTTGCATTGTTTACTCGCCCTTCGGAGTATTCGTCCTTTCGCGTTCAATAGAAAGGGGACTTAAACCATTTTTGTTTGGCCGGACATCAGGGCGAACAGCGCATGGCGTACGGCGAATTTTTCGAGAGCAGGTTCCCTGTTAAAAGCTCCCTGCATTCTTCGGCAAACGTCTGCGTTCGAATCGTCACGTCTCCTATGAACAAGGAAAAATTCCGAGCTCGGGGTCTTCAAGGTAAGAAGCATAGAATCTGACACCACAGGTGTCAACGGTATTTTATGGTTTTTCCAACTATATATTTTTCCATGAAACTGTAGCGGCAGAAGACAGTATCTATTTAAGCTTCTTAAAACTTATTGGCCTCCACGATTAAAATAATAATCTTTTGTCTTACACCTCCATTTAATGCGATGCTTAAACCCCTTGAGCGAAATATCGTCCAGCAAAGAAATGCCTAATATTTATTTTCGGACGGAATTAAATATTATAAGTACATTCATTTATTAAAGAAATCCAAAAGAAAAGTTATCGAGGTCATACAATATTTAATGCTTCGTCAGTTTTTGCAGAGGCAATAATATTATATGGTTTATATTAAAAACCAAACTGGCATTCAAAATAAGCGTCGTGAGGAAGGTAAAGGAAGAAATTCCAAATCGCCGAGGTAACTTTATTGGTTTCATAAAAATATCAAATTTATTCGTTTTTTTTTTAATAACTTGAAAACAACGAGAAAAACATTTCAAAAATCATTAATAATATCGTATCACTTTTCTAACCTTCTTTCGAGAGAATATTTTTCATCTCAACGCTTCTGAAAATAACGGAATTAAAATTTCGAGGAGACAGAAAAAAGAGAAGAAAAAAGTCGGGTAAAATTGTACGGGCAGCAATTTTTTTTCCACTCGGACGACGTCAATTGCAATCCCTTATCATATTCGTTACGCACCGACGTTTGCTTTACCATTATCATGCAACACGACACGCAACCTCCATAATATCATCATTTCAAAAGTAAAAAAAAAGTATATTTCCAGCCAATATTCTGTCCCATCAGGAAGAACTTAATTCCCTAATAGATTCCAACTTCCAGTCAACTTTTTCCACTCGAAAAACAAAATTAACGACTTCATTATGTATTATATTTTTATCTGCACTCGTAAAAAGTATCAACCCTCCACGATGCAATGAAGATGCTTCGGTATAGGGTATAAAAGTATCTCTCCCCTGTGTGAAATAATTCGTTCGAGTACTTTGCAAAGCAAAAGAAAGGAAGGAGGAGGGAAAAAATCAAGCTCAACGAAAATAGTAATTTTGTAAGACTGTCGACAAGTAAGTACATTTATAATGTCGGTTCAACTTAGACGTATTTATACAATACAAATAATACCCAAGTTCAAGAATGCTGTAGGTGAAGTATTGTTTCCACTATTTCACGTATTCTACGTCGTAAAGTTTTACGGTCGTTTCACGTTGAGCCATCCAAAAACTTTTACCGCCGAGCTTAAATGCCTTTTTCATTCTGTAGATGAACGAGTCAAACAGAAAAGAAGAGAGGAAAATGAAAAAAGAAAATAAAACTGAAAATTTTCGACAAAGCGGCGCACGGGGAAATGAAATTAATCGAGAATGAGGGACCACAGCACGCAGAGTTACGGAAAAAGAGTAACTAAAGTAGCGAAATGGGCACTTATCAAGTGGAAACATTCATTATTTCATACAAAATTCAATTGTTTACTCTCTTAATCAAAATACTGTACAAAGGTATCGAATTCCACTATGGCCTTCCCTCCGGTTCCGCAGAGTCCTTCATTCACTTTATTAATCTACAATTTAGAACCGAGGTCACGAACGTTAATCTGGACCCATTCTTTTAGGTGCTTGCCTTTGAGAAGGTATACTTTGTCACTTAACTTCGTTTTAATTTTTCTCGTCTCTCATAACATTTTTTGTCTCATTGAGGTGTTGCTCTTCTTGCTGTCAAGTACTACGAACTTTTTTTTTGTATAGAAACTGCTATTGGTGAAACACATGACACACGAAAGTTGTTTTGATTTCAATTCTTATTCTCCTCTTACATCGTAACATTTTTGTAACAAAATTAGGCTATACACAGTAGTACCCCACTTTGCAAGCGACAACGCCCAATAGTTCTTGGGCGATCATCTAGCATTGTCTACCAACATTGGTTCTCCCACTTCACTGCATTTGATATATTCTCAGTAGGATATCCAAGAATAAAATGTAATTCTCATTGTACACTGGAATTATACTAGACATAACTGTGACCGATAAATAAAGGCCGGAGAGGATTATGAAATAACATAAAATACAACAATTTCTGCTGTTTTCCATTGGTTTCATGATCCTCTTCTTCCTTTAATTAGTAGCGCTGTGAACGTGTGGACTCTCATAGATTTAGTGTAATATTCGAACTTCGTTTCGGGATAACTTTTTAATTTTCTAGGATCTCTGCAATTGAGATTCGGTCGCACCACATGATAATTTTTGTTCCTTTTATTGTCTCTTCTAAGAATTCATCTTCATTATGTGTACCTCGGTTCACTAATTAGCTGTCATGGGTCCAGCGAAGGAGAAATAAGAAGAAAAGCAAAGCTAACAAGAGAGACAGTCATGAAGCTTAATCGTATATGGAAAAGTCATGACATTAGAAAAGCCACTAAGGTCAAAATGGTACAAACCTTGATACACCCAATCGTGCTATATGGAGCGGAAACCTGGACTCTGAGGAAAGCAGACCGTAAAAGAATAGACAGCCTGGAACTATGGATCTGGAGAAGAATACTCCGAGTGTCGTGGACAGCTAAGCGGACAAATGCTTCCATTCTTGCCGAAATTGGCAATCGTGAACGGCTGAGCACTATAATATGTATCCGTCGCATACTGCAATACTTTAGACACATTATGAGAAGGGAGAGCGATAATCTGGAGAAATTGGTGGTCACTGGCGGGACAGATGGAAAGAGACTTCGGGGACGCACCAACTAGGTGGACGGACCAGATACGCACTGCATTTGGGGAGCCGGTGCACGCGGTCGCGCGGAAAACGAAGGACCGAAGCAAGTGGAAGAAGTGTGTTGCGGAGATGGTGGTGTAGCTGCAATCGTGCGCGGTTGGCACTTAATGATGATGATGATATTCGGTCGAATTATGTTTCTCAAAGATACTCACGGGCTCGCAAAAGAAAATGTCAAACAGATAAACATGTAAAATCGTCCCCCATCTTCTGTCCGATAGCTGTTCCACAACGTACAGGTCGTTCGCAAAAATTCCAGTTCCAAAGATCTATCTCTATGATCTTAGACGCCTGGTAGCTCAATTGGGAGAGTAAGTGTCATGAAAATGTGGGGAGGCGGGTTCGAGCCTTCTCTAGGCCCAAAGGTTTTAACAGGGAACCGTTTTATGGGCGGTAAATTGGAGAAACCGTCTGGCAAAACGAGGGACTAGTAAATTAGATGCCATGTCCCGAGTCCCCTAGAGCCTGAAGTTTTTCCAAGTCCTGAAAATCGTGACGTGACAACTTGAACACGCTGCAATTTCAAGGAAGCCGTCATCTTTCCAGGTCCCCCTCCGATCAAATATAGCTTGAGAGTCGAAATTTTAACAGGGAATCTGTCTTATGGAAGGGAAATTTTTCTAAATCCCCCTCCTACCATATTTAGCTCGGAGGTAGGAATTTTTCCAATTCCCCTTCCTATCATATATGGCTAGAGGGTCGAAATTTTAACAGGGAACCTGTTTTACGGGGGGCTTTTTGAGAAATTTGCCGTGCGCCGTGCAGTAATGTATACCAAAATTCCGGTGCCTCTGACGATAACATTAATGACTAAGCTTCTTCAAAGACAGCACGTGCATGAGGACACCATCTCTGAGTTCTCCTCCATCATTACTCTCTGTCTGTCCTCTAACTTGTGCCGGTTCAATGGTCAGACGTTCGTGTTTCCAGATGGCCTCCCGATGGGGGGGCCGCTTTCCTCCTTGGTTGCGAATGTATTCATGGATCGCCTGGAGACATCCGTCTTGTCGTCTACTCCCTTTTCACAGCCGGTCAGCTTCTGGAGAAGATACGTACACGATGCCCTGGTTGTATGGAATGGTTCCGACGACGACCTTCACAGGTTTTTAGATCACATCAACAGCTTTCACCCTGAAATTTCGTTCACCATGGAACTGGGAGGGAACCGGATCTGCTACCTCGACCTGGAAATCTCCTTGGTGGAAATGGACTCTATGTTGACTCCTAAGTTTAAGATATATAGGAAGTCTTCCTTCACTGGAGTGTCCATAGATCATCAATCATATCACCCTTTGTACCACAAACTAGCCACCATCCATGCCTCCATTCATCGCCTCCTCTCCATTCCCCTCGACGAGGCTGCTTTCGGAAAAGAAACCTCTAACATGGAAAGGATCGCCAGAGTAAATAACCTGCGAGTAGACGTCAGACTCATGATTAAGCGGAAGAGATTGAGGCGCTTACTCGCAGCGAATCAATCCCAAATCGACTCTCCAGCTCCCAACCCTCCCACGGATGAAGCCTCCAGGAAACGATGAATTCGCTAACCGTAGAATTAATTCGGTTCTCTAAAATATGACCAGAAACATCTAACGACGACATACTCAACAATTAAAACGTACGGAGTAATTTGAATAGAGCCACAGAAATGAAAATACACCGGAGCGCTTTCGATTAAAAAACCATTGTCAACGGGGACGTGAAAGCAACTGAACCAACTCCGACCGGCAACAAGAACTACCTAGGAGGACATGACTGAACTAGCGAGTCATCACAATGTGAATCATACTCGTAAACTAATTCAATCAAACCCTCATCAGGTATGTACCTGTTGAGCACATTTAGGTTATCGTTATTCAGATGGCGAATAATTTCGATGTGTTCTAGTGCGGTACGCTTGAAAGCCGAGGACTCTCTATGGAGGAGGGACTCAGATCCCTCTATGAAACCATGGCTAGTGGTAATAAGATGGTCCGCAAATGCCGAATCACCCAATTTCTTCTTTTCCCACGCCTTCCTATGCTCATCTATTCTAATTTTGAGCTGACGTCCAGTCTCGCCTATATAGATTCCATTACAATCATTACACTCAATTTTGTAAACCCCGCTTCTTTCGACCAGTGGGATGGGGTCCTTTAACTTAACGAACAAGCTTTTTACAGTGTTAAGATTGTAAAACTCTGGCCGAAACCCAAATGGGCGGAGGACACGATCTAATTGGGAAGAAAATTTCCCAAAAATGGAAGCCTAATCCAACGTTTCCTACTATCTGACGCTGGATTACGGGGGAGGGAGGTAGTGGAATCAAGGCATTTCCGAGTCAATTTCCTATGGACCATCAAGTCAATATCCAAGCTGATCTCGTTCACTCTGGCCAAGTGCTTTATAGTCGAAAGCTCCTGTTAAAAAGCGAGCTGACCTAATGGAATACTCGTCAACCGGTGGATATAACTATTAAAACCGGCATATTTATGAGCAACAGAGCAGAAAGATCTGCCGTGGACAGTAATATCAGTCGAGGTATCTTTTCTATATATGGCGAATTCGTGGGCACCTTCTCTATTAGAGATAGTAAGGTCCAAAAAATTTATAGATGAACCGCCTACTTCCAACGTGAATTTGATGGATGGGTATAAACTTTTAAGATACCTGAGAAACTCCAAAAGGGGATCCCGTTGACCGGTCCACAAACACAACACATCGTCGACGTACCTGTGCCAATAATATATAATATGACCCAAAAACCCCTGACCAGAGGAAAAGAGATCAAGCTCAAATTTAGACATGAAAACCTCCGAAATGAGGGAACCCAGAGGAGAGCCAATGGGGATACCTACCTCCTCAGGAAATTCAAAAAATTTGCCTTCAAATTTACAAAAGTTGGGAGACCAACAAATATTGAGTAAATTAAAAAATTCTGCCAACTCTTCGTGACAGATATTAGATTGGATCAAAAGGTCTCCCATATGTTGCATGGCAATAGCTCTAGGGATACTCGGAAATAAGCCGACAACGTCAAAGGAGCATAGGGTTGAATCAGGCGGAAGAATGGCATCCTTAAGCTTATTAGCCAAAAAGACCGAATTCTTCACAGAGTAGGATGACTCAAATTCCACTCTAGATTTGAACCAACGGTCCAAAAATTTCGCCAAGAAGTACGTGGGGGAAGACACAAAAGAAACGACAGGCCGCATCGGGGTGTCCCTCTTATGAACCTTAGGTAGCCCGTACAAGAGGGGCGGCACTGGATTGGGCTGAAGAAGCATTCTTTCAAGCTTAGGGGTCTTAATAATAAATTCACAATTATTTATAACACGTCAAACTTCTTTGACGTGATTTGGAAAATTGAAATCCGCATTTTCCTTGGCGCCACACTGGTCGAGAACGTCATAGACCTTGGAGACGTAAAAGGACTTATCCATAACGACAATGGCATTCCCTTTATCAGCCTTAGTAATGGTTAAGCCCTCCTCCCTGACCTTCCTCTTGATCCTCTTAATCACCTCAAAAGCCAGATCATTTATACGAGGGAGGGGGGGGTATGACGGACAAGGGCGGCACACGCTTTCTGAGTATTAACCCCAGGCCCAATTTTTATTTCGAGGTCCGCAACAACATTGGCCAAAGTGTCAGCATTAATAAGAGGGGGTGACCCGAATTTCAACCCCTTCTCCAAGAAATACAACTCGTCACTCTCAAACTCAACATTACTACAATTTATAATCCGCGGTTGAAACTTTTGGATAACGCTGACGTCAGTACTCACTTCCTGGACAGTGGAGGCATTCAAATTTAGGAGGGAGCTAAGCTTCTTATTTTTCTTACGTTTCAATTTAGCCACAAAAGACCGACTTTAAGGTTAACCGACTTAATAAACAGATGCAACTCACCCGGCGAAAGTAAACCAGAAAGCTTAGAATGGACCAACAAGTTCAACCTTGTGGTGATATTCAGCTTCCCATGCCACCTCCGCAACTCAGTGCGGATCCATTTTTCTGTCATGATTCCACTACCTCCCTCCCCCGTAATCCAGCGTCAGATAGTAGGAAACGTTGGATTAGGCTTCCATTTTTGGGAAATTTTCTTCCCAATTGTTCGTGTCCTCCGCCCATTTGGGTTTCGGCCAGAGTTTTACAATCTTAACACTGTAAAAAGCTTGTTCGTTAAGTTAAAGGACTCCATCCCACTGGTCGAAAGAAGCGGGGTTTACAAAATTGAGTGTAATGATTGTAATGGAATCTATATAGGCGAGACTGGACGTCAGCTCAAAATTAGAATAGACGAGCATGGGAAGGCGTGGGAAAAGAAGAAATTGGGTGATTCGGCATTTGCGGACCATCTTATTACCACTGGCCATGGTTTCATAGAGGGATCTGAGTCCCTCCTCCATAGAGAGTCCTCGGCTTTCAAACGTACCGCGCTAGAACACATCGAAATTATTCGCCATCTGAATAACGATAACCTAAATGTGTTCAACAGGTACATACCTGATGAGGGTTTGATTGAATTAGTTTACGAGTATGATTCACATTGTGATGACTCGCTAGTTCAGTCATGTCCTCCTCGGTAGTTCTTGTTGCCGGCTGGAGTTGATTCAGTTGCTTTCACGTCCCCGTTGACAATGGTTTTTTAATCGAAAGCGCTCCGGTGTATTTTCATTTCTGTGGCTCTATTCAAATTACTCCGTACGTTTTAATCGTTGAGTATGTCGTCGTTAGAGGCCGGTTACCGTATTTAGGTCGCCCTTCTGAAATGTTGGCTAGGGATCTCAAGAACTACGGCTACCGTACAGGGTTCTACCCCGTCTCTACAATTAGTAATCTAATCCGGCTGAAAGAGAAGATTCCTCACAATGACCAATCAGGGGTCTACAAAGTCAAATGTGGGGATTGTCCAGCTATCTTCATCAGACGAACGGGGGGAACTCTGTCGAAGCGAATTAAGGAACATAAATCCACCGCAGAAAGATCAGCAGTTTTCCGTCATTGCCAAGAGGAGGGACATGAAGTTGAGAGAATCTCTGCCTCCCTGATTCACCCCTGCAACAAAGGCTCACGCATGAATAAGCTCGAAGAGTACGAATCGGTTGCAGCTTTCAAAGAACACGGGGAAAACTTACTAAACGACTTGCAGGCCACGTTTCTAAATCCTCTCATTCGTTGGTATCTCGAATATGAGTCATCAGTACCAACCACAACCTGAATTACATATTTCCATCCCGTCAGACGTCTTAATTGTTTCATCGATTTGCTCAGTCCACACCTGAAGATGGTTCGAACACCTCGATCCGAAATCGGTCGTAGTATATTACACAACTAGACTTCTCTAATTTTCAATTTTTTTAATTTTTAATCCTATGTAACTTATATTTGGAATCTTATTTGAACTTCTGAACTTTCGACCGTTTGGTTGTATGTTTTAGCTTCGGTTTACCTCGCAATTGAGGTCTATATGTCTAGTTTTCAGTAAATTTATTCTTTCGGTTATTTGATGTTTTGATTCAATTACGTGAATTCTAGTTGTGAACTTGTTACGTGTCTGTGCTTCCCACCGGATCGAATTTGTTGCAAATTTTTTCCTGCAAGTAATTCTTGTTTTTTAAAAAACTATATTTTTTAGCGTTTCACCTAGAATAAGTTTAATACTCTTTCTTTACTTCTTCGTACTAAAACTTGGAAGACAGTAAAATCATTTTTTAAGAAGTTGGAGAAACAAAGACTGTCCTGAAAGTCATCCTTCACCTGGTATTCCAGTAATGAGATTAAGTTCATAATTCCAGCTTAAACATTAAGAAAGAACAATGCAGCGAGCCCATCAGGTCAGTTCACACGCGAAAATAATAAATTATAGCTTATAGAAGTATAGTACAGTGTCACGTATCAGTATACGCGTGAAACTTTCTAAAGCTGCGTGAGCTTTGAAATATAAGTAGAAGTTACTCGTAGAAGACAGATATTTATGGTAATGTTTCAAAATTAGTGGACCACGAGGGTGCGTAGAGTAGTTGACAAAAAAAGGTCAAAAAATTAACATAAACTTGGTAACATTTGCCAACTTCTATATGGTCAGTGAACATAAATCCACCAATAATGGTGTATACTCGAGTGAATTTCGGCAAACGTTGACGATGTCGTGTCCTAAATCACATACTTTTAGTACAAAATTTTTTAAACTGTCGCACGATTAATTATGAGATATTCCTCCTATTGTACACTGAATCTATCACGGAGATATTTGCGAAGATCCTGCTTATCTAATTCAGTATACGAGGAAAATAATTAATTACGTTCACTTTACTGCGCGCATCAAACGTCGCCGAAGGAATATTTTTCGTTCTACAACTCAGTTGACAAATTACTTCGAGGTGTGAGCGCACCTTAGTACACCCTTTTCAGATCCTTTTTAGCGCCATAATTTATTTGAAACTGAGTTCTCGTTATCTCGAAGTACGAAGGATTATTCAGGTCATATTGTATTTAACAACGTAGACATTATGACTCAGGCTTCCAGCTTTTGCCGAGTGAAAGGTTCTTATACGAGTACAAGAAAATTATTCAGCCCCTCACGTATACACATGTAATTTATGCTGATGGAATCTAATAAGCTTGAATTACTTTTTTGTATTAAAGTATCAAATCGACTGTTGATTCGTTGTTGAGTGTGTCCACTTCTCTCGAATAAAAATATTTCAAAGCTGAACTTTAAATTAATATAAATTACGATGCGAGCCGTCGAGAATTCCTCTAGAATAATAATGAAGGGCGGAAAAGTGCCACTGTGCAATGTAAAACAAAAATATCTTTATTTTTTCGTACGAGGAAAAATATTTAGGTCGTTCAAATATAAAATTAAACGCTATTGATGACACTAAGTTGATATAAAAATTCATCTCAAATATTACTGAGAGAAGTAATCGCAGTTTTTAGTGCCGAAAGTGAGATGAGGTACACGGAAATTTTAACAAAATTACTACTTTCTCTTTTTTTTTGTTTACGTGCGTGGTATGATAATCGAGAAAGAAAATATTGTAAACTGGGAAAAAGCACCCGTCGCGTCGGCCAGGGCCGGTAGGTAATATCGCTATACCTACGTTGCTTGAAAATTATTGCCCAACTCGGATGTATGCAAAAATTGTAGACAATTTGAAAAGAAAAAAAAAAAAAACTTACGCCGATGTAAGAGGCGCGCGGCGTATTCTCGACGTTAAAGTTCTAACGAGTTCGCGGTTTAAGAGCTAAAAGTTGAGGTCAGGAATCTGTGGCCAAGGAAATCAACGACGTGACAGACAGGATCTGGAGCGAAAAGATAACGGCTCGTAACTCGGAAGAGAGTAAAGTATTATTTTGCTCTCCGTTCTCCTAAATACAATTTTAATCTTTTATGGTAACCGAACTCAAGGAAATGCACACTGCTAGCAACCATTTTTTAAATTTCATACAATCAGCGTTCGCAAGATTGATATTTTTAGTTGTTTGAATTATCACGCCATTGTGGTGATTCGAGTAACTAAAATAAAATTAAAAAGTGAAAAAATGAGTTCGGTGAAAAATGATGTCCTCTTGTACAATCACGTTGCGTCAGTAAAAAGGAAAAAAATGCAAGTACACGAAATCATCGTTCAAATAGAAATTTGAAACTGTAGGTTGTTGACTTTTTGATGTTAATGACTTCGTTCTGTTCGCAAAATGAGACACAAATGAATAATAATTATTCATTTTTCAATATTCGTTAATTTTGGATTTTCATTATTATGAAACTTTAGTTCTCCTTACAGGCAAAAGCGGAAAAAAAAATGTCCTGGTGGGACCAAGTAGATGATAATCATTTTCAATGTCTCTTTTAACATTTTTAAATCGAGGCAGCTCGGATTCATGCTCAAACTCCCAAATTTCCAATAGAGGGGTAGGGTGCCGGCAGAGTGATGGGTTTCCTCGAAAATTTCTCGAGTCCCTATGGCGTCAACAGATCGTGACGTCACGGGAAAAATTGGGTCAACGTCATAGTTACCCACCTCTAGTTAATTTATGTTAGGCTAATACACATCGATATAATACTGATATGTGACCTGCGATGAGAAAAGGATGCTCATTGGCCTTTGACAGAAACACCATTTCTCTTTGATTAGATACCCAATCAGGGAGAAATGGTGTTCTTGCGCCAATGGGCAATGATCATCCTTTTCTCATCGCAGGTCACATATCAATTTAACGCATAAGCCATATTAATATATCAAATATAATCAATTTTACACATCGATATAACGAATATAAGCGATTTACTATTATGAAAGAGGTTTCAAAGTAGCAAAAGTCCAAATTTTGACAGAGAACTTGTTCTAGGGGGGCTAGTGATGGGCGATAGTCGATAGTTTCAAAATTTTTTCCAAGGTACTATCAAGGCTATCGATAGTCCCGATAGTTTTTCTTGAAGAAAAAAATATCGTGTTGAGGTTGGTGAAACCACCCTTTTCCTTCTACACGCTCACATATTACTGGTCACTAACTTATGTGCCGTCCTAACTGAGTACGGATCAACCTTGTTAAACTACTGATGAAGATCTTTAATAGGAGCAATAATCAGGTTGAGAAAACTTGGTTTCTCAACCTATCATCCATACTGACATATCGATCAAGAGAAAAGTGCCTATGCTAAACGAAAGGTAGATACTTTTCTCCTGATCGTTATTGTTTTAGAGAAGACTGACAGAGAATGCATTTCAATGTTACCAGTTGATGAACGCGACTAGAAAAAATCATAAAAACTTGGTGTTATGCCCATTGCACAACTGGCACAGCTTGATTCATTGAACTGGCGCCTAATATTTTTCAATTTTCACCTGTCATTTCGCACCTATTTCGTTATTTTGATAAGAAAAGGAAAAATTTTCAAACTGTCGACGATACTATCGCCGTTTTTTTTTCCTTCAGGGATGTCCAGCTGAAGCCAGCCAAACGTAAGCACAAAGCTTAAGCCAATGTTCTGACCGTTTTTTGCGGAAGGCAAAAGTCAGCCAATCATCGATAAGCTATTGGTTATGGCAGTGTTGCTTATTTAGCATTATTGATAAAAAGAAATTGGATATTGACTCCGGAACGATATAAACCAGCTCCGGAACTATAAATTAATAAGCTATTAGCTAATGGTAAGTTAGCCAATCGAACCGACGATCATTGGCTTTCAGTTTAAGCCAATACAAGGAGAGAGCTGAGAGCCATAAGCTAAGTTTAAGTCAATGATGATTGGCTGGACACACCTCTCTGTTTTCAGAGAAAAGTATTGAAAAATTTCCGATATATCGACAAAATGTATTAAAATATCATTTTGAATTTTTGACATATTACGTCTTTGCTGGAGGCTACCCCTTAATTTGAAATTTCCCGAGTTATACTCTACCTTTTCAAGAGGAGATTTGTATTAGTTTATACTAGCACTATTGTTCTAGACATATTAAGTACAAGCCTCGTCTATACTAGCTTTACTATCCCTGTACTGCAAGCCAGTATAAAGCTCAACATCTAATGTGAGAAAGCTAAGTTTAAGTTTAGGTAGACCTATTGTATACTAGACTTGTACTACATCTAAGCCTCTATTATACTATTTTTATACTAAGTTTGGGCCTCCTGTACTCTAGGACTTTATCCGAGCCAAGAGAGATGAATAGAGGAGTTAGACAAGGATGCCCAATGAGCTACATACTGTTTAATAGCATTGTCAGAGAATGGTTAGAAACAAATCCAAATAGAACAAAGCTCGGAAATGGTCGGACACTAGAGATGCTGCTGTTTGCTGATGACCAAGTAGTCTTTGCTACTAATGAAGCAGACCTTCAGAAAGCGATGTTCAGCCTAAACGATGTAGCAGCTAGGTATGAAATGAAAATATCGGGAAGAAAAACTAAGACTATGGCTTTTGAAGGAGAAAAACCAGTACGATCTAAGACGATAGTTAGCAACAAATTAATATAACAGATACGTGAATTCAATTATCTGGGACGCCGTATAAATTATCAAGAAGAAGCCGATATCAATCAAGTAGCGTAAATTCCAACGGGCCGCTGGGTTGATGAAGCCAAATGTAGAGCGGAAAGAATCAAGAGTCAAGAGTATACAAAACATTGGCGGTGCCGCAGCTGACGTTCGGTTGTGAAGCCTGGTTACCAAGAAAGGCGGATATAAAGCGAATCGAGTCAACGGAAATGCGATTTATGAGAAGGATTGCAGGCCTGATTTCAATCGACCGGGTTAGAAATGAGGAAATCCTTGAGAGACTCCAAGTAACGCCGATCACGAACAAAATAATGGACTAACAAAGTATATATGAAGAGAGCACGTATTGCGGATGCCTGAGGAGCGAATGCCGAAACAGATGCTCAGGGGAAGCGCAGCAGAGGTCATCTAACGAAGAGGTGGTCAGACGGCTATTTTTGAAGGGGAACGGATCGAACGATCTATCCACTCCGATGGAATAAGGAGAAGATCAAAACTCAAAACTCCGATCCCTATTTTTTACAACAGAGTGATGTTCACAAATTGAATTGTGGAGACTACAATGCTGTACACATCGGACAAACCGGTAGACCACTTACAGAAGAGCCAGAGAGCATGAGAGCGCTTGGAAATCCAAAATGACTAACGCGTTCAAGACGAGAAGTGCTAACCACCATTTCGACTTCGGACACTCCTTCAATCGTGACGATTACAAAGGTGCGAAAAAAATCGCAAATTAGATAAACTGGAGGAAATTGAAATTTGTACTCACGGCTATTACGAAAACATCAGCCTGGTCAACGATCTACAGGTCATCAGCCCCGACTTTCTGACACGACCATTCGTGAAAAATGATGATTTACGCCACTCGAATTGACTTACGAGATCTTTTTACTTTTTTCGCTTCGTTTTACTTTGTACTTATGATGTGATGAGACCTACTATCATCACGAAACCGGTCTATAAGCCTTGTAATAAAGTAGATTTGTACGTTTGGAAAATCCTTTTTCAATATTAGTGCTCTACCTACACCTCACTCACTCATTACTCATTATGAGTAGCGCACCAGACGTGGTTAACAAGGTTTTTAAGTTTCTGAAGACCAAGGCCAAACTAAGAGTGACACATGTCAAGATTTGGTTCAATAACGAATGCTTGAGACGAGGCATTATTCCCAAGTATGCGACTATCAGGCTAACCAGGAAACAGCGCAGCAGTGAAACGTACTAAGACGCAAGCCGAAAGGTTCGGAGAGAAGAATGAAATTGATGAACTCTACAAGAAAATCACCAGGTTGAATGGTTTACTGTATGATTAATATTTCCATCTGTCTAGGCTACTCGGCCCGCTAAAACTTGAAGAAATTATGTTCGAAAAAGGAGGACAGGGGAAGAAAGGAGAAGACTATGTGGAAAAACGAGTGGAAGCCCAAACAAAACAGATCAAGAAGAAGCTTGCCGAACTTACCCGGAAGACAGAAGAAAGAAAGGAAGAGACAGTGAGAGTTGAGCACAACTTTGCTGCCAGAACCGAGAACCTATCAAGCGTCACCTTCACAGAAGAAGAAAGAAGACTGCTGGACAAAGGCATCAAGTACGTGCAGCCAGAGAGGCTGAACCAGTGTAAGCTTGAAAGTATGGCCATTAGCTGCGAACAAGTAATCCAAACGATGGAACACGACGTGAGACCAGAAGCCCGGACCAAAATTGGGGAAGTGCTGTTGGACATCAAAGAGAATATGTGCCGAACCTGTGACAGAACGCAAGTAATGCAGAGGAAGGTCACAAATCTACAAAAGAAGATCCGACAAAACAACCTGATTTTGACAAAGGCGGACAAAGGCAACACGGTAGTGGTAATGGAGAAGGAGGACTACACCCAAAAAGTGGAATCGTACATCGCAGTGAATGGAAGGGACCCAACACGGAAATACCAAGATGACCTAAAAGCTGTTTTGAAACGGAACAATGTACCCGGCAATGGAAGGACGCTTAAGATATACCCGGTTGCACCAAAACTCAAGGGGGTTATAAAACTCCACAAAGCGAACCGTCCGATGAGACCCCTGGTCAACAGCATTCAATCACCATGCTAAAAGATAGCGAAGGTCGTAGCCACATTCCTGAAAGAAAACGACCAGTTTGCACCCAGACGAAGTATCAGAAACAACGGAGAGCTGATTGAGCAACTGGACAAGTTGGAAATCAAGAGTAACGACAAGCTGATATCTTTTGATGTGGCAAACATATTTGGTACCATACCGAAGGAGGGCGGTGGAGAGCAGGGTAAACCGGGCCATAGAGGATGTGACGCGTTGGATCGAGTCGGCTGGACTTGAACTAGCAGCAAGTAAGATGGAGGCCATTTTATTCACGACCCGTCGGAAGTTCAAGCCACCCACCTTTCGCCTGCGAGGAGTGAAAATTGAAACCAAGAAGCAAATGAAATACCTGGGCATCTGGTTTGACTCAACGCTGAGCTTCAGGCACCATTTCCTGATGGCAGCGGAAAAGGCGGGCCGGGTAGTTGGATACCTAAGCCGCCTTATGAGGAACCTGGGAGGACCGAGAGAAGCAAGGAGAAGGATCATGATGAGCACCGCCTTGTCGATCCTCCTATATGGTGCGCCAGTATGGGCCGACTGCATGAAGATACCATACCGAAGAAGAGAGATGGTAAAGATCCAACGAAGAGCTGCGCTGAGGTGTGTTAGTGCCTACCGCACTGTCTCGACGGAGGCTCTTTGTGTATTAGCACGTTCACCACCAATCGAGCTCCTTGCTGAGGAGAGAGCGGTGGTGTTCGAAGCAAAGAAGAGAACGACGAGCAACCGAGAAGCTTTACGGGTCAAGCAGGAGGCCAGGCGCTCCTTGCTTGTAAAGTGGAAAGAAAGAATTGCCCAGAGTGAGCTGGGTACATGGACAACCCGTGTGCTAATACGCGACCTTGATGAGTGGATGAACCGACACCATGGTCAGCTGAACTTTCACCTGACGCAGGTGTTAAGCGGCCATGGCTGCTTCAACAAGTACCTTCACGAGAAGTTAAGGAAAGTTGAGCAGGCAACGTGTTCGCACTGTAACCAAGGGCGGGATGATGGACCACAACACACCTTATTTGAGTGTGAGGCGTGGAGGCGTGAGCGGGACGAGCTTAGTCGGTCTCTCCAAGAGATCGGGGTAGATGAAGCGCTCGACCCGAGTAGCCTGGTACCCACCATGCTAGGTTCCGAAGAAGCATGGAACCAGGTGTCTGCATTTGCGGCCACCATCATGAAGAGGAAGATGGACCAGGAATGGAATAGGCAAATGCAGAACCATGCTATGGCCTACTCAACACCTGTGTACCATCAACATCCAGATCTGCAGGAAGAAGAGGAAGAAGGATACCATCCAGATTGTTAGGGCCTTTATAGTTGTTGAAAGAATCTCGCGTTTATATGGTTGCTCCGCGTCCTCTATTCCGGTGAACTTACTACGGTACGTTCACTGTTCATGTCTAACGAGCACCATACAGTGAGATTCACGCAACAGCGGCTTATTACGCCTGATGTGATGTGATAGTGTCGTTTTTGTGATGTGAGTGTGTTCTCTAGTGCTGTTCTTTTTGTGCGTGCCAGGGGGGCATCGCAGCTTGGCGGTTGCCAAAGCAACTTGGCAGTTGCCGAGTAGAAGAGGGGGTTCGCGTAGGAGATTCTTCCTTCACTGAAGTTATACCCGAAAGGGTCGATTCCGGTGTTGGAGGAAACAATATTAAATGCATACGCAACCCGCACCTACTCCATTATGGATGACGGGCGGTGCTGCACATGCGACACACAAGCGATACCGAAGGAGGAACTTCTCATCTGCTCAAAAACAACAGATACCATGGGAACGCCGATGGGCCGAAGTACGCCAACATAGTGGAAGAGATCTTGAGCCAGAACTACTGCCGCTTTAATAACAGGTTCTATACAGTCAGGAAAGGGGACTTGCGATGGAACCACCGCTGTCACCAATACTGATGGAGATATTCATGAATGATATGGAAAACAAGATATTGAAGGGCAGCAAGTTCAGAAAGTCGATCAAACACTGGGCCAGATATGTAGATGATGTCCTAATTGTGTGGTCAGGCACTGATAGACAGGTGGATCTATTCCTTTCAGAAATGAACGTGATGAATGAGAGCATCAAATTTACAGTGGAAAAAGGTAATGAGACCATCGACTATCTAGACCTTACACTCACACTGGAGAACAATAGGATAGAATACAAAATCTACAGGAAGCCGACGCTTGCTTACACCATCATCCCAAATGACTCCTACCACCACCCTTTCATATATAGCTCGAGACTCGAAATTCTTCTAAGTCCCCCCCCCCCTATTATATATAGCTCGAGACTTGAAATTCTTCCAAGTCCCCCTCCTATCATATATAGCTCGAGACTCGAAATTCTTCTAGGTCCCCCTTATCATATATAGCTCGAGACTCGAAATTCTTCTATGTCCCCCTCCTTTCATATATAGCTCGAACTCGAAATTCTTCTAGGTCCCCCTCCTATCATATATAGCTCGAGACTTGAAATTCTTCTCCCCCTCCTTTCATATATAGCTCGAGACTCGAAATTTTTTCCAAGTCACGTAACCTAACCTAACCTGCGGACGCAGACGCGGACGTTTTCTGCCGGACGCGGACGTTTTCTTAGGATGCAATCTCCTAACAAAATGGATAGTGGGTTCCCCGCTAACAAGGTCAAAGACCACTATGAGACGTGGCTCCACACAGACAACCTTCCAAGAACAGCGTCTGGTAAAATTAAGAAAGCCTCCCTCGATGAAGTGGCTCGATGGATTTCATCTGCATGGGGAGAAATGAGTGCCGATGTGATACAGAGATCATTCAAGAAATGCTGCATTACCAACAACATGGATGGGTCAGAAGATGACTGCTTGTGGGAAGAAGAAGGTGAAGATATTTCCGAAAGTGAATCAGATGAAAGTGATTTTTTTTTCAGAGGAAGACGCGAGCAGCAGCAACGAAGAGTACATTCCTACCTATTTGTACACCTATTAAGAATTATTAATCTATCTGGTATGTAAAATTTCATAAATTACAAGCAATATTTTTGAATTTGATGTATTTCAAGCAATAATTTCAATGCGCGTTATATTCGGAGTTTAATTTTTTTTCTAAAACGACACCTCAAAATCCTTCCTGCGCGTTATATTCGGGTGCGCATTATAATCGGTAAGATATGGTAATAAAGGTGTTCAATGGCTACGATGTAAATGTGGGTCAACCCATGTTGAAGAGAATCAGCAACCAAAGGACAAAGAAAGCTTGAGCTGAGTGTACAAGCTCAGTTGTGAACAGTGCGAGGGCATCTACATCGCTGAGACTGGGAGAAAGTTTGAGATCAGGAAAAAGGAGCACAAAAAGTCGAGGGAGAAAGAAAAATTACGGCTTCCTTAACGAAGTTAAACGAGGAACGCAGGGAACCTGTTTTATGATTCGAATGAGATTTGGTATTGAAAATTCAAGGAAGCCTAGATCATATATAGCTCGAGAGTCGAAATTTTTCTAAGTCCCCCTTCTATCATATATAGCTCGAGAGTCGAAATTTTTCTAAGTTCCCCTCCTATCATATATAGCTCGAGAGTCGAAATTTTTCTAAGTCCCCCTTCTATCATATATAGCTCGAGAGTCGAAATTTTTCTAAGTTCCCCTCCTATCATATATAGCTCGAGAGTCGAAATTTTTCTAAGTCCCCCTTCTATCATATATGGCTCGAGAGTCGAAATTTTTCTAAGTCCCTCTCCTATCATATATGGCTCGAGGGTCGAAATTTTTCTAAGTTTTTCGCTGGACGGCGGACGGCGGACGGCGCACGGCGGACGCCAGATTTCTCAAATAGCCCCCCATAAAACAGGTTCCCTGTTAAAAGGCAAGTCATTGTTTAAAAAAAACTCGCAGCCCACACAGTTAGCTGCTCGGAATTGCCTTCATTAACTCTGTTAATTGAGGCAAACAGGGAACCTGTTTTATGGGAGTAATCATGTGAGTGTCATTTTTTGCTTTTTGTCGTCTCAAGTAGTGTGAACTTTGTTCCTCACCACCTCGAGATCTCTTCTCATTAGGTCAAGTTCTAGCTATTTATTTTTACAGCCTGTGTGGTACCCCCGGTAGGCCTATCCTGTTATCAGTTCGGAGATCTGATGACGTCACGATTTGATGACGTCATAGGCTGATGGCGTCACACGATCTAATGACGTGATCTGGTGACGTTACGATGGAGATCTGTGACGTCACGATCATCGTGCCATCACTATCTGATGACGTCACAGAGCTAGTAAAACCACTAATACAGACCTCCTAGACCTATAGTATAAAGGAAGCCTAAGACCTAGTACAGAGCTAGGACAAACTGCTAGTATAAGCTATTGATAAAGATCTTGTAGGCTTATGGTATGAAGGATGCCTAGACCTAGTATAAAGGAGGCTTGGACCTAGTATACGCCTAGTATAATACGTAGTATAAACCTAGTATAATATACTGCATGAAGCAGAGAGGATAAGTCCCCCTCCTATCACTTCATCAAAATTTTTCTAAGTCTCTTTTTCTTGCCGGACGGCGCCCGGCGTCCGTCATTTTCCTTCAGTTTACCCCCCCCCCCCCCCCATAAAACAAGTTCCCTGTTAAAACACTGTAACGAAGAAAATTACGATGGAGATGGAATATTTGAAGTCATACATGTAGAGAATCGCACAAAGAGAAGAAAACTCTGAGAACAAATGGATAAAGAAAGCCTGCCTCTTGAACAATGTAATAACATTTGACAGCAAAAAATGATTCGGCCTGGTGATTGGAAAAGAGAAGAAGAACAGAACCAACCAATGAGACGGCAGGAATCCAGGTAGCCAATAGAAACGCAACATTTAGGACAATAGATTGAATCAATCACTAAGCAGTATGTTTTAGCCAATAAGAACACAATGTCATATGATTGTAAGAATAAGTTTTTAAGAAGAGAACCAACCACAACACAGCATTGTTATAGCTAATCAGATCACAGTATTATACTATAAAAAACTCATGGTTAAGGCCTTGTTCTCCAGTGGCGATACAACTGATGATGGGATAACACCCGAAAGTACTCTTGTAAAAGCAACTAATAAAGTAGATTTGTACATTTGGAAAACCCTTTTTCAATATTAGTGCTCTACTTACACCTCACTCACTCATTACTCATTATGAGTTCCGATAATTCCATAGAACAGGTTGCAGGTTAAAATTTTGGGTATGTAGTTAGTTTTTCCCGGATACCACACGACGTACGACCAATTTTTCAGAATCAAGAATCATGCTCTGTTGCGATACCATTCAATCAGAAACATAATGACGACGGTACAAAAAATTCAACCCCCTCCTGTGTCGTTTATCCTCACGTACGATATGAACTCAATCTAAGGTAGGAACCAACGGTTGAAGATTATTAATATCCTTCGGCCAAAAGTTGATGGTTAATTTTTCACAGGTTTGCAACTTGTTATTTCATCTTAGGCTCATGAGTTTCTTCCCATTTTTCGAACGACCATCCGGAGTTTTAACAGTATCAGCAAGTTTCCTCCTCTGTCCTCACTATTCCGCCACCGGTGGCTGGAACTTTCATTCAATTGATGCTATATGGGTAAGTACGAATAATATGTGCCACCGGGGTAGAAGAGAAACCGCTTTTCAGCAAAAGCAGTCAGAAGTATAATCAAACGGGTATAAAATAATTTCATTCGGAATACGCTAGGTCTACAAAATATTAAAATTTTAGCGAAAAATTTCGAATACTAACGATGTCGTGGGAGTTCCTGGCTTCGCATACGGAATCTCTGTATTTCTCACCGGAATTCGCGTTCGCGACTTGGTTGGCTGCTCCGGTCTCTACAACAATTCGATAAAATTACGATTACATTAACATTTTATAGAATGGTGCCGATATTTATTGCGGCAAATTTGTCGACGCGTCAGTCGCTCAAAAAGACCGCGTGGCGAAATGCCATCCGTATCGCGAAGTTATCGAAGTATGAAATCATTTCGCGTTATTACATCGCCCGCTAACATAGCCGAAGTGGCGGTCTACGTGGTTCAATAAATGGATATACATCCCCGATGGGATTCATTTCGCTCTTTTTTCCCGCCATCATCTTTCTCTCTCCGAGTCTTTTCTCTGCTCTCCTTGTTTTCTTTATTTTTCTTAAACAGCGGTCGCGGTATCGTAAAGTATACGTTTACGTCGCGTTTACCAAGTCGTAAAGATTTTTCTAAAAAAGTACGTATATTGTTCTACACGAAGAACGCGCGGTAAATTTAAATTTTTCATCCTCTCGTCAGATATTAATATTTTTAGTACAAGCGTCAATATCGGAAAATATGTGAACGTTATATAAAACTGAAAATATACACGATGCAATAAATTGTCGTACACAGTTGATGACAGATGAGTCTCTTCACACATGCTGTACCCGATAAATACAGCGCACATAGTATTCTGCTCGAACCCTAGCTGCGGATGATAATAAAATTTTCTGACTGTACAAGGTATACATAGCGAGGGTATTCACACATGAGAATTGATTCTATTCTATCTATTTTCCCATTCTAGCCATTCGAAGATTCGATTAACGTGGACAACATCATCGACGGGTAGGAAAAGAGGAGAAAACTTGGTTTCATTTATGATACGTATATAAGCACCTTATGTACTGTGACTTTCAAGTTGGTAAGTGGGTCAAGAATATACTCTAAAGGTTTTCGTTGCAGACTATCTTGGAGTACACATGTACACATGATAACTTATTCGCGAGAGAAGTTCTTCCCCAATGTACCTTCAATCCACGTTCAGTTGAAAGTTTCGAATTTCGTTTGATAGTATTCCATCAATTTTCCAGCTCGAGCGTTCGACAGCTATAAGGTGTCGAAATTTTTCTTCGTTTTTCTGAAACGGTTCCCGTCACGGAATTAACGATCTTATATATCCGCAATATTATTAAAATAAATTGGTTTATGTTAAACGCAATCTTATTGTTAATAGCGAGTCATTTTTTTTTTTTTACCTCCGCTTGTCATTTATTTATCATTTTTTCTTATAAAAACTATCAACCGTTAAAGAATCAAACAATTTCATTTGGTTCTGTTCAATGGAATCTCCAAGTCTCTTAGTACAAATAAACAAATTTTGGGATGGAAAATTCTTTATCTTCACCGAAGTTTCTTACTTGTTAGCGAGAATGAACTCGAGAGAAAATACAAGATAGATTCTATTATAAAAATAGGTGCCATAAAACGACTGAAAGACAAGAGAATTTTTTGACATAAAAAAGCTAATTCACTTTTATAAACCGTAAATCTCAAATCGGAATTCACCCACACGATGATTTTCATCGTTCAATAAATGTAGGTGTGACCCTAACTTAAGGGTAATCGCAATAAATTTGCCCTCTTTGAGATGGACCGGAGGCGACGCTGATTTCTTGCCGTCAATTTACAGTGAGAGAAAATTTCTAACCTATAACCAAGTTAAACGATGGGTGGCAGGCAACCTGTTTTATGGGCCACGTTGGATATTGTGACGTCACAAGGCTGACCAATGACGTCACAGGCCCGGACTTTGGATCTACAATAAAAGGGGAATTTTGAAAAACTAATCGATGTCGTCATCGGATTGTGACGTCACAAGGGTAACCTACGACGCCATCAAACTCCGACGTCATAGGCCCGGATTTTGAATCTATCCTATATATAAGATCCATGACGTGGACGCACTTTTTTCTGCCATCATATTTCTCATACTTCCGTTCAACCTACAGAGCTGGAATTTTCTCTGATAACGCTTTACTGTGCGTAGTTTGTGACAAAAATCTGAAACCTTAATATTCTGCAAACGCAGAGCTATAAAACTAAAAAAACTATAAAATTAGGCGTACAACGACTAAATCTAGCTAAAAAAAATACATCACAAAACGAGGATGTCTAAAAGAGTTGTCGAACGAAACCGTCGCTATTATTCCTGCGAAGGGTCGCCTAGTTTTTTTCTTAGGACATTGGAAACTGAGGATTATACAGACGGAAATTGCCGATATAGTCGAGGCTGCATGGGTTAACTACAATCTTCCTACTTTTTTCCTTTTCTTATTCGACATCCAAGACTGGCCTCAAAATAAATCCTCTTTCAAAAGTCAAAGTGAAAAAAAATATATATTGTATGTACATTGTAGACAGCAATCGCTGATGGATACAAAACTTACAATCATCGATCGCGATTGCAAAAAATAATAAATAATAATGTGTTCTGAATTCTCTATTAATTTTGCAATTAATTTAATATTAAAGGCATGTACATGTAAGAAAGAAAAAAAAAAAAAAATTAAATTTCTCCTCCCTCCGATCCTTGATTAGGTACATACTGAAAAGTATTTAATATTGATCGGTTAAAATGCGCTTTATTATAGAAGGAAGTGATTAGATAAGGCCGTAGTGGGATTTAGTAGGGTTTCAAGTGAGGGATTTGGGAGTACTTTGTACACTGAAGTATAAGGGCCATAAATCCTGCGAAAAATACCGAAAAAGAATACTTTTGTTGGTCGGAAACTAAAATCTTGCTCCTGGCAGAGTAGGACAGAATTGACTATAACAGCAAGCGGTTTAAACGAATCCGTTCCTTCAAGTTACGGCTATCCATAATAAAACGTGAAAGACGAATACTCCGACGTGGAGGAAAACATGCAAACCGCAGAAAATTCAAAGACGACGAGCGCTTTCGGTTAAATAACCATCTTCAAGCCTGAAATGAAAGCAACTGACGAACAAAAGAGATGAACGAGGTATTAAGATCGTCCAAACGAGAAATCACGGTGTGAGTCACAAACCAGTTCGATCAGGCCATCTTCCGGAATGTACGAATTGAGTACAGTGATACCGTCAGTGTTGACATGACGAATTATCTCTATATTCTCGAGGGCGATACGCTTACGGTAGGAATTCTCCTTATGGGGGAGCTTTTCGGATCCCTCGCGGAAGCTGTGACCACTGTTTATTAAGTGATCGGCGAAAGCTGACTCCTCTAAGTGTCCCTTCTTCCAAGACTTCAGGTGCTCAGCTACTCTAACTTTCACTTGGCGGCTGGTCTCACCAATATAAAAGCCTCCACAATCCTCACACTCCAACTTATACACACCACTCCTCTCATCGACAGGTATGGGGTCCTTCAGTCTCACAAACAACCTCTTGACTATGGTAGGGTTGTAAAACGCGGTTCTGAAGCCAAACGGGCGAAGGGCCCGACCCAATTGCGAAGAGAACTTCCCCAGGAAAGGGAGACTGATCCATCGCAAACGGCGATCACGGATCGTGTCTCGGGGGAGGGAGGTGGTGGAATCCAGGAGGCTCCTGTAACTTTCCTCCGAACCATCAGGTCAACGTCGACATTGACCCCATTCACTCTAGCCAGGTGTTTTATAGTACGTACTTCTTTCTTAAAAGCAGACTGACTCAACGGAATACGAGTCAGTCTGTGAACTAGGCTATGAAAAGCAGCCATCTTGTGAGCAACAGGACCGAACGAACCACCGTGGACTAAAACATCGGTCGTAGTATCTTTCCTGTAAATTACAAACTTATGGATACCGTCTACTATAGAGATCGATAAATCCAAGAAGTTAATGGAAAATACCCCTATTTCCATAGTAAATTTGATGGAAGGGTACCAGGAATTGAGATACCTCAGAAACTCACCAAGGAGATCTGGGTGACCAGTCCAGGTACATAGAACGTCATCAACGTACCTGTGTCAATAGTGAATATGATTGAGTAACACCTGGTTCGAGGAAAAAAGGTCAAGTTCAAACTTAGACATGAAAACGTCGGAGATAAGAGAGCCTAAAGGTGATCCAATAGGGATCCCTACTTCATCAGGGAACTCGAAAAATTTCCCTTCAAATTTACAGTAGTTGGGGGACCAGCAAGTATTTAGAAGATCGAAGAATTCGTGAAGCTCATTATGAGGAATGTTGACTTTGACAAGTAGCTCACCCATACGCTGGATAATAGCAGCCTTAGGAATATTCGGGAACAAACCAACAACATCAAACGAGCAGATGGTCGTTCCCGGGGGAAGATTTACATCCATGAGGACGTCAGTTAAAGAGGCCGAATTCAAGACCGAATGAGGGGATTCAAAATCAATTCGATTTTTGAACCAATGGTCAAGGAATTTGTCAAGGAGGTAGGTAGGAGAGGAGACGAACGAAACAACGGGTCGCATCGGGGTATTGTTCTTATGCACTATAGGCAGCCCGTACAGGAAGGGGGTGTGGAGTTAGGAACAAGGAGGGCTTTTTTCAAAGCAGGAGTTTTGATAACAGCCTCACTCCTGTTGATGGCACTCCTAACTTCTTTGACGTGCTTGGGAAAGCTGAAATCCTCACTCACTCTCTTTAGCACCACACTGCTGTAGGACTTCATGGACCTTAGAAGAATAGGCCGATCTCTCCATCACTACAACAGCGTTGCCCTTGTCAGCCTTCGTGACGATCAAATCTGCCTCTTTCATCTTCCTCCTTAAACCCTGAATCACTTCTCCCAATTTATTACTCATGCGAGGGAGGGGACGACCGATGTTTTAGTCCATGGTGGTTCGTTCGGTCCTATTGCTCACAAGATGGCTGCTTTTCATAGCCTAGTTCACAGACTGACTCGTATTCCGTTGAGTCAGTCTGCTTTTAAGAAAGAAGTACGTACTATAAAACACCGGACTAGAGTGAATGGGGTCAATGTCGACGTTGACGTGATGGTTCGGAGGAAAGTTACAAGGAGCCTCCTGGATTCCACCACCTCCCTCCCCCGAGACACGATCCGTGATCGCCGTTTGCGATGGATCAGTCTCCCTTTCCTGGGGAAGTTCTCTTCGCAATTGGGTCGGGCCCTTCGCCCGTTTGGCTTCAGACCCGCGTTTTACAACCCTACCACAGTCAAGAGGTTGTTTGTGAGACTGAAGGACCCCATACCTGTCGATGAGAGGAGTGGTGTGTATAAGTTGGAGTGTGAGGATTGTGGAGGCTTTTATATTGGTGATACCAGCCGCCAAATGAAAGTTAGAGTAGCTGAGTACCTGAAGTCTTGGTAAAAGGGACACTTAGGGGAGTCAGCTTTCGCCGATCACTTAATAAACAGTGGCCACAGCTTCCGCGAGGGATCCGAAAAGCTCCTCCATAAGGAGAATTCCTACCGTAAGCGTATCGCCCTCGAGAATGTAGAGATAATTCGTCATCTCAACACTGACGGTATCACTGTACTCAATTCGTACATTCCGGAAGTTGGCCTGATCGAACTGGTTTATGACTCACACCGTGATTTCTCGTTTGGACGATCTTAATACCTCGTTCATCTCTTTTGTTCGTCAGTTGCTTTCATTTCAGGCTTGAAGATGGTTATTTAATCGAAAGCGCTGGTCGTCTTTTAATTTTCTGCGGTTTGCATGTTTTACTCCACGTCGGAGTATTCGTCTTTCACGTTTCACTCTAATGCTCCTAGTCTTCCAAAATCAAAGTCAACCTTGCATATACTTGGTCTCAGTTATTCGTAATGCAATGATAATAATGATAAACACCAATGGATGATCTCGATCTAATTCAGAGACTTCAAAAATTTCTATTCAAGAGAAAAGAAAACGCTGAATTATATTTCCAAAGGCAGCGGAGACTATGACCTAGTTTAAGAACTTCCCCGCACCCGGCTAGAAAAAGTGGTCCTATCTTCCACAGGACTAAATAAATTTTAGAAAAATGTTGACTCGGAAACTACATGAATACGTAAGATAGCAGACCTACTGCCGCTCACTTATCAAAAACGAAAGCGAACTAATTCTGGAGAAACGCTTAGAACTCGAAGATATGAGATTTTTAAGCGGGGCTGTACACATACTCGCCTCGTTAGACCCGGCAAATGGGTCGAGTGCAGGAATTAAGTGAGCCGTAACCCGGGTGTAATTTCACTACTGCCATCTAAGGATAGATTATCAGCGATAAAACTCGAGCTTTAAGCTATTTGACAGTACATTGCAAGTGAAAGACCACGAACGTTCAGAGCTCGAAGTTTCTACATTAGAAAATCACTCTGTACTTTAGAATTGCAGGTATATTTCACTGCATCGCCGTATATGGAATCGTAGCTTTTTCGTTTAAATTCCTCCGGCTGAACCCATTCCGGTAAAGTAGCGGAATGTTCTTTCTCTTCTTCCGCGAGCACTTTTCTCAACACACACACACACTGTATGCGACGATTATACGTTAGCATTATTGTCGTGCGATTTATTTATACAATCATAATTTCGTGATATGTACACAGTATAGTGGCGTACGCATCGTGGAGTTATTAAATTTCATGTCGAAAAGAGCGAGCGGCTGTCATTTAAAATGACACGTACAGTGTTAGGCACACGTTTATCGTATTCGCCCAGAATAAGTTCGTAGTTCCGCTCCATCATTAATGTCCACTTTAACGCGACAAAAGTTTTCGCTCCTGTTGTTGGTTTATTGTAAGTTGTGCGTACGTACGCCGGATTACACTCGCGATAGACCTACCGCACGACACGACGACGGCGGGCGCTTATATGTATTATACTACCGAGCGCGCCAGCTACACAATTCTGATTTTTCGATGCACGATATCGTTTACTAAGTTGTAACTGTCACCCGGGTTCGTTGGTTTCGGACGAAAAAATTTATGCGCCGTAAAGGGTTAAAATAGCAACGATTGCTGAACACAATATACTTGCAGAGAACGAGAAATAGGGAAGCAACAGTAAAAGTGAGAAAATCGATAATTCAGCGTGAATGAAAAAATATGTCCCGCCGTCTCGATTGTCACAGAAGATTCTAATAAACAACGCGTGACAACTGGAACGAAGGAGTATATTTTGGAAAATGTGGATTTTTGAACATTTTTTATAAAAATCTAGTCCTATTCACGGGTGGGCAAACTTTTCGAATCCACGTGCCTCGTCTACAAAAACTGACACTTACTATTGGTCGCGTCTAAAAAGGGACAGTCGCTCAAAATAGGTGCATTAAATTGATGCTCGCGCTTGATCTGGCACAATCGCCCGATAAACGACGAAGTCGATTTACGATTGACAACCTCCGTCGACGAATAATCGACGTCAAAGCGACCGAGAATTCCCTTGGTTCAAAGACTTGGTCAAAATTGCGTCCATATTTAATTGTTGAAATCGATCTCAGGTCAACGTCGGTATCAAATCGATCTCGAATCGACTTCTCAAAATTTGACTGCTCTGTTGTGTCGATTTCAAGTCAATTTGTAGTTCTCTGCAGTAATGTACATTGGTCAATTTTAAATCGATCTCACATCAACATCAATCTTGAGCCGACTTCTCCAAATTCTTCTGACGACCGAAAATCAACTTCTGTGTTGGGTCAATTTCAAGTTAACTTATAATTCTCTGGTTATACACGGTGGTAATTGATATCAATTTTGAGTAAAATTTCCAAATTTCTTATTGACCTGAAAAAATGACTACTATGTAGGGTCAATTTCGAGGCTAGTCAACTTTAAACTGATCTGAAACCAGTCAATTTCAAATCGACTTCTTCAAATTCTTCTTTGACCTGAAATCAACTGCTCCGCTGGGTTAATTTTAAGTCGATTTGTAGTTCTTTGGTAATGTGAAGTCGACCTGAAATCAACGTCGATTTCGTGTCGATTTGTTCAAATTATTTCATAAATTAACAGTCAATTTTCATTTCTGTGGGAATGCATGCCGGGTGATTGTAAATTGACCTCAAATTGATGTCAATCTGGAGTCGATATACAGTCACCCCTTACAAGCATTCTGTGTGTTCTGTAACTTTGCTACTCGCAAACAGAATTTGTAGTCATAATTGTATAACGAAACCCTTGAGCATCTTCATTATGTTCGACCAGTCCAACAATAAACAAACCGACGCAATTTTGACGTTGATTAATTTGAGTCAACAATGGAATGTAAAACCAATTTTCGACTCGATTTTGAAACTCTATCGAATCGTGCACTTGAAATTTTCGAAACTAGGTACTTCGATTGCTTGGCCGACGAGAGACGTATAATCGACCCAAAACTGACGTCGATTCTCAGTCGACATCAATCTGTAAGATCGAGGGTCGACTAAATTTCGACGATGACGATGAGTCGGTGGTAAAAAAGAGTAGTCGATTTTGAGTCGATCATCAGACATTTAAGGTCGACTTGCGGTCGAATTTTTCGGAAAAGCGAGTCAATTTTAATTTCTTAGAGGATATTTTTGAAAACATTAAAAAAAAATATATTATAAAGGAAATTTTTTATATTTAAATTCAAATAAATTGATACAAATTATTCCTACTACATAAATATTTCATTTCTTTATTTTCATAATATGAAAAAAAATAATTTATAGACCTATTAATATTAATTTATATATTAAATATAAATTTTAATTCATAAATTAAATTTAAAAAATTTTATGAAAATAAATAAAATTAATATTATTCAACAATAAATTTATTTTAATAAATTATTACATATTAATTTTTTTTTTATTATCAATATAATAATTATTATTAATGTTCCTACAATCTACGAGTACAGGCGGTTCATCAGGCGGTTAGGCGCTTGTTTTCACAATTGGTAAAAAATGGACTACTGAAATAGAATTATGGGCGTACCTAATCCCGACCAAAATTAATGGCGATTGCACTTTTTAAAATTAGGATATCCCGGGCCGGGAATTTACGGGGAGAGGAGGCAGGATGAAAATATACCACCAAATCTCTGAAAAAGGCTCAAGCGATGCGGTTTGATCATATTTTTTAAGCAATCAAATATTCCCTGCCCCTCAAAATGTACTTATAAATACGCGTCTGCATTCGGAACGGTACAACTTGAACTGTTTTCAATCATCAGTCGTGACTCATGAGTTGCCTTTCTTTTCTTCCTCCGCAGTTGAAATTTTTTATAGTGTTGAAAGTACCCTTTCTCTAAGTAACTATCGTCTTGGAGAAATATACTCGCAAATACTAGAACCGCCCCTAGTATTTGTGTTCTTTACTCTTTGCGAGTATATTTCTCTATGACGGATGACCGTAAAATTAAAAAACGCATTGATTCTAACTATCGTCTTTTATTTTGACATCACGCTCTTATTTTTGTTAATCCCTTCTCTCTCAAGACTATACTAAAAATCATTCCCTGATAACTTTACATTCTCCCACTTATATAATGTCATGCCCCCAAAGTAATATTCTTTTCACCTCCCTCCAACCCCACGCACTGATGACGTCACTTTTTTCTTCAACTCGTGGTTTTTCTTGACATTCAATGAACTAAGCTTGAACCCGGTTCACAGGGAGAGAGATTTGAAGAGTCTTAACCTAAAAACCTCCTTTGAGCTTGGTTTTTGACGCCCAGAGTAGCAATTTATCTCAAAACTCCATAATTATAGTTGAAGGTTTAGAACTCAACTTCCTTTGGTCTCACCTGTACAGAGGCAAATAGCTCCGTTCAAATCTCCCTTTACAAAGGGTCCGAACGCAAAATTTTTTCGTGTCCTTGCAGTAGGATTTTCGCGTCTTTCCCGGGTTCGCTCAAGTGTAGGGAGAAGTTTTCTCATGGCAATCTGACAACAGAAAAAGTATGATTGGTCTTCTATTGGTATAACATCAGCGAGCATTTTCGCATATTCTATTGCTTTGATCAAACGCGGAGCGGTTGCCGTTTTCTCCCCGCGAGCTCACAACAGAAAAACTCTTTTCGCTATCATTCGCTTCCATGGGCGTGGCATAACAAGAATTTTCATAAATTTCCCCTCTCATTCAAATTCCGGGTCAAAGTTGTGCACTCACCACCGACTGACAACAGATGCTCCCCTGCTTCGACTGAACGCGGGGCGATCACCGTTCTCTCACGGCGGACTCGCAACTGAAAAACTCTTATCGCTATCATTCCCTTCCATCCGCATAACATGAGTAGATTTTCTCGATTTTCTATAATTTCCAGTCGACCGTTCCAGCGACTGGAGAATTTGTTGACTATTTTTTTTTTAACCCGACGGATATGTTTACATAAAAATGGACCTAGGTAATAATTAATGAATGACATATCAAAACTCACGGTTCTCTGGGTAGTGGATCTTCTGGACTATTTGTAATTTTCAGAAGGTTCCAGTGGCTGGAGAATTTTTTGACTATTTGTGGAGGTATCTGTAAAAAGGGCCTCCGTTCCATAAGAAATACATTGAACGGAGGCCCTTTTTACAGATACCTCCTCATTTTTTTCAAACTCGGTGGACGTGTTTACACTATAATCGACCTAATTGATGAACGAAATACCGAAACTCATGGTCCTCGAGAGTGAAAAAGTGGATTATCTCGATTTTTTGTCATCTCCAGGACGTTCCAGCGTTTGCAGAATTTTTGGACCATTTTTTTCAAACTCGGCGGACATTTTTTCGTAAGAACTGACCTATTTGATGAATGAAATACCAAAGTTCACTGTCCTCCAGGGTGAAAAAGTGGATTTTATCGATTGTTTGTCACCTCCAGAACGTTCTAGCGAATGGAGAATTTTTTGACCTTTTCTTTCGAACACGGCGGATGTGTTTACATGCGAATCGACCTAATTGATGAACAGAATACTAAAACTCACGGTCCTCCAGGGTGAAAAAGTGAATTTTTTGGATTATTTGTCATTTCCAAAACGTTCCAGCGCCTGGAGAATTTTTTGACTTTTTTTTTAAATTCGGCGGACATGTTTACTTAAGAATTGACGTAATTGATGAATGAAATATAAAAAATCGCAGTTTTCCAGGTTGAAAAAGTGGATTTTCTCACTTCTCTACTATTTTCAGACTGTTCCAGCGACTGGAGAATTTTTCAACTATTTTTCTCAATCTAACGTACTCCACCTAATTGGTGGACGTGTTTACATAAAAATTGACCAAACCGATAAACGAAATACTGAAAATATATTTTTGGTCTATCTACATTCCCGTTTCATCCCACGGAGGAGTGCGTATTTTTCAGCTCGAACATTGACTATTGATTCCCCGCGGTCTATTGGGGTAGCAGTCATGGTTCACCCCGCTATTCATAGAAAAATCACAGAAATTCATTAAATATTGATTTTTTTGGGAATGTTGCACCTCACCGAGAACTATGGTACTCATGTATGTTATAGTAGAGGGTACGGCGCTTCAAATGAATGATTTTCCCAGGTTCCTCCCCCCCCCCCCGATTTTTTCTTTTATTCGAGTTTGAAGTTTTGTTATCGCTAGAAACTAGGGGAAATATGAATCATTTTTTTTGAAAAAAATACCATGGATGAACGTTCACATATACTAAAATGTCCCCAAGCTTCATCGCTGTGCGATCATTATTGCCTGAGATAGATCCATTTGGATTGTAGGTCTAAAAATGACTCTGCAGCCCATGTGGGTGGGCGGATGGGTCCAATTTTTTGGATTTCGAGTTTTCTCATTGGGGACAACATTTTGACGAACATTTGAAACATTTTCCGACCAAGGCCATTTCCCCCCCTTACCCGCCTAGAGCCTTTAATTGCAATTTGGGGTGGAATGAAAGAGAATGTTGTGAACTGGGATTAGAGGAAGTTGTAACACAGAGGTGTGAGAAACTCTGATTTACATGTATATTTCGCGAATGCAATAAAGAGTAATATACGGATGAACGTCACGAATAGGAATTACTCTTCATAAATTTCTGTACATCTTGTTGAACACGCCATCATTGGAAAAATGTTCTCCTAAAAGCGATGTTTACGCATTGAAAAATGAAGATTACGCTCCCTTTTTAAAACTCCTATCGTTTCGATGGAATAAAAACGCTTATTCTTCTCTTATAGGCTTACACGCGATAAAATTATGGCACTTAGTCAACGACGACGAGGGCGCACGACGTCACCTTCTCGCTAGAACGCCACCTGTTCAACATTTCGCGCATTTGAAATTGCAACCGTCTGAACAATTTATAAACTCAAGTGATAGCTTCTTGGCTACAGCTGGCTGTCATCATGGGAAATTATTGTAATGCATCTTCCTAATTACCGAAAATGATTGAGAAATGAATATTTATACTCGTAATTTGCGGGAATTCTTTGCACGATTTTGAAAACGCCAACGACTATTGCCGGTCACGTTAGAAGGCGGTAAAATTTTTATTACGGATTCGCCCCAGATTTAAGTCGTATGCAAATGCGTACCCGTTCAATTCAAAAAGAATATCGTATATCCTTAATATACTAGTACGCCCGCGCCATCGGCGCGATATATTTATGAAGTTCATTATATCTTGTTAATAATACCAGCCTGAGCGTATCTATGGATTTCGAAAGTTTTTGTCCATTAAGTTCTTTACCCTGTAGTTAAACTTTGCCAACCTAAAACACTTTCAAATAGATGAAAGCCTTTTTCAATTACGTTGACTAAACAAGACGATGTTGGTAAAACAAAAGGTAAAATATGACCTTTGTAGGAGAGTGATATAAACTTGGCGTCTAATTCTGAGCAATGTACATCGAGCTCGTCCGGCGAGGAGATAATTGTTGATATGGCAGAAAAGCACGCCTCTTAAATGGCAGTCTATGTACACTATAGAAGATCCGTTTTGTCTTAGTTCGCCAGAGTAAATTTTCAATTAATTAGCGAAAGAAAAATGAGGGAACGCGATTTATCGAGGCGAAGTAAACATCTGTTCGGAGCAGAAGTAATTATATAACGTTAAAAACAATAAGAATTTCTGCGTCTGACTGTAAACACTAAAAGCCTCTTTTGTGTTGATGATCTATCGTTAAGGAGGAGACCTTTCGAAAGATTTCAATCGGAATGTGGTATTTAAAGGAGGGCATCCTTTAAGTTTTCTCGAAAACTGTAGCCGCAAATTCGAATGAGAAATAGCGAATTTTTACTGACTCATCGCCGAAATAACCGAACAAGAAAAGTGGAGTCTCCATCCCACAACTACACTCACATCCTATCACCTTCTGCTCAGTATACATCCCCCCTTCACACAACACAAACTTTTTTGATATAGCCGACCTCATCCAATCCCTCCCTCCCCCTTATGTAATTGGGGGGGACTTTAACGCTCACAGTTTCACCTGGGGTCTTATCTCCAGTACATTTCGTACAAATTCACGCGGCAACATATTAGACAACCTACTCACCTCTAACAACGATCTAACTCTTCTCAACATTCCCGGGATCCCTACTCACCTTAACTCTACTTCTGGCTCCCTTTCAGCAATTGACCTCTGCTTATCCCTCTCACCCAAACTCACATGGTCTACCCACCCCGATTTATGCGACAGCGACCACTTCCCAATTTTAATTCAATCACAATCTCTATCCAATGAAAATTTCTCAACTCCCTCTCGCTGGCTTATTAACAAAGCAAACTGGGATCTCTTTTACGACCTTACTTCAAATACCTCCTCCCTCCCAGACCCCTCCAACTGTTCCACAGCCCTACAAACTTTCACAAAATTCATTACCGACTCCGCAGAATCTTCCATACCGCGCTCTTCAGGAAAAAAGAAACCAAATCAAGTTCCATGGTGGTCAAATGAGGTCCAACTAGCCATCAAAAACCGCAAAAAAGCCCTCCGCACGTACAACTCCACTCGCACCCAATCCGACTTGATCCTATACAAAAAAGCCCCCGCGAAAGCGAGAGTCCTGGTCCGTTCCGGTAAGAAACAGTCCTGGAGTACATTTGTAGCGGGGTTGAACCATCCTGTGTCTATCTCCACCATGTGGAGAAATATTAAAAAACTCACGGGTAATGGTTCTTTTCGTTCTATCAGCCAACTAAAAACAGATCACTCAATAACCTCAGACCCTCTACTCATCTCCGAAATCCTAGCTAAACATTATACCTCAGTATCCTCCAACACTAACTACGACTCCGACTTTTTAGAATACAAACTCCAACAAGAAAAATTTGATATATCTTTTGATCCTCCTTCAAATGAACCTCTTCCATACAACCTCCCCATCTCCGAAAACGAACTATCGAATACTATAAATAAAAATCTGAGAAACGCCTCCCCCGGACTTGACAACATTCACGCGGCCATGATAAAGAATCTCCATCCAAACTCGCTCACTTATCTCCTTTCTTTATTCAACTCTATTTTTTCACAAAACATCTATCCTGTCTTCTGGAAAACAGTCATCATTCTCCCCATATTGAAACCTGGCTCGGACCCTCTCCTCCCTGCCTCATATCGCCCCATAGCTCTTTCTAGCGTTCTTGGCAAATTATTTCAAAAAATTCTGAACAAAAGACTCTTGTGGTATCTAGAATCCAATAACATCCTCTCTCCCTTCCAATATGGCTTCAGAAAAGGTCGAAACACTATACAACCCCTTTATGATCTCCAATCTCAAATCAACGATGTCACCAATAACAAATCCTCCCTACACTCTATCTTCTTTGATCTCCAAGAGGCCTTTCCCCGGGTATGGAGACACCTCATCTCTACCGAACTTTACGAAATTGGTCTCCGAGGCCACCTCCCTAACATCCTACAAACTTTTCTCAACGACAGAACCCTTCTAGTAAGAATCAATAACATAACCTCCCCTCCCCTTCCGGTCCAAAATGGAGTCCCTCAAGGAGAAGTCTTCAGTGTCTTACTTTTTCTAATAGCAATAAATGATATCACCAAATGTGTAAACCCCCCCCCCCCTCACCCAGCGTCTTTTCGCTGATGACTATAACATCACTATCCGTTCAGCAAATCCACAAAGAGCCCACAGACTCCTACAGGATACCCTTAACTCAATCACTACATGGACATCAAAAAGAGGATTCAGATTTTCTTCCTCGAAAACCTACTCAGTTATTTTCAAAAAAAGAAATCCTATCCCCTCCTTACCTCCTCTAATTCTACAAAACTTCCAAATCCCATCTCGTAACTACGGCAAACTTCTCGGCTTACATTTTGACCAAAAACTTACCTGGGCCCCCCACATTAAAACCCTCAAAGCCAAATGCACACGCGCTCTAAACATAATAAAATACATATCTCACCCATCTAAAGGCTGCAACAGAAAGTTACTCCTTCTTCTATACAAAAGTCTTATTCGCTCAAAATTAGATTATGGTTCCCCGATCTACAACACAGCAAAAAAAACCGTCCTTGCCTTACTCGACCCCATCCAGACATCTTCTCTCAGGATTGCCCTGGGAGCTTATCGCACCAGCCCCAAACTTAGCCTATGTGCAGAAGCCCCAGATCCTCCCCTTCACTTTCGAAGGCTCATCCTAACCTCCAACTTTTTATCCTCTGTAGCACAATTCCCACAACTTCCAATCTTTAAACGAATCTTTCACCACAATCACAACCAATCCTCCACCAAACATATTCGCCTTCAATTCAATCATCTGATCAACAAACCGTTCATAGCACATCCCCTAGAACCCATATACACAACCTTCCCCCCTTGGACTTTCCCTCAACCTAAAATACGCCTAGATCTCACAGAAATCCCAAAATCTGACAAACCTGGTTTTACCCAACATATCAACCAACTACTTCAAGAATACCCTGACCATTCACTTTGCCTCACCGATGGGTCGAAAACATCTACTAAAGCAGCTTACGCATATTCCATCGACGGGGAAATATATTCTCATCGCATCCGAAATATAGCCTCTATTTCTACAGCCGAACTGATGGCCATTTTTTCCTGCCTTTCCCACCTCTCTCAACTACCCCCAAACGGTAAATTCATTATTCTCACTGACTCACTTTCTTCACTCCACTCCCTTACAGACGCATACAACTCTAACCCTATAATCTAACGCATCTTCCTCACACTACACACTTTAGAAACAATCAACACTCAAATTATCTTCATATGGATCCCTGGACACACCAATTTCCCCGACCACGACGCAGTTGATCAAGCTGCTAAACAAGCTACCTCCCTCAGTCAAATAACTGATAATTCACCCCTACCAACCCTAGATTACAAAAATTACTATCGTTCTCTCATCACACAATCATGGAACACTCTTTGGGAAAATCAAACAAATAATAAACTTCTCAGTATCAAAAAAACCCCGGTTCCTTGGGTATCCTCCATTCAAAACACAAGAAGAGAAGAAGTAATTCTCTCTCGTCTCAGAATTGGTCACACAAAAATTACTCACGCCCACCTCATCAGTCCCTACATCCTAACCCCTCCCTCATGTCCCCACTGTCAAAAAGACAAATTAACAGTGGAACACTTTTTTTCATGCCCCAGACTTTTTCCCCTTCGCTCTTCTTCGGATACCCCCTCTTCACTCACCCACGCACTCAAAAACAACCAGGACATCATTTCGAATACCCTACATTACCTAAGACAAACTGACTTTTACGCTCACATCTGAACACGTACATCGACTATACCTCTACAACCTTCTACATACACACATTGTAAACTTTTACACACCATTACCTGAAGCAGTTACACTCGACATTATATTCCATCCTCTTATCCTTCCTCACTTTCCGTTACTCTACCAACTTCCTTAAAACCTCCCTTTCTCATGTGTTATTTATAATATTCATAACTTTTGTAACGCCGAGCCAACAGCCCTCGTGAAGCTCTAGTGCTCGTAAAAATAAAAAAAAATAAAAAAAAAAAAAAAAGAAAAGTGGATGAAACAAATATCAAATATCCTTTTCTCTTGTGTTCCTGTTTAAATTACTTGAAATTATTTAACAAAATTTCACTCAACTCCTACTTAGGACAAAACGTGCGAACATGAGATCCCTTCCATTGAGGTGAGCATCTGATGAATCAAATCGACGTCACGTCATATTGACTCATCGTTTTGACCAGAAATAAACTCAGAATCTACGAGTTCATCAAGCACTGCAAAAAGGGGAGACGGGTGACAGATGAGTCAAAATGGGTCGCTTCGAGTGATAAATTTGAAATGAAGTCGATAAGAGTCGAGTTAGTGTCAAAGTCGGCGTGCGTTAATTTGAAGTTTGTATTGAGGATTTCGACATGAATTTGTGGTCGATTCGAAGTCCTCTACCTTGTTTTAGAAGTTTTAGATATCGACGACGACGTTAGCAAATTATTTGAAGTCCATCAAGCATGTGAAGAGGTTGAATTAAAATCGACAACAGATTGACGTAACTCATCAATTGAAATCTGGTCAACAAATCTAATCTTATGACGTTTCCATATCGACATCGGCGTATAGTTGATTTCAAACGTAGAATCGAGAATTCCGATATCAATCTGAGGTCGATTCAAAGTCAGAGCTGTTTATCGATGCAATAGACTAGAGCAGTCAATTTCATCAGGTCGATAAAAAATTTGAGAGAACGCTTCGAAATCATCTTGAAATGAACGTGCGACAAATGAGTTGAAATGGAGTCGACCTTAATTCATACGATTGATCGACGCAATTTCGACCAGAATTAGGAGGGAAGTCTATCATTATTGAATTTTGACTCGATTTCTTGCGACGGCTGTATGTAACACAGAATTGACCACAAATGGATGATCGACATGATTCATGAAGCTATTTTATGAAAGTGTATTTCGATGTCGATTATCGATTTTTGTTTTAGGGCTGTAGCAAGCATCAATTACTGGACTTAATTTCAAGCCCCGATCCTCTATGTAGAGGACTTGGAAAAAGTTTGAGCTACGAACCTCTAAGTATGAGAAACTTAGGACAGTTCTGAGTTGTGAACCACTAGAGAGGCTCAAAAATTTCAAGCTATAAAATTATTAACTAGGAGTCTGCTCGGAGGAGAATTTTAGGGAAAGACTCTTTATGTTCAGGCTAATTTCAAGCTCTGAAGGTGTCCGTAACCAATTTTTTTGACATTTTTCGGTCTCTTGAATACTTGTCGGTCCCCTAACTATTGTAAATTCGAGGGGAAATGTTTCGAGTTCCTTGATGAAGTAGGTATTCCCTATTGGATCACCTTTAGGTTCTCTCATCTCCAAAATTTTCATGTCCAAGTATGAACTTGACCTCTTTTCCTCGAACCATGTGTTTCTTAATCACATTTACTATTGGCACACCGTTGATGACGTTCTACGCACGTGGACTGGTCCTCCAGATCTCCTTGGTGCGTTTTTAAGGTATCTCAATTCCTGGTACCCTTCCATAATAAAAATTTACTTCGCAAATAAGGGGATCTTCCATCAAATTTTTGAATTTATCTATCTCTGTAATAGACGGTATCCATAAGTTTGGAATATACAGGAAAGATACTACGACCGATGTTTTAGTCCACGGAGCGTCATTCTGTCCTGTTGCTCATAAGATAGCGGCTTTTAATAGCCTAGTTCACAGACTGACTCGTATTCCTTTGAGTCAGTCTGCCTTCAAGAAAGAGTTACTGACAATAAGACACCTGGCCAGAGTGAATAGGGTCAATGTCGAAGTTGACGTGATGGTTCGGACGAAACTTCTTGATTCCATCACACCCCTCCCCATGATACGATCCTTGATCGTCGTATGCGTTGGATCAGTCTCCCTATCCTGTGGAAGTTCTCCCTCCAATTGGGTCGGGCCCTCCGCCTGTTTGGTTTCAGACCAGCTTTTTACAACCCTACCACTGTTAAAGGGTTGTTTGTGAGGCTGAAGGACCCCATACCCGTTGATGAGAGGAGCGGTGTTTATAAGATGGAGTGCAGGGATCGTAGAGGCTTCTATATTGGTGAGACCATCCGCCAGATGAAGGTGAGAGTAGCTGAGCACCTGAAGTCTTGGAATAAGGGACACTTGGAGGGAGTCAGCTTTTGCTGACCATTTAATAAATAGCGGCCACAGTTTCCGTGAGAGATCGGAAAGGCTCCTCCATAAGAACCTACCGTAAACGTATCGCCCTCGAGCACATAGAGATAATGCGTCACCTCAACACTGATGGTATTACTGTACTTGACTCGTACATACTAACCGAAAGCGCTCGACGTTTTAATTTTTCTGCAGTTTTTGTATCTTTTACTGTCCCTTTTGAGTGCCTTTTTTTTCAATTAAGGTGACGGTATCCTCGAAGGTACGAGCCATCTTTTTGAGGAGAGAACGAAGGATACGAAGGCACGTAACGGAAAACACACCCGAAACAAAGTTCGAACTACCGATTATTAGGAAGAGAGGAACGCACAGAATTTAATAATAAATGATATATTAAAGATCGGTCGAAAATAATTTTTTTTTTTTTTTTTTTTTTTTTTTAGAAAGAAAAAGAATCGTCGAAACTGAATTTGGAGAAAAAGGCCGTCAGAATTAAGTAAATTTTACGTTAAAAACTACGTTAAAACAAAGAGAAAAGTCGAAAAAAGTCGAAAAAGTACAAGGACAATAATATTTAATAACGAAAATAATTTTGCTACTATAGGAGAGGGACTTGTAAAAATTTTAGCCTCCGAACCTGTGACGTCACGATCTAACGACGTCGTCCGACCCGGTAACATCACGATCCGATGACGTCATTTTCGCCGGACGATACAGGACTTACGGCACAAATTTTTCGAAGCCCGCCCCCTCCCCATAGAACAGGTTCTCTGTCAAAAAGGTCTCAAACTTCAACCACCTCTCAGAAATTTTGGTATAACTACGCCACTGCGGGGATTCAAGGCAATGGGGGCGTCTGGTCACGGAACAAATGAAACTCATCTTTGTCATAAATACATTCAGTGAAGGAATTACCAGTAGTAAATGGGGCGGCCTAAGCCGAATAACTGGCAAACTCTGACGTCACTGGGCTACTTCAGTACACCATGGCGTTTGAGGACATGTCCTGAAAAGCCATTGGGCTACTTGAATACACTGTAATGACGTCATTTTTTGCCTGTTTTTCGTACTAGGCAGCCCCGCTGCATTGAACGCGAACAACACACTACACGTTTGTTTGAAATACTTTATTATAATGAACAGTTATTTATGTTTTGTATATTTACGATTGTGTTTTACTCGTGGTAGAATAATAATGATAGTGTGTGGACTAAAATTTAGTACGTTGTAATTCCGGTTCGTAGAATGTGCTTTTGATACGTTGATCGTTGATATTTTTCAGAACGTATGTAGGTGGTTGCGTATATCTTACACCGCTGATAATAAATACTTGTCGACTCCAGTTTGTGTACTCGTATTTGTTTTGAAATTTATGTTTTTTCAACGAATGTTGCGTTTGATCTTTGATAGAGGAAGAATTGGCTTTGAAGGTTGATATACGTACACGATCTCCAACTTTAAATTTAGGTTTAATAAAACGAAAATTGCAAGGTACAATTCCATTGTACGATTGTTGGTAAATTTTTTTTTCGTTTTCTTTTTTCGACGCCTCCAACGGTGTTGTTTTAATTGTTCTGTGAACGTCTTCTTCGTTATACTGTTTCACAATGGAGGGTAATAAGTTGACCCAATGTTTATTTCGATTTACCATACGAAATTTTTCGTTTACAGTTCTGATAACACGTTCGGCGATACATGATTTCTCTTTATTAAGCGTATGATACAATTTGATATTATATTTTTCGAGAACACTTCTCGTTTCCCTCGATATGAATTCCGTTCCACGGTCAGTCCACAAAAATTTCGGCTTTCTTTTTGAGGTTTTAATTACTTTCTCCAGCTCGCGGCTTGTTTCTATACCGGATTTATTTTTCAATGGAAGTAACCATAAAAATTTGGAAAAACAATCTATCAAAACTAAAATATACCGGAATTTGGCGTAGTTGACGGGAGATTTTTTTTTGGTCGTTCCTTTACGCGGTCTTCCTCTACGTTCAATTCTAAGGTTTTCTTCAGAAAATTTCATCATGTGCATTGTATCGGCAGCCCATATTTCGTCTATATGTTGTACAACGATCGAACGTCTCGGGAATTTATTAACTACACGTCGATATAATTCTCTCGCCAACTCGGTCATTCTTCTTCTTCTTTCCTACTTCTTTGTTTATTCTTCTTCTTCTTTTTTTCTCTTTTTTGTCGTCTTCGTCGAACGTCTATGTTTCTGTTTCGGTGATGAAGAAAAAAAGAACAACAGTTATTACTACAATGAGTATTTCGCGAGATTATTAGTATAAGAAACTTTAGAAATATTGTTGTGGCTATACTGATACAATTTCCATCGGAAGAATCGCAGGTATTTAAAGAACAGGTAGAGCTATCCTCGGATTCAGTCGTACGATTGTCTTCTTTCGTAGACGATTGCATGGTATCGCGTTCTTCTCGCATTTTTATTTATTTGTTTTCTTACTTTCCTCCGTATGTATAAACCAAACAAAAAAACAAAAAATGGTTTCTCAAGAAAACGTCGTTTCTTTTTTGATTACTATACCAATTGAACACATCCCCCATACGTTATGGCAAGCCTAAGGCTGGGCAGTGAACTACATCACTGCCCAGCTTGGTTTCACACCAGGAAAGGGGCGAAGAGAAATTTGGCACGACTGGCGTACAGATACACGATGTATCATAGGAACCCGCGACAACTAAGGAGAGATGGAGGGGTTGCGCTATTCCCGCCACCCGGTAGGCGTGTGGATTATTGTTTAATGGAGAAGGTGGCGAGAGTCACTTATCAACCACCGCCACCACCGCCGCCATTTACACCCATTTCCGTACCACCGTCGTCGTCTTTCTTCACTTATGGACCACCACCACCGCCGCCATTGGTTACGCCAACGCCGCCACCGTCGTCGTCGTACTTCAATACTTCCGCGGGACCATCGTCATGTACCTGCCAAGCACCTGACGGCCAAGCTGCCATGCAGCCTGTGGAGCAGGCAGCCTGGCAGACTGTGGAGCAGGCAGCCTGGCAGCCTGACACTCGACCGTCAGAGGAGGCTGCAGTCGCAGCGTCCGGACCCCTCCCCCTCCAGTTGGAGGGGGAGGGGTCCGGACGCTGCGACTGCAGCCTCCTCTGACGGTCGAGTGTCAGGCTGCCAGGCTGCCTGCTCCACAGTCTGCCAGGCTGCCTGCTCCACAGGCTGCATGGCAGCTTGGCCGTCAGGTGCTTGGCAGGTACATGACGATGGTCCCGCGGAAGTATTGAAGTACGACGACGACGGTGGCGGCGTTGGCGTAACCAATGGCGGCGGTGGTGGTGGTCCATAAGTGAAGAAAGACGACGACGGTGGTACGGAAATGGGTGTAAATGGCGGCGGTGGTGGCGGTGGTTGATAAGTGACTCTCGCCACCTTCTCCATTAAACAATAATCCACACGCCTACCGGGTGGCGGGAATAGCGCAACCCCTCCATCTCTCCTTAGTTGTCGCGGGTTCCTATGATACATCGTGTATCTGTACGCCAGTCGTGCCAAATTTCTCTTCGCCCCTTTCCTGGTGTGAAACCAAGCTGGGCAGTGATGTAGTTCACTGCCCAGCCTTAGGCTTGCCATAACGTATGGGGGATGTGTTCAATTGGTATAGTAATCAAAAAAGAAACGACGTTTTCTTGAGAAACCATTTTTTGTTTTTTTGTTTGGTTTATACATACGGAGGAAAGTAAGAAAACAAATAAATAAAAATGCGAGAAGAACGCGATACCATGCAATCGTCTACGAAAGAAGACAATCGTACGACTGAATCCGAGGATAGCTCTACCTGTTCTTTAAATACCTGCGATTCTTCCGATGGAAATTGTATCAGTATAGCCACAACAATATTTCTAAAGTTTCTTATACTAATAATCTCGCGAAATACTCATTGTAGTAATAACTGTTGTTCTTTTTTTCTTCATCACCGAAACAGAAACATAGACGTTCGACGAAGACGACAAAAAAGAGAAAAAAAGAAGAAGAAGAATAAACAAAGAAGTAGGAAAGAAGAAGAAGAATGACCGAGTTGGCGAGAGAATTATATCGACGTGTAGTTAATAAATTCCCGAGACGTTCGATCGTTGTACAACATATAGACGAAATATGGGCTGCCGATACAATGCACATGATGAAATTTTCTGAAGAAAACCTTAGAATTGAACGTAGAGGAAGACCGCGTAAAGGAACGACCAAAAAAAAATCTCCCGTCAACTACGCCAAATTCCGGTATATTTTAGTTTTGATAGATTGTTTTTCCAAATTTTTATGGTTACTTCCATTGAAAAATAAATCCGGTATAGAAACAAGCCGCGAGCTGGAGAAAGTAATTAAAACCTCAAAAAGAAAGCCGAAATTTTTGTGGACTGACCGTGGAACGGAATTCATATCGAGGGAAACGAGAAGTGTTCTCGAAAAATATAATATCAAATTGTATCATACGCTTAATAAAGAGAAATCATGTATCGCCGAACGTGTTATCAGAACTGTAAACGAAAAATTTCGTATATTATTCGAGGTAAATCGAAATAAACATTGGGTCAACTTATTACCCTCCATTGTGAAACAGTATAACGAAGAAGACGTTCACAGAACAATTAAAACAACACCGTTGGAGGCGTCGAAAAAAGAAAACGAAAAAAAATTTACCAACAATCGTACAATGGAATTGTACCTTGCAATTTTCGTTTTATTAAACCTAAATTTAAAGTTGGAGATCGTGTACGTATATCAACCTTCAAAGCCAATTCTTCCTCTATCAAAGATCAAACGCAACATTCGTTGAAAAAACATAAATTTCAAAACAAATACGAGTACACAAACTGGAGTCGACAAGTATTTATTATCAGCGGTGTAAGATATACGCAACCACCTACATACGTTCTGAAAAATATCAACGATCAACGTATCAAAAGCACATTCTACGAACCGGAATTACAACGTACTAAATTTTAGTCCACACACTATCATTATTATTCTACCACGAGTAAAACACAATCGTAAATATACAAAACATAAATAACTGTTCATTATAATAAAGTATTTCAAACAAACGTGTAGTGTGTTGTTCGCGTTCAATGCAGCGGGGCTGCCTAGTACGAAAAACAGGCAAAAAATGACGTCATTACAGTGTATTCAAGTAGCCCAATGGCTTTTCAGGACATGTCCTCAAACGCCATGGTGTACTGAAGTAGCCCAGTGACGTCAGAGTTTGCCAGTTATTCGGCTTAGGCCGCCCCATTTACTACTATTACCAATAAGTCGAAATGGAATCAGAAAGTAGATGTGGAGTTAGTTTCATAGGAACTCTATCAATTACACGGATTGATATAATTTTTCTAGCGAAATAGGACGAGGAATAATTGCATTCATGGAATTCCTTCGGGATACTTCATACACCTACACACTTTATAGGCCTTATTTCACAGGTGGGACTCTCATCTCTGGTTATTCTTTAATAAAAGTGTTCACTCGATTGAAAACTAATCCGAGTATACGATCGCTGCCTTTCGCACTCAAAGGCGAGACGAGTACAAGTTTGTTGAAACTGTTGCATACTTCGAAACGATGAAGGGATAAGATTTCGCCGTCTCAAACACCTACTCAATATTATACAACTGTAATCGTATTCCCAGTTTTTGACGGCTACTGTAACGAATATTAATGTTTCCGCGATTCTATTCATCTGAATAGTTCGAAAATACGATAAAATAATGTGGAAAAATACGAAAATAAATTGAAAATAGGTATAATTTCAGTCCAATAGAAAAGGACACGTACCACTTGACAACAATAATTCCAATTTCAGAGGATAGATTAGGTACAGCCGACAACTTTTTTTCTTCTTTTCTTTGAAGATATGTCAGCTTGTTTGTTGTACGCTGCACAATATCACCTCTTTTTTCTTAAAGGATACGAGTTCCCTGGATCGAGAGTACACCGGTCTTTGTACCACTTGATCCGAAAGTAATATTAAAAAAAGGAAAGCAAGGAAGGAAAAGAAATTTACGTAATCCTTATTTTGCAATTTCTCCTTCCAGGCAATGCGGATGACACGCGAGAAACGAGCACCCGACAATATTACGAAATAACGAGAAGAAACAACGAAAAAATAAATCCTGTACAACAACGCAGGTACGTGAATATTATTACTGGTGGCACTTGTCTCTTGACAATTTTCTAATGCGTGTGTAACCGAAATTCCGCTCTTTTCACTTTCCTTGACGTCATCAAATAGGTACGCTACAAAGTATTATCCCGATATGAGTCAAGCCTATACATATACGTGGTCAGTATTCACGATTTCGTTCAAAAAAAAGTAAATATGAAGGGTCAACTATGGCAAGCTTTGTACTCGTATAGCCAGTATTTTTTTGTATAATCGATGAACGATAATCAACTTCGCGTGTTAGTTCGTACATGCGATCCTCGGAGAATTTCTCTATCAACAGGAATGTAACGATTTTTTCCCCCTTTCTATAACCAAAAGCTCTTTTACTTAAAGGATTCAAAAGTGAATAGAAAAATGACGTTATCTCAAGAAGAAAACTAGACCAAATCGGCTTTCTTATAAGCCGAAGAATTCCATATAGTCTACGACAAACATTATCTCTATGGCCAGTAGTACCAGGATGACGTACAGTCCTAGTGGGACATGGACTAAAGAAAATAGCAAGCTGAAAAAAATAACGAATATTTTGAAATTCTCATATTTTATACTCCAAACTTACGAAAGAGAAAAATATGGTCAGAAAAAGATTGTTACAGTAAAAACGCCTAATGCAACTGAACGAGAAGGACGGCGAAAATATTTTCTCTTTCAATACGTATAACCACAGGAAGGAGGTGGACATTTTCAGAAGAGATTGTGGAAAAAAAGACAAGAAAAAAATTATTTCACTTCATTTAGGACTCAGTGGCCTGGGGTGCCGCGAGTTGGACGTGAAAATAAGTTATGAATGAGCCGAAAATATGAATGAGACCGACATACAAAAGTACTGACAGAAATAGAAACTATTGTAGAGCGGAAACAGAGGAAAACTAATTGAAACATTATACCTTACATACATATACAACGCATGTATTCGTCTTCACTACTTTCCAAAAAATTGGAAAAGAGCTAAAGTGATCATGCTACCCAAACCTGGCAAACCGCCTGACAGTCCAGACTCGTTCCGGCCAATCTCATTACTGCCGACCCTATCAAAAATATTTGAGAAACTGATATGCAAGAGGCTACTATCGATCCTGTCCAAGCTTAATATCGTACCCGATCACCAATTTGGCTTTCGTGCCTAACATGCCGCCATTGAGCAGGTACATCGTGTTACTACTACAATCAGGGATGCCCTCGAAGCCAAGGAATTCTGCCCGGCTGTATTCCTTGACGTGAGCCAAGCATTCGATAGAGTATGGATAGATGGACTGCTCCATAAAATAAGCAAGTACTTACCTAACCAACACGTCAAGTTACTCCAGTCTTACCTTAGTGACAGGACGTTAGCCACGTCAACAACCCGTACGATCTCTGCAGGCGTCCCCCAGGGCAGTGTACTAGGAGCACTACTCTACACACTCTGCACAGCTGACATCCCTCAAAAAAAAGGAACTACCATTGCGACCTTTGCAGACGACACAGCTATTCTGTCAACTGATCCGAACCACAGTATCACAAATCAGCGACTCCAGAAGGCAGTGGACAAGGTAACTACTTGGGCCAAACGCTGGAAGATACAGTTGAATTCGACCAAATCAGTCAAAGTAGACTATGCACTACGACCACACGCACCAGCTCCAATTCATCTAGACAACCAGCTCACACCAACTGACACTCACGCCAAGTACTTAGGCATCCATTTGGACTCCAAATTAACGTGGAAAGTACATATCCTCAAGAAAAGAGAAGAAGTCAAAGCTCGACTCCGCACTATGTTCTGGCTGCTTCGCGCCAGAAGCAAACTTTCACTCGGAAATAAACGACTCTTGGACATTACGATATTACGCCCAGTGTGGTCTTACGGTGCTCCAATCTGGGGTTGTGCAGCAGATTCCAACCTACTTATCTTACAACGACTTCAGAACCTGACCCTGAGGAAGATTACTGGAGCCCCCTGGTTCATAAATAACCATTCTCTCCACCAGGACTTGGAAATATCAACAGTCAAAGAAGTGGTAGGCAAGCTGGCCTACTCCTACGAACGCCGACTTCACCGTCACTCCAACATCCTGGCGATTCAATTACTAGAAGAGCCACCTATCTTAAGACTTAAAAGAAGAATCCAGGCGACTGTGTGACATACCAGTAAAATTTTCAACTTAAGTTATGCTAAGATAAGTTAACGACTGCACGACTTTATCGTAACATGTCACAATCTTCTGTCACTCGTACATGTTAATGTAACACTATCTTACAGTTCATGTAAAAATATAAATAAAAAAAAAAAAAAAAAAAAAAAAGATTATTACAGTAAAAACGCCTAATGCAACTGAAAGAGAAAGACAGCGAAAATATTTTTTCTTTCAATACGTAACCACCACAGGAAGGAGGTGGACATTTTCAGAAGAGATTGTGGAAAACAAGACAAGAAAAAAATTATTTCACTTCATTTAGGACTCAGTGGTTCCCAGCCGGACCAACTCGTCACCCTGGGGTGCCACGAGTTGGATATGAAAATAAGTTATGAATGAGCCAAAAATATGAATGTGACCGACATACAATAGTACTGACAGAAATAGAAACTATTGTAGATCGGAAACAGAGGAAAACTAATTGAAACATTGCGTAATCTAGTAGGTAATAAGTTTGATGCGTTCCTGCATTTTGCATTGAAAGAACGACCATCGTCTAGGGTATTTACCAGAATGAGAAAATAAAAAATCTAGTACTTTCCGAGATTTTTAGGGGACCTGACCGGAATTTTTCGGGGTCGTTTCCAAAACATTTTTTTCTCTTCACGGGATATTGGAAATTATATCAATTTTTTGTAGAACAATTTTTCCATTAATTTTCTCATGAAGAAGAGGATACTCAAAGGAGTAACACGAAAGAAGATGCAAAGGACAGCACGAAATATTGAAAACACGAGCGCGAGCGCTTTCGGCTAATCAGCCATTCTCGAAGTGTGGGAAGAACTGAACCGAACACCAATAAGAACAAGCGACATCAAACGGAATCACGACCGAAGCTACGAGTCATCGAAATGTGAATCATTCTCGTAGACTAATTCGATCAATCCTTCTTCAGGAATTTTAGTCATTTCCGACTCCCTATCATCACTCGACGCCATATCCAACCACACTTCCTCCCACCCACTCATAAGTCGTATACACACTCTCATTAACACCTTCCATACCATCCCCATCCCATTATTCTTCATCTGGGTACCTGGTCACAAGGGTATCCCAGGAAACGAAAATGTCGACAAAGCAGCCAAACTAGCCACCCATAACCCATCAGTCAACCGCTCTTTCCTCCCCTCACGCTCAGATCTCTCCAAACACATCAACAAATTCATCACTCAAGCATGGTTCACCCATTGGTCTGATCTCAAATCACACTCAAACAAACTAGCCCAAATTAAAAATATTCCCACCGCATGAGACTCTTCAAATCTGTCAACACGCAGAGAAGAAATAGTCATCACTCGTCTCAGAATCGGCCACACCAGACCCACTCACACCCATCTCATCTCTCATCTTATGCCTCTCTCATGCCCTCACTGCGAATCTGAACACCCCCTATCCGTTCAACACATCTTCTGCTGCCCCAACTTGACCCAACTCCGTAATTCCTTATCCATCCCCCACAACCATACAGAAGCACTTTCAGATCTCTTTCCCTCCATCCCTAACATATTCAACTTTTTACAACAAGTCAACTTCCTCTCACGCATATAATCACACAATCTAGCCGAGCTCATAGCCCTGAAGGCAGGCTGCTAGTAGCTCGTTAATTAAAATGAAAAAAAAAAAAAAAATGTACCTGTTCAAAAAGGCAACGCTATTATTATACCGATGTCGGAGGATTTTTATTTCCTCAAGGACCAGACGTTTGAAGTACGAGTTTTCCCTATGAAGGAGGTCTTCGGACCCCTCTTTAAAATTGTGACCACTTTCGATCAAATGATCAGCAAAGGCTGACTCCATGATGAATGCATTCTTCAAAAATACGAGTCATCGTAATTATCGATGGGAAGCACAGACACATAACAAGTTCACAACTAGAATTCACGTAATTGAATCACAACATCAAATAACCGAAAAGATAAATTTACTGAAAATTAGACATATAGACCTCAATTACGAGGTAAACCGAAACTAAACGTACAAATCAAACGGTCGAAAGTTCAAAATTTAAACAAGATTCCAAATATAAGTTACATAGGGTTAAAAATTACAAAAAAAAAAAAATTAAAAATTAAAAATTAGAGAAGTCTAGTTGTGTAATATACTACGACCGGTTTCGGATCGAGGTGTTCGAACCATCTTCAGGTGTGGACTGAGCAAAGCGATGAAACAATTAAGACGTCTGACGGGATGGAAATATGTAATTCAGGTTGTGGTTGGTACTGATGACTCATATTCGAGATACCAACGAATGAGAGGATTTAGAAACGTGGCCTGCAAGTCGTTTAGTAAGTTTTCCCCGTGTTCTTTGAAAGCTGCAACCGATTCGTACTCTTTGAGCCTATTCATGCGTGAGCCTTTGTTGCAGGGGTGAACCAGGGATGCAGAGATTCTCTCAACTTCATGTCCCTCCTCTTGGCAATGACGGAAAACTGCTGATCTTTCTGCGGTGGATTTATGTTCCTTAATTCGCTTCGACAGAGTTCTCCCCGTTTGTCCGATGTAGATAGCTGGACAGTCCCCACATTTGACTTTGTAGACCCCTGATTGGTCATTGTGAGAATCTTCTCTTTCAGCCGGATTAGATTACTAATTGTAGAGACGGGGTAGAACCCTGTACGGTAGCCGTAGTTCTTGAGATCCCTAGCCAACATTTTAGAGGGACGACCTAAATACGGTAAGCGGATCCATCGTTTCCTGGAGGCTTCATCCGTGGGAGGGTTGGGAGCTGGAGAGTCGATTTGGGATTGATTCGTTGCGAGTAAGCGCCTCAATCTCTTCCGCTTAATCATGAGTCTGACGTCTACTCGCAGGTTATTTACTCTGGCGATTCTTTCTATGTTAGAGGTTTCTTTTTCGAAAGCAGCCTCGTCGAGGGGAATGGAGAGGAGGCGATGAATGGAGTCATGGATGGTGGCTAGTTTGTGGCACAAAGGATGATATGATTGATGATCTATGGACACTCCAGTAAAGGAAGACTTCCTATATATCTCAAACTTCGGAGTCAACATAGAGTCCATTTCCACCAGGGAGATTTCCAGGTCGAGGTAGCAGATCCGGTTCCCTCCCAGTTCCATGGTGAACGAAATTTCAGGGTGAAAGCTGTTGATGTGATCTAAAAACCTGTGAAGGTCGTCATCGGAACCATTCCAAACAACCAGGACATCGTCCACGTATCTTCTCCAGAAGCTGACCGGCTGTGAAACGGGGGTAGACGACAAGACGGATGTCTCCAGGTGATCCATGAATACATTCGCAACCAAGAGGGAAAGCGACCCCCCCCCCCATCGGGAGGCCATCCGGAAACACGAACGTCTGACCGTTGAACCGGCACAAGTTAGAGGATAGACAGAGCGTAATGATGGAGGAGAACTCAGAGATGGTGTCCTCATGCACGTGCTGACTTTGAAGAAGCTTAGTCATTAATGTCATCGTCAGAGGTACCGGAATTTTGGTATACATAACGGGAGAATTTGGTGCTAGCAAAAGCAGATAAAGGAGAAACCATAGTTATCCTATCTAAAGTTGACTACCACCAACGAGTTATGGATTTTCTGAACGGGGCGGGAGCTACCCCGAAAAAGTTCAGCCTTCACACGTACACCCTATGTAACTTATATTTGGAATCTTGTTTAAATTTTGAACTTTCGACCGTTTGATTTGTACGTTTAGTTTCGGTTTACCTAGTAATTGAGGTCTATATGTCTAATTTTCAGTAAATTTATCTTTTCGGTTATTTGATGTTGTGATTCAATTACGGGAATTCTAGTTGTGAACTTGTTACGTGTCTGTGCTTCCCACCGATAATAAAGGCTGACTCCCCTACTCTCTTTTTTATCCAAGCTTTTTTGTGTTCGTCAACTCTCATTTGGAGTTGACGAGTGGTCATCCCTATATAGACGCTAGGGCAATCTCCACAAGCCACCCTATAAACCCCGCCCTTCTCGGCCACTGGAATAGGGTCCTTTAATTTGACGAAAGAGCTCTTAACTTTACTGTAATTATAGAAGGCTGGCCGAAAACCAAAGAGGCGGAGGATATGGCCCAACTGCGATGAAAACTTGCCCAGAAACGGGACCCCAATCTACCGCTTCCTACCATCGTGGTGCAAATCCCGAGGAAGGGAGGTCGTAGAGTCAATGCATTTCCTTGTGAGCCTCCTACGAATCATAAGGTCAACATCGACCCTGACCTGATTTACTCTAGCCAGGTGCTTTAGCGTTATTAATTCTTTCTGGAAAGCGGTTTGACTCAAGAGGATATGAATCAAGCGATGTACCAGGCTATTGAAAGTAGGCCTAGCAACTGTGTGGGCAACAGGTACGAATAAGGACCCGTGGATGGTAATATCGGTTGAGATAATTTTTCTGTAAATACCAAATTGATGGACGCCGTCAGTGACGGAAATAGACAGGTCCAAAAAGTTTATAATGGAGCCACCAATTTCCAATGTAAATTTTATGTAATAATCAGGAAACTCGCCAAGGAGTTCTGTAAAACCGGTCCACGCACACAAAACGTCGTCAACGTACCTGTGCCAATAGTGTATACAACTCACAAACACCCGGCCTGAAGACAACAGGTCGCCCTCAAATTTAGACATAAAAACTTCTAAAATAAGAGAACCCAAAGGAGATCCAATAGGGATCCCCACCTCTTCAGGGAACTCGTAAAATTTACTATTAAATTTACAAAAGTTCGGGAACCAACAGACCCTCAACAGGTCAAAGTATTCACCCATTTTCTCATGAGGGACACCAGATTTTACAAGTAGCTCATCCATCCGCAGCATAGTAACAGCCTTTGGGATGTTGGGAAATAGCCCCACCACATCGAAGGAATATGAAGTTGAACCCAGAGGGAGGGAAACATCCTTCAGATTGTTGGCGAGGGTACACGAATTCAATACAGAATGGGGAGACTTGAACTCCACTCTAGATTTGAACCAGCGATCGAGAAATTTTGCACGCGAGTAGGTCGAGGAGGCGACGAATGAGACTACGGGCCGCATAGGTACTCATTCCTTATGAATTTTTGGTAGCCCGTAAAGGAGGGGAGGAACTAGGTTAGGTTCCAAAATAGCTTTTTTGCGGTTAAAGGTTTCTTAATGATGAATTTACTCTTGTTAACGAGAAACCTAACCTCTTTTACAAAATTATGAAAGTTGAACTGGGCATTCTCCTGAGCTCCGCATTGGTTGAGCACATCGTGGACAATAAACGTGAAAGACGAATACTCCGACGTGGAGTAAACATGCAAACCGCAGAAAAATAAAAGACGACGAGCGCTTTCGGTTAAATAACCATCTTCAAGCCTGAAATGAAAGCAACTGACGAACAAAAGAGAAGAACGAGGTATTAAGGTCGTCCAAACGAGAAATCACGGTGTGAGTCATAAACCAGTTCGATCAGGCCAACTTCCGGAATGTACGAATTGAGTACAGTGATACCGTCAGTGTTGAGATGACGAATTATCTCTATATTCTCGAGGGCGATACGCTTACGGTAGGAATTCTCCTTATGGAGGAGCTTTTCGAATCCCTCGCGGAAGCTGTGGCCACTGTTTATTAAGTGATCGGCGAAAGCTGACTCCCCTAAGTGTCCCTTCTTCTAAGACTTCAGGTGCTCAGCTATTTTAACTTTCATTTGGCGGCTGGTCTCACCAATATAAAAGCCTCCACAATCCTCACACTCCAACTTATACACACCACTCCTCTCATCGACAGGTATGGGGTCCTTCAGTCTCACAAACAACCTCTTGACTGTGGTAGGGTTGTAAAACGCGGGTCTGAAGCCAAACGGGCGAAGGGCTCGACCCAATTGCAGGGAGAACTTCCCCAGGAAAGGGAGACTGATCCAACGCAAACGGCGATCACGGATCGTGTCTCGGGGGAGGGAGGTGGTGGAATCCAGGAGGCTCCTTGTAGATTTCCTCCGAACCATCACGTCAACGTCGACATTGACCCCATTCACTCTAGCCAGGTGTTTTATAGTGCGTACTTCTTTCTTAAAAGCAGACTGACTCAACGGAATACGAGTCAGTCTGTGAACTAGGCTATGAAAAGCAGCCATCTTGTGAGCAACAGGACCGAACGAACCACCATGGACTAAAACATCGGTCGGTTGAGTATTCGTCTTTCACGTTTATTATGGATAGCCGTAACTTGAAGGAACGGATTCGTTCACATCGTAGACTTTGGAAGTGTAGGAAGACTTCTCCGTGACCTCAACGGCATTCCCTTTGTCAGCTTTCGTGACAATTAACTCAGCTTCCCTAATCTTCCTCTTCAAACCTTTAATCAATTCACTCCCAGCATTACTTACGCGCGGGCAAGGAGTGTCACGGACCATTTCGGCGCATTTTTCTTGGATATTAACACCAGAGCCGATTTTTATAGGGAGATCAGCCACAACGTTGGCCAAAGTCTCCTGATTTTTAAAAGGGGGGTAACCCAAACTTCAGACCTCTCTCCAGGATGGACAATTCGTCACCATTGAATTCGGTTTCACTATAATTTATGATACGTTGCTGAAATTGCTGAATGGTACCATCACCAATACGATCTTTTTCGCTAGCCAAAGCTTTAGAATTGGGGAGGAGGGAGGCAAGTTTACGATTCTTCCTATTCCTTAACTTAAGCTTAAAAGTGCGGCAAGCAGAATTAATGGAGCGAATAAATGGATCGAACTCACCATGATGAAGCAGATCAGAAAGCCGGGAGTGAACCAGAAGATTGAGCCTCGTGGTAACGTTAAGGTGACCGTATACCACCTCCTTAGCTCAGTACGTTTTCATGCGGTCCTTTGCACCTTCTTTCGTGTTACTCCTTCGAGTATCCTTCCATCATGCATGACCGTAATTTTATACAAAAACGTATCGATTTCTCATGAAGCTTGGCTGGGTTGACCTAGCTGAATAACGAAGCAGCCCGTCTAGCCTTTTACAAAGTCCGAGACTTTTCCGAGACCGATAGACACCCTGGAAGTCGGTAGTACTTTTAAAAGGGAACCTATTCTATGGGGGGTTTTTGAAAAATTTTCCGCGCGCCGTCCAACCAAAAACTTGAAAATATTTTGACCCTTGAGATGATTGCTTTTCAACAGCGAACGTATTCAATATAGGGAAGGTGTAAATTCTTGGTTGATTTCAAATCGACGCTGGACATGACTCATAAGAGGCGTTTGATTGTCCCTGTAGGAAACCTATTTTCCATGATTTTGCATACCGTCTCAGTACTCTGGTTCTCCTTTCGACCTTCTTCCTCGTATTTCCTGACGTTACCCTAGCTGCGTGATGTTCTAGTTTGCTCCTCGGGCCAACTGAACGGTTGAGGAAATTTCATTTCTCTTATCTACGATAGTTATTTTCTCTTTCGGCTGTTCAATTTGTCCTCTTTTTAGTTTGTTGTTTCAAATCCTGGTCTGACCGCTCATGTTTATCTTAGATTCACTTTCTAAAGGTCATTCTGACAAGGGTAGACGAGCACTGGGCTGTTTTTTTGGCTTATGAATGTCTATTGAGTGTGTTGACGTCCATTTTATGTCTGCAATTGTGACCATGCACGCAGGAAGATATGAATATCAAGTCATTTGTAGTATTGTTTTACTTTCCTCCTAACCCTTTCACGAAAGGATTAATTCGATATATGGTCGTTTCGTTAACGTTTCCAAATATGCAATTCCATTAATTAGTCATCGTGATATTTTCCAATACAATAATGTCATCTTCTATGTATGCACAGAATTTATACTTTCGATTTCAGAAAATTTTACGCGTCTGGAATAATTTCGAACAGCTTACAAAACTTTCACTATTTTCATCACAACTCTCTCACAAACAAATTAGGAGAAAACAGAAATAATAATGATCATAAAAGATATTTTTTAGCTTCTAAAATTTTGTACTAGAAAAATTAAATGTCATATGTGTGATGATGACCTTAACGAGTGTGACAGTTTTCTGAAAATTTATGTAAAAACTTAGTCAACTATTGAAATCCTAATCTGAAGATTTATTCTCCGAAAAGTGAGGATTACCACAACTTGTCTGAAAAGTTTTTGATATATTTTTATTTTTGGAGAACCAACATTTTTTGTGATGTTTAAGCTTCTCGTGACTCTTGTACATCATGTACTTTGCGAAGAACGTGAATGCAAAAAAAGAAAAATATATAGAAAAACGGCGAACTTCACAAATAGATGCCTTACTTTTCTGCGCCGAGGAAGGAAAACATTGTTCTCATACTCGTTGTATTTACAAAAGTAGTGCAGGAAAACGTACTTTCGATTCTGAAAAGGTGAAAATAAATACTTATGAGTATTGGTTGAGAAAAATATTTTAAAGATGTAGCTTATTCTTTGTAGTTTCGCCGTTCGCTCTTCATTTGAAATTCTGTACGTGAGTAGGGTATTTCTTGAAAAAAAAAAAAAAAAAAAAACCACTTGAAAAAGTAATGGTGAGAACTACCGTCATCGTTTGTTTGATACCGTGTCTTTAACGAATGTTTAACTGATGAAAGTTTTCATGAACCGAACTTCAACAACACTTTTGCACTCGCGAAAAATCAGAGAAATAAAATGTTACGAACTTGAACTCTGTTGCTGATATACACGTGTTTATGCCCACACGTTTTCAAAATGGGAAACTAAAATAGGTAACGACAAGAACAGCAGCAGCAGCTTATAGCGCTTTAATTTTTTAAACTCGCGATACATTTATCTTATATCGAAACTTTATAAATAAAATGACGAAATCATTCCATTCTGGAATTATAGCGACCTCTACTGTAGATGAGGTAATTCCCGTAAAATATCTTGAAAACTACAGGATTTCATTGTCAATCGGCGTATTTGGGGTAACGAATTTCGCCGCCAAAAGAAAGTCTGAAACGACCACTTTTATACAGAAGTCATTGAAGTCTTGTGGCAAAAAGGAAATCCATATCATTTGGAACACTCGGTTAAAGATTTAAAACACGTATGAAATTTATTGTCTATTTCAGCCACCTTAAGCAGTAAGAAAGAGTACATAGAAATAAGAAGGAGACGAAAGAAGATCAGAGAAAAATTGAATTGACTGAAGCTCTCACGGCTGGTGAAATTATTTGATCCAGAAATTTTTGGTGTCAAGATTAAAAGCTTGACCACAATCGTATCGTATATAGTCTCAGAGTACCCTGTAGTGACCTTGATAGTGTCAAGCAAATCCATAGAATCAAAATCTCATGCTTTAGAAATCTTTAAAATTCAATAGCCTTGAAGTTGGTAATTTTTTCGAAGTCTCTCTGCTTTACGAAGTTTGAAGCTGAAAATTTTCCACATCCTACACTCATCATAGGGCTTTAAGATCGAGAATTTTTTCCATCCCCAGGCTTCCTAAACGCCTTTGGAGGTGAAAATGTTTTAAAGATTCACTACTACTGCAGTGCTGATTGGACGAGACTTGTTCTCGTTTCCAAATTTTTTCAAGTTTCGTCGTATAATTTCCACTTTCTCATAGGACAGTTTCGGATATCAGAATTTCCTTTTCTGTATTTTCTGTACGAGCACAGTGACTATTTTCAATGCGTTCAATTTTACTTCTCCATCTCTCTCTCGAAAGTCGATATTTGCGTTTGTTGAAAAAAGGAGTGAGAGAGAGAAGAGAAAGAAAAACAATTTCTTCTTCCTCATTGAAAATGCGGCTCATCTTCATTCCGCGAGAAAAAACGAGAGCACTCCGCGACGCATTTTTCTTCCTACGTGGTCAAAGTAAAGTGTGGCTGTCCTGATTTCAAATCCTTTTTTTCAAAAATATATTATATAGCGCGTGTAGTTCTTTCGTGACTTGCTGTTATAACTAAGAGAATCGTCACTCTCCTTATCATTTTGCCGTATGATTCAACAAGTTCTGAACTGCCGTGAAAATTTACGCTATTTATACCTTAAAACTTTCCGAATAATGTCAGAATCTGCAAACTCCCATCTACAAGAGAGAAATAAACGCTTAAACTTCCACTGTTTTGTCTCATTGTTTACCATGTTCAGAGGTCTTCTTAGTTTGGTTATAATAAGTATGGATCGGGTCATTGATATTATGGAAAAATCGAAATTGGGTTCTGCTTGTCTTCTGGATCCTCCCCCAAGGACTGTAGGGAGAAAGAGGTGTCATTAACTTTTCATTTGTTATTCTCACTGCAAAAGGAGATGGTCCTAATCAGGCGTGGCCAATCAGATACCGGGAATCTGGCGAAAAAAAGAGGGGTGAGAATAAGAAAAGAATCAAAATTAAGCGTCAAGAACAAAATATCAACTACATTAATTTAGGCGATATCTGAACCTATTTTATTGGGAAATATACGGATTTTGCATTTTTAATATCCGTACCGGTACCCCACCCCATTATTAAAAGTCTAAGAGTCCGGGTGGTCCCCCTGCGGGACCGCGATCGCGAGGCCTATCCCCTAAAAAATCTCAAACCCTCGACTCGATCCAGAAATCTGGGAGGCTGAGTTCGAGTTTCCCTGTCCTAGCATACAGTCGCAGTATGTAGAAAATTATTAGGGTTATTCAAAACAACAAAATAAATTATTATTTTATATTTTTATCATATTTTAATTTTTCTCAATTTCTTGAGTTGTCTGTCATTAGTTTGAAGAACACCAGGGGATCGGGGAATTTGTAATTGAAGGAAGTTTGGTGCATGGTTGAAAGGAACAAAGGCTGTGCCATGATGAGATGATCTGAGAACGCGGTAGAAATATTTTAAATCGGAAACCGGAGAGGAAGAGCGATCAGTGATTGCGGGGGAGAGCAAAGCTTGCTTGGCAACCAGACCCACTGCGTCGTGTTCCGGTAGTCCGATATGACCAAGGATCCAGAGGAAAACAGTAGAAGACAGAGATGATGAACGATAGGATTGGAAGAATAGGAATTCTGTATGACTTAGAGAGAGGAGAGAAAGGAGGTGGAATTTACAGGGTTGAGGGAGAAGAGTGGGGTGATTAAGGCAAGAATAGATGGCACACAGTTCAGCAGAATATATATGGAGGTCGAGTTTTTTTTTACGAAAGAGGGAGATTTCACCATTCATGGAGAAGGTGTAGCCGGTTCTGGACCCCGATTTGGATCTGTATGTAAAGCCGAGGTTATGGGAGGGGAAGTCATAAGCAATTATGTCTTTAATGTGTCTTATGTAGATCACGTTGGGCGATTTCAGTAGGTTGGCCAGGTCCGGGCGAATGCAAAGAGGTGAAAATGTCCATGCAGGGGTGGATGAGAAGATGGGGAGAGGAGACTGAAATTTGAAATGGTGATCTAGATAAAATTGTGACGAGAAGAGTAGAGAATTTTCGGAGAGTGACGCCCTCGAAAATTTAGAAATTATTAGAACTATATTCGTCATCAGTAAAATATTGTTAACTACATTATCCCTTGGAATCACATCGCAGAAACTCTTTACTCGACGTAGGTTAATCATATTTCATTCCGTCAATTTCATATTTTTACCGCTGTTGCAGTCCGTATTGTATTATTCTTTCTTTTTTTTATACGATGTCGTTCTTTTTCTCTGATGATGATCGTTTGATCGAAACCGGTCATAAATTTGCAAATATTATATGATTCCGTAACGAACTCCTTCATTCATAATCACTCCAGAGACTTCTAAAAATTTTGTTCAAAAGCTATAATTTCTGACTGGTGAGATTTGGAAAATTTTTGATTCAGAGTCAAAGTCATAGTCTTCCAGGAGAGACCTACTCGCTCAGCTAAATTGTGGTTCCCAAAAGGGTAGGGTCTCTAATCTTTTTTACATACTTAGAAAAATTTCGACTGTCTGACCCGATATAGAAATTTGGGCTCTGACCTACTTTAGAGACACATCAAAATCTTGGCTTTGATTCCTATGACCATAAATGATTGTAGGGCTGGAAAAAATGTTGATTTTGGACCTATGTAGAAGAGGGAAACTCGAAAATAATTTTAATCTCAAATCATACGTATGAGAACGAGATTGACCTACTAGGAAACTTACTCTTGAAGTCGTCTAGAACAAAATTCAACATTGTGCTCCCCTCTTGAAATAATAATTTTATTAATGTTGACTACTTGAATAAAAATATTCATATTAAAATTTGTACATTCCCCATAAAACGCATTCCCTAATCGCCTTTCAATCAACGCAATGGAAAAAAAAAAAACGCGAGCAGCATAAGAAGCGAGCTGCGAGTTTTTTTTTTTCTTTGTTTTTGATCTGAAGAATATCCAGAATTTTTCGAAACGTCTAAAAACTTTGTCCATCAAAATTACTTCATTTCTACATGTATTCTTCAGTCACAGAACTGGAGCTCTAAACTATTCAATTCTTCAATTGAATATGAATTGAAGCTGTGTTCGGCCGAATTTTACTTTCTACTTCGATTACAGTCGACCACAATGTGTGAAGCGTACACAAAATTCTCACTACCTATCTATAAATCATTTCAATTCAAGAAAATGAAAATAACGGTAATTTTTACGTTCACAATTATACCTAGGTATGATCAATATTTTGAAATTTCTTCAGTCTCATTATTTCTTTTCATCATCTAAAATTTTACTTTCGAAACAGGTTTCCCGCATAGCTTATGAAATTGCGAACTCCACGAGCCACGAAAATTTTTCTAATCTTCCGTTTCTTAGAATTTTTCACGAGTGGGTGACAGAAAACCGGTGTACTTCATGACCTGAATTCGAGTACCGGTATTCGAGTGTTACGGATTTTAAATACATTATTTACGATCACAAAAAATCATTCTTTTTAATCGAATCATCGTCACGCGACACTTCGATTAATTTTAACAATCAAGTTCATGCAGTAATTATACGAGTATAATCGTAAAGGTATACCAAGGACAATAAAGTGAAAATTTCGGAAGATGATTCGAGTAAATTCACAAGTAACAAATTTTTCATATCCTATGGGCGAAACCGTGTTTCGGGGCGCCAGTAAGATCCTTGAACGCAGGCGCGGATCTACAGGGGCACCTAAAACTCAAATTAGATGGAAAAGAATGTGAAATTCGAGGGCACGAAAAAGTCGTTTGGTTCCATTTTTTCCTGCATTTTCCCTTCTATACCCTCCCCATTCGGGAGAAAATAAAGGACAGCAATGACAAACAAAGGGAAGGTCTCTTCTTTTTAAAATCCTGATCAAGATCCGCATCTCCGTATAACGGCCGAGACGATAAGCGTCAAAAATAAGGAAAACCCTGCACTTTTTGAAGAACAAGAGTTCTCTCACTGTCAATAATCATATTCGATCGGGAGACATGCTTGCAGAACCTAGAACCCTCTCAAGAGGGCGATTTTCCCCAAGAATTCACGTTTTTTTAAACTATCGGACAGAATAACACAGAGCCTATTTTAGGTATTTTGCCGCTCTGGGAGAATTTATCTAAGTTACTAACATAAAATCCCACTGAGGCCGCATGCTCAATTGAATTCCTTTTCTTCTTCTGATCATATCCACACGTAGGCTTTGTATAATTTCTTAACATTGCCCTTAACATTCAATTGTCAACCTGAGACTTTTTGAGTCATCTGTTGCTCTGAATTACATTTTAACAGGAAACCTGTTTTATCGGGGAGTTTTTCAGAAAAAACGTACGCCGTTCATCATCCGCCGGACTGGCCGTTAACGCTCGGAGGTCAACATTTTTTTCAAGTCCCTTCTCCTATCATATTATATAGTTTGGGGGTGGGATCTCTGACATGACAGTTTGATGACGTCATCGGCCAAACTCCTGACGTCACAATCTGATGACGTCATAGGTAGGTTTTTTTTCCAAGTCCTTCTGTTATCATATTATAGGGTAATTGGGAGGCGAGGCGTGTGACCTCCTAATCTGATGACGTCATAGATCATTTTTTCAAGTTCCGTCCTATTACATACAGATATAGCTCTAAAGTCCGGGCCTGTGACTTCACAATTTGATAATGTCATAGGTCAGCCTTGCGACGTCAAAATCTACATTTTTCAGATCTAAGGTGCCCCATAAAACAGGTTTTGTTTACATAATGGAGATAGTGCATCCGTTTTTTGATAAACAAATTTTTTTTCTTTCGTAGGGTGGATTATCCTCCTAAAGGCATTATGGAGATCTGAAAATGTGGCTCATGATCGAATTTCATGATTCTCAAAGAATTATACCAAATTTTCTAATAATTACAATGGAAACTATGTGTCACGCAGTACCAAGAGTGGCAGTAGGGGACAGCCAGGCCGACCATAGAGATGGTGAGACGACCACGATTTCTCCAAGCCAACCTCCAGCACTCTCGCTTAGCTCAAGATATGGTATGGCAGAGAGTGTCTGAACTGAAGGTTGACATAGTCATCAGGAGCGAACCCTACTAGGTGGATGGGATTGGGGGATGGTACATAGACCGTACTGGCTGGGCGACCATATGTGTGTGCCCTGACAGCCCAATTTCAGCAGGGTAGGTAGAGCAAGGGGAGGGGTATGTAGCTGTGGTACTCGGAAAGACCACAGTTTACAGCTGTTACTTCTCCCCTAATCGGCCATTGGAAGAGTTTGAAGACTACCTGAACCTGCTAGATGACAGTATGTCCAGGAGACGCGGAGAGGAATGTATAATGGCTGGCGAATTCAATGCCTGGTCGGAGGAATGGCGCTCTGGCCGGCCTGACCCGAGAGGATACGCCCTAAGGGGGTGGATTGCCGACAAAGGACTCCAAATGATGAATGTTGGCACCACTCCCACTAGATTCCATCAGGGTTATGGGTCCCGAGTGGATGTCACCTTCGGGTCACAAGGCCTGGCCCGCTGGATCATGGGCTGGGTGGTACTGGATAAGGAGTCAGGGAGAGACCATCGGTACATAAGTTTCTCCCTCCACCGTGAAGCTGTGGTCGCTGCTCCACAAAAGCTGGGAAGAAGATGGGCAACCAGGAAGCCAGATCAAGATCAGCTACAAGCTAGCTACCTGGTCCTCACTTGGAACAAACAAGAGGAGAAAGAACAGGACACAGAGGTGGCAGTGGACACGATGCTCCGCACAGTAACGTGTGCTTGCCACACTATCATGCCCAGATGCGGTCCACCAAAGAAGAGAGGGCCAGTGTACTGGTGGATCAGCAAAATTGCCCAACTCCACAAGGAGAGCGACCATCAGCGCCGGGTATATCAGCGTAGTAGAGGCCGCCGCCAGCACCAGTACCACCATATACAGGGCGCTTAGGAGGGAGCGCCCACAGAAGAAAGAAAAAAAAAAAAGAGGGCAAGCTCAAGACAAAAGCCAGAAGAAGAAGAAAAAGAAGAGGAGGAGGAGGAGGAGGAGGAGGAGGAAGAGGAAGAGGAAGAGGAAGAGGAAGAGGAAGAGGAAGAGGAAGAGGAAGAGGAAGAGGAAGAGGAAGAGGAAGAGGAAGAGGAAGAGGAAGAGGAAGAGGAAGAGGAAGAGGAAGAGGAAGAGGAAGAGGAAGAGGAAGAGATCTCCACGTGAGAAGCCAGAGTCGCGAAGCATTGCTGGTGAGCTCCTAATGAGTTCCCAGTGGTGACTGAAAGCTCTGGTGGAGGAGTTGATACGCGTGCGTCTCTGGTACAGGACTATCTGAATTCCAGGTTGAGTGCTGAGCGCTCCCCGGTCAGTAGGGTGGACATAGTGGTCTCATTGACGGATATTGCACAGCGCGCGGAACCCCAAGAGAAATGGAGGCAGGCCACTCTTAATTCGAGCCCTCTCGACTACCGACGCAATGCCCTAAGAGGTGGATACCGGTGCCGGAGGTGCGGTTTTTCGGTGACCACTTTGGACGTGCGTGCACGCTCATACGCCCCCCGTTTCTCAAAGGCGATGTGTAAACATGCAATAAATGTCTAATACAATTTAGCACCTCCCTCGGACGCTCATTTTACTAAAATGTTATCTCAATGACAATATTCTGCAGACAGCCCGTTGTGAAAAGATTTTGTTGCAGAATAATTCAAGAAAAATGACAAAATTGTCAAAAATAGTTGAAAATCAAAAAAAAGAAATTTGGATATTCCGCGCTGGAGGCTTCTAATTGGTCAACATTGGAAACATATCGTGCTACTTGATGGGAAATTTCACGTAGCATAATTTTGGACTGAGGTACTTTCACCGTATCTATGTTCTGTTATCCAGTATTTCGAAACCAAAAATAAGGATTTAGGGGGAAAATTGCTTGCCTGCGAGCGTCTTTTATCAAAAAGCGCAGGTTTCAGTCGCTTATCGTCTCCACTATGAAATTATTCGACGCGGAGCAAAAGTCAAGATTTCGACTTTATTAGAATTCTCTCGGGCCTACGATTATCCCATCATAATAATAAAAAGTTTTTCTCATTCCTACGCTACTTTCAAAAATGAAACTCACCGTGTCCATTGCAATCTTCAGAACCTCTTTTACTCTTACATACACGACTACTGAACTCGCATCCCATATTTTTGGTATTATGCGGCAGCCTGTTACAAACGGGCGCGCGATGTTGATTTATCGTTGGTTTGCTGAAAAATCAAATTCCATTTTCAATATTCGTCACTGAAACAAGGAATGAAAGAAAGAAAAACTAAATAAGTGAAAAAGTGTTTACAACGCTACTTGACGCCGTAGAGCTGGTGCTGAATACAGAAATTTCGTAAATGGAGCTCATTTTCATGCACGGTTTGAGCGAAACAACTTCCAACAGAAAGCACCCCGAAGATGGAAAACGAAAATGTTATTGTTTTCAAAATACCCGGCGATACGAATGCGTAACAATCGTAACACGGATTTTTCTACCCTTCTCTCGAAAAACTTGTACAATATTTTCATCAATAGTGAACATGAATTCTTCAAATTAGGCGAAGCGAGCGAGAAAGAGATCAAAAAGTTAAGAAGAAAGAGGGGTGAAAAAAAAGTTGTGACAGTCGTTTCAACCGATATTCGCTCATTTTATTTCATCAGTAGGTATTAAAGAGAATAAAACGCGAATGGCAGATTCCATATAATTAAATATAACTTCGTGATTTATAATAATAGCCCATGAAACGTAGAATACCGTCCGTCGACATGATATTTACGATCATCAGTATTTCTTCAATAATACTTTTTTGAAAAATATTTTTTTTTTTTATATTTTTGGTCGACGATTCGTTATAAACGTTAATGTTTCCTCATTTTTTTAATTAAATCGCACCGAAAGCGATTCTAAAATTATTTTTCGGGATTCATTTCATTATAGTTTTTCCTGATTTCATTACTTTTACGCCAATCTCGTACATGGAAAATAATATTCAAGAATGAGCTTTTGTACGTTTATAATATTATTCTATTCGTGGACTACTGAACAGCAGACAGTAAAATTCCTTTGCGTAGCTTTAGTAACAGCGTGAGCTTTATATAATCCATGTACTCGTAGGTATAACAAAACGTGAATGATATTAGAAATAATATAAGGTCGACGTTTAAAAATTTTCATTAAATTTCAGGTTAGGAAATTTTGACATGGAATTCCAGTTAAGGAATTTCTTTCGCTATTTTTGCACTGTAATTTTTCACCAGAAGCTTTCGAAAATTTAAAAGTCCAAATGCAGCAGTATATTGATGACAGAAATCTTGTTTGTCACGTTAGGTTAGGTTCCTATAATTATTCGAGATTGTAAGATAAGAAAAATAGGAAGATCGGAGGTCTTCAAGCTCACTGTCCCACTTGGAAATTCAACATCTCCGGACAGGGCGTGGTAACCTTGCTCCAATCCTCATGTTCTTGAAAGTTTTTGTATGCCTAAAAATTATACCTAAATTTCTATTGGCTTTAGCCTTGACCTTCTGTACCTGTTGACTAAAATTCAAGTCACTACTTAGCTGGACTCCCAAATCCCCAAGTTCTAAAGTCAAATTTTATATCATGAATGTATAACAAGTGTCCACTCATCAAACAACATAGCGTGACATAGCGCTATGGACTATCGTGCCATGACGTCACGCGTGAGCGATTGAGTGAGCTCTTACAAAAAATAGTGATTTTAATACAGTCGGCCTTTGCAACGTGCGCCGACCCTTAAAGTAGTTGCCTCCAGGTGGCCTTTGTCATCACCGACTCTTGTATCAAGCCAGAATATGAAAAAATTTGCAACATCTTTTGGGAAATTTATGTATGCTCTTATGGAATATTCTGGAAAAACATATAATGAGGAACACGTTGACCATTAATTTAATTGATTTGTACATAAATAGTATTCGATTCCGTGGAGGGGAGGGGGGGTGTGAATGAATATACGAAAAGAGTAAAAAATTCTAAATTTTTTGAGCTCGGTCTCGTTAAGATTAATCAACTATACAAAGCAAGTTATAACCGTTTGAAAATAAAAAGTCTAATACGAGACAAAACGTGGTACAAGATAAAACTTGGGTACTGTATTTTTATCGCCGTGACGTTGTCAAGTTTCATATTCCTGACTGATACTAGAGGCGCTCCACGGCCTAGACTCTATACGAGGCCGGAAGGTAGCGATGTCACAACGTTGCATTCCAAGATCAATGGATACAGATTTACATGGATGCTTATGGGGAGAAACGGTAAAATTCGAATCCGTGCGCAAATAAAACGGGGTTTTTGGAAAAGATCAAACGGTTTTCTATTTTTCGAGCCCTATTTTAGAAAAAATGGTGCAGTACAAGAGGAGTTATCATCGTTTGAAAAATAAAAATCAGATAGGGTATAAAGTGCGGTACAGTTCATGTATCCCACCAATGGACATGATGAGAATAGTAGGTGGTCCCGCGTGTTTTCAATTTTCAATGAACCCTACAATAATATTCTCCTTTTCAAGCTCACAATTTTAGTCTTTTGGGTTTTTTGAAATTGTGAATGAACCAGTAATCTTTCCGAGCCAACCATTTCCTCTCTAATTCCATGAGTAATTCTGCTCCATAGGCATAAGCTTGTCCGCAACCAGATTTCACTGAAGCACCAGCACTTTGTCGGCAATCATGATTCGACTTTCATTCACGATGATGCCGGCTTTCTTAGAAGGCGCGCGAGCTCTAGGGCCTGCGATTATTGCGAGCCCCAACAGTTCTTCTGGCTATCGAGTTCATCAGGGCACCACAGATTGCACATGAAACGCGGCCACACCATGCGCTTCTTCAGGAATTTGGGTCGACGGGGCAGTCCAGATCAGGCCTGTAGAGAAGAGGGTAATTTGGTAATTTTGTTCCCTGACCCGGGTTGTTTAGGGGGCCCACAGGGCTCACATTTTAAGAGGAACCTGTTTTATGGGGGGCTTTTTGAGAAATTTGCCGTCCGCCGTCCAGCGAAAAACTTGGAAAAATTTCGACTCTCGAGCCATATACTCGTATGATAGAAGGGGGACTTATTTTCTTTAAAAAAAGGTAAAAATGTAAAGTTAATCGCAAGCGAAACGAGCGAAAAATTTTGGGGAGCCCGCGGTTCCATTTTTCCGGGACCCGGAATTCCTATCGACCGCCCTAGTCCAGACCAACTTATCTATTGAACATTTTGTACGAAATTTTACAAGAGGTAATTTTTTGCGTCCAAAAGATTTTCCTCCGAGCTAATAAGAATAAGCTTCGATGAAATAAATATTAACGTATGACATTTACAGAGGAGGGTCGGAGAGTCAAGAGAACAAGAGAGGGATTCGGCAATATTGAATTTTAAAGCGGAAAATGACCTCTGATGGAAAACTTCAACAAGTTTACTGAAAAAAAAGCCAGTATTCCTGTCATTCATACTCGTCACAAAAATTTTTGCCTGTGAGAAAAATGCAAAGAAAATTACGCATAATATTTCTCTCAAAGGTACGTTTTTTCGTCAATGCCGATTCATCTACATCGCATGAGCGAATCTAAATACCTTCCTCGGATAATCACGCACCGTACTATATTATTTATATAATTTTTGCAAACTGCTCGTAATTTTCAAAGACAGCGTACCATAATAAAAGCTTTGTTATTACGCGGTTCACGAGATTTACCGCAAAATTTCACGCTAAATTTTCATCCTCGAGGAAACTCGACGAAATTTCGCGCAAAATCTCTGTTTCCCTTTAGCATCAGACTTTGAGGTGTTGAAAGCTTAAAAGCTCGACAGCTGCCGTTTTGATAAACCGTCAAGACGAGAGACCCGCAATCCTTCGCTTATCTGTGATCAAAGACGTATTACGGCGATACCCGACCAGAATTATTAGTGTATACTTCGGATATTTTCGTACAGATTCATCAGGATTAATAATTCTCAACTCTTGGTATTTTACGTTTCGAAATGAGTGTGCAAAAAAAAAATTCCCCCAAGCGACACGTTGCACACAGACGAAATCACTACTTCAAAAATTTTAGTTTCATAGTTACGTACTGTAATTTTATTTCTCGTAGGTACTTCGCATCGCCAACCGGGGAATTTACGGATAAAGTTATTCTCCCAATTATAGAGTTGCAGCAGCTCTCATCATTAACGCCAGAATTTTGATAGCGGAATGTACCGCGTCGACTATGTATAGCGCAATCGTAAATAATGGTCGGTACCCTGCTTGGAAACCTTACTCGTACTTTGATGAACTTTTTATGTGCAGTCGTACATAAAAAACTTGCTATCAACGAACACTTTTTTTCCCCAACTCATTTTTACAGACCTTATTTTCAGTCAACCGAAGGAAGAGGGAAAAGTAACGCAGAAAGAAAATTGAGAAAATGTGAGAATTAGAAACGTTGATTTCAGGTTGATGGACGAAACTCAGTCGAGGCAAGATTTGATGAAAAGATTCCAGAATGTAGAAATATTAAATTTAATGTATTGTGGTATGATATTCTTACGAATAAGCGACTATTGTGAGAAAGTCTGTTAAGTAAGAGATTATGATTAAGATATATCTAAGAGAAATTCATTATGCTATGTATTCTTACCTAAGGACAAAAAAGAATCAGTGTTTAAATGAATCACTGAAGTGAAAAATATGAAAAGAAACACCCAGCTACATTTATGAGAACGAGTGTTTGCATGACGTTAAAAGCCATACCATAAGAAGGAACTGTTCCTACCTCAAAACTACATTTAGTCCAAAAAATTTGTTTTTGAGCATTTTTAATATCTTTACCGGTACTCTACGTCTCTACCCTATGCCACTGATGGAAATTCGCGAAGCCGTCCGTTTGATGGACTGAGCCGTACCTTCGACCCAATCCCAAAATTTGCGAGTCCGAGTGTCTTAGCATACAGTATAGTATACAGATACAAAGCTATGCTCGCTGTAAACTAAGCCTAAACTAGCTTGATTGGACTTAAAACTAGGCCTACTATTGATTAACATACAGTATGTGTATATTAGGCCTAAACTAGAACTACCATATGGCTATACTCGTCGTAAACTAGGCTCAAGCAAGACTTGAACTACCCGTCTCAGTTTGACGACGGGCCTGTGCCGTCATAATTAGAAAACGTCATAGGACAGCTTTGAAGTACATTGTTCAGATCCCACGTGCGCCTCATAAAACAGGTTCCCTGATAAGAGAAAAATATTGATGACGTCACTAGCTAATGACGCACGAATGGTGATGACGTCCCGAGCTTGACGGCGTCACAATTAAATTCGACGGATAGTGATGACGTCACTAGGAGGTTTAAACTGGCTGATGTCTTTACTGTGCCTTTTTATCCGCTATCGAAAATTTGCAAGTTGGGAACTGGATTTTCCCTTTTTTATGTCTTTACCGGCATCGACAAGGCGCCCAAGCCGTCTACATTGAAAATCTGCGAGTCCAAGAGTGAGTTGAACACCCCCATCCCTCAGGAAATTTGCGAGGAATCCTCCACTTGATCCGGAATAGTTAGCTAATTATACCAGACTAGGATTGAGAGAGAACGAGCGTAGCGAATGAGCCCGCGAGAGCTAGTCAGCCTAAAATATGTATACTAGACGTCACGGATGTTGATGACTTCACAAAGAGGTTCAAGCTGGTTGATGACTTCACTGGTAGCTTAATCGAGCAACTATAAGAAGATATTAAAAATGATCTTAGTTAATTTGGCTCCACCAGAACATTTTTCCATCATTTTATTTACGAGCTATTCAATAGCTAAGATTGTCAGCTCGACGGGCGGAAAGAGATTTATTGTGAGGAAAGGACAGTGCGAGGTTTAATAATTGTAAGGAACGCGAATCCATGCTTGAGTTGTTTTGTAAAGCTTCAATAGGAAGAAAGGAATATTAAGTGGTGAGGAGTGAGGGACAGGAGAGAAGTGGAAAATCTGATTTTCAATATTTTCAAAAACTTTTTCATCCCCAAAACCTCTTTGAGTCCTTGACACTAGAAAATTTCGTGCAATAATTTAATTTAAGTTTAATAATAATAGAAAATAAATTTAATAATTTTTTTAATAATTTTTTTTTTTTAATTAAATTAAATTTTATTTTTTATTTCAATTTCTAAATTAAATTTTATAATAATAAATTTTTGGTGAGATTTATTAGGTTTAATATCTTTATTATTAATCATTTATAATAAAAATAAAAATTTTAGTCATGTTATTCAATCGGTTAGGTGTATTTTTATAGTAATTTTTAATTTTTTTATTTATTCTAAAAGTAATTTAATATTAAATTTCAATCTTAATATTAATTTAATTTCATTAAATAATTAATTTTTTAAAAATTAAAATTATTTATTAAAATTTATAATTTTTTTATTTTATTTTAATTATTATTTATACAGTATTAATTATAATTGATAGATGGTTAAATAATAATAATAATAAAACATTAATAATTTAATAATTTTTTTCATGATTTTTCAAAATTTCATTTCATTTCATTTTATTTTTTATATTTTTAAATATTATTATTTTATTTTTATTTTTTAATTAAATTTAATTTTGAAAATTTTATTAATTATATTTTTTAAAATTAATTTTATATTTGAGTTTAATTGGAATGATTTATTATTCAATATCAATTTTTTTAGTTTTAGATTTAAAATTATCAATTGCTATAAAATATAAATAATTGATGAAGCTCCTATTATGACATGGTAATTAGATTGAGATTGCCGGTGTTCACAGTGACTTTAATTGAGAAGAAGAGAGATCCATTTTCTGCTCCTTTCCAGCGGGGTTTCTTGGATGTCTCGCACACGCGACTGTCACCAAAACATGTCGACTCCCTCCACAAACTACCCAACTCTTACCATAGAAATATAAAATTCACAGCAGTGGTAATACCGTAATAGGTGGAGATTCTATAAAGGGTATAGCCGGGTAAGATGGTGAAAAGTGCCCCCAAACGAAATCGAATTCTGAGCTTGGTGTATGGTGGGACTATGCTTAAAACTCGCCAATTCCAATTTTCAGACCCCTAGCTCACTCCAGTGGCTCTGGGCAACAAAATATGTGATTTTTCTTTAAAAAATTGTAAACAATTTGGTAATGTAAAAATGAAAAAAAGGTATGAAGTATATTGTGGTGTGTTGTGAGACGTTTTTAAAGAAAAAAAATTTTGGTTTTTTGCATCAATTTTGGACCTCTGCGATCGATTTTAAGATTTAAAAATGGGATAAAATCCTATTATTCTGAATAGACTTATACTAGACGAAGAAGGGGGCGAACGAGCGATTACTAGCTTAGTATACTAGGCCTCATTCCTAATATACAGTATACAAGTTGACTAATGAAATATAAAGACATGAAACATGATCTTCATTTATTTGGCTACGCCAGAAAATTTTTAGATCACTTTCTGTCATCTCTAGAAAATCCAATATATCTGCTTATGTTATTTTTTCAAATAACGATTTTCTTCTCGTCCAACGGTTCCCTTCCACCTCTGCAGCCAGCGAATTTTCTTTCTGTTGACTTTTTTTCTCCATCTCTATAAAAATTTCCTCCGCAAGCTCTTGATCAGAAGCTTGAAACCGCTTACTGAACATCGTTGTTGGAACTCTTTTGATGAGTGACATACGTACCATCGAAAATTAAAACCAAATGACGCTCAAATTATGAAGGAAGCCTTGCAAGATGGTAATGGCCTGAAGAGCCTGATGCGGAAAAACGATCATTGTGTTGTTGATCGCGGCTTTAGAGATGTTGAAGCATCCCTGAGGGAGCTCGGTTATTTAGTTTGTATGCCAGCTCTAAAAGGGAAACGTAAGCAATTGACAACTCAGGAGGCAAATGAATCTCGTAAAGTAACTAGAGTTCGTTGGGTAGTGGAGGTCTCCCACGGCGACATTGGCCAGAAGTTCAAGTTACTTCATAATCAGGTTGATAAATAACTTCTGCCGAGTCTCGGGACAAGGCATGCTTACTCCATAATATGTTCAGTAAGCGGCTTCAAGCTTCTGATCAAGAGCTTGCGGAGGAAATTTTTATAGAGATGGAGAAAAAAAGTCAACAGAAAGAAAATTCGCTGGCTGTAGAGGTGGAAGGGAACCGTTGGACGAGAAGATCGTTATTTGAAAAAATAACATAAGCAGATATATTGGATTTTCCAGAGATGACAGAAAGTGATCTAAAAGTGCCTTTCACAGGCACCTACCAATTGAAGCAAGCCGTTTCCTATCTCGCAGAGATGATGGACGACGATAATAGTATAAATGCAGAGTTTCTAAAAGAAAATAAAAATATTATACAGTTTTCCGTCCAATCGCGGCATATTAATTCTAAGAAGTATAAATGTTTTATCGATTATGTGCCAAATTCAATAGGTTCTGCCAGCATAAAGCGGTATTGCTGCGAATGCGCCAATGGTCTCAGAACTGTTGGTTGCTGCTCACATGTTGCATCTATTATATATTACCTCAGCCACGCACGATATTTGTCAAAAATTGTAAGGCCAGCGGAAATATTGAGTAAATTGTTTCACATTAAGAATACGGTCGCAGTGATAAATGAGGATAGCGATGAAGATTGAGATACCAAGTTGAGGTACCTATGCTTAGGATATTTGTCTCAATCTAAATCTGTATAAGTTATATATTCTAGAGTTTTCATGCATGTATATTTTACAATTTAAACTTATTCTAATCTATTTTTACTATTTTTTTATGATGTAAGAACTGGTGAGTGAGGGAGATAAGGGAGGGGGCTTGAAGTTGATTTATGCAAAAACTAGCAGCCGGGCCATCATACTTCATATTTACAGTCAAATTTCCCTCGGGGAATGTCCATAATAATATCTAATTCCAATATTATTAAACTAAATTCAACTTTTAAATACCGTCCCCCCCACGTATCGAGCTGAAATTTTTATATGTTATGTGAATAGATGCAGATTATCACATATTAAAAAATTGGCTTGGTGCGGCCCCTTAAATAGGATTTTATCCCATTTTTAAATCTTAAAATCGATCGCAGAGGTCCAAAATTGATGCAAAAAACCAAAATTTTTTTTCTTTAAAAACGTCTCACAACACACCACAATATACTTCATACCTTTTTTTCATTTTTACATTACCAAATTGTTTACAATTTTTTAAAGAAAAATCACATATTTTGTTGCCCAGAGCCACTGGAGTGAGCTAGGGGTCTGAAAATTGGAATTGGCGAGTTTTAAGCATAGTCCCACCATACACCAAGCTCAGAATTCGATTTCGTTTGGGGGCACTTTTCACCATCTTACCCGGCTATACCCTTTGTTGGTCCAAAAATTCTTCTAAACATTTTGAATTCGAGATCTATAGGGAAGTACCATGAATGCCCAATCTTTTCATCTAGCTCGTAACAAACATACCGCATACTTCGCCATGATCCATCGATTAATTGCCGTTCCTCTCAACAAATACGATTTCAAAAGGAACTCCAAACTATTAAGGTACTAGCCAAAACGAGCGATATAGTTCTGAACGTCGATACAGTTTTCCATAGAAAACTTAGAGCTAAGGCACTGAACAAAACTTCTCACCAGCTCCCTGAATCGCAAGCTGAAAATTTCAATTCTGAGGAAAATTTTCCTACAGAATCGCTTCAGCTCTTTCGAAAATCAACTGCCGCGCGACCTTCTACTTCATCCGTACTGTACGCTTCCTCATCAAAGTCAAATGGCGCCTATCGACTGGAAAGTCAGAATTGTGATGTCAAATACCTTGGACAAACTTCCGCATTAAGATGCACGAAGTCATCAGAGCTTGAAACCAAAACAACTTCACTGGACACTCTTACTTCGTCGCTCATCTCCTCAAATCTGATCATAGACGCCGACTTCGGGGGGGGGGGGGTGGATGACACTTTTTGCCTCTCCAATAATTTCTCTGGAGGGGCATTGCTCCGCCCACCAATAATTTGACCAAAAAAAAAATGAATTTTATCAATTTGTGAATTGAATTACCAGAATATGAACGATAGTTCTTAATGTTGCCTCCCCAATAATTTTCCAAAGTCGGCGCCTCTCTGAATCCGAACACTACTTTGAGCATGACACCAATGTGTCACTCCTCCATTAAAATGATCACCCTGGAGTCCTTTGAGAACTTGAGAAGGTAGAAATATTCAAGCATATTAGTGGATTAACGAATGATTTAATTTCTAATGACGATTTTATTGCGCGTTTCTATGAGTAGACTTAAGTCGATGCTCCTTTTACTACGCATACATCGAGCCTGTGTTCTTTCTTGTCATCTTTTTTTTTTTCTTTTTTCTTTATTTTATACACCCTTTATTATTAAAAAAAAAAAAAAAAAAAACATTACAAAACAAGGAAGAGAAAAACAAAATTACAGAAATTTAGAAGAAAGAAAAAAAATACAAAAATAGAAAAAATAATAATAAAAAATAAAATAAAATAAAATAAACAGGTTGTTGGAGGATAGTAACTAGGCCTTACCTCGTGCAACAAATTTGTTATGAAGTATGTAAGTCAAATTGTGATGGATTCCGGAAGATTTTTAAGGAAATTAAAGATATGCGGGAAAATTGATAATTCTTCGGATGAGAGAAGGCTTAATATTGTTGGACTGATGATGTAGTCTATCTTTTCCGATTGCGCGAAACCGCCGGTCTCGATAAATATTCATTACATATACGTGTCCAATAACGTTTTTTCAATTCTAGAAATGCCTCGAATTAATTTCATCTACGGAAGTAAACTAGGGAGGATATCGAGGAGTTATCACGCAAATATTATCCTCATGCATTTTCAATAGAACCGTTCGTAGCAGCAAGCTTTTCTGACCAACATCCAGCGGCACGGGGAGATGAGGAAGGGGTCGACGATTATAACCCCAGGAACAAAATCCGTTCATCTTCTAGCATATTCAACATCATAGATTTTGATTTCTTGACCTTTACAAGGTCAAAACCTTTCTGAAAAAAAGCTCATGAGAAGTTCATGACGTCACTCCCAAGAATACCAACATTACAATTCAAGAAAAGATATTATATAGCCTCTCCAAGTGACAGCGGTGAAAATCTTTGCAGAATTGTTTTCAAGTTCGGAATCTGTAACAAAGTTCTAGTGAGTTCTTTGACTTCTGAGGTTTTCCATTTATGTGCAAACTGGCAGACTTTAATCATAGGTGCGCGTGGTAGAAAGCAATTTTAGTTTGATTGTCTTGATTTTTTTTTGAAGATTATAATCTTCCGATTGTAAATAGTGATGTTTTACAGTAATATGCAATCATGTGTACGTGAAATCGTGAACATCATTCGATCTGATGGTTACGTATTTTTGTTTATTGTTTAGGCTACTTCTCAACCTGTACCTATATTAATACAAAAAGTTCATTCGGGTCATCAATGGGGGAAAACAAAACAAGCGGCGTGATTGAGTTCGACCGAGGATGACGTAAGCTTCCGATGCTGCGGTATGTAAATATAGTGGTCTTTGCCGCCGAAGTAGCACCACCAGCTTTGTACATGTACCTAATTTAACTTGCAATAAAAGCAAAACACAAATTCTCCGCTTGGTTACACATTTCCATTACAATCATCGACTTGTTCTCCACTAAAATGAGTTTGTATAAATTGTGCAGCATAGCGTACGCAGTATACCAGACTTGTAGAACTGTGGACCTCCACACTTACAGGCCGCATGCAAAAATTGACTTTATATTACACAGGCTGGTACTTCGAAATCGACCAGTAAACGATGAATAGGTGTTTTTATATTGATGCTGTTTGGTTTTTGTTTAATGGGTGTTGATTTTACAGCGCGGCGGCGTTTATCTCTCAGGATGATATCGCGGCGTGGAGAGGTTATTCAAAGTTATAATATTTCGGAGGATAATGCGCGACGAAATGGCGAATAAGTCTATAGTAAAATGAAAACATTCGAAAATACTTGACATAACCCTCATTTTCGGTGCCGCGCTCGCTAGGCCCTATAAACTTACCTACGTTATTAATCTGGTGAGTGTAATTTCCTGTTTCAAAAGTGCGTTTAAAGTGCTCTCGTTGAAATACGTATACTGTACGGTAATACGTTTTGACGACAATGCAAAAGGCGAGAGCAGATATCAAATAATTCCATATTGAATAAGCGTCAACTGATGTAAATTGTAAATACACGAGTAGGTTAGTGTATACATTATACGGTTTATTTAAGTGTGAAGCTCTTTTCGAGTCGCTTTGCCTCTTCGAGTTGCTGAGAGGTAAAGGAAATCGACGCTACTTTTCGCAACTGAAATAACGCTTGATTCTTTTTCTGATGAAATTTATATACAGGTTCGCAGCTCTTCTCATAAGTTGTATGCAATTGCGAACGCGTGGGCTGAGAGAGGAGGGTTCTCGTACCCCATCCATGAAACAAGAGAACGAAAGGCGGGTAGAAAATATCAAATGAAAAGAAAAAAAAAAGAGGAACAATAACAAGAAAGGGGAAAGGAGTCCCAACCATGGGTGTACAAATTCTAACTCGAAAGAAACCCAAGACTTTTCGCTCATTGGTCGGAGAGACCTTTAAATTGTTATCGGAACTCATAATGAGTGAGTGAGGTGTAAGTAGAGCACTAATATTGAAAAAGGGTTTTTCAATTGTACAAATCTATTTATTAGTTGCTTATACAAGAGTACTTTCGGGTGTTATTCCATCATCAGTTGTGTCGCAACTGGAGAACAAGGCCTTAACCATGAGTTTTTATAGTATAACACTGTGATCTTATTGGCTATAACAATGCTGTGTTGTGATTGGTTCACTTCTTAGAAACTTATTCTTAGAATAATATGACATTGTGTTCTTATTGGCTAAAACATACTGCTTTGTGATTGGTTCGATCTATTGTCCTAAATGCTGCGTTTCTATTGGCTACCTGGATTCCTGCCGTCTCATTGGTTGGTTCCGTTCTTCTTCTCTCGTCCAATCACCAGGCCAAATAATTTTTCGCTGTCAAATGTGATTACATTGTTCAAGAGACAGGCTTACTTCCTCTTGGCTTTTGCAATCTCCATTTGTTCCCAGAGTTTTCTTCTCTTTGTGCGATTCTCTACGTGTATGACTTCTCCATCGTGGTTTTCCTCGATACAGTGTTTCCCAAACAGTGACTTGCCATCTGCTTTCTCCCTCGACGTTTTGTACTCCTTTCTCCTGATCTCAAACTTTCTCCCAGTCTCACCGATATAGATCCCCTCGCACTGTTCACAACTGAGCTTGTACACTCCGCTTAAGCTTTCCTTTTCCTTTTGTTCCGTCTGGTCATTGCTGATTCTCTTCACCATGGGTTGGTTATTCTGGATACCCACATTCACATCGTAGCCATTGAACGCCTTTATCACCTTGTTTGTGTACTTTCCATATGGTATCGATCCGGAGTACTTTCTCACTATGCTATCATGGGTTCCTTTCTTTGTTTCCATTTTCCCAAAGACTCCCTCCACCACACAACTGTGGTAGCCACTGGCTTCTGCAATCTGCTTTACCATCTCGATCTCTTTCCTCTTCTCTTTGTTCTTCTTGAGGATGGAAATTGCTCGATAGCAGTAGTTCTAGATTGCCGCTAATTTGTGCCTGGGGTGGTGGTAGGAGTCATTTGGAATGATGGTGCCAGTGTGCGTCGGCTTCCTGTAGATTTTGTATTCTATCCTGTTGTTCTCCATTGTGAGTGTAAGGTCCAAATAGTTGATGGTCTCATTGCCTTTTTCTGCTGTGAATTTGATGCTCTCATTCATCGCATTCATTTCTGAAAGGAATAGATCCACCTGTCTATCAGTGCCTGTCCACACAATTAGGATATCATCTACATATCTGGCCCAGTGTTTGATCGAGTTTCTGAACTTGCTGCCTTTCAATATCTTGTTTTCCATATCATTCATGAATATCTCCGCCAGTATTAGTGACAGCGGTGATCCCATCGCAAGTCCCCTTTCCTAACTGTAGAACCTGTTATTAAAGTGGCAGTATTTCTGGCTCAAGATCTCCTCCACTATGTTGGCGTACTTCGACCCATCGGGGTTCCCATGGTATCTGTTGCTTTTGAGCAAGGTGAGAAGTTCCTCCTTCGGTATGGTACCAAACATATTAGTCACATCAAAGGATATCAGCTTGTCGTTACTCCTGATTTCCAACTTGTCCAGTTGCTCAATCAGCTCTGCGTTGTTTCTGATACTTCGTCTGGGTGCAAACTGGTAGTTTTCTTTCAGGAATGTGGCTACGATCTTTGCTACCTTGTAGCATGGTGATTGAATGCTGTTGACCAGGGGTCTCATCGGACGGTTCCCTTTGTGGAGTTTTACAAGCCAGTTTTACAAGCCCCTTGAGTTTTGGTGCAACCGGGTTCATCTCAAGCGTCCTTCCATTGCCCGGTACATTGTTCCGTTTCAACACAGCTTTCAGGTCATCTTGGTATTTCCGCGTTGGGTCCCTTGCCAGCTCTTGGTATCCATCAACTGCGATGTACGACTCCACTTTTTGGGTGTAGTGCTCCTTCTCCATTACCACTACCGTGCTGCCCTTGTCCGCCTTTGTCAAAATCAGGTTGTTCTGTCGGATCTTCTTTTGTAGATTCGTGACCTTCCTCTGCATTACTTGCGTTCTTTCACAGGTTCAGCACATATTCTCTTTAATGTTCAACAGCACTTCCCCAATTTTGGTCCGGGTTTCTGGTCTCACGTCGTGTTCCATCGTTTGGATTACTTGTTCGCAGCTAATGGCCATACTTTCAAGCTTACACTGGTTCAGCCTCTCTGGCTGCACGTACTTGATGCCTTTGTCCAGCAGTTTTCTTTCTTCTTCTGTGAAGATGACGATTGATAGGTTCTCGGTTCTGGGAGCAAATTTGTGCTCAACTCTCGCTGTTTCTTCCTTTCTTTCTTCTTTCTTCCTTCTTCCGGGTCAGTTCGGCAAGCTTCTTCTTGACCTGTTTTGTTTGGGCTTCCACTCGTTTTTCCACATAGTCTTCTCCTTTCTTCCCCTCTCCTCCTTTTTTGAACATCATTTCTTTGACTTCTTGCGGGTGGAGTAACCTGGACAGATGGAAATATTGATCATACAGTAGACCATTCAGCCTGGTGACTTCCTTGTAGAGTTCACCGATTTCGTTCTTCACTCTCAATCTTTCGGCTTGCATCTTGGTGCGTTTCACTGCTGCGCTGTTTCCTATGTAATCACATTTGATAGCGAAAAATTATTCGGCCTGGTGATTGGACGAGAGTAGAAGAACGGAACCAACTAATGAGAGGGCAGGAATCCAGGTAGCCAATAGAAACGCAGCATTTAGAACAATAGATCGAACCAATCACAAAGCAGTATGTTTTAGCCAATAAGAACACAATGTCATATTATTCTAAGAATAAGTTTCTAAGAAGTGAACCAATCACAACACAGCATTGTTATAGCCAATAAGATCACAGTGTTATACTATAAAAACTCATGGTTAAGGCCTTGTTCTCCAGTTGCGACACAACTGATGATGGGATAACACCCGAAAGTACTCTTGTATAAGCAACTAATAAAGTAGATTTGTACAATTGAAAAACCCTTTTTCAACGTTTAAAATGGTTTCAGACAATATTAGTCCAAGTAATGAATTGGACCCAAATGGGGAAAAGTCGCTACCTCACTTTTTTCGCGCAAATTTATTCATCGAAAGTGACCAGACTGAGAATTCAAAACTTTATCGCCCAACCGACGCCGATACGACGGAGGGGAACGGTCGGAACGTCCCTCAATTTTCAGTTTTTTTTTTCTCGACAACTATGGACTTTAGAGCGAAAAATTCCCCTGGACCCCCTCTAACTGTACATAACTCTACATTTTCTTATCAAAAAAAGGAGCGTGGAACACGAGTATAGACTTTTTTTTTAATTTCTGTTCTCAAGAAAAGGATAAAAAAAAGGAATCCAATGATTGGTAGACAAAAATTCTTCAAATCATTAGAATCAATAGTTTATTAAATTGGAGAAGGGAATTATAAGAATATTTCGCTCTATTTTTTCTATAATGACGAGAGGTGAAAATAAAATTGGATTTGCAAAAAGACGAAATCAAAACATTAAAAGAGAGGAGACGGATCCGGAATCCGATTCATTTCAGGGATGTTCACTTTCTTGAAATGTGAGATGTTGCGTCGCAGGGAGCGAGACGGAGTTTGAACTTCTACTTCAGAGCGATTTTGGTTGATATGAGTGACAATTCCAGGTTCTTCTTCGAAGGTACTTTGTTTTGTACGATCAGGAAAAGTGCGTTTTACCAACACCTCATCACCAACTTCAGGATCAGGAACAACAGCACCTCTTTTTACATCCGCATACTATTTACCTTTTTTTTTTTGGACGGAGTCACGCTCACGTATCTCTTCAATTGCCCACGAATCACAAGTAGATTGGAACCAGAATTCTGGTAATACAGCTTATGAAGAAAATCTTTGCCATGTCAATCAATGAGATTCGTAAGGCTTCAATGAGTGATGGAACAATTTAGGAAGTTATAAAATGTTTATCAACTGACAGGACAATCGTCCTGAAACCCTACAGCTTGATGAAAGATGAGCTTGGAGTGGTAAATGATGTGCTCATGCGAGGTTCTCGAATTGTAATTCCTGAGATTCTTTGTGAGAGAACTCTAAAATTGTCTCATGAGGGCCATCCCAGAGCTGTCAAAATGAAAGACCGCCTGAGAGCTAAGCTCTGGTGGCCTAATATTGATTGAGAAGCCTAAGAAGTGGTGAAGGGTTGTGGTCCAAGTCAGAAAATTGCTCCAGCCAACAAACCTGCTCCAATAAGTAGACGTTCCCTACCTTAAGGGCCATGGCAAGAACTTGCCATAGACTTTAGAGGTCCAGTGCCCTCTGGAGAACACATGTGTCGTAATTAATTACTTCAGTCAATACCCTGAGGTGAACATTATGCGGTCTACAACATCGGCAGCCACAATACAATTTTTAAAAGAGTTGTGTGCCCGTCATAGTATCCCATATTCGCTGACTTGTGATAATGGTTCTCAGCAAGAAATGCGTAAATGGTGCGACAAAATGAACATCCGTCTTTTTTACGTAAGCCCAGAATGGGCTCAAGCAAATGGTGAAGTTGAAAGGCACACCTGATGCGTGAGCAAAATCCTGAAAATCGCCCAGCTTGCCAAAACAAACTGAAAAGAGGAAATAATAGATTTCTTATTGATGTATTGTTCAACGCCGCACGCTGTCACTGGACTTAGTCCAGCCTAACTTTTATTTCGAAGAAAAATTCGAGATAAACTACCTTCTATTAGTGATTCATGGGCAATTGAAGAAATACGAGAGCGTGACTCCGTCCAAAAATAAAAAGGTAAACAGTATGCGGATGCAAAAAGAGGTGCTGTAGTTCCTGATCTTGAAGTTGGTGATGAGGTGTTGGTAAAACGCACTTTTCCTGATCGTACAAAACAAAGTACCTTTGAAAAAGAACCTGGAATTGTCACTCGTATCAACCAAAATCGCTCTAAAGTAGAAGTTCAAACTTCGTCTCGCTCCCTGCGACGCAACATCTCACATTTCATAGTGAACACCCCTGAAATGAATCGAATTCCGGGATCTCCCAGAAGAAGTTCCCATCAGACGATCAGAGAGGATTCCAAAACCAACAAATTTTAAAAGTCATACTGTGTATGTAGAATAATTTTAGAGCGTTCTATTTTCACTTTCACTGAAAATTGTAAGACGTTCCACCTTCCTGGTGGTAGCTGCGTCGGTGAGGGAGTAAAGTTTTTGGATTCTCATTATGCGCACCTAACAGAACGTGAGGTAGCGATTTTTTCTCATTTTAAAGCTAATTTGTCTGGGCTGAATATAAAACCTTGGTCAGTGGTCACATCTGGGAAGCACCCTGAATAACAATCAAGCTTTATCAGTCACTGGTAGTTGAACAAAATTAATCAGATTATCTAAATAAATTACTGACTCCCTCGCTGCTCAGCCAGCGTTAGTTCTAATCGAAAACCACAGGAAACTATGTATACTACTTCTATGTGCTATGGAAAGATTTCAATGATCAAACGACGTCATCAAGTCTTACATCGAAATTTTACGTTTTTCAGTTGATCGATATACGACACACTTCTCTCCGACATTTTAGTATTTTCTTCCGTCTAAAGTTTTATACCCACGATATCAACTACAAAATTCTTTCAACTTCTTTACCTCCACTTGTCACTTCTGCACCCTTAGTCATCACCTCGAAAGTAGAACTAAAGAAACAAAAGCCGCGATATTATTCATAAGCACGAGAATAAGCCCACGATTTGCGCAATCCAATGTTAGACTCCACGTTCGTACTTGATAATATTTCAGGTAAATTTTTCCATCAGCTGTTCTTCATTCAGGAACAAAATATAGTCGAACTCGAAGAGAATATTGGTATTTATTTCCCTTCTATTCGAAGCGAGACAGTAAAATATATAACAGCAGCTAAGATTTCAAGAAACTTTTAAAAACGAATGTCTTATATATATTTGGAACTTTTCTCTAAAATTAATAATGTACGTGGGCTCACGATCGTCAAATGTTAATTAAGACAGCCCCGCTATTCGATTTCGTCATACCTGACAAAGACGAACCGAGGGACGCGCGTTTTAATAATTAATATTTCATGAGAATCAACTGAAATACAACTGCCAACATTTTGTGGGCAGAGACGTCGCCCTTCCTAAAATTAATTTACCGAGACTTTTGAAAACTGTCGATACCAACTCTCAAAAAAGATGTAGGGCATATCAGAAAAGAAAAGATCATCTATTTTAGGAATTCGACAAATTAATGCTTATTACTGGTTCCATCGTAAATCATTCCAGAATTTATACAATTTTGTAGTTATTGTGCATATCATGAAAATATAGTGTCGCGTCGTACTTCGGTATACAAGTTTGTTGCCGAATTCACATTTGTATACCTTCGTTTTATACAGAATTCAACAGTGGGATGTATCAATTCCCCATCCCGTAAATCCGTGCCTGATGTAAGTCAGTTCTCTGCAACTAATTCTCATATTCGTACTTTTTAGGCCGATTGTCGTCATTGTACGACAGAGGAGGGTGCTTAGGGAGAGAAACTTTTTTGACATGTTTCATGTCTTTTCTGACACCCTATACACTATTGGAAAATTGCGAGTACCACCCTCCTCCCCCTCCCCCAAATAATGGACTTGGAAAATTTTCCGAGAAAATTTTTATACGTGGGTGGTGATTGAGAAATTTGCGAGTGCCACCCCACTGTCTTTTCTGACAAGAAGAAGAAGAAGAAGAGTGAGCCCCACAAAAGCTGATAGCTCTCGTATACAACACCAATAAAAGGGGCGACCGACAGGAACGACAAAAGCTGATAGCTTAAAATATTTCTCATACCATTCTTATGCGACGGAAGAGGGCGGACGAGCGGAGCGAGAAAAGCTGATAGCTTGAAATAAAAAGGCGATAGCCCAAATTATTATATTTCTATTTCTCATACCGGACTTATACGACACCAAGAAAGGCGCGAGTGAGCCCCACAAAAGTTGTTAGCTCAAAATATTTCTTATACCAGATTTGTACGACCCCAAGAAAGGGGGCGAAGGAGTAATATCTCACGAGCATCTAACGACGACATACTCGACGGTTAAAACGTACGGAGTAATTTGAATAAAGCCACAGAAATGAAAATACACCGAAGCGCTTTCGATTAAAAAACCATTGTCAACGGGGACGTGAAAGCAACTGAACCAACTCCGGCCGACAACAAGAACTACCGAGGAGGACATGACTGAACTAGCGAGTCATCACAATGTGAATCATACTCATAAACTAATTCAATCAAACCCTCATCAGGTATGTACCTGTTGAGCACATTTAGGTTATCGTTATTCAGATGGCGAATAATTTCGATGTGTTCTAGCGCGGTACGTTTGAAAGCCGATGACTCTCTATGGAGGAGGGACTCAGATCCCTCTATGAAACCATGGCCAGTGGTAATAAGATGGTCCGCAAATGCCGAATCACCCAATTTCTTCTTTTCCCACGCCTTCCTATGCTCATCTATTCTAATTTTGAGCTGACGTCCAGTCTCGCCTATATAGATTCCATTACAATCATTACACTCAATTTTGTAAACCCCGCTTCTTTCGACCAATGGGATGGGGTCTTTTAACTTACCACAAGGTTGAACTTGATGGTCCATTCTAAGCTTTCTCTTTTACTCTCGCCGGGTGAGTTGGATCTGTTTATCAAGTCGGTTAACCTTAAATGTTGGTCTTTTGAGGCTAAATTGAAACGTAAGAAAAATAAGAAGCTTAGCTCCCTCCTAAATTTGAATGCCTCCGCTGTTCAGGAAGTGAGTACTGACGTCAGCGTTATCCAAAAGTTTCAACCGCGGATTATAAATTGTAGCAATGTTGAGTTTGAGAGTGACGAGTTGTATCTCTTGGAGAAGGGGTTAAAATTCGGGTTACCCCCTCTTAATAAAGCTAACACTTTGGCCAATGTAGTTGCGGACCTCGAAATAAAAATAGGGCCTGGGGTTAACACTCAGGAAGCGTGTGCCGCCTTTGTCCGCGATACCCCCCTCCCTCGTATAAACGATCTGGCCTTTGAGGTGATTAAGAGGATCAAGAGGATGGTCAGGGAGGAGGGCTTAACCATAACTAAGGCTGATAAAGGGAATGCCATTGTTGTTGTGGATAAGTCCTCTTACGTCCCCAAGGTCTATGACGTTCTCGACCAGTGTGGCGCCAGGGAAAATGCGGATTTCAATTTTCCAAATCACGTCAAAGAAGTTAGACGTGTTATAAACACGAGTGAATTCATTATTAAGACCCCTAAGCTTAAAAGAATGCTTCTTGAGCCCAATCCAGTGCCGCCCCTATTGTACGGGCTACCTAAGGTTCATAAGAGGGACACCCCGATGAGGCCGGTCGTTTCTTTTGTGTCTTCCCCCACGTACTTCTTGGCGAAATTTTTGGACCGTTGATTCAAATCTAGAATGGAATTTGAGTCATCCTACTCTGTGAAGAATTCGGTCTCATTGGCTAATAAGCTTAAGGATGCCATTCTTCCGCCTGATTCAACCCTATGCTCCTTTGACGTCGTCGGCTTATTTCCGAGTATCCCTAGAGCTACTGCCATGCAACATATGGGAGACCTTTTGATCCAATCTAATATCTGTCACGAAGAGTTGGCAGAATTTTTTTAACTTACTCAATATTTGTTGGTTTCCCAACTTTTGCGAATTTGAAGGAAAATTTTTCGAATTTCCTGAGGAGGTAGGTATCCCTATTGGCTCTCTTCTGGGTTCCCTCATTTCGGAGGTTTTCATGTCTAAATTTGAGCTTGATCTCTTTTCCTCTGGTCAGGGGTTTTTGGGTCATATATATTATTGGCACAGGTACGTCGACGATGTGTTGTGTTTGTGGACCGGTCAACGGGATCTCCTTTTGGAGTTTCTCAGGTATCTTAACAGTTTATATCCATCCATCAAATTTACGTTAGAAGTAGGCGGTTCATCTATAAATTTTTTGGACCTTACTATCTCTAATAGAGAAGGTGCCCACGAATTCGCCATTTATAGAAAAGATACCTCGACCGATATTACTGTCCACGGCAGATCTTTCTGCCCGGTTGCTCACAAATATGCCGGTTTTAATAGCTATATCCACCGGTTGACGAGTATTCCATTAGGTCAGCTCGCTTTTCAACAGGAGCTTTTGACTATAAAGCACTTGGCCAGAGTGAACGAGATCAGCTTGGATATTGACTTGAAGGTCCATAGGAAATTGACTCGGAAATGCCTTGATTCCACTACCTCCCTCCCCCGTAATCCAGCGTCAGATAGTAGGAAACGTTGGATTAGGCTTCCGTTTTTGGGGAAATTCTCTTCCCAATTAGGTCGTGTCCTCCGCCCATTTGGGTTTCGGCCAGTGTTCTACAATCTGAACAATGTAAAAAGTTTGTTCGTTAAGTTAAAGGACCCCATCCCCCTGGTCGAAAGAAGCGGGGTTTACAAAATTGAGAGTAATGATTGTAAAAAGATTCCACTCTAGATTTGAATCAACGGTCCAAAAATTTCGCCAAGAAGTGCGTGGGGGAAGACACAAAAGAAACGACCGGCCTCATCGAGGTGTCCCTCTTATGAACCTTAGGTAGCCCGTACAATAGGGGCGGCACTGGATTGGGCTCAAGAAGCATTCTTTTAAGCTTAGGGGTCTTAATAATGAATTCACTCGTGTTTATAACACGTCTAACTTCTTTGACGTGATTTGGAAAATTGAAATCCGCATTTTCCTTGGCGCCACACTGGTCGAGAACGTCATAGACCTTGGGGACGTAAGAGGACTTATCCACAACAACAATGGCATTCCCTTTATCAGCCTTAGTTATGGTTAAGCCCTCCTCCCTGACCATCCTCTTGATCCTCTTAATCACCTCAAAGGCCAGATCGTTTATACGAGGGAGGGGGGTATCGCGGACAAAGGCGGCACACGCTTCCTGAGTGTTAACCCCAGGCCCTATTTTTATTTCGAGGTCCGCAACTACATTGGCCAAAGTGTTAGCTTTATTAAGAGGGGGTAACCCGAATTTTAACCCCTTCTCCAAGAGATACAACTCGTCACTCTCAAACTCAACATTGCTACAATTTATAATCCGCGGTTGAAACTTTTGGATAACGCTGACGTCAGTACTCACTTCCTGAACAGCGGAGGCATTCAAATTTAGGAGGGAGCTAAGCTTCTTATTTTTCTTACGTTTCAATTTAGCCTCAAAAGACCAACATTTAAGGTTAACCGACTTGATAAACAGATCCAACTCACCCGGCGAGAGTAAAAGAGAAAGCTTAGAATGGACCATCAAGTTCAACCTTGTGGTAAGTTAAAAGACCCCATCCCATTGGTCGAAAGAAGCGGGGCTTACAAAATTGAGTGTAATGATTGTAATGGAATCTATATAGGCGAGACTGGACGTCAGCTCAAAATTAGAATAGATGAGCATAGGAAGGCGTGGGAAAAGAAGAAATTGGGTGATTCGGCATTTGCGGACCATCTTATTACCACTGGCCATGGTTTCATAGAGGGATCTGAGTCCCTCCTCCATAGAGAGTCCTCGGCTTTCAAACGTACCGCGCTAGAACACATCGAAATTATTCGCCAGCTGAATAACGATAACCTAAATGTGCTCAACAGGTACATACCTGATGAGGGTTTGATTGAATTAGTTTATGAGTATGATTCACATTGTGATGACTCGCTAGTTCAGTCATGTCCTCCTCGGTAGTTCTTGTTGTCGGCCGGAGTTGGTTCAGTTGCTTTCACGTCCCCGTGGACAATGGTTTTTTAATCGAAAGCGCTCCGATGTATTTTCATTTCTGTGGCTTTATTCAAATTACTCCGTACGTTTTAACCGTCGAGTATGTCGTCGTTAGATGTTTCTGGTCATATTTTAGAGAACCGAATCAATTGTATCTCACGAGCACTTGACCTAGTAGAAGCCTAGACTAACATATTTCAAGATGACTGATAAAATATAAGAGACATGAAACATGATCTTTATATTTTTGGCTACGCATCACTTTTTTAATATTTCTGGTTATTTGTAACTTAGAAGGTTAAAGACACGGAAAAAACTACTTGATGATACCAATGACGTAGAAATGCTCCGAAAGTATACAAAGACAGAAATCAAAAGCCAAGTTCGTAGACAGTTACCAAGAAGAGGAGAAATTAACTTCTAAGAAGAATTTCAAAAAAGGTAAATTACTTTGTTGTCTTTTTCAAAAGGATATTTCATTGTCTCAAAGGCAATCTTGGTTTGTTTGTCCGCATAGTTACGTTTCAAACCACAGGCGCCATTATCAATCTACGAGTTTATAGAAAATTTCCGCTTCCGCCCCAAATAAAAAGAATTTCAACTGTAATGGTTGACTGTCACAAATTTCTGTTTAATCGCAGCCACTGCAACAAATATTCCTCATCGAAAGACCAAAAAAAAAAAAGTTGCAATTGTAAAGAGTTGACAAAATGTTAAAAAAATCATACACAACATAAATCTGCAATTTACAACAGTAACATCCACTAGAAGGTAACAAGTCACTGTGCCTGATAAAAAGTAATATTTTACGATATTTTAGAGAGAAAAAAAAAGAGGTAGAAAAATTCTTCGCAGTTCAGAATGCAAGGCTTTATTAATGATAGGAATTTTCAATTATGCTGCAGTACACTCGATAAATGAGAAGAGATAGTTCGAATTCCTCCAACACGGCGAGGTATGCATAGATTCGCTTTTGCATAGTCAATATTCAAAAATGACGGCAATTCGTTTGTCATTCGTATAACAGATGAAGTTTAAATTTCTATACGCGCACTAAATTAGCATCCGATACGTTTCATCAGCAACTTTACTGATACAGTAATAGAATATAGTGGCGCATACGTGTAACACTTGTCACGTTCTTGTTGGCAAATGAAGATGAGCGCCAAATGTTATGAATTCGTTTTTTTTTTTTCTCCCCTCTCGCCAAGAGTAATTACGCGTATCTTCGTCACTACTCTCATTTTTTCAAAAGAAAATACGGAACCACGTTGTAGGTAGCAATTACCACGTAATGATTGTACCTTTCGCAAATGTATGCGATTAAGGAAAGTTATTCGATTTCCTCGTCATCGCTGTTGGCTTTCTAAAATTTTAAAGTCAAAGAGGAACTTCAGCACTTGACTTGGGCGAAAATTGTGAAAAATGATGGTCAACGAGTTTTAACGTCCTACTCTTCCTTTTCAATATTTCGTAGCCTTTTTAGGACCGGCGCACTTCCGCTAGCCGACCATAGTACTCGTACAATCACTTTTAACAGGGCACATGTTCTATGGGGAGTTTTTCGAAGAATTTGTCGCATGCCGCACATTGGGATGAATTGCTCATCTGGCGGCAAAAAATCGAAAAAGTGACTTCGCCAAAAATTTTGTAACTTTGAACATTGTTTTGCACTACTGTAAGAATCCGGAATCATGTATTGAAGAGTCTGTTGTTGCATTGAGTGACGCCATACGATTAGTTGAATAATGGGGAGGAAAGAAGGTTCGGGGGTTTGTTGTTCCGTCGCTCTAGAGCTCACTGTTGAACCAGTGTCGTACTTATCGGCATGCACTTCTTTAATCACTGAATCTAGAATTGTTTTAACGCTATTCCACGTGATTCTAATGGTTTTTAGCTGTGTTTTCAATTAAAGCTGGAATGAAGCATTGCCAGTAAGTACTACATACGTGTTCAAAATGCAAGTTCTTTAAACTGGCAAAAATTTGTGCCAGTATGTGCCGAGAAAGTATAACCACAAACAAACGCACAAAAACATCACTTCAATCGTGCATCAACACTTGTTGCATTAACTTGCATTTTGCAGTGATATGAACATGGTTTTAAAAGTATTATGTGGCTTACAACACGAAATGATTTGGATTTTTCCTTAAGGGTGTGCGTCGCCGGTTGGGAAAGGCCAGAATGGTGTACAACAGATTGCATATATACTCCCCAACTACCCTACACGGTTTGGTGTACCAGCAGTTACTCTGCGACGCTTGTCGGGTATGCAGAGGTAGTCTTTATAAGGAATACCTTCACAAAACTTCACAAAAAAGTGGCTCAAAACTCCACTTCTAGAAGAATTTTTTTGATCTCCAAATTTTTGATCCAAAAAAATTTTACAGCGTCAAAAGATAGACAAATTTTCAATGATTTTAAAGTGAAATAAAAAGCTTAAGAACATTTTCCAATTCTGCTTTGATACTGTCTTCGATTGAATTTTTCTAAAAGATTAGAAAGATTCATTGAAAACTCGAGCAGTGAAAAACTTTTTTCACAATAGTAACTGAAAGAGATCGTTACAAGCTACATATTTTTCTTCCCATTTGAATTTTTATTTTTGCAGATTAAAATTTAGGGATGGATATGGAGAATTGAAATGAATTGGAAATATTTAATCGGTAAAATAATTTTTTTAGTTACTAAACTTGCCCTTATTACCCATTTCATTGAGAAGACGCTGACAACACCTAAAAAAAAAGTATCAAAATTGCTGAAAAAAACTGTTGGAAAAGAAGAGGAAAAGAAGATGACTACAACGATGAATTTTTCAATTAAAGATGAAAAAAAAAAAGAACAAAAAAAGTGTGAATAGGTAGCACTAACAAATGATAGAGAAATTTATTTTTTTTTTCAAACTTCCTTCAAAGGCACAATTACAATAATTCATATAAATGTGACAAATCAAATAAGGAACCAAGCGGTTATATCAGATATACGACTGAATTGAACTATTGTGGAGAGGGGAAGGGACTCTCAATTGGATAATAAACTTCGGATTTGTGTTCTGTGGGTTAGAAAAAAACCAACAGATCTTTCTACTGGAGAATCTCTATATTTACATCATTATCATTGTAAATTATAGTATCAAACACTTGTGGGTGAGGGGGGGTTCAAATAAAAAAATGGATTTTAGCATATGTGTTCTGCGGAGCAAAAAACCTCCTAAACGATATTTCTAACATAGAATCTCTATTTATTCTCTGCCAAATATGTGTAAATATGTCTGGAGAGGGGAGGGGGGTCCGGAACCAAAAATGGATTTTAGATTCGTGTTTTATAAGTATTAAAATCCCCTGGTCAAGACAGTCAAAGATTTTTCTTAATTTTTTTATTTTTTGCCGGCTACGAGAGTGTTTGATCCCACTGTGCGCCGTCCAATCAAAAACTTGGAAAAATTTCGACTCTCGAGCTATATAGCACATGGTAGGAAAGAAACCTAAAAAAATTTCAAAGATATGTCAATCTCGATTGTATCGATTCCTCACTCGGCCTGTATGGTAAGTTTAGCCTTGATTATAGTCTATATTATAAACCTTGTTTAGGTCCAGTATACTTCATTTTAAGCTAATTAGCATTCGGGGCTCACTCGCAAGAAAGTTTCAACCGGAAACCTGTTTTGTGGGGGTCCTCTGGGAATGAAAAGCGGACGCCGTCCAACGCAAATGTGGGACTTGGACTTTTTCAACTAATCCACTTACTATATCTTAGGTTATTGGAACTCACATTGAGTGAGTAAGGTGTAAGTAGTGCACTAATATTGAAAAAGTTCAAAGTTGGAAATCAAGAGTAACAACAAGCTGATATCCTTTGATGTGGCGAACATGATTGGTACCATACGGAGGGAGGAAGTACTCGCTCTCCTTAAAAACAACAAATACCATGGGAACCCCGATGGGCCGAAATACGCCGACATAGTGGAAAAGATCTTGAGTCAGAACTACTGCCGCTTCAATAATAGTTAGGTTCTACATTCAGGAAAAGAGATTTGCGATGGGATCACCGCTGTCATCAATACTGGCGGAGATATTCATGAATGATAGGGAAAACAAGGTGTTGAAGCGCAGCAAGATTAGAAACTCGATTCAACACTGGATCAGATATGTGTATGTCGATGATGTCTAATTGTGTGGTCAGGCATTGATAGACAGGTGGACCTATTTCTTTCGGAAATGAACGCGATGAATGAAAGCATGAAATTCACGGTAGAAAAAGGCAATGAGACCATCGACTATATTATGGACCTTACACTCACACTGGAGAACAACAGGATAGAACAGGAGGCCGACGCATACAGACACCATCATCCTAAACTACTCCTACTACCACTCCAGGTACAAGAACTACTGCTACCGCGCAATTTCTGTCCTCAAAAGGAAAGAAATCGAGATAGTAAAGCAGATCACAGAAGCCAGTGGCTAACATAGAGGTGTGGTGGATGGAGTATTTGGGAAAATGGAAACAAAGAAGGGAACCCATGTTGGCACAGTGAGAAAGTACTCCTGATCGATACCATAAATAGGAAAGTACACAAACAAGGTAATAAAGGCGTTCAATGGCTACGATGTGAATGTGGGTATCCAGAATAACCAACCCATGGTGAAGAGAATCAGCAATGACCAGACCGAAAAAAAGGCATGGAAAGCTGGAGCGGAGTGTACAAGCTCAATTGTGCGCAGTGCGAGGATATCTACATCGGTGAGACTGGGAGAAAGTTTGAGATCAGGAAAAAGGAGCACAAAAAATCGAGTAGAAAGAAGATGGCAAGTCATTGTTTGGTAAACACTCTAACGAAGAACAATGGAGAGGGAATATTTGAAGTCATACATGTGGAGAATCGCACAAAAAGAAGAAAACTCAGGGAACAAATGGAGATTGCAAGAGCAAAGAGGAAGAAACCCTGCCTCTTCAACAACGTCATCACGTTTGACAGCGTAAAATTATTCGGCCTGGAGATTGGACGAGAAAAGAAGAACAGAACCAACCAATAAAATGGCAGGAAACAAGGTAGCCAATAAAAACGCAGTATTTAGGGTATTTAGGCCATTAGAGTCGCTCTCTCTCTCTCTCTCTCTCTCTCTCTCTCTCTCTCTCTCTCTCTCTCTCTCTCTCTCTCTCTCTCTCTCTCTCTCTCTCTCTCTCTCTCTCTCTCTCTCTCTCTCTCTCTCTCTCTCTCTCTCTCTCTCTCTCTCTCTCTCTCTCTCTCTCTCTCTCTCTCCCCTTTGTTTTCCTATGCATTTAAGTGTCTTTTGCGGGGGGCCCACTGTCATTTTTGTCAGGGGCTATCTTTAGGGAATTATCGCGTCCACGTCCGGGCTTGATAACGTCATAAATCCAAGGTTATAGTACTTCGGAAAGTTTTGACTTCCGAGCCATATATGATACGAGGGGGGGGGGAACTTGAAAAATTTTCTTCTTTTAAGCTATACAAAATATGGAAGGGGAGATGGAAAAATTTCGACTTTCAGGCTTATATTATATTATAGGAGGGTGACTTGCGAGAATTTCAATTTCTGAGCTCAACTTGAAAAAATTTTGACTTTCAAAAACAGTTCCGCGCGTGCAAACGCTAGAGCATTCGCATTCAACTTCTAATTTTAGGTATACCTTTTGTCGCGGGGTACGACCCCGCTGTCACTGCAAAACTTGCAAATGCATCTAAATTTTTTCGTATTTTTTTGTAAATGTACAGTCAATGGTATCATTGAAAACAACCACGGACAATGGAGGTTGCACCGGGAGTAAGAGCAGTTATAGAGTTCGGAAACTTTGGAAGGTGTGTCTCTGTCCTGATGCGTTCAACTCAATGATCAAAAATGGTCAAAATTCCCAGGAACATCACATATCTTTCCCTCGAACCGTAATTCCCTCTGCCTTCAGTTCAATAGTCAACATTTTCTCTAGTCTCTAAAGTAGGTCATTTCTTCTTCCCTCTTCGAACCACAATTCCTTCCCCCAATTCATAGACGACTCTTTTTCCAAGTCCTTTCCTGATATTATAAAAAACTCGGTGGTCATTCTCTCCCTCCTCGACATATATAGCCAAATTATTAAGAAAGTGTCCAAGTAGTTCTTCTCATCTACGACTCAAAGATCGAAATCTTAATGATTACCCTTCTGATATTTGTATACCAAGCTAAAGAGCACGAGAGCAGGTAAAATGGGCATCCATCTTGTTCTTTAAATGAACTTAGCTTCCAGGGTTCATGCGAAGGTACGACGGGACATCCATCTTGTTTTCTAATAAACCAAATGTTAACCGAGGGGGCGTAAGGTTTACTTAAAAAACAAAATGGATGTCCATTTTACCTGCTCTCGAGCTCCTTAAAGCCACACTTGCTTTGTAATGTCATCAGCCGGCTGAATCTTGGCCTAGCTTGTGTATTTTGCTTCTTACGTATATTCCAAGTTTGCCGTATTTATGTAAAGCTAACAAGCTTGAGGGTGACAGACAGGCTCACTTCTTAGTTAGACCAGTATACGATGGTATTACTGCAACGAATGTAAATAGCTCAGGAATCAAAAGTTTTCCTAGGCTTCCTAAGGCTTATGCTAGGCTGACTGGCTGATGGGTAAGAGATGCGCTCATTCTCTTTCCTCGTCGCCTCTCTTTCTACCTTAGTACCCATATTGGAGTCAATCATCAACTCTTGTCCCTCGGCGATTCCCCCTCTTGGGTTGTCTTTCCAGGAGAATCTCTCGTTTTCCAAAGAATTCGATGTACGTCCTTACAAAATCCGAGATATCCTTCTCATTTCTAAGGATCTTATGAAAAAAACGGTGCACAATTTGTACCAACTTGTATCCTCAGGCTGTCCCATGGTGTACGTTGGTTAAACTAGTCGGGTCGGGGAGCAAGAAAAGGCCTTCAAAAATATATTTTCCGCAGAAAAAGTCTCAAAGTCACCGCTCTTCAAGAACTGGAGATCATTAAACCCTGCAGCAATTCCTTCCTCCTTCCTCTCGCTCGTACGATTATCCCAGAGTTGAAGCTCGCCGACCACTGCCTCAAACCTAATCGATAAGAGCAGGAATTTGTTTGTTTCCTCATAAATGATTGTGTTACTTCGATATTTATATTTTTCTTAGTCTTCGTAGGCAATAGTACGGAAAAAAGCACTTTAACAGAACAGAAAGGTATTCGAACAATCTTTTGTTTTATGAAGGATTTTTGAGCGAAAAACACGAAAAAGGGGTAAAGTTGTAATAATTACAGAGGGGCAGACAGTTAGAGTTGATAGCTTCTATACTCGTGGGAGTGATACTCCAGCAAGTTACAAAAATCCGAGCTGACGATGACAGGCATAGAGATTGGAATGATAGATAAGAAAACGTACGAGTATTCTCTCTTTTAATATTTCACAACCGAGGAAATTTAAATCCTTTTTCAGGCTCGAAGTGATGCCGAACGCGGTTCGAGAGGAACCGAAAGATGTATTTTTCCAATCCATCATATTTTATTGAAACGCTAAAGACGTTTTGCTGCGACGGCCGTATCCACATTGTAAACGATTCTTCTGCCGAGGGTGTTTTAATCACATTGTTCTGTTCTTTCACTGGTCATGACACTATAATAATCGATGACTGAATTTAATAGACTCGAGAATAAGCAACAGCACATTCACCAATCAGTAGCAGTTTCATCGAATATTATACTCGAGTAGATACAGAAATCGAGTGTTCGTTACAGTTGATACAATATTTTTTCTCTAAATAAGAAAAAGCTCGTCTAAAAGCCGCGTGCACGTAAGGGGACGCACCCACACACGATGCAAATTTCTTCGCAGTGAATGTCCCGCTTTCTCTTTCATTACACAATCGACTGCACGGCAAAAATATAATTTCGAGTCACTTTAAGCCGTGCCGCATCTCTTTAGAATTTAATTAGTAGAAAATGAAATGAGTTGAAATTGAATATTTTGTTCGAAACAAAAGAAAGTTAAACTAACTTTTCATATTGTCTATCGTAAAACGAGGGGAAAAAAAAATAAAAAGAATGAAGTTTATATACCAAAAGAGAAAAAATGTAGGGTAGGCAATGAAAGTATACCTTTTCAGTCAATTTAAAAATTTCATTTTCATTTATGCCCGTGTATTATATATTGTCTAGAGGATGTTCTTCCGTAAAACTTTCGTATTTTCCATTTTTTCGTGCAAAAATAGAAAATTAACCGCTCAACACGAATTAATGAGCTTCGAGGAAGAAAAGTTTCCTAAAGCAAGTTTCTTGAACTCGTACATAACTTGCAAACGCAATGTTATTAAAACTTATATCGAACGATGGAATATTGAAATTTGATTCTTGGACTTGGAAATTTTGTTAATGAACGTCGATATAACTTTCTCGCTTTATAGAATCGTTTCGTAAAATATTGAAACAAAGGATCTGTACCGGTATTTTGCTGCATAATGGGGTGTAGCTGGTGGCAGACAAACGATACTGTACCTAGTTTACGAGGAAGATGTATAACGTTTCTCTATGTTTTGTTATCTGTAGGAAGTTCAAAGCGAAAACTCATTGTCCGTTTTGACTGCAAAAATCTGATGCTGACGGATGGGCTTGACTTTACCGAAAAGTTATACGCACTAAAATCATGATAATAATTTTATGATAAGGACAGGATCATAAGCTGAGACAATCAAGTCTGACTCGTAGAATACGATCTTTTATTCGGAATAATGTTTTTCTCCTGCGCCAGATGACTGAGGAAATTTGTTTTTACAATAGACCAAATTCCGGTATTATTTTCTTTTTCATGTGGACTTACCCTTTTGTTTTTGTGACTAATAGTGACAGTAACATCGCTTACCACTTTATTTGACTCTTCTTTTTCTCGTCATTAACAATTTAGTCGTTGTAAATTCGCAAGTCGAGAGATATTTTCTTGGTTCAGTGATTATTCGTGGGTAAACGCTTCGTCTGAATAGAAGAATAACAGAAGTGAATGTAAAAAGAAGAAAAGGAAAATGTGATGATTTTTAGATTGTTAAAGAGAGAACGAAAAGAATATGTAAAAAAAAAAAACGATAAAAAATATGTGTGAAAATAATCGCAGGTCTCATCAACTTCGTTCATTAGGAAAGTAAGAAACTTGTTAAATTGCGTAAAACCTTGACAAATAAAGGGAAGTTTATTGTGCGCCTCTCCTCGCTGGAAAGAAAGTTAATTATACTTGGCGTCTGAATTTTTTTCAAACAATCTGCTCAAAAACTGCAAACATGAGAAATATTGATCATGAAATCTTTGGTTCAACCTCAGTGATGGTATATCAGATCATCATCTTAGGAGGTGTGCTCTCAAGTGTATGACTGTAATGCTCCCCCTCCCTTAAATCCACCCCATCGTCCTTCCGACAAATTTCAGTTTCAACACTGGGGACTTGAAAAAATTCCAACTTCCAAGCTTCGTTAAAATATAAATGATGTCATCCACTATGAGATTTGGCTCTGCCAGAGCATTTTTCCAAATCGAATAGTTATACAATTAATTTCTTATAATTTTACAAGTTCGTTAATTAATTCTCGCCAAAATTTCTAATCGAGCCTCTAGGATGAAACGAAAACATTCAAGCGATGCTAATAGGTACCGTACATTAATCACTACTAAATACGAAAATTATGCATAATGATAAGTAGCACTTTGGATGCTCTTTTTCTTACTTTTTTTTTTCTATCTACACTTTCTCAAAATATTTCTGCAGATGAAACTCGAGTATTCGACCTTACTGCCGTTTTATTTTTGTCAGTTTAATGACGACGAAAAACTTGTAGCAATCAACGAAAAAACTTACAAACCTGAGCCGATTTTCTTGTACGAAAGATCATTAAGATTCAAAGCGAGACTTGTGCGTATGCAAACCGGTAGATTTCGGAAAAATTGATTCAAGTACCGAGGTGTAAATTGCAAGGCGTGAAACGAAGCTAGAAAGAAACGTACCAAAAAGGACAAATGGATATCGGCCAGGTTCTGATTTCATATCGTTCAAAAATTTGAGAGTAAGGAACTTCGCTGCTCCCGGATGTCTTTTATTACCCACGTCATTTGGGAACAAGAAAATGTGTCCTAATAGGATAGATTATTTGATTGCAAATTCTTTAAGTCCGCCTCCTTCATATACAGCTCGAAAATTGAAATTTTTCCCACTTTTTGGAGTGGTTCCACCTCACGCCACCCTCGGACTCCAATGACTATACAGCTGAATGGTCGAAATTTTTTCAAGTCCTCTTTTGATAGTTATATAGCTCGATAGTCAAAATGTTTTCAAGCCCGCCCTCCCTCTTCTTAAACAGCTTAATAGTCGAAAGTTTCGTGATCTCTGCGATATAGGAATACAATTGTGCGGTAGTTGGAATTGATAATGTGCGATAAAGGCAGAGGGTTCAATTGGAGCCGTCAACTAGGTATACATATGCCATCTGAAGTACAATTAGTAGCCTACTGTGTATCCGTGGTTTTGTTCCTCTGTATTCATTTATTTGTATTATTTAATTGAACAAATACAATATACGAATCAAAAGTCTTGTATTCCACTATGTATCAATCCACAGACTGGTGATTCCTTAGCGAAGGTACTGGAAGCACTTTTTAACTAATCGAGGGTTAAGTAGCAAAATACGGTATGTCCACTTAGTAAACTGATGAAGTTCCAAAAAGTGAGTTAGCTAAACTCACTTCAAGGGGATGCGATCAGTTAACCGAAAGATTTTTCACCGAGTAAGTCTTTTTGGAAAAATGTACAGATCACCGATAGGAAAGTTCACCTGTCAGTTTTTTTTTCACCGTCAGGAAAGTTTATCTTCCTTTTTTGAGTTCACCGACAACGACGACAAAATTAACCTTTTTCAATCAGCTGTTCGACTTTTATTTGATGCTTTGATTTACCAAATTTTATTTGTAAAATTATTTAAATAAATGATAATTTAATAAAGAAAATTTATTTAATTGAAATATTAATATTTATAAATCAAATTAATTAAATTGATAAATTATATTTTATTATTTATAATTATAATTTTCAATTCATTAAATCAATTTATTTATTTAAAATTTAGTTTAAAAATTTTAATAAATAATATTATTCAGAAATTATATTAATTTAAATTATTTTATTTATAATTTTTTTTTTTTTCAAAATTAAATTTAATTAATACTTGAAAATATAAAAATAATATAAAATTTAATTTTATTAAATAAAATTATTATTAAATTAATTTTTTATTATTAATAAACTTGAATTAAATTTATTAATATTAACTTCATGAATAAAAATAAAATCGAATTTCGTCGGTGAACTTTCGTGACGGTGAACTTACAATGTGGTGAACCACTGCTTCTATCAGGTGAATTATCTGTAGGTAAACTTTCTGTAGGTGAATCTTAATCAGTCAATTTTTTTAGGTGAAAATCTTTCGATGAAACACACTAATGCCCACTTCAACATGACTCGTACCTTTTAATAAGTTCCGAAAACTTTGGGATCGTGTTCTTCTTTACTATTATGAAGGGTGGTGCATGTAAAATACATCATTTTCATTGGTTCTCTCTGCTGTGACGTATAATTTTGTATGCACCACCCCCAAGGTTGTGTAGAACAACTCGGTTTTGGAGTGGTTTGGAGCATTATTATTTTTCAAGTGGACATACCGTATTTTGCTACTTAACCCTCGTAATGCTTGGTAATCAAGGTTGGGATCCTCCAGTTTTCTGAGAAAATATAGCCACCAGCGCTCCTATACATTAGGTCATTGTCATTAGTAGAATAATGACGTCATGAAATCTCTGCCTTGCACTCTCTGATCCACCGTTTCGTCATCATAAGATGAGGAGGAGAATCCTCCCTACATAACACCCAGTGCCCAGCACTCTTGAAAGCAGAGCTTCAGCCATTATGTGCAAGAAGCTAAAAGACCCAGAGGATCATATACTTGAGCGTAAGCAGTCAGTCACTCTATCCCAAAACTGATACTGGATCTTCATTGTTCAAAAGTTTGTTCGGTGCTACGACCTTTAAGAAGTCATCATTATTTGATGCTGTCCATCATCCAAGGCTGATCATAGCAAAATCTAACAGGCTAGAGATAGTGTTGTAGAAAGTTACAACTTGTTTTGAAGTGTCTACTCTTGTAACCAAAATATCCACGTAGAAACTTTTTTATGATGTTCATAACAGAAAGCTTGGTCTCCTTCTACAGACATCAAAGCTTTCTCGTCTAAATCGATTAACAAATTGTCTTTGTCTCGTCCAAAGATTTAGTATAGTCCCCTACAAAGAAAAACCGTATATCATCCGTATCTGATCAGTCTAAGCCGACCATATGGTACATTTTTCAATGTAGGCAAGATAGACTATAAGTTTCAGCTATCAAGAGTCCAACAAGACACTTGACAAGGGGTGTAAGTGATCATTTAGGCATTGAAAAGTTTCTGTTTTAGCAGATGCATCATAGACCACCTTAGATTTGTTGCTCTTCCACAAGAACTCGCAGGGTATATGGCATCATGTAAGGAAGGGCTTTCTCAATGATACCAGAACGTAATTGTTGCTCAAAAAGCTTTTGACATTCTTTTAGTAAGTCAGGAGTAGCACATGTGCGGTAATTTGTACGAATTTTGACTTTTTACGTGGCGAATAAACTACATAACGGGCATCTTCAAATCTAATAGTTTTGCCATCACGTTGTTGGCTGTGTCAGAGAACTCGTTAGGTAAAATCACACAATTGGGAAGACTTTTGTGACCATTGGCACATACAAGGTCACGACAGTCAACATCAAATCAGATTTCAACGCGGGTCCGCAAGTTCAAGTTTAGAAGAAAGAATTCCCTTCATTGAAGGGTTCCAGATCACCAGGAAGATGCTAAACCGCTTCTAATTTGACGCTGATTGGTCTACCAGACTGAGTGGAAAACTAGCAACTTGATATCTTGCACGAAGTACGATGTTGTGACAGCCAAGATCTGAAGTGGATACGCCGACGAGATCCTAAGACACCTAACCAGATTAATTCTATGTTTTTATTTCACTTTACAGCAGCAAACCTGACGATGAATTTCATCAATAACCTCTCACAATACAATTTACTGTCAAAAAACAATGAGAGAATTTCAAGCTGTGCAGAAATGAAAAAATCTGATGAACCTCAAGTCCAAATTTATACAGGAAAAACAAAAGGAAGATATCAATGGTACAATAAGCCAGTGGAATGTTATTACAAATAGTTTAAAAGGTCAGTCTCGATGCATATGTGTAAGAGATGTAAATTTTTCTTAAAAGAAAAATTCTTTCCTGCAACACATGGACTATATTGATTCCCACTGAATATAACTCACGTGATAGCAATCCATGAAATAAATGAGCGTGAATTGACTGCACAGAAAAAGCTCAAAAAGTTTCAATCGTAACCGAAAAAGTTGACCGCTTTTATTCTTGAAAAATACGCACGATAATTTATTCAGCGTTCGTTAAATCTTTCTTCGTGCGCTAGAAAAGGTGTCCATTTGAACACTTTCAGCCGATTTTTCGTTTCGCCGTTGCCGGAAAAAGGGTGAAGATTTGACAAATTCGGGTGATTAGGAACTGTCGGTCGGAAACGTATAGAGCCATTGCGACCGGCCCGAGAGTGACATTTAGCACAAGAATATCCGATACCTCCAACGAAAATAAGCTTTATAGCGAGACGAATGCGCGTAATATGTGGTCCTCGCAGATTGAGTCGTTATTGCTCTTTGTCAACATTATAGACGAGTGATGCGTGTAATGTCAAAAATCAGGGTTCCTCTCGTTTTGACGATCCATTTTACGCGTACACTCAACTTACACAATGAACAATCGGAAAATTTCAACTAGATGTCGTAATTTACTCGAGAAAACAAATGGTCTGTATAATATACGGCTCAAAACTGTGCCTTATTACCGAGACAATGCGAATATTATCTTTAATCACTACGCGGCGAGATATTTTTTCGGTAGGTCCACGTTTCTGAGTAATGGTTTTATGATCTGCCATGAACACCGCGACAAAATTGATACATTCAACTGGGATAAGGATAACACTTGTATACGTCACGAGTGTAGTATAGTCAAGCTTTCTTTTTGAATTTTCAAGAAAAAAATTCTTTCTATAAAGAGAACAACGTTTTTCTCTACGACCCAGCCCATCATAATGATAAAAATAAGGCGTAATAACCAACTTATGAATAATCATGAAGCTCAACACTTGAGCTTAACACTTCATCTTTCATTCTTAATCATGATAACACAATGAAAATAATAATAATCGTAATATAGAATGTGTATTACCGATGGAAAAAACATAGTAGTAATTTTTTTGTTGTTAAAAAAGTTTGCCGATAGGCTTTTAAATTCATTTTTGTCACTCAACCAAGGTTCCTTTAAGTAGGGCACCAGGAGGGGAGATATAATGGTTATTCTCTATCTCGTGAAGGATCAAGTCTGCAGTACGCATAATTTTTTCGTACCTACTTTGATGACGTCATCCTACGCTAAAAATGCACAACTTGAATGCAACTGCAGCCATCAGTTGAAGACCTAATCCTATAACCCGTTTTAGTGTCTTACTTTCAGCAAGGCAACCAAATAAAACTCGCTACCACAGTGGCGTAGATACGGGAAGGGGAAGTTAGGAAGATATGGAGGATTAACCCCCCCCCCCCCAATTGCTTCAAATGGCGAAATTTGAGGGTCGAAAATTGAAATTTCGAGCTCAATGAATCGAAGAGTTTCTGTACTTGGCCTATTCTCAAATGGAATGTGGTGCTTTTTGCGTCCCATGTGTGGCATTCGCCTCTACTAATGGTAGGGATTCTCAGCCGCTTCGTCAGCTCGTTACGCGAAAATTTGATAATTGGAAGAAAGCAAAAGAAGTGAGTGTGTCTCTGCATAGTCTGCGCAGTAGCATAGTTGCTGAAATTCGAGGTGGGGGAGAGGAAAATCTCGATGAATCGTTAGGTTTATTGTTATACCAAAGAAAAATCCTCCCTCCTCCTCTGAATTTCGCTACTGGGGTACCAAATCGAGTGCTCCTCTAACACTTTCTTGAACAGGAGTTTAGGAGTCATGAAATCAAACAATATCATATCAATGCAGTAGTTGATAGGACTACCTTCTTGACTTGCATGGCTGACCGGAGACAAGGAATTAAAAATCGAGTGAATGAACTTGGAAAGAAACAGGTAATCGAGAATAGGCTCAATATCACCCCTATCGTGGAAGCAATAATTGTTCTTTTTTTTTCCCCTGGGGAAAAAATATCCCCCCCATTGCCAAATCCTATCTACGCCACTGCGCTACTAGCGTTGACGAAATTTCTTTGAATCCAAATTGGAAAAATAAAAAAATAGAAAGTTTTACCTCGACAACCAGTTGAAAAAAATTTCCGAAAAAATAATTTATGGACATCTTATATAAAGAAAATGGACCGTGGACTGATATAACGAAGCATGTCTAGGATTGCGAGTCCATCATAGAAAATAAAGGAACTAAAAACTGTACATTAAAATGCACAAACTTATAAGTATTAGAAAATCATCAGCACCATACTAAACTATTCTAATGCTTTTAATGAAGCTCAACGTCTCAAAGATAAGAAATTGAATTGCTTTTGACCACCTTCGAGATAGGTGACACGAGATCGTAAGAATAGCCCATACTTATCATTCCCAGCGTTAAATATACAGCTTCAATCTCCAAACTTAGGTGGTATAGAGAGACGAGCTTGGTGCAGAAAATATTTTTCAGTCAACCTCTCAAGTTCAATGAGCCGCAAATTTCCATGACGTTTGAAGGAACAGGGAAGTGTCACATATTATCAACTTGGCATAACTTAATGTCAGCTTTTATAAATTCTTCCCTGATACACACATAAAGCTGAGCCATGTTGGAATATAAATTCAGAGGAGATATTTTATGAATATTCTGAAAGGAGATGGGATCAGATCCGTTGCTACTGTAACAGACGCCGATCATAAAGCAGACGAGTCGTTGTAAACCTCATTCAAGGATACACGGGCTCATCAAAAGACCGGCCCATTTTGTATGTGCAAGTGTAAGAAGCATCAGTTTCGTCTCAGCTCAGTATGTTAGTTTCTTGCCAACAAACTATGATGGTTACAGTTATGGGGATGTTCAATTTCGATATAATGACAACGGTGTGACTTTGTAGCGTTTGCGGCTAAATATGACGGACGTCGCACTTTTCGCAAGGAAGGTGAGGTTCAAATTCCGCTGGAATCCAGCCCAAGAGTATGATAAGTATAGGTTCGAACGTCAGATTAATGTCTCACGCTCTCGGGTTGACTTACGACTCTTGCTCCAAGTAGCCATCAGTAGACACCTCGTTCTTGTGGAGGCTATAGGGCTCGGTGATGGTTGTAGTTATTGGAATACTGACGCAACCATGCTCCATTGCGATACGATGACAACTTGGATAATGACCGCAGGTCGCTAAGTTCCTGGATAGATGGTTCAAAGCTCGTGTGGAGGTGGAGTCTCCCTATTCAGTTGAGAATTCGAGCGCCCTGGCTGAAAAATTGAAGGACACATACCTTCCTCCGGGTTCAATTTTGTGCTCTTTGATGTCGTTGGGCTTTTTCCCAATATTCCCAAGGCTACCACTATGCAACAAATAGGCAAATTGCTCGTGGAATGTAGTACTCCTCACAATGAATTTGGCGAATTTTTCGACCTATTGGACGCCTGTTGGTCACCTAATTTTTGTAAGTTTGATGATAAATATTTCGAGTTTCCTGAGGAGGTACGGATCCCTATTAGTTCCCCCTTAGGTTCTCTTATTGCGGAGGTTTTTATGTCTACATTTGAGGTTGACCTGTTTTCTTCGGGCCAGGTGTTTTTGAATCACGTTTTCTATTGGCATAGGTACGTGGATGACATATTGTGCGCGTGGACCGGTCCTGCGGAGTTCCTAGTGAGTTTCTCGCTTATTTAAATAGTTTATACCCGTCCATCAAATTCACTCTTGAAGTTGGCGGTTTATCGATAAATTTTCTGGACTTGACCATATCTGTCATTGAAGGTGTCCATGAATTCGGTATTTACCGGAAAAGTACTTCGACCGACATTGCCATCCACGGGTCGTCTTTCGTACCTTTGCCCATAAATTAGCCACATTTAATAGCTTAATCTATCGCCTGACTCAGCTCCCTCTGAGTGAGGTTGCCTTCAAAAAAGAACTTGTGACGATGAAGCACTTGGCTAGAGTGAATCAGGTCAAAGTGGACATTGACCTTATGGTCCGTAGGAGACTTACAAGAAAAAGTCTCGATTCTACTACCGCCCTCCCCCGTCAGTTGCATCTTGATAGGCGTAAACGGCGGATTAGGAATATTAAACTGCGCGAAAAGAAAAGGCGTCTGAACGAAAACCAACAGCACGAAAAAATCATTCAAAATAACGAAATAACAAGTCATGCTAACGAAAAGTACAGAACACAAAATTTTCGAGTATGCTCACGAAAAGAAAAAAAATATGTACAAGAAATGTGCAGAGTGTCTTCACAAAAAATAAATAAATAAATAAATAAAAAAGGAATGAACGCTTGCCCGTCGGCCAATTTTTAAATGAAATTTTAGACATAGTCAGGCACTGGTCAGAAAAATGAAATCCACATTCAAAAAACAGCGCACTCCATTCGTCAACATACCAGATATTTCTTTGCCGCTATGGACTGCCGCTTATCAGTGGGCTGCAGCTGATAAAGCCATTCTGCAACGCCCTCCACGAGGAAGAAAGTTGCATGGAGTACTTTGTGGCAGTAGGAAGCAGTAACAAATGTATTTGGGAAAAAGAACTGTCCACATTTTTGAGAGGCGACGGCAGGTGGCAAACGTTCGACGATTTCAAAGCCTGCAAATTCTATGTCTAGACCATAGTCATCAACAGAGGAAATTTGCGGGAGTCGAAATGCTCATGCCCCCCTTTTTTGAAAAGTTTGCAGTGTAAGCATACGGTAGGAATGTGCATTCGGTTGAAGCTACTATCAGTGCCACCTGAAGCGAAAACATTTTCACTTGGCCAAAAAAGAGAAGGTGGCAGGCCGAATTAAGCGAAATGCCCTCTTGTGGTGCAATACTAATCATAGACTGATTTTTTAGTTTACAACTTATTTTATAAATGAAGCGTATGCTTTTTTTTGTTTACATTAATTTTTTGGTTAAAAGTTTTGATTTTTCGTGATTTTTTTGTTTTTTCGTTTAATGTACTTTTTTTATGTGTAGGTATGTATCATTTTTAATGTTCACTTTTATTTTTTTTCCGTGAAATGATTCTTAACCGCTCAAAGACTTTTTTTTTCGTGATTTCGGATTTTTCATTTCGTGCGAAAAAGTCCCACCCCATTTTTTTTGTCGATTGCGGAACATTTGGAAATTTTGAAAGTTGATCGTGGTTCAAAAAATTTTCTGGCATAGCCAAATAAATGAAAATCATGTTCCATGTCTTTTATATTTTATCAGTCATCTTGAAATATTTCAATCTAGGCTTCTACTAGGTCAAGTGTTCGTGAGATATTATTCGTTTACCACTTTACCTATCTTGGCGTCGTATAAGTCTTCTATGAGAAATACGGGGTAGCGCGAACTCGCTCCGCTCGTTCGCCCCCTGCCTCGCTGTTGTGTTGGAATGGTATGAGACAATTCAAGTCTAGGGGACTTGGAAAAATTTCGACTATCCAGCCATATATGATAGGAAGAGGGACTTAGAAAACTTTACCTATCTTGGCGTCGTATAAGTCTTCTATGAGAAATATGAGGTAGCGCGAACTCGCTCCGCTCGTTCGCCCCCTTAATTCTTCTACTAGGTCAAGTGTTCGTGAGATATTATTCGTTTACCCGTTTACCTATCTTGGCGTCGTATAAGTCTTCTATGAGAAATATGAGGTAGCGCGAACTCGCTCCGCACGTTCGCCCCCTGTCTCGCTGTTGTATTGGAATGGTATGAGACAATTCAAATCTAGGGGACTTGGAAAAATTTCGACTATCCAGCCATATATGATAGGAAGAGGGACTTAGAAAATTTTCTAATTATTAATTATATTAATTATTTAATTATTTATTTATTTAATTATTTAAATATTTGATTATTTAATTATTTAATTATTTAATTATTTATTTATTTAATTATTTAATTATTTAATTATTTCATTATTTCATTATTTAATTATTAATTATTTATTATTATTACGCGGGGTGTACTGGCGAATTTCTGAATCACCCACGGGGTAGAGATTTTCTAATTATTAATTATATTAATTATTTAATCATTTATTTATTTAATTATTTAATTATTTAATTATTTAATTATTTAATTATTAATTAATTAATTATTTATTTATTATTATTACGCGGGGTGTACTCGCGAATTTCTGAATCACCCATGGGGTAGAGATTTTCTAATTAATAATTATATTAATTATTTAATTATTTATTTATTTATTTATTTATCTATTTATTTATTATTAATTATAATTATTTAATTATTTAATTATTAATTAATTAATTATTTACCATTATTACGCGGGGTGTACTCGCGAATTTCTGAATCACCCACGGGGTAGAGATTTTCTAATTATTAATTATTATTAATTATTTAATTATTTAATTATTTATTTATTTATTTATTTATTTATTAATAATTATTATTATTACGTGGGGTGTACTCGCGAGTTTCAAAATCGGGGTCCGGCGAGAGAAAAGACATGGAACATGTCAAAAGTTGAGTACGGCTGCCACAGTCTCTAAACCAGTGAAGGAAATATTAAGGGACAAATAGAAGATAGTTGGAAGCAGAGTCTAAGGCCATTGGGATTTAATCTTCAAAGGTTGGTACCCTGCGTGTTATCGATTATTGAGTGAGTGATCATGATGATTTCACCGTTAGACTAGAACTTAATTTTATCCTACATTTGATTGCACTGTCGTTAAAAAATCGAATTATAATCAGAACTATTTTCCATTATTTTTTGCCCTTCTGGAGTTGACAGTATTTCCGTTTGAAACTATCCACGATCACTCACTCGATCTCACCCGCGCAGGTAATTTTGCAGCGCCATCTAGTGCAGGTTTAAACCCCAATATCGCATCTGTAATGACAGACCAATCGAGGATTTTGGGATAGTTGACATGAAAATTAGTTCTAGGCTGTACATCATAATCCATCGACATATGGACCAACTACGCGATACCATAGTCTCTACACCAACAGTTTCATTTATCCTTACGCAATCGTTTGCTGTGCAAAGGCATGTTCAACCCTCCGCCGCAGTTCCAGACCCGCCATCCCTACCGGAAGCAAATATACGCGGTACCCTCCAACGCATTCCAAGCGATCTTGTGTAAATAGTGTAATAATTGTAAATTTCATCCTAATTAACCTTCGAAAGTTTTTTTTTTTTTTGTAAGGTTTCTAACGATAAGGATTGGACAACGAGGAAGATATTCGATACGTACGATGAAATGTACTTCTACACACCGAACAAAAGATGGTCGAATATTACAAGCCGTATTCTTTCACCAGGAAATTCCAGGAATCGAAATTTTATGAACGACGAAGGTGAAAAGAACGAGGGGAAGGGAGATAAGAGAAGAGTAAAATACACACACTTTACGTCCAAACAAAAACAACGTATACCTCACGAATCATGGTTAGACCATTCAATTAATACACCGAGGTCGAAATTGATAATCGCACACCACCCTGCCTCTCACTAATAGACTGACACGTCGTTGAGCACCAACTTCAAATGTCAAAAAACATTGATCGTTGTACCTGGAAAAAATTTCAAAAAAAGTTTGTATGCAACAAAATTTCAAAACAAGCCGAAGAACAGCGTACGTGTTAATGGAACAGCGCCCAGCTCAATGTAGGAGAATGAGACAATAATGCTTTTAACGAGGAAACTGATTCGGTGGCACAAACTCTACACCACGACGCCGACATTTTCGTTCCATCAGAATATGAAACGCGTATAGGTACATGACAGAATATAGCTCGAATTTTCTCGTACTTACAAATACTGAAGGGTGAAAGGACACATTTGAAATATAATACAGCAGCAGGCTTACAGGTAGTTGTTCCTTTTTTCTTCTACTCTGATATTAAATGGAACGCTGACACGATAGTAAATGTTTGCGCCGCTAGGAAAGAAAACATACCGTGTAGGCAATTATTTCAGACCTCATACGTTTGTGGCAAACAAAGATAGAAGCATGAATTATAGCGTTAGTTTGTAGCTCTCGCCTTGTGCACAGTGTAACAGGAAAAATACCTGAAGTTCGTTAAGACAAAAATGATTCGAAAGTATACATATTCTCAACTAGGAAAACAAGAAAACTAAAATAGGGTAGATCCTGAATAAATAACGACGACGGAAAATTAGAGCTCTTGACACTAACCCGAAGGAAATCAAAACATAAAGGTGAATGACAGAATATTTGAACCATTCACTCAAGTTCTTCGTTACGTTAGAAGTTTGATTTTTGGTTTCTGTCTTAATGACTGATGTTATGATCCCAAACATTTTTGATAGACTGACTTCGAAATTATAGCATGATTAGAGGCTTAAGCGATTTGAGTATCATTATAATGGGTAGTTGCAATCCAAATTGACGTGCAGTAGCTGGCGTCGTAACCGCCCAAAACTATGGCTAGAATTTGCCCTCAAAAGGCTCGGTGTCACTTTTTGAAACTTTTCACTTTTTGGAGCGGTTTCGCGATTGGCCAGCTTTGTGAAAGAAAAATATTCGTACTTCCCCAAAAATTTCTCCCATTTTGCTGATACAGCAATGAACAAACAGTACTCTCGAAATGACCACCAATATCTGATACAGCGATATATGAGTGCACAGAATTGAATAGGTGAATTCTTCTTCTCATATCTCATCATTGTCTTTCAGAAGCTCCTACTTCTATACTGCTGGCGCTGGTTCGACAGCGCAAGCTCAGTTTCCGCCAGCGTTTGCGAAGGTGACGGAGAAAGCTTCCAGGATAGATGAGTGGTCACGGGTGTTTCAACAATTACCTACATAAAATGGGTAAAGTTGAGCAACGGTCGTGTTCACACTGAGAGCAGAAGCGGTATGACCTTTTTTGAGTATGAGACGAGGGATGAGCTAACATATGGCCTCTTCATGAGATGAAGAAGGAGAACAATCGAAATATGTGACTTTGACAGATCGAGAGTGAGTATAATATTCTCATGTCCTACGTCGCTTTGTTGCATGATTTTCATTTTCTAACAGATTCATCAACATTACAGAAATGGTCAAGCCGAAGCCCTTGATTCAATAATCCCGAACGAAGACTCGGATTCCGAAGATTCATCTTCAGATTCAAACGGAGTAAAAGCTGGTCCGGCACATAGTACCACACTATATGGTTCAAAAAAGGGCAGTTTTGTCCGGCGTGTCCGAAGAAAACTACCTAGGAACAATGTCCAGCCGCCGCATTCTATTATGAAACAAAAAGAAGAGAGGTTTTTTGGTATAGCCAAATAAATCAAGATCATGTTTCATGTCTCTTATATTTTATCAGTCATTGAGAACTATTTTAGTCTAGGCTTCTACTAGGTCAAGTGCTCATGAGATATTTACTCGTTCGCTCCTTCTTGGTGTCGTACAAATCTGGTATGAGAAATATTTGAGCTATCAGCTTTTGTGGGGCTCACTCGCTCCGCTTGTTCGCCCTCTTTCTTGGTCCCTGTCTCGGTATAGCATAAGTCTGATATAAAATATTTTGAGCTTTCGCCTTTCGCAGGGCTCACTCGCGGCGCGCGCACGCAGGGTGTACTCGCAAATTTCTGAATCACCCACGGGGTAAAAATGTGCAGGCGCATGCTCCGTCTCGGCGGGGGGAAGGGGGTGTACTCGCGAATTTTCAAATAGGGGTACGGTGAGACAAAAGACATGAAACATGTCAAAAGTTCTAGATCATGGTCATTTAAATGAAGAATTTAGAAGAGCAGCTCATATAGTAATTGTAACCTTCATCATAAAATTCCTAGATTTATTCCTATTTATTCTCATAATTAATTTCTCTAGATATGATGCGCCTTTATTTGTTGAAGAGTTTGGTGACGGTTATGATAATATTACATTAATAGCAAATAATGAAGAAAAATGTATCTCATTTTCCAAAGTTATAAAATACGAGTATGATTCTAGGATAGAGAACAATAAAAATAAAATCATTCTCAACAATATTGACCTTAGATTTTTAGATTCCTCTGAATTATAGCTAAGAATTTAAAAAGATGTAATTTTGAAAATTTGAAGAAATGGTTTGATGAAAAAGTACCTAAAAATTTATCTGAAATGGAAAGAAAGAATTTATTTAAACTACTAGTAAAAAATTAACTTATCCACAATTATGATTACCTACATAAATCCATTAAAAAAGTATAGTAAAATAGAATTACCTTTGAGGGACAACTTTTATAATGCATTAAATGATCAGCATGTTGATACTGGCAAATATCATTATGCGCAAGAAATTTGGAAGTATTTCAATATGAAAAATATGAGTGAATTCACAATGTTATATCATATAATAAATATATTCTTACTAACTGATATCATAGAAAATTTTAGGGAAACATCCCTAAAAATGAACAAATTAGACCCAGTTTGGTATTACATAACTCCTGGTGTCGCGAAGCGAACATCGTATATATGTACAGATGTACCTTACAGTTCTGTTACAGGTCTACTCGCAGGTAATGTTCGGATTCCCCATTTTATATACCGATCTTACCTGTGGGTAGGCCAAGAAATTTCATATTAATATACAATATTATCTCATTGTATCTTTTTTCTCTCTCTTTATTATATGGTTTCTTTTTATTCTCTCTCTTTATTATATGGTTTCATCAGACAAAAAACGAATTTTCTGGAAAGTAGGGCTAATTAAAGAAATAAAACTTGGTCGCGATAATAAAATTCGATCCGTTGTAATACGATTAAACGATAAATCTTCAATTACTCGTCCGATCTCTCTTGTCTATCCATTAGAAATAGATAGTTCTTTAAACCTCTAAATTGGTGGTCTTCTCTTTTTTCTCTCAACCCACCCCCTCTTCTCTCTTTCTCTTCTGCACGAGCGTTTATCGCTAAGGTGCAAGACTTTTTTTTCTTTTCTTTTCTTTTTTTTTGTTTCTTCTCTCTTATTATGCACGAGCGTTTACCGCTAATGTGCAAAGAATTATTATTATTTATTTATTTTTATTTTTATTTTTTTTTTATTTTCTCTTCTCTTCTCTCCTCTCTTTTTTTTTCCTCTTCTCTTCTTTTTCGCACGAGCGTAAATTCGCTAATGTACGGAAAAGTAATTTTTTTTTGTTTTCTCTTTCGCTTTTCTCTATTCTCTTTTTCTTTCTTTCTTTCTCTTCTCTCTCTTCTCTCCTTCATTTTCAGTTTAATTTTTATTTTCTTTCTTTGTTTTGCACGAGCGTATATCGCTAACGTGCATGACAATTCTTTTTCTCACCTCCTTTCTTTTCTCCCTTCTCTCTCAAGATGGAGTCAATCGAAGATGTTGAGACCGACTCACTTGCCTTCATGGCCAACGAATGGAGAAGAGAATTGGCGGAACTCCAGGCTGGGATTGTCACTTGGGCAGCCCCAACCACTCAGGTTCCCGAATCCGACGCCGGGAAGAAACGTCATCAACCCGGCAAGGAGAGTAGGAGGAGGAACCAAAAGAGGCGGCGCCAACTCCAGAGACAATTCAAGGAGAATGAGAAGAAGAGGATGAGAGATGAATTTCTCAAAAAGGAAGTGGAGCGACTGAAAGAGAAATACCGGCTCCTGAAGGAGGCAAAAGACAGAAGCTAGTCTCAGTTTTTATCATTTTTTTTTACGAAGTTTTATTTATTGTCTATAAGTTTTATTCAATTTGTTTGTTTTTGGAGGGTCGCAAGAGCGATTTTTTATTTATATTCTTCAATTTTTAAAATGTGATTTGTTATTTTATTATTTTCTCGAAGTTTTTATTCTATTTATAAGTTTTATTCTTTTTTTTCTTTTTTCTTTTTCCATTTTCTGAATTTTATATTACTTTTAATTTTTTTTTCTCGTGAGTTTCATCTTTTTGTTTTCTTAGATTAAGCTTGTCACCACTTATTCTAGTCACCTCTTTGTATGTTCCTTTGTTTATTTGTTCATTTTATTTATTTATTTATTTATTATTATTTTTTTTTTCTTTCTTTTTTCGCGGAGTGTCGCGAAGCGAACATCGTATATATGTACAGATGTACCTTACAGTTCTGTTACAGGCCTACTCGCAGGTAATGTTCGGATTCCCCATTTTATATACCGATCTTACCTGTGGGTAGGCCAAGAAATTTCATATTAATATACAATATTATCTCATTGTATTTTTTTTCTCTCTCTTTATTATATGGTTTCTTTCTACCTGGATTTACCTACTTGGGATTGTATACTAAAAACAACTTCACAAAAGTTGGAATTATCAACTGATGCGGATATGTTATTAATGTTTGAAAGGACTAAACGAGGACAAATTTCTCAGGGTTCAAATAGATATGCAGAAGCTATAAATATAATTATGAGAAAGAAATTTGATAAAAATAAGGATTCCATATTCATCCAATATTTAGATGCAAATAATTTACATGGATAGGCTATGTGTAAATATTCAGGCTACCTTATGGAGAATTTGAATGGAGAAATCCAGAATATCTCAATGAAGAAATAATTTTAAAAATAGAAGATGATTAGAAAATTGGATAATATATCTTCTTGAAGTGGATCTAAAATATACATGATGAACATTCTGATTTAACTTATTGTCCTCAAAATGTAATTAATGACAACCAACTTCCAAAATTATTTACAACATTGTATGGTAAAAAAAAGTACCTTGCATTACTTAAATCTTGGAGAAACTCTTGAAGTTGGATTGAAATTGGAGAAAATACTTAGGGTTACAAAATTTGATCAATCTGATTGGGAATTCAAGAAATTTTTAAAGAAATTCCTCTAAATTATTTTCATATCCAGTTGACTAAAGTTCTTCAAGCAACCTGTCATTTCTTTTTATAGGATTACACTGCGTAACACATAAATAAGAATGGATGATTCTTGAAGTAATTTTTACACTGAATTCAATGCCGTTTTCCGTTTTTCGATTGCACGTCTAGATTTCTTGTAATCATCATCTTTACGTACAATAAATTGTCGTGTGTCGTCGCGAAACGTAACGCAGGTTCCCGCGCTTTGATCAACGTAGCAGTAACACAGCACGAGAACCAGCGTTACGTTGCGCGACGACACGCGACAATTTATTGTAAGTAAAGATGATGATTACAAGAAATCTAGATGTGCTATCGGAAAACGGAAAACGGCATTGAATTCAGTGCAAAAAATACTTTAAGAATCATCTATTCTTATTCAAGTAATTTTCAAAAAGTTTTAAATTGTTACGCAGTGTTATTTATAAATAATTATTGTTTATTATCATGGATATCCATAGTACTATTTATTCATTCAATACGATTTAATAAGTACCAAGTTATTGACATAAACTGTGATTTAAAAAAAATGAAATGTTGAAAAAAATAGCTCGCGCGAGACAGAAAAGCCGAGTGCGCTCAAGTGCGCTAGAACATTAAATAAGTACCTAATTCAATTTTTCAGGACATATCAGAAATGTTAAAATAACGATTGCACTGATGAAAAAAAGTGAAGTATGATAAAATGGAAACGTCATCTATGATATAGAAGGTAGAAAAATAGTGAAAATATAGCAAAATTATAAAAATTTGATATAAAATTGATGTAAAAAATTGAAATTATATAACTTAAGACACAAAAATTATATATTTTTCTTATGAAGATGGGAAGTCTCGGAGTGAAAATTTCAGGAATTTTTAGGATTATTGAAAGTGGTGAGAATTGAATAAAGAAGTGAGAAATTGTTCCCTGCGCCAGCATATACTCAAAACCAGCAATGATAACGATCAATTTTGAAGCGGTTTCATTGGGGCAGGGCATGTTGTAGGTGTCGCTATCGTCGACAATTTCTCCAATGTAATTCTTATGGGAAATGAAAAATTGCTCCGGTAAATTGAAAATCAGAATATCTTATAGGAGATTTTACGCTCTTTCAATTTGGTTCTTGGTGTTTTTTCTTCAAAATCGCACCGTTTTGAGTCATTTGAAGAGAACTTGAAAATCCCCATATACCTCTGTGTTACGGATATTACTCTGCTTATCAATATTTCTTCAATAGGTTCAATTATTAACGAGTCGGTATTTCACGCCACATTGGGAGGGAAGTTGATTCCGCGAGTGTTCGAAGTTCTTGCATTTGCACGCTCGCATTGCGCGGTATTGCGTTTTGTATTCATGCTTTGGACTGTGGGTCCTTGGGTCTGTATGGACTTTGAATATGTGATTTGCAATGAGAAAAGGATGCTCATTGCCCATTGGCGCCGGAATACCATTTCTCTCTAATTGGTCATCTAATCAGAGAGAAATGGTGTTCCTGTCAGTGGGCAATGAGCATCCTTTTCTCATCGCAGGTCACATATTTTCCAAAATGTTTTACTTGAAAAAAGACGAAGTGACTTGAAAATTTTTTTCGAAATATTTTACACTCTAAAAAACGACCGACGTACCAAAATATGTTTGGAGTTCGAAAATCAAAAATTCTTTGAGATAGCCTACTTGAAAAAACGACCAAGTCCGAGAATATTATTGGACTTTGAAAATTTTTGAAGGAAATTCACTTGAAAAAAAGACGAAGTACCAGAATATTATTGGACTGATAATATTTTCCTGGATGATTTACTCAAAAAAACAACAGAGTCCGAGATTAATACTGGACTTCAAATATGTTTTGAGGTATTTAACTCGAGAAAACGACGAAGTACAAGCATATTTTTGGACTTGGAAAATTTTTTTGGTATTTTACTTGAAGGAAACAACAAAGTGCGAAAATATTATTGGACTTGAATTATTTTTTGAAGTATCTTACTTAAAAAAAGGACAAAGTACCAGAATATCATTAGACTTGGAATATTTTCCTGAATGATTTACTCAAAAAAACAACCGAGTCCGAGATTAATACTGGACTTAATATTTTTTGAGATATTTTACTCGAGGAAACGACAGAGTAAAAGAATTTTTTTGGAGTTGGGATATTTTCCTGGATGATCTACTCAAAAAACAACTGAGTGTGAGAATAATTTTGTACTTGGAATATTTTTTGAAATATTTTACTCCAAAAAAAACCCAAGTACAAGAACATTTTGGACTTGGAAAATTGTTTTGAGATGTTTTACTTGAAAAAACAATCAGTTATATCTCAGAAAATATTGTAAGTCAAAAAATGTTCCAAAACATAATTCTTTTTTGAGAGATCACGAGAAATATTCCAAGCTCAAAAATATATTCTGGTACTTTCTTGTTTTTGTCATTTTCTCGCGTAAAATATCTCGAAGAATATTCCGAGTCTAATATTATTCTTGGACTTTGTCATTTTTCAAGTAGAATATCCTGGAAAATATTCTCATACTTTGTTGTTTTTCCAAGTCAAATATCTTGAAACTAAAAAATTTTTCCAAGTCCAAAAATTATCTTGTACTTTGTCGGTTTCTCGAGTCAAATACATCAAAAAATATTCCAAGTCCAGTATTAATCTCGGACTTCGTCGTTTTTTTGAGTAAATCGTCCAGGAACATAACATGTCCAATAATATTCTGGTACTTCGTCTTCTTTTCAAGTGAATTACCTTGAAAAATATTTGAAGTCCAATAATATTCTCATTTCTCGGACTTGATCGTTTTTTCAAGTAGAATATCTCAAAGAATTTTTGAAGTCCAAAAATATTCTTGTACTTCGTCTTTTTTTCGAGTAAAAATTTTGGAAAATATTCAAAGTCCATACAGGCCCAAGGACCCACAGTCCAAAGCATGAATACAAGACGCAATACCGCGCAACGCGAGCGTGCTAACGCAAAAACTTGGAAGACTCGTGGAATCAACTTCCCTCCCAATTTGGCGTGAAATTCCGACTCGTCAATTATTAGCGTAATCTGGCCTATCACGTTAGACGTATGGAGTTGATTACGCAAATCCAAAACGTGTGACAAGAAAGGTGCGCTCATTCTGTTGTAAACAGAACGCAACCCGCTCGTTGTTGTCGTTCGTGACGTCACTAGCTGTAACGGGTAACGTAGCGCGCAACAGCAAAACTCATGTACCCCGTGTAACCTGTTTTTGCATAGTTGTGATCAGACAGGGGATAAGGAACATTGGCGCCAAGTTATGAAGCTATGATGAAAGAAAAAAGAAAGGAGGGAGGGCTGATCTGAACGTGCTTAGTGTTTGGATTGTTAAATATCTTCTTGCTGGCATTTGTTATGTATTTATTCAGTTGATTGTATCTTACTTTCAAAATGATCGTCATGAAGTTGAAACGTCGTGTGGGGGCATTATTGTGTATTTAGAAAAAGTATTGTAATTTTTTCTTAAATTATATAATGTGTGGAAGCTTAGTGTTGTTCTTTAATTACAGTGCATAGGATGGTTCCAACTACTGCCCTACATGGCAAACTAGATTGTAGAAAGGAGAGAAATTTTCAGTAAACAAAAGTTGAAAAAAAGATTCATATCATGAATGGTCCCTTTAGAGAAATTAATAATCGATGATGTAGCTGCTTGTAATCTAGTATTATCTTTTACTAGATCTCCAGAAATCAGTGATAAACTAGCAGTGGCAAGACCGATCTTAGGGCAAGCGGGACAAATATAATTGACCTCGTGCTTCTATCCAAAAGGAGCCTCTACCAAACCGTCCTTTGTGTTATGTACTCCTTACCCCCTTCCCGACTGTGCAATTTTGCTAAATTTATCCCTAGCCAACATTAACGAGATTTGGACAGTCTCAACCAATTTACAGGAATAATCATCAATTATTTGAATGGGGTAGAGAATGAAATAGAAGCTCGCACCTAACTCAATAAACTCGCTTTCGATTCGCCAGAGTATATATTCAAGATGAGTTGAATTACGGATTGAAAGTCCATCAAGAATTTCAACTAGAACTACGGGTAAAACCAGAAGTAAAAAGAGAACGCCTCATTAAACAAAGAAAAAAATGTACATCGCACGAATACAGTTCAGGGAGAGTAGTGATCCGGAAAATCGGTTCACCAAAGAAATTATTCAGTGGGCGATCGCTATATTTGGTATACATTCGCGGAATACTGACGAAAGAAATCTTCCTTGTAAATCGAAATAAATTCTTTTCGAACTACACGCATAGTAATATCTCGGCAATATTAAAATTCCTTTTTTGTAAACAACACAAACCGGGAAAAAGTACGAGCACGCTAGTTATTATAGAATGAAGTCGAAAAAAGTTTTCCTCCCGATAACGGAGGGCGGAAGAAAATTGCGCGCTAGTTGTTTCTTCTTATTCATCATCAACAAAAATGCGCCTCGAGTTTCACTGATGCTTACGCTAATTTTTATTTCACATCGAGATTATATTCATGAACTTCAATTCTTCAAATTAGCATCGAATAATTAACATCGAATCTAATGTTTGCTCTATTACTTTTGTAGCTCATGTTGCTTAGGTATATGCGAAAGTAGAATTAGTACCTTCTCCAATAAAGCCTGCTACCTTATTATTTTCGATCCAGAGTATGTGACACGCAAAAAAAAAAATCGGAAATCGAGAATTTTAATTAGACGTAATTAAGGAGAGCTCTTCCACGAATTTGATGATGTTACATCGTTTAAAGAACCAGAATGATATCGTAATGAGATTGTTGAGAGGTGACAGGACAGAAAAATAATAAAACGGCTCATGCCAAGTGCTCATTTCAGGATGACGCTGAAGGGAAAACTTCACTGTTGCTTTTCTCGTTTTACTTCCAGTCGCGAAGCTTTTAACCATCGTATCTGTGGCCGTTTCGGATTTCATCAGCACTCGAACACAGAGGTAGTTCTCTACCGCAGACATCAGCTGGAGACCTACAGCCGTGCTACTAATGTCCCCTTTTCATGAAAAAAAAAAAATGTGCTCGCTATTCTTTTCTCGCAGAACTTACGATGGGAACATCTAATTTGAAAAGAAAATTTTCTCCGCACATACGAGAGGAAAACGAGCACGCGTAACCCCCGAAGAGGAAACCGCGTTACACATTCAATTAATTCTTCATCCGGAGATTGGTGAGCCAACGACATTCTATTTATTCACGCCGAGAACGTTTCGAAAATGAAGACATCGGAACGTATTTAGTCAGGTGGTGCAGTGGCGGAAAATTAAGTTTCCAGAGATCGATTCCTCGTTTGTAGCTAATCCCGGTTGCGTCATTAATTTTCAACATCTAGTCGTGGAATTACACAGAAATGGAAAACACTCACCATTGCATGTCAACGTGAGCTCAACCATCCATTCATAAACACTCACGATGACAATTTTAGAAGAAAGAGTCATGAATAAAACTGTACCGATTACCTCTCAACTTTTAAAAGTATCTTCAAATTTTTTGAAGCGACAGATTTCATTTTCCGCAATCTCGTGCGTCATAGGGCTCGAAGACTAAATGAATCAGTATTTTGTGATCGCGTTTGAAGGTTGGAAAATTCTGAGGCTTAAAACTCAAATTTCAAATTTAAGTTGTATTTGCACCCAAAGACTTGAGTTTGTTTTAGGATTGCTAATAATTGTCAACAAGACCTGGAATCAAAATGCATTGTCTAATGTGAATCTTTATAGTCCACGACAAATTGCATATCAGGACGTTTAGTTCTCAGGGCTCACTCTTGGTCTACTGTAAGTCTAAAATACAGATCCTCAGAATATACAAATACGAGGGGAGGTGAGGGTTTTACGTATTTGCTTTTCAATTTGGCGGGAGGAGGATGGTGTGTACAGGTGTATTCGCAGATTTTTCAATCACCCATGGGGTAAAATTTTGTCCTAGAAATTTAGAGGAAGAAGGGTAATGCACAGGACGGTGTACTCCCAGATTTCTGAATCACCTACGGAGTATAAACAGGGTGTCTACCAGAATTGAAAAATGGAAATAGTTGACATTAGTTGACCTTTTTTTCTATATTTTATTTGACCCTAAAAAATATCACCCCCCCCCTCTCTCTCCAAACTAATATCGTAATTTCGGTATCTTTTTATTCTTTTGCAAAAATTAATATTTAATCGAGAAAAGTGTCATTTTAAAAGTCAGAAGTTTTTTATTATACCTTGATATTGGGCATAGGAAAGACAGGTGAAAAACATTCTTTACACAAAATTATGCATTTTTGGACTTTTTAATTGACCTACGGATAGAAAAGTTGACTTTACTTGACTTAGTCAGGGTGACTACCAGAATTGAAAAATGGAAATAGTTGACATTAGTTGACCTTTTTTCGGTATTTTATTTGACCCTAAAGAATATCAAACTGCCCCCCCCACTAATATCGTAATTTCGGTATTTTTTTTATTCGTTTGCAAGAATTAATATTTCAGGGTGTCCACTTTTTCCCTGAAATGAAATTCCCTGACTTTTTCAGGTTTTTCCAGATTATAATCTCCACTGAAAGAGAAAAAAATAACAAAATACGTATTTGCGTAGACCTATCCAGACTGAACCTGAGTATTAAAAAAATTTTCTGGCATAGCCAAATAAATGAAAATCATGTTCCATGTCTTTTATATTTTATCAGTCATCATGAAATATTTCAGTCTAGGCTTCTACTAGGTCAAGTGTTCGTGAGATATTATTCGTTTACCCCTTTACCTCTCTTGGCGTCGTATAAGTCTTGTATGAGAAATATTTTGAGGTAATTGTGGGTGTTCTATATTTTGAGGTATCAACTTTCGGTGGGGCGAACGAGCGATCTCGCTGTTGTATTGGAATGGTATGAGAAAATTCAAGTCTTTTTTGAGAAATATGGGGTAGCGCGAACTCGCTCCGCTCGTTCGCCCCCTGTCTCGCTGTTGTATTGGAATGGTATGTGACAATTCAAGTCTAGGGGACTTGGAAAAATGTCGACTATCCAGCCTTTATTTATTTAATTGTTTAATTATTCAATTATTTAAATATTTAATTATTTAATTATTTAATATTATTTATTTATTTATTTATTTATATATTTATTTATTTATCTATTTATTTATTCATTTATTTATTTATTATTAATTCTTCTACTAGGTCAAGTGTTCGTGAGATATTATTCGTTTACTCCCTTTACCTATCTTGGCGTCGTATAAGTCTTGTAAGAGAAATATTTTGAGGTAATTGTGGGTGTTTTATATTTTGAGGTATCAACTTTCGTGGGGCGAACGAGCGATCTCGCTGTTGTATTGGAATGGTATGGAAAATTCAAGTCTTCTATGAGAAATATGAGGTAGCGCGAACTCGCTCCGCTCGTTCGCCCCCTGTCTCGCTGTTGTATTGGAATGGTATGAGACAATTCAAGTCTAGGGGACTTGGAAAAATTTCGACTATCCAGCCATATATGATAGGAAGAGGGACTTAGAAAATTTTCTAATTATCAATTATATTAATTATTTAATTATTTATTTATTTAATTATTTAATTATTCAATTATTTATTTATTTATTTGATTATTTAATTATATTAATTATTTAATTATTTAATTATTAATTGATTAATTAATTATTTATTATTATTACGCGGGGTGTACTCGCGAATTTCTGAATCATCCAAGGGGTAGAGATTTTCTAATTATTAATTATATTAATTATTTATTTATTTATTTATTTCATTATTTATTTATTTAATTATTTAATTTTTTATTTATTATTTAATTATATTGATTATTTAAATATTTATTTATTTATTTATTTATTTATTATTAATTATTATTATTATTATTACGCGGGGTGTACTCGCGAATTTCTGAATCACCCACGGGGTAGAGATTTCTCTTGACGGGGGGAGGGGAAGGGGGGGGGTGTACTCGCGAGTTTCAAAATCGGGGTCTGGCGAGAGAAAAGACATGGAACATGTCAAAAGAAGAGGAAAAACTTTCTAGCTTGAACTTTTTCGACGAATCTCAAAAAATTCCCTGACTTCGGGTAAAATTCCCAAAATTCCCTGACTTTTCCCTGACTTCCAGATTTTCCAGACAAGTGGACACCCTATATTTAAGTGAGAAAAGTATCATTTTGAAAGTCAGAAGTTTGTTGATTATACCTTGATATTTGCATATAGGAAGACATGTGGAAAAACATTCGTTACACAAAATTAACAAAATTATGCATTTTTGTACTTTTTAGTTGACCTACGTATAGAAAAGTTGACTTTACTTGACTTAGTTGACCACGTTTCAAAAAAGTTGACTTTAATTGACTTAATTGACTTAGTTGACCTGGTAGACACCCTGCTAGTTGACCATGTTTCAAAAAAGTTGACTTTAATTGACTTAGTTCACTTAGTTGACCTGGTAGACACCCTGATAAACAACCATTTTTCTTCAATAGCATAATCCGATACGGCTTGTGATAGGAAGAAGTAGGTATCGAGGTTAGTTTGTCCTACCTTGGGAAGTAGTTCTTTGGTCCACTGTTCGTGTGGGTCATTTTTATACGAAGGCTGCCATTTTTTAATACCTCCTCGTGTATTCTCTCAGCGCTTTCTTTTAGGTCATATTTCCGACGGCCGGGGTCACAAAGGTGCGCCCCTAAATTTGCCATCCTTTTTTTTTTTTTTTTTTTTCGCAATAATGAGCAACCGGTATATAATGTCAAGAATTAGAGGGAGGGAATTTGTAATCACCGGGCTGGGAACGTAACTGTCGAAGCCCTTGCAGAGTTTTCCGCGGCATAAAGTTTTATGACCCTATGAACTCTAGCGATTATTTTTCTGTGGGCTTCCAGTTTGTGCACAAATAGAGAAGAGGCGCGCGTGCACAGTACCCTTGAATATGGTTCTTCTGCCTTCAATAGAATTTGGCACATTGCCATTATTGGCTACTTTGATTTTTGGCAGATGTAGTTTATATGTACATCCCAGATACTTGGCCCAACATACTCCATGTAGCAAACTAGGGCCAGAGAGCGAGAAGGTGGGGCATAGAATGACGTCAAAGGCTGTTTAGACGAATGAGCAGAGCGGGGGAGCTAGTCAGCCTCACACACAGTATACTAAACTTGTATTAGGCTAAGAATGGGGGTCAGCGACCGATAAAAACTCCGGCAATTCCAAACAGCAAGGTTGGACCTCCGTAAGAAGAGTTTGAATTTTAACCAGTTGAGGACAATAGAAAACATTGCAGGAATTGTACTCGTTTTGATAAAATTGAAAGATGCCCTGAACACGGTGAACGTTGCTTTCAGCACAACGCACACGAATACAGAAATATATGAATTTCTGGAACGTCTTGAAAAGGTGCGATGGCTTCCTTCGCACATCCAAATTATTAAATACTTGCGCGAAGCTTCTTCCTCATACGTGATGCTGCGTACAAATTTCGAAGCGAAACGTTAAAGTTGAGGTTGACGTACGCACTTCAAGTATGCAACCCTAGAAGTGTAGGTACATAATTTAGGCGGGATTCTCATCGCTGGCATCTCTCGTTCACAGTCAATCTCGAGTACTAAGAGTAGAAAAATAACGGTGTTCATCAAGTTAGTGCGCAAAGAATGAAAAATACTTAATATCCAACGTATTTTTGATCGCGAAATATTACAACAAAATACAAATAGGTAAACTGAATTTTTTTTTCTACTTCTTTCAACCATACCCGAATATAATTCTAAATACTTGTACTGTACGCCGCTTGTGCTTAGAAAATTGAGGATTATTCATTATCAGACTATAGTCACTGAGCATCACCTCCCTAGATAAATTTTTCGTGTAATCCCAACAAACATTCTAATCGTTCATTTCGAGTGGAAAATTTCTGTCTCGTATTGAGGCCAATCATCATATCAAAAAGAGAGGACATTAATTCGATAGTAACAATAAACAAATCAAAGATTACACAGCAGTTCAAATCAAAATCATTTGTATGCCAGCTTGACAGAACTGCTGACGAGATACAACGATATGATCTACGAACACCCTGCCTTAAAATTGTCAAGCCCATAAAACAAGTGTAAACTTGAGAGCATTGAACAAAAAACATACAAGAACTAAGCTTTTCAATGTGTGCTATAGATTACGATTGAGAGTCGGTGGGTCTGATTTGCTCTAGTGTAATTATTAGGAGAAATTTTCACAGGAACAAAGCTATTCAAGAGAGGGATAGATGAATAGTTTTGATCTAGTTTAAGAAAATGGATAAAAATTCTAGATTCTGAACTGACACTGACTAGCAAGGTGGTGTCCCAAGTCGGAGGTAGGCTCTGCAGAAGAGGGAACTCTAATTTAGTTTATCAGATACAAAAAACTTCGACATTTGAACTATACATAATCCGGGTCAGATCGGCAAGCTTCTTCTTGATCTGTTTTGTTTAGGCTTCCACTCGTTTTTCCACATAGTCCTCTCCTTTCTTCCCCTCTCCTCTTTTTTCGAACATAATGTCTTCAAATTCTAGCGGGTGGAGTAACCTGGACAGATGGAAATATTGATTATACAGTAAACCATTCAGCCTGGTGATTTTCTTGTAGAGTTCACTAATTTCGTCCTTCAGTCTCAATCTTTTGGCTTGTATCTTGGTGCATTTGGAAAACCCCTTCTTCAATATTAGTGCTCTACTTACACCTTGCTCACTCATCATGAGTTCCAATAATAGTGAACCATAATTATGTAAAAGAAAGTGGATTTGAAAAATGTTCTGGCGAGCTAAATGAATAGAGATCATGTCTCATGTCTCGTCTAAAGAGAAGGTCACTACCGTGCCTGCGTCGAGACATCCGCGGATTCAAATCAGTTTCTTTGTCTACTATATCGTGAGCGAGTTGAGGCTTAACTAGTTGACGAATAACAGACAGGCCCACTTGTTGCCCTCCTTCTCAGTCGAGTAAATTGTGTATGAGTCTAAGAAGCTCCCCCTTTTCTTTATACAAGATGAGATTGAAAGAGATGCTCTTTGACTTGGAATTTGAATAGCAAATGGACAAGCAAGACACTAACCTCATGAAGGAAGCCGTCAATATTGGTTTAAGTTTATTGGCGGTATATGGTGTATCCTTTATACAGAATTTCGTGACTCGATTCCCTTTTTCAAGCTAATACTAAAGGCCAAATTATGACTCATTGCAGGCTGAGTATACTAGGACAATTGAAGTCCAAGACGCAGCTAGTGCAGAAAAATCGAAATACTATCTATGGAAATTGAATAAAAAATCACCACCGGGACCTGATGTTATTAACCTTAAGGCTTGAAGGTCTTCAACATCAAGCGTCCCTAAGTATTACCTAAATTGTACAGTGCATGTTTGGCACCGAACGTCTTCGCAGACACATGAAAGACAGGACGACCCTTCTTAATACCAAAAAACAAAGGAGATCAACTTTGCCCTACATAATATAGGCCACTGATTCTTCTCCCCATTGTGGGCAGGTTGCTGGAAAAAGTATCTTCACGCATATAAGTAACAACATAGATGAGAAGTTATCAGAAACAGCGGCTTCCTCAATAGACGCAGTCGAAAAGATTGCGCGGTGGTGGCTGTCAATAGTATCGGAAAAATGCGTCAGGCGATAAAGTATGTAACAGGGCGCCATAACAGGATATCAATCAATTGCGCTTTTGACAACGTCTACCATCCAGACACAATAAGGAGTCCGGAAAAATTCGAAGTCCCGAGGTATTTGGTAGGAATTGTGAACAACTATTGCGTCGATCGAAAAGTAATCAGGAATGGAGTTAGACATAGTCATGACCTAGAACATGGATACCCTCAGGGAAGTGTCATTGGTCCTCCGGTGTGGAAAATATTATTAAAAAAAGTAAATTTCATAGGACCCGTAAAATCATGTCGTCGTCAGATTTAGTACATGTGCGAACTGTGTATCTGGAGGTAAACACACAAGAAAAATTGAATAGGATAATGAAAAGGAGTATTGAAGATATCAAGAAGGACCTAGCGGTATGTGTATTACAACGGAACATCAGAAACCAGGAGTGGGAAGACAACTTATTAGTTGAAGAGTTTGATTACAAAACGCAATAAACTATTTTATAAAGTTCCTGGGAAACTTAAGAAGTCTGTTGGCAACACTTATTGCGCTCAACCAAGCTATAACCTGGTGAGGATCATTTCTTCCTACCTCTGCGATCGTACAGTACATTGCAAGGGCCAGAGTATCATACTAGAACGGGGCTGCCCCCAAGGTTGGCCCCCACGCTATGGAATGTACTATATAATGTACTAATCAACAGAGTGGAGCAGGACTACCCCAGTATCTTTGTGTATGCTGATGACACCAACGTCATCACATCCGCAGATACACGAGAAGATCTGGGAGAGAGTAAGAGACTGCATTACCAAGGTCTCTGAATCCTTGAATACTTCCGGCCTGCTCCTCAACATCGGGAAGACGGAGATCCTACTGAAATACCAACTCCCAATGTACAGTAGAGGAAATGGTCAAGAAATTACCTTCACGGTGCTTGGACACACTATCAAAGCGTCCAAGGCCATTAAGTATCTTGCCTTGATGATAGACAAGATGAAATTCAAGGCGCACCTCGGGTACATGGAGGAGAAGATGATGAAACGCATAATTCTCAATCAATTTCTGGTATTTTCAACTGAAATTCGATCCCAAACCTATATGAAACATTTCCTGAAGTCTACCAAGCCAATTTGTGATGATTCTCATTCGATTTCACTCATTTTATTGACCTCCCACTGTTATCAGTCTGAACAGGGAGATCAATTCCTTTGTGGAATTTTGGCAATTTTACGTGCTTTAAACGCTAACATCGAGTTCATACTGTGTATTAACCTCGAAAAACCGGTTTTCGTCGGTAATTTTTGTGTTTTTCCATAGTTTTGTTAAATGTGTATGTTCCATAAGAACTCACATTTTCGTCATTTTTGATCAAATATTCAAGTGAAAATCGACTCTATCGATTCCTAGTGTGTTTTAAATCGATATTAATCGACTAAAATCGCGTTAATATCAAAAATGTTCAATAATTCAAGTTTTATCTAGATTATAACATCAAGTTTTTAAAATAAAAACTGGGATTGTAGATATTTCCTGTAACCATGGGTGAAAAGTGAAGTATTAGTCACGCGACATCAGGATCACTTTTCCTCACCTCTTTCAGGTTAAGAATAAGTTGTTAAATATCACTCATACCCGTATAATCAAGTATACAGGTCTCATGATAATCCACACACCGCAACCGGATGCCCAACTACTGGGGAATGCGGTTATTTACCTGTAACCATGGACCAAAACCGGAGTACTGGGCAATCCGCTGCGGATCAACACTTGCTACTATTCCAGCTTAGAGGAAGATGTTAACTAAACCACTTATTTAACTGTACACATATTCTCATGATCACTAACACACCGCAACCGGCTACCCTGCTACTGGGGAAGGCGGTTATCTCCCTGTAACCATGGACCAAAAAGGGAATACTGGACATGCCCTGCGGGCCATCACTTGCTTCTATTACAGGTACAGAGTAAGATTGTTAACCATCTACATATAATTCATTGCACCATGTAACTAACACTAAGTATCGACGTAATTACTAGTACGCCTCTACCCCATCTTTTAGGGAATAGTAAAGGAGTCCCCCCGGTTTTGTACCTCCCAACCTACTTTTTCTCCTTCCAGGTGCCCTGAGATCAATGTTTAGATCAATTCAGGGCATCTGAGAGGATGATTAATAACCGAAGTACAATAGGGAAACCCGTTCAGTGCATAAATCATCACGACAAGTCTCTGCGGGCGACCCTTGAGTACGGAAGCACATAATTATACACTACAACTAAGATGATAAAACACCTTGCAGAGAGCGATCTCTCTGCAAGGGCTAGTTTCTAATATTCTCTTTACACGCCAATAAATTCGCCCCAGAAAGAAAGTTTCCATTGAGGAATCCTCCCCCCCAAAAAAAAAAAGACCGTGTTTGACTGACTAGCTCTTCCCTTCTAGCCTGATATAAGTTTAGCACGCGACTTTTGTACGTTGGAGTAATAAATTATACTGAACAGGATTGAAAAACTCGAGAGTCGAAATTTTTCTAAGACCCCCTCCTATCATATATAGCCCGAGAGTCTACATTTTTTCTAAGTCCCTCTCCTATCATACGTCGAAATTTTTCCAAGTCCCTCTCCTATCATATATGGATCGAGAGTCAAAATTTTTCTAAGTTTTTCGCTGGACGGCAGACGGCGCACGGCAAATTTCTCAAAAAGCCCCCCATAAAACAGGTTCCCTGTTAATAAGCGATTGACTAGTACAAATTACGGAGCTTGGCTAGCTAGTCAGACATAACTAGGCTGAGGAGGATGGCGGGAATAGGGCTTGGAGGGGGTAATAGCATATTACTGATGAGGAGCCGAAAGTAAGCGATTGACGAGTACGAGTTTCCCTCTAAGCCCCACTCCCGCCACCCATCTCTGCCTAGTATACAGTCAGTCAGGCTAACTAGCTGGTGGAGGTCAATTAATGAGGATATGAAGGATAAGCTAGTATGACCCCAGATACCCGAAAGACAGGCTACGATCTAAATGAGGATCTTGAAATAATACTTCCCTCCAAACCTGGCAACGACGGTTACCAAACCCCTTATTATCCGATGAAGTTTTTTTTTAGCGGGGAACCCGCTATCCATTTTGTTAGGAGATTACATCCTCAGAAAACGTCCGCGTCCGCAGGTTAGGTTAGGTTACGAGACTTGGAAGAATTTCGAGTCTCGAGTTATATATGATAGGAGGGGGACTTCGAAGAATTTCAAGTCTCGAGCTATATATAATGGGGGGGGGGGACTTGGAAGATTTAGAAGAATTTCAAGTCTCGAGCTATATATGATAGGAGGGGGGGGGGACTTGGAAGAATTTTGACTTTCAAGCTACCGTTCGCCGTCCGCTGTCCAACCAAAAACTTGGAAAAATTTTGAGACTCGAGCTATATATGATAGGAGGGGGACTTAGAAGAATTTCGAGTCTCGAGCTATATATGATAGGAGGGGGACTTAGAAGAATTTCGAGCCTCGAACTATATATGATAGGAGGGGGACTTGGAAGAATTTCGAGCCTCGAACTATATATGATAGGAGGGGGACTTGGAAGAATTTCAAGTCTCGAGCTATATATGATAGGAGGGGGACTTAGGAGATTTAGAAGAATTTCAAGTCTCGAGCTATATATAATGGGGGGGGGGGAGGGACTTGGAAGAATTTTGACTTTCGAGCTACCGTCCGCCGTCCAACCAAAAACTTGAGACTCGAGCTATATATGATAGGAGGGGGACTTAGAAGATTTAGAAGAATTTCAAGTCTCGAGCTATATATGATAGGAGGGGATTTAGAAGAATTTCGAGCCTCGAACTATATATGATAGGAGGGGGACTTGGAATAATTGTTACTTCCGAGCTATATATGATAGAAGGGGGACTTAGAAGAATTTCAAGTCTCGAGCTATATATGATAGGAGGGGGACTTAGAAGAATTTCGAGTCTCGAGCTATATATGATAGGAGGGGGACTTAGAAGAATTTCGAGTCTCGAGCTATATATGATAGGAGGGGGACTTAGAAGAATTTCGAGCCTCGAACTATATATGATAGGAGGGGGACTTGGAAGAATTTCGAGCCTCGAACTATATATATAATCTTCGTAGTTCGGTTTATCTTCGGAGATCTTTATTTGCTGTTGCTTTACAACTTAATGATCATTGTACCGTATGTACTACGGTATAGTACAGATAATATAGATTGCTAAGCATAATAATAATCTCGTGTGCTCTCGAGTCGATGATTCTGCGATTATTGGGTTTCACAGTTTACACGGCCATACTGACATCAACGTCGTCCCGACGTTGAACTCAAAAAAATATCCTTCAATTCGACAGCTTTGAAGGTTAACATTCTCGTGGCATTAATTGAGGAATGAGGATTCAAACCGAGTTTTTGTGGTATAATTTGGTTGAGCACGTTCACGGCCATTTTGACACACAATGACGTCCTCGTCATTAAGAAAGGCCATTCGGTCATTCTGACTACAAATTTATCTTGTCGCGTTTGATTCTGTTGAAATATGTGCTGGTATCGTTTTTAATCTTTCTGCGTTCACATCTTCTTCAGGAAAGTGAAGAGGTTTTTATTTTGAAACAATACATGTCTCAGTAACGAAAATTAAGCCGGCGGATATATCATTACGGCGTTGGTATAATTGTAAATACGCGCGGTCGAGCTGATAAAATGAGTCGGAAAAGTTAGTGCTGAAACAGAAAACAAAACATAAGAGCACAAAACTCACTACATGTGATTTGTGGCTGAAGTTCACACGACAGATCTCTTTTCCTGAGATAAGATGAACTAGAAATGTTTTGGCTGAGAGTTCACACGACAGATCTCTTTTTCTGAGATAAGGTGAACTAGAAATGTTTTGGCTGAGAGTTCACACGACAGATCTCTTTTCTTGAGATAAGGTGAACTAGAAATGTTTTGGCAGAGAGTTCACACGACAGATCTCTCTTTTGAGATAAGGTGAACCAGAAACATTATGGCAGGGGTTCACACGACAGATCTCTCTTGTGAGATAAGGTGAACCAGAAACATTCTTGGTTTGCTTGTAGTAAACACAGCTGCTATATTTCATCTTGGTATTTGCTCTGTTGACTGTTGTTCCACAGTTGTATCTTTGGGGTCAAATGGCGTAGCCGGGTTGGCGCTGCAGGTTGGCATTACACTTATCGTTCTCAATCCGTCGTGAGTTTCGTCTGGCTGGCTTCTCGCATTGTTGGTTGTCGTCGTTCTCCTTCGATCGCGTGGTTGTACTGGGTTTATTCGACGTTGGTTGTTCCTTTGATAAACGACATTGAATTTGAATTTGTAGTCGTTTCTGTTTCTGGCGTTTGAATTCCTTCAACTAGTCGTTAGAAGGTTCAATGGATCGAGTTTCAGTTATCTCATCGGTAGAGCGGTTTCAAATTCGCCAAATATCAAACGCGTATGTTATCTTCACCATTGGCTGCTCTGGATTGGTTTCAACGAACTTTGTTTCTTGGGAAGTGGTATCGCATTCAGAATCGCGAGGAGAAAAAAAAAAGTTTTCTTGGTGGCGACAACTTCTCTGTTTGCTGAGATCGCGCAAGATGGCGTTGAGTTAGGCGCGGCTTATCCCACTTCTGATATAATCTTCGTAGTTCGGTTTATCTTCGGAGATCTTTATTTGCTGTTGCTTTACAACTTAATGATCATTGTACCGTATGTACTACGGTATAGTACAGATAATATAGATTGCTAAGCATAATAATAATCTCGTGTGCTCTCGAGTCGATGATTCTGCGATTATTGGGTTTCACAGTTTACATATATGATAGGAGGGGGACTTAGAAGAATTTCAAGTCTCGAGCTATATATGATAGGAGGGGGACCTAGAAGATTTAGAAGAATTTCACGTCTCGAGCTATATATGATAGGAGGGGGGGGGGGACTTGGAAGAATTTTGACTTTCAAGCTACCGTTCGCCGTCCGCTGTCCAACCAAAAACTTGGAAAAATTTTGAGACTCGAGCTATATATGATAGGAGGGGGACTTAGAAGAATTTCGAGTCTCGAGCTATATACGATAGGAGGGGGACTTAGAAGAATTTCGAGCCTCGAACTATATATGATAGGAGGGGGACTTGGAAGAATTTCGAGCCTCGAACTATATATGATAGGAGGGGGACTTGGAAGAATTTCAAGTCTCGAGCTATATATGATAGGAGGGGGACTTAGGAGATTTAGAAGAATTTCAAGTCTCGAGCTATATATAATGGGGGGGGGGGGGAGGGACTTGGAAGAATTTTGACTTTCGAGCTACCGTCCGCCGTCCAACCAAAAACTTGAGACTCGAGCTATATATGATAGGAGGGGGACTTAGAAGATTTAGAAGAATTTCAAGTCTCGAGCTATATATGATAGGAGGGGATTTAGAAGAATTTCGAGCCTCGAACTATATATGATAGGAGGGGGACTTGGAATAATTGTTACTTCCGAGCTATATATGATAGAAGGGGGACTTAGAAGAATTTCAAGTCTCGAGCTATATATGATAGGAGGGGGACTTAGAAGAATTTCGAGTCTCGAGCTATATATGATAGGAGGGGGACTTAGAAGAATTTCGAGTCTCGAGCTATATATGATAGGAGGGGGACTTAGAAGAATTTCGAGCCTCGAACTATATATGATAGGAGGGGGACTTGGAAGAATTTCGAGCCTCGAACTATATATGATAGGAGGGGGACTTAGAAGAATTTCAAGTCTCGAGCTATATATGATAGGAGGGGGACCTAGAAGATTTAGAAGAATTTCAAGTCTCGAGCTATATATGATAGGAGGGGGGGGGGGACTTGGAAGAATTTTGACTTTCGAGCTACCGTCCGCCGTCCAACCAAAAACTTGAGACTCGAGCTATATATGATAGGAGGGGGACTTAGAAGATTTAGAAGAATTTCAAGTCTCGAGCTATATATGATAGGAGGGGATTTAGAAGAATTTCGAGCCTCGAACTATATATGATAGGAGGGGGACTTGGAATAATTGTTACTTCCGAGCTATATATGATAGAAGGGGGACTTAGAAGAATTTCAAGTCTCGAGCTATATATGATAGGAGGGGGACTTAGAAGAATTTCGAGTCTCGAGCTATATATGATAGGAGGGGGACTTAGAAGAATTTCGAGTCTCGAGCTATATATGATAGGAGGGGGACTTAGAAGAATTTCGAGCCTCGAACTATATATGATAGGAGGGGGACTTGGAAGAATTTCGAGCCTCGAACTATATATGATAGGAGGGGGACTTAGAAGAATTTCAAGTCTCGAGCTATATATGATAGGAGGGGGACCTAGAAGATTTAGAAGAATTTCAAGTCTCGAGCTATATATGATAGGAGGGGGGGGGGGGGACTTGGAAGAATTTTGACTTTCGAGCTACCGTCCGCCGTCCGCTGTCCAACCAAAAACTTGGAAAAATTTTGAGACTCGAGCTATATATGATAGGAGGGGGACTTAGAAGAATTTCGGGTCTCGAGCTATATGATAGGAGGGGGACCTGGAAGATTTAGAAGAATTTCAAGTCTCGAGCTATATATGATAGGAGGGGGACTCAAAAGAATTTCAAGTCTCGAGTTATAGACGAATTTCGAGCCTCGAACTATATATGATAGGAGGGGGACTTGGAAGAATTTCGAGCCTCGAACTACATATGATAGGAGGGGGACTTCGAAGAATTTTGAGACTCGAGCTATATGATAGGAGGGGGACCTAGAAGATTTAGAAGAATTTCAAGTCTCGAGCTATATATGATAGGAGGGGGACTCAAAAGAATTTCAAGTCTCGAGCTATATATAATAGGGGGGGGGGGACTTGGAAGAATTTTGACTTTCGAGCTACCGTCCGCAGTCCGCCGTCCATCCAAAAACTTGAAAATATTTTGAGACTCGAGCTATATATGATAGGAGGGGGACTTGGAAGATTTAGAAGAATTTCGAGTTTTGAGCTATATATGATAGGAGGGGGACTTGGAAGAATTGTTACTTCTGAGCTATATATGATAGAAGGGGGACTTAGAAGAATTTCGACTCTCGAGCTATATATGATAGGAGGGAATGTAGAATGATAATTTCGATTTGAATTATATGACAAGACTATCAACTCAGTTCGACACCACCTAAGAGGTCGAGTTAAGGAATTGCGGGTTCCCCGCTGTCATTGCAACGTCTGCAATGGCTTCTAATTTTTTTTTTTTTTTTTTCCAATAGTGAAAATATTGTACATTTTTACCTCGTGATGGATTTATCCTACTAGTCGTCTGGATTACAATATCAGTGCAGCAAAAAACTCTCGTCACCAACCGAAGACGACATTTAATACCCAGCGCTCAGTCTTTTATGAACGGATTGTGTATTAAAATCTACTGACGCAGACTCACAGAATGCGTAAATTGTGCCAATTTTTTTTCTTTCTCTGTTCTACAAATGTCGAATAATTTGATGGCTCAACTTGACGAAAGCAACGGTATTTAACGCATTATCGAATTCGTACCTCACGAAAACCGTCATCTAACTTATCACCAATAAATACGATTTTTTTTTTTTTTCGTCCTTTTTTCGACGAACAATTATTTTTCTCTCGTTCCAAAGGAAAATAATTTCTTTTTCAATCCAATCCTCAAAAAACTTCTGCGCTATCTTTCTACTCAACAAGTTCATTGTTTTTCTTTCATTTCTTTTTGCTTTCGTCGCGTGGATTCAATATAAAGTTATGATATTTGGTATCAGATTAAAAATCTTGGCACATTTTAAGATTAATATATTAAAACATGCCAAGGTCTTCTACATAGGTGTCTCTACGTCGTTACAAGAAGTACAAAATACCGTAATAGTACGTAGGTACTACTTATCAATTTATTATCGTACATTATTCGGCATTTAATTTTTACGCGAACAAAATAAGGAAAGAATGGAAATGAGAAGACACAGGATTCTCATAATGGTGACGTTCCAAATGCGTCACAATTTTTTCGCAGCATAATAACACATTTTTCGATATCATTCGAGGAAGATTTTAGTCTCTATAGAGTTACGCAGTGAATATACGTAAATATATATACGAATAATAAAATGCATCTTGGGCAATCTTTCCTCTCGCGTATACATCTCAATACGTGATTGAGATTCCTCTTATTCCTACAAAAGGTCTACGAGCATATATTGTACTTGTACCCCATAAAGGCGAAACTCGAATCACAAGAAGGCAGTATTCGCGAGAGAGAGGAAATACTTTGGAAATTTATTTTCCAATATTTTCCGAATAAATTGCCTCCGAGAGGCCACCGCATGTAGGAGTAAGAATGGGAATGAACATCTCAATAATATGAAACAGAATGAGCCCGTTGGAAAAATGTGGAATCCAATAAGCGTGCGAGTATACGACTGCTATGGATATCTTCGATAGCCGAAATGATTCGATTACGACGGTAGTTTAATTTTTGTAACATTCTATTCGAACAATATGTACGTACCAGAAGGAAACTGGGTAACCATTTTCGCGTAAGTTTATCTCTTGAGCATTGAAAAAATGGGCACAATCTATATTATACTATATATCGCGGACGCCTACGCTGATTTAAGAAATCTCGTAACTTATCTCTGTGGAAATCGAATGTATTATACGAAGCAGGTGTACAGGATGTGGGAGAGCAAAAGTGGATTTTTCGAATCTAGATAATATTTCCGGTGTAAACATTGGAAGAGACAACTTTTACTTCTACGGACAATTCGAGAATCTTTCTCGTCAACTACTAGGCACAAACTTTACTCTTCGAGATCCATAGACAATTTGAATAAGTACGTATACGTTTGAAAACCAATTTCCAATTCTGAAATATGAGAAAAAGTAAAACCTGAGAAGATGAAAAACTCGGAGAGTTGCTAAAAATCAAAGAAGACAGATCTGGCGTTGAAACATTTTGGAATCTCAAGTGCTACGCAGTGAGGGAACGCCTCAGTTTCGACGAACCGTTGCAGAGATTAGTTCACTCAGTGCACAAGGTTACTGCCGAACAAGCAACAGAGAGATTTGCGTGGCTAAAGATGAAACAGGAATGTAGGAAACGGGCGCAGACTGGTTTAAATTATAGGTTGTCATAGCGTACACCTTTGGGTGAATAGGGTTCGAACACGTCCATGTAGATATTGTCGGACTCCTGCCTCCATCTGCATGAAAGACATTTCTAGTGACTATGATTGACAGGACAAGTTGATGGCCAGAAGTCATTCCACCAATACCATAACAGTAAAAGCAGTCGTTAATGACATATTATAAGAACCTCTAGCTTTCTTCCTGCCTTGAACGGAGATTCTTTCCTCTCTTCACCTCTCCACTATTTCTTTTTAAAAAATCAATTTTGAAGGAAAAGTCACAACAGTAAAACCTCTGATTAGCGGACACTCGCGGTCACCTGAAATGTGTTTGTTATTTAGAGATGTCTGGTACTCATAGGAAAAAAGAAAAAAAACACCTTTCCCTGGACCCTCCCCGAAACGGGATACGGATCTGATCTTTCATTTTTAGGGTCCCAGATCCGAATTCAAAAAGATTCCGTCGGTAATTTTAGATAAGGAGATGAAGTTCGCCGGAGTGATCAGGGATCCGAATAAAGATTGCTGATGAAGAATGATGCGCATGTATTTCGAGGAAAGGGTAAGTTTCGACAGACAGAAACGTAAAACAAGAATAGTGAGAAAATCCAAGGAAAAAGAAGGAAAATTACCTCTAAAAGAAGATAGTTAGGTACCCTTCAAATAATTGTAATCAAGCGGTGGCAGGAAAAGTAAAATAAGAAGTAGTTAAGGCAACGGGTTCCAATCAGACTGTCCTACTTAGAAAGACTATCTTATCACGCACTGTAGGTGCCTTTCTTCATGAGCGTTCGTAATGCTGAGGCATGGACTAGAGAAAATTAAGCGTCTGATTTTATGGTAATGACTTTTCGACCATACGCGTTATCGCGAACAAGTGTCAATATTATTTTTACAGCTGACTTTTACGCGGCGACGAAAAAAATTTTACAATACACATATCATAGGGTGTTAAATACCGTACACATTATAGCTGTGTGACTTCACTCTTTCAACTTCTACATATTCGTACGTATAATACAGGTATTGTACAGTTAATGTACACGTACACGTTCAAGGTTGACGTCTAAACTGTTGCATTAGTAGACAGCGTCAACGTTTCGCAGGCCTGCGGCAATATCATGAATGAAGTACGAGGTTCTGCTCGAAATCCAAACAAACAAATATGTAAAATACAGTACGAGAGACAGAAAAGATAATCTAGATATGAACTTATCAAACTATCAACACGTAGAATTCCCTCGAGCCTGCAGCTCTTCAGCATCATTTCATCGTGTAATCTAAATTCGCGGATTAATTTCGACAACCTCAATTTTTGTGGCGGGCGTTTAATTCGTAAAGAAAAAAAAAAAAAAAAAAAAATGCGGAAATGAATCGAGTTTAGGTCGTCACATAATTCAACGGGGAGCTTAAAAATTATTATTTATTGATAAATTATTCGCGAATTAAATTTTAATCTTTCCTAATTTCGAGTTAACACGATGAAGAAACGTTCTTTTCATGTACAATCGTCCAACTTCCTGATTCTATTGACGACACACAAAAAGTTGCCGGTCCAAAGCAGACCGGTGGTACCATCGGATGAAATTCGTAAATTGCTGTTATTAGGATATTTTCAACTCTACAATTCCTTACACCTATACGGACTTAAGTTCGCGTATAAATCAAAAATTATTGTTAACGAGATAATTTCCAAGACTTCCAAACACCAACACGAAACGTTTCCTTCTTTTAGGCAGCAAATTTTCACTTTTGGTACAATTTTACGTAGCTTACCAGAGAAGAAATGAAAATACGTGGCGTGATGTAGACCTAAACACTACACACATATAAACCAGGGAAACTCTACTTTCGCATGTAACGAAGTATTTGCCTTGTTGGGGGGATGGCTCCCACTCGCTCGTTTGGTGGGAAAAATGAAGAAAACAATCTAGTGGAAAAGTATGATCAAATACTGGGCCAGAGATATGTACTTGTAGATGATATCCTAATTGTGTGGTCAGACATTATAGACAGGTGGACCTATGACTTCAGATCGCGAGTAATGCAGAGGAAGGTCACAAATCTACAAAAGAAGATCCAACAGAACAGGCTGATTTTGACAAAGGCGGACAAAGGCAACACGTTAGAGGTAATGGAGAAGGAGGACAACACCCGAAAAGTGAAGTCGTACATCGCAGTGAGTGGATACCAAGAGCTGACAAAGGACCCAACACAGAAATACCAAGATGACCTGAATGCTGTGTTGAAACGTAACAATGTACCCGGCAATGGAAGGACGCTTGAGATGAACCCGGTTGCACCGAAACTCAAGGGGCTTGTAAAACTCTACAAAGCGAGCCGTCTGATGAGACCGCTAGTCAACAGCATTCAATCACCATGCTACAAGATAGCAAAGATCATAGCCACATTCCTGAAAGAAAACTACCAGTTTGCACCCCGACGTAGCGAAGTATCAGAAACAACGGAGAGTTGATTGAGCAACTGGACGAGTTGAAAATCAAGAGTAACGAAAAGCTGATATCATTTGATATGGCAAACATGTTTGGTTCCATACCAAAGGAGGAACTTCTCATTTTGCTCAAAAACAACAAATACCATTGGAACCCCGATGGGCCGTAATACGCCAACTTAGTGGAAGAGATCTTGAGCCAGAACTACTGCCGCTTTAATAACAGGTTCTACAGTCAGGAGAGGCGACTTGCGATGGGATCACCACTGTCACCACTACTGGCGGAGGTATTCATGAATGATATGGATTGAAGAGCAGCAACTTCAGAAACTCGATCAAACACTGAGCCAGATATGTAGATGATATCTAATTGTGTGGTCAGGCATTGATAGACAGGTGAATCTATTCCTTTCAGAAAATAACGAGATGAATGAGAGCATCAAATTCACGGTGGAAAAAGGCAATGAGACCATCGACTATTTGGACCTTACACTCACACTGGAGAACAACAGGATAGAATACAAAATCTACAGGAAGCCGACGCTTACTGACACCATCATCCCAATTGACACCTACCACCACCCCAGGCACAAGTTCGCGGCAAACCAGAACTACTGCTATCGAGCAATTTCTGTCCTCAAGAACAACGAAGAGAGGAGGAAAGAGATTGAGATAGTAAAGCAGATCGCAAAAGCCAATGGCTACCGTAGAGGCGTGGTGGATGGAGTCTGTGGGAAAATGAAACAAAGAAAGGAACCCATGATGGCACAGTGAGAAGGTACTCTCGGTCGATTCCATACATAGTAAAGTACACAAACAAGGTGATAAAGGCGTTCAATGGCTACGATGTAAATTTGGTATCCAGAATAACCAACCCCTAGTGCAGAGAGTCAGCAATGACCAGACGGAAGAAAAGGACAAGGAAAGCTTGAGCTGAGTGTACAAGCTCAGTTGTGAACAGTGCGAGGGCATCTACATCGGTGAGACTGAAAGAAAGTTTGAGATCAGGAAAAAGGAAGAGAAAGAGAATGGCAAGTCATCGTTTGGTAAACACTGTAACGAAGAACACCACAGTCATACATGTGGAGAATCGCACAAAGAGAAGAAAACTCTGGGAACAGATGGAGATTGCAAACGCCAAGAGGAAGAAAGCCTGCCTCTTGAACAATGTAATCACGTTTGACAGCAAAAAATTATTCGGCCTGGTGATTGGACGAGAGAAGAACAGAACCAACCAATGAGACGGCAGGAAACCAGGTAGCGAATAGAAACGCAGCTTTTAAGACGATAGATTCAATCAATCACTAAGCAGTATGTTTTAGCCAATAAGAACACATTGTCATATATTTGTAAGAAGTGAACCAATCACAACACAGCATTGTTATAGCCAATAAGATCACAGTGTTATACTATAAAACTCATGGTTAAGGCCTTGTTCTCCAGTTTCGACACAAATGATGATGGGATAACACCCCAAAGTACTCCAACTAATATAAAGTAGATTCGTACATTTTGAAAACTCCTATGTACGGTAGGGGGGGGGGATTGAAAAAAAGCTACGTCTACGGATCATCCTATGGGAGAGACGGAATAATTCGGACTACCATCACTCGGAGATTGATCAGCCCACTATCGGATGAAAGAAAGAAAAGAGTACGATCAGATAAAAAGGGAATTTTGATAGGAGAAAGAAAAAGCTATTGTAGATGAGAAAAATGGTGCCCTAAAATGCAAGGAAGCATCACTTGTTTTACCGCTAGTAACTGAAATCGCTCGGCGTCCGAATCCGTGTTCCATTGTGGTTTCTGTAGCTTTCGTACTCATATGAGTATTCTCTCTCAACCGTCCCATGTTTTCAATATGCTCTCAGCTTGCATAAATTAATTCACTCCTTTCAGTCAGGCCTACGATCGAGTCTGGCACAACGGGCTCCTAGTCAAACTCAGTCGCATTCTGCCCGGTAATATGGGGAAAATCCTCTCCTCGTACCTGAAAAATAGAAAGTTCGTCGTTCATTATGAAAGCGCGATTTCCTACGAGCAGGAAATTGAAGCAGGGGTACTCCCAGGCAGCGTTCTTGGGCCCCTCCCGTATATGTTATCAACTGCCGACCTACCAGTTAGAGATGGCATAGCAAATGCTACATTTGCTGACGATACAATATTAATCTCCGTCAGCGATCAACAAAATGTAGCAATCAACCATCTGCAAGATGCAGAGAACAAATTGACCTCCTGGGCAATGAAGTGGAAAACCAAACTCATTGAGACGAATTCCACTCACACTACATTCACCCTCGAGAACCATAACTACCAATCCATAGTTATAAACGACGCCATAATACCAAAACACGACACATCGAAGTACCTGAAAATGATGCACTTGGATTCCAGGTTAAATTGTAAGCATCACGTAAAAATGAAACGCAAAGAACTCGACCTTCAATGGAGAAATGTTCACTGGCTGTTGGGCCGAAAATCCCAATTAAGCCTATAGAAAACAAACGCTTATTATACTTAATGTTACTGCGACCCGTTTGGCAGTACGGCTCGCAGCTCTGGGGCTGCCCCAAAAAAACGAATCGTAAAATCATCCAGAGAAAATAAATGCCTTCGAGAAATGGCCGACACATGAGAAACTGAACATCACACCAATACTTTCGACTGGCCTCGATCGAGGAAATGATCAAGAAGACTGCAGTTCGTTACGAGAAGCGACTCCATAAGCATCCGAACCTGAAAGCCATTGTCCTGCTGGATACTCGATCCAACACCTGCCGGCTGAGGAGAACTAAGCCGACTGACTTATCCAGCTAGAAAACAATTTTGTATCCAGTCCGCCACTGGTCGCTACTTCCTTCGCGTTATTTTACATAGAGAACTAGTATTATACTAGTAATCTGATTAAATACATTGGTGAATGCTTAAGGGCAGTTCTAATAAATCGTTATTTTAAGAAAAATACACTCCTTCTGACGCTTCACGCATGCTGGCATTCGTGAAACAGCCAACTTTATAGAGGACTAATTCTAGAGTTTCCTTCTCACGTTCTTTGCTTCACGGACGGGTCCGAATCAGGACCCAGAACCGTAAATGCGGCCTTCACGCTATATTTCTGCCTCTCTCTCCTCCCCGCAAATTCCTGACACTATCTGATACGCTCTCATCCTTACTTGCAATCCAAGACCCTAATTCTATCAATCCTATCGTCCAAAGAATCTCATTCTCACACACTCGTCGAATTCTTCCTCATCCTCCATCTTTTTCCTTTGGATACCGGAACACATCGATCTTGAAAAACACATCGCAAAAGATCTTGTCACACAGCAGTCACTGCGTTCATCTTTCATAACTGCTCCCTCATTCTTTCCTCCTGGCATGACTTTTGGTCCCCCTTACCCTCAAATAAGCTCCGATGCATTTAAAAGAGCTCCAACTCCTCGGTCTACTTCCAAGCGCCCTTCCCGACTAGAAGAAGTCATCCTAATCAGTCTCAGAATAGGCTATACCAGTCCCATATAGGAGAGTTTGGGTACATAGACACGTAACGAATCACGAAATATTATCACAGACAGGTTCACCAGTATAATCGAATAAAATTTGAGAATCACAAACCAACATAAAATTTTGTCCAAAGAGATAAAAATTAGTAAAACAGAAAAAATAAATAAATAAATAAATTAGTAAAATTATAAAATTAAATTTTGGTCCGAAAATTAAACTAAGAAACTAAAAATTTTTTTGTCAGAGGAACAACTAAATCAAAAATTAATCATTAAAATTACGAAAAAGGTAAAAAAGATGAGTACAGAATTAAAACAATCACGAAAAAACCAGCAATACTTTGTGATAATAGATCGAGTTTACAGCGACCGGTTTCGGACAGGCGATGCTGACCATCTTCAGGCAACTGAAGAAGATAGAGATGAATGTAAGAGACTAAGAAAGGATGATGCCATCTTGTATACAATCACGACGTGTGAGGATGGGAGAATTCAAGCAAATACCGCGAAATAGTTGAGACAAAGGTGGCCGTTAAATCAAGATGGATATAGAGTATATTAATAATATTTTAAAACCCTATGGATTAGTTTGGGCTTCGGACGAAATTTTTCAGAAGATTACAGGAATAAATCCTCGCCACATCCTTAATAATAGCATATACCGCATTAACTCATTCTTATATTTACTGAGAAATTTACCAAAAAGAGTTCTCATTCAAGGCGTCGTCCTGTCGAGTTATCTAAAGGCATCGATCTCCAATCTCTACAAGATACCCGGTTGTAGAATATTCATCGAAGAGCTAACGCCTGACCTCGCACACTTTGAACGCTGCGATGATTTCAAAAATATATCCAAGGCTTTGCACTTTAAAGTTAATAGAAGGCCTGGTTCATTCAGCACTACGCATCCCGAATTTCTCAAGTTATCCGAGCGTGACAAGAGTAACATATTAAGCAATAACAAGGTCACCGCTAGAGAATACCCTAAAACTGACCCAACTCTAGAGGACGTTTGTAGAATTATAAGACAGCTTAGCCAGTTAAGTCTGACTAATACTCCCGTAACATCCAGGACAGTGAAGAACACAAGTTTGAAAAGCAGAAGCGTAGAACTAAAGGGAAGCAAAATGGAAGATAAACCACCTAGGTCGAGAGTGTCTTTGACATCGTTGGATGTATTGGGATTAACTGATAAAAAGGAATTGATAGAGAAAGAAGCTAAAGAACTAGAGGACAAACAGCAGATCTTGTTGGGAGCATTAATGTCTCGATCAAGCAAAGATGAGAACGAAGACGACGATCTGTCACTTGAAGACGATGATGGCAGTGATAATTCCGCAAACGGAGGAACTCTCTCTCCAACAGGATCTTGTAAATCGGCTGGTACGTGCTTTGACCCAGAGAAAGTGAAGAGCCTTGACCAGTCTGGGCCTAGTCCCATCGCGAGTTTTGTTAGACACTGCCACAGAATTCGCCCACCTTGAGATGGCACCTGAGGAAAAACGAGATAGAGATCTCATAATGGACGGACAATGGGTACGAAAACCAGAAGATGACGAGTCAGATGGATCATACGCTTACCTGAAAGGCACACCGATGAAACTACATGAAATCTTTGCAGATGTGTTAAATGCTCAATCAGACGGTGACGTACAAAAGTCATGGAATATGTTCGAGCGATTTTTTGTGAACCCTGCACTAACAATTCATGCTGTAGCAGAAGAGGCTTATTCAGGTGGAATCGCTGAAATTATTGAGCGGCAGCGAATGGAAGATGAGGAAATTGCCGAGAAACTAGATAAGATCACAGAATCGAAGGCAGTACCCCCTATCGCAAAGAAAGATGATATGGAAAAGACTGTCAACAGTATGGCCAAGGAGATTGAGCGAATGTCAGCCAAATTGAATGAGCTAAATGAGGGACGAAATCAAGATTACACTGCTGATCAAATATGGAAACATAAGATAGAAAAGTACATGGGCGAAAGGAAGTTAGACTGTGCAAAGCTTGTGCCACCGAGGATACCAGAGTCAGTCGTTAGGACTCCTAAATCGACGGCTTCGAGCAACAGTTCTTTGTCCCCTGATATGAATGTGGCTCCAGTTGTTTGCCCCACTGGCTCTAAACCAGTTAAGAACAAAACCAAATTACTGTTATAATTAATAATTCAATTGAGCGAATGTCAGCCAAATTGAATGAGCTAAATGAGGGACGAAATCAAGATTACACTGCTGATCAAATATGGAAACATAAGATAGAAAAGTACATGGGCGAAAGGAGGTTAGACTGTGCAAAGCTTGTGCCACCGAGGATACCAGAGTCAGTCGTTAGGACTCCTAAATCGACGGCTTCGAGCAACAGTTCTTTGTCCCCTGATATGAATGTGGCTCCAGTTGTTTGCCCCACTGGCTCTAAATCAGTTAAGAACAAAACCAAATTACTGTTATAATTAATAATTCAATTGAGCGAATGTCAGCCAAATTGAATGAGCTGAATGAGGGACGAAATCAAGATTACACTGCTGATCAAATATGGAAACATAAGATAGAAAAGTACATGGGCGAAAGGAAGTTAGACTGTGCAAAGCTTGTGCCACCGAGGATACCAGAGTCAGTCGTTAGGACTCCTAAATCGACGGCTTCGAGCAACAGTTCTTTGTCCCCTGATATGAATGTGGCTCCAGTTGTTTGCCCCACTGGCTCTAAACCAGTTAAGAACAAAACCAAATTACTGTTATAATTAATAATTCAATTGAGCGAATGTCAGCCAAATTGAATGAGCTAAATGAGGGACGAAATCAAGATTACACTGCTGATCAAATATGGAAACATAAGATAGAAAAGTACATGGGCGAAAGGAGGTTAGACTGTGCAAAGCTTGTGCCACCGAGGATACCAGAGTCAGTCGTTAGGACTCCTAAATCGACGGCTTCGAGCAACAGTTCTTTGTCCCCTGATATGAATGTGGCTCCAGTTGTTTGCCCCACTGGCTCTAAATCAGTTAAGAACAAAACCAAATTACTGTTATAATTAATAATTCAATTGAGCGAATGTCAGCCAAATTGAATGAGCTGAATGAGGGACGAAATCAAGATTACACTGCTGATCAAATATGGAAACATAAGATAGAAAAGTACATGGGCGAAAGGAGGTTAGACTGTGCAAAGCTTGTGCCACCGAGGATACCAGAGTCAGTCGTTAGGACTCCTAAATCGACGGCTTCGAGCAACAGTTCTTTGTCCCCTGATATGAATGTGGCTCCAGTTGTTTGCCCCACTGGCTCTAAATCAGTTAAGAACAAAACCAAATTACTGTTATAATTAATAATTCAATTATTGTGTTCTCATTAGTTAATAATTTAATTGAATTGGGTTAACTACATATTTAATGGACCTCGAAACTTTTTTAGATTTATAAAAAAAAACTCCTATATAATACGATGACTCGTACTGTTGAGGACTCTATCTTATTGATACCAGTCCCACTCACTATTTCCACATTTTATGCCTCTCACCGCCGTTCAACTTTTCTTCTCTGGAAAACATCTGGCTCCACCCCTGTGTCTCTTCCTGCATCACAAACTTCCCTCTCAAACAATCACGAAAAAATCATTCGCACGGTGAACTACCTCCTGCAGCGCCAGCTAATTCTAGGGTGTTTACCCCGAAATTCCGGAAAAGTTCTGGAAAGAAGTTCGGCCCGGGATACCCCGAAATTCATCCAACCGGCCACGGTCCCGGATTTTCTATTTCAAATTTTGATAGACAGAGACTTCATATCCATCCTCATTGACCTAATTTATCCACTCAGTCCATAATTGTATGTGTAGTTGCAAGGCTCTGTGATTTAATAGAAGGATATTTTCGAAACGTTTCATCGGTAAAGGAAAAAAATAACAAAAATATATAAATTTTACTTACTTAGAGTATTTTGGTGTAAAAGCTAAGTCTCGTTAGCTTTTAATTATTCCGAGAATTTTTATCTCTTTTTCATTAAAATGTAATCACGCGAACGAAGATAACAAGGCTGAATGGAAAATTTGTGAATTGCAAGTTACCGCGAGCAAAACATTTGGGGATAAGATTCTGTAGATAGCCTATATCTTTTTCCTGTTGGCTCGCGAAAAAGAAAGTTACAATTCACGAATTCTGTTGGCGCATATAGGACAGGCAAAGTAGGCTTTTCTTCCGAGAAAGGATGAAAAAAAAAAAAGAGTATTCAAATCTTGCTCTTTTACAAATTGAATTCTTCAATCGTAAGTTTTCGTCGAATATACGTATATTTTCTTTGATAAGTATATGTCAGTCTCAACTTGAGGTGTTCTCGAACTTTCACAAAAAGGATGAAAGGTATTATGAAAAAATTAAGGATTACTGACAAGCTCTAGTCGAGTCATTGTCTGCTTGATGATTCATATTAAAGAATAAAAAGACCTCTGTTCCATGTACATATAATATAGAGTTGGTGTGCGAAAAATACGTGTTTCGACTGCGAATTTTTCGGTGGTCGCGTAATCTGATCAATGAAAGTTGTTGAGGTTGCACTACTGTTGGTCGCTTTTTGAGTGTACTTCGCGGTAAGAGAAAAATATGTTCGAAAAAAGCTCGTTTGCAATGTAGGCTCTCGCGTGTCGTACAATATGTTATAAGCCTATAGTTCTTTTTCCTTTGCAAAATTTGTTCTCCTGAAAACTTGATAAAAAATCGAAAAAAATCTGAAAATATTGAAAATAATACCTGTCCACTTTTGAACATTGATTGTTCATTTAATTTTTTCTCTTTCCGAAGCAAGTTTAATACGTCTAATTTTTAACGCCAATACGTAGCCTGAAAAACGTCAAAAAAATTTGAATGCATGTCCGTTTTGCTACAGGGAGAAAAGAACCTTCGGATATAACTTCAGAATCTTGTATCATCCCTGTAAAAAGCTTGTCCCCTTATAAGTATTTTTCGTATCGCAAACGTCTCGTAATGCTTAATATTGAAATAAATCACAAGTTATACGTACATGGGTGAGGGATTTCTTGAACGTCCAAAATGTAGGAGTTGAAGAAATGTTTCTTCCTTTTAAGTACGAGTAAGATATAACAAGTGTGAAAAGTACAATAGATGGCGAAGAGAGCAACCAACCTGACTTGCTCAAAGAATTTACGCGGATTTCTCGACGGAATTTGAAAAAAAAAAAAGAGAGCGAAGATCATAGCTTTCTTACAAATTATTATTATTTTCCTTCCTACGTCAACTAAATCATCTATTTGGAAAATTTGTAGAAAACTTGAACGCTCATAAATCTAGAGCGTTGACATTCTGTCTTCCCAAATTCGAGAAATCAACGGATAAGCATCAGGAATTTGATTTTGCTTTTCCTATATTACGTCATAAAATTTGTGCGTCGTCGTCGTATTGCCGTCTAGTGAGTTGTCAATCCGAATTTCCCTCTTTTCGAGAAACGTGTACGAAAACAGATGAAAATTTCTCTAATAAACATTTGGATAGTTCGACGATTTTTTCGAGAGTTCGAAGAATAATCTATCAATCTTTCATTGCGCCGCAAAGTTTCCTCTACCGGTACTAATTTGATTTATTCATCGAATCGTACATGTGTATATATATTTTTTAATTCGTTTATGGTTAACTTCATTACTTCGATGGAACACGTCAGAAAATAGCGTAATTTTCTGTCCCAAGTTAATCTTTTTTTGTATTTTCTGTTCCACCGCACATTTTCTGTTTGATCTAATTTCCGCTCGAACATTTCCCAACTTTTTTTTTTTTTTTTTTTTTGATTTTATCGGTGCCTGAATTCCCGTACGTTATCTGTACCGGTCTTCATCTAATAATAAAATTATTTAATTCAGAAATTTCTTTTGCCGCCTCTGACCTCGCGATTTTCATCTGTTTCAGCATAAAGATTTTAGTTTGTATCTTTTATGTAGTACAAAATGATTTCGAACGTTTGCTAGCGAACAAAATTCAGCTTTGTTGTAGGTACAAAATGTGATACCATTCTATAGAATCGAGCGAACCAATACGTGCAGATTTTTGGAATATCTTCGTAAATTTTTACTTTTATCTAATCACTGTCCTTTATATGCTTTCTGTCTACGGCAATCAAAGCCTACGTACCTATCTAAAATTCATTTTCAGACAGGTAGTTCAAAATGGAGAGAAAAGAGACGAAATTAATTAATTTGAAAATTGTTTGAACAGCTTTTCGTTTCGGTAGAAAAGTATGCTGACGCATCCGAATTACAAGTGTGGAGGGGAAAAAGCTTCTCCTTTCTTTCCTGTTTGGCAATGGAGAGAGTAATTTCGGATGTAAAACATAGACTGGAGAGGGTTGAGTGAATTGGTAGATATGATCTGATTATGATAAGGAAATTTTATTGTGGTTCAATCATGTGTATTTTCACAAAGTGGTCCCAATCAATACACGACTTGATTTCGCAAAAATTCAAATCTGAATCTATTGTTTGCTCGCAATTTCATAACCTTATAAATCCCTCTAGCTCTCCTAATTTTCTGATCTTCAACTCAATAATAAATCAATCATTATGTCAATCTCTCTTTGGCTTCCCTCTGTAAACTCTACCTTCCTTAGACCCTCCCTCAACTCAATATACGACTTGACCTATACGTCAAGATGGACAAGCATAAAAAAAGAAAACTTTTTTATTTTCCTTCCTTCTTGATTTGTACGTTTTCGGGGGAAGGAGAGAGGGAGGGAGGGAAGTCCTGAGTCCCTCCTCCCACCGTAAATCCGCTCCTATCTATGACGACTTTACACTCTCCTGTTCGTATTTCCTTTGTCTTCAGGCCAGCAATTCCAAACAAACCGCAAGCTCTAAGCATTAGGCCGCAAAATATTAGCTCATGGCTTCAAGCCTTACGCTAAGCAACATTTTTCAATTTTTGTAGACATAAGTTTCAAGTTGAGCTTTTTATTTTTCAGTTTTTTCAAGCCATAATGTGTGCCAATCAATTTCCCTTCATTTTCAGGTTTGTTTATCAAGGAGAAGATGAAAAATTGAAAGTGAAAATTTAAGCTTTTAGCCTCAAGTTTTGAGTCATAAAGCCGTAACATAGCAGCTAAAGCTGTATTCTTGTAAGCCAAAGTTTTAAGTTAAGCTAATTTATGCTTATCAAATCTAAGTTCAAGCCTCAGGCTTAAGTTTTATTTTATGGCTCGACATCCATGCCTCAGGCACGGATGTCAAGACAAGGGTCATTGGCTTGAACTTATAGCGTTTGGGTTGTACGTAACAAGCTGATTTGGCTTATGGCTCAAGCAACTTTTGCTACTAGTGCGGTTGTAGCTCAACATCCCAGTCTGAAGGGATTTTAAGCAACGTCCAAACTTGACGATGTCATGCCCTCAAGCTTATGATTTTTCCAAGTCCCTCCACTGTCTTTTACTAACTACTTAAGTGCATTGATGACGTCACCAACTTGGGAAGTCTTCGCCTAAAATCCTCTTATGTTAGATGTAGCCTAGATTTCATGCCAGGAGGACAATTTAGCCGAAGATTCCATAGTTATAGCAAAGTCCGTCGGGTTATCTTCTTTTGCGAGAATACGGTATTCACCTTTTTTTCTAGATAAAACATTATTGATTTAAAAACTGTTCAGTATTCTAACATCTTTCCAATTACAGTCCTACCAAGAATAGCTTGAATGTTCAGCATTCCTGCAGAGGTTTATAGACGGAGATTTTGTCAATTCCCTCCAACCTGCGAAGAATTGGAATATCCAAGCCTCCAAATTAAGTCAAACCCATTGATGACGTCACTCGACGGATGGTCTTTGCGTATTAGCACGATCGCCGCCGATTGATCTACTTGCCTCAGCAGCGCTTTTTGAGGCAAAGAAGAGGACGAGGACCACCAATCAAGCCTTGCGGGTCAAGCATCCTTGCTTGCCGAATGGAAACAGCAACTCGCTCAAATTGGTAAGGGTGAGTGGACCAGCGCGTTAATTCGTGTTCTTGACCGGTGAATGGACCGAGACCATGGCCAGTTGAATTTTCATCTAACACAAATGATGAGTGGCCATGGATGCTTCAAGAAGTACTACACGAAATGGGGAAAGTTGAGTAAGTGTCTTGTTCACACTGTTAGGAGCGAGATGATGGACCACGACACACCATCTTCAAGTGTGAGGTAAGGAGACGTCAGCGAGGTGAGCTAAAACGGTCTCTCTCTAAGATCGTGGAAGATGAAGAACTTACCCCAAGTAATCTGGCTCCATGCATGCTGAGAACAACAGCGGCAGAACCTTGTATCTACAATTGTTGCTAAAGTAATGAAAAAGAAAATGGGAGCGACGTATGTAGAGCCACGTTATGGCCTTCCACATCTACGGGTACCATCCCCCATGCTGCTGCCACATCTTTTCTCGCCAGCACTAGCACCAGTACCACCATATACAGGGCCAGGTTGTCTACTGAAAAAAAATTCTGAAAATACTTGACTTTTGTTGACCTTTTTTGAAAGTATGTAAGCGAGTCAACAAGCAAGGGAAAAAAAAAGTCAAATTGGGCAAAAATACTTTTTTTTTTTTTTTTTTTTCAAAATTTTTCATCATTTTCATCATTTTTACTTGACCTTTCATCAAATACTTGACTTTTACTTAATTTACTTGACTTACTTGACCGGTAGACACCCTGAGGGCGCTCGGGAGGGAGCGCCAACAGAAGAAAAAGAAGGCAAGCACAAGACAAAAGCCAATATAGAGGAAGAAGAGGAGGAAGAAACCCCCGCCTTAGGAGCCAGAGTGGTGAAGCATTACTAGTGAGCTCCTAGTAGGATCCCGGTGGTAACTGAAAGCTCTGGTGGAGAAGTTGATACGCGTGCGTCCATGGTACACGGCTATCCTAATTCCAGGTTGAGTGCAGAGCGCTCCCTCGGTCAGTAGGGTAGACCCCTGTAGTGGCCTCATCGACGGACATTGCACAGCGCGCAGAACCCAAGGAGAAATGGACCCAGGCCACTCTCAATTCGAGCCCTCTGGACTACCGACGCAACGCTCTTAGAGGCCGGAGGGGCAGTTTTTCGGGGACCATTTTGGGCGTGCATTCACGCATATAGGCCCTCGTTTCAAAGGCGATTGATGACGTCACAAAGTTCGGATGTGACCCCTAATCCTCAAAACTGATCTGAGAATAACGTTTCTTAGCCTAGAATACTCTTCTAGGCCCAGTTTATGGCTAGTTTAAGATTCCATCCCAGCTAAATACTCCATAATTAAAACCTAACTTACGGATTCATAGCTTGAAATTTTCCACTACGAAGATTCAGAGGTCGAAATTTTTCGGAGTCCTCCAATGAAATCAAAATCACGCGGACACGGACGTAGACGTTTTCTAAGGATAACTTCCCAACAAGACATAGAACGGATTCTTGCTGAAAAGTTTGAGCGGGAAAACAATGTATGCGAAAACGATGTAAATTAGAGGTGTCCTACAATGAACAAAAGTTGGAAGCAAACAACGAGCAGCGAGCAATCCAGTGATCAGATCTCAAATACCATTGGTCCATTTGATACAGATTACTCGTTACCAACTTTCGTTCATTGTAGGAGACCCCTTAGAGACGTCTCACATTGAAACTACGGAAATTACGAACAAATTTGCACATCTAGAAGTTACCTCTCAATGATGATTTTACACTTCATTGATTACTTCAAAGAACTAAGGCTTCTCATGTTGCCGAATTAGTGTGAAAGAGCCACAACTGACTTCCTTCTATTAATCATGGAATACGTAGAGCCACTATTCCATACGTCCTAGAGCCACTATTCCATACGTCCAAATGGGGCGTAGGATCATGACATATAGTAGCCTTTTATTCCGGAGTGATAGCCGACTCTTAGCTCTGAGCATCCAGAACATGGTGCGAAAGCGGAGCTTGAGTTGTTCTCTTTTCTTGATTATGTGCGCTTTCCAATTCAGCTTACAGTCCAAGTGTAAGCCTAAATATCGGGTGCAGTCAACCCGCTGTGCAGGTTCATTATTTATATATGTGGGATCATATCCATGATTTCTAAGGGCAAAGTCAATACGGACAGTCTTGGATGCGTTAGTTTGGATTTTCTACCTGGTGGTCCATTCCTCAACTTTGTTGATAGCTCTCTGCAAATTGGCGGCTGCAGTAGAGTAGTCTTCATGCATAGCAAGTATAGCGGTGTCGTCTGCAAATGTGGCTAGTGTGGAGTCATCTTGCTCTGGAATGTCTGCAGTGTATAGTAGATACAGCAGGGGACCAAGAACACTGCCCTCTGGTACACCCGCTGCTATTGGCTTGTCAGAAGAGTCAGCTTCTCCATAGTGAACATAGAATCTTCTGTCGCTAAGGTAAGATGATAAAATTTGCACATGACAAGTTGGAAAGTATTTGCAGATTTTGTGGAGAATACCGGGGATCCAAACTCGGTCAAAGGCTTGACTAACATCCAGAAATACGGATGGGCAGAACTTTTTTTCTTCTAATGCCTTTCTAATTTCTGCTCCAAGATGAACCTGTTCAATGGTAGAGTGCCTGTTTCTGAATCCAAACTGGTGGTCTGGGATTAGGTTTTTGTTTATGACTATTCCCAGTAAACGTCTCATGTAAAGCTTCTCAAATAGTTTAGAAAGAACTGAAAGCAGGGATATTGGACAATACGAGCTGAGTATTTCTGGCGGTTTACCCTCTTTAGGAACCATGATTATTCTCGCTAACTTCCACTGTTTTGGTACATATTGCACTCTCATAACTGCATTATATAAATAGGTCAATATTACCAGGCCTTTGCGTGGCAGCTCTTGTAGAATACGAGCCAAAATTTGATCATGCCCAGGTGCTTTCTTAGGGTTAAGTTTCTTTTTAATCATTTTGATTTCTCTTGGAGAAAATAAGTCAACTACCTGCTCCTCTGCTAGGCAGAGGTCAGGAGAGATATCGGTGACAATATCATTAGGTTGGAATCTTTGCTCAAGGTGCTCGGCATAGACTTCAGCTTTCTCTTTATCCGTTCTCGCCCAAGTATTGTTTGGATAGAATCAATGAACGCATTGATTCTATTAATGGTGCTGATACGGCATATTTAACGTTTTTGTTCAGAAAGTTCAGAACCCAACGGGTATCTTATTCGTCTCATATTTGGTTCCTTCGTAAATGCCTCCAGCTCGATTTGAGGCCAAATTTTGTGAAATTTCAATTTTATTCCGATAGTGCTTTAACTACCAAGAAATTGGAAAATTTCATGACAAAGAAATGGATTCGTACCGAGTTGAGGAGGTGGCATAGTTTACTCAACGTTACCACCAGACTCAAACTCCTTGTGCACTCGCGGCTGTCTAGCCTACTCCATCACGGTGAGTTCGATCCATTTATTCATTCCATAAATGAGGTTTGTCCTGAATTTGAGTTGAAACTAAAAGAAAAGAAAAATCGAAAACTTACTTCCCTCCTAAGTTCTAAGATGAGGGATGACGAATTAGATCTAGGTGACGATGGAATTATTCAACAGTTTCAGCCCCGTCTCATAAATCATAGTAACACGGAGTTCAACCGTGATGAGATGACACTTCTGGAGAAGGGATTGAAGTTCGGGCTCCCCCCTATAAAAAATCAGGAGACGTTGGCAAATGTTGTAGTTGATTTAGCTATAGAAATCGGCCCTGGCGTAAATACCCAGAAAAAATGTGCTGAAATTGTTCTTAATACTCCCCTCCCTCGCATAAGTGAAGCAGGGAGTGAATTGATAGTGGGTCTGAGGAGGAAGATTATGGAGGAAAAGCTAGTTATCACCAAAGCTGACAAAGGGAATGCTGTCGTAGTGATGAATAAGGCTTCCTACGTCTCAAAGGTTTACGAGGTACTTGGCCAATGTGGGGCTAAGGAGGCCCCTCGCTTTGATTTCCCAAAATTCGTTAAAGAGACTAGGAAACTTATTAATGGTAGTGAGGTAATCATTAAGAGCCCATCTCTAAAGAAAGCTATCTTGGAGCCGAATCCCGTTCCTCCCCTCCTTTACGGGTTGCCGAAGGTACACAAAGAAAATGTGCCGATGCGGCCGGTTGTTTCGATTGTTTCCTCCCCTACATACTCCCTCGCTAAGTTCCTGGATAGATGGTTCAAAGCTCGTGTGGAGGTTGAGTCTCCCTATTCAGTTAAGAATTCGAGCGCCCTGGCTGAAAAATTGAAGGACACATACCTTCCTCCGGGTTCAATTCTGTGCTCGTTTGATGTCGTTGGGCTTTTTCCTAATATTCCCAAGGCTACCACTATGCAACAAATAGGCAAACTGCTCTTAGAATGTGGTACTCCTCACAATGAATTTGGCGAATTTTTCGACCTATTGAACGCCTGTTGGTCTCCTAATTTTTGTAAGTTTGATGATAAATATTTCGAGTTCCCCGAGGAGATAGGGATACCTATTGGTTCCCCCTTAGGTTCTCTTATTTCGGAGGTTTTTATGTCTAAATTTGAGGTTGACCTGTTTTCTTCGGGCCAGGTGTTTTTGAATCACGTTTTCTATTGGCATAGGTACGTGGATGACATATTGTGTGCGTGGATCGGTCCTGCGGAGCTCCTTAGTGAGTTTCTCGCTTATTTAAAAAGTTTATATCCGTCCATCAAGTTCACTCTTGAAGTTGGCGGCTTATCAATAAATTTTCTGGACTTAACCATATCCGTCATTGACGGGGTCCATGATTTCGGTATTTACCGGAAAAGTACTTCGACCGATATTGCTATCCACGGGTCGTTTTTCGTACCTTTTGCCCATAAAGTTGCTACATTTAATAGTTTAATATATCGCCTCACTCAGATCCCTTTGAGTGAGGTAGCGTTTAATAAGGAACTCGTGACGATAAAGCACTTGGCTAGAGTGAATCAGGTCAAAGTGGACATCGACCTCATGGTCCGTAGGAGACTTACAAGAAAAAGTCTCGATTCTACTACCTCCCTCCCCCGCCAGTTGCATCTTGATAGGCGTAAACGGTGGATTAGGATGCCGTTTTTGGGGAAGTTTTCTTCGGAGTTGAGCCGTGTCCTCCGTCCCTTTGGTTTCCGACCGGCGTTTTATAGTACCAATACGGTGAAGAGCCTTTTGGTCAAGTTAAAGGATCCGATACCGATGGCCGAGAGGGAGGGTGTTTATAGGGTGGCCTGTGGTGATTGTCCGAGCGTGTACATAGGGATGAATAGCCGTCAATTCAAAATTAGAGTTGATGAACACAGGAAGGCCTGGGAAAAAAGAAAAGTAGGGGGGTCGGCGTTTGCTGACCACTTCATTGAATGTGGTCATAGTCTCAAAGAGGGTTCTGAAGTTCTCCTCCACAGGGAAATATTTTATTTTAAGCGCTTAGCATTAGAAGAAATTGAAATTCATCGTCACCGAAATATTAAAGACATTACCGTGGTGAACAGGTACATTCCTGAGGAGGGATTGATTGAATTAGTCTATGAGAATGATTCACATTTCGATGACTCGCTGGTTCAGTCATGACCTCCTCGTTCGTTGTTACTCGTTCTTGTTGGTGTTGGGTTCAGTCGCTTTCTATATCGTGAGAATGGCTGTTTAGCCGAAAGCACTCGGTTTGTTTGTTTTATTGCGGTTCTAGTATTTGTATTCGTTACTCTTTGCGAGTATATTTCTCTATATTGTTTGGATGTTTCAATGGGGAAATGTAGTCTGATGATTTATTTAACGAACGAGCTACCTTCCAGAGTGAGTCATCAGTGGCTTCTGTGGCTCCCAGAGTGGTTACAAAGTGGTTGAAGGAATCATTGTTGTGCTCACAGATACGTGTTTTGACCAGTTTACAGAGATTATTAAATGCCTGCTTGTGCAGAGGGTTGCGCGACAGCTGCCAGCGGTGCCGCGCTTGCCTGTGTTTCTTGACCAGTTCCAGGATTTCCTTGGGATAGCACACATGTTGTCCTTGTGATTCGTAGGTCTGGCCAATTTGGCTTCACGTTGGAGCAGTTTGGTGAAGGAATCAACTGCTGCCTCTAGTTGGTGTGGCGATTTCAGCCGTATGCGGAGGTTAACATTATTATTCACACCGTCACGAAAAGCATCCCAGTCTGTATGTTTGTTGGTAAGTTTAGGAGCCATCTGTTTGCATATAATGGAATTGCTAAGTGTTAGGATAAGTGGCGAGTGATCTGAGGACAGGTCATGAATGTTCATAATCTCAGTATAGTTGGCCGATGTCAATGCAATCTGGTATTTTGTCAGGATCGCTAGGCCAGTGTATTGGTTTACCATACCCGCATTGTTAAAAAAGTTTTCTCTTTGCTGGATACAACCACAAGAGTATGCTGCATGTTAAGACGTGGGTGTAAGAGAGAGGGAAAGATGTTCTGTCTCTTTTGCTCTGCTGGTTAACACGCAGCACGCTCTTGTGGTTGTATCCAGCGAAATGAAAACTTTTTTAACAATGCGAGTATTTGTCAATGGAGCAACTGAAATTTGAAGACAGGGGTGACGTCAGCTATTCTCAAATCTTCTGATGAAAACACGTCAAAGTTCCTTTGGAAGAAGAAAATATCCCACTGCGCTATAAACGGAACAAGACAGGCCTGCGAAAAACGTATAAAAGCCGCTATTTCTATAAGTCAGCGTGATTTTTCAAAATTTTCACAATTTTTGTTTCATTTGCCGTTGTACACTATGAAAAGACTCGTATTCTAAGACTGCATGAGAGATTGGAACGAAGAGAACCAGAAATTACCACTTCGAAGAAATTTAGTAACCCTGTTGATACGAGCTTGAATTAGAGTCACGAAACGTTATACGATTTAGGTTGCTACATATTGATCCGATTCTAAAAATGTTGGCTCATCTGGTATACTTTCCGCGATTGAGTTTTCGCATGTATATACATATATATTTTTTTTTTCTCGGAGTAAGCTTTCAAAGACAGGTCGTTTATTGGATGATTGATATAGGTTACGTAAATTGAACGATATGAAAATAAATGTTTCACGATGAAACATTTAATGTACCAACATTGACACGTAGAGACCTAAACTGACAAGATTAAGCTCGTGAGATCATTCTAATCTCATCGCAAAAGAACGAATATGGCAACCCAACCAACTTTTTAGTATTAGACACCCTGAATTTAGTTTTCGTGGGTTGCTAGCTTCTGAGGACTTATCTTGTACAAAACGAAGTTTGGAAACGTTTCTCGCTACTCATAGTTCTTTAAGAAGTATAAAAAGTCTTAAACAACATAATTGTTGTTCGAAATTTTTGAGAAGCCAATTATCTTCTTGGCTTCGATTAATCTTCCAGTGATCATATTACGTGAAGGCTATACATAATGAATACTCGCGGTTATTTGTGACAGTAAAGAGATACCGGTATAGGCCTATAATCTTTGAATCTTTGCAATGAAACTGTAATTTACATACGCTTTGATACGTTGGGTTTTCAATTTTATTCGCAACCCGAAGCGATGATATCGAGCGTAATCCTTCAAAAGGGGAAGATGTAATTCTACGTAAGTTGAACTTATAAGAGATATCATTGGAAAAGGAAGAGAGAGAAAAAAAAATTATATCCGTATTCGAATGACGCACGGTAAGGAAAATTATATTATTACAGCACATTCAGCACAATATTACTATCAACTTGTTGCAAAGCTCGCGTGTCGTCTGTAATAAGCTTGCGAGAAAACTTTTTGTTTTGTTTTTGACTCGAAGAATATTCAAAAGTTTCTCCCAATACGTTATATCTACCTAGAGTGCTCGAAAGGAAAGCCGAGAACCACCGACAACGTAGCCACAGATCAATTTTAAAAACTTTGACGCTGTTGGTACAGCCATACAGCATTCATCCGTCTAAGTACAATTTGGTATGGGGGCTAAGAGGTGCAGTTCATTAGATTCGAGAATGATATTAATTTTGTTAAAAGTTTTTCTAGAAATTGCGAAAGTATCGAAAAGAAAACCAAAAACTTTATAAATATAACAACTTCATCAGTATACAAACACGTACTCTTATTTACGATGTGAGAAAACTTCATACAGTAGCTTTTCAATAAGTACCTATATACCATCGTTCATAATATCGTTGTTGAAAATATTCGTAGTAGATGGGATACCAGAACTCTTCTTATTGCTGGTGGTTTTCAATTAATGAAGAAAGTTGTCGCGTATTTACTCTCGCCAAGGGTAAGTTTCTATAAATGAGGTATCTATTTTATATGGGATAAGTTATTATTTCAACGAGCTCGTCCCGGATTTGAATCCTTCATTCCAGGCAGCACATTCTGCAAAAGTTTTATCTTCCGGAAGAAGAAAAATTACTTATACCTTGTCTGAGTCCGTTTCTGCAGAGTATTAAATTCATCAAAAACGTTTAAACTTACGCGGAATCCTTCTTGTGAGAATCTTGATGGCACTCATGTCGTGACGAAGGGGAGTCGTAATGCCCGGGATTTATTTCCTTTACTGAATTTCTGCAAAATATATCGAGAAAATCTTTCGTTTGATGGAAGGAAATTGAGTAACATTTATAATTCAAGTAATATTGTCGTATCTAACATTTTTTTTTTTCCTCTCCGATAAAGTGCCACTACGTAATAACCGAATTAGGTCAAAAGTGCTCATATTGTTAAAGAATGAAAATCGAAATCGAAAATAACGTTTAGGCGTACATGAATGTATACTGTGTCAGAGAACATGATGGACTGGTATACCAGAAATTAATTTTTCAACAGAAAACAGTAACATTTTTATTTCTTCCGACCGATGCTTAAGTCAGTTACGGTTTGTACTTTATTGTACTCGTAATTGAGAAATGACGAATACTTAAATCGTATTATAAATTTCGACCCTTTTCTTTTGGTCTTAAACTACGTTTAGAAATGAGTGTTCGTAAAAATTTCGGTTCTGGAATAGCCTCTCCAAGAGTGAGAGAAGGATTTTATCGTTAGATCATTTACATACATACGTTGATTCATGGCAGGCAGTAATTCGATGGAAGTAGAATATAAAGGCTGCAGCTATTTTTATGATTATTTGAAAAAAAGGCACCAGTCTATATTTCATTCTAAAGCCTACAAGAAGAAAGAACGACGTAGTATTTAGCGAAATTGCGAAAAGACGACCAGTAGCATAGATAAGGGGGTGGGGATATATCCCCCATCGCTTCTCGTACCAAGCAATTTTATAACCATGATGAGGATTTTTTTTTCTCAGCGGTAAAAATCCCCCGGCAATTCCAGCTTACCCTTCATGAACATTTTCGTTCCAACAAATTTTTAGACAAGTTGAAATACATCGGTTAGGAGGTGTCCATAAATTAAGTGAGGCGATTTTTGTGATTTTTCCACCCCCCCTTGGTGAGATATCGTTAGATATGCCTTGACCCCCTCCCCCCTCTTATCATGCGTGAGATTTTCCGGAATGTGTATTTTGGCTCTAAATACGTTTACCTCTGCTTAATTGCGTTTATTTATTAAAAAGACGTAATTTTCTTGATCACATTTAAAAACCTATTCAAAAAGGACTAGTTTTTATTACATTTAAGCCAGTTGAGCAATATTTTAGAATGTATTTGTGTGAGAAAAAAATTACGTGAGATTTGTCGACACCCCCCTCCACCTCACGTGAGTTTTGGTGAGACTTGGCTGGACCCCCCCCCCCCCCCCAAATGCATCCCGTGATTTATGGACGCCCCCTTACCTAAAATCCCTAATTCCATCCCTCAAGAAGTCTTTCAATCATTCACCCAACATATTCATATTTTTATTGACGGGTCAAAAGATCAACAAGGGGTAGAAATGGCATTTTGGATTCCATCAATTCTATCATCCACTGCGCTATTTCGCTTCCCAACGTTACTTCAGTCTTCCATACAGAACAATTGACTATATTTCGAGCTCTCTATTATGTAAAACACAATTTCATTGTAGGACGATTTCTTATAATTTCGGATTCTCTTCCAACTCTACAATCCTCTTCTTCTCCTTCTAACGTAAAATCAACTTTAGCATTACCAATTATTTCCTCGATAAATTCACTTTCACCCATTCAATTTAATTTTCTTTGGATACCCGGACATGCAGGATTGCAGGAATCATTGATAATGAAATCGCAGATCAAAGCGTTCTTCATCACTCTCATCTAAGTTACCTCCTGTATTGGAATTGTACTATTTACATGATGTTTAAAAATGCGGCATCCGTTGATTCCCTCCTGATTTATGGTCAAAGTAATTTGAGAAAAAGTCCAGTCCAATCACGCAGACAAATTTTATCCCGTGTGATTGATAATGTAAAGCTGATTGGAAAGAGAAATTTGAGTATCGTGGCCATGAAGGTGAGGCAGCATATGCATTAATCAATGAAAATATCGACCATGGTAACTTTTTAGAAATGATTCTACTTTTGGCGAAATATGATGCTGCCTCGAAAGCTCATTTAGACGTTGTGGTTAAAAAAAGTCAAAAAAGTCATGATCAGGGATCAAAGCAAGGTGGAGGTCAGGTAACTCTTCTGTCTAAGACACTGTGAATCATGTAATTGATGTCATTCGGACCCTGATTTGAGAAAAAATTTCTGCTGAGGTGAATGAAGCTCAAATGTATTCAGTCCAACTTGATTCTACTCAAGACATAACTGCAGTTGAGCAATGCTCCGTCATTGTACGGTATGTTCACAATGTACTAATTCGTGAACGGCTTATTGGATTAGTGAAATGCACTTCAACTAAAGGGATAGATATGGCTAAGATGCTCATGAATCGTCTTAGATCCAAGTAAATGTATTGGTAACTCGACAGATGGCGCAGTTAATATGCAAGGCAAATATAACGGATTTTCCAATAAATTGAGCGGATATGCGAGAAATCAAATACATATATGGTGTTATGCACACGTCCTTAATCTTGTAATTACAGATGTAAGTAATGTATGTGTTGTTGCTACATCTTTATTTCAACTTATGAATGGCTTAGCTGTATTTATTCAAGAATCGCATAAACGCATGGATAAATGAACAGAAAGAGAAGGAAGAAGGAGGCTGCATAAGATAGGCGACACTAGGTGGTGGTCAAAACATACTACATTATCCACAATTTTTGGCTATTTCGACAATGCAAAAGATAGTGTTTTCGTTCAACTCGTTTCGCAACACTACATGAAATTCAGGAAGATAGTGAATTTAAATCCGAGATTAAATCCCAGGCAAGAGGCTTTTTAGAAGCTCTCTGTAAATGTGGAACAGTTCTATGTGCACAACTACGGATTTTACGGATTTTTGAAAAAACGACACTATTTTCAAAATACTTACAAACGAAAGGCATTGACTTATTGGAAGTAGACCAATTATACCAAGAAACCGTTGATGATTTAGAAGAGTATTCCAGAGATTTCAGTTCAATTCAGACCGCTTCTGAAAATTTTCTTACATGTGCTAATACGTGTTTAGAGGCCAAAGGATCAGACATCATAATATTGCTAATGAACTTCCAGAACGCAGAACCCGTAAAAAAAAGAAAATGTCTGACTATGAAGGAGAAGACGAAACAGCCAATCAGAGTGCCATGCAGTTATTTGAATATGGTGTCCACAATCTTGTCCTCGATAAAGTAGTTCAGTGTATGAAAATGAAATTTGAAGAGCACGGCAAGTTGTGTGCTGATTTTTCATGCCTTGATCCAAGAAATTTTGATCGAATTTCGGACAATTTGCCAGACAACGCTTTAAAAGAAATATTTTTTATAATAACTTCATTCATTTTGGATTTAACTCTGGAAGATTTGCACTTAGAGCTAAAAGATTTCAGCTCAAAATGGAATTCCTTGAAGAAAACCATTGGTAAATTTTATAAAGAAAACGCCACTGACACTAACTTCACCGAATTATCTGATGACGACGAACCGACTGAGGCTGACAAGAAACATGAACACGGAAAAAATCACGATGAATATTGAATTTCCTGTGTTTATGCATTATTATTGCAATATAATCTGTACTGCTTGTCTTATCCTGGCCTAGAGCGGGCATATAAAGTAATACTTACACTTTCAGTCACACAAGTCTCCTGTGAACGCTGTTTTTCCAAACTGAAGATCATCAAAAATCGATTGAGAAGCACTTTAACACAAGAACACGTGGAGAGCTTCATGATTATGTCTTGCGAAAAAGATATTCTTGTCAAACTCTCAAATGAAGAAATAATTAACCGAGTTGCCCAAAAATCGAAGTTACTTACTACACTACTTTGTTTGTAAGAAAAAATTAAAAAATGTTCAATTGTTCAATCCACTTTTCAATTTTATTTATGAGAACGGTGAATGGAGAAAAATTTGTGAATCCTATTTATTATTACAAATTACGTTTAACCGCGAGCGAAGCGAGCGGAAAATTTTGTGTTATGCGCCCTCCAGAATTATTTGCCCGATGAAAAAAAAGTGCCTATCCGCCACTGTGCAGGAATTATTGATAATGAAATCGCAGATCAAAGCGTTCTTCACCACTCTCATCTAAGTCATCTCCTGTATCGGAATTGTGTTATCTGATTCGACACTCTACACAACATTATTGGTCAATACATTATCCAAAGTCCTTTAATAATCCAAATTCACAATATCTACTCACCCAACCTCAGTTACCGTCGTCCCCCTGTTACAAACAGTTCACTGACTTCCACCGTTCCTTCATTAACAAATTCAGTCGTCTTCGGTTTGGTCATAATCGTCTTTCAGTTCATTCAAAAAGAATAAATATTACCGACTCCGACTTACGTCCTTTCATCTAGACGAACCTTTGCAAGGAAACATTAATCATATTCTTTTCGAATGCAAACAATTGGAATCTATCAGACAAATTTTATATTCACAAAAATTTTGATTCTTAACATTCCCACACCTGTCACAGCTACCAATCTTCTATCGGTTGAAAACTTCCAATATTCCCTCACCTTGCACAATTTATTTCTCACCTCCCTCCAGTATTAAACATTCAAAGTATTCGTATTAGTTCCATATTCACTTTTTCTTGAATACGGTACAAGACGTGGCAAGGCCTAGTAGCTACCCTCGACTCCAACCTCACTTTTTTCCCTCTCTCTCTTTTTTTTTCTCCCCATAATTTAAAAAAAAATTCTTTTTCGTTTTGTTATCATTATTATTATTTTAAAAATTTTCCGTTTTTTCTTTTCCTTTTTTTTTCAGTAGTTACCAAGTATTATTTTTATTTTTGTCACCTTCTGTTCCTACGTTTCATTCCCGTTATTTTCATTATTACTATCATTTTGTATTATTTTGGTAAATGTGGTTGGAAATATATTAGGGAGAAAAAAAGTACAAGGCTCATAATTATTTGCTTGCGATGGCTCGTCATCAACTTAAAACCTTCCTTTGTCTCTTATCGTATTTCTGCAACATTCTCCTCCAGTTTTTAAGTTGTCTAATTAATTCTTGTCTCCTACTTCCTCCGTTGTTTTCGGAACTTTCTAAACTTTAGTACACCAGATGATTGATGTTTGACGCCGCGCCGTCGTATGAAACCGGTCGTGTTAAATTTCTCGTGCTTCAAAATTCGTTGTGTTACTTTTTCTTGACCCACATTCAAAATTGATTTTCTAATTTCTATTTTACTTTCAATTTTTTATTCCTTCCCTTGTTCTTGTTTGTGTTTAACAAGAATAAATTTATAACTGTTTTTTGCCACCCTCATCATAAACTGTCCACATACCCATGAGGAGTCCGTCTTATTGTTTTAAAGGAGGACTTGGTCTGGCTAGATTTCTCTAAGGAATTTGCACATTTTATTGGAAAATTTGGTTTGGCCCGATTCCTTCATCAAACTTGAACAACCTAGAGAATTCACAAATTTCGAATTTTGTGCTACACGTGATGAGAGGAGGACTTGACTTAGGATTCTTCTTGAAATATTGTAATTATAGTTGGTCAGCTTTCTTCGTTCCAATTTTCCAATTTGAATTGTGTGATCATCCTCAGAATTACCAACTGATCAAATTATTTTTTATGTTGGTCCATAAAAGATGAAGTTGTTGCTGTAACTGCACCTCCTGGCACTGGTAAATCTACCCTCTTAGAATTGTTGAAAGAAACATTTGAAAGGTCGAGCAATATCGTATTTATATACCACTCATTCAAATTTCATTTGACTGGCTAAAAATGATGATACTTTATAATGACACTGGTTACATGCACAACTTATTTTAAATGTATTATCATTATTTTAAAGAGTGAGTATTCTACACTACAATATCCATCTGACTGGGTCAAATTATCATAGGTACTGTAAAATAATGGGCTCTCATCTGCATGATTTTAGAGGCAAATTCTGCCGATATTTCAAAAGAATATACGTGTATTCTAAAAGATATTCCGCGTATTTTGAACAATGAGCAGAGAATACGAATCCCTCAAATTTTTTCCTCATTTCAGATGTGGTGATGGCCGATGACAAGTATGAGAGTGGTCATACGCGTTCAGAGAAATGTAGGGAAGAAATCAAAACTTTGAAATGTCCATGTTTGGGGTCTATTGTTAAGATAGCTAAATAAACTTGAAGAAAGTGGCTTCATTGTAAAAATTGTTGTTCGTGACTAAGGAACAATCAATGTGAACATGAGAATTCTATTAGATATTACCATTGATAAGCTGTAAGAACATATTGGAATCATTTTGTCAGAAAGATATACTTTTAAGGCGAAATAGATTGACTTGCCCCCATTCTCTCCCAAGAGAGTTTGTCTAGTCGCACAGGTTCCAAATCACTCAGTCGGCAACAAAAATTTTTACATACATATTTGTACAACTCAAGAAATTGCCAGAAGGAGCAGTTCACACGGCTAATTTAATCGAAGACGTGGACGAGTTGTGTGACCTCATGGAATACTATAACCCCGAGTACTTGAACGACCTATTGCTGAAGGAAACATTCATTAAGCTCATCGCTACATGAGAAAAAGGTGTTAGAGAACTTGGACACACCGAAGTTTGAAAAAGTAAAAATCGGTTCTTAAATGTTTTAATAAATTTCTATCTCATTGTTACTTCTATTCCAATTCCAGGGTCCATTTCAACCCCCCGCCAAGTTGGATTTTGGGGTCCGAAATGTTTGAAAATGATTGTTCTTAATTTGTTCTAAATGTTCTTCATAGTTTTGGAATTTGTTCCCACCCCCTTGTCCTTGTATTTGAAGAACAAGAATTGTTCTCAATTTGTTCTAAATGGTTTCAGAATTTGTTCCATCTTGATTCATCCACAAACTGTATTTTTAAATTGGGGGGGGGGGCAAGGTTAAAGAAAAATGAAGAGTCATTTCCTAAATCATGCTTTCAAGATATCCAAAATGTTCCTTACGGTTGTGGATAATTTTACCACCATATACGCTCTGAGTCTGATGATTTGAATGCGGCACAAAGGAGGGGAAAATGAAATAATAGTTATGCATACAGCGGGATTTGAAATACAACAAACGGCGAGTTTATTTTATGTAATCGGGATCGCATACTTGGAGTAAGAGTGATACCGTGGGACTTTGAAATATTTTTGTACTTCTTGGATTTTTAAAATTGTTCATTTTTGATTCTTGGACTTGGAATTATTTTCGAATTGTAGGACTTTGAAGTATTTTCAACTGTTGCACTTGGAAATATTAATTTCCAATTGTTGGACTTTGAAATATTTTCATACTTCTTGGACCTGTAAAATCTTTCATTTTCTATTGTCTCCCACAGTTGAAAATATTACGAAGTCCAAGAATTGAAAATGAAAAATTTGTGATACCGTAATACTACATAAGTAAATATAAATTCTAACTCAAAAAATTTTTGTAAATGTAGTAAGGACGGTGTACAGCCACGAGGCATTCGCCGAAAACTTATCTAATTATTTGAAAAGTGATAGTTTTAAATTTACGGATGATGAGCGGTTAGGTGTTCTACGAGCAATGAAAAAGCTGTGAGTACATTTTCTTCGACAATTAATTAAGACATATTGACCACATTTGTATTTAAATGATTGTATACTTATTCGACTCATATCGTCAGCAACCTGAATTCCCTGCGCCATTATTTGAAACATCACTATCCCAATCAACGACTATAATGGAGGTCATGTGATTCCAACGGAGGAAAACAACCTCTGCTGCATTTATCTGCCGCAGATTTTCCAATTTTGAGCACTTTAATATTCTGCTGTTGTACGCTGCAGAAATAGAGAGCAGATAACAACATTTTCTGCTTGATTGGTCCACCGCAGAATTACAGTATGATAGTCTGCTGCTATCTGCCATGGAAACAGCACCCGCCGCTGAAAGTTATTCATACATCTGCAGCTGATCACCGCAGGGTTACATTATGCTCTTAACTGCAGCAGAGTAAAATCATATCTTTGCGCTGCATAATGCAGCGTACATTTATTCATTGCTATCAATACCGCAGAAATATTGACCCTAAGCTGTTATTTTCTCGACTACTAAGCAGAATTCTGCCGCAGAAATGAGATCAATTTTGTCACAGAGTGTCCACTTTTTCTCTGAAATGAAATTCCCTTACTTTTTCAGGTTTTTCCAGACCATAATCTCCCCTAAAAGACAAAAAAAAAAAAAAATGAGGAAAAATTTCTTAGCTTGAACTTTTTTTGATGCACCTCAAAAAATTCCCTCACTTTCCTGATTTTTCCAGGTCTCACAAAATTCCTTGACTTTGCCCTGACTTCCAGATTTTCCAGACGAGTGGACACCCTGTGTCAGCAGGGTGTAGTCCCAACAGGTGAGAAACGTTTAGTTCATGTTTGACAACTATAATTCAACAAGGCGTATTCTAATTACCTGTACATTAAAAAACGAATCAGAATTATTGAACTAGTAGTAGAATTCCTACCTCCTCATATATATGTACCTTGAAGGTCAAGAACTTCCTCTGTCTCTAGCTCGATGATTGAAATTTTTTATATTTCCTTCCTGATATTAAAATTTTCTCGAGTAATTCGTCCGAAAGTCCAAGAAATAAAGAAAAAAAAAAGAAAAGCTCCGCGCGGACGGCAGACGGAGAAAATTTTTAAATAAGCGCCGGAGTACCTAGAATTGCTTCCGTGCATACAATGCACAAACATAAAGTTCTGAATAGCGTAATGTAAGTTACACTCAATAAATCACCATAATATTTTCCTTTTCTTTTTCCCTTCATACGTACTGTTACTCAAAATTACATATTGGAAGTATGATAGTCTACAATACGAAAGATAGGTGTTGTGCAGTACACACTGTAGAACAGGTGCACCATTTCCATAAAAATCAAATAAAGAAGAAAAAGACGAGACAAGACACCTACATACTGAAGTAAATGACTCGAAACAAAAATCCACTGATGGGGTAAATAAACGTAATTAGAATTATGCTCACATTTCGATATCGTGCACTTGCATAACGTCTGAACTATCGCACAAATCGTAGTGTCATTGACTTTTCACATAGGGTATATAGTTTGGTACATACTCGCATATAGAAAATTCATTTACGTGCATAGCTACTACACGCATACACAATATAGATAGAGTCATCGTATGCTTGGAAATCTACGAATCTTGAATTACAATAGAGCGAAAACAAAATTCTATACAGCAACAACAAATTTTATCGAATCGTAGTGTCTCGCGTGAATTTGTTTCAGTTCATTATCTAGTTTCCCGAGTATTTGTGAAAATATTTAATTTCTTCTTTCTTCCAGAAATCCTACCCCAAGAGCACGCGATCCCGCGAGTGCAAACGGTGTACTTAATTTCCCAGAAAGCTATGCGTTCACGAGTAGGGAATACGAAAGAGGTATCGTCAGCGACTCAACACGCGGAGAATTCAATATACACAATGTCAGACAATGACTGCTCTGTATCAGCAGATAATCGTATCTCTTTCATTCCACAATGAGCTTGAATATGTTGGCTGGTCAGTGAGAGATGCATATTGACCACAATAAAATTAAAAAATTTCAAAGTTTGAAATATGGTCTCCATACGATCGCCACATAATATTCTTTCCTTGTTAGCAAACTTATTTCAAGTTTTATTGCCGCAGAAATTTATCTTCGCGCGGCATTCGCAATGGAGTTCGCCCATTGGGATAGCAACTAAAATGAAAACTGAATTTCTTAAAATGTGCGTGTAGTAACTTTCAAAATTCAACTCCCAAGTTATTTTTGGAAACCCCTAATTCCAAAGTTGATCATGAAATTGATACCTTCTTTCAAGCGCTATAAAAATAGGCAATGAAGTTGTCACCGAAAACTGCACTCAAATAATTTTCACAGGCTACCACCACTTTCAAGCAACGAGCAACTTTTGAAATCGAAAAATGATATAAAGCGTCTTTATTTATAGGTAACTTCGTGTATGAAATTTGAACGATGAACTTTGGAGTTTGAATTCGAACTTTCTTAATTAATTGATGAAATAATGTTGCGCAGACGTTGTAGCCTAAGTACCTAGATCCACTTAGAAGGGTAAAAAATAAATAAAAACAGCACTACAGATAACTCCAAAATCATTGTTTTGGATTGGCAATTTGGACCCACACTTTTTTGTTTAGAACAATTCAATAAAATAAGAGCAAAGCAAACCAGCTGTTAAGTCTACTACTAACAAATGACCTATCTCTTCTTGGTCTATATTATGGAACTCTTTCCACGAGTAATAGGACATAGGTATGTATTTTGAGGAGGAGTTCCTCAGACCCTGATTCAAAGGCTATTGATACCAGTGTATTGCAGATGAATGATTTGGCTTAAGCTTTCAATTTAGACTTATAACCTTGAAAAATATAGCTTTGGCTTTCAGCTTTTGGCTTTTCAGAAAATAGAGCTAGCTTTTGGCTTTTTTTTGGGTAGTTTTCAGCTTGCACAATGTAGACTGTATTGCATTGCAGCAAACCAAATTTTGCGCAGTGGAGAAAGGGGTGACGTGTAACGTGTGTAATTGGTTTTGCAGACTATAATTATTCATTACACCTTATCAGTTATCACATATCTGTGGACGTTTTTTTGTTGGTCGTTTTATACACGCTAGCGCAGTCCACATAATAAATATAGTCAAAGGCAAGACTCCCTATTCTTTTTCGAGAATGAAGATTTCATGATACGTGACCTATGCCATGAGAAAAAGATGAGGATGCTCATTGCCCACTGACAGGAACACCATTTCTCCCTGATTAGATGTCCAATTAGAGAGAAATGGTGTTCCTGCGCCAATGGGCAATATAAGCATCCTTTTCTCATTGCAGGTCACATATTATGATGACTGGCTGTTTCTTCATTACGGGAATGTGATGGCTGGATATTGAAAAGTTGAGTTGAAACCTTTTCCTTTCCTCGGTAAAATTTCTACAGAAAAATATTTTTTCTTGAAAAGCTTTTAAAAAGCTGAAAAATATAGCTTTTTGCTGGCTTTCTGATACTGTAGGAAAAAGCTAGCTAGCTTTCAGCTTCTAGTTTCTTGATAAAAATACGGCTTTTGGCTTTAGCTTTCAGCTAGCTGCAATACACTGATTGATATCAAAACGAATGCATGGGCCTATTCGCGAATAAAGGCAAAGGAGGTGCCCTCTATATTTACCATGACGGCAACTTGAGAAAGCTTGCAAAAAAAGTTATTTTAAAAATCTAAAATTACATCCGTCTGAAAGAAAATTGAAAGAGTAACAAGTTTTGTTCTCTGCATTTTTCATGAAAAACAATTTGAAACGGTGGAATAACGATTTTATTAGTATGTCGTCTTATGGTGGAAAACACCATGATCACTTTTTTCGCAGAACAACTAGCGCTCCTAGCAGGACCTTTATCCGCGAATTAATTAAGATATACTTAGTTGACATCCGGCCACTTGGAAGAAAGGAAAGTTGAAATTTTCTTGACATTTTTACAATACAGTTGAAAAAGAAATCGGTGGTTATACTAATTTTTTAAATGTTACCACCATCAAGAGTAATATTGTAATAACCTTATTTTTAAACACTATACTACAAAAAAACCTACCTATAAAAATTGAGAGAACCAATTTTGTCCTCTTATTTTCTATCTAATGGCGATGTTTTCATTCAGATAAATAGGGCATGTTTTTAATCGATACAATCTAACAATATTTGCTACTTTGGAAAAAGTAAGCAATCTTTTTTACTTAGGATTTTGCATAAAAAGAAAACAACGGTCTTGTTGGCTCCTAACCGTCGGTGTAATGCAATAATTTCTCTGATAATAATGCCTATAAAATTAAATTTAATATTAATTGAATCCATCATGACAAGTTTAATTCTTTTCATAATTGTTTTTCTCAATCCTACTACAATTTATTATAAGTCGTGAACTCTCGGCTACATAGGAGGCAACAAGCAACAGCAGTTCAGCAACCACGCAACTTGTTGCTCACACAATCTACACGTTAATGAGCTTAGGTTACCTTGTTGCCACATTGAGCATCTCAGTAGTGTTGGGGATTTGATAGACTATCGATACTATGGGTGGTTTTTGGAAAAAAATATCGGGGTTAACGATATAGTTTTGTTAAAAAAAAAAAAAAAAAAAACGGTGATATTACCGTGGATAGTTTGAGAAACTATTAATGGTTCAAAAATTTTTCCTTTTCTTATCAAAATCACAAAATTGGTGCAATCTGACAAGTGAAAATTGAAAATGTGCGCCAGTTCAATAAATTAAAAATATTAAGATCAGTAAGGCTGTACTAGTTGCACAATGAGCACGGCACCACATAGCGTTTCTATGATTTCTTTCTAGTTGCATCCATCAGTTGGTAACACTGAGATGCATTCCTTGACAGGCTTCTTAAAAAATAACAATCAGGGGGAAGGTATTTATCTTATATATAGCATAGGTACTTTTTCTTGATCGACATTTTCCTCCTCAACTATCGATAATTTCGATAATACCTTAAGAAAAATTTTGGGACTATAATATCATCGCAATAGCATGAAACTAGCGACTTTTGTCCATCACTACATTTCGGCATTAGGCGTTTTGATATTTGGGCCGGCCATCTGTAAGGGGTGTTGCAATCGGAAAAATTGAAAACGAGAGCAGGGTGAGTAATTTCAAAATAACTCAAGGGCAAAGTCATTCAATTTCAAGAGCAAAATGAAAAGAACGAAATTTTTAGAGCATAAAATTTTCTAGGTATCATCTTCTCTCACCAAAATTGATTTAGATTGATTTAAAGAAACCTTCCACCCGTCACCCGCACTATGACTACAGTCTGTTCCACGAGAGTTTGATATTATAAACGATAGGCAACCCACGTCACTCACGCTTATTTTACGTTACGGAATGCAAATGGAATGCGGGTTCCCCGTGATTTATAATACCAAACTCTCGTGGAACAGACTGTAAGTATCAATTTTCCCGTTTTTGTTGTCCGCGATACTAGCGCCATCTGGCCCAAATTTACAGCAGCTCGAACATGCTTTATTCTGCCAATGTATTACATACTTTTTTGAATAAAAATCTGTCACCACTAGCTTACATTGGGTGCTCACCTTCAGAAATATAGGCTTCCATTTGTGTCACCAGGTGTGAACCTAATCTAATCCAATCGAATTTAGATGCTTCAATTTGATTAAATGTGACCTAAATCATTATAATGTACTCAATTTGGATAACTAGATATGCAGTGTAGAATTTTGACTTATTAAGAGCATGAGAAAGGCGAAAGATTGTCTGATGGAGAAGGAAAGCATCAAAATCATCAAAATCATCAGTGTGTGATTTCATAAGAAGGAGCTATGAAAACGATATCTTTCCATCAAGAAGATGAAACGAGGAATGTAGAGAACCTGTTCTAAGACAAATTTGGTTTCAAATATTGCGAAATAAATTGAGGATGTCGAGGAGCCGAATCTGTTTCATTCAAGTGTTCGTTCAATTTTCTTAATTTTTCTCCCATAGGTATACGGCCGTCATAGTCTTAGTTAGAACCTCTTCCGATCTCTCCCCGCTGCAGCGCAACGTTAGCGACTAGCGTTGCCCGGTTCAAACTTCTGATAAGTATCGATGATCGAATTTTCATGAAGTCCTCCTCCTTCTATTGTATACTTTCAAACTTGGAAATTGATATAATTATATCACTCGAAAATGAAAATTTTTCGAGTTCCTGTTCCTTATCATAACTTATACCTAGCTTAAAAGTTTAAACTTTTTCGATGATCGAAATTTTTCCAAGCTCCAGACCTATGTTATGTACACACCTCGATGGTCGAACACCTGTTAAGTCGTTCTTCCCTTATTTAAGTAATTATTTGTAGCTCGTTTCAATTTTTTCATTTCTTAGAAGCTGCGTATAAAAGTGTTCAGATAAGCTATCATCTCGAACTGTTTGATCATTATTCCGCACACGTTAAAGAGCAAGAGAAATTCCTCTAGCGAAGATATTGCAACTTCACTAGGTACCGTAGGCACCCTCACATCCGCATGTACGAATTCTTCCGAGTTTAATAACTGGACGGAAATTCGTTGGTTGGGAGAGAAAAATTGGCACTGTACTGATATTTCGATCGGACTCATAAAATTCAGTAATGAATTCATACGCTCGGTGAGGTCGGTGTAAACTTCTCAATTCATTACCGATGGATGGTAGCAGATGTGCGGAGCAAGTTTCGCTCGCATCCTACAGTATAAAATTTATAATGCCGAAGTAACAGATGATAGTTTGAGCCGGTAACGTCATTATTCTCGACGTCAAATCACGCGCACGTCACTTCCTCGATAGCGGGACCCGGGTTACATAAATTCGCACTAATGCGTTATCATTGTAGCCGATAAATAAATATTCTACAACGAAGAGACAATCCCGAATTCGAGTCGTCGCTTTTTTACGCGATAAAGAGTCGCGTAAAAATCGACTGCGATAGTATAACAGCTTAATTTTTTTCATTCGAGGATAGTTCGTATTATAACTAAGTCGAACGTATGATTCAACAATAGTGCATTTTTTCCAAATACCTGTGGATATCTGTCGGCCCTGGAGTGTCGTCTGCATCATGCGATGCGCCGATGCCTGTTGATACCATGAACTCGCCGCGATCACGACACCTTTATTACTCGTTTTTTCGAACGTTAAATCATCGCGAGGAAAACTGGTGAAAAATAAGGCGCTCAAGAACCGTCGCGAACGTAGAACACACCAACTACTCGACCACTAAAACGCGGCGATACTGACGACGTGAGAGCGAGATCTTGCCGAAACGTGATAGAATACACACCGTGGCTCGACGATAACACCGACACCTTTTCAGCGATACCACTGTTGCGTTCATCACCGCTGAAATCTACGCGTACGTTATCCTTTTACGAGCCGGTAAAGTTACCTCAGTTCGCGGTAGGCAGGATTAGATCTGCATATGCGGCTACAACGCATCCACTTGAAGAATTTGTTGTTTACGACAATTTAAGCTTACGATTCAATTTTTTTCATCGAATCGTCTTTGTAGCATTCGAGTCGAAAACATGTTATATCTGTACACTCGAGTATTATTTATTTTATCTCAAAAATATTGTTGTTTCAAATGAATAATAAGAGGTTTTGCCGAACCTCAGAAAATAACCCGGGAATAGGATAGGTACCGGTACTATTAATTGTTAATTCTGTCCAAAAAAATTGTATTGGACGTATCTGCAAATCACCGATCACGAGAAAAATCGTTTTCTTTTCAAACAATGAAAAAGCCTAGTTGAAAGTCGATGTCCTTCGTCAATTTTCAACGAGAAAAACGATAATATGGCAATGATAGTTTCTTAATACTGGCACATTTTCATCAAGAAATTCACTAGTTTTGTAATAGTATGTAGATACGTCCAAATTTGGATGTATATGGAGCTAAATGGAAAAAAAAAGTGTTATCTTTGATTAGGACCAAAAATGGCCCCTTCCTAGCCAAACCCAACCAAGCGATATGATAACAATCTAAGAGAAAGGTTCCTTTACTTCTGGTGGAGATTCTCCTTTCCCCAGATCGTTATCATGTCGCTTAGTTGGGTTTGGCTAAAAAGGGTCCAAATGATCTTATGCGCAATCTCTCACATATTTTTCTGGATGAAATGACAGGAATAGAAATATTTACTTATTTGCTAAAATCTGTCATCCTAATACTACATATTGTAGCAAATTTATATCAGCTTTGAAATAATGAAGCATTTTATGTTCATCAGTCACGACCATATTGAGAACGAGCGAGAATAAAAATTGTTGGTTTTGTGCATTCTTGTTGTTGATCGAGCGCAAAATACTCTCATCATCAGCTGATTGTTATTTCAAAGATTCTTACCCAGAGACCCTTCTTGCTGATCATTATTTCGAATATACATCCATTCTATTTTATACGGCAGAATTGTTGTATCAGTTCTTAGTGATGAAAAATTTTCCATCGAAGATTCTTTTGAAGCACTGAGAAGCACTGAGACTACTCCAACAAACTGATACGATGATAATGATATCATCCTAAAACAGTTCTACTGCGTCACACCGTGAAAAAAATAGTTGACACAGCTAGATGTTAGAAAATCACAAAAAACACTACTTGGTGAAGGGATTACATGTAGATACGGCAAACTTCTGTGTCAGACTATAATTAATTAATTATGTATCAAGAAGGGGTCTTATTACCCCACAATCCACAGACCCTTCCTCGGAATATTGTTACGCGTTACATTGCAGTCCTTAGTTACTTACCACGGTATAAGATGAAGAGGTAGTGACACGAACGTATTCTGACTGTGGTAAACGCTGTCCGTGATTTTGAAGTAGTTCTGAACATCCCGAGCGCAGCGCTCGTGATGAAAGTGATGGGTAATGTACAGAGTCTTATGGGAACGCCGCTACTTTCAAAAATTTATTGCAGGATCAGGAATCAGCCAATGCATTTCATATTTGGCATAAAAATACCATTTAATCTACTCTATAAAATTTTGAAAGAATCACCCTTCTAAGTAAATTCTTGGATTTTTTATAATCCTTGGAAATTTCATCAATACTAGGGTACCAACGGTAACGTCCCGGCGCAGGTGGGGTGTAGAAGGAACAGGGAAACAGCCCGAGTGTTCGCTGCAAACCTAGCGGAAGTTTGTACGTACAACTTCAAAACTGCGGACACGATTTTAGCGTTGTGTCATTACCTCTTCATCTTATACCGTGGTTACTTACATACGTCGAATTCCTTCAAACAAAACCTCTTTAAAGTTTAAATAGGCCTATATGTTTATATACTCTGTTCACATTAAGGAAGGATAGAAATATGACCTTGAGAACGGAACGGTAGATTAAAATTACCCGGAGCGTTCCGTTCTCGAGGTCATATTTCTATCCTTCCTTAACGTGAACAGAGTATCCTATATAATAAAGCGCGGTTTGTTTACAAACCGTCGAACGTGGTGTCTGTCGATCAGTGGCCACCGGGGTGCGCTCACTCGGTCCTGCGTGTCGACAGCAAGGGTGCTATCGGCTATCATTCAGCACAACATCGATAGGTTGAATATCAATATTGTCAGAAAATTTTTATTATTGGGATGTTAACCTATGTTTGGTAGCGCTAGAATCGCCTTCCTCTCTCGCCGCACTCGCTTGAATTTCTGGGTGACGATTTTACGTTCATTGTATTCGGCCATAAGAAACGAGATTTTCAATTAGTTGTAGATGACTCAATACTTCACCATTAGAATTACTTCTTTCAGTTATCGATTCTCTTGAAGTGTTTAAACGATTTATAGGATATAATTTTTTGATATTACGAATTGTAATAATTTAAATCGTATTTGAAAATTGCAAATTCCCCATCATGAAGCATGGTACGTTAAAATTATCCCCCACATGTTCGAGCACGGCTACCAACTTACGCAACTTGGGTTAACGTCTCAATTATCAAAATTCATATGTCATTATTATCATTCTGCTATTTTGTGTTCGAAACTTTGAAAGTGAAAGAGGACTGAACTGAACAACTGAGAAACAATGGATATTCCTGGGATATTCATTTTTCAGCCAGAATAACGAAACAAAATTAAAAATTGTTCGATAGGATAGTGTTGGAAAACATAAATGGGTATCATTGATTTGTGATCGCATCTAGCTTCGGTTTTTCGTATACTGGTATTATATGAAATTTGGAACGAAATAGGATCAGCGAGAAGTTGAAATTCTAATTTCCTAAGAAAACCAATTACAAAATGAACGGCCAGGTTTTGTGTTTTCTGTTGTGGATGAAGTCTATCGGATGAAAAGATCAATAAGCGCAAGTGAACTATTACTCATTAACAGGAGAAAGAGGTTGAAAATAGTAAGTACGGTAGGTTGATGTGCTCTTGATCGATTGTAGAAATAGAATCGTGATTCGAATTTTGAATACAGAATGTGATTCTCGATCGCATGAAGTGATACTGCTCTTACTTATTTATCAATCCAAGTATCCGATACTGGTAGATGAATTTTCCTTATCGTTAGACTATTTTGTAGGTCCTATGTTTTAGTCCGCAAGTACTTGAATTCTCGAAATCGAAGGAAAAACTAGCCTGTGAGATTTATTTCACAAATCGCGGAACAACATTAGAAAATGTTCCATAATGTCGTAAGAGGTAGATATTTTAATCGACAGTACTTAAATGATACTTGATCGCATATAGTTTCTGCTTTTTGTGAATTATGAAATTTCAAATTATTTTGTAGGTTCTTACATTTTGGTTCTCAGGAACTCGAATGCTCTAAATCAAAAGAGAAGCGCAATGAGATTTAATCTACAAATCCCGAAAGTAAATAGAAACATATCATCTGAATAGTAGGAGTAGTTTGATGTGTTTTTGATCAATTGCGATGAGTTTTTGATCAATTGCGTAAATACAATATTATGTAGAATCGTGATTCGAATTATGAATACAGAACGTGATCTTTGATTGTTTGAAATGATATCTACGCTTATTAATTTACTTATCAATATCAATCGGGTATCCAGTTCCAGTAGGATTTTATTATCAGAGAAAGTGGTTAGATGTGGCTGTCGTGATATTTAGTGATGTTTTAACAGGAAACCTGTTCTATAGGGGGCTTTTTGAGAATCTTGCCGTCCGCTGTCCAACAAAAAACTTGGAAAAATTTGGACTATCGAGCCATATATGATACGAGAGGGACTTAGAAAACTTTTGACTCTCGAGCCATATATGATAGGAATTTTTTCAAGTCCCCCTTCTATCATATATAGCTCAAGAGTCAACATTTTAACAGGGATCCTGTTCTATGAGTGGCTTTTTGAGAAATTTGCCTTCCGCCGTCCAACAAAAAACTTGGAAAAGTTTTGACTCTCGAGCTAAATATGATAGGAGGGAGACTTTGAAAAAATTTCGACTATCGAGTCATATATGATAGGAAGGGGATTCAAAAAAATTTCGACTATTGAGCCATATATGATAGGAGAGGGACTTGGAAGGTCTAGGCCATCTTTATACTACTTTATCTAGGTCTAGGCTCCCTTGAATTCTCAATACCAAATCCCATATGACTCATATTGAAGAAATTCTGAAAAATATAAGACTATGATGGTCAGAAACCCACACCTCGGTCTTGACAGAGCTAGGACAAAATTAGCCTTTACCCATGCCAGCGGGCTGTTTGTTGGTTGAGTTTGGAATTGCGTATGTATGTGTGTGTGTGTGTGTGTGTGTGTGTGTGTGTGTGTGTACTGGTGGGAACAGTGAACTAGATGGCAAGTGGTAATACATATTTGACTATTGAAAGTTCAAACGTTATGAGCTCTCATGAAATATGGTATCTTTCAGCAAGTGATAGTCCATCGGCGGCGTGCTCTTTGCGAGCGCGAAGCGCGAGCCCGTAATCATGAAACAGCGAGCGCGAAGCGTGAGCCTGTCTGGCGCCGCAGGCCTAGCCGCCAGGCGCGCCGAAGGCGTGCCGCAAGCGGCTAGTAGTAAGTATATTTCATAGAAAATCAGTAAAATGGCGACGTATTTATGTGCACAGTGCAGCTAGCGCGGGGCATTCTGTCCTATAAAATAGAATGGGAGAAAAAATGTTCTGTTCTCAAACAATTAATAGTAGGTACAAGTAAAACCAAGTTGAAAGTCGATGTCCTTCAACAATTTTCAACAAGAAAAATGATGGCAATGATGGTTTCCTAATACAGGCACGTTTTCATCAATGAAATTCAGTAGTACTGTACTAGTATGTAGACGTATCTGTAGCTGAATGGAAAAATTGTGATCAGTGTTATTTACTTATCTTTGATTAGAACGTCAAAAATCATCTTATGCGCAATCCCTCACATATTTTTCTGAATGAAGTGACAAGAATAGAAATATTTATTTCCTAAAATCTGTTAGGTATTCTGTTTGGTAGCAAATTCATGTCAGCTTTGAACAATAAATCATTTTACGTTCATGAGTCATGACCACGGTCATGACCATTGAGAACGAGCGAGAATGAGAATTTTTGGTTTTGTGCACTCTTGTTGTTAATTGAGCGAAAAATACTCTTATTAGCTGATTGTTATTTTGAAGATTCTCACTCGGAGACCCTTCCTAAAGCTGATCATTATTTTGAAAATACGTTCATTTTACTTTGTACCTACAGGATAACAATTATTGGAATTGAGAAGTTTCCCCGCCCAAGTTTGCCGCTCTGTTGTAGCCGTTCAGTTCAGAAGTGAATAATGGATAGATCGACTTTCCGTGACGTCACAGCATTGCCAACTGTAGGTGAAAGTACCTACCCAAAATGCAAAAAGAAGACCTTTAGCTTCAAGTAAGGAGCTTGACTGCTCGAGAGCTTCAAACAGGGCTCTGCCGTACAAAGTATGGATTCACATAATCCAAATCGACGATTGGGAAGAAGTTCCATTTTCTTAAAATGAGATTAATACGGCTAATTAAGATGTATTATGCGAATGCGTTTCTAAGACAATTTTTTGATGAGAAATCCAATTATCATACTAGTTTTCCGATACAAGTATCCCTCCTTCCAATATTGGCGTTTTCAGGCGTGGTTCACGCAACCACTGCAGTGATTCTGGACGTTTGATGCCTCGCAACATTTTCTTGATAGGCCTATATTCTTCTGCTGTTTCTCCGTGCGCTCACGCCAGAGTATAAAAACCTTTTGGAATGTGAAAATTGTAGTTTCGTCCACGTTGCCCGTATGTACTTTGTATTAAATACGCAAAAAGTGCGGTAAGAAATGGGTGATGGTAACACAAAAGTTGATCATAATTTTTAGTTTTTGTCCTGTTTCTACAAAAACGTTGAATTTGTGTAGGTATCCGTGAGAAACAATATTGCAAAACGTAAATTGTTCTTTCTGGATATTACATTTTCAAGATACATTTTATAAAATTTCTTTATTATTGGTGTTTGCACACTTCAAATAAAATTAAAAATTTTGATAATTTGAATAGGCTATAGGAGGAATGTAAGACTAATACGACCATTATTAATTCTCATATTAATCCTACAAAAATGATGAAGAATTACAGGTAGGTAAGTGACTTTCTTGATCATTTATTACGTCATCAAACAAGCACAAAAATTTTTTTGAAGCTCAAAATGGAATGTTGAAAGTGGAAGTTATTTCACTTCTGAACTATAGGTTCAAATTTTACAACCCTCTTGAGTCAATATAATTTTACACTCACCTTGAAAATGACAATCAACCAAAAGCATTGAGCCTCAATGTGAAATTTGTAAAAGTTCTTTTTTTTTTCAACCACCATATTACGTACAAATAATAATGCCAATAATAATAACAAAGGGAGAAAAAAAAGAAAAAAAAATTTCTATAAAGAGAATCTATATAATCTTCTTCTGAATCAGATTACTGTACAAGAATGATAAATTAATGAATAATGTAGTAAGCCTAGACTTTTTTTTTTTTACGTTCTATTTTTATCACCAGAGTTTTTACGAGACATATTCACTAGTTATTTAAGGGTATGTTTTTTTTAGTACATGCAGTAAAAGAGATCGCAAGTACATATCTTAAAAACATTCAGCAGTATCTATTAAAGAAGAACAGCAGTTAAATAAAATATCTCACAGTAAGTAAGCACAGATCACAGTAATAATTGTGATTAAATTTTTGGTACTGTTCATATAATAAAGATGAACGGTATTAAAAAAAAAAAAAATTAAATTGATGAAAATGGAACAATAAATATAAATTCCTCTACTGTGCAAGCAATACGCACTAGTTCCGACTTGTAACCTTCGTCAAAAAAATTGGATGAGCAACGAAGAAATGAAATGAGATAAATAACGCAAGAAGAGATAATTGAGAGAAATGAGCAATGCATATGAACATGAGAAAATGAAAAATGTCGAGTAAATGTTTGAAGAAAAGACTACAGTAAAGGTATACTTCTGTTGAACAGTCTGCTACCATCATGAATTTCTCAATTCCTCAATCTTAAGGTTCCATCGCACAAATTACAGTTGAATCATGAATGAATTACTGTCCACTTGGCGTAAATTACTGTGATCGTTTCTCCAGACTTACTGCTCACACCTATTATTGACATTTTCGTTGGTCTACTGCTAAAAACCATCATTCTTACTGTAGGTACCTACAAAAAATTTTTTTTCGTTATTTAAAACTAGCTTTTGCTCTTACCATTTTTGATTTTCAAACTGATGCTCCGACTTTGACTCAGGTCCAGTTTTACCTTTCTCTCGTTCCCAGGGGCAGCCAAAACGTTTCAAAAGACTTTATAAATATCTATATTATCCTCTCTCTCATAAACTCTCATAAAAGTAATTTTTCGAATGGTTTCTTGCCTTGTGGAGATACATTAGGCAACCCATAAGACATGTGAATTCAGCAGTGATTCTGAGAAATTTTTTCGCGTGATAAATAATAAAAAAATATTGATTATTTTAATCTAGGTATCATTTTCAAGCGTATGAACAAAAGAAATCGGCTATAGGAAGTTCGAAGGACAGGAAAAATTGTCAATAAACGTCATAAGTAGTAGCTACACGAATAATCATGCATAAACCGTTATTGGGTTTAGAATGGAGGAAAATCACTGCTGTCTAACTGTAAGTATGAGTTCTTGCAAGTCAAAAATAGAGTGAAATACCTTGTCTTCTGCAGAGACAGCTCACAAGAAGGAGGGCAAGACAATATGATTTAGGAAATTTTCGAAGACGTGCAATTTATATTTGATGATTGCTTTGAATCGCGAGAGCGACTTGCTCCTAGAGGGGTTGAAAAATGTATGACTATTCTTCAATTCTTGATCGCCCCGAGTGAAAAACTCATAGTATCTTTTTCATTTACTATACACCCGTGGTACGCCCCTGGTACCACACTAGGTTCGGAATTTTACCTGCGATAATAAACCACCGTTTTCCCTTTCTGGATATTGCGTACACGTAAACTTCATTTTTTCTCCTTGGACGGCTTGTAAATTTCAAGATAATATTATTTTCTATTCATACTCGTACAAAGTTAGAAACACCTAAGAGCTTAGTCTTGATTTTCCTTCCTCCAGCCAAGTGGACGGAAATTAAATTGAAAAAAAAAAAAAAATTACTAAACCGATTCACAAACTAGGTATACGAGTACTACATAGATAAAAATATTATATTTTGCACGAATTGATTGATTTTCTTCATTTATGGCTGCCCTAAAAACCCCACCTACTCAAGTGTGGTTTACATCAGAAGATGATAAGGGTATTTATAAGAATAAAACCGCGTACATTGTACTTTTCCCTCGTTTAACCCACTTTCACTCGTACTCTAAGCGTTGTGTTAGTCATTCTTGAAATTACTTCTGAGCACTCAACAATGTGTAGTAGATTGTATACGTACAAGTTTACATCTACTGCATCGTGCGAAAGTAAGTTGTATATCGTTGTGGAGTACCTACGTACATTAGGTTAGATGTTATCAGTGCTAATTTAATTATGTAGCCGTCTCCTCTTGATAATCTTTCTTCATTCTTCCTCCATTCACGAGTTCACGTTTAGATAATAATATTTTCATGATTAACGAGCGTAACATATTTATTCGAATCGTAATGACCGAGTTTTGTTGTGTACACAGTACAACTTAGGTACCACAGACTCCCTTCCTATATTTTTTTTCCGACCTCCTCACGATATATCTACAGTTTACGATTTGTAATCACAAAGTCTTATGAATGATTTGTCCCGTTAGTAGGCCTAGTTTCGACCTCACGAGAAGGATGCAACAAAGGTTGCAATTTTTTCGTGTACTTCTTCTGATACATACTTTTTCCAAGTCACCTCCTCAAAGCTTTATGGTGAAAAGTTTCCGAGTCTCCAGAATAGACCATACCCTCGCCCCTTTGGAACTAGAACTTACCAAAATTGCGACGAATGGCGGATATTTTTCCCATTCAACCCTTTATTGAACAGGTTTTCAGCTCAGAAAAAAATTACTCTAGCAATGGTCAAATATTCAAATAAGTTTCAGGACTTACTTGTCTTTCATGACTTCAAGTAGAACCAAAACTTGTACGTCTTGAGCTAGAAAACTTCCATTTCTGATCCATACGCGTAGTGGTTCATAAAGCTAGCACGAGATTTGAAAAGGTTGAAAATTTTGAAATTATTGACCTATTTTGTGGACCGATCACCAAATGATCCCGTCTTCTCTGCTACCTACAATTCACTCGGCGTGCCATAGAGGAGGCGGCTTCATGGGATGAAGATTAGGAAAATAACTGTGACAGAGAAAAGACCGCAGCAACGAAGGAAGAAACCGTTATCACCAGAAAGTCACAGACATGTCATTCCAGGGTCACAAACCAAAATGTTACTTTCACAAAAAAGTAGGTATGATCTTTTGATGTTACTGCATAATTTCTCCTGAAAATCCGTAAGTGTCTTAAGTCTCACCTGCGACTCAGAGTACCTAAAAATTCCCTCTACGTTATCTAGAAGTTACTAGCTCGACGCTAAAATGTGTCCTTCGTTTTTCGTGTTCTGTTTTGGCTTATTATTTTACACAGTATAGCCGCATTTTATAGTCACACGACCTGTTGTTACCTTATTTTACACGTCGGGTAGAAGTCTTTAGTCAATAGAAAGTATGTTTGCTATCAACAACTAAGAATTTTCCGTGCTATATCGAGAGGAAATTTTTCAAATCGAGTAAATAATTAGAAAAAGTTCACTATAGGAGTTCATTAAGGAGCTTCAGGACCTTTTTTGATGGAGGTCTGCAATATTCTAATCAAGAGCTTTGATGAAAAAAGGCAGCTCAGACTGCTGAATAAAATTGTAAGTCCGCAATGATTGATTTTTTGGTGAAGTTCCTACACATAATTTCAGTCCACGAACGAAATTTTTCCAGAATTAAACTCTACAGGGTTCTAGAGTTTGAGATTCTTTCAAGTCCTACCTTTTATTATATTTTCAACCAACTGACAGAATTATTTTAATTTCCTTCTCTAGAACAGTTCAGACGCTAAAATTTCCACATGTACCATTATATTCTCGTGCAAAAACTTATTAGGAAAATTTCAAGAGAGAGAACCTTCTTTATATGGAGAAGGGGAGAGAGTGAGGTTATTTGAGAATTTCCCCGTCTGGCGTGCTTAATTTTGACTCAATTAGGAACTTGGATAAATATCGACCTCTGAACCATATAGATTGTATCAGGAGGAAATCTAAGAAGAATGTCTACGCTTGAGCCCATCAGGGACTTGAAAGAATTTCGATGACGTCATTCCGCGCAATAAAATTACGCCAGCTTGTTCCATCTTCCTTAAACATAAACCCCACAAGACATGCTTACTGCACTCCTTGCAATCAACTCCATTATAGTGATTCCATAATTGTTCTGAAGATCACTATTATACTTATTCCTGAAAAGCCAAAATTCGTCTTCCTATCATGCATTCATGGTCCGCCTTGTCCATCAGCGACATGTTTTCAAATTTCCCTGACTTATGTACTTCCAGAGAAAATTATAACGCTACTGCGTGAGCTTCTTTTTTCTTAGAAAACAATTTTTTTTTTTTTTTTTCGTTAAATTGGTATAATTCTGAAAATAGAAATTTGGCATTACATTTCCTTATGTTTTTTCGATTTTTACAACGTTTCAGCAGTACCCGCCGGCCTTTATCGAGGAACTCTTTTTAGGTACTGTAAAGACTAGTTGTATATAAAACGTTGAATTCACTGTCTTACTCCGCATATTTGCTGACATTCCCTTTCATAAATTTTCCACGATGTGTTAATTACGTAATATATGAAAATATGTAGTAAGCGTCGAGTATATTAAACCTCCCCCCCCCCAAAAAAAAAAAAAAAAAAAAAAAAAATGTTTGTGTCAAATTATATCAAATAATGAGTCACAATAAGGGTTGTAAGTACAGCGAGTCATAGGGAAAGATGTAGGAACAGAGAGATGAAAATATTTTTAACGGGGCTTTGTTTGTGACAAATATGATTTTATTTTTTCAGTATATCAGTATGCTTATTGACGTTCGAGAGGAAATTGCTTTGAATTGAGTTGAGCCTAATCATTATACCTACTTATGTTCAATTACTCTACTCCTAGAAAACAGTTTTTTTCCGTTTCTCAAAATTTGTATTATAATTAGAATATCGATCAATACTAATAAAAAAATATACCTACCACCCCTTTTTAGACATCAGTAAATTTGACCAAGTTTTAAAGCTTTGGTAGCTCATGATCATCTCAATTTCGTGCACATCGTGAGTGATATAAGCTAAACCATTTAATGGTGAAATTGAGCTCAGTTATTAATTTACAAGAAACCTTATTTGATACATAAAACTACCAATAAGTGGTAACGCGAGTTGTATCGGATGATATGAAAAAGAGTCGAAATATTTCCTTTGGGGTTCAAGATGTATACGTGAATGAAGAATGAAAAGAGGAAGTAGCGAGATACATTTCAAATTTCTTTCGTTGGAAAAAAAAACTACGAGCTGATGATACGCTAATCCACGAGACAGAAAAACGTATATATTGCTGTATAAACGTAATGTAGGTTACGGTAATAAAAAATTATCTACGAGGGAACGAAACTTATGGTTGTCAGAATTTCGAGTCATATTTTGGTCGGATATTTCGTTTAATATTATTTTTTTTTTATGAAGGGATTGACTTGCATTCTATTTATAGCCTAGGGGCTGCTCGAAAATTTCAAATAGGTACGGGGGCATTAATTTTTCATCGCGCAAATCCAAGATGACGACCACGCTTCAAAATTCGAAACGTAATTTTAGTTTATTACCGTATTAGTATTTTAGTCGATGTAATACGGGGTATAACTATCCAGTTGGCGATAACAATTTTCGCGGAATTCGTAGAACTCATTGGCTTCAGGATCATTTTTTACGATGCCGTAGTTTCTTCAAAGACAGTTGGCATATTTGATGAAAACAATGGGGCCAAAAATGGAAGTAGGTAGTCAACATTTTTAAATTCTGCGTCTCGATGAGCTCTCAATTTCTCCCTAAACAAAAAATGACTGCTTTTCTAAACAGATTTTCTACACCCCAGCTATACAAAATTAGTTGCTCTCCACACTTTCTAGAGAATAAGAGAACAAAAAATTGTTTCTTTATTTTTCCCTTCAAGACCTCTGGTCCTCGATAGCGCTGTTGAAGAACACTCTGCTCTAGCATATTGTTTTGCTGATGTGTCTTCTTTGTTGAATATCTCGATAGCAGTTCATATTAACTCCACTCCTAGGCATAATGTAAAGCAGGCGTGGCGTATTAGGTTGTCACAAGTGTTCCGCTCATGGTCCTCAAAAAAAACCAAAGTGTGAAGTACTTATGCCGTTGTGCCGCGCAAGTATGAACCGGCACACCTAAAAGTCTTGAAGAGTGGGAAATCGACTCTTTTAGCCAAACTCTTACAATTAATAACCAGAAGAATACGATCCAAATAGAAGGAAAGTTAATAGCTTTTATAAGTCTATATTAAATAAATTTATGGGACGTTTTCTTAAATTAATTTGTCCAGCAGAAGTCATCATTGTTTTCAGACTGTTTTCATGTAAATTTTATTACCTTCCGTATCTATGGTGTAATGACAAAAGAATTTCACAGCAGTCGGCGGATATGATTTTAGTATGGTTTCATTTGGAGCTCGTAATTCAGCAGTCCACCCCAAAAGAAGCGCATCTCTGTAGTACTGCGTATCGTTAGTCCAACGATAGTTGACTCCGACACTGAGAATCACTTTATTATCTAGATAATGGTACGCGCTTATGTATTTGTGTATTTTTCTCAGCGCATGATTTGCCGATTGGTTGACTGTGAATTCAAAAATAGTAATTGCTTTTGGAGTTCTTGCTCGCAGATTGACGCTGCTAGCAAATGCGTACTCTCCATCGGAGTTGGAACAATTACCCTGTACCAAAATACCCTCATACATATGCCTGTAAGTACTTTCATTAGTTTCTTTTTTGAAAAGACCACTACACGGGCTGTAACAGTCTGAACGATCATGGATATTGTGCATAAACGACTGAATTTCCTGCTGGTCTAAATCTTGACACATTTCTTCGGGTTCTTTCGAGCGAAGATGAAAATCTGCTGTACCGCTCAGACGAATAAAAGTCTGCAAAATTATTTATATCCTAAATTCTGAACATGAAAATAACGACACCGAGCATAGCTAGGTCTAGGCTATGTTAAATTTATGCTACCTATGTTATTTTAATGACAAGAAAGAGTGTCTTCAATGGCTACTTACTAGAAAAAGAATACAGTTGACAACGGTTGGAATTTGAAACAGCATTTTCTAGTCCAACTTGTTCAGAAAACATCTCAACCTTAATTTATTTCCATTCTATCAAAATTCTCTTCCAAGTCTAGGTATCTTTTTAAAAATCCTAATCTGCTTAACTAATCTTATCTTCATTTTGAAACTATGATAAAGGTTCCGGCACTTCTGACCTAAACCTAGCTCTAATGATCGAATGAAAAGTTTTCATTTTTTTTTTTCTCTCCATTCCTCATTCTTACAAATAGCACTAGGCCTACCAACCGAACCTTATTCTATTCTTCTGAGACGGAAACTGTATCGAATGGAAACTTGTTGGATTTTCTTCAAATCAAGTGGTCAAGTCAAGTTTTCCAAAGTATTCTTTCTTATCACTCTAATTTTTCGCAAAATTTGAAGTAGGTATACCCGCGTACCACTCTTTTTCAACATCGAAGATTTTCTCATAAGTACCTATATAATTAAAGAATGAAAATCGTAATGATGGAGCGTAAACCTGCGTTAGCTGTCTCGTCTGGAAGTCAATACCTACAGATCTACTGGACAAAAAGGTGCTCTGGCTTTCAATCAGGTTTTTAAAATAATTATCTGATGATAATTAATATTCCATTCAAGTCAAAGGACGCGAATCTCAATCATTATGGCGTCCATCTTGACTTTCACTGCTCCTCCTGTCAATGATGGCTCCAACGGAGCTTACGGTGTTTAAAATATGGGACGTATATGTCGCCGATCCTTGTAGGCCGATATTTTAATATAAAACAATTAGGCCTAAGAAACAGATTGGGTTTATCCGTAGACTGTATCATTTTCGCTTCAAAGGAAATACCTAAACAAACTGTATAATTATTGTCCCTGAGTACTTTGATCAGCTGGTAAATTTCAAACTGTATACCTATAATTATTATTTAACGTTGATACAAAAATGATTGGAGAGAAAGTTACAATGTGACCTGTCACGATAAAATCGACTTTATAAGAATAAGATTTATGCTGTAGAGCTACATTTCTGCAGTTGAATTGTTCATACTGCAGATTATGTAGCTGCGGTATGAATCTTATAAGGTCGATGTTTTTGCGTGACAGGTCACCAATATTCTAGATTAGATATATTAGGTAGCCTAATGAGCATCATATTTCTCTATAATTTATTGTTATGAAATGAATTCCTTCATAGAGAACCATGACATACAGTATGATAAAGAATGAACTTGAGATTCTCGGCTTCACAGAAATCAACCTTTTATTCTAGAAAATTCTGCCTTTTTAAACTGAATTAATTGTATTTCTCAAAGGTCTCGTCATTGACTATTAATATTACTTTGTAATGTATAGTCAATGGTCTCGTCTATGCTTTCCTTATGAACTCAACTTGTGCTCTGAAAGCTTTGGTCTGCTATGTCACGTCACGGCGTCACAGGAAACGGGCAGTAACCATTCTCGTGAGCCGAGTACCGAGTTTACACGTTAGTGATAAGAAACTCGTAAGTCATAAGCCTTAGCCTTCATGCCGAGGGTCCGACTGACACTGACCAACAACCAACCTAGGCTGCCTGACAATTCATTCTTTCTTAAGGATATTAAAGTATTGAAATCAATGTAATACTTTTTGATAGAATCCAGTCAATCTTGACAATCATTTACCTTGGAAAATTAATCATGCCGAGGTCCAAACCGAATATTCTCATAACAGGTAAGGAAGCAATCCTATACATCATTCTATCGTCATTTAGTTCCATTTCACGATTACATGTTGTTGATAGGAACGCCGGGTGTTGGTAAATCCACCTTATGCGCGGAAGTTGTGAAACAAATTGATTTCGATTGCTTAGTAATCAGCACCATAGCCAGAACACGGGACTGTCTATCAGGTTACGATGATGCTCTGAATTGTCCCATTCTCGACGAAGACAAGGTTGTAAAAACATAATTTACAGTGGAACTTCTTCTATACGAACTTCCATTTACCGAAACTCTCCACTCGAGAAAGTTATTTGCTGGTTCTTGCAGTTTTTATTTCTTAGCGAAATGCTTTATTTTTCACACCGAAATTGAAATAATTGTTTTCGCAATCACCTACCGGCGACCTACAATTAATATTTATGAATGACGTAAGGTTGATGCATATTGCTTAAATTGGCTTCAATTCTTCTCGTTGTATTCGTATGTGTACTCTTTACTCATAAAGAGAAATTTTCAGTCTGCGATTCTGAGAAAAAAGAGTAAAAAGATTTCCATGAAACAATATTTCCGTTTTCCCATTGGCAATTCGTTTATGGAAGTTCGACTGTGTATTCAACCGAGTATTTTTTTGAGAATAATTTTGAACCTATTTATGCTTTTAGATAATCGATGAGTTGGATCCGGTCGTGGAAGAAGGAGGTAAAATAATTGAATATCACAGCTGTGATTTCTTCCCCGAACGTTGGTTCGATGGCGTGTTCGTTCTGCGCACAAATAATACAATTTTATACGATAGGCTTCAAGAACGGTTAGTTGAAGCTGAATTTGTGTTAAAGTTCACTAGTTCGGTACTATCACCTAACACGTTTCCTGTTACAGAGGTTATAATGATTTGAAAATCCGAAAAAATGTTGAATGCGAGATTTTCCAAGTTATTGCAGAAGAAGCCAGAGAATCTTATGATCCATCAATCGTTCAAGATCTTAATAGTAATGGTACGAGCGATATTGAAAAGAATACGACCATTATCGTCGACTGGGTGAATCAGTGGATGACGAATCGTGAGAAATGCAAGAATAAGCTCTTTGAAAATAATGGTGCTACCGACTCTTCAAGTATTTTATGAACGTTAAAGTTTAGTTTTTCTGTTATTTTCTGTAAAGAGATTTTGAATACCTTTACAGTTCTCTTCTCGTCTTGATCCTTTTCCTAAATGTTTTACTTCTGTTGAAAAATTACGTTACCCTCCATCGTCGACCTGCCATCCATTGGAAATCCTCGCTTTAGTTATTTATTAATTTTTTCACTCTTGTCTTCTCAGAAACAAATCCAATCATTCTAAATTGAAATCAGCTTGAAATGTATTTGAAGTTCATTATAATCTCATTCGCCTTTTTGGTCTCATTACGTACTCTATCCTGATTTAAAATGTGTCGTGCTTCAGAACTTCATTCTTGAAGTTATAAGGAAAAATATGTTACCGTTATGATTAGACTAACTATCTGTCGAGTTGATATCATTTCTTTCTGTTCGAATAAATATCGAATTAAAAAGACTTTTTGGATTTTGTAATTGTAATGCACTGCGATTCATTCCAGTTATCGGATCCGGTCATGGTCTTTTTTGGAAACGAAGGAATTAAAAAAAAAAAACAAAAAAGAGAAAACTTGAAAAAAAACACGATGTTTATTCGGAATTTCTAAACACACAAATGCAATTGACTAGCGGAAGAAGACAAATCGTAATCTTCATAGCAGAAAGACCTCACAGGAATACTGTGGGTAAATACTGTTTCGAACATACGTTATCGTCCCAAACAAAGAGGGAGCTGACAAGTAAAATAGAATTCATTACACCAAATAATGATAAAAAACACGATAAACAGAATTAAATGGACAGTTCAGAAGTTTCGAAAGTTAAAAATCCGCCATTAAGTACAGCACATTGACTAGAAAAAGAATTTGGAATGTTGTATAGCATATTGTAAAAGATAAGGTAAAAAATTCATGAGACGACAGTCGAGTTTTCGTTATAATTAAGATACGCTGTTCTTTCGATATGTGCGAGTTTCTTCCGGAGGAATGTTCTGAAAAACCATGTTCCAATGGTAATGAGGAGGCCCATTAGAAAAACAATAGTGTTGATCTAGTGGACCATCATCTTCTACCCAATACATCATGTAAAAATTGCACATTTCGTCGTCCGCCGTAGGTCTGTGACAGAATGATTGAAATGATGTTGAAGATCATGCAATAATTTACTGAAAAATGAAAATACACTTACCCAACAAGAGTCGTGCGATTCCGGTTGGTAGCGTCCATCTTGCAACTGGCTGCCTATAAAATAATTTGCTTATCAATTTATTATAGGGGTAATAGGGAATTTCCGGGTTAATAATTCCCGATAAGTGATAGAAAGATAGATACATATTTAGAGGAAGTAATATGTATTTCAACGACTCGGGAACGAGCTCACAAATCGAGTTTAACGAAACGTTTCACGTTGAGAATTTTTGCATATTATATCCTTGAATTGTTTTTCTTATTTCCAGCATAATACTAATGAGGACCAGTAGCAAAAAACACGTGTACTCATACGAATTTTAAGAAAATTTTACGCATAGATTTGGTCATTTCTATCATCTAATAACTTTTTGGTGAATATTTATCAAGTAATACAAAAAAACTCAACGGTTTCGGATCTGACTTACAACAATATCATCTTCCCGTATAACAATGTCTTTTTCTATAGGATAAAACATCTGAGGTAACAACGGGTCTCGTTCTCCAATCATAGTCCAATGTTCGACGTCATTTATAGTTCGTACTCGATAACCAGCCACCCGAACACCTAAGAAAAAATGTTATCAAGAATGATTTCATGTTTATTCTTCAATCTTGAGAAGGTGAGAAAACTCGCGTTTTGTACTCCAAGATGATGAAGAGAACTTCCACATGAAAAGCAAAGAAAGTATATCATTCTTATATTTAGGAGTCTTCTGAGAAAAAAAAAAGTTACAAAATGTTCACCCAGAAAAAAAACACGGCCGGTTTCAAATGATCTAGTCGTTTGCCATCAGGCGAGTACATGCCTCTAGATTTAATTTTCTTCATGAAATACAAATTTTAAAGAAAACATATTGAGAGTATAAGAACGACTTTCACTGAGTGAGCTTGCTATGTGACTAAGACAGAGGAACTCAAAAACTATGATAGAAGTGTGTTTCCACACAATATTACTGCTGTTAAAATTTACCCAATGCGTGCGTATGAACTCTGAACGCGAACGGATGAATTACTTTATCTTCCGAAATTCGGCAAGCGGTTTCCATACTTTCTAGAGAGTTCTTCTGAATTTCACCCACAGTTCCAAGTAACAAAACGCCAGCAGCCCGCGGTAACCTGCAATAGTTAACGTTGAATTGAAAATAAATAATCATTTTCTGGTTGATCGCCCTATAAAACAATATACGCACGGTGTTTCTGTATAGTGCAAATACAACCCCGATGTATCCGTACTACCGTCTGTAAAACGAAATATTTTGGTCAGCATTCGCCTTATCTTTAAAGCTCAACTCGCAATCGTATTCATATGGCTCACCAGTAAAATGTTCAACGTTTCCGTAATGGATTTGAAGAACAAGGTAACTAATTCCGCTATTTTTTCCTATTTGAAATGCGACTCCTTCTGGTAGTTCGAGTTTTGGTGCATCTCGTGCCCATGCGTATAAAATCTGAAATTTGAGAGTAAGTTTAGATACTTTGAACTTTACCCTCGATTTTTGTACACAAACAGAAATTTAAAACTCACAATATTCCCACCAGCGCAAGGTGGTGCAGTTTCTTCTTCGTTCTCATCAGCAACCATTTCGCCACAATTCCTGAAGAAAGATACATTTTTCAGTCGAATTTCACTAAGGGATGGAATACAACCTCTTATCACACTTACCAAGATGGTTTCGATAATCCTGGCTTCGAACATCCATAGAGAATCAAGTGATGTACAGTGTCCATAGACGCATGCGGCTCAAATCCCACTATGCGAAAGTTGGAAAAAAGTTGACCTGGATTACACGAACATGAATATTCCAAGATTTTTCTCAAATTTAGACTTACCTATGTAGTAGGATCTACTCGGATCTATCTTCACTGGAGAACAGAGGTATAAGTTTGGCTAAGGACGAAAAAGGTGAATAATTTAATGAACAATTCAAATCGAAAATTAGTACAGCTGGTGACAACGCAAACGATAAGAATTAACAGCTAAGAAAAATTATAGTCTAATGATTTACCCTGTATGGCGAAACATGTGGCATAAATAGTTCATATTTGTTCTTCTGTTGATAGTTGTGGTAAAAACAATGTGATGGGCTAATTAACGAATAAACGGATATCACGAAAACAAACACGTTCATTTTACCCAAACTTTCTCAAAATGATTGAGAAATGTTTCGTGTTCATGAATTATTATTAAGTATAAAAGGAAATACGTTTAAATTGTAAAAAAATGTGTTCCATTACGACGCACTAGTCAAGGACCACGGTATCCGTGGGTTGAACGCGAAAGTTGTACTTGATAAAGCTCGGAAAAGAAAAGCTCTGGAAAAACCTTTTCCAATTCCTCCACCACACTCTTCAACCACCATAGCTACAGCATGCATGTCTAGAAATATAACAATTAAGAGAACTGGTTCTTTGAAACGACGTAAAAAGAGTTTTTTCTCCGGACTGTATCATTGTCACCATACAAGAATAACAATCGAGAGAAGAGGGTTTTTCCGCGCCTTACGAAGGCCCTTTTTATTTCGATCGTTTTCTTCTTGTTCCAGGTCGTCAAATCTAGATCGTACGCTTTAGGCTTCAAGTCTGTAACTACTGTATTGAGTCGAGACAAGTGCGCACATGGAAACTGCGCAGGATCAGCTGGGTAAAAATGGCCGAGGCCGGTCGTAATTTTTGTCAATAAAATTAGTTAATCTAATGTTTGTGTTCATATCGTCTATCGTCCCTCCCTTTCATTCACTTTACTTACTTTCCACGGAAATTTAAGTCGGAAATCTCGAATTCTTTCAATTGTCACTCTATTTCAACTTACAGGTTGGTTCATTAGAGATCAGGAAATCTCGTTGTTATTATCATTATCGTAATTCATTTAAAATTCCTTTACCTTTTGTCATCGATTACAGAAATATGGCTCATCGAGATTGGGATCTACAATGTAAAGTTTACATCGGAAATTTGGGGAACAATGCTTCGAAACATGAAATTGAAACTTCATTCAATAAGTATGGTCCTTTGAAGAATGTTTGGATCGCACGCAATCCGCCGGGTTTTGCATTCGTGGAATTTGAAGATCCTCGGGACGCTGAAGACGCTGTTCGAGGATTAGATGGAACGTAAGCTGTAAAATATACCGCCTTTGAGATGTTGAAAATTTAAAACTTTGATAGTTCAAGGTGAAATTACGAATCGCAAAATTTTATCAAGAGTCAATTTCTATTTTTTGCCTCAGCCGTTTGTCTGGTAACCGAATCAGAGTGGAAATGTCCTCTGGACGTTCTCGAGGACCTCGTGGAGGACGTGGTGGTCGTGGCCGTGATTTCGGGCGAAGGTTCAACGATCGAAGACCTTACAGGTAACATAACCTAATACCCTATTGCTCCTTACAAGTTATTAAATTCAAAATTACGAACTCGCGGAACAGTATTTATTTATCGAAGGGTTGAACGTACCGTATTTTTAAATTATTGTTCCTAAATTACGTTACTATGATTTTATTATAATTTAGAAATAATTTTTCAATACGTGGGGTAATTTACAGGAATGGTCCAGATCTACTTTTTCTCCCTATCTTTAGTCTTCTGCATAACTTCTTATCTCGTCTCCGAATGTGTTCTCAAACGTTGTCGTACGTTCAGACGTACAATATATCAGCAGCTCGTCAAAATTAACAGCTACTATTGTGTTTGGAAGATACTTCTATTACGACCTTCTGAATGAGTCAGCACATAAGAATTGAATCTTCATAGAAGTGACTTGTAGGATACATCGTTTAATGTGAAAAACGCAGCTCCCTCGAGTGCAGTACGAATTATTGGGTCTTCTCATCGTGAATTTTCTTCCTGTTTTCATCTCGTAGACAAGAAATTATTTTATTGCTTCTACGATTTGATTCGCCTTCCCGTACATTCGACTTCTACTGATACCTACTTAAATTTATTTCGTTTGTTTTATACTCGTATTATTGAAACGTAAGTATTCATTCTGACATGATATAGCTATGTAGAGACTATGCATATTTGAAATCGTACACAAAGGGAGATATTCGTTCATTTTTTAATAGAAAATAATGATTCATTTCAGATCTCGTTCTCGATCACCTATGAGGAAACGACCGCGATCGAAAAGCCCGTCTCCAAAATATAATCGTGGCAATTCACGCGATGGTCGGGAGAGACGTTAATGTGAGGTATCGACTGATGAGCGCTGGTTCTATTTTTCGAATATGTTTTATGAACGTGTAAATGTACTTCAATGACAGTTATGTAATTGGAATTATGAACTTTTATTTTTTACTCTGGTTAGTAGAATGTATATTATGTGTGGGTGCATGCTTTTTTACTTGTGCCATGTGTTGGCAAATTATTCTGCATTTTTGTGTAACAACCGAACTGGACGCGGTTCAGATCTCTGATCACTGATATAATGTTGATCATCGCAGGCGTTTCGTACTTAAATGTCCCATTCTGGTCTCTCGTGGTTTTCTACTCTACTATGTATTTCCAACAGTATTCGCTTTATAATTTACGGACTTTTTATCTTAGGTTTGACGAATAAAATTTTACGATTGAGCTCGTTTTCAATTTTTTCTTTTCTTTTCTTGAGGATGAACAACTTGATTTTATCGCATTACAGTTTTTGATTGGTGTAATCAAAGAAAAACATCAATGGAAAGTTTGACGACTATCCGATGCAAACGTAAGCCATATGATCTTTTTCTGGGACTGTCTGAGCTTTACAAGAGTCAATTACTTGATTTGATTAAGAACAGTCGGTCGTTAGCAGAAAAAGTTTTACATCAGTCTTGAATATATTTACTGCAGGAATAGATTAAGGTGCAAGAGAAAGAAAATTGGAAGAAATGAAGATTTGAAAAAGGAAAATTCGCTCCAGAACGAACGATTGATTATCAAGTTGAAAATTCCAAATTTACTGTCCGATCTCGCTAATGCTTTGCCGATGAAAAATTGTTTAAGACTCGCAATTTCACTTTCTGCAAACTCGATTAAGAAAAATTTTTCAACCATCTCTGCAGTCTCATGATACTCAGCATAATCAATATCCTTCAAGATTTCTTTTGAATTCCTTTTTCCCTAATCTCTCAAACTACCCACATTCGGCCATCAAATGTTCGTTGTATACGAATGAAAAAACATTTGAGAAGAATTTACTGTACTACGATAATATAGTCTTTTAATTTTAACGTTCTTCATTTTCTTATTTAATAATGCGTTTTGAGTGACACGAAAAAAAATTTGATTCGAAGAGAAGAATCAGAACCTAATCAGGAGAAAAGAAAAATTGTTCATGCTATAGAAACTAATGGAATAATTATATGTTCTCGCAACTAAAACGTAAGACTTTCTGTCTATTTCAGGAAGAGTGAACCTTAAACACCACCTGTGGGTTTTTTCAGAATTAATGATTAGAGAAGAATTATTGTAATTCAAAACAATATGAGTAAGCCTTTCTTATTATTGTTTGAAATTAATACAATACGATATGTTCTACAGAATCCATTGTCTACTCCACGATTAATCACTAAAGTTTTGCACTTTTGATAGTCAGGATTCCAGAATTCAAATCGATTTGAACATTTGTATTTCGCTCGATTTGTTTTTTAAAGAACTAAAGAAGGAAGTTTGGATTAAATTTAACTTTCAGTTCGTAATCGTAAATGTCTGAATGAATGTACTAATTGCTATTGCTAACAATATTATAAAAAAGAAAAGAAAAAAAATGACGCATCTCTTCTTTTTTTCTTATTTCATATGGGCCATGTTATATTGAAGTGTTTTCTAAGTCGTAGAAACTTAGAAAGTTATTGAACTACTGTTGTATTTCGATTTTCGTACCCAAAATACAAAATACCTAGTGCCTTGATTATTTTATAATGTCATTTAAGAAACTTTTAGTCCTTTACTGTGCATTCGAATCGAGTTCGACTTTGAAAGAAAACTGAAGAGGTAGGCATTCTAAGAGAGAATTGTTCCACAGATTTCTCTACTGTTAAGGAAATCATATGATGGCCCTGAAAAGGGCCGTTTTAATAGATGGAACTCGGATGTTACAAGGCTTTTGCTTCGTCTTGACGATTTTACGCACGTTCTCCACGAATACGTCTAGCCAACTGAATGTCTTTCGGCATAATGGTTACTCGTTTAGCGTGGATGGCACATAAATTGGTATCTTCGAAAAGACCAACCAAGTAGGCTTCGCTCGCTTCTTGTAAAGCCATAACAGCTGAACTCTGGAATCGCAAATCCGTCTTGAAATCTTGAGCAATTTCACGAACTAACCGTTGGAAAGGCAATTTACGGATCAACAATTCCGTGCTCTTTTGGTAACGACGAATTTCTCGCAGAGCGACGGTTCCTGGTCGGTATCTGTGCGGTTTTTTGACACCTCCGGTAGCTGGCGCACTCTTACGAGCGGCTTTTGTGGCGAGTTGTTTCCTAGGAGCCTTTCCTCCGGTAGATTTACGGGCAGTTTGCTTGGTACGAGCCATTTGAAACGATTTAGATACACACGTAAAGAGGGTGATAAACGACAACGAGAACAAAATAACAGTATACGTTCGACAAGGGTGTAGCTTCGGTTTATATACCTGTCTCACGGGAGCGTAGTCGTCAGTGATTGGCGGAGAGCCAACTAGGGGAGGTTAACCAATCAAAACTGAATACGACGTTGGAGGAAAACGTATAAATATCTCGACGCTCGCAGAACGATTATCACAATTCAACCAGTTTTCGTTTTGTACGTGAAGTGAATCCGATAATCAACGCTTTCAATATGACCGGAAGAGGTAAAGGTGGTAAAGGCCTTGGCAAAGGTGGTGCCAAGCGTCATCGTAAAGTTTTACGAGACAACATCCAAGGTATTACGAAGCCTGCAATCCGTCGTTTGGCCAGACGTGGTGGAGTAAAACGTATCTCCGGATTGATTTACGAAGAAACTCGAGGTGTACTGAAAGTTTTTCTTGAAAACGTTATCCGAGACGCTGTCACCTACACGGAACACGCAAAAAGAAAAACTGTCACAGCGATGGACGTCGTCTACGCTTTAAAAAGACAAGGCAGAACTCTTTACGGTTTTGGAGGTTAAATTCATACCATTGGAAAGAATCAACAAACAAACAAATACAAAACGGCCCTTTTCAGGGCCACCACAAAAATTTCTTAACGGCTACAGAACGTACTGCCTCACTTCACACTATAAACCCAAGAGAAATTCGAAGAAGAATTATCAAAATTGAAATATCAGCTAGGGGATGTTTTCGTTTTACTTTTTCAACCTTCTAGGTCTATAACTATAAGATGAGAATAATATTAGGTGGCGTATCAAAAGTTTCGATGGAGATCAGTACTCAGAAGAATGCGATCGAATGATAGTTCTATCAGTAGAAACGGCTGGACGAAAATGAAGGCGCTATAATTGTGTATATAACTCGTAAAATTATCATCGAGTTTTCAGTTATGTTCCAAACCATTAAATTATCATTCGTTCAATTGGGCGAAGACCACTCAAAGCAATAATACAACGCCTTTGAATATGATTATGAAAAATGAGGATATTCTCGAAATTTAACATTTTGTGATTGTCACAGCAATTGCCAAGAACGAAAAAGCACTAGCACTTTTAATTCTAGTACATATACACATTAAAACAGAAAAGAAAACTTTAATTTGACGGAATATGTAATTGATTTTAGTATTTAATGGCTCTACCGTCATTTAAAAATACCAAATTTATTGATGCTGACGCGTTTTGAAGGACACAGCCTTCATATTCGGAGCAAAACGGTAGAGCCATTAAATACTAAAATATCAATCATATAACCATTGTTCGTGAAACAGAGTATGGTATGGAAAAATACCTTACTTGAAATATGGAAAGAGTCTCAGCAAACAATTACGCTGGGTCAAGAATTAGGGAAGTTTAGGCTAAGACTAGATTCCTGTCTCAAAGAGAAGTTTCAATTGATCTCCATGATTTCGACCAATCCAAAAACGTCAAATTTTGAGCTATATACATACTCACAGGTGGGACTTGGTCTTTAGAATCTTCAGGTATAGGTGATTAGGTAATATATCAGAGCATGAGCTAAGGCTAAGCGGAGACTCTAAAGGTTTCATAGAAAGAGAGTAGAACGTACGAGCCGAAAGACATGAACACGTTTCCGTATGTTTCCATCACAGCGAAGAGACCACCTTATCATGTTCCAAACTAACATCTCAAGTTCGAAAAAAAAAAAAAAAAAAAAAAAACGATTTCCAGTTTTCCGTTCACAATTGCCTCATAATTTGTTGATTGGGTAGTAAAAACACAGTCTTTTCCTTGAAGGTACCCATCGCAACCTGGAAACTACAGCGTCAGCAGTCCTCCAAACTTTGATATCAATCTCGCGTTCAGCTCGAATTGGAAACTGAAAATAACGGTCATAATTATTATCTATTTTAGTTTCATAATTATATATAACTACCAAGTCTATTCCATCTTCATATTTAAAAAATAATTCTAGAAAAACATCACCATGCGTGCAGAAGTAATAAAAATCGAATAATTACTAAAATCTATTAAAGGAAGTTCGAAAATTTTTCATTCAAAGGCACTGACGTTCAAATTAAAAAAAAAAAAAGAAAAAAACACATTTATTTATTTTTGACGACACCGTCGTTTTCATCGAGGTGAAACCATTTTTTTTTTTTTTTTTCTAAATTGGGATGTCAGTGCCTTTGAATAGAAAATTTTCAAATTTCTTTGAAAGCGTCCTATATGACGTCATTTAATTTTTAAAAGAAGTTCATTTTTACGATACTTTGAGCTGAAGAACAGTTTAATTTTTGAGTTATTCCACTGACAAATATTATACTCAAATTTATTCATTCTTTCTTGTTCTGAATCTCAAGTAGGGCGACTGTTTTCCCACATGTTTCAGCCCTTCAATAAGATGTGGCTACGATAAAAACATTCAGCTTTCGTTACAGATTCGTCAAAAAAACCAAACTTTAAATAATAATAATGATGATAATAATAATAATAATAATAATAATAAAAAAATAGAAAAAAAAAAAAAAGATTTGTGTAACATCTCTAATGTTAGATCGAATTCGGGGATTTTCCTCTAATTTTTATAAATCGATAGTCAATATTGTACTGCATTCATTATTTAATTATTATTATTTTTTTTTTTTGGTTCAATTTTTTTTTTCTGCGAGAATCTTCAAACTATTTATAATTTAAATAATTATCTATTCTATCAAAGATATAGGAGTAGAATTCGATATCTGAAATTGCGGTTCTGAAATAAAATTATTACATTTATATTCAATTCGAAATCGAGTAGTCACTGATCGAGTATAAAATATTCTCCTCAATACATATTAAAATTTTCTTCATTCTTCTTTTATATTATAGTCAGACAAAAAGAAACTAGGCCTAAAAGACTATGGCATTCAGAATAGTAAAAATGGATAATTTGAAAAACAATTCATAAAAACCTGCAGTCCAATACTCTAATGTCTTGACTTTTCAGGATCCGAGAATACGAGATTGAATTTTATTAAAATTCCTGAAGATGTTTCAACAAAAACTAAAGGAAGTTAACTAAGTAAGATTTCTTTTAATGAAACCAATCTTTATTGTCGATAGAAGTGAAGGTTGATATTCATATTTTACGTCAGTACTATCTAGAATGAACTTGAGAATCAAGATTTTTGTTACTAAAAACAATTATTCGTTTTCATTTTCTTAGTTTCTAATTGAGCACACATTTAGCTACTCATAAACGTTAAGAAATTCGAGTAGTGGTCCTGAAAAGGACCGTTTTAATAGAGGATGCGAGTTGATAAACCGTATCAACGTGTGCTTATGGTTTTTTCTCCGTCTTCTTAGGTAACAGAACAGCCTGAATGTTGGGCAACACTCCACCTTGAGCGATGGTTACACCGGACAAAAGTTTGTTCAACTCCTCGTCATTACGGATGGCCAGTTGCAGGTGACGTGGGATGATTCTAGTCTTCTTGTTGTCACGAGCAGCGTTACCAGCCAATTCCAAAACTTCAGCGGCTAAATATTCCATTACTGCAGCCAAATAGACTGGAGCACCTCCACCAACACGTTCAGCATAGTTACCTTTGCGAAGTAACCGATGGATACGACCAACTGGAAACTGTAATCCGGCACGGGAAGAACGAGTCTTTGACTTTCCCTTAACTTTACCACCTTTGCCACGACCAGACATGGTTAACGGATTAAATGATAAATCACTAATGAAAATAACGAAGTGAACACAACAAGTACGTTGAATAACGAAAGAATACCTGAATAACCGCTCAACCGGTATTTATATAAAAACGTTTGCAGGGAAGTCTCCAATTACGTCGCGTCTACTCGCACCGCGTACATAAGTCTGTTCTGATTGGTGCGTATAGACGGAAATTTAGAATATCGTTCACCGCGTTCTCATTGCGATATTATAATTCTAATTTGGATTCGAGTATCATCATATCATGGAAGAAAATTTCGCTTCTTATGTATAAAGTATTTCGAATATATTATTCGCTTGTCATGTTTATATCACACATTAGAAAGGATTTTCTACGACTTCAAACAAATCTCACCTATTCGAGCCAATCAATTCGCTTCATTTATCGTAGTACAACACGATTGGTTAACGATTCACCTCAATTTTGTATATAAGCCCGTTTTTGTCTTGTTGAGCATTACTTTCATTTCATTTGTGATAGCTGAGTTATAGTTCAAATTCAACTTGAAGCGAAATAATAATGGCACCGCCGAAAAGTGCTGGTAAAGCTGTTAAAAAGGCAGGAAAAGCCCAAAAGAACATCAAGAAGGATGACAAGAAAAGGCACAAGAAGAGGAAAGAATCGTACGCTGTGTACATCTACAAAGTGCTGAAACAGGTCCATCCCGACACCGGTGTTTCATCCAAGGCTATGAGTATCATGAACAGTTTTGTTAATGATATCTTCGAACGTATCGCTGCCGAAGCTAGCCGACTTGCCCACTACAACAAGCGATCGACCATTACATCTCGGGAGGTCCAAACTGCTGTTAGGCTTCTTCTGCCTGGTGAATTGGCTAAGCACGCTGTCTCCGAAGGAACCAAGGCAGTGACCAAATACACCAGCTCCAAATAAATAACTATAGACTCCATCAGTTATAAAAAGGCCCTTTTCAGGGCCACCATATGAATTTCTTAATGGTCATTTTGCTGCATTTTTATATTTCATATTGTATGAATATCATCTAGTTTAAAAGCTTCATTTACACGATTTAAATCTTCATGAACGAAATTTTGTTTAAATCTACTAGAATTTTGAAGGTAAATTATGACTGAAGCAAATATTATCTTGATTGGTTTTCTGACTACCATGAGTCGGACTAAAAAACTACGATTATAATATAATGATATTCGCAAATATTGATCCGTTGATCACATTCTACTACGAATGAACTCATTTTAGTCAAATGATAATCAGGAAAAAAGGTATAATACTTATGTGCGGAGGTAGTATTACAGTGGGAGGGGGCTCCTTCAAAAAAAAAGTTTCAAAATTCTAAAATCGTTCTTCTATGAGAATAATTAATTTACTATACTTAGGAGCAGGAGAGACAAATACTTGAATTATAATTTATCTCAATTTTAGAATACATTTTCCTTACAATTTTGAATCGATATGCGTCAAACAGTTAAATTCTTAGTTGCAATACACACGATAATTTCAACAATAGGCCTAAATAGTTCAATTATTTTTTCTATCAATAATATCTCGATTTCAAATGCACGTTAAACAAAGTGACAACTGACAAGAAATTTTTTTAAAAGAGAACTTGAAAGATACAAACATTGTTCAACTACAATATTTTATTTTCATTGGACGTACCCAAGTTATAAAATAAACTGAACGAATTCGGCTTTACGATTATTATTAACGTTAAGAAAAGAATTGACTTTTTTTTATCATCAACTAGCGTACTGTATTGATAATAGATACCTACACGGAATTTTGGTTTCACACAGGACCAATAAATACTAATTATTTCTTATAATTTATTAAGAGCATAGAACTGCGTTCGACAATCTTCCTCGTGTGGAGAAAATCGTTCAAAGATTAACAATTAAACCTTAGCCATTGTACTGAATCGTTAATTTCGAATTTCAAGTCCTTCGAATATTTTATGCAAAGATCAATCAAAACATGATTAATTTTTTTAGCGAGCAAAATAATTAGGTAGGTAGGCTATTTTGAAGGCCTGGAAATGAAATACGAAAGGCAAACTATCATTTTCGGTAGAGAGCAAGCGGTGCGCAGCAGTTCACGACACGGTACAACCGCACCCTATAAAAGCAAGCATACATGCGTTCCCTTCCAACATTCTACTGTTAATCAGTTTGACAACTACGTCTTCGTTTGTGGCGTTAAGTGAAAGTGATGTTTCACGAACCTAATAAAAGATTTCCGAATTCGCTGTGTACGAAACCTGAAGCTCCTTTACTGACGGGGCCGAAAACATACGGATTTTCAAGTTTTCAACTTTCTCACCTTTATAAATTCTTGTAAAGATATCCAGTCAGGCACTCCAAAATTTTTCGTACCAATATTTTGGATCCCGTCATGTTCCTTGCACCAGGGTCCCAGAATTTGTGCTCGCGTCCTTCATAATTTACGAAGATCGAAGTCTAAGGGGAGGAAAACGGCGAGTGACCGAAAATAATCTCATGAGACGTTCTCTTGTTCTCGCGTTCGTCAAAATTGTCTATTATTATTTGAAATGAATAAAAAGTCGTGAATGGAATAAAATAAGGCATAGAAAAACAGAAGGAATTAACATACCGTACGTACATATGATACTATCAGCTGTTCGGTCTATTGGCAAAAAAACCATGAACATTAGCTTAAAAATATTGGGTTATTGCTTTACAGTCTCTCAATTCAAATCCCAGATCATGTTAAACCTAAAGACAGAAAAAGAACGATTAAATAATAAGTACATGAAATACTTCGATCGAAACACTTCCTTTAAAAATTGAAGTGCGTGTACTCATCACGGTAGTAATAATTTTCACTCATTAATACAGCTTATTTTGAAAAAATTAATAAATCAATTTTACAAATTACTGGATAATTTTATTTTTACTATAAAGATTTATACGTATACTTATGGCCCCGAACCCCTTGACACCCGTTGTTAGTATACCACGAACAAGATAAGTGATGAGAATACTGTGGTAAAAATGAAATCATCACTTCAATTCGTCAAAAACTGAAAATTGTTGTGCATACCAAGAAAACTCGGAAAAATAGGACGCACACGTAGCTGTCGTCATGCTTCTTAACACTATCTAGTTCATCATATTATATATAGTAGCCTCTATATCAGCAGTTGACCACATCGTTCAAATTATCCCCCAGAAAGTATGCAATTAAATACCGTTATGATTAATTGTCCTATGGAATCAATTGAACTATGAATTCGACACCCTGTAGGCTATCAGTCGAATTGACTCCCTAAGGTGAGTACGTACTTTATACTTGGTGATATTAAATCACATAATTAATTTACTTGCTGCAAGGTAATAATCAGATATCGGTCTTTAGTACGAACTCTCGCAAATGATACTTCTCACCACAACTGCTGCATTGTTGTGTACACAGAAACGCCGTAAGAATTCAAATCGCTTAGGTATATTTGCATCTTATTACAGAGTGGACATATCTGATCATTCGCACAGAAGCTCTTTAGCGATAATGAATACCTAGGTAATATGATTACCTGCATACAAGAATGATCGCAAGGATTGAGATCGATAACATGTTAAACTAATCAACAAATAAGAGATAGATATTTTACTTCTCAAGTTCTTACATCAGTGATTGTGATTATGGCAATGATTCATATTCATAACCCTCTAATAATTGTTTAACTCCAAGCACTATCGTGGCTCCAAATATTCATTATGAGGCGGGTGCCTGAAACAAGTATTTTACGACGATTATGGTATGAGCTACTTGGTATTGAGAATTTCAAGTAGTGGTACCAGTAGGCGATCTTCGCTACATGTAGCTTACAATGAAGCCTAAGAAGTGGACGAATGAAATGCGAATAAACGACCGTTCAGCTCGTATTATTTTGTATCGAGCATACATACCTATGGCGGCCATCTAAATCTGTGAGCCTGTGAAGTGCGCCAAATATCAACCCAATGAATGTGTAAAACTTCTCAACTTACCTACTGTTGGTTTGTTTGATGTATTTACTTCAAATGATTCATTGTCTGACGCACGTACCTGACGTCATAGGACATTCATTGATTTTGGTTAATGGTTACTGTGATTTTCGTAGACTCCACGTGCGGTGCCAGACTGCAGGTGGTTTCGTTTTGATTTTAGTTTCAAAATTGTGAGTATGGATGTTTTCAACTTTTAATCTCTGTGACTCCGAAGTGAGACTCTCAAAGCTTTGAATAATTGAGCAAGAGTAAGCATAGAAAAATAAAAATATTCAACCGGGCAGCCGCGTCGTACCTACCTACTCGTACAAACTGCGAACTACAAAGATGAATTGACATTATAACCAATTCAACGATCAGGAAGAAACATTTTTTTTCTCATTGCCTGAAAGATGTAATTTGCTTGATCGTAGATTTGGTGCTCTGTGCGGCACGCAGCCTAAGTCGCAGCTCCGGTTACCTAGCATCTCTGACACGCTCTACTATCTATCGCTTATTGTATTCTAAGCTTATTGTTGTTGCGTGAATGTTTCCATCTTCTTTATCTATTGTGTCATTTGTGTCGTGTTGAGGTATTCTATTGTTATTTGTTTTTCTAGTCTGAATGAATCTTCTTCTGATTGCCTTAAGAACGATGAGTTATCGAGATGGATTCATAAACGTGGAAGAAGAATCAGTCGAGTAGGGAAGAGCACTATGAAATATTCCTCTTTTTCGCTTGAAGATTCACTGATAAGTGCGCCCTTATTACAATGGGAACATGATATTTTTAACATTCCTAGTACATCACCGTCCTAATATTGACTAAATCTCTTATTCGTATTCTGTTCTGACCAAACTGAATCTTCTGCTTATAAACAAGATGATTAATATTCTTTAATTAACGTTACTTCGATACTAATCAATTCCTCAGAAGGTAAGCTTATCAATTTACATTACAGCCTACGTCTTACGTATTCGTGAATAAGGTCAATATTTAAATGATAAATTTAAAGAAAAATATTTTCATTAGAATATACTATCCCACAGTGAGATACCAATGCACATTTTCTCTCAAGGACGGCATTTACATTACGACTCGATGGATTTGGATGCAGATGTACACGTTCATTTAGAGAAATTCCAAGACTGGATTCATTGTATCTGTGTTGTTACCTTCGATCTAGAACTTGGACAGTCCATGGAGGTACGTCATTTTGCTAAATTTCCTCCAAACAGAGACTGATTGATAACTAGTTCCATTCTTCTCTTTCCGCAGGAAGTATATCCTCCTAATGTAGTATTGACTGAAGAAGATAAAACCAATATTTGCTATCTGGCGTTCCCGGATTCTAATTCAAGTTGTTTGGGTGATACCCAGTTTCACATACGTGTCAAACAATGCTCAACTTCTGCCTCGCTCAATTCATGCCATACAACGTACAATAGCACGTGTCCAATGTTTCTCAGGATAAATCCACATTTCTTCTTCGGTTTCGTATATTTTAGACAGATAAAGGATTCTAGTCTGCCTAGAGGCTATTTTCAAAAAGTAAGTTTGAGTTCCGTAAGTGAATCAGAGTTTTTAATTTCTGAAGACTAAGCTTGACCTCAATACACTTCGTATTAAAACGTGCTACTGTAAAGTGATTGTATCTTTCTCAATTTTCAGAGTGTTATTGTACTCTCGAGATTACCATTTATAAGTTTGTTCACGGAAATATGTAGCATCATTGCTCCCGAATATTTTGAAAATGGACTGAAAAGCATAGAAGCTGCATGCCATGAAGTAAATCGATGGCAGTCACCGATACCTGGCGATACTCTTAAATTAGCTTTATTCGGCGTTGTGATACAGGTGAATAATCGAGTCATTCTGGAATATTATTCTTTTATTCTACTTTATATTGCATTAGATTGAAGAAAAAAAAACAATTTCTATTTGTAGAGTCAAATACCTCGCGATTTTAATGCTTCGTACGTATCCTCGAACGGCATTCCATTAAATGTTATCGCTACTCACCCGTCTACTTACGACCTTAATATGTTCGAATCATTTTCCAACATTATTTATCATGTGCACGTGTTATGGGAACTGGTCTTGATCGGAGAACCTTTAGTCGTACTCGCGCCTTCACCTGAAGTATCTTCGAAGTTGGTCCAAGCACTTGTTAGGTGAAGATTAATGTCATTTATTGATAAAAGTAATTCACTGCTGTGAGACTCCTCGAAATTGAACTTATTGTTTGTCTATAATATTGCAGCATAATTTTTCCGTTGATGTACAATGCGGATTATCGACCGTATTTCACCATACATGATAGTGAATTCAAAGAATACATGACTAAAACTAGATGCCCACCAACTGTGATTCTAGGCGTAACTAACCCCTTTTTCGGAAAAACGTTACAGCATTGGCCACATATAATTAGGATAGCGGAAAATTCCACCAATGGTAAGTGATTGCCTGAGTGATATAAATTTTGTGGATAATTTTCTATCACTTTCGATCCTCCTGAATGTGATATCGAAAATCGTCATAATTTTCATTCGATTTATCCTTCTTTATAGTTTCATCTTCTTTACATAAGCAAAAATTGAAACGAAATAGCAATACAACGTTCTTCGATGCAAAAACCGGCGTGTACACTCATTACAAACCGTTCTTACATAAGGATAAAAGCGTTATCAGAAAAATAATCAAAGGATTGCAAATGAAGAGGCCAAGCGAAGTGCAGTCTGTGATCCTGCGAAAACACTTATTAGAACTGACCACTAGCTTTCTCATTCCGCTTGAACGATATATGTCAACATTGATGCCATTAAAAAAGAATATTTCTCCTTACAAGGTACCCAGACTTATTCGCACTTAATTTTATAAAGCTCTGGAGACTAAATAGATGTTGTTTATCCTTTGTTTTGTAGAATGCACCGAACCCGTTACCGTTCAATCCCGACGACTTCATCGCATCTCTCGAGACAACAGGTCCTCATTTGACATCGAACATAAAAGGAAATTGGGAAGGACTTTACAGACGATTTTTCAGATCTCCGAACTTCGGAGGATGGTATAACGCTCGCTACCAGGCAATGTCCAAAAAATTGAAAGTATTACAATTGGAGGCATTGTCACATATGGTAAGTGATAGGAAATAGAGATGATATTTAAGAATATTTTCTGATCGGTAGAATAACTGAAATTATGCTATTTTTATAGAACCTGAATGAATGGTTGACTGGTAAAGAAGAAATAGAAATAGTCGACATGATTATAAAAATGAAGAATAAAATTAACGAAATAGAAGACGAGGAATTACCGCTGAACGAAATAACCCAAATTCAACTGAAAAATAAACTGAACGATATAATCCATTCTTTACCAGATGATTTGAAAAATCACATTAACATTAGTTGACATTGGCGTATCTTTTATTTTTTTACTCATGAGTTTTGATGAAGGAAGTGTGGTACTATTTGATACGAAGTAACTATCGTCTAATCTTATCTGTATCAATTTGTTCAACTAAGAGGTACGAAACGAATGTTTCTGCGTTTGTGTTTGCACTAAGAGAGAGAGAGATACAACAGTTGCTCTAGCGTTCCAAAAGCTTGTTTTGTAGTGTTGCGAATGCGAAAGATACATAATACTTTTTTTTATTTTTAAACTATTTTTGTGTTTTTATATGCGATATTGTAAAATGAAACATTTTTTGCGAATGTTTTGAGTATGTTTATTGCTGCGAATCGATCACCTGTTCTACTCAGATACAGCCCGTGGAAGAATTTCGATTCATTCGCGCTCGAAATGGTGGGTGAAATAGTTATTGATTATTTGTTACATTTTGTTGGAATAAAAGTCGACCAGCTTTGTGCAGAAATTATCACTCTGAAGATGTAATTATACGAAATTACAACGGAATCTTAGTCGATCTTGAAAAATGAACGCGGGGAAGTCGTAAGTACGATATTAACAGTATGTCTAGTGGCGATGATATCATTTCCGCGTTTATTTGAACACAAGATGACTAATGTAATTCGTACATCCACCTTCTGTCTAATTTATATCAATTCCTATAACACTGAGGTGACAACCGTCGTCATTTTAATTTCACTAATTTATTTTACTAGTTGATTACGTTTCCCTTGTGAATGAGGATAGACGCAAAAACCCGTTGAGGTGGGGTTGTAATTACTTGAAATGAGTATGACTTACTAGAGAATGTAGAAAATGGTAAAATATCGTCCAGACGGACTTTAATTTTAATAACGTTTCTAATAGACGGATTACGAAATTGAAGGTACGCTTGGAAGATTTATGCGTATTGCGGCTTAGTTGTAAATTTCTATGATTTTATACAGTGTGAGATGGTTTCTCAGAAGAGACGATCAATAGAAATGTCAAACATTCTGGTTTCTGCCGAGACAAAAACGGTGAAAGAGATGAATCATTAAATTCTCATTGTTGGTGTTCCTTAACGAGTTTCAGTTTTCACTTCTTCACTTCATTCTACTTGTGGTAACTCCGAAGTAATCATCAAGTTTAGTGAAAGACTTTAAAAGTCATAGGAAATTATTATGAGCCTAATACGTATTCTAATATATTTTAAACTCTACAATTTTTTGATCTTCACGACTTAAGAGTAGGAAGTAGGACATATGAGGGTACAATAATTATCCTGCGATAATGTTGGATTCCTCTCCAAAAACGAGTAAAAGTTATTCAAAATAGAGTATAAATGACAGAGGAATAAAAAAATTCAAGTTCTCGCGAATCATTTAATTCCAAATTGAGAAGAAATATTTTAGGAGTTATTTAGGTACCGATGAATTCTTGTGACGGAAAGAAACATTTAAGATGAGCATTCGATTATTGCGAAAAATATCGCTAGATGTAGAATTCGAAAACCATTCTTTAAACTTACGATACTACATTTTAAAGTATTACGTTCGTTGAGCGTGGAAAACATGAACTTATTACTGGAATGAACGTAAAATAAGAGAGATAAGGAATTGAAAAAACAATATTTTTGTTTTAGAATGAAATAATCGAAAAACCCAGTACAAAATGAAATGAACCTTCAAATATGATTAATTATTCAAAAAAGTAATTCGATATAATTTTGGAAATAATTAATAGATGATACTGACTTTCAATTTTGATAGATCAATTTGCTTCAAATAAATAGGTACCTACATCAATCCTTAACATGATAATAATTAGCTTGCAGCTCGAAATTTTTTCAGTGGTACTTCCCTTTGTAGGGCTCATAGTTATCGTATTTTTTTGGAAATATACCCTCTACAAAAGCAATACCTAGCGCTAAGTTTCCAGCAAGAATATCAAGTTCTTTTCGATAGAAGTGGAGATAAATGATTGTACCTGAACACATAACCTTCTCCATATGGATTCAGGTACTATTTATTATGTACCTACATGCCTTATATTTATGCAAATAATAATAAGTAACGTTACAATAATAATCAATTAATCTTTGGATGAATTGAATGTATTAGCGGAAGATGTTGATGTTCTATAATTATTCTTTTCAGTATTCTTACTTCTTTGGGGCTCTTGCCTCAATAAACCAAGGGTTCTTATGCATCCGCGGAAAGAAAAAAAAACAAGGCTGAGTCACCATACCACTCAGTATTCGGGTCCTTTGGTTTTTTTTTTCTCATCGACTGTTACGTGACGGAAATTTACTTCTTAATTTTTTCTAAAGATGTGGAACTTCTTTTCCTACTAAGATGTGGGGTTCAAGAGATCTAGATTTTTTCTATGTCAAGATCTGGAAACCAAGAGATCCGTATCTTTGTTCCACTCAGATCTGAAACCTGAGACACTTGATACATACGCTAGGTTTATTACCATTATTGAAGTATCGAGAGAAGAAACAACTTTTTCGAAGATTGTACAAAAATGTGAAAAGCGCTATGCGAATATAAAATCGAAGAATCAAACGATATACTTTATCATCAATATTGATGTTCAAAGACTATCTTGGTCACTCTTCACGAAGACTACAAGAAAAAAAAATTGCCAGTCAAAAATAAAATCTCAAGACAGAGAATGTACATATATCAATTGAGTGACGCCAAAACACATTTTTTCGGTGACAATTTTTTTTTTTTTTCGCGATTGCATAGGGGCTCTTGCCTTCAAAAATTTTAGCACTCTTGGTGGGAAAAAAAGCTCTAGATATTTTGAAAAAAATGAAAAAATGATTTTTCATAATGTAACAGTCAATGAGAAAAGAAAACCCCAAAGACCCGGATAATGAAACGCATGGCTACTCAGTCTTGTTAATGAATATAAGACTGGCAGAAAAGTTGTGAGGAACTCATCTGGCGCCGAGTGATTATTATAACTCACTAAGGCAGGTATTCTTAGCTAGGATGCTTTATGATTTACGTCTTGGGGGTTCTTCAAACCATGGGGAACGAGTGAGAAATACCTGTGAGTATTCATGAATGTCTATCTAGATCTAAAATATTTCAATAATATTATGGTTATTTTGACATCTTCTTTCTTCAGCTATTGCCGTTTCGAGTCTTGTTTATATATATATTCATCATGACATGACAGTGCATGAAAATTGAAAATTTGCTGGTTGGGTTGGAATATCCTAACTGTTCATTCATTCAGTTATATATGTATCTTCACACTTCTACTCTTATTAATGTTGCGCTGCTCAAGTCCCCAAGTAGGGGATTTTAACGTAAAACTTCATCAGATTTGAAATTCAAATTGTCAACAAAAATCATCAGTTGAGCTGACCAATACAGCTAAAAACATAAAACTCTTATGCAACTTGAAACTTCATAGAAGTTTTGATAATTTTAAAATTTCTCATACTTCTCATAAAATCAGGTCTCTGATGGAGCCCCATCTCTGATAGTCTTAATAAAAATGGCGATGACTATAATTATAATGAGTATAACGATGACTCGATAAAACATATCCCTGCGATACTAGCACTACCACCCGGTTTGAGTTGACAAGATTCAAAGATCTCAAATCGTTCACGATTCAATTCATCCATTCATCCATTCTCTTCATTCATCAATTCAATAGACTGAAGTGAACGAATCACTTGTCGCGTAAGCTACAACAAGTTAGTTGGATTTACATTGCGTTTACAGAAGTGTTTTCGTTTGTGTGGTATATAAGAACGTCAAATCGCCGTTAAACGATAACCAGTCAATAGAAATAATCAGAAAACAGTTGTACGTACGTTCTGTCGCTTGATTGCTGATCGTATCGTTGTTGATGTCCGTTCATCTTAAAATTTGACGAATTTCTATTTTACGGGAAGTGGTTTGTGAAATGCTGTTCGTGTGTATCGTTTAATTCTTACTTTCCTTGACATCCAGCTAAACTTGAAAATGTCGGATGATTCTGAGCCGCAAAAGTACAATATTCGACTGTGTCATATAGTCAAATGGGAGAACTTCGACGGGTACGGGTTCAATTTACACGCGGAGAAAAATAAACCAGGACAGTACATCGGTAAAGTGGATGAAAATTCGCCAGCCGAAGCGGCCGGACTTAAGGAAGGTGACCGCATTGTCGAGGTGAATGGAGTGAATATATCCAACGAGAACCACAAACAAGTGGTTCAACGGATTAAGACACAGCTCGATGAGACAAAATTATTAGTCGTCGACAGAGAAGCCGACCTTTATTTTAAGTCGAAAAATATTGTGATCAAAAGTGACCTTCCTAATGTGATCTACATTAAGGCGCCTAGCGTGAATCTGACGAATGGTAAAAGCGATCCCGAAGACGAGGATTCTCAGATATCGTCCAAAAATGGATCTTACTTGGAGATCGAGGTGAGTTGACGCCAAGTACTCTACATTTTCAGTCAGGGTGAAGGGTGCAGCTGCGTTGAACAAACACCTGTTGCTAGGTTGCACGTGTCGCTCAAGTACTACATTTCAAAAATTCTAGTAAAATCTTCGCGAATTCTTCGTCTGTGGAAGATGAGCAAGAAGGTGTGGCGTTTTTTTTTTTTTTTTTTTTTTTTTTTTTTTTTGGCACAGTCCCCCCAGTCTAAGGTATTAAATACGTGCGAATTTCGTCACCGTAAATTCATATTGATCGTGAATAGTTACGCACTTCAGATAAGAACTCAAGGATATTCTTCTAAAAGAAAACCGAATACCATTAAGCTACGAACGTGGAATGCAACAACGAATAACTAGGAGTAGTACTTGTGAACGTGTTACAGGAAACGAGTTATCAAAAAATTGTAGTTACTATTGACAATAACTTGAGAGTCGATTGTTCACGTTATCACAACTTTATTGGTTGACTCGTTTCGTTTGCGATATTTGCGATATTTTATCTGCTTTTCAATGAAGAGGGTGATTGTCATTTACCGTTGTTCAACTTCGTCGTAGACGATTACGTTATTTATTTTAAAAAACCAATATGCGCTTAAATCCGTCTTTAAACTTCTTCGGTGCTGGGTAGTGCTCCCACGTAACAAAATTTTACGTGCTACTTAGCCTGATTCAAATCTAATTGAAATACTTCGAAAAATGGAAATTTTCATCGATCAATAGATAGGTACTTCCTCTAGGCCTCTATGATATTATATTCGAAAAAAATATCATCTCATTAGATGAAAAGAATGAGTTCAAATACCGATATCAGAGAAGAAAATGTTGATCAATAGCTAATTGCCAGTGATGTAGTCATGGGGGGAGGAATGTGAACTGGATTTTTTTTTCTATACTACCAGAATCGTAGGAAATGGCAACGTATCGCATCCCCCCCGCCTCAATATTTTCTGGCTATTGCTCTTCAAATTTGAATAGTACTATCCAGTCGAGTGTTTAGAAGTTGCTGGAAGAGTAAAAGAGCACCAGGAAATAAAACTTGTGAACAGTTATTCTAATTTGTGCGTCATCATGCTGTGAAGTCTAGCGTATCCTTCAAAGTCTCAGCTCAAACTCCTCTTCTTGGCCTATTTCTGATGTATATATTATAGTCAACTCCCAACTGGGTCAAGGTCATTGATGACGTCAAAGTATGTAAATGAATGTTTCAAAAGCCTGCCGCTAGATATCCTCCATCATGTATAGCTCGAACTAGCCATTTTGTGGAGAAACGTATCTCAGTCCCTGACATAGGTCAAGGTCATTGATGACGTCGTGGTAGACCATAGTATCACTTTAGGGCCTCCCCGCTGCTACCGGCACTGCCCAAGTGTAGTCTAAGCCTATATTTACAAAAGCTAGTTGCCTAAGCCGCTCATGTCTATTTGGACTTGTCGGAGCCTGCAGTGGTGTGCGCTGGAAGCTAGCCTTCCTCCGCTGCGCGCTGTAGCGCTGCGTTGTTTGATTAGGATAAACACGAACCTCACCATGCGTTTTAATGGAGAAGTCGTATTTTCTAATCATTCTCAATTACTTCAGAAATTTATTCTAAATGTCAAATAAAATGGAAATAGAGAGTTTAATCATGTCAAAATAATATTTAGGACAAGTTCTTGCCAAAGCACTTACTTCTCGTTTTGCTCTTTTGAGTATACCTCCCTTCGGTTATTAAATGTTCCTCGAGAAATACGGTTTTCGCGTGATTTTTCTATGCATCTTCCCCTGTTCATCCTAACGTTGACAACAAGCAAGTGTGTGTGTGTGTGTTTGTGAAGGTGTGTAAATGAAAGCCTGTCAGTTGACGACCCTGGCAACTGATTGTTTATCAGGCTATGAAGTCTAGCATATCCTTCAGAGTTTTAGCTCAAACTCTTCCTCTTGGCCTGTATTGTGATCTCATCTGTATATATTTTAGCTCAACCCAATTTAGGTCGAGGTCATTGATGGAATCATGGTAACAGAATCGTTACAGGTTGACGATCGTCTAGAAATCGTATCAAGTTCTTATCTGAAGTAGTGATCAATGTAAGCTTCTCTGGAAAATCTGGAAAATCTTGAATTCCGCATTACTTTTTTTGACCTACTAAACTGAATCAAGAGGTGTTTGTCCTAGACGTGAGAAAGGAATTAAAATTATGAAGATTATAAGATAAAAATTCTCTTATGCGTTTGTCACACTGATTCAAGTGAAATTCTCATGACCTCAGGAATAATTGTCTTCAACTCTTTTGTGACTTATGCGCTAGTCCTTCGTCCTTTGTATTTATTTGTCTCAAATTTATTTTAGAAAGCTGGCCGGTGGGGTAATAATGAGTGTGTGATAGGAGCAATCCATAAATTATCTCGTTGAGACGCTCTCAATATATGATAAGAGTGTTTGTTATTTTCGAATTAATCATGTTCAGCTCGTTTATAATATTTTGAACGTGATTTTCGAACAATGAGAGACTTTCATTTAGGTATATTTGTTGAAAACGAAAGCAAAAATAAAATGATTATCAAAAAGGAAATTAATTATCATCAATGCACGATTACGAGAAAAGAAAAAACATCTCGAGTTACCTTATTTCGTGGTGTTTTCATGCGCCACGAATATCCACTCACTTTTGTCTTGATATATACCATACCATTGAGTCTTGTTAATGCGGGAGACAAAAATCTAATTTCATATTTTTTTCTCGACTTTTTATTTATTTATTTACTTACTTTTTCGTTTTACGTTCTTTCTTTCTCGGTTTTATTCTTGATAAATCTCGAAGTAGGTCTGCATTTACACACAGAGTGAGATTTCAACCTCGATGCAAAGTAAATACACGGTACACGTTAAAAAATAAAAGTGAAATTTCTCGGGTAATATTTGGTGTATTTCTCATTTCCACAAAACTCAGTTATGTCAAAAGGTTTTGAAATGCATGAAAAGTACATTTTAGAAGTTATTCTACAGTACCATGTTGCTTTCTTCATCTTCTTTTATCTTGATTGCTTACCGCCCCCCAATTGCTATTTCAATAAAATAGTCGTGTCGTATCACTTAATTTTTTTCGATTTAGTGGAGTAAATCCAAGGAGTGATGAATGCTCTACGAACAAATTGACTAAAGAGTGTAGTTTACGATTGGTCTCGTCAGCAAGGCCTATTTTTCCATTATTATAATATGTAATGTTTGCAGGAAGTTGAAATGAAAACAACCGCGAGAAAATATTTTTAAAATGTAAACTTTTCCAGTTATTTCGTTTTCGTGTCTGTCATGTATCGAGTACACAAATTTCTTCACGTTTATATCGAAACGATAAAATTACTAAAAACAATTATAGGTACATATATGGTATTTTAGAATTCTTTGTCGTTTACGCCTTCATTATGCTATCAAAGCATTAAAAATTTTTGAATTTTCCATTTGGAGAACGGTGAAAATTTGGTCTCCTTCAAAGACGATGATGTCATTCCAAAATTATTGTCCGTTTCAAATCATTAGGAAGTCATAGATCGAATATAAAATTGAACATAATTATCTGTGGTTTTTGTTTTTCTTTTCCAAATTAAAAGAAAAAGTATGAAAAATTGTTTAATCATCACCAAGAATTTCATCAATCAAAACCCCTGTAAATTTTTCCGACCAGCTAATATTGATGTGGGAACTCAACGTGGAATAAAAGTTATTATATTGCTTGACCAATTTAATAATTTTAAATGATTTTTATTTGACCTCTCTTGTATTTTGGCGAGAAGTTTTCAAAGAACGCATGAACCGAAATAAAACCGACAAGAAAAGATTTGACGATTGTCAGTGTTGCTAGCTATTAGAGGAATTTTCAAATGAGTCTTCCTCGGACTCGTCAGAGCACTTGCGCGCTGGCATCTCAACCGATAGCAAGTTGCAGGGTAGTAATTCATCTCTTGAAGAGTCCCAATAGTCGGTTGATTGGGCCCAGTCTTTTCTGTCTCCAGGTGAGGATCGTTAGAATGATCCCGTAAGCTTTCACACTCAAGTTATTCTTTCTTCTATAAAAATACTTCTACAACATGAAACTATTTTATCAAAAATGTACCTAACTTTAGTGCAGCTGTGGTCATACTCGAGTCTACAAATAATTGTTCGTTTTTGAGTGATTTGAAACAGTCGTCTTTGAATTAGCTTTCTATTTTGAAGGATTTTTCTAGTTTGTATATTTCGACACAGAAGATGAAGATCTTGTAGCCCCTGAAACTTCCTGCTTGAGTCATCAGTGGTCAAGATTAATGGATATTTTTTGTTTTATTTCTTTTGGACATCAGTATCTGACTTATAAACTATGTTCTGTCATCGCCCCTCTCCCAAGATCACCAGTTCTCTTATCTCCACGGTTCTTTCCTTTCAATCCATATTTGATGATTGGTGAATTAATCGTTTCGCTTTTGTCGCACGAGCTGCGCGGCCCGTTCTCCACGATGGAGTGGATGCATTAATTTTGTTTCCTTCAACACTGAAATCGATCCTTTTGCGTATAACTTCAGGGGTGGAAGGATCTCCTCGGTGAACCCTCTCTTCTTCTTGGCAACCGCTAAGCTGCAATAAAACTTTCGAACTTACAACAACAACACCCCCTTACATGTAGCAGATTGCTCTTAAAGTCTCCTCTTCTGTCTTCAAGTTCAGCTAAATTTCCTCTTCTTCCTGCACATCTGAATGGACTTGGTACACAGGTATTGAGTAGGCCATAGCGTCGTCCTGCATTTGCCTTTTCCATCCCCGGTCCATCTTCTTCTTCATGACTGTGGCTGCAAATGCAAATACCTGGTTCCATGCTTCTGGCTACCAGGCTACCCAGAGCAAGCGCTTCATCTACGCCGAACTCTTGAAGAGATTGAGCTTGGCCCGCTTAAGCACTCAAATGAGGTGTCCTTGATTTCAGTGCGAGCATGTTGTTAACTTCTCGTGAAGTTATAGAGAAATATACTCGCAAAGAGTAACGAAAACAAATACTAGAACCGCAATAAAACAAACAATCCGAGCGCTTTCGGCTAAACAGCCATTCTCACGGTATAGAAAGCGACTGAACCCAACACCAACAAGAACGAGTAACAACGAACGAGGAGGTCATGACTGAACCAGCGAGTCATCGAAATGTGAATCATTCTCATAGACTAATTCAATCAATCCCTCCTCAGGAATGTACCTGTTCACCACGGTAATGTCTTTAATATTTCGGTGACGATGAATTTCAATTTCCTCTAAAGCTAAGCGCCTAAAATAAGATTTTTCCCTGTGGAGGAGAACTTCAGATCCCTCTTTGAGGCTATGACCACATTCAATTAAGTGGTCAGCAAACGCCGACTCCCCTACTTTTCTTTTTTCCCCATGCTTTCCTGTGTTCATCAACTCTAATTTTGAATTGACGGCTAGTCATCCCTATGTACACACTCGGGCAATCACCACAGGCCACCCTATAAACACCCTCCCTCTCGGCCATCGGTATCGGATCCTTTAACTTGACCAAAAGGCTCTTCACCGTATTGGTACTATAAAACGCCGGTCGAAAACCAAAGGGACGGAGGATACGGCTCACCTCCGAAGAAAACTTCCCCAAAAACGGCATCCTAATCCACCGTTTACGCCTATCAAGATGCAACTGGCGGGGGAGGGCGGTAGTAGAATCGAGACTTTTTCATGTAAGTCTCCTACGGACCATAAGGTCAATGTTCACTTTGACCTGATTCACTCTAGCCAAGTGCTTTATCGTCACGAGTTCCTTATTAAACGCTACCTCACTCAAAGGGATCTGAGTGAGGCGATATATTAAACTATTAAATGTAGCAACTTTATGGGCAAAAGGTACGAAAGACGACCCGTGGATAGCAATATCGGTCGAAGTACTTTTCCGGTAAATACCGAAATCATGGACCCCGTCAATGACGGATATGGTTAAGTCCAGAAAATTTATTGATAAGCCGCCAACTTCAAGAGTGAACTTGATGGACGGATATAAACTATTTAAATAAGCGAGAAACTCACTAAGGAGCTCCGCAGGACCGGTCCACGCACACAATATGTCATCCACGTACCTATGCCAATAGAAAACGTGATTCAAAAACACCTGGCCCGAAGAAAACAGGTCAACCTCAAATTTAGACATAAAAACCTCCGAAATAAGAGAGCCTAAGGGGGAACCAATAGGGATCCCTACCTCCTCAGGGAACTCGAAATATTTATCATCAAACTTACAAAAATTGGGTGACCAACAGGCGTTCAATAGGTCGAAAAATTCGCCAAATTCATTGTGAGGAGTACCACATTCTACAAGCAGTTTGCCTATTTGTTGCATAGTGGTAGCCTTGGGAATATTAGGAAAAAGCCCAACGACATCAAACGAGCACAGAATTGAACCCGGAGGAAGGTATGTGTCCTTCAATTTTTCAGCCAGGGCGCTCGAATTCTTAACTGAATAGGGAGACTCAACCTCCACACGAGCTTTGAACCATCTATCCAGGAACTTAGCGAGGGAGTATGTGGGGGAGGAAACAAACAAAACAACCGGCCGCATCGGCACATTTTCTTTGTGTACGTTCGGCAACCCGTAAAGGAGGGGAGGAACGGAATTCGGCTCCAAGATAGCTTTCTTTAGAGATGGGCTCTTAATGATTACCTCACTACCATTAATAAGTTTCCTAGCCTCTTTAACGAATTTTGGAAAATCAAAGAGAGGGGCCTCCTTAGCCCCACATTGGCCAAGTACCTCGTAAACCTTAGAGACGTAGGAAGCCTTATTCATCACTACGATTTTTATAGCTAAATCAGCTACAACATTTGCCAACGTCTCCTGATTTTTTAGAGGGGGGAGCCCGAACTTCAATCTTGCATCTTGATAGGCGTAAACGGTGAATTAGGATGCCGTTTTTGGGGAAGTTTTCTTCGGAGGTGAGCCGTGTCCTCCGTCCCTTTGGTTTTCGACCGGCGTTTTATAGTACCAATACGGTGAAGAGCCTTTTGGTCAAGTTAAAGGATCCGATACCGATGGCCGAGAGGGAGGGTGTTTATAGGGTGGCCTGTGGTGATTGCCCGAGTGTGTACATAGGGATGACTAGCCGTCAATTCAAAATTAGAGTTGATGAACACATGAAAGCATGGGGAAAAACGAAAAGTAGGGGAGTCGGCGTTTGCTGACCACTTAATTGAATGTGGTCATAGCCTCAAAGAGGGATCTGAAGTTCTCCTCCACAGGGAAAAATCTTATTTTAGGCCAGAGGAAATTGAAATTCATCGTCACCGAAATATTAAAGACATTACCGTGGTGAACAGGTACATTCCTGAGGAGGGATTGATTGAATTAGTCTATGAGAATGATTCACATTTTGATGACTCGCTGGTTCAGTCATGACCTCCTCGTTCGTTGTTACTCGTTCTTGTTGGTGTTGGGTTCAGTCGCTTTCTATACCGTGAGAATGGCTGTTTAGCCGAAAGCGCTCGGATTGTTTGTTTTATTGCGGTTCTAGTATTTGTTTTCGTTACTCTTTGCGAGCATATTTCTCTATGATGGACGACCGTAAAATTAAAAAACGCATTGATTCTCGTGAAGTTACTTAAGCAGCCATGGCCACTTAACACCAGCGTCGGGTGAAAGTTCAGCCACTCATCAAATGGGTCACCCATTTACCCAGCTCACTCTGATCAGTTCTTGCTTTCCATTTCTCGAGCGAGGAGCGACTGGCCTCCTGCTTGACCCGTAGAGCCTCTTGATCGGTCGTTGTCTTCTTTTTTTGCTTTGAACACCACAAATCTCTCCTCAGCAAGGAGCTCGAGTGGTGGTGAACGTGCTACTGCGGGATTGCTGAGGCGAGTCATGGTCAATCATTCTTTGTATTAATTCACCAATAGTTAACGCCTTCCTTTCTATTCAAAGCGGTTCCTCTATGGCACCTTCCTCGCGCATTTCTTTCAAAACTACGTACTTCTAAATCATTTGTAAGGTTCTACTTCAGTACCTGACGACGGAGATCTCTTTTTTGAGACTAACACGTTTATATATTTCCGCACTTTCAAAAACTCATTCTCGAATCGTACCAAGCTTTCAATATCAAAGATGGACAGAGCTCTTGAAATTTTCTTTACAAGTGAACATAATATTGATATCGAAGGGTCATTTTACACCCTCATGGTCAGTCTAAAATACACCTTCTTGTTGCTCGGTGGTTGACATGCTTCTAGTTGTCAAAACTATTTTGTTAATTCTTCATTTATGAAGTATGTTTTGGTCGTCGTCGCTCTTCATTTTCCGGGTACTTGTAAATCATTTGGTAATTACGTTGGATTTTAAGCTCGTTTGTATCACATCAGTCGCGGGTGGGCTAATAACGTGCGCGTACGTGCGCGTTGAATGTCAGCAGAACGATAATGAGCAAAAATTTATGACTGGAAAATGAACTTTATTGTGGTTTTCTGATTTGAAGAAGAGGAAAAAACCTTCGTATGTAGAGTATATTGCTCTGCATTATCGCATTTTCGCAGTTGACGTTATGAATGACAAAATACTGCGTTACTGATTACCAGACACTACTGTATTTCATGTTCGCACCGATAGCCTTGGCAATGAATTATGTTTTACTCCGCAGAGTACCTGTGCTTGTGCTGTCCATAATTCCACGTGTTTTAACTGTAATAGAAAAAATTTCAATTTTTTTTTTTTGTCAAAAATCAAACGAAGTATTCAATTTTATAAAGCGGTTATCCTTTTCAAATGAATCAATGTTCTTCATACTAGTTGAATGTTATATAATCCTGTACTGTATTATGGTGCAACTTAGATTGTAATTGATTCATCGTTATCGGTGGATTTACCCTGACTCACGAGGTGATCGCGGTCATTTTTCTCCTATTTTTATGTATTATTATTTCATAAATTACCCACTCTACGTCATCTCGGTAGTTAATAATCGCGTATCAACTACAGAATTTCTTTCGCTAATGTGTTGATTTTTATTGCTCACATGTATGTTATAGTTTACTCGTCGTATATCATGCTCTCATTAATCATCAGCTATACCATAAAGAAATTTTCTCAGGCATTCAATTACGTCTCAGTTTTCCTCGTGTTTAATACTATGTAGTTTAATTTATCCGCCAAGAGCCTGGATGGTACAGTTTTTCGATTTTTTGTCTTCAATTATCATGAATATTAATTCCACACGTGACTATTCAAGAGAATGCGATCTAGAATTCTTCTTTTAAAACGATGTTATAGGTGAATCGGAATAGTGCACGTTAACCGGTTAAAAGTTATGATCGACGCATTCTTCAGATCCCATCACTGGACTTAATCCTCCGCAGGCGCAAATCTAGACGAGTATCTGGGGGATAATTGCAAGCTTCCGGTTATAAACTTTTTGAGCGCGAGTTGTTGTCCTCCCTCGGATTCGCGCTTGTTTTTCGCTATCCAGAAAGATGTTCAAGAGTATGTCTGCAGCTAATCCCGCCATCGACTTGGAAGACGTCCATTTTTCCTCCGCCGTTAACTTCTGAAGAATCGCTTGATTTTCAAAGTATGTAATGTGAGGATTTTAAGAATCCCCGACTGTAGATTGTTGGAACTTGCTATTGGTTCTCCGACCTCCACTTATTGTTCTATTAGAACCTCTTACGCGTTTGCTATCTTCGAAAAGAGTGAAGAGTCTTCATCAGTTTTCTCTTTCTGTGCTTTGTAATCGACCTGTTCTTGCAATGATAGATATTTTTTGGAAAATTTATCCGCCTCTGTTGTTCAAGATATGAGTTCAAGGTCGATATAACGACCTACGAGAAATAAAGACGTTATTTTTTGCGGTAAATTTTATTCCATCTTCTTTTTCCGTGGATTTTATTTAAGTTGTGATCGGATTTGTGGTCTCGGGATTTCGTGATTTTTTACGTGTTTCACCTGCGATTATGTTGGACTCGCTGTCTTCGAGTCATTCTACTTGTTTTATGAAAGGTAATTGATGGGGAAAATTGTCTGTGTCTACGACGTCAAATTGTAGTTCCGAGAAGGGGAAATTCGAAAAAATGTACGCGTATCTTTTGATCTACTCGAGGACTTGAGAAAATATCGACCTTCGAACTGTATTAATTGGGAGGGAAACTTGAGCTAGGTACGTGAAAAGGAGATGAGGAACTTGAAAAATTGCTACCATCGAGCTACTTACGTATATCAGAGGTTTTGAAGGCGGGGGCTATTTGGCGAAGTGTTATTTGAGAAAATGCGTAGGAACTCATTGACCTGTGTTAAAAACTTGAAAAAATATTGAACTTGGAGCTATGTGTATGACAGAGAGGGGGAAGGGTATGAAGCGCCATTGAATGTTTCAATTAATTCAGGTTTGAGCATTTCATCCAGGAGTGAGCCAAAATAGGCTGGTGATCTTTTAAGAGTTGATGTATATCAAATACATTAAGGTAAACATTTCCTTCATTAGAATTTAAAGTAACCGGCAATTCTCTTTCAAATTTAGTTTGAAGGATACAGCTGATATAAAGAGGAAATCCCCCTTTGGAACACCTCCGATCTTGTCGGAACACTTGCATTCAGGGCTGGGAACCGAAACAGGAATCGGTTCCGAACCTTTATTTTTCATCCTCAAGATCCGGAACCGAAAAGAACCGCATCTTTTTTTTCTCTAGGATCCGGAACCCGAAAGAACCACATCTTCTCTTTTTCTCAAAGATCCGGAACCTGAAAGAACCGCATCTTCTCTTTTTCTCAAAGATTTCGAACCCGAAAGAACCGCATCTTTTTCATTCTCAAAGATCCGGAACCCGGAAGAACCGCCTCTTTTTTTTCTCCAAGATCCGGAACCAGAAAGAACCGTAAAAAATAATCGTTAGGGTTCCCAGCCCTCAGGCCTTATTCTACATTCTCCTCTTTTTTTGAAAAAAGGTGCGTTTTTCCACATTTTCCAATATATATCGAAACACCAGCGAGTGGACTTACAACATTTGTTCACTTGGGCATCGAAATGGAGAAAATTCAACTTGCATAATGATTCATTTCATTTGTAATTTGCCACCCCAATCTTGGCAATCAAATATGACCCATAATTTTTTCCCCCTCTTGCGGAGTTGGAAAGATTTGGGGCTTCTTCTCTTTCCCAAGATCCAGAACCCAAAAGATCCGGATCTTTTCTGTCTTAACATCTGGAACCCAAAAGGACCGCATATTTTTTTTCTTTAGAGATTTGGAACCTAAAAGAACTGTACACTTTTTTTCACTGGGATCCAGAACCCGAAAGAACCGCATCTTCTCTTTTTCTCCAAGATCCGGAACCCGAAAGAACCGCATCTTTTTTTTCTCGAAGATCCGGAACCCAGAAGAACCACATCTTTTTTTTTTTTCTTTAAGATCCGGAACCCAGAAGAACTGCATCTTTTTTTTCTCAAAGATCCGGAACCCAGAAGAACCACATCTTTTTTTTTTTTCTTCAAGATCCGGAACCCAAAAGAACCGCATCTTCTCTTTTTCTCCAAGATCCGGGACCCGAAAGAACCGCATCTTTTTTTTTTCTTAAAGATCCTGAACCCAGAAGAACTGCATCTTTTTTTCTCAAAGATCCGGAACCCAGAAGAACCGCATCTTCTCTTTTTCTCAAAGATCCAGAACCCAAAAGCACCGCATCTTTTTCCTTCTCAAAGATCCGGAACCCGAAAGAACCGCATCTTCTCTTTTTCTCAAAGATCCAGAACCCAAAAGAACCGCATCTTTTTCCATCTCAAAGATCCGGAACCCGAAAGAACCGCCTCCTTTTTTTTCTCCAAGATCCGGATTTAGAAAGAACCGTAAAAAATAATTGTTAGGGTTCCCAGCCCTGCTTGCATTGGTTGGACACTGGGCCGACACCGATCGGATTATCATTGAAACACTTGTATTCTTCACACCCCTCCTCGATCAATGAAGCCATAGAATTATGGTCCGACACAGAGGTGTTCCAACAAGATCGGAGGTGTTTCAAAGGGGGGACATTACTACTGAGAGACATATTTTTGTACGAACTTTTTGAAAGATTGCATTTTATATAAACAACTTTTCAATATTCCCGCATCAGATCCGATCCAAGTGTTCAATATCGGCTACAACACATTTTTCTCCTAATGTAACCAAAGCCAATGTAATTAAAAGGTGGACTGTACCTTTACCCGAGTCACTTCTCCAGTTATTGTCGTAATGACCTATTTTACAAACACACACGTCTGTATCGCGACCAATATGTAGGAGGTCCATACTAATACATCAATATTGTCATGTGTTGTCTGGATTTTTTGAGATTCTCATTTCGTGGATCCATCTAATTGATCCTTGAGTTAGTCGGTCCTCTGTGGAACATGGAAGTGGTCGAAAATATGACCTCTCCCATTACAATTAAAAAAAACACCCTTCATATCTACTACTTTCAAACCTAGTTTGCTTGATGCTTACAAACATGAGTCGTCTTGACTTTTCTTGCTGTTTAAACTTTCAGAGCATGGGTCAGTACTTTTGTATGGACTCACAGTGCGCTAAACAAACTTAGCTCTGAAATTCTCAATCTAAAATTCCACCTACAAATGTCTCTAATGCAACTCGTACTACGGTAGATTATGTGGTGCCTGGATGGAACCGCTTGTTGAGCCAAACGTAGAACTTCATTGGCAAAAGCTTATAATGTTTTTCCTTCGGCTCGTTGACATGGTCAACATTTTTGGCGGTAACCCTCTCATAAAACAGGTTCCCTGTCGAAAGAAAAGAGATCAAAGCGAATCCAACTCCATGGTCAGGAATATGAAAAATCAAAAATGGTACTCAAACTTGGAAGAGCTGGAATAGTTGGAACGAAATGTCGCCCAAACGCTGTAGTCAGGTAACTTAGTGCGAACAGTGAAGTCCTTCTTGCATTCTGTGTAAAAAGTATGAGACCTTGATGCGAATGTTTTGCGCCAAAGCGGTATGGACCCTAGAATTGCGGGTTACCTAATTGGAAGGAGATAATATACATAAGTGCTTGAAATATTTATTTTGGTTCACAATTTGTATGATTTCCTGTATAACTCTAACCGCTAAATCCTCAGAAAAGTCGCAGAGGGGTTGATGAGGCCCATGGGAAGGGTTAGAATTACGATGAAGTATTTCGATATATTTTCACGATTTCTTCGAAGAAATTGATTATAAATTTTGAAAAAAAAAATTTCGGCCCTCTAGGAAGCCCCGGGAATCCAACCTCTCAAATTCGAGGAGAAAAAATTGCAAGAGAGTTTCCCCTTTGGGAAAATCATTGGATCATAGATATTTCTGTATTTTCCTCTAGTACTCCAAAACTTGGATAGGATTGAGACGGGACTGAACAAGCATCAGATTCTACGATCATGAGGATATCGATCATACTGAGACATCGACTTCTACTTCAAAATCATTCGATTTATATCCTGATATGCAATGGTATGACGCCCTATTCCGCTTTTCTTGACCTAAAATACGCGTATTAGCCCAGTATAGGTCATTTTGCCTATTTGCTTGTTTGAAAAATTTGATTCTTGTTGTAGGTCAAGTTTACTGATGACGTCATCAGCTCGTGACGTCCTACTACGCCGTGGACAAAATTTATAAGTGTAATTGTACTGTGAATTAGACCGAGTATAGCCTATGGCCTACAGGTCCCAAAATTGCGAATGTCGAAATCTTTTCAAGTCCTTACATTAGGTTCAGGTCACTCTTTACTCAATTTTGTGATGTCCCCGTCAAAGATGATTGCATTTATTGAAACAATTTTGATAGATTCCCGAGTAGAATTTAATGTGGAATCCGGAAAAAATACTCAAAACATTTTTCGAACCCTCAGAGGAGATCTTGAGACTCGAACCTCTACCTTGAGAGATGAAAGATAGATATTTTTTGAAAACCTTCAAGGCTCCTTAAGGGTTCGACGCATTTTTTCAATATTTTCCCCAGATTCTTAGTTAAATTCTACTTGAGAATCTACCAAAACTTTTTCGAGAAATGTAATTTCTTCCTTTCAGTTTTGAGAATTTGGATTCCCGGAACTCCAAGGGTACGGAAGAACTTTTTTAGGATGTTTACCGAAATTTACTGCAAATTTAGTATGTTGCAATATTTCATTTCATACCCTCCTTTTGGAGGTTAGAACTCCGAAGTGTCCAACTAATTTTGTGAGCATTTTTTGGAGGTTGAGTGATTGGAAATTAATACGAATTATGGACGAAAAAATATGTTCCTAGTGTTCATGTGTATCGACCGCTGACAGTTGATCTGACCGCGGCGCTATGGCTCAAATTGTTTGTTAGAGACTTCTGATCATTTGTACCAAGTTTTATATTTTTTGCTCTAAGTGCAAGGTCACCTACTCAGCGGCGGATTTAGAGGATGATTTTGGGATGGGAAATAACCACTTTTTGATATTGAACGAACAAAATGAAAAAAATTAGAAGCTAGTGCAGACGTTGCAATGGCAGCGGGGAACCCGCAATTCCTTAACTCGACCTCTCACGTGGTGTGGAACTGCGTTGATAATCTTGTCATATAATTCAAATTCGAAATTATCATTCTACATTCCCTCCTATCATATAAAGCTCGAGACTCGAAATTCTTCTAAATCTTCTGAGTCCCCCTCCTATCATATATAGCTCGAAAGTCACGATTCTTCCAAGTCCCCCTCGTATCATATATATCTCAAGACTCGAAATTCTTCTCAGTCCCCTCCCCCTATCATATATAGCTCGAGACTCGAAATTCTTCCAAGTCCCCCCCCCCCCTATCATATATAGCTCGAGACTTGAAATTCTTCTAAGTCCCCCCTAGCTCGAGACTTGAAATTCTTCTAAGTCCCCCTCCTTTCATATGTAGCTCGAGACTCGAAATTCTTCTAAGTCCCCCTTCTTTCATATGTAGCTCGAGACTCGAAATTCTTCTAAGTCCCCCTCCTATCATATATAGCTCGAGACTCGAAATTCTTCTAAGTCCCCCTCCTTTCATATGTAGCTCGAGACTCGAAATTCTTCTAAGTCCCCCTCCTATCATATTTAGCTCGAGACTTGAAATTCTTCTAAGTCCCCCTCCTATCATATATAGCTCGAAAGTTACGATTCTTCCAAGTCCCCCTCCTTTCATATATAGCTCGAGACTCGAAATTCTTCCAATTCCCGTAACCTAACCTAACCTGCGGACGCGGACGCGGACGTTTTCTGAGGATGTAATCTCCTAACAAGATGGATAGCGGGTTCCCCGCTAAAAAAAAATATATCTCGAGAGTCGACATTTTTCCAAGTCCCTCTCCTATCATATATCGCTCGAGGGTCGAAATTTTTCCAAGTTTTTCGCTGGACGGCGGACGGCGCACGGCGTACGCCAGATTTCTCAAATAGCCCCCCCTAAAACAGGTTCCCTGTTAAAAACTCCCGGCTTCTCTGATGGAGTTAAACGAGAGGTATCAGGAAATCTGTATATGGGGCCTGTGGGATCTGAAAAATGTGGATTGTGACGTCACACGGCTGACCTGCCAGACCCGGACTTTCGAGCTATATTTAATAGGAGGGGGAACTTTAAAAACCGATGTCATCCAATTGTGACGTCACAGGCCCCGTCCTTTCAGCTATAGATTATAGGTGGAGGGCGAAGAAAATTTTCAAGCTCCGACCTTTGCTGGCCGCCCGGACGGGGGATATTTTTTCCGAAAAACCCTCTGATAAAACAAGTTCCCTGTTGAAAAAAAAAACTTGCGGGTTCTTCACTGGAGTTGAACGAGGGGTGGCAGGTAACCTGTTTTATGGGGCACGTGGGGTCTGAAAAATATAGATTGTAACGTCACAAGGCTGATCCAGAACGTCATAAAACTGTGGCGTCACAGGCCCTATCCCTCCAAGCTTTATGTGATAGGAGGAGGGGTACTTGGAAAAATCTCGACTTCCGAGATTATGATAGGAGGGGGACTTGAAAAATCTTCGAGCTTCGAGCTTTGCAAGCCGGCCCGACGGCACACGTTTTTTCCGAAAAACTTTCCGATAAAACAGGTTCCCTGTTGACGGCCACGCTTTTCTCCTGATTTCCTTTTTTATCGCTCTCATTTCTTAAAGTTATGTGTGTGAAGGAAATTTCCCCGAGTTTCCCCCCCCCTCCCCCCTCAAATCCGTCCCTGCCTACTACATTCCGAACTAGAAAAAGAACGCTGAAATTCCACCATAACGAACGAATATTATTGTGAATGTGGTGAAAAAGTGTACAAAGAGTGGAATTCTACTGAATTTTACGTAATAACTCGTGGAAATATCGTACCTGAATGGAAAATCCTATCCTCGTATCGTAGAATTTGTTGTCGTTCTTGAATACGACTTAAAAGAACTTTTTCATCTATTTCTCACCTACTTAAAAATCGGTTACTTGGCTTGAATTCGCTAATCAAGAGAATGCAACGATGGTTTTTTTACTGCACTGTAAAGTTCGCTTCATGATTTTCTTGAATTCACGTGTCTGTAAAGTTCCTCACTTTAAGACTTCGTTGTCTCGGTTCAGTAAAATATTTTATTAGTTAAGAGCGTGAAATGGGAAATTTACTACTCGTGCGATTATACTCTTCTCGTTTTCGAGTCGTTTCGTGGAATTTCGCACTCGATAACGAAATTCGTGATATAGAGTCCTTGTGATATGCAATGCACTACTTTTACTGTGAGATTATATCTTCGCTTTAGGATAATGGAAAGTACCTACATCTTCTTTTTGTGGTATCTATTTTCATAAGATGCTACTTTTTTTTTCTGTTCCTCTCTTTCGTTCTTTCAGTTTTTCAAATTCACGTTCCGTGATCGTTTTTGTTTCTCGCATATTCCCTATCTGCAGTTTCATCTTCGAAATTGGCAGATTTCTGCACAAATTCAATTTACAGCAGAACATGAATCGGAAAATTTTAAATCTCAAGGCATTCTAATGATCGATACTAGAACAAGGTTGTTTCAATATTCTTTAGCGTTCATAACTAATTTTGAAGGTTCTACACATTTAAGCCCGTATCATTGAATTCCAGGCCCACTTATTTTCGACTGTACGAGCAAACCGAGTACCCCATCCAAATTGATTACGATGATTGAAATATTTCCAAACCTTGAACCGTTCACTTCACTAAGATTCGATTGAAATCATAACATTGACAAATAATACACATTCTATGGAGTACATATGTTATTTACGCCTCTATGAATATCATCCACGATGCACTGTAGGCTTATTCAATAACTAATTGTTTTATTTAAATGTAACAGATGTAATCATTCAACTCCTTACACAGGTTTTTCTTAGCCAGTAGTGGATTGAGAGACATTTGTTTAACTGTAGCTTTGATTTTCTTAATGATATAATGCTCTACTCAATTATAAATTCATACTATTATGATGAAGTTTCGTTACCGGAATCAAATTCAAGTGTGGTTAAATTAAGTCACGACCTATCGAGTTCGATAAATAGTAATGTAATCTGTGCAAGGTTGAATGAACACGCGAGAAAATACTGACGTAATTTTACTGTGACTCAAAAGTAGCGAGTTAGGCAAATATCCTATGTTATATTCAACTTCCTGAAAATTTAAACGTACATTTATACGCGTCTATTAATCATCAGCGGAATATGACGTAGGATTGATGGTATTTTTGTGTATTTCTTCACTCGTCATAGAAAATGGTGTATTTTTGCTCAAAGAATAATGAAAATTCGATTTATTTTTGGAATTTTTTCTGCATATTTTCTCTTGTCGTCGTATGATGAGGTGAAAGTTATTATCTTTCGATCTGCACCCACAGTGCACCCAGAAGTCTCTCTAGAATGGAATATTGAACACGCACTTATGCAAGTACAACGTCTTTATTAACTCGTTTGATCACCGCGAAGGTTTGGCCTCATACCGAATGAAGTATCTCCTCGCTGAGAATATTTCTTGCGTTGAAAATTGTTTGCATCCAGTCAAGTATGAAACGCTGTCGAGAAAACATTCGGAGTGATAAAGACATTGATACTAAATAGCAGTCACGATTATAATGCCTAGCGCTGTCTGAAATAATACGATAAGATTATTATAGTACCCTCTTTAACGACTACATAATTTCTCGTCGTTCAAGTACAGAATGTCGTGTCAAAAAATGACAATGACGATAATAATGACGATAAAAATTTTATTGTTGGTTGAAGTACGAGAAACTTACGAACATCGAAACGCAAAATGATAAAAATTTTAAGAACTAATCGAAACGGGTATCAAGCTGACGATGTTCAAAACTACAAAGAGAAGAATTGAAAGTAGTTTGATTACAGAGGTCAATTTTCAGTGACTCGGTCATTATTCTCTATCTAGAGGTCACTAAGAAGTCATTTTCTCTCATCCAGTCCTGTTTTTGAAATTCGGATAAAAATAAATTAGACAATAATTGTGTAGGGAATTGCGAGATCTTTCATTGCCACCAGAAGAATTTTTGCTTAAAATTCAATATACTGTGATAGGTGACACTCATATCAGAGGTTGGAAAAGTGGTTGGGGGTTCTGACAGTCATGCCGAGGGTTCTAGTTCAGACTTCGCAGCACAAGGAAACAAAGTAGTTTCCGGAGGATATTATTCAAAATATAAGAGTATGGTATGGTAACCGCGAAGTGCCGTAAGGGGAGATCAACGTCAGGATAAATTAACGATAGATCACCGCCTGAGGTAAAACCGCGGTTCTACCGGTTGTTTTTTACTACCGGTGGTTCTGCTGCCGGAGGAAGTACCGTTATTATTAATGACAAATGATTGGCAAAAAACTGATAGTCTCTTAGTTTTGAAAGAATCTGGAAAAATGGTACTTATGTTACTGCATATCAACGAGGGCCTTTAATAAAAAAATTACCCCTGGAAGTACAACCGGTACCACCGGTAGTGTTTTGAATTCCATGTTGAAATTTAATGTACAAGATTTGGAAACTACTGTTATTATTGGCGCTACCAATTGTTTGTGCTTTGTGCCAGTAAGCTCCGCCCCCTCGCAGGGTGTTGCAGCCATGCAATAGGACTTGAGTTTTCGGCCAGAGCTGACGACCTTGAAAAATAGAACTTCAGCTTTCAGATGATTGTTGGGTTTTACATTCTTTAAAAGGTATTAAGCTATAAGATATTATTATCTTATTAGAATTGATTTCCAAGCCACGAAGGACGAAAATTATAGATCCAGCCACTAGCCAGACATCCTGGACAAGGACTAAAAACTGGTAAATGGAAAAGTCGATTTCCTCTAATAATTTGATGAGAAAAATATGAAAAAATTGGACCCATTTTAGCCAAACCCAACCAAGCGACATGATAACAGTAAATGAACATTTCTTCAGTTCTTCAGATTGTTATCATGTCACTTGGTTGGGTTTGGCTAAAGAGGGTACAATTGCTAACAGTGTCAATTAAATTCTGTTGATTCATTAAAAAAATACCAACAAAGCTTATGATTACACGCCAAAAGAATCATAAACTGAAAATTTTGTGTATATCATCGTCGACTGAACCCCCCCCCCCCCCTCAAAAAAAACAACAATAACTTAATTTAGCTTTTAACCATCAGAAAAGTTGAAGCAGAGGTTGAAAGCCGTAAGATACAACTTTGGCTTTTGATTTTAGCTTTCAACTTTAATTTGAAAAACTTTTGGCTTCTCGCTTCTCTCTAAAAAGAAAAATATTTTTCGACTTAACTTTCGGCTTTTTCCCGTCGAAATTCGCCGGCTTTCGGCTTACAACTTTTAGCTTTTAACTTTTCCACAAAAGAAAAAGAAAGATGAATGATACGTTGAACGTCGGCTCTCGGACTGACGTCATTGCAGACTGCAGACTGCAGTGCTGACCGCTGATGGCACAGACACAGAGAGAAAAAAAAAGAAGTTAATAAGAGGATAGGGGAAAAAGAGAAGATGAAAAGTGAAAGAGAGAGCTGTATAAATAAAACTTTTGGCTTTTTGCTTCCTATCAAAAAAATTTTTCAACTTTTGACTTTCTGCTTTTTAGAGTCAAAATTCTCCGGCTTTCGAGGTAAAACTTTCAGCTTTCAGCTAACTTTCAATCTCTGCTTAGTACCCAAAAATTTCGGTTTTTGGCTGTCAGTTGCGGAGTATTGCAGCCAGCTAAAAGCCAAAAGCCGAATTCAGCCAAATTGTCACCAATAAGAGCAAAGCTGAAAGGCAGCTTTATTTAAACCATCCTAACTAGAATTTTTTCAGTTTTAAAACCACGTTGAAACTCTAAGAAAGATTGGAATAAGGAAGATTGGTTCCGATTCAGTTCAGCCGTTCAGCAAGGAAGCCTGTAGTGCAGTCATCCAATGTAGATGAACACCAAACTGGAGAATAGGTATTCTCCACACGAATGACAAAGACCCAATTCTCCTGGTCGTTTCATCCGGACTCGCTTTTCTTCATAACTTTGAAATGACCTTTGATCAACCAAAAATCGGCTGAATTGAATCGAAAGCTAGCTGAATTTTGTCTATGAGCCAAAAGGCAAAAGCTGAAAGCCAAATTTTTCAAGGTTGTAAGTTTGAGCCGAAAATTGAAGCCGACATTTTCGGTTGCATCAATACTCTGTTCAGCTGACTGCATCACTCGTCCTTCGTTCTACCGGAGGTGAAGCCTAAATGCGTACCGCTTATTAACAGGGAACCTGTTTTACCAGGAAGTTTTTCGGAGAAAACCTCCGCCGGCCGGCAAAGATCGGAGCTCGAAATTTGTCCGAGTCCCCCTTTCTATCATATATAGCTTCGGGGGTGGGGCCTGTGACGTCACAGATCAGGTATAATTTTAAGTTCTCCTATCATATAAAGCTCTAAAGTCCGGGTGGGGCTGTGACTGACGTCACAATCTTCATAAAACAAGTTTCCTGCCACCCCTTAGTGAGTTTTTTTTTCTAACTACCGGCTTTTCCTATTACCAGGATGAGTCTTCAACTTTAGGTAAGAATTTTAAATAAATTATTTTGTGACTTACTTTGAATAGTTTGGATTCAAACGGAATATGTTCTATCTGATAGATGGTTTTGAGCATTACAAATTTGTGTGACATTCAGTTTGTTTCTTGGAGAAAAACGAATCAGAAAGATTTTTCTCGTGTCACTCCAAAGTTGTACACCAACATTGATAAGAAATTTTAAGATGCGACGCTGACGCCTTCACCGCTCCACAAAGTCCGAATTTTCCTGCTGTACTGGAAGTAGAAAAAAAGCAAGGACCAAATCAGCTGCGAGAGGGGCACTATAACCTTGGGATCTAGAAAAATTCCAATCTTCGAGATACTTTTATGCTTAGCCCTCCAACCTCACAGTGTAGTTTTATTTATCGTCCTATATCTTCTTGCTCTGTTGACAAGGCTGTTCATTTTTAGTTGCGGCACATTATGCTTGAAGGAATAACACACTGTATGCGGTTGAGTACATCAACTAGTATACCATACTTATTCATGACCGTGGAAGAGCTCCAAAAGTGTTTTGATCGATTGTCTTCTTTTTTCTTCTGCCAATATATGTAGCACTCTCACGTTTTATTCTCTCTCTTTCATCATCTTCTACTTGTCCACTTCGATGATCTCACAGAAACGACGCCAGAGTTCGGTCAAAGTATTCCCTACTCCAAAGACTAGGATATTTATTTTTAACGCGTTAGCCCAAAGTCGTTCTTGTTTTCTTTCCAAGTCTCCAAACCTGAGCCCAATTTATGAATTGTAGCTTCCTTCATCTTCTTTTGACATCTATGTGTCTTCGGGCTGGGGGTCACTCGGAAATTAGCGGCACGCGTTTCGCGAGACGTATGACGTCATCACTGATCTTGAAAAATTTCACTTGAGTGTAGTAGGTATGACGTTATCAGTGATCCTGACCTATTTCAGAGCTACCTTTGACCTTGACTTACTTCGGAAACTTGGACCCTTACTACTTTATAAGTTGGCTTATGACATACTAGGTTGAAAACCCAGCCTAATATACAGTATACAAGACTGATTTTAGGCTAAGAAATACTGGTTAGCCTGTTAGCCTAACATACTCCTATTATATGTATTAAGTAGACCATAAACTAGACCAACGGATTCAATTTTGTCTTATGAACTCCTAAAGTGGCCATCTTCCTCAGCCCTACCCTAAGCCAGGCTCAGTCCCGTGAAAGACATATAAATGATCCAATTATCTTTTCTCTTTTTTTTTCCAAAAAACTTCTACAACTAACATTTTCTTGATTCTCAAATACTTACTGAAGCTTCATTAGGCATTTCTTCATTTGGTGTTGATGTTCAAAATGATACGGTATAAATTCAATTTTCTCTTTGTTGCCCCCCTAGTGCTGAATGGGTTTTCTTCTGTTTACAGAAAAATGGTGAAAAGATGTCATCAAAAAGCAGCAGTACCACTACGACGCCATCAAGTGACCGAAAAGTGAGCGATGGGTCGAGTCCTGAATTACATCATGGTCTAACAGAAGTAAGTTGAAAGATGTCGATCGTAAAACAAGATTAATTTTCATGTAGATCCAGAACAAGGGGGAAAGATCTGGATTAGCCACCTGGAAATAGAAGTTGAGCAATTTTGATGGAATTTGAAAGTTCTTTAAAAATTTTATTTTGTCGAACTGAATCTTTAGAGCCTGGTATTCCAGAAGAGTTGGCAAGACTAGAAAACGTAAAGGGTATGGAAGGTTTCCTGCTATACTCACTTCTAAGAGATTTGAAACGTCTGAAATTAAAAGATACTCAGTTGAATGTACATTTTGAAAAGTGCATGATGAATACTTTCCTGAGTTTGTTAGCGTAATCATAGCATCGTGACGAAACTGTACCGTACGATCGTACGTATGATGTACTTCAATGACCTACGCCACACTGATATCTAATGATTAAAATAATGATACTTTACCAGTTCGCGAGATGCGCTGAAATGATTTTCTGATGAAATATGAATGGGTACCGGTTCCGCCCTATGAATACGACAACGTACTTCATCTACATAAGTGAACCAAAATAATGATACTGTATCAGCTCGATTTTCCTCTTTTTTGCCCTCAGTATAAAAATATTATTTATGACTTCCGAACTACGTTCATTATGACATTCATATAATACTCTATGAAGTTTAGCAAACAATGATTGCTGTACTTATTTTTATATATATTACTCAGATCAATTGGTATTTGTATCCAAATTGACGCTAGGTACGTAGCCTTTGAAAATTTTCAAGTCTGCATGTTTTTTTGTATTAGTGGTCAACGTTCTACTGTCGGAAGTTAAAAATACGAATGAACTTGAAACCGTAACTGTTATTGCATCTCACGAAAGAAGTAGACCTGTTATAGAATTCAAGTATACGCTCGCTTTTCAGTAAAATTAGAGCATGCAGGGCACAACGTCGCGATGCACGACGCCTTCGAGGTATATGCGAAGCGAAATAATGGCATCGAAAGCCATTCTATAACCTGATACGAAATGGCCTCCTCACGTTTTCGTTCAGTAGTGCAAAAAACTTCTATTTATATTTACAAGATTTCCATTTTTTCTGGTCTGCATCCTCATTGCAATTCATTATAATTTACAGAAGTATACGACTTTATTTCTGTTTGTCTAACTGCGATATTTAAATCTAAAAAGTCCACAAATTCATCTCGAAGATAGTTCGTGGTCCCTGAAATAAGTGCCTTAAACTGATGAGTAAGGAAAATATCGAGACCTGGTAACGCTTGTCTCTCATGTAGAAAATTCTACCCTGATATTTTTGGATGGGTACAAGTTGTCCCGTGAGCTTCACGCCTACTTTTGCGAGGAGTTCTGGTGATAAATTAATTTTAGAGAGATGGTAAAGATCCAACGAAGAGCTGCGCTAAGGTGTGTTAGTGCGTACCGCACTGTCTCGACGGAGGCTCTTTGTGTATTAGCACGTTCATCACCAATCGAGCTTCTTGCTGAGAAGAGAGCGGTGGTGTTCGAAGCAAAGAAGAGAACGACGACCAACCGAGAAGCTTTACGGGTCAAGCAGGAGGCCAGGCGCTCCTTGCTTGTAAAGTGGAAAGCAAGAATTGCCCAGAGTGAGCTGGGTACATGGACAACTCGAGTGCTAATACGCGACCTTGATGAGTGGATGAACCGACACCATGGTCGGCTGAACTTCCGCCTGACGCAGGTGTTAAGCGGCCATGGCTGCTTCAACAAGTGCCTTCACGAGAAGTTAAGGAAAGTTGAGCAGGCAACGTGTTCGCACTGCAACCAAGGGCGGGATGATGGACCACAACACACCTTATTTGAGCGTGAGGCGTGGAGGCGTGAGCGGGACGAGCTTAGTCGGTCTCTTCAAGAGATCGGGGTAGATGAAGCGCTCGACCCGAGCAGCCTGGTACCCATCATGCTAGGTTCCTAAGAAGCATGGAACCAGGTGTCTGCATTTGCAGCCACCATCATGAAGAGGAAGATGGACCAGGAATGGAATAGGCAAATGCAGAACCACGCTATGGCCTATTCAACACCTGTGTACCATCAACATCCAGATCTGCAGGAAGAAGAGGACCAAGATCTTCCCTGAAGGGAGAAGAAGATGAAGAACCTCCAACAGTGACCTACTGTATTGTGTATTGTGGTGGTGTTTGTTGTTGTGAGTGTTCTTATGTTTTTGTGCGTGCCAGAGGGGCACTGCAGCTTGGCGGTTGCCAAAGCAACTTGGCAGTTGCCGAGTAGAAGAGGGGGTTCGCCTAGGAGATTCCTCTTTCACTGAAGCTATACCTGAAAGGGTCGATTCCGGTGTTGGAGGAAACAATATTAAATGCATACGCAACCCGCACCTACTCCATAATGGATGACGGGCGGTGCTGCACATGCGACACACAAGCGGTCCCTGAAATAAATTACAACAATTGAAATTTGTAAAAATTTTGAGCATTCTTCAAACAGTACAAAAAATAGCCTTACAGAAGGACAAATCCGATCCCATTCTAGGGTTTTTGAAGTGTGTTCATGCGTTGTTGGTAGGGAGTTGACAGTGAGTGACGTCATTATAACTCACGCTGTCACAAATTTTTCATTTTTCCTAGGGTGGTAAGCTTAAGCTTTATTCAAGTTTTAAGCCGTAAATAAGCTATAGGGAAACGACTTTTCATTCGCTTAATTGAGCGACTTAACAAGCGAAACAAAAGCTTGAAACTCGAAGAAGGCAAAAACATGTTTTTTCTTATGAAAACATGTTTTTTGTGACTAAAACATGTGTTTTCTAACAAAAACATGTTTTTTGTAACTAAAACATATTTTTTTAAACAAAAACATGTTTTTTCCAACAAGAACATGTTTTTTCTAACGAAAAACTTATTTTTTGAACGAAAACATTTAACGAAAACATGCGTTTCTAACATAAACATGTTGTGTTCTAGCTTTGCTTAAGTTTCAAGTTAAAACTCATAAGTCTTAATAAGCCTTAAGTTCAAGCAAAAATAAATTTTATTTCAAGTTTAAGCCTCAAGCTTAAGCCCTAAAATTGAATCACTTACCCCCCCCCCTTGCATTTTTCTCCTACATACCGCTATAGTTGAGTTTAGTGTTGGGAACTATAGATAATTTTCGAAGAAAAACGATTGGGACTAACGATGGTTTTGTTTAAAAAAAACAGACAGCGGTAGGATCGTCGATAGTTGAGAAACTATCGACAGTTGGAAAATTTTTCTTTTTTTCTTCAAAATTACAAAATTGGTGAGAACTGACAAATGAAAATTGAAAATGTGCGCCAGTTCAATGAATTAAGATCAGTCAGGCAATACCAGTTGTGCAATGGGCATGCCACCATGTTTTTGATTTCTTCTAGTCACTTCTATTTTCTGATGACCTTGAGATGCATTCCTTGACAAGAGCTCTTCAGAAAAAATAACGATCAGGAGAAAGTTATCTATCCTAAGTATAGTATAGGTACTTTTCTCTTGATCGACATGTTCTCTCCAAACAATCGGTGGTTCTAAGAAACACTATCGGGACTATCGATAGTCTCGGTAGTACCTTGGAAAAAATCTTGGGACTATCGATAGCATGAAACTATCGACCACCGCCCATCACTTGTAGAGTTCCCGCACCGTTAAGCGAATTGCGCGCGCCGTTAATGATCCTACCGGACGGCCAGCACAAATTAGAGCCCTATGAAAACGAAGAAGGATATGGGCCGCCATATTTAGTCGTTACGTCATCATTTATCCTTACAGTTCCGTACTCATGTGAGGAATTTGTACCGTTGGTGGAGCTTGTGTATATATTTTATAATAGCTCTGTGTTTTGAATCTTGCTCCGGCGCTTCGTCTAGGAATTCTCTTATTATCTTAAAATCCTGATAAACTCTTATCAGTCATAAACTATAAAGATATGGAGTAGACCTTGTAGAAGTGCGCCACAGTCGCTCCATATACTCAATGCTTTTGAGCTGGAGTGATCGAGAATTTGTTCCCATTACGTTAACACGAGAAAAGTGGTCATGGAAATTGAGGAATTATATTTTCATTTTCCAAAAGTCAATAAGTGCTCCAGAATGTAAATGAGATCGAATTCACTTTATACAATCCTGTTCAAAACCGGGATTTGCTCATAAGATTGTACAAAACAAAAATTTGCATTACAATGTGCTTAGTTTAACAAAGTTTCATCGGATGTCAACCACTCCGGAGTCTTTCCTCTATGAATGATGATGTAACGACTAAATATGGCGGTATACATCCTAATCTATTTCTGTAAAACTGTGCGCATATGAACCGTGAATTAGAACGACTTTTCAAGACAGTGAAGATACTTCTTCAAAGTATGCTATCGCCCCGTTGGAGGTATTCAGTGTGTCGAGTTCTAGCCTAATGTCTCTCTGAAATGTAGTTGAAATGGGATGAGTTTCAGCCTCACAACACGGGTATGGATGAAGTTTCAGCTCAAAAGATTATTATTACGGTTAGTACGGCTTGAATAAACCATATTCTAGTGAGACCGGGATTAGCCGAGCTTCAGCCTAATAACGTTTCAGTAATGCTGGAATAAATTGAATTCTGGCCCAAGGAGGCCTGATAAGGATGGAGTTCGATCCCACAGTCTCTCCTATTCTAACTAGTGAATTCTATTTGCAAATTAGGATACTTGAGGGAATAAGAAGGGGGTACACAAGAGCAAACTTTCTCCCTTTGAATGCGATCAAGAGCTTGAAAAAACTCGAACTTTCGTGAACTATATTGATGGAGACGACCAAAGAACTTCTTTTATAAATGGAATTTTCAATGTCAAAGGTCGATTATTTGGTTGAAATTTTTTGAACCCTTCTCCTGTCGCGTGATTTCAAGAAGTTCGATAGTCAAAATTTTTCCGAGTCCCTCTCTCGAAAACGAAATTTTTCTTAAGTCTTCGAAGTAAGTCGGATGTTTCCTGTTCATCTTCTCATCTACAGTCTCCACCTCCATTGTATCGACGAACCTTTTCCATGTCCTTCAAGTAGGCCAGAGGATTTCCGGGTATTTTCCTGGGAGACAGTCGAAAAACTCTCGCTCTCCTCGGAACCAAGATTTGCTTAAAGGACGGCAACCCAAGCGATGCCCCCTTGAAACATATTATCTGTTGGGAGGATTGTTCCATCAACCAGAGCAGCGACAGTGTAAGTTTCGTCTTCAGGTACAAACAGAATTTGAAAAAGAGGGGTGGTAGCTTACTCTCTATCCTGTGGAGTGGAAAACAAAAAGTTATTTGAAGAAGTAAGAACAAAGAGAGGTGGTGAGCTTGAAAGAAGAGGAAGCAAGATGAATAAAGTGGCGTATGAAATATCATCGAAAAAGTCATCCTCTGTTGATACTCTCGATAGAATAAGGTATTTATTTTGTATGTTTGTTTGCTGGCTAGTCGAATTCTTTTCTTCGTTTCCAGCCTTCACTACCAGCCCATAAAGTTGGTACCGTGAGATCAAGAAAAAGTTGTAAATGCGATGGACACCTGCCCGGTCGCAGTTCAACTAGTTATCATTACAAATCTTTAATCACTTTCGTATGTCTCTTTAATTAGGTAACAGTAAACGTTGACACGATAATTTTGTCTAGTTACTCCATGTTTGCTGTTAGAATTTGACCAAGATCGATAGCACTCCTCTTGATGGTCAACGTGTGCCGACATAATATTATCGCTAATGGGCTATACAAGTGGAAACTTTCCTGTTTACTAGAAATTCAGATGAAGAGCAAATTTTCCAATTCGATAATAATCGTATGGATTACGAATTAACTAGAGTACGTCAATTGGAATGGCCTCAATCTCATTTACGCGAATTCTTAGCGGAAAATAACGCGAACTCGTATCTCTGAAACTTTTGTGCCGTAGCCCAATTAGCAGTGTGTTCTATTACATCACTTGGTAATCACTCTGAGGACAGTCTCTTCTGTCATCCGATAGATCGTTAAATTAACAGCGAACAATATATCATCATCTGCGCTGAATTACCGAACAGACACGAAAATTCAGGCGTATAGCGTGTCCGTAATGACCGCTTTTGTTTTTAAATTTTCTGCGGCTCGTGTTGAAGGGCACACGTTCGGGGACCGTATATACTTGCGGTCATCTCGCGAATTTCACTCACCCGCCGAAACTATCGTACGATTTTATACCGCAGCATAGAATTCAAAGAGAAGGTTCAAGGTCAATAGCTGATTGAGCGCTGGTAATTTCTGCGAACGTATCATAGAATAGATTTTTATCTCTGACAAAGTTCTATACCGGATACCTTCATGCAGTATTCTTATGGCTTACACTTCTTCCTTTGAATGTCATTCATTATTTTATCTCTCTTCTATATCAGAAATGCCGAAAACAACGCTTTCAGCGACTTGATTGATTATTCTGTATACAAGTAAGGAGAGTTGATCAGCATTAGAGCTACCGGAGAGTACAGACGAAGCAATTTGCGGAAAAGATGAATACCGGTTCATCATTGCGTACTTATGCTTGATAATCGAGTTATAGTCTAGTATGTATCGTATGCTTAACTCGTACGAGCATCTCTTACGTCGTCGAAGATGACTTGAATTCGCATTAAAAACACGAGAGTAGTTCTCGTTCTATGAGACATACTCCAACATTTTACCCAAGTTTTGTAACTATATTTTTATTGGAAGACAAAATGAGATCGCATTCTCTGAACGTATGTACGTTTGGGCTTGACCATACTTAATCAGGTGAGGTCGATTATCTTCCACTCGATGCGTTGATGTAATTATGTACACGGTTTTTACACCTATTCGATAACAGATCGTATGTTTACTACCTGTAGTAATGATGAAAACCGCATTTCCTATGTAATTGTTGCGCTCTCTCTGCCTCGCAAATTCCTTGAGTAGCTCTACAGCGACGACATCGGACAATTTCGTACCTTCACACCTGTACCTGTAATCACATAAAGAAACTTGACCATTTGTTCTGATGAAAATTGAAGGCTGAGAAATTTATTTCCTCGAACAGTTGCGGATGGGTTTTTCAAGGAAATTTGAGAAACTAATGAAAATTTGACCTACGATAATACAAATTCTTTTTCATTTTTGAATAATAGTATTTTGCTAAGTTATTTCTTTCAAATGAGGTGTTCTACACTTCTACAAAAATGTGCCATTGTATATCTTAGCAACGAAAGTACCTCAACTTGGTTGGCTTACGGCGCAGTTGAACTCAATGGATCTCACCGGAGGGGGAAAGGGTCGGTGGTGAAGAGTTAAATATGTATGTGTTTTTACGTAGTGCATCCAATTTTTGTTTTTTATTTTGGGGGTAGAACCTACGATCTCCGGCATGAGAGGTGATCACAAATCCATTCCAATACTGAAGGACAGAAATTCGTCCTTATCGTTCAGAAAAATGCAAAATCTGGCTGGGCCTATGAACTGTCTAAAATACGTGCTCTTTTATTTCTCAATTGACAAAATCATGAGACTTCATTTTCAACGCAGAATCTATTTTATAATAAAACAAGCAGAAATTCCCGTCCTTCGGACGGAATACTCATACGTTCCTGACAGAAGCCTATCATTTTTTAAAGTTCGACGATCCCTCTTCACCTGTCCAACTACTCATTCTGAACTGTTACCCTATCTATTCTCTGATCCCTGCCCCTCCTTGAGAGGCCCTCTCCATCTTTTTAATATTTTCTTTCATCCTCAATGCTTATCCGGTAGGTTCTCTGATTGATACCACACCCTGAAAAATTTTCTCAATTCGCTGGATCTTTAAAAATCAAACATTTCCACACCTGCACACATTTACTCTCACTTAACTTGTGACCCTACTGTCCACAATGTAATACAGAACTATATTTATCAACCAATTGTTAACTGTGAACTCATTGTCCTATTATTGGCTTCCCGCTGTCAAACGGCACTTCAAGTCTTTAAATAAATGAATAAATTAATTAATAATCCCACCTGATATTAGGCAGTAACCACCCACTTAACACTTTCTTACCCATCCGACTGTCTTCTCTTCGATCCACTATCCAGTATGCTAGGCAAAAACTCTACAAAATCATCTGTTCTTCTTTCATTATAAACCATACTACTCTTTTCTGTCTGTCAATGTATTCCCTTTTGAAGTATCTAGTCCTACTCTCGGAATCTTCGTTGAAGCTGGTCCCCCTCACCCCTAAATGCCACTTGCCAACTTTCACTGCCAATCTTCTCGTATCCGCAGTTTAATTCACTCACCTTCCAATCTACGCTCCCGCACTCTGCCGACATAATTCTCTCCTCTTGAACCTGAATTATTCAATCACCTCAAGTTGAACCATCTACACCCTACCAACCATCCATTTCTCCATACCCAAACTCTCCCGTAAATATCTGGCTCGATCTAGCTGATCATCTCCAAACTCACTACACTATATACCGACAACTCATTAGAAACATTATCCCTAAACCAATTTTCCGACGCATCAGCCCTACTTTACCAACGGATCTAAATTTGGACCCAAACCAGGGTACGCGTACTCGATCCAAGGAGTCATAATTAGTCGTTGATTGAAAAATTCTGCCTTCATTTTCACTACCAAACAAAACGCCATATACTCGAGTCTTTATCTCCATTTTCTCACCCCAGCTCAAATATCCATTGTTAACTGACTCTTTTTCATCTCTTCTGGTTATACAGGACTCTTATACAACTGATTCCCCAAATACTCGCATTCATTTACCCCTGCAATCACTATTATCAATTTCTACATCTGTATCATTCCTGTGGATTCCGAGTCACGTCAACTTCCTGGAACATGACGCCATTGTTTTTGCGACACAACTCTTTTCTGTCAGTCAATGTATTCGCTTCTGAAGTGAATCAAGCCCTAATTAACAACGATCTAGCCCAACTCTCAGCCTCTGCATTGAAGCTAGTAACTCTTCCTCCCCTCAGATGCCGCTTCCGAACTCTCATTGTCAATTTTCTTGTATCCACAGCTCAATTCACTCAGCTTCCATTATATGCATCCGCACTCTGCCGACATAATTCTCTCATTCTTCTTCTTAAGACTGAATTATTCAATCACCTCAAGTTGAACCAACTACCCCCTATCATATCATCCACTTCTTTGTAGCTAAACCCTCTCCCAAGTATCCGACTCGGTCGAAACTATATACCGACAACTCATTTGGAACATTATCTGAGAACCAATTTTTTCCGAACCACCAAACTTTTTTAAATCTGGACCTAAATTAGGATACGCGTACTCGATCCAAGGAGTCAAAATCAGTCGTTGATTGAAAAATTTTGTCTCCATTTCCCCCAAACTAAACTCCATACACCCTTGTCTTTCTCATCTCCATCTCTCCTCATCCCAGCTCAAATTTCTAGTGTTAACTAACTCACTTTCATTTTTCCGGGATATACAGGTTTCTTATTCAACTAATTCCCTAAATCAGCGCTTTCATTTACTCCTGCAATCACCATCATCCACTTCTACATCTATCTCTTTCATGTGGATTCCGGGGAACTATTCAAACACCTCAAATTGAACCATCTACCCCCTGCCATATCATCCACTTCTCCATAGCTAACTCCTCTCCCAGATATCCAAATCAATCTAGCTGATAATCTCTGAACTAACAACACTATAATACACCAACAACTTATTAGGAACATTATCTCTATACCAATTTCACAACCCACCAGCCCCACTGTACCAAACGGATCTAAATCTGGATCCAAAATAGAATACACAAACTCGATCCAAGGAGTCATAATCAGTCGTTGATTGAAAAATTCTGCCTCCATTTTCACTATACCAAACAGAACTCTATAGTATACAGATCTCTATCTCCTCACCCCCAGCTGAAATTTCTACTGCTAACTGACTCACTTAAATCTCTCCTGGCTATATTGAACTCACGTTCAACTAATTCTCAAATCATTCCATTCATTTATTCCTGCAATAACTATCACTCACTTCTACATCTATCTCCTGGAATTCCGGGTCACATTAACGTCTTGAAATATGACGCAATTGTTTTCGCAAAAATTCCTTTCTATCCAAGAAATTTCTGCCCCTGTACTTACCGCTGCTACTGACCTTAGAAACTATTACCGATCCCTGATATTTGACTCCCGCCATGACTTTTGTAAAACTCGAGTGGGAAGGAGCTGAGAATATCGATTACCAAAAAATAGCGCTACGTCTATCACGAACTCTGTCGTGAACACATACGCGGGTAATTTTCAAACGCCTTCTTTAATTAATTAAAACTATATTTTAATTTTACGAGCACATCAAAGCTACCATTGAAAAATCAACTGGCCTCTAAACTCTGAAACATCTACAACCTTAGCGATTACACACACTACTTTACGATTACACGAACAAAATGTGTCTACTATTCATCTCCTATGGGGTTTTTCGGGGTGAAAAAAAGTCTTAAACCTTCCCACTCGACATATGAAGCTATTTTCGCGGAGTTTGAGATGAGTCGAGGCGGTAGGAGCTGAGAACATCGACTACCTAAAATCGCGCTACGTCTAATAGTACTTTTCTATGGCAATTCACCAACCCGATTTTCAAAATTATTTTTGGTTGCCTACTCGTAGTATGAAAAAACGGAAATTTTTTTAGGTACCAAGAATACACGTACAAACGCAGTAGCCAATATACGATTAATTTTCAAGCTTTATTTCAACTTTTTCGGTGAACTTTATTCAATTTTGGATAGAAAAAAACAATCCTCGACATAATTCCCGTATAATGTCAAATTTTCATCGAATTTCAATGGGTGGGGGTAGAGATTACCCGTTACATGCGATTCCATTTTTCAGCTTTAGAATATTGGAAATTCTGAGCCTTGTACTTGTGGTAGAACTAGTTCTGATACGAACATCCCAATGAACAAAGTCGACTCCAAGTTGACTCGCTATTTCGACCAAAAGTCGACTCATAATCGACATGGTTCCGTCCAAGGCCGCTTGCATATCGACATAAAGTGGCTGGACAATGGCTCGAAATCGATTGTTAACAGGGAACCTGTTTTATGGGGGGCTATTTGAGAAATCTGCCGTCCGCCGTGCGCCGTCCAGCGAAAAACTTAGAAAAATTTCGACCCTCGAGCTATATATGATAGGAGGGGGACTTGGAAAAATTTCGACTCTCGAGCTATATATGATAGAAGAGGGACTTAGAAAAATTTCGACTCTCGAGCCATATATGTTAGAAGGGGGACTTAGAAAAATTTCGACTCTCGAGCTATATATGATAGAAGAGGGACTTAGAAAAATTTCGACTCTCGAGCCATATATGATAGGAGAGGGACTTAGAAAAATTTCGACTCTCGAGCTATATATGATAGGAGGGGAACTTAGAAAAATTTCGACCCTCGAGCTATATATGATAGAAGGGGGACTTAGAAAAATTTCGACTCTCGAGCTATATATGATAGAAGAGGGACTTAGAAAAATTTCGACTCTCGAGCCATATATGATAGGAGAGGGACTTAGAAAAATTTCGACTCTCGAGCTATATATGATAGGAGGGGAACTTAGAAAAATTTCGACTCTCGAGCTATATATGATAGAAGGGGGACTTAGAAAAATTTCGACTCTCGAGCTATATATGATAGAAGGGGGACTTGGAAAAATTTCGACTGTCGAGCTATATATGATCTAGGCTTCCTTGAATTTTCAATACCAAATCTCATTCGAATCATAAAACAGGTTCCCTGCGTTCCTCGTTTAACTTCGTTAAGGAAGCCGTAATTTTTCTTTTTACCGTTCACTTATCGTCGACTCCCGATATTATACGACAAACGACCCTACACTGTACTCTGACTTCGCGTTGCTGCCCATGCGCTGGACAGAATGACCTAAATGACGACAAGTTTGCTTTAGATGATTCTCTACACTACATCATCCTTTGCGTCAAGTGATGTGTTCAGTAGAACTTTTCTTACAAGGGACCTAAAATTTTGATTTATGGCTTAAAAGTCTTCATGATAAAAATTTCAAATTGCGTGTCTTGAGGTACGATGAGAAGACAGACAGACAAACTTTCTGCTCTATTTGAACATAACAGAGCGACCGCGCCCTAGCATCGCTACACGTATAACGTGTGTTGTAGTTGTAATTTGCGGATGGGATTTGGCTACATATTAGTGATGGGAACTATCGATAGTATCGATAGTTTTTGGAAAAAACTATTGGGACTAACGATAGTTTTGCTAAAAGAAAACGGCGATGGTTGGAATTTTTGCTTTTTCTTATCAAAATCACGAAATTGGTGGTACAAATTGATAGTGATAACAGAAAGAAAGAGAAATGAAGTCAAATCCCAGGGCATGGCTGAAAAGCTGATGGAAGCATGGAACCACGTTTTTATGATTTTTTCATGGCCCTTTATCATTGGTAACACTGAGATGAATTTCTTGACGGGTTTTTTGAGAAAAACAACGATCAGGAGAAAGATAGCTATCGTACAAGTGGCAAAGGTACTTTTCTCTTGATCGACATTTCTCATCAAAACTATCGATAGTTTCATGGAAAACTATATCTGGACTATCGATAGCGTGAAACTATCGACTATCGCCCATCACTACTACATATATTGGACGTAGAAAATGAAATGACGTCAAGAAAATGGCGAATAACTTGAGTTTTAAGTTCTAGGAAAGCTTTAGGATTGACTATATTATTTGTGATAACGCAACATGAATGTGAGTGCAAGATGCATACGTGTGAGTGAGCAGAAGTACCTATTCTGCTGAAAATATGTCCATTTGGTATTTTACTCCCCATAAGAAATACATGCGGAGCAAAGATGACCATGACATTAATTTAATATAAAATGTTGAAATTTACAAAAAAGTTTATATTTTAAATTTATCAACTTCTCGCTATTTGAAAAATAAATCTCTTGACCGTATCATTTTTTATATTTAATTGGTGGCGTAGTGATCTCTGCTCCACATGTATTTCTTATGGGAGCAAAATGCCAAATGGACAAAATCGATCTTTTATCGATAGTTGTGAGTTCACAATATTTGTTGCTGAAGGTTACCAGAAGACATCTTAGTAATTTTTGGCTCGATACTATCGCGATCTTGAATTTCTCATGAGTTTGAAAATTTTGTTTTCGCCATAAGAAAGTATTGTGATTTAATATCACAATCACCTTCTTGGGTCAAGGTTCCATACATTGCCACGTGCAGCGACTCTTTCGCTGTCATGTCCGAATACATTTAGGTATGTACGCATTCTATCTGTGAGCGACAAAGTCACTAGATGCACATAACGCTCCTAGTGCGTGACTGCATATCGACTCCAGATCCTTCGACGTCTTTTAGACACCGATTTAATAGACCGAATTCCTAGTGACGTCACGTAACACTGCTGACTCTGCTGCTGTTCTCCCTTTCCCTGTTGTAAGCTGAGTGAACAATGAATTTTACATGTGAATTCCCATAAGAAAGAAATTGGGTTGTTCAAAATATCAATAGATGGAAAATTGTAGATTTTTCAAGATCTTGATAGTTAGATTCATCAATTAATAGAGATGTTTATCAATTTTCTAAGCCATAACACTTCCGTTATTTGCCTATCTCATAGAAGTGAAAATACTTGGAAAACAACCAAACATTATCACTGTGTTAATTAAGTGGGAAAATAGAAACAAAGTATTGTTCACTCAGACCACAGATGCAACCGTGAGGAATGACTTGTGACACCACAGGAAAATTTACGTGACGGAGGAGTTGATTTCAGGTTAATAAAAAAATTTGGAGAAGTTGTCTCCAAATCGATCCTAGATAGACATCCATATGAAGTGGATTTAATGTCGTCCGGCGTACGACCGATCAATTTTGAGGAGAAGTTGACTTGGAATTGACCTAGAATTGACGTGGCAAATCAGTCAAAATGCAGTCAACATTTTCTCAACCTGATATCGACGTCGACATGAGATCGATTCAAAGACTAATTAGTGTCGCAATTTTGATCAAGACTATTGAAAGAAGTGAATTCTCAGTCGACGTGATTCATCGAGTTTGTGAAGAGGGGAAAGTTATCTGTCTCCTCTGTCATTCTTGAGTGTGAATTTTTTGTTGGGAAGGGTCTCAGTAAAGATTGAATCGCTTGTGCTCAACCACAGCCTACTTCATCTGAAGTTCTTAAAGAAAATAGGCAACAGCACAGTGGATTCGTTCGCGATGGACGTTTTGGTGTTCAACAGCGCGGCGCGGTGAAGTTGTGTGGAGTTGTACCCAGGTTGTACCGCACTTCGTGCCTTATCACATTTTTAATTTTCAATCGATGATAGGTCGTCTCGTACTGCACCCATTTTCATCAAAAATCCCTTCTTATCTGCGTAAGAAACAAAATACTCTGATTTTCTCATTTCTTCCCCCCCGAAGCACAGATTTTGGAGTGCAACGTTGTGACATCGCTACATTCCGGCCTTATATGTATGAAGTAGGCCGTGACTCAACTGAGCAACACAGAATTCTTGGGATTTTCATTAGGAGTATTTAGAATCTTCAAGTCAACATCACTTCTTGTTTTTTCCGGTTTCTTTATGAGTCGAATCAGAAATGATTCAATTTTTTGAAATATTATGTTAGGTAAATTATTGTTTTTAAAATTTGCATAGTTAGACTATTATCTCGCGATTGTACTGAGTGAAAATTTACAAACTCGAGTGACGCGAAGACGGGCAAAATAGATCATGATATTATTTTGAAAACGTGTACGAGTATTTTAATGCTTAAAAAAATATAGTAGGTAAAATTTTCTGTGTGTCACTTCTCTTTGTACTTCTCTGGTACCGCCTCTGCATACGTTTTGTAATTCAAATTTCAGTTGTGTCGATCATTTTTTCCTAATCTGATCTTCTTTCATTGTTCTTAGTTCAATGGTATTTCTTACATCAATTTAATTTATAACGAGTAGAAGAGTTGAAAGTTTGATTATCTAAATGTGGTTGGGTTTGAAGTGTAGATGTGTTTGCAGCTGGGTCTCTCCTACTGGATCGACAATGAAGGATATTGCAGAATCAACGACTGAACAGAAGTAGGAATGTTTTTTTCACATCATCAAACACCGTATATGTACATCAAAAAATTATTGGCCTAAGATACTTCTGTTTTTTACCTTGCGAATTAGTTAAAACTTTGAGACAGTTCGGTAATCTTATAAGGCTAAAGTGATTTAATGAGCGATCCCCCGTTGCTTTGTGTTATGATCCCCAACATAATAATCGTAAACGATTTTGAATTTTTTCCAACCAGTGGGAAATTTTTCGTCTGATATACGAGTTCAGGGACATATTATGTCGAATGTTTTTCCATTTTCGTGAAAATACTCAAGTATCGGATCTTGAAAAATTCGACAGAACAATTTGAAATTGTTTGTCGTGGAACAGGTTTTTTTATGTTTCTCATTCAGTGCGATAACCAGAAAAATTCAAATTATTGAATGAGAAATAGGAACTGGGTCATTGTATCTACAAAGATTTTTAGTATCACTTTCATCTAAAATTGACCTCCAACCATGGTGGAAGCTCTTTCTTTTGGTAATTTAACAAAGGTTTTGTGAAATATTTGTAGTAGTAGTTTCGGTCTCTGCGTTCTTCGTGAATACGTAATACGTATGAAAAGAATTTAACGCTTGTCTTTCATTTTTGGTATGCGAATCGTTTTCTGTGGAATTACATAAAAAATCCATTGTGTACAATTGAAATCATGAAAACTGGCTAAACCGTTTCTGAATTAGTTTCAGTTAGTGTCGATACTCCTCCATTTTTTGGGGGAGGTGCTATCCACCAATGAAGAGAGGAAGGGGAAGGGCGAGATTGATGGGGCAAATAGGCGGAAATTGAACTTCATATTTTGAGACTACTATCAGATAAAAGCCAAATTGCGAAGAGGTTGATACCCTTCCTTCAGTGGATTTTCCGCAGCATAGGGATAGGGTATAAATTCTGAAACTGCCGAAGCACGACGTTAGCTTTAAGCCCTGTGGCTTTAAGCTTTATGTTTCTGTAAGCCATAAGTTCTAAGTTGAGCTTTTCTGTTTTCAGCTTTCTAAGCCATACTCGTAATGTGTGCTAAATCACTTTCTCTTTATTTTTCAGGTTTGTGCAGCAAAAATAAAATAAAAATTTAAGCATTAAGCCGTAAGATAGCAGCTTTAAGCTGAAATTGTATTCTTGTAACTCCTAAGTTTTAAGTTGAGCTATTCAAGTTTAGGCCATAATCTAAAGCTTTCGGTGCAAGTTTACCCTAATTAGGAATAATTTTTTCAGGCTATTTTCGCCTCTAGATTAGCAGCAGTGGGGGAAGTGGGGAAGAAATTTGCAGCCTACTTCGTTAGTTGCTCGGGATGGCCCTCATTAACTGTGTTAATTGAGTTTATAAAGATCAAACTTTGTTCCGTACCCCTTTGGAGGAGTTTGAGCTCGAAAGTCTATATTTTTCCAAGTTTCCCCCTTATCATAATATATAACTCGAAGGTCGGAATTTCTCAAGTTCCCCCCTCCCCCTCCCATCATATATAGCTCAGAAATCGAAATTTAACAGGGAACCTGTTCTGTAGGGAGTCTTTCAAAAAATTTTCCGTGCGCCGAAAACTGACCTACCCTAATAAAGAATTTAGACTAGGAAAAATTTCGACTTTTCGGGAGATTTGGAAGAATGTCGATTCTCGAGCTATAATGATATGATAGGAAGAGGATAAATACTCACGAGAATAAAGAGAGTTGCAAAAACTACAGAAATAAATTCGACAAACTCGAAGCGCTTTCGGTTAAAAACCCATCTTCAGCGAGTACAAGAAAGCAACTGACCCAACGATGAAACGAAACAAGGACACCAATTCGAGACAAAAAGGAAAGAAGTAATCATCGAGTTGCGTGAATTATGAACAAGCTCGATCAGACCTTCGTCCGGTATTTGCCTGTTCAGCACGATGACACCGCCACCTATCTTATGACGAATGATTTCTATGTGTTCCAGGGCCATGCGTTCAAAGTACGAATCTTCCTTGTGCAGAAGCGCCTGAGAACTCTCCCGGAAGCTATGCCCACTGGTAATTAAGTGGTTAGCGAATGCCGAATCCTCCTACGCTGCCCTTCTCCCGGCCTTCTTGTGTTGAACCACCCTGATCTTCAACTGCCGATTAGTATCTCCGATATAACCACCCTTACAATCCTTACCCTCTAACCTATACACCCGGCCCCACTCTTCTCCTCAGGAACTCGGTCTTTCAGCTTAAGAAACAACCCTTTGACTGTAACGGTATTGTAGAACGCAGGCCGAAAACCGAAGGGGCGAAGGGCCCGTCCTATCCGGAGGGAGAACTTTCCCAAGAAAGGGAGCCTGAATCCCCCAAAATTTCTCGCGGCTCATGGAGCGTGGGAGGAGGGTAGTAGAGTCGAGGTGCTTCTTAACAACCCTCCTACGAACCGTCGCGTCTATGTCCAAATGAATCTCATTAACTCTGGCCAGATGTTTTATGGTGATTAACTCCTTCCTGAAGGCAGTTGGATTCGAGTCACGGACTTTTCGGCGCGACCGTTTCGGCGCCGTCGTTTTGGGCGCGGGAGATTTTCGGCGCGGGGACATTTCGGCGCGAAAGGTTCAAAAAAATTTTGTAAGTCTGTTAGCATTACCCAGAAGACACCACGAGGAGGTCGACTTACTAGTCTTCCGCGCGCCGATCCGGGGAACCTCTGTCATGAATTGTAATCTGCTTATGCTTAGAGTCAACAACGGTGAGCAATAGCGCGCAGGTATTCAATGGTCGTTCTTGCATCGTAGTCTTGGGCAATGGTCCGGAGTACATTATCGTTAACCACGTTTTTTCGCTTCTTTGAGGGTTGTTCACCCCTCTCTGCTTCGTTGTAACGCAGATCCCCTCCTTTTTGCGATTTCCTCAATTTGTCGATGAACGTCCATATTGTTGGATGGGAATATCCCAATTCCGTTTGAAATCTGTAGTGGCTCCCCTCGACTGCGTTATTTGTTCTGGCGTCACCATTGATGGCCCTTTCGTACACGTTCCACCACTCTATCCGAAACATTGGTTGTCTCCTCCCGTCTCGTTTTCGACGCCCAATGTAGTTGTCCTCCACATAATCCAGCACTGGTCGCAAAGATTCGTCAACGTAGTCTTCAAGTTCCTCAAAACCGACAACAACGTCACATTCCGGTAGAAAGGCTAACGCAACTATCATCCGGACGTGTAAATTGATGGTGGGATTTCTTTCGTATTCTTTCTGCAGCCCACATTCGCGCACTCGCTTGTGTATGTTTTGCGATAGGTGAAATAGACATCTAAGTACTCTGAAGTACCAACATTTATTTCGCCCTGAAAATTTGAAAAAATACCCCTTCGCGCCGAAAAAGGGTCCGCGCCGAAACGGTGGCGCCGAAACGGCCGCGCCAAAATGGTCGCGCCGAAAAGTCCGGACCCCGTTGGATTCAATGGAATGTTAGTTAATGTATGGACGAAACTATTCAACGCCGCCTATTTGTGAGCGATAGAACAAAATGACGATCCCTGGACTAAAACATAAATCGATCCATCTTCCATATAAATCTTAAACTCCACGACCCCATCTCTTTCGGAGTCAGTTAAGTCCAGAAAGTTTATCGAGGAACTACCAATTTTCAGTTGAAGCTGTCATTCTCTTTTGCTCCACACTGCACAAGTGCATAATGCACTTTACAATTATACGATGCCTTCTCCATAATCACTATTGCATTACTCTTGTCGGCCTTAGTAATTGTCAACACCTCCCGGAGTTTCCTTCTCAATCCCTTAATTACTCCTCCTACAGTGCTATTCTTACGCGGGAGGGGAGTATCCCGGACAATCTGGCCACACTTCTGTTGGATGTACAATCCCAAGAAGGCCGGGAGAAGGGCAGCGAGGGAGATTCGGCATTCACTGACCAGTGGGCATAGCTTCCAGTAGGGTTCTCAGGTGCCTCTCCACAAGGAAGATTCATACTTTAAACGCATGGCCCTGGAACACATAGAAATCATTCGTCATAAGAATACTGGTGGTGGTGTCATTGTGCTGAACAGGTATATACCGGACGAAGGTCTGATCGAGCTTGTTTATGAATCACAACTCGATGATTACTTCCTTCCTGTTTGTCTCGAGTTCGTCTCGTTGTTTTGTTTCATCGTTGGGTCAGTTGCTTTCTTGTTCTCGCTGAAGATGGGTTTTTAACTGAAAGCGATTCAAATTTGTCCAATTTATTTCTGCGGTTTCTGCAACTTTCTTTAATCTCGTAATTTTTTTGTTTTTTGCTTTTTACTCTGGTGAGTATCTGTCATTATGAATAGCCGTAATGTAGAGGATCGGATTAACTCCATAGGAAAAGGACTTGGAAAAACGTCGAGTTCTACGCTAAAGTATAGGGGGCTTGGAGAAATGTTGACTTTCTAGCCATAGTGTTATAAATGACAGAAGAGGGACTTGTAAAAGCTCGACTCTCAAGCCATAATGTATGACTCTTCAAGACTCAATACCGAAACCATTTCGACCCATAGAACAGGTTCCCTGCGTTCCTCGTTCAACTAGTCCCACATTTTGCCGGACAGCGGCCTTCAATTTTCTTCAATTTACCCCCCTATAAAACGGGTTCCTTGATAAGAATTCTGAAATTGTTGGTACAAATTGACCTGCTAGAATCAGAGGGCAATACTATTTTAAACAGGATGTCCACTTGTCTGGAAAATCTGGAAGTCAGGGAAAAGTCAGGAAATTTTGGGAATTTTACCCAAAGTCAGGGAATTTTTTGAGATACGTCAAAAAAAATTCGAGCTAAAAAGTTCTTCTTTTGACATGTTCCATGTCTTTTCTCTCGCCAGACCCCGATTTTGAAACTCGCGAGTACACCCCGCGTAATAATAATAATTAATAATAAATAAATAAATAAATAAATAAATAAATAAATAATTAAATAAATAAATAAATAATTAAATAATTAAATAATTGAATAAATAAATAATTAAATAAATGAATAAATAATTAAATAATTAAATAAATAAATAATTAATTAATTAATTAATTAATTAATTAATTAATTGATTAAAAATTAAATAATTAAATAATTAAATGAATAAATAATTAAATAAATAAATAAATAAATAAATATTTAAATAATTAATATAATTAAATAAATAAAAAATTAAATAATTAAATAAATAAATAAATAAATAAATGAATAAATAATTAATATAATTAATAATTAGAAAATATCTACCCCTTGGATGATTCAGAAATTCGCGAGTACACCCCGCGTAATAATAATAAATAATTAAATAATTAAATAAATAAATAATTAAATAATTAATATAATTAAATAATCAAATAAATAAATAAATAATTGAATAATTAAATAATTAAATAATTATTATAATTGATAATTAGAAAATTTTCCAAGTCCCTCTTCCTATCATATATGGCTGGATAGTCGGGGCAGACGGGGGGCGAACGAGTGGAGCGAGTTCGCGCTACCTCATATTTCTCAAAAAAGACTTGAATTTTCTCATACCATTCCAAACGAATAATATCTCACGAACACTTGACCTAGTAGAAGAATTAATAATAAATAAATAAATGAATAAATAAATAAATAAATAAATAAATAGATAAATAAATAAATAAATAAATAATATTAAATATTTAAACAATAAAATAATTGAATAATTAAATAATGAAATAATTAGATAAATAAATAATTAAATAATTAAATAAATAAAGGCTGAACAGTCGAAATTTTTCCGAGTCCCCTAGACTTAAATTGTCTCATACCATTCCAATGCAACAGCGAGACAGGGGGCGAACGAGCGGAGCGAGTTCGCGCTACCTCATATCTCTCAAAAAAGACTTGAATTTTCTCATACCATTCCAATACAACAGCGAGATCGCTCGTTCGCTCCACCGAAAGTTGATACCTCAAAATATAGAAGACCCACAATTACCTCAAAATATTTCTCATACAAGACTTATACGACGCCAAGATAGGTAAAGGGGTAAACGAATAATATCTCACGAACACTTGACCTAGTAGAAGCCTAGACTGAAATATTTCATGATGACTGATAAAATATAAAAGACATGGAACATGATCTTCATTTATTTGGCTATGCCAGAAAATTTTTTTCTTTTTCTTTTTTTTTTTCTTTCTTTTGCTTTATTTTTTAGTGGAGATTATGGTCTGGAAAAACCTGAAAAAGTCAGGGAATTTCATTTCAGAGAAAAAGTGGACACCCTGTTAAAAGAGGAATAAAATTGTTAGTGATTCCCCTTTGGAGAAAACATTAAATAATATTTTTTTGAGATTCCATAAACTAGTCTTGAGAGGGGATTTAGTGTAATACAGGGTAAGGATACAGGTCCGAAAGTAGCGAAGATGTAATTCTTTTGTATGACGTTATTTTCTGACGAAAATTTCAAAATGACGCCCCACCTTGAGACATGTCCATGTCAACAATTGTTTAAATTTCGATGGCCGAACGGTCATCCATTCTCTAAATTTTTGCATCAATCCAGAAATGGATATTGAAAATTCGCATACCCTGCGCTGTATATTATTCAAATTTTGTTTTGGATGTCACGTTCTCATCGGGTAATGCTCATTTTTTTGATACAACGCTAGCGCTACTCTGTTGGGTGGCGCTTTTCGCGGATGACCGGTTCAAATATCGGACTCCCTAGACAGATTGTTTAAGGAATCAAAGACATTTGCATGTTCATGTTTTTAACCTTCGGTACTGAATTGCTATGTAATAGGATATAAGGTTCAAGCAGATTTTTTAGAACTTTCCTGTAGTTGCTCGAAACATCGAAGCACTTTCGTGTACAAAATTCGAACGTGTTTCGTTTCAAATATATACTCGTACATTAACATACAGTAAGGCTGATGACGAACATTTCAACGTGTATGACCTCTAATGTAGTCCAATTGTATTAAAGCAATTCTCGATTGATGTCCCCAAATCTAGAGTGTACTTGAGTAAGCGCTCATGTACCACACCAACGAAGGAAAGTGGGAAAAAAAATACGTATTATTGTCAACGGAGTTGAAGGTCTTCTTCTTTAGACCTTGATCGCACACAGTAAGCTGTATTGATTCACTTCCAGAGTTTAAAATTATATTTTGTTTTCTTTTTTTGACCTACAGAGGATGAGATCTCTCTTGCGATTCATCAAGAAGTTTTCATAATTTTCACAATTTTATCTGTGCATTTATTCCATAAGCCCCCAGGCGTGGTCACAATGATTTTGTTCTGAGTGTCGTTTAAAGATGAATACGTGAACCTTCTTCCCTCCCGTTTTAATCAGCGACTGGCTTAAATTTTGAAACAATAATAATTTATTGCAGTCAGACGTCAGGCTTTCCTCCCATTGTAACGGAGTAGAACAAATTGAAAATTATTGTTTTCTTCAATATTAAAATATGTATGTGACCGCTTCGAGTGTATTGGGACACGATTGACGCGTAAATCTTTATCTGAATTTGCCCACGTTTTCGAAATCTGAATACGTATTATTATGTGCGAACACGCGTTAAGTTTTCTGATGACTCATGCGAGATGACGCGCGCACTTACGTTAATTATTTGTCGCCGCGATTCCATTCATTGATGAGAGCACGCGGATGATCTATGTCACTGATATTTTCCCAACGGTTAGTTGGGAAATATTACAAATTAAAGGTCTGTCAACCAGTTAACTTACGTGTTAAAACTAGTCATTATAGTAATGTGGTTGAAGAAACCACTTTCGTACTCGCACACCTCTTTCTCTGTGGTTGTCGAGTGTAAAAGTGTGCGCGCAAGAGAGATGGAATGAAGAAGGAGGGGGAAAAAAATTGAGAAACAATGCGAAAAGCTGACAGAAGGACATGCGATTCTTCATACGCAGAAAAATGAAAATAATAAAATAAAATAAAGAGTAATAAAAGGCAGTACTTATAAATAATTACGTCTCAAGGTGTTTACTCGAGCGTGAGGATATATTATCAAGCGCGGACGTTCCATTTGTTTTGTATTGTTCTCTATTCAGTTTTTCGAATACCGACTGACTGAATGACATTGATTTTCCTTTCATAACGCTATCGTAGATTGGCCTTTAGGCGAACACATCGATGGTAAGCGATGAAAATTTATCCACCCACACAGCGTACGCGACTAACATTCAGTAATTTTCACCGGTTTTGGGCGTTCAAATTTTTTGGTGTATAAACAGTATCAAATTTTACGCTGATAGAATTTGCGTTCTTGCGTACCTTATAGGATATGCTTATTTGGGTACGGTTCATAAACTGTATGATAATGTGCAATTCTGTGAATAATTGATTATCATCGGAGCAGTAGATGTAAATTACGATTGCAGAGTATTACAAACGTTTTATCTCTGTGCTCTTTCTCTAGTAATTGTGCGATACATGTGATAACAATCATATGTTTGTCACACGTTTAACGAGTAGGATCCTAGTTGAAAGCATTGTTTTGTCTCAGTTACTTCCATTTTCCGAGCGTACACGGCCAAAAAAGGTGAAGTTCTCGTCTCAGTGATGAGCAAAAACAGTCCCTACTGATAATAATCCAGTCTTTTACCGCGGAATCTGTATAATTATTCATATTAAAGGCGATCAACGACAGAACCCTGCACTTTTTGATAAATACATTAAATTTGGTATACTTCTTCATCTAACTGTCAATAATCAAATTCGATCGGGAGACACGCTCGCGGAACCCCCTCAGAGGAGCACTTTTCCCAAAAAATTTCAATTTTTTTCAAAATATCGGACAAAATAACCCACGTACGGTAAAAATACCTCAGTTCAAAGTTATTCTACGTGAAATTTCCCATAAAACCCAGTACCACGTATTTGATGTTGACGAGTAGAAAGCCCCCAGCAAGGGGTTTCCAAATTTGACTTTTTCGGTTTTCAACACTTTTTGATGAAATTATCAGAATTTTGTGACTCCTATTGAAATATTACATTGTCATCTCTCTTAGCAACGGGCTTATTTCAAAGTATTGCCATTTATGTTGAATTTTAGAACTCTTGGCACCCGTTGTAAAAGGGAGAGGATCGCTTGTGCGTCGCATGTGCAGCACCGCCCGTCATCCATTATGGAGTAGGTGCGGGTTGCGTATGCATTTAATATTGTTTCCTCCAACACCGGAATCGACCCTTTCAGGTATAACTTCAGTGAAGGAGGAACCTCCTAGGCGAACCCCCATTTCTACTCGGCAACTGCCAAGTTGCTTTGGCAACCGCCAAGCTGCAGTGCCCCCCTGGCACGCACAAAAACATAAGAACACTCACAACAACAAACACCACCACAATACACAATACAGTAGGTCACTGTTGGAGGTTCTTCATCTTCTTCTCCCTTCAGGGAAGATCTTGGTCCTCTTCTTCCTGCAGATCTGGATGTTGATGGTACACAGGTGTTGAATAGGCCATAGCGTGGTTCTGCATTTGCCTATTCCATTCCTGGTCCATCTTCCTCTTCATGATGGTGGCTGCAAATGCAGACACCTGGTTCCATGCTTCTTCGGAACCTAGCATGATGGGTACCAGGCTGCTCGGGTCGAGCGCTTCATCTACCCCGATCTCTTGAAGAGACCGACTAAGCTCGTCCCGCTCACGCCTCCACGCCGCACACTCAAATAAAGTGTGTTGTGGTCCATCATCCCGCCCTTGGTTACAGTGCGAACACGTTGCCTGCTCAACTTTCCTTAACTTCTCATGAAGGTACTTGTTGAAGCAGCCATGGCCGCTTAACACCTGCGTCAGGTGAAAGTTCTGCTGACCATGGTGTCGGTTCATCCACTCGTCAAGGTCGCATATTAGCATCCGGGTTGTCCAAGTACCCAGCTCACTCTGGGCAATTCTTGCTTTCCACTTTACAAGCAAGGAGCGCCTGGCCTCCTGCTTGACCCGTAAAGCTTCTTGGTTGGTCGTCGTTCTCTTCTTTGCTTCGAACACCACCGCTCTCTCCTCAGCAAGGAGCTCGATTGGTGGTGAACGTGCTAATAGACAAAGAGCCTCCGTCGAGACAGTGCGGTAGGCACTAACACACCTTAGCGCAGCTCTTCGTTGGATCTTTACCATCTCTCTCCTTCGGTATGGTATCTTCATGCAGTCGGCCCATACTGGCGCAACATATAGGAGGATCGACAAGGCGGTGCTCATCATGATCCTTCTCCTTGCTTCTCTCGCTCCTCCTAGGTTCCTCATCAGGCGGCTTAGGTATCCAACTACCCGGCCCGCCTTTTCCGCTGCCATCAGGAAATGGTGCGTGAAGCTCAGCGTTGAGTCAAACCAGATGCCCAGGTATTTCATTTGCTTCTTGATTTCAATTTCCACACCTCGCAGGCGAAAGGTGGGTGGTTTGAACTTCCGACGGGTCGTGAATAAAATGGCCTCCGTCTTACTTGCTGCTAGTTCAAGTCCAGCCGACTCGATCCAACGCGTCACATCCTCTACGGCCCGGTTTACCTTGCTCTCCACCGCTACAGTTGTTTCGGCGGTGCATACCACCACGGTGTCATCCGCATAGCAGATAAGCTTAACCTCCGGTGGCAGCTTCACCTTAAAGATTCCGTTAAATGCGACGCACCACAAAAGCGGCCCAAGGACCGACCCCTGCGGCACCCCACAAGTAACAGGGCGCTTTACTGTACCAGCAGACGTCTCTGCTTGGATTTCACGGCAGCTAAGATAGCTGCTGATCATCCTGAGCAGGTATGCGGGCACTCCTGCGTTCACAAGAGCTTCCAATATCTTCCTCCACGGAATTGAATTGAACGCATTTCTTATGTCGAGGCTGACGGCTGCGCAAAACTGACGCATATCAATTGCTGACTTGGCTATCCTCTTCAGCCGGATCCCAGCATCTGGTGTGCAGCGTCCAGTTTGAAAACCGTACTGGCTATCAGAGATTATATCTCTTTCCTTCAGATAGCTCTCCAAACGATTGGCTATCGCTCTTTCTAGAAGTTTCCCAACATTGTCTAGCAGACAAAGTGGACGATAAGAGGATGGTAGACCAGGTGGTTTATCCTTCTTATCGATCAACGCTAGCCTGGCTTTCTTCCATCGCACAGGGAACAGTCCCCCAACAATTGCCGCATTGAATGTATCAACAAGCAGTGCTGGGTCAACTGAATGTATGGCGCTCCAGACTGGATTTGGAATCTCATCCGGGCCTGGGGCCTTCCAATACTTACCCCGCAGTCTATTGACTGCTGCATCAACCTCCTCGGTGCCTAGGAGGGATATACCATCCTCTTCTACTATTGGTAGCGTTACATTGGAGGTGGCTGCTGTGGGAACAAGTCATCAATGATTTCCCACAACATCCGGCTCCATTCGGCTCATTTCTGAGAGGCCTTTTAGCTTCTTCAGCACTAACTTATAAGGCTTTCCAAACGGGTCATCATCTGCCATCTCACATAGCTCTCGCCATGCAGCACTCTTGCTGTCCTTGATGGCCTTCTTCAGCCTTTTACGAGCCAGCTGGTATTCAGGTGCAACCGCCCGCGCCCCTTCGCGGCCACTACTACGCTGGTATATCCGGCGCTGACGGTTGCACTCTTTTCTCAGTTCGGCAATCTTGTTGGTCCACCAGTAAACAGCCCTCCTCTTCTTTGGTGGACCTTGCCTGGGCATGGCTACATCGCAAGCTTTGGTGACAGTCTTGATCATCCTCTCTGCTGCCACCTCCGCATTGCCTTCTTGCTCTTCTTCTTGATCCCATGTGAGAGCAAGATAGCTAGCCTTCAAGTGGTCGCTATTCAGCTTCCTAACGGCCCATTTTCTTACCAGCTTTTGTACAGCAGCGACCTCAACTTCCCGGCGGATGGAGAAGTTGATACACCGGTGGTCGCTCCCAGAAAGCTCCTTGTCCAGTACCGCCCAGCCTTCTATTTTTCGGGCTAGGCTCTCTGAGGCAAAGGTGATATCAAACGCTATCGTAGATTGGCCTTTAGGCGAACACATCGATGGTAAGCGATGAAAATTTATCCACCCACACAGCGTACGCGACTAACATTCAGTAATTTTCACCGGTTTTGGGCGTTCAAATTTTTTGGTGTATAAACAGTATCAAATTTTACGCTGATAGAATTTGCGTTCTTGCGTACCTTATAGGATATGCTTATTTGGGTACGGTTCATAAACTGTATGATAATGTGCAATTCTGTGAATAATTGATTATCATCGGAGCAGTAGATGTAAATTACGATTGCAGAGTATTACAAACGTTTTATCTCTGTGCTCTTTCTCTAGTAATTGTGCGATACATGTGATAACAATCATATGTTTGTCACACGTTTAACGAGTAGGATCCTAGTTGAAAGCATTGTTTTGTCTCAGTTACTTCCATTTTCCGAGCGTACACGGCCAAAAAAGGTGAAGTTCTCGTCTCAGTGATGAGCAAAAACAGTCCCTACTGATAATAATCCAGTCTTTTACCGCGGAATCTGTATAATTATTTATATTAAAGGCGATCAACGACAGAACCCTGCACTTTTTGATAAATACATTAAATTTGGTATACTTCTTCATCTAACTGTCAATAATCAAATTCGATCGGGAGACACGCTCGCGGAACCCCCTCAGAGGAGCACTTTCCCCAAAAAATTTCAATTTTTTTCAAAATATCGGACAAAATAACCCACATACGGTAAAAATACCTCAGTTCAAAATTATTCTACGTGAAATTTCCCATAAAACCCAGTACCACGTATTTGATGTTGACGAGTAGAAAGCCCCCAGCAAGGGGTCTCCAAATTTGACTTTTTCGGTTTTCAACACTTTTTGATGAAATTATCAGAATTTTGTGACTCCCATTGAAATATTACATTGTCATCTCTCTTAGCAACGGGCTTATTTCAAAATATTGCCATTTATGTTGAATTTTAGAACTCTTGGCACTCGTTGTAAGAGGGAGAGGATGTAAAACTTCGTACAAAATTTCGTGCACATGTAGTCGCTTTTCTAACTGCAGCAGGAAAAGTCGCAGCCGTACGAGAAGGTCTTGAGAAATATGTTGTCCACCTTTACGAGAAAAATTCTGAAGGCCCGAACATGAACGTTTGTCGCATGAGGATGTACATAAAATCGGAGAGAAAATTGCCTCAAAATATCCCTCCAACATCTGATGCATTATATCAGCATTCTTTGCGAGCGGCATACCAAGGTTAATGAATAAATGATCGAACAATTATTAATTGGGAACAAATCTGGCTTGTATCATCACAAATATAAAACTATTCGAAATCGACGTTTCACTATCATCCACAAGTAGTACAGCCAGTCTTATTCTCAATTAGTTGGTTAAAAAATTCATCTTGCTTAAAATTTTTGTAGAACTTTTTTTCGTTATTTCAATTATTAATTCAGTTCTGATTTGTGCCATTATAACTTTATCCATTCTTCAATTAAGAGCCCAGATTTGGAGAAATGCAACACGTGCAAGTTCTCTTCATCTTGGCCCTACCAAGTGAGGTTGGGAGGAGGGGGCGGGTAAGCAATGGGCTCCAGTGTGGACTTCTATTCCCGATGCATCGGAAAGCATCGAATTGATCAAATGTGGATGTAAGTCGAATTGCTCCACTTTACGTTATAAATGCGCAACACTGGCATTACCATGCACTGAACTATGTGGATGTGATGCGACGTGTGGCCAGAAAATTAGAAGTTAATTTCATTGCATTTGAATTTCGAGTACATTCCGCATTTCAAAACGTGGCTGGGAGTATAATAGCTAACTACTTAATTGTAATTTTTAGGTTCACTCCAATCAATAATGATAAACGTCCAAACGTCACGCCTGCTCAAGAGAAATTGCCAAGTTTAATATTTAAGTACCCTCCTTGACTTTAGAGTGGTTGCTCTATTTTCATCAAATTTGTATGTACATGCAGTAGTTATGAATTGACGTATTTTTACCGTATCTTTGTTATTTCGTCCAATATTTTGGGAAAATTGCCTTTCTGAGCAAGGTCTGAGAGTCCGCAAGCGTGTTTCCTGATCGAACTCGGTGGTAGTAGTAGGAGTTTCAGGAGGTATTATATCAAATTTTCTTTTAATTGTGTTAAAACCTACGATTACACGCGCAATAAGCGGCATATCAAATTTAGCTCTCCCCTCTCCCTTCGGCGCCAATCATGCTGAAATTTCGCCTCAATGGCAATATTTGCAGACAACCCGTTTTCAGAGGATTTATCGCGAAATAATTCAATAAAACCCACAAAATTCTAATAATTTCATCAAAAAGTGTTGAAAAAGTCAAATTTGGAAACCCCTTGCTGGGGACTTTTTATTTGTCAACATGAAATAGGTGGTATTCACCTTTATGGGAAATTTCACGTAGAATAATTTTGAACTAAGGCATTTTTACCGTATCTTTGTTATTTTGACCAATATTTTGACAAAATTGAAATTTTTGGGGGAAAATTGCCCCCTGAGAAGGTTCTGGGGGCCCGCAAGCATGTCTCCTGATCGAATTCCATAGTAGTAGGAGTATGTAGATAAAAAAATTAGATCTAGTGTATTGAAGAAGTAATCTGCACAATCAGCAGAAGGTTTACTCATCTCGTAAAGTTTTATATCGTATAAATATCTCGATACAGAATTAGTCTTCCTAAAATATCCTGTGAGCGTGTCGTTACGGGTTTTCACCTTGGAATATAATACTTAACAGTATGTAAGCGTATCTCAATATGATACATTATTTGCTGTGCATGACCAACGAGTCGTTTTCCAATTATGCAGGAAGTCAATTTGTTGTTCATATAAAATAAACTGTATCATACCTATTTTCGATGAAATGACGAGCACAATTAAGAGAACGGGAATTTTATGACGAATAGTCGCTTAAAATAAAGTTGAGTAGCAATAATTAGATTTCATCTTATGGTTAAAGTGACCTGCGAAATTTTTTTTTCTATTTTTAATCGCTGCCGCCACTCTTCAGTAGAGGACGTCACAGAAATTGTGATTACGGTCAGAATAAATGTCCATAATAATCCTCATTTCCCGAAGACTTTTCTGAAGCCATACAGTAACAGATAAAAGTCCCTTTTGATCGTCTTGATTATTGTATAATATCATGGAATGTCGAGATGTAGAAGACATTGACGCAAACGCATTATTGAAAAGGTAATCGATCTTATCGAAATCGAGTCAAGGTTGTTTTTGAATCATGCCCGCAATTTCTGGGGCTTCACATTGATGCTCAGATATTCTCGAGAAGAGTTTACGACGGTAGGCGTAATATTTTTGTCTCGATTGATCAGAGACGACATTTCTGATTCCATGGAAGAACGTCGAAAAATGAGGACATTTTTACGATTCTTACGATTTCGGCGAAAGTTGATACATGACCTTTCAACCTCTTGAAAGGAGAATGAGAGTATACAAAATATTTGTAATTTATTTGAATCATAAAATTGCCATACCTCGCAAGAGTATCAAAAATGTAGTCCAAAATATGTATCTATTTTTCCAATTAATGAATATACGCCCCCCATCACGGAATTCTTAATCGGTTAGCTCGTGATATCACAAAGGAAAGTGAAGAAATATTTTTATCGAGATCAGTAAGAAAATAATAGAACGCGACTAAATCAGGAAATCAAAAATATATCAAAATCTACCATCTGAAGTGAAGAAAAGATAACAAATGAAAAAAAAAAGGTTGAACACTTGATAGTTGATAGTGGTAATGGTCCTCTGTCATCTCAAATTTGTGTTGCTGGCTTGTCATAGCCTGTGACATATGTGAGAGACCGTACTGGAAGTCGATGGAGGGAACAAATATTTGACATACATCTGAAGCTAAATTGCTATCCATATTCACTCGTGGAGGGTGCGCAAAAATAATAGAGGTATTCTCAACTCGAAATTTCTGAAGTTCCTGAATTGAGTCAATGTCACGCCTACCTTATGACATCATCAGAAAGCAAAAATGTTGGTCATGCAAATTCCAAATTCTTCCCTTCGTCGGTGAACACTATGAGTTCTCAAGAAAATAGTTTCCTAACTGACCCGAAAGGAAAAGGCAGCAACACAAAGCACAACTTTTCTCACAGAAAAGAGAACCTATCAAGCGTCACTCTCACGGAACAAGAGAAAAGACTGCTAGAAAAGAGGTATCAAGAACGACCTCTGCCTAGCAGAGGAGCAGGTAGTTAACTTATTTTCTTCAAGAGAAATCAAAACTATGATTGAAAAGAAACTTAACCGTAAGGAAGCACCTGGGCACGATCAAAGTTCGGCTCGTATTCTACAAGAGCTGCCACGCAAAGGCCTGGTAATATTGACCTATTTATATAATGCAGTTCTGAGAGTGCAATATGTACCAAAACAGTGGAAGTTAGCGAGAATAATCATGATTCCTAAAGAGGGTAAACCGCCAGAAATACCCAGCTCGTATCGTCCAATATCCCTGCTTTCAGTTCTTTCTAAACTATTTGAGAAGCTTTACATGAGATGTTTACTGGGAATAGTCATAAACAAGAACCTAATCCCAGACCACCAGTTTGGATTCAGAAACAGGCACTCTACCATTGAACAGGTTCATCGTGTTGGTCTGTTGGAGCAGATATTAGAAAGGCATTAGAAGAAAAAAAGTTCTGCCCATCCGTATTTCTGGATGTTAGTCAAGCCTTTAACCGAGTTTGGATCCCCGGTATTTTCCACAAAATCTGCAAACACTTTCCAACTTGTCATGTGCAAATTTTATCATCTTACCTTAGCGACAGAAGATTCTATGTTCACTATGGAGAAGCTGACTCTTCTGACAGGCCAATAGCAGCGGGTGTACCAGAGGGCAGTGTTCTTGGTCCCCTGCTGTATCTACTATACACTGCAGACATTCCAGAGCAAGATGACTCCATACTAGCCACATTTGCAGACGACACCGCTATACTTGCTATGCATGAAGACTACTCTACTGCAGTTGCCAATTTGCAGAGAGCTATCAACAAAGTTGAGGAATGGACCACCATGTGGAAAATCCAAACTAACGCATCCAAAACTGTCCGTATTGACTTTGCCCTTAGAAATCATGGATATGATCCCACATATATAAATAATGAACCTGTACAGCGGGCTGACTGCACCCGATATTTAGGCTTACACTTGGACTGTAAGCTAAATTGGAAAGCGCACATAATCAAGAAAAGAGAGCAACTCAAACTCCGCTTTCGCACAATATTCTTGATGCTCAGAGCTAAGATTCAGCTATTACTCTGGAATAAAAGGCTACTTTATGTCATGATCCTTCGCCCCATTTGGACGTATGGAAAACCATTATGGGGCTCGGTAGCAAGTAGCAACATAGAAATTTTACAGCGATCCAAAACAACGCACTCCGTAAGATCACAGGAGCACCGTGGTATATTACAAACCAGCAGTTGCACGAAGACCTGGCTCTAGAAACTGTCCAGCAAATCGCATCAAAAGCCACGACAAGGTACATCAAACGACACAATTGATTCGGTTCTCTAAAATATGACCAGAAACATCTAACGACGACATACTCAACGATTAAAACGTACGGAGTAATTTGAATAGAGCCACAGAAATGAAAATACACCGGAGCGCTTTCGATTAAAAAACCATTGTCAACGGGGACGTGAAAGCAACTGAACCAACTCCGGCCGACAACAAAAACTACCGAGGAGGACATGACTGAACTAGCGAGTCATCACAATGTGAATCATACTCGTAAACTAATTCAATCAAACCCTCATCAGGTATGTACCTGTTGAGCACATTTAGGTTATCGTTATTCAGATGGCGAATAATTTCGATGTGTTCTAGCGCGGTACGTTTGAAAGCCGAGGACTCTCTATGGAGGAGGGACTCAGATCCCTCTATGAAACCATGGCCAGTGGTAATAAGATGGTCCGCAAATGCCGAATCACCCAATTTCTTCTTTTCCCACGCCTTCCTGTGCTCATCTATTCTAATTTTGAGCTGACGTCCAGTCTCGCCTATATAGATTCCATTACAATCATTACACTCAATTTTGTAAACCCCGCTTCTTTCGACCAGTGGGATGGGGTCCTTTAACTTAACGAACAAGCTTTTTACAGTGTTAAGATTGTAAAACACTGGCCGAAACCCAAATGGGCGGAGGACACGACCTAAATGGGAAGAAAATTTCCCCAAAAACGGAAGCCTAATCCAACGTTTCCTACTATCTGACGCTGGATTACGGGGGAGGGAGGTAGTGGAATCAAGGCATTTCCGAGTCAATTTCCTATGGACCATCAAGTCAATATCCAAGCTGATCTCGTTCACTCTGGCCAAATGCTTTATAGTCCAAAGCTCCTGTTGAAAAGCGAGCTGACCTAATGGAATACTCGTCAACCGATGGATATAGCTATTAAAACCGGCATATTTGTGAGCAACCGGGCAGAAAGATCTGCCGTGGACAGTAATATCGGTCGAGGTATCTTTTCTATAAATGGCGAATTCGTGGGCACCTTCTCTATTAGAGATAGTAAGGTCCAAAAAATTTGTAGATGAACCGCGTACTTCTAACGTAAATTTGATCAATGGATATAAACTGTTAAGATACCTGAGAAACTCCAAAAGGAGATCCCGTTGACCGGTCCACAAACACAACACATCGTCGACGTACCTGTGCCAATAATATATATGACCCAAAACCCCTGACCAGAGGAAAAGAGATGAAGCTCAAATTTAGACATGAAAACCTCCGAAATGAGGGAACCCAGAGGAGAGCCAATAGGGATACCTACCTCCTCAGGAAATTCGAAAAATTGGCCTTCAAATTTGCAAAAGTTGGGAGACCAACAAATATTGAGTAAATTAAAAACTTCTGCCAACTCTTCGTGACAGATATTAGATTGGATCAAAAGGTCTCCCATATGTTGCATGGCAGTAGCTCTAGGGATACTCGGAAATAAGCCGACAACGTCAAAGGAGCATAGGGTTGAATCAGGCGGAAGAATGGCATCCTTAAGCTTATTAGCCAAAGAGACCGAATTCTTCACAGAGTAGGATGACTCAAATTCCACTCTAGATTTGAACCAACGGTCCAAAAATTTCGCCAAGAAGTACGTGGGGGAAGACACAAAAGAAACGACCGGCCGCATCGGGGTGTCCCTCTTATGAACCTTAGGTAGCCCGTACAATAGGGGCGGCACTGGATTGGGCTCAAGAAGCATTCTTTTAAGCTTAGGGGTCTTAATAATAAATTCACACGTGTTTATAACACGTCTAACTTCTTTGACGTGATTTGGAAAATTGAAATCCGCATTTTCCTTGGCGCCACACTGGTCGAGAACGTCATAGACCTTGGAGACGTAAGACGACTTATCCATAACGACAATGGCATTCCCTTTATCAGCCTTAGTAATGGTTAAGCCCTCCTCCCTGACCTTCCTCTTGATCCTCTTAATCACCTCAAAAGCCAGATCATTTATACGAGGGAGGGGGGTATCGCGGACAAAGCGGCACACGCTTTCTGAGTATTAACCCCAGGCCCAATTTTTATTTCGAGGTCCGCAACAACATTGGCCAAAGTGTTAGCATTATTAAGAGAGGGTAACCCGAATTTTAACCCCTTCTCCAAGAGATACAACTTGTCACTCTCAAACTCAACATTACTACAATTTATAATCCGCGGTTGAAACTTTTGGATAACGCTGACGTCAGTACTCACTTCCTGGACAGCGGAGGCATTCAAATTTAGGAGGGAGCTAAGCTTCTTATTTTTCTTACGTTTCAATTTAGCCTCAAAAGACCGACATTTAAGGTTAACCGACTTGATAAACAGATCCAACTCACCCGGCGAAAGTAAAGCAGAAAGCTTAGAATGGACCAACAAGTTCAACCTTGTGGTGATATTCAACTTCCCATGCCACCTCCGCAACTCAGTACGGACTTGTACTCAAGGCACACTCGCTGCTAGCAATTCATCTCCTAATATTAAGTTGTAGTATAATATGATTGCACTATTAGCTAAGTAAAGTTAACTATGCCATATCTGCCCTACCTATATGTAAATGCCACTAGGCATTTCATGTATGATCTATTACGTAAGAAAGAAAAAAGAAGAAAAAAACACTCACACTGGAGAACAATAGGATAGAATACAAAATCTACAGGAAGCCGACGCATACTGACTCCATCATCCCAAATGTCTCCTACCACCACCCCAGGCACAAGTTAGCGGCAATCAAGAACTACTGCTATCGGGCAATTTCTATCCTCAAGAACAACAAAGAGAAGAGGAAAGAGATCGAGATAGTAAAGCAGATCGCAGAAGAAAATGGCTACTGTAGAGGCGTGGTGGATGGAGTCTTTGGGAAAATGGAGACAAAGAAAGGAACCCATGATGGCATAGTGAGAAAGTATACGGATCGATACCATATATAGGAAAGTACACAAACAAGGTGATGAAGGCGTTCAATGGCTACCATGTAAATGTGGGTATCCAGAATAACCAACCCATAGGGAAGAGAATCAGCAATGACCAGACGGAAGAAAAAGACAAGGAAAGTTTGAGCGGAGTATACAAGCTCAGATGTAAATAATGCGAGGGCATCTACATCGGTGAGACTGGGAGAAAGTTTGAGATCAGGAAAAAGGAGCACAAAAAGTCGAGGGAGAAAGAAGATGGCAAGTCACTGTTTGGGAAACACTGTAACAAAGAACACCACGATGGAGAGGGAATATTTGAAGTCATACATGTAGAGAATCGCACCAAGAGAAGAAAACGCTTGGAACATAATGGAGATCGCAAAAGCCAAGAGGAAGAAAGCCTGCCTCTTGAACAATGTAATCACGTTTGACAGCGAAAAATTATTCGGCCTGGTGATTGGGCGAGAGAAGAAGAACAGAATCAACCGATGAGACGGCAGGAATCCAGGTAGCCAATAGAAACGCAGCATTTAGGACAATATAGATTGAACCAATCACTAAGCAGTATGTTTTAGCCAATAAGAACACAATGTCATATTATTATTATTATTATTATTATTATTATTATTATTATTATTATTATTATAAGAATAAGTTTCTAAGAAGTGAAACAATCACAACACAGCATTGTTACAGCCAATAAGATCACAGTGTTATACTATAAAAACTCATGGTTAAGGCCTTGTTCTCCAGTTGCGACACAACTGATGATGGGATGACACCCGAAAGTACTCTTGTAAAAGCAACCAATAAAGTAGATTTGTACATTTTGAAAACCCTTTTTCATTGACAGAGTGGTAAAAATTCAATCCTTTTTCTTTAGCTGAAATTTTTGAAAGCACTCAAAGTAGTTCGCTGGAAAATATTTAAGGAGGGAGCCTTCAACAAAATTGTACGTCACACATTCTTTGATGCAATTTCGATGGTATTTTGAAACAAATTTTCACTTCAGAGGGGTTGTCCGGAGTTCTGTCTTTCCCTTCGCTACCTCATTGGTCCCTTTCCACTATGTAACGACGATAATTTTTCTGGATATCATGCTTTAATTTTTGAAAGTCCCTCCTCTAGAAGGATTTTATTCTTTGATGCCGTCACACTTCCCTGGTTGTATTTTTTTGTCTTCAATTTATATCACAAATTTATCTGATAATTACTTACCTCCCCCTCCCCCCCCCCTCAGATCTCGATTCAAAAGTCAAAATTTCACAAATCCCAGTCGAGATCGATGCCAGTATTAGTGGATATTGTCATTATGTATCCTTCCTTAAAAAGTAGACATGATATGGTGAGGAAAAGGGGGTGATTATATGAAGTTATTATATAAAATTGCTGGTAAAAGAGTTTCTAACGTGATTTTCTTTCTTTGTGTTTCAGATGAATAACAAGCACGATTCAGAAAACGATACAGTAATAGAAAATAATAAACTGAATTTGAATATGACGGCGAAAGAGTTGAGAGCGCAGTTAGCGCTACGTAAGAAATACGATCCCAAAAAAGACTGTTTAGACTTGAAGAAAAAGTACGAAATCGTACAAAAATTGTAAATAAAAGCGCGAAGAAAACAGTATCTACATGTCATATTAATTGTATTTTACTGTACCTTGATTTTAAATTATTATTATTTATTTGTTATAGAAAGAAATAGTTTTCTTTGTTTTCCGTGTATGGATAATAATTATTGTATACGTATGACCACCATTCTCAGACGTATTAAAGTATAGCGAGAAGGCAAATGTAGCCCATAAATATTGTAATTAAGTATCATAGTATCATCGTGAGAAAAAACTTTTTTCAAAGAATTTTAAACTCATTTTCGTACATTATATTCATTCGATTTTTGTTTTTATTTTTACATATTTTCCTCTTCATTTCACCCGTTCGTTGTTATAAGATTGTTTCCAAGTCTTCATCAATCGTACTTTGAGATGCCCTTAAAAATGTCAACTTACCGTTCCTCATGCATACTTATCAAAGAAACCCTAAAATTGAATTAATTCTTACTTCCTTTTTTTTCCCCCTCTTTGTCCTCCTTAATAATTATATTTTTAAGAAAGTACGAACGAAAAATAGGTAAACTATGTTACATTTTACCATTTTGTATTATCTCTTTTAATTAGTTTAGTCTAATTGTCGTAAAAGGATTATTAGGTACCTATTTTACAAGAATGACGCGCCGAACAGACCCGTAGTTCGAGTATTAGTTTCCAAAATATTGTATATTAATTAGCCGATGATGTAACTAAAATCTCAGGCTGTAACCGTACACGCGTCGATTTAATTTATGTTACGTAATTTTACGATTTATTTGAAATTATTTGTTCTAAAATCAAGGATAGCAGTAGCTCTTTAGGCATCACCATATCACTGTGGTGGTCTGAAAACTGGCGTCTTCTTCCCTCTTTTTTCTTCGGAAATCAGAAGATACGTAATCAAAAGTAACGAAGTTATTAAATAAAAAGTTAATGCTATCCTCGCCAAAGAGAAATATGACTTAAGCAACTGAAGTGAGAATATGTATCAAAGTATACTTAGTTTTTCGAACTGATGTTGTATAGTTTAGTTTATTATTTTAAGATCGGGAATACATACTATAATGAATATTTTTATTTATTTATTTTTTTTTTCTCTTTCAAGTTACCAAATTAGCCAGAAAATGAATCATTTGTTAGGTAATGATTTAGTCTCGCGAGTAGTGGTTAGCGCTATATGGTACTCTGTATATGTTTAATCTTGCACGTTAGATACGACGACATTAGTTAGCGGTTCATCTTCTTTCTTAGGTTGTTGAGCTCACATTCGTATGATTTGAGTGAAGAGAATATTGGCCGGGCCGGTGCGACTATCAGATATCGGGTACGTCTACTTCTCTTTTTCCGTTCACATGGAAGAAGGAAGGCGGAACTGTGCCACGGAGAGGATGGCGACACGATTTGCAGGATGGAGTACACGAAATATCCAGTTCGTATACTGAGAGCGGTTGCGAAGACCGCGTGAGATCGAATTTAAACCGGTTTTGGTTGATTGAGATTTACAATATACGTGCTACTAGCGCGTAATTAATTACGTCGCAGGAAAGGAAGAAGAGAAAAATTTGAGTCCGTCCAAAAGCCAATATCCGCGTTCGTTTTCCTTTTTCATAGACGCAAAAGTTCGTGGTTCCGTACCGTTTCCTCTGGAACTTACGAAGACCTTCGCGTCGATTTGAATTCATAAACTGTGAAAGATCCACGAGGATACTGTCGTCATTATCTAACGTGTCGTTTATCAAAACCTATTTTTTTTTTTTTTTTAACTGTAAGTTATTTCTTGACTAGGTTCTGTTTATAGTTTCGCAATATTGTAACCTAAAATAATGAAGCATTCCATATTCGAGGCATTTATCCATCGTACTATCATCATATATTCTTTAACGTCGTTGTCGTAGGTACATATTTTGTGTGTCGACCCCGTGATGTAGTGAAAATGTGGCCTTAATTACGTTATTAGGTATTATTACGAGGAATTTTGTTATTATTGTTTTTGAAATCGGTACTGTCATCCTCGTGTACGTTTATAAACTGACGACCATTGTCAAAAATATTTGTAGCCGTTTTGGAATCCGTTTCCGAGTTAATTGCGGAGGAAAAAGTGAATTAAAAATGAAAAAAATAAAATATCGAGATCGAGAAACGGCGGATAAAATACGTAAATAGACCCATCCTAAATGTTAGATCGTGTAAATGAATATATAGTGTGCGTGAGTGCGTGTTTGTACTTTGTTTACTGGTGAGATTTGATTTGTGAACCGTAAAATGTTAATGTAGATACCTTAAGTTGTTGTACTTGAATGATCAAATACATTTTTTCTTCTTGTTATATGTACGGCTCGAGTTATTGGTTTTCGCGAATGAAAATTTGAATAAAGTTCAATAGGAAAATAATCGACGGCGTACCCAATTTTACTTTTTTAGACTGTTTTTCAGAAGTTGAAAAAGTAGCGGTGAATGTAAAAATAGGAAATTTTTACATAACGCGTGCAATAAGATAACGAATTCCGTTCATTTGACAACTAGTATCGCCGGGAGATCTTATCAGGTCCGCTGTCATTAGTAAATAGATATTACCAATTTTGTGACATATCAGGTTGTTATTCATTTTTAAAACGCAGTATTGTTCAAAAGATTGCGTATAATCTTCTATGAACAACAGACAATTGAATTGGAAGGAAAAACCGAAATGAGGAATCCGATTCTGTCCATCAAATTATCAATTAGGCCCTAATAGTTATTGGGATCCTTGTTGGAGTGCGGCGAATTCATTTCGTCTTGTACGCACGATTTGTAAGAAACTCATATTATGAATTATACGGTTCTCGCCCGTTGTTCGTTTCGATTTGAGGACCTATCTATACAAAGGACGTCAGTGAAGAAAAATTCATCACAGAAAAATCAGTTTGAAGTTTCAGCTCAAAATATCCCCGCAACAACGAATTTGATCAAAAAAATTATAAGAATAAAGATTAATGAGCGACTCTTCTTTTATAAGATGCAACAATCGTATTTTGAATACATTTAGTAACGAACAAAGTAGGGATTCTTGAAAATATGATAGCGGACGCCCTTTTTGCTGAGATATAAAAAATCATGGGTGGAAAAAAAAAATTAAAAAAAAATAGTTTATCATCTGAAACGCACAAAAATCGAGGTCTTCGCAAATAGGGCGTCCGACAGACATACGCCCTTTGTACAGATAGGTCCTCATTTTGGACTTGACAGCAAAAGAGTCGCTGCAGGTGGTAGTGTTGGAAGCTCGGCTCAAGACGGTTATTCAGGGTTGACAAGCAAATAGCCGCTGGCTGAAGCTACAGCCATCAAGTTGAAAGCCGTTCAAAATTTCAATTGGCTAGTGATCGGCTTTTTGCCTAATATGTGATTAGCTTTGAACACGGTATAAGATGAAGAGGTAATGACACAACGCTAAAATCGTGTCCGCAGTTTTGAAGTTGTACGTACAAACTTCCGCTAGGTTTGCAGCGAACACTCGGGCTGTTTCCCTGTTCCTTCTACACCCCACCTGCGCCGAGACGTTACCGTTGGTACCCTAGTATTGATGAAATTTCCAAGGATTATAAAAAATCCAAGAATTTACTTAGAAGGGTGATTCTTTCAAAATTTTATAGAGTAGATTAAATGGTATTTTTATGCCAAATATGAAATGCATCGGCTGATTCCTGATCCTGCAATAAATTTTTGAAAGTAGCGGCGTTCCCATAAGACTCTGTACATTACCCATCACTTTCATCACGAGCGCTGCGCTCGGGATGTTCAGAACTACTTCAAAATCACGGACAGCGTTTACCACAGTCAGAATACGTTCGTGTCACTACCTCTTCATCTTATACCGTGGCTTTGAACTGCCTAATGGGTCCAAAAAAAACGAAGTTTTTCACCGGCTTCTAGGGTTGATAAGCCAATGGCCATTGGCCTAAGCTAAAGCATTGGCCCTTTGCCTACAGTCTGTTCACGTTAAGAAAGGATAGAAGTACGTATCTCGAGTACGGAATGGCAGATTAGAATTACCTTCCAGCGTTCCGGTCTCCAGGTACGTACTTCTATCCTTTCTTAACGTAAACAGACTATAAAATGAGATTGGCTAGGTATATTGAACGGCTTATCGAGGCGACAAAAACTCGCTAGCTGTTGCTACTAAGCCGTTCATTAGCCTCAGCTCGTCAACCCTGTTGCTGATACTAAATTAAATCACAATACTTACTCATAATTGATCATGAGAACATAATTTTTGAACTTGTTCAAAATTCAAGATCGCAATACTATTGAGCCAAAAATCATGAAAGTGTCTTCTGGTAAACTTGAGCCACAAGCTGTAGGGATGTGCCTTGGAAAGAAATTTATTTTTTTTTTTCAATTGGATTTCTTTCCGGAAAGAAATAATGGAAATTTATGGAAATTTAGGAAATTAATTTTTTTTCCAATGAAAACAGATTTTTCTCATCATATACTATATTCTTCATTAATACCATCACACCAGTCGACCATTTGTTTAGCGACGTAAAACATGATTTTCTTTCTCTACTAAACACAAATCATATCTCGACCAATAAAAATATATTTTTCTCTAAACAAACTCGCTGATTGGTCAGGTTGCGCAACTGTCCAAGTATTCGAAATCTATCAAAATTTGAAAGACAGGGTCACAATCTCATCTCATCTCACAAAAGAAATACCTACGAGTAAAAAATATTAGGAAAAGATAAGGTTGTATATTCTGTAATTCAACGATGATTCTAATGAAACGAATATTTTAGCCCCAATCACGGTACACTAAAGAGGTATTGACACTATACAAAATTCTTGTCACACAAAATAATGTAGTTCATACATAATTCCGCTGCGTTCGCTGTGCCGTTGTGAATGCCTTCCGCTCCCCACCAGCGTTGTTACCTTACCGGAGATACCCTAGTACTGACAAATTTCCAAGGGTTATAAAAAATCAAGAAATTTACACATGAGAATAATTTTGTTTGAAATATGTGGAGCATAATGAGTAGTCTATTCGCACCATGTTTCAGATTTTTTGGTTGATTTCTGACTCTTCTACAATTTTTTTAAAAGTAGTGAATTTACATAAGACTCTATGTACAACCGGGGACCAGATCATTGGCGCTACATAGTGGCAAAACACTCAAGTACATCATTTCTTGTGACAGCATTAGTAATGGTGAACATAGGCAAGTGTCAATACCTCTTTAGTGTACCGTGGCCCCAATTAATGGAAAACCTGGAAATTTTGGAAGGGAAATTTAAAATTAATTTCTTTCTTTCATTTCTTTCCTTTCCAAGTAACTTTCCAGGAAATTTTTCCAAGGTCCATCCCTAGTCACAAGGAATAACAATCTCAAGCTTCTTCAGAACTTATATAATTCAAGTTAGATAATGGTGCGCTCATTCAAGTTGTACACAAAACGCAACTCGCACACATCGACTTTTAGCGTAAAAAATTTAACATTGCGTCTTATGGAGTGTATTAAATTTTGTCTTTTTCTATTATCTCAAACATAAAAAACAAGAGAACAAAATTCACTTCTTTTTAAATTTCCTTTCAGATGCTGTCACTTTTCAATTTTTTCTTCAAAAAAATCTAAAACTGTCTTGAAAAATCGGAAACAATAAGTACCATCTGATACAAAATTAAAAATTTGAATAAATTTCATTCTTTTTTTTTTTTTTTTTTTTTTCTCGTTTGGATTCGTTCTCTTCAAGATAATGGAGAAATAGAACGCGTTATAGATTCCCTTAATAGCTTATGTTTGAACCACGGTATAAGATGAAGAGATAGTGACACGAACGTATTCTGACTGTGGTAAACGCTGTCCGTGATTTTGAAGTAGTTCTGAACATCCCGAGCGCAGCGCTCGTGATGAAAGTGATGGGTAATGTACAGAGTCTTATGGGAACGCCGCTACTTTCAAAAATTTATTGCAGGATCAGGAATCAGCCGATGCATTTCATATTTGGCATAAAAATACCATCTAATCTACTCTAAAAAATTTTGAAAGAATCACCCTTCTAAGTAAATTCTTGGATTTTTTATAATCCTTGGAAATTTCATCAATACTAGGGTACCAACGGTAACGTCTCGGCGCAGGTGGGGTGTAGAAGGAACAGGGAAACAGCCCGAGTGTTCGCTGCAAACCTAGCGGAAGTTTGTACGTACAACTTCAAAACTGCGGACACGATTTTAGCGTTGTGTCATTACCTCTTCATCTTATACCGTGGTTTGAACTTGAACAAGCGCACCTCGTGGCAGGGTGTTGCAGCTAGCCGAAAGCCAAAAGCCGTATTGAGCCGTATTTAGGGATATGCCTTGGAAAGAAATTCATTTTTTTTTTCCCAATTAGATTTCTTTCCGGAAAGAAATAATGGAAATTTGGGAAATTAAATTTTTTTTTCAATGGAAACAGATTTCTCTCATCATATAGACTATCATTTCCATTAATACCATCACACCAGCCCTTTGTTTAGCGACGTAAAACATGATTTTCTTTCTCTACTAAACTCAAATCATATCTCGACCAATAAGAATACATTTTTCTCTAAACAAACATGCTGATTGGTTCGTCAGGTTGCGCAAACTGTCCAAGTATTTGAAATCTATCAAAATTTGAAAGACAATGTCACAAAGAACTAGAAGAAGACTAGTGTTGGGCACTATCGGTAGTACTATCGATACTACCGATAGTTTTCCTGTTGAGCTATCGATACTACCGATAGTATTGGTAACTGGAAAACTATCGATAGAATATCACCGCTATCGTCACTACCGGTAGTATGCATTTTTTTCAACAAATTCTGTCATATGTGTAACTATTTTTTCCTATTCTTGACGTAAGAAAGAATTGATGAAAGAAGAAAAATATTATGTTAACTTTAAATGGACCAAGAAATAAGAAAAAATTGTGTAGACTATAAAAATTGGAAATGACAGAGAAAAGTATGAGTGATTTTCTTCTGAACACTAGCGCACCACTGCCCTAAATGGATCAAATGGAAACACTATCGGTATATCGATACTACCGATAGTTTTCCGGAAAACTACCGAATAAATAGATAGTGTCAGGAGGAAGACTATCGGACTATCGGTAGTTTCAAACTATCGGTTTTTGCCCATCACTAGATAAGACAAACCAAAACAGTATTACCCCTACTAAGGCAATGAAAGTCCACTAATTCTGTAATTCAGCGATGACTCCGATGAAACGAATATTTTAGGGCCGATTAATCGAAAAACTGGAAATTTTGGAAAGGAAAGATAAAATAAATTTCTTTCTTTCATTTCTTTCCTTTCCAAGTAACTTTCCAGGAAATTTTTCCAAGGTCTATCCACCTAGCCGTATTCTTGGGGTATTTGGCTTCAGCTTAGTTTTCAAAGCTGTATACTTTTGGCTTTCAGCGAAAAGCTGAATTAAGCCGAAATTTTTTAGCTTCTTTCGGCTGATGACAATTTTCACAAAAATTTCAATTTATAGTCCTTTTGACACAATAATTAACTGTAAGCATTGGAGCTTTTGAATAAATCAATCGACATAATTTTTAAATCTTTTCTTTTCATTTTTCATATTTCTCTTATATCAAATCTATGAATCAATGCAAGAAGAAGAAATCAAGTTTACCCTTTTCTACGGTTTTCCCGTTTGGGGTTCCTAAATCCTAGGGCTTGAAATTTAACAGTTATTTAACTGTTATAGGCTCGATCTTGACCGATTGACCGATAATTAACCGTTTCAAAAAATCATTGACTGTTCATAACAGTTGTAACATAACGGATATTTTTATAACTCTCAAACGGTCATAACAGTTATCCTGACCAAAATAATAACGGTCAAATTCGAAACAAGGATCCCCAAAAAAGGTTCAATTCCGGTTGGGCGCAAGACATACTTTTCAGCAGATTCATGTTTTGTAGTTGTGACTGGCCGGATAACAACCACGGTATAAGATGAAGAGGTAATGACACAACGCTAAAATCGTGTCCGCAGTTTTGAAGTTGTACGTACAAACTTCCGCTAGGTTTGCAGCGAACACTCGGGCTGTTTCCCTGTTCCTTCTACACCCCACCTGCGCCGAGACGTTACCGTTGGTACCCTAGTATTGATGAAATTTCCAAGGATTATAAAAAATCCAAGAATTTACTTAGAAGGGTGATTCTTTCAAAATTTTATAGAGTAGATTAAATGGTATTTTTATGCCAAATATGAAATGCATCGGCTGATTCCTTATCCTGCAATAAATTTTTGAAAGTAGCGGCGTTCCCATAAGACTCTGTACATTACCCATCACTTCCATCACGAGCGCTGCGCTCGGGATGTTCAGAACTACTTCAAAATCACGGACAGCGTTTACCATAGTCAGAATACGTTCGTGTCACTACCTCTTCATCTTATACCGTGATAACAACAGAACTCAAAACTCAAACGAGCCCTAGTTAGCAGGGGTGGCTACTTCTATAGCTGGTGTAGCGATTTTTTTTTAAATTTTAACATGACAAAAATAATCACTCATGTAATAAGTCTTTTTTTTTTTTTTTTTTTTTTTTTGTTACCTATCAAAAAATTTTTAGTTCGCTACACATGGGATTTTAAAAAGTAGCCGCCTCTGGTAGTTAGGCTCAATCAGCGAAAAAGGTTCATCTACAGAGAACAAGTTGGACGAGAGATCCTTATTTTGCTGATTGATTTGTGAGTTAATTATTGTTTTCTTCAATTATTTTTTCTTATATTAAAATTTTCAACAAATATTTTTTAATTGTTTTATTCTATGGTGCGATTTTCTTCTTCGTTTTTCTCATTTTGAAGTCGATAAGTGCGAAAGAATTAGTCTTTAAGACATACGACAGTAGTTTTTAACTTTCCCAAGCAGCATCGATTATGATTTTTTCATTTTATCGTTTGATGCTTTTTCGAATATACATAATATAAATTACTCGCATATGTATGCATTTCAATGACAGTTTGGATGTTGATCTGATGAATCGAAAAAAAAATAATAAGTTCACCTCCTAGTAAGTACCTGTTACGTACGCCGTTGATCATCATCTACCAATCTATTATTTAATATTTTTATTTTTATTTTCATTTTTTATTTTTATTTTTTTTTTTTGATTTGTATCACCACTCAATGGTATTTTTTTTTCTTGATTTCTGACTTCTCATACTGATAAATCGTACCCGAATAGGTATTTTTGATTGATTCCCGTAGATTACCTATATTTTTCAGTTCATGTATACTTACCTATTGTTTTCTCAGTTTCGTTCTGAAATATTTAAGAACAGGATTCTACAATATTATAATCGAAATTGGTTTTTTTGTTTTTTCACGATTGTTTTGAACTTGATGACATGTCAGCTGCATCCGTAAATATCTGTAAATCTGAGTTTTTGTCGTAAGACGATTCTAAAAGCGAATACGACGCGTTTTTTATTTTTTGGATGATTGTGTTCCGTATAAATCTTCTTAAATGGATTTTTTATTACTATACAAAAACTGAGCAAAATATGTCTTGAAAAATACTCAAGTCAATTCTCTAAAAAATCCTTTACAAAAGTGAATTCAAAAAAAATGATCGTAACTCTTTTCACTGTTTTAAACAACAAAATTATTTTTCGCCCAGGCACGTACCTAAAGCAAAGGCTATCTATATCGAATTGAGCTGAAGAGGAGGAGGTGAAAATATGTACTGAGTGGGGCAAAAAGATGTTACTAGTTAAATGGGAGTTTGAACTAAATTCACTCCAGCTCAAAAACGCGAAAGGTTAGATGCACACATCGAATCTACGAAATTTGTATCTCGATTTTATCTTCAATTTGCGCCCCTATTCAACTTTCTACGACATTTCTGAGCCGAGATATGGCTGCGAAAAATTGATCAATTCTCCAAAATTGTCAAAAATTAGAAATTATTCAAACTTTCATATTTTCTCCGATATGGAAGTTTAACTCAGATTCCGAAAAAAATACCTTAATAACCCTATGAAGCTTGAAAGTGGGAGATTTTTAAATTCCTTATTTTGAAAATCTTGGCAAATTGGTCACTTTTTGTCACATTTTGGTCCATAACTCGGCTCAGAAAAGTCGTAGAAACTTCGGATATGGCTCAAATTGAAGATAAAATTGAGATACAAAATTCGTGCATTCAAATTATACATCTAACCTTTTGTGTTTTCGCGCTAGGACCGATTTAGCACAAACTCCTATTTAACTGGTAACATCTTTTTGCCCCGCCCGATATCAACTGGAGATTTTGTTATTCTTTTGCTTTATTGCTGATGAAATTTTCAAACTGATAGTAAAACTCTCGTGCGAACAATAATTTGCCGAACTGGCAAGATTTTTTTTTTTAACTTCGATATCAACTTTTTTTTTTAAGGACTTAATGTCATAATAACCGTTGAGTTAAAATTGTAAGTACGAGTACTATGATTAGTCAGCTACAGAATTATCTCTAATTTATTCGTACGAATGTAGTTCACTAGGTCAGTTAGCTCTTCGGTTCTGAGATCATTAGATTTCGACTTGAAATCCCGCACATATTGATTTCTTTGGAACTAAGGTTTCCAAAAAAATTAAACCTAATCGTTCGTGCTGAATGATAGTAACCCCGTTAAACTGTTCTTTCTCGCTTCCATAGAAAGTGCTTGTCTAGCTCTTTCATATTAATATATTCCACTAATGGAAAATTTTGTATCATGCACTCAAAAAGTTCATTTCAATATTGAAGAAAACTAATCATGAATCCAATACAAATGAAGTAGAGTTTATTTATCTTTTTTTCTTTTTCTTCTTTTTTCATTTTTTCTCTAAACATCTCCATAGACGATTGCCTCTATGATGAGAAACATAACCAATTTTTAAAGCTTAACAGAAGTAGTAAATATTAATAATGAATAGCAAATGGATACATAAATCAAGGAAAAGGAAAGGAAAAGAGTAAAAGAGAGAAAACATGATATAAAATCAGGGTTATAACTAACTTTATTATTGGAGTAGGTAATGTAAAAACAGTAAAATGATAAAAACAAAACAAAAAATACAGTATTAACAAAGTAAAATAATATAATAGACTAGTTTACTCTACAGCTCTGTTCCATTTATAAGAAACATATGCCGGAACTCGAAACCCGAATTATGATTAACTGGAGGCGACTTGATTCTGAAGACACTTTTCACCAAGATACTATACAAGTAGTGTAGTACATAATAATATTGATATAAACGTGTACAAGAGATAGGTACCGGTACCTCTATAAAAATAAGATTATCGTGGTATACACATTTTATACCGCCTCTACAAAAGATGGAAGAAATAAAAATTAACGAATTTCCGTCACAATATAAATTATTCATTCGACCGTGACTTCGTTTGAGGAAGCCACCAAAATGGAATGTTCATTTGTGAAATTATATCATACAGTTTTCAATGAAAATTGTGTGCAATAAAAACATAAGATATACCTACGTTAAACATACCTAGATATGATAAAATCGATTGAATAAGCTACTAAATTACACCATATTTTCTAATTTTTAGTGAAAAGATTTGCGAGGTGTTCGAAGTTTCATTCCATTTCAATAACGTACCATGTTTTATTTTTTCCCGACATAGGTTAGTATGCATTTCGAATACCTCGCAAAAATTACAGTTTAATATTAGATAATAATGTCTGAAATCACAGTATACTCTGATTATATCTTGAAGATCTCCGAAGAAAGGTAACTACTAAAAAAACAAGAAATATTTTATTATAAAATTTAAAACAACTTATAGGAGAGAGAAGAACCTACTAAGTATGATTTGAAAAAAATATAGGGACCTACTAAAGACAAATAATATAAATAAATTTTTACTAGAATCGTGACTAGGTCTATATGATACGGTTGGTAGAGCTACGATTACTTCATATTAATCTATAACGTAATCTTGAAAAATTTGAGAAACTTCAAAAGTCTTCTTTTGACAATTTTCATAATTTTCGTTAGTTAAACTATGACTAGGAAATAAACCCAACCTTTTCGTAATGAATCAAAATTATGCAATATTCAAATTTACTCGTTCTTTACTTTGTAACGATGAATGCGACACTATAAGTACTCAAATTCGTATAAAGCGCTTACGAATGAGGATAAGTATTAAAATTCGTTTCTTTTGATGTTTCTAGATCATGTGTACCGAATCGGATATTGGTAACTAGCGATAAAATTTATTCGAGAAGATACTCAAGATTTATTTGGAATTTTTTCAACTTACTCAATTATTATGGTATTCCCATTTTCTTTTGCGGGTTAAATTTTCAAAAACGCTAGGAAGTAATGTTTCCAATGCTTATAAAATACTTATTAGTTTTTCTAGCTGGCGACAGAAACATGCATCTTGGTAGAAATGAACAATCTAGTTGATTATTTAACTTTGATAATCATCAGAAAAAAACAGTTGCATTGACGGGTTGAGTTTCGTTTTGTTGAAAATGCACATCAATTATAGTATGTGACTAAGGTAAAACAATCATAAGACAGAAGCATGAAGGAGATAAGTAATGATGATAACAATGATCTGATGAAAAATAATTCCGATGAATCATTGGTTTTCAAGATATTTTCTTCGTAAACCTGTTGGAATTTTTACTTTTTCCAATTTCCATTTAGGTAATTTATACTTCAAGTGTCTATATATTAAAGTAAGACTATTGATTTTTACGCTTGATAGGACTTCGAATACCTATTCAAAATTATCCTCTTCATTTCCATAATCGATTCTTTAATGACCGATAAAAAAAATATACAATTTCATGGCGTCGTTTGTAGTCATCCGACTTTTTTTTTTTTTTTTTTCAAGAACTTGAGCTTTTACTTATACCTAATTTTGAAGTTAGGTACCTATGAAGGGTATTTTGAAGAACATTGTTAGTTGATTTGAGAAAAAAATGAAATTGATATTCAGAGAGTTTTTTTGCCTATTTATTGAATTTATATAATTCGACGTTATTAGTACATCTTTGAAAGGCCGTATTTAAGACAATATTATCTAGGATCGAGTAATAACAAGACTGATTTACTCATTTATTTTTTGTTGTTATCAAAATCCAAATTTTACGAGCCACTTTTTTATTGAAATTCCATATATTTATTTGTATGCACTCATCCTTAGAACTTATTCTTATTTCCTAAATTCAATATTTTTTTTTTTTCAATATCATTTGTCATCGAGAATGAGAAAAAGGTCTTTGGTGGGCAAAAAAATGATTTTTGGATAATGATTGATCTTTGTATGTATAATTTTTTACACTCTTTCGCGTGATGTAGTAAAAACAACATATTGCTTTTTTTGCTCACCAAGGTCCCTCGCTTTTCTCATCTTCGGTCACAATTCTATTAATCTATTTCCAAGAGATTTTTTTGAATAGCTCTTCTTCCCTTTACCTTCATTTATGCCTTGTGCTAGGAGCCTTGTTACGCATTCAAATGGTAACTTATTACTTATTTAGAATGGTGAAATAATCACTAATTAAGTTAGAATAATGGAAATTTAGAAAAATCGCGATAATTGATCAAAAATATTATTTGAGAATGAGAACTATGTACTGATACAATTTTCAACTCTCTAGCCAAATTATTTATTCGACTCTTATTCCGTTCGTCTCCTCTTATATCTTTTAGGACAGAAAAGACGATAATTGGGGTATTGCAACCAAAAGCTTTTGCTCTGGCTTTCGGCTTTAATATGTGACCTTGAAAAATATGGATTTCGACTTTAGAGACTTTCGACTTAGTTCAGCTGGTTTTCGGCTAATCAACTAAGTATAAATGTTCCGCAAAAATGGGAGTATGAAGGACACGATCAGGAGAATCGGGACTTCGTTATATTTGTGAGAGATATTTATTCTCCAGTTTGTACTCATCTTGAATGGATGACTGCAGGCTTTAGTGCTGAAGCACTGTACTTTTGTCTGTGACTGTGGGGTGCACTGGTGCTGTTTCTGTTTGTCTTACAAAACTTGACCTAGACAAAGGAACAAATTTTATTACTAAACATTTGATTCTTATTCAGTTTACCGGGGAACTGTACAAATTCAGCTTATTATTGGCTTTTGACTCATGAAGATTTAAATGAAGCTGACTATCAGTATCAGCTTCTTTCTTATCAGTAGAAGTTTAGCTTGCGGCTTTCAGCTGGCTACAACACTATGATACTGGATAACGATTCAAAGTTCAATTACAGTAATGAAAAAATAATATCATGAATAAGAATCTATGTGTGGAGAAGTTATTTGAGTGAGAGATAGAAAGTGGAAAATAGAGTGTAGCAGCCAGCTAAAAGCCAAAAGTCAAAATCAGGTGAATTTTTACTGATATGAGTGATAAGAGAGGAGCTGAAAGTCAGCTTTATGTAAACTTTTGTAGGCCAAAAGCCAAAATGAGTCAAGTTTTTTCAATTTTTTTTCAGGTCTCCTGATTTTTGCAAAATAGGGAAGAGCACTGCTTGAGAGTTCAAATTTGGAGTTCAACTGCCCCCAGACTGATTTTAGCAAAGAGAAGGAGTTAAGTAAAACAAAAAAGGTTGCTTCCCGTTCATTTCAGCTGTTCATCATAGAAGTCTGTAGTGCAGTCAACCAATTATGGAAATGAACACAAAATGGAGGATAGGTATCTTCCACAAATAAGGTAATGCTTCAATTCTCCTGATCATTTCATCTGGACTCACGTGTTTTCTTCACATTGATCAGCCGAAAATCAACTGACCAGCTAAATTGAGCCAAAAGCCAGCTGAATTTTTCCAGAGCTAAAAGCCTAAAGCCAAATTTTTCAAAGTTGTAATTTGAAGCTGAAATCTTCGGTTGCAATACTCTAAAAAATAATGAGCGGGTGGTTCCTCTATATGAAAACAAATCTATTATATAAATAATGAAAGAAGGGAACAATTTGTTTACAAATGGGGCAGACGATGGTACAATGGCTCTTATTGGTTGATGGAACTGACAGTTAAAGTTCACCATTGGTCAAAAATGAACCGGGTAAAAGAATACAAATTGTAGCAACGACGCAGCAGACGTTGATGAGGAAAGTATTAAGAGGATTTAGACTAGGCAAATTATAGGGTCGCTAGTGTCGTTTGATAATAAAAGTGAAATTAAGAATGTGCGATCGAGTGGTATTCTGCGTAGAATCGATGTATTAGTGAGTAAAATTAGTTTCTTTAGAAGTACGATTCTAGCGCTGCCTAGTCCAAATGGACGGAAAACGGAGAATGAACAGAGAACTGAGAGGGGTGGGAGGTAGTATGCATAGAAAACATGAATTCTTCCAATGAAACTGAGACAGAAGATGAGAAATTGTCAGACATCTGAGAGAAAGAAGACACACATGTAAATACATTGACAAAGTGAGCAGATGTAGAGCGAGAATAAGAGAGAGGGTTTCATGAAAAATAATCTATTTCCAATGGAATAGACATCCTCCTTCCTTAAATTTACCTCCTCTCGTTTTGCATTAGGTATGGTCCTCAATTACAATTTTTCATTTAAAGGCGCTCCGAGAAGGCATCCCACCGAAAGGTTCTCAATGATTTGGTAACATTGACCACCTTTGTCACCATGGAAGATTCGGTATTTCACCTCCTTCCTCTCCTCCCACTTCCCACCTATATCAAGAGGTCTCGAAGCGTCCCTGCTATAATTTTTAATGAAAAGATATTATAATACATATAATTCTTTATATTTATCGAAAGTTGGAAGGGGCGATGTATTATAATGCGATGTTTTGAACAGTGAGCTATATGTTTTCTTACCAGGATTACGCCATATAATTTGAAATATCACCTACATACTTAATGAAGAGTAGAACCTTAGAAATAGTGCTTAGAAGTTAGGCATAGAATGAGTATTGATGTGAACACACTGTGGGCATGGTCGATCAGTATAGATTGAACGTAATTCGTGAATTAATTTTAAAAACATGGAGAGAGATTTCGTAACCATATTTCAGGTGCTCTAAAAATGGAGGGATATCAATAATAGACCGTGTGCACCGAATTTCTGTAGACTTGCTGAGAAATATTATGTGAGGTGGATAGGGAAAAACTGTTGGATCCGTTACCAGAGGGACAAAAAAGGCTGTTGTAAAAATTCTGTTAGTCCCAACTAGGAAAAATGATGAAAATACTGACGCCAAAAGACTGATAGTTTTGTCGAACGAAGCTCATATCAGCGGCATGACTGAGAAGGGTGGGAAAGAGCTTTCAAATTTTGTGGGTACTCATTATTTTGACTCAAAAGTCCACTTATAAACGCTCATTTCACTTTTTTTTTTTTGGTTAAATTCTGTATCAAAATATTTTGAGCTCTTCTCTCCTCCTACTCACCTTGATTTATTATTGTCCCCCTATTCTCCTATAAGTAGTGTTAGTAAGGGCCTGAGTAGAATTTGGTATTTTCTCAAACAGTTGTCTCCTATAATTTTTTGCGTCATAATGAACGTCTTTTCTTTCTTAATAAAAACGATCCCTTAATCTGTCCTCAGAAGCGGTGTTTCAAAATAAGAAAGAAAACCGAGACAGTGACTCAAAAAGCGTTGAATTGTTTGCGATCCACAGGAATTCACTTTTTAAGGAAAACCCACGTCCTAGGCGAATATACCGCCGTAAATATCATTTCGGAAGTAGTCTACCGCACATTGACTGCTCACGATATCGTGACTTATCATTCGACAATCTTTTTTCGCTGAGACTCCCGCTTAATCTATTGGGATTCCCGCATTCGGTAATATAGAGAACAATATCGGCCAATCCACCTCGACTGTTTCGTAAAAATGTTGTAAAAATTTTTCGGTGATCTCGTACCCATCAAGCTTATTTGGGACGCTCGCGAAATAGCCCATCGACGTACAGCGTATTTTTACGACTATCGTTTTATAAGCTTATCGATATTTTTTTTTTTTTTTTGCTTTTCTGCTCGAAAAATTACCCACGCTTTTTCGCGGCAAACTTCGTCGGATATAACTTATGAATTTTTTTCACGCTATTCACCAAAATGTCGTGGGTGCCTCTTTGCCACATTGTGAAGTAATACACTTCTTGTCCATAATATGTTACTGATTGCATGTCCACTTCGGTCACGTCACTCCCTCGCTCGTTTCCTTTCATCGCTGCAAAAATACGAGAATGAAAACAATATAAAGTGCACAAGTCGATAAAATATTATAGAAATAGAGGTAAAGTGGCCTCTTCCGTAAAATGTGTGTCGAGCACATATCTCTTTGGTCGAATTTTCTTTCATCGATTCATCAGATTCATCGTACATAAATTAGGGTATTATTTTTAGATTAGCCTATAGTTAAGTTGGCGCCGTGTTTGGCGCAACCTAACTCTATCATCATCATTATCATCATCACTTCAGCTTCTTTGGTATTTCTGTATCCTATAATATTGCGATTTCCTCTGGATTAATATACGGATTACAGCGGTAAAATTTCTTTGCCTGTTTTTTTTTTTTTTTTTTTGCGACTTCCGAATGAGATAGTAAAAATCGCGAAAATTGTAACTCGTGCTCATCAAAACTCATCGTTTTAAATGTTCTCGCTGCGAACAATTTAATTTTAACTTTCACCCCGTATGAATAAGATGCGGTACTTTTTTATTATTATTATTATTTCCTGTGCTAGCCGGCATTTTGGCCCTAACCACTCTCTACTTATTTTCAAACTATAACTCATACACTGTATTACACAGTGTCTTAATAGCGATGTACTGAATATTTTCCGTCATTAAATTATTTGGCGGATCGTCAAGTCTCTATATTGTACTCAAATGTAGCGCATTGTAATGGACCACTGTGCCGTAGTCAGTGTAGTCCTTCTGATATGTAATCTATCAAACTCAAGAATATGCTTATTTGTCGTGGCGGCTGGGACGACAGAAGATCCTGTGAACGGCCTCGAGCATCGGTGCCCACACCTAGAGCCGTCTTCACTTTTCCTCATCTCCTTTGAGAAAGTCTCTAACTTTGGAAGCACAAAAGGAATTGTAGAGGGGAAAGATAAGGTAGAACGGACAGTCGAGGGTGAGAGGGAAGGAGGAATACACGACGATTGATTAACACGTAAGAAAGTCTCTCGTTACATGGTACATGATACGGTAATAAGTAACCTAATTCCTATCGAATATTTGAAAAAATAAACGTACAATTTTTTGCTTAATCGATAATAATTATATAGTAAAGTCTTATTTCGAAAATGATAAGTTGTCTCGTTAGATCGTGATTTTTGCGACAACTCTGTAAAGAACTTCTTTCTGCAGCAGCGCTCGCAGCGGTACACTGCTTTAAAAGTATATTATAACAAGAATAATAATCCGCATGGTGTTCTTTTCAAAGGAAGGAAGAAAAAAAAATCGTTTTCTCGTTTTCCTCGAAAAAATGTACGAGTGTGTGAAACAGGAGGAAGAAAAAAATGTACGTAAGAATAGGAAAAGAAGATTCAAGGAAAACGGAAGAGAGAAAGAGAGAGTGAGAGACAGAGAAAGAGAGAGCGGGAGAGCGAAAGAGGGGGAAAAAAGGAGCCTAAAATAAATTTACAGAAACGTTATTCGTACTTCAGGTTGTTGGTCCGCTGATGATGTTCCCGTCGGAGACGGCAGACGCGACGACGAGCTAAAATCGATATCCGAATTACCGTGGTGTGCCGCTGCCGTCGTTGGCAGGTTCACCAGAACAGATGCAGTCATATTGCTGGAGCTCGTGGAATTCGGTTTATTTAGCGAAATTAGCGACGTCGAACTCGCTGGTACAGCGTTTGAACGACTTTTAAGATTAAATTCTGGCGTGTCGGTGGCTGTTCTGGCTTTGGAAATGTCTATTCGCAAGTGATCTTCGCTCAGTTCATGTTCGTTTGTGTGTGATTCCTCTGAACATCTTCGACGACGTTTCTGATAACAACAATTAACAAAACAATTACTCGAACGCCAGTTTTAAATTTAATTAGAGAACAAAATTTGAGAGTAGCGAAAAAAAAAGTGATAATACTCCGCGAGTATAACGCATTTTCGAGTTCAGATGTTGCTAAATTTCTAGTATTACTTATAAAAGAAAATAAAAAATTGGGCTCGTTTGGACGCCCATTCTTGAATGATTTGAAAAACATGACACAGTCTTATCTTGAATTTTACAAGAATTATCATCCCACAGCAGGACCTGGAGAATCTGACTTGTAAGGAGCTACTGAATTGCAAGTCAGGGGAACACGAGGCTATCCTCGAGCATTCTTCTCTCTCACTTAATAAAACTTCATCTATGAGACCCACCTATTGAAAAAGTTTTTAAATTCTAGTTCGAGGAAAATTACGAATATTTTTCTCCTGAATAAAAATAGTAAACTCGTGAAGAAGTTACAGAATAATTGTAAGAGGGGCAGGGTGGAAGTAGAATAACTCAATAATGTTAATACTGTACTTGTCACTTTAAATGAACCTGAACTGTGAGAAGTTTTGTGAGAGAATTCTACCTGTGACGAATATAAGTCAAATTCTCCTGCACCTATCGTCAATGAACAGCCAAAAAACTCTTCTTCCTGTGAAATTCAGAGAGCAGAATTTGTTATCATTTTTGAAGGAAATTAGAGAGCTTCTCTGTTCCCTTAATATAGACAAACCATACTTTTCTTCATAAAGATTTGTACTGAATACCTTCTATAAGATAGATACAGGCCCGTAGAAAGCCATTGCTGGGCCTAGAGTCGAGACTTATTCGCCAGTTCCTCTAAGGAATAATGCCCTTAAGCCCGAAGATAAAACACCCGCTTGTACCCTTCTTTTCAGGCCTGAATAAATATGAACTCCACTATCCCCTTCCGTTGATTTCAACTTCTGGCTAAGTAATGCCAAACATAAAATTCTTTTTATAAAAAATTGCTGAACAAGATGTACAAAAACAAACAATAAGAATCTAATGCTACCGAGTAAAAGTTCTTATTTCAACAATTTCCTTCTGAATCAACTGGGGCTAGCTGGATCTGGACCATGTCTGAATGTATTCCCTGGTTCCAGAAGAAAAACTACTTTCATTCATGATGTAGACTTGTAGAGCATCGGTGACTGTAAAACTTATATATTTTTTTTTCATGACCCTCATCGACTTAACGAGAAGTTTTTAAATTCACATCAAGCTATTTTTCAATAGATCAGGGACAGAACTAGATCTGGGCAGACTTTCTGGTGAGAGGAAAGGAAGAAAGTTTCTATCATTCGGTCTACAAAATGGGTACCTAACAAAGTAAATTGAAAAAATGTCCATGTCGGGATTGTGAAGTTACTGAAGGCACAGGAAAGGAGACTTAGCTCCAAGCTTTGTAGAAATACAAGAAATGAAAATCATGCGTCCTATTTCATACTGACTATGAAGTAATGATTCAAAAGTTCCCTATTTTGCTGATGGTCGAATTCCGAGATCGAAATTTACCCAATTCCCAACGTAGCTCAAGTTTATAGCTCTCTCTTCCTAGCCTCTTTCTCTCCTCTCCCTCATCAATAACGAAGTGCCGTATTTGTGGGTTTCCAAATCTCTGATGTAGGTCAAGGTCATTTTAAGTTAGTTCGTGACCAGACTGACCTAACGCAAAATTTGAGATGGGGGAATGGCATCATATGACAAATTTCTCAAGTACCTAAATTGGTCAAGATCATTGATGACATCATCAATGAGGTCATGGGTCTCACGCGACTGACCCCGAGCACAAACACATGATATACGCAACAAAAATGATTTCTCCACTTGATGGAAAAACATTAGGTCATAATCATGTCTTCAAGGGTTTCCAAGGCTGCACCCGGCCTGGCCTAGAGCTGCGGTCTAGAAGATGTCCCTTTTATGGCGTCATCAGACAAACTACATCGCTTAGTAACGGATTTATGACTAAGGTATGCGCACTCGCTATGAGCCGTGTGGTGTAAGATTCCTTGATAAATTAAGCGATCCGTTGCGTGCATATTTACTGTACTTGTACGCCCACTCGTCGTAAACCGCGCGTTTTACACGCGCACGCGCAGATACGTGTTATCCGCGTAATTTATCAAGGGTTGTGGTGTACACGCATCTACGTTAGGCACTCATCAGTTCAAAAATATCTACATAATTCGGACCGGGCAGCGCTAGCATCGCGCAAAATTTTTGAATTTTTTAAAATCTCTCAAAAATATGATCATCTGAAAGAAAATTTTCCACTCTTCAATTTTGTTCCTTACGAGTACACGCCTAAATTCATTATTTTTGGAGAAATTTAAGAAAAACTAAAAAATCACCTTTGTTTTCAAGTCACGATCACCGTTCGTTTATCAGTACTTTCTAGGCATTTTACATAGGCGACGCTAGCGATCCTACAATGTTCCCGGTCCGAATTACAACGTATTAGAGTATGCTAGGCTAACTTGCAGATGAGCTTTTTTGGCCATATTATTATATTGCATACTTACCTGTTTGCTCAAATCTTGCGGTAATTGTACTTATTTTACATTGGTCTTATGGCAGGGCTTATTAAATCCCCCTGCCATAAGACCAATGTACAGCAAATACCATTACTATAAGAATCAGGCAAACGAGTTTGCAATATGGTATTGAGGAAAAACTATATTAGCCTACAATTTTAACCTAGTTCGCCTAGTAAATCCTAGACTAACACATACACTGTATGCTAAGTCATGCTTTCAACCCAAGTTAGCCATAGCTTTTCCTTAAGCAGGGTTGCCAGATGAGGAGTGCAAGAATGCACCAGATTTTTCAATGAACTGGTCCCAAAAAAATAAAAAGGATGGAACGCAATTTTCCGGCTCCGGAGCGGAATAAACCCGTTCCGGAACGGAGATGTTTTTTCTGATTTAGAAAATGTTTTTTTCAGAAAAAACATGTTTTTCTTGAGAAAATACTTGAAAAAATTAAAAAGGACCAGGAAAAGCCCGGAAAAATGGAAAGGACCAAAAAAAAAACCATTTTTTTTTCAAAATTATCAAAAAGGACGAAATCTGGCAACCCTGCTTAAGTAGGTCAAGGTCACTGATGACATCATACTACGTCCGAGGTAAAATGTTCACAACTTCCTAAATTAGGTCAAGGTCATTGGAACTCACAAATTTTCCACTGGCTCCCAGCCCAAAGACAGATGCTTGTCAAAAGCTTAGGACCAGGTCTAATCATATTTGTATAGACGACAATGAAGATGGTCAGAGCATCGATAATGGCGTATACACATATTTTAACAGGTTCCCTGTTCCGTTTTTTTTTTTTTTTCAATTTTTCGTCCGAAGTCCGGCCAAAATGGACTTTGCTTCTTTTCTTGAGCTATATATGATAGAAGGGAATCATAAGAGGGTTGGATTTATATATTTATTTAGTTTCTTTATTTCTTTCTTTCTTTCTTAATGTGATAGGAAGGAAAGTCCCCTATCATATATATCTCGGAGGTCAACATTTTAAAGGTAACATGTTCTATGAGCTGTTTTTTGAAAAATTAGCCGTTCATCGTCCTTCGAGAATTTTGTTTTCAAAGTCATGAATATTAAGGAAGGGACTTGAAAAATTTTGAATTCTTGTCATAACATGATAGAAGGAGATTTGGGAAGATTGATGTTTTCGAAAATCAGTTCCACACTACCCTAGAGATCGAATCAATAGTAAGTTTTTTTAATAGTGCAGTGGTTTCCCCAATAGGCATATAAACCTCATTACTAAAACAAATTCGACCCAAAAATGGTTCCTTACGTTCCTCGTTTAACGTCGTTAAGGAAGCCTCAATTTTTTATCAGGGGGTTTTTGGAAAGAATGTCCACCGTCCATCTGGCTGGCAAAGCTCGGAGCTAGAAACTTTTTGTAAGTCCTAACCTATCATATATACCTAGCTCGGTGGTCCATGTACATATCCTGAAAGATAGCCCCTTCGAGTAACTAGATATGCAATGCTTCAAACACCCTAAGGCTCAGAACGTCCTTCTGAGGTATTCTAAGTCCTCCTCGTATCATATATCATGTATAGCTCGGAGATCGGTATATGTAGCCTGAAAGATAGCCTCTTCAAATAACTATTTCCAAGTCTCCCTCCTATCGTATATAGCTTGGAGGTCGGAATTTTTCTAATTGCTTCTCCTATTGTATCTCGTTCCAATGTCTGGGTTTGTGATGTCACAATTTGATGACGTCATAGATCTGGTACGCCAGCATTTTTCAGACCCCACGTGCCTCATAGAACAGGTTCCCTACCACACCTCGATTAACTCCGTTAAAGAACATTCTTTTTGCTTGGTCCAAGTTGAGCTAAATAATGGAGGGCGTATTACTTTTGTATGTTCTAGAGGATTTATATAACTGAATAATTTACATGAGTAATATTTTCTTTTACTTGAGATTTTCCGAAATCTACTGTAAATTTTACCAGCTCCTTGACCTTACAAGATTTCGACCTTATAAATGTGACCTTTTGGTAAAATTATAACACAAAAAAGGATATGGAAAATTCATGGCTCAGGAGCTGTAGACGTGAATAGTGTGCCTAATGATCTCAACCTTATTCAAAAACCATTGACCTTTGCCTACTTTGGAGCTTGGAAAAGTCTAAGATTCGACACCCGAGGATCCAGGGACTCGAGACCTCCCCCCTCTCCCAAAGCTTTACACTAGGATTGAGAGGGGCACCGCAAGGAGCAAACAAAATGAGCTCCGAGTTCATTTTTTAGTCATTCTTCTTAGTATCTTCGAATTATATTGATGGTTTTATGGCCAGTATAAGACATGGAAAAGGAAGTCAATTCCTTGTACTTTCGTTTTTTCTCCTCTGCAATTCAATAAGTAGCTTTTGCTTTTTATCAGGTGCCGATTGGGTAAAAAATTATGCTCCGACTAAATAAGAGGGAAAGTAGGGCATCGGTAACAAAAAACTGTTTTCCTTTTAAAGGGAAACTCACGATTATTTTCGTTGGGGGGTACATTGAAAAGACCTTGACCTAATTTAGGGATATGAAAATTCTCTGGAGAAGTTGACTGACCTATCTGAGATACTTGAGTGGAAATTTGATTCACGGACAATATACAGGGGAACAGGATTTTAAAAATCTTGGACTCAAGTACAATACGAATGAGACCCGCTGAAGTTACAGATTTAAAGAATAGAAGATAATAATAATATATGGTCGATGCGAGAGAACTTTTTCTAGTAAGAGCCGGATTTTTTTCGATGCGATGGCCTTCCAAATTCACAACATTGAAAACATATCAAAAATGACTCTATGACCTATTTTTGGTAAACTGAGAGATTGGATTTGCGCAGCGTTTGAGGAGTGGAGATAAAATTAATTGATCACCCACCAACGATATTTTTCATTTCAGAACTTGAGAGATGATACAAACTGCATAATGAATACTTATATTCATTTTACGAACGCAATGAATATTTTCGTGTCAAAATAATATTATAATATGTGGGTGCGATGTACTTAATGAAAGTGACTGACTATCTGTACAAAGCTATGACGGTCTGAGATATTGCTGGTATTAGCATATTAGAGGAGGACTTAAATTCGTCAGAAAGTCAAATGCGGAGTAATTTGCCCGTGTTCCACTAAGAGCGACTCACGAAGAAATAGAAATAAGAATTTTTTGCATTAGCAACATTTCAGTCGATCCCAAAAATTGGGAAGCGATTAGAACAAAACAAGAGGTTTTAGTGCGCAAAATATCATAATAATATTGTTAATTGTTGTTACTTGAAGTCACCAGCACGCCGGTGAAATCATCATTTATTATGGAACCATCTACTCTAGTAACTTACCGTTTGCAATACAGTACAGACTACCTACACTGCATCGCCCTGTCTTTGTGCAAGTATTTTAGTAATGTAATTCATTTAAGCTTATGCGAATATAAGTCCGTAAAAATCGAAAACATCATGCTGAAACGGCTGCCAAGAAACACTTCCCTAGAATAAGTCGACTAATTCTCGAAAGATCTCGGTACATTGTTATTTAGAGCGTGCAGTACGTACAATTAATTTACAAAAACATATCGGTTCAGTTAACAGAAGTACCGCATACCAGATTATCATATTGTATAATTGTTAATGTACAACAGCAGAACAGCATTAGATGAGTATAAAAGGTAGAAATGAGCATTTTAAATGTTGAAAAAAAAAAAACAAAAAGTCACACATCGAAGCAACATCGAGAACGAGAGTTCCGAAATATTTAAACCTTAAATACGTACTTAGATTGTTTCAAGTTACATTAGGAAAAATTTTCGAAATGGAATAGGAAGGAGAAATCAAAATTTAAAGGAGTGAGGAAAAAGTCTACCCTTCGCAATCATTTTAACACACTCTACGTGTTCTTTTTTCCGATCACTTCAATGACAAATAGGTCTAGTCGGTGCTGTTTTCTGCCGCTACACTGAATCGAGGTTCTTCTTTTTGAAAATCAATATTATGCTGTACTCTGCTGAAGGTTTTTTTTTTTTGGAAAAACGTTATTTACAATACGTTAGAAGCATCGACTGTACACCAAATGCTGTACTTTTGCATTTGCTTTCGAAAAGATGGTTGAGTTTGTATACAAATCGAAAATTCAAGTGCTTGTCTCTGTCGCTTTTATTTAAAAAAAAAAAAAAAAGTTCAATACAGTTTTCTAAATATTTTAAATTAGAACACTAATTTAAAGGAAGGCTAAGTAAGTTTGTAAAATTATTGAAAGATGCCCTACTAAGGCTGTATTATGATTGTAGAAGCAGGCTTCAAGAGAACAATAATATTTCCCTTTCGGCGAGAAGAGAAAATTTAATATTTAAAAGAAGAAATGGACCCGAAAAAATCACGTGCGTTCTTTGACAGCAGTACAATCGAAAGGTATTTTGATCGTGGATAGGTATCAACTTGCTGTGACTATCGTATGCGCTTTTCCAAAGTTTTGTGATCTACATCCGCAGGCAGCTGCATATTTTGTTACGGTCTGCTATAAATAGGTCGTGCACCTTTGAATCATGAGTAGGCTATAATGAAAGCTTATTCAATTATAGCTGAAAGCAGGACAATTCATTTTAGTCAACACCGGGAAAGTCGATTCAGTCATTGCTTACGCGGTAAAATAATGAACTTGGAATATTGGAACTACTGAAAGACAATATCCCTTACATTTACTTAAGCAAGTGTACTTAAACTTTTTTATCATCCAAAGCACAACAGCATTTGATATGTTACCTTCTAGGTCCAGGACTTGAATGCAAAGTAGGAAAGTTTCATCTTTACAACAATCTAGATGAGATAGGCAGGGCAAACGACTCTACTCCCTTACTCTCTAAATAATCTCTTTCCTCACCCTGTACCCATAATCTTGGACAACGTTATTGCAGGAACACTACACTATAAGTCCAGTACAGTAATGAAACTCACATCAGAATCATAACCCTAGTGCAGATGCATGCACGCGTCCTTGGTATCTAAAGAGGTCATAAAAGGATTCTCAGTCTTTAGCACTTAATTGGATTACCTACAAGGACAGTAAGATGGAAAGATGACTAAAATTCCCCTACACACACACTTCGATATACTGATGTACGGTGAAACAATATTGGTGGTTCAGGCCCACCACTGTGAAGCTTTGGAACTACTGCACCTAGGGTACTACAGGGGGGGTATGGCAATACGCCATTTTAGCAGCAAAAAGAAGGCTCTCAAGCAAGAATGCGTTCGCGCAGTGTCGCGGAATATTTGGAAGGGCCGGGCAACATTCGGTCACGTTCGTTTTCTCGCGATGCTGTGCGATATGCATTTGTACGTTAGACACTTCTTTTTGCTGCTAAAATGGCGTATTGCCATACCCCTCTCTAGCACCCAAAGTGAATCAATTGCCCGCATAGTGAAGGGCAATGCTGAGGGTCATATAACCGTTGTGGTTGTCCCTTGGGTATTGATTCCACAAACCTGAAACTTGGCAAGCCGAACCAGCTATTGGGGACTTGGTGAATGCAGCCCGTCTCTCACAGCGAAACCGACGTGGATGTGCAAACATTAGCTAAATTGCGCTTTGTATAGTAAATTCTTGTGAACAAAAACAACAACAGCACACTTGCATAAAACTGGCAGCTTGCAGAATGATACTAATACCAGTCGTACGTCTATGTTGAAAAGGTGAACACTCATTTGTTCCTGAAACACTATTCGTCGGTGAACAACTAGTATGCATGGGTTATTGTGGTGTAGAAGACCGAGAAGCTCATTTATAGCTTCACCCAAAGATATAAAAACTTTTGGGAGTTATCTCTTCCTTAACCTTAGGTTAGAAAATCGACAGAGACATTAACAAACCTTAGGGATTTGCTCTCCCCCCCCCCTCAAAAAAAAAACAACAACAACACAAAACAAAACATTACAGTCCACCATCAACGAAACTACACACTGACCCTGATACAGACTCCTATATTCAGAATATTGGATGATCATTACTTGAGTCGAAAATACCAGTCACGAAAGAGGAACGAGGTTTCTTCCTCTATCTTCTATATAATCTCGCTTCGACCATATTTGATAGCAAGTAAAAAAAAAACACGCTGCCTGCTGCAGCGGAGCGCAGAATTTCGGCATAGGAGATACAATGGCAGCAGCCACAAGAATAGACCATAATGTTATGGAAAGAAATATCACATGAACCAAAATAGATGAATGAAGAACAAAAGAACCATTGGAAGAAATGTCATACTGAACTGACTACCGGGAAACCCCCGCGGACCGATTCATTATTTTGGGAGCAGAACTATAAGCGAATTTCTGAGAGGATTAAGTTGGAAGGAGCCAAAATTAGAGGTGGGGAGTCGGTTCCTAGAATGCAGGGAATTAGAGCCGGTAAAAAGGGCCAAGGGTCAGAGCCAGAGCCGGATGCCGAAAAAAGAGCGAAATGGCTCTTGCTCTTTTGGTTCCTTTGCTGATTTTGGCTTCTATATAACCCAGGGCTTTATGACGTCCATCAGCAAATGAGTAATAGCAAGACCACCCATCTTGTTGATCCAACTGGCAACTGATAAGGTAACTCCCGTAGGAATAACGAATAACATTGGGAGCGAAGATCATAATGTAAATAATTTGGAATCAGATGTCATTATAAAATCAGACATATAGACTTGAAATCTTTAAATTCATCAGCGTTTGTTCATCAATTTTTAAATATTAAGAAATTTGTCATTATTGAACAAAAATACGATGATCTTAGCTTTTTTTGTTATTCTTACGGGATTCAACAAAGTCTATTAAGCTTTCACTGCTTTCAGTTTTGTACGGTTACTTATTTCAGCCTGTATTCATATATTATTCTGATTGTAAGGTTTAAATGAACAACATCAAAGCTACTTAGCTGTACTGCTGTAGTGCTGTACATTGTACAGTATCAAGGACAAGACGCATGACGAGTCAGTCACAAGTTATTCTTCATTACAAAGTTCAAACACAAAATAAACTGTTTGGGAGCGCTAAAGCAGAATAAGGATCGAAAGCAAAATTAAGAATATCTGGATTTTTGAGATTTGGGGGCGAAAAGAGACGGCTCCTCCAAAAAGCCTAAACAAGCCTCCAAAAGAGCCGGGAGCTACGCCTTGGAGCCGAAGCTTGGCATTCGGTATGTACCTTGGGAGCCTGAAAATATGAAGGCGAAGTAGCCTCTTCCGGAAACCGGGTTCTTGGCAAATCAACTGAATTACTTCGAGTTTATATGAACGAAGACGTTTTCTGAAGATGTACCCCCAACAATAATGGGTTCTCCTATACAAGAATTGTTCTTCTATTTTGTCATGAATAATTGCAGACCACGCTTTATTACCCTTTTGAGAACGACAAACTAGATGAGCTATGTAGTATTAGAAAAAAAAAAAAAAAAAATGTGGGTCCGTTTCTTCTCTTAAAACATATATTTAAAGCTGGCCACTTTCCATCAATAACAGATTTCTCCGACTTTTTTATGACTTTTCCTCGACTCTTCTTTGGGGTGTTTCTAGATCAAATTCACAATTTTTTTCACTGGTTAGGAAATTTTTACAAGATTTTCTCACCTTGTTCATAATTTTTCCATGACAAAGAAAAAATCGCTATAACAGTTTTTCCTGGAAAATGGCCACCCTATTATCTTGGATCATTTCCTGTCTATGAGAGCTTGCTCGTGACGATAATCTACTTACGAATATGTACAAAAATACGAATATTTAAACCGACTACATAATTATCACTACAAAAATTGACGATAACTAAAATGATTGAAAAAGGTTTCGGTATCGTAGTTCGAGATTAAAATGAGTCACGAGTTACACTTCCACCAATTAGTATTACACTTAAATGACGAGATGATTATTTTATGGGATGAAATTTTTTTACAAAAACTCTCATTACAAAGTATCCATATCCAAATACAAAAGTACTCAATTTTTCTCAGGGGCGTAGCCAGAACGTTCTTTCGGGAGGGGGGAGGCATATGAAATTTCAAGGGGGGCGTACCTCAAATTTTTTAATCTCTCATGGTTTTTTTTTAGTCATGGAGAATTTCTTCGGGAGGGGGGCAAAAGCATAACACGGGGGGAAATGCCCCCTTTCGTACCCTCTGGCTACGCCCCTGATTTTTCTCGTGAATGTATTTGAGCAGCTTCTCCGTGGTAGGCTGAGACGTATTTTTAAGCATCACCCACGATTAGATAGAAATCTGCTCAGGATAACTTTTCAACACAGAACAGAACCTGTTTCATAGTAGGGTATGGTGACTGATTGATCAGTTTGTATAGAAATTGATATTTGCAGCTGATATGAAAATTTAGTAACTTTTTAAGCCTGTTCAAAAAAATTTACCCTTTTTACGACGCTAATTGTGGATGAGCTTGAAAGAAAACGTGGGTATTTTAAAGGTCTTACTGACTTATTGCAATGGCACAGTTATTCCAAAATTTCGGACAGATATGCCATTGACTTCTTGATTCTCTACACTTTCTGATCAACTTATCGTCGTTGGATCGGAAAAACCTCTTATGTGCCATTTTTTGAGAAATGCACTTTTTTATATGGTTGGACGCGGAATTTCAAGGCGCATCGACTGGAAAAATCCCCTATGTGCTAAGTTCAAAATTACGCCGGTAGGAGCGGTTTTAAATACCTCCTATGTGCACCATCCAGAAAATGTGGTCTCGAATACCTCCTACGTGCAGAGCAAACCTCTTATGTGCAATATTTAGGGCCGGGAATTCCTCCTATGTGCATTTATCGCCCAATACCACCGTATTTTAGAGAATTTTGAAAATTTTTTGTTACTATTGTATCAACTTTTCCACATTTAATGAGACGTTCCCAAACTATTTTGGCCTTCTTTTCACAAAATAATCAGTTTTTTGCTTCTTCTGTAAAATTTTATTTTTGCCACATAGGAGGTTTTTTCCGATCTAACGACGTTATACTGTTTTTTTTTTTGTCTTGAAAAATTACAAACAGAAAATAATTACTTTTCTACTTCGGATGAGATACTTTGTTTGAAGTTCCTCTGATGAACCGCGTAATCTAGCACTTATAAATCAATGTCAGGAAATGAAAACTGGATTATTAATTAAATACTACAAATAAAATTATTTTCCAATTCCACTACCTAACTCCAAAGCTGAATAACTTTTTCTAATCGGACGAAAAAATCGAAAATAAATTGGAATTGACATAATTTCAAAATTTTGATCATCGATCGGCAGTTAAAATTCCGAAAATTGGAGCAACCTATCGCATTTTCGATCCCAGATCGTGAGCCCTACACCTACTTCTAAACTACTATTTTGCGGCTCAAATTATTCTACATATTTTATTCGCTCCTCTTCCTAGCTTCGATTTTCTTCATTGGTCATACCGAAAACTTTATCTTAATACTAAATCACTAAAATGTCGTTACCGAGCAAATTATTCTTACACTACTTGTACTACGTACAATACAGCGTTTACTGTTCTATAAAGTATGTTCTTTAAACTACTTTTGTCGATGGAATGCGTTATAAACTCTCAAGAGCGTTTTCAATACGTGTTCAATGTTTCATGGTTTTGTGGACTATAGATGCTCAATGCTGACATACCTGGTAACGTTGACCTCCGCAGCAGCGTGTATAACAAGCCCTGATTATTCCAACCCGATGGAACGCCGAATGGCTAGGACTTATGAGCGGTGATGGGGAGCCCGGTCGTTTAGGTTGCCCGTTGTACGGCGCCTCCAATTCGACGAACTCTCGATCCTTGAAAATCGAAATACAATAATTTAGTACCCGGTTAGCCGTGTAGATTTATGCATTCCACCAACTCATTTCTTTCCCAGTATGCGTTCCAAAAGCGAACCCGCCTGTCGAGAAGGAGGGTGCGCAAATATGGGGTTGGTTTTATACCTGTATAGGTCATAATCTCTTTGCAATGATGAATGAAATTGCGTCGCACCAAAACTGGCAGAAAATATCTTCCGAGCGTCTACAATTGCCTATAATATGTACAATGACGTTATTTGTGCATTGAATTCTTGGCAATCCATGCTGTAGATGTGCTTTCGCGATGTCCGAGAAACGATGGAAAATCTCAGCGGTTAAAGTAAGGACTTAGTTAGCGGGTGTTAGTGATTTACCCTGATGTTTAGAAAAGGAAGCCAAACATCACGTTCTGGGTGTAAAGAAAATATACAATATCTTCACCATACAGACCTTACTAGTAGAGGGAACTGCAGGCTAAAACCCTACTCGCAGTGAATTGTTGGGTTATTCTCCAGGATAACGCTGACAGGCTCGCAACGGCAGAACGCCTAGTAGAAAAGAAATAGGCATTATGTTGGTGGAACACATACATACTTATTTGTATATAGACCGTACGGGAACACGTGAAATATATTTATATGTCCTACATTTTTTGAAATTAAAGTATTAAACTCAACGCACTTATCGATAAAACTCTAGGATATCAAATTTGACCGTTTAAACCTACTCGTCGGACGCCTGCTGGCAGAAGTCGGGAGTTTTTCCAAATCCCACTCTCAGATGGATATTGCTGGAAAGTCTAAATCTCATCAAGTTTCTGCGGAGCTTCCTTTCTCTTGGACAGTTGAAGTCCTTTCTTTCCAAACTCTCCTCTGGAAGGAACTCCAATTAGCTGTAAGTCTCCAAACTAGATTTAAAGCCCCTCTCTCATCGATACGTATGCAGATGCTTTCAAAAATTTTTTCCAAATACCTGACTTATAGTTTCTGGAAGTTCCTGAGTTGGTACATTTACGAGCAAAACCACAATTTACTTTTCACATGCATAGATCGGAATTCTTATGAAAGTTTTCGTGCTCAAATACGTCTTACGACCATAACTAAGAGCCTGAATGATAAGTAGGTCAAATTTCATACTTTCATCAAGAAATGTAGGATTTCTTTAGATATTTATCCCTTTATCTCGACTTACTGTAGTTTTTTCGAGGCAACGCAGCAAATGGTGATGCTGTAGCTCGAATATATCCTCGTCTCTGTAACTGTCGTCTAGCTCCAGACCCGATTCTTGCGCGGCGAGTCGAGCTTCAGCAGCTTTCTTCTTACTAACGAATGCAGCACCAGCACCCGCTTTCGCTATTCTTATTCTAGCCAGTCTTGCCTTCTGCAACAGATACGTATAAAGCAGAATTATTGTTTACTGTAGACTATACTAATCCATTAAAACTCACTAAAATGGTGCATTAGTACTGTAAAAATCGCTTTTATATTTGTCATACAGAAGTATAAATCAACAATATATTCCAGAATAGCGCGCATTTTTTTTTTCAGCGAACTCACGCTAACGTATGCGGTGAACTTCCTGCTAACTTTTCTTCCATAATGTTGTGTATGTGTGCGTATTTTTTTCTGACCTCAAGACCACTTTTGTTTTTCTTTATTTTATTTTATTTTTCTTCCTCCCTGTATAGCCTGCGTCGTTTCTGTGTATACACATAATATAATCGCATCACTCTGGCCGGCGGGCTTTCATCATTCAAGCAGCAACACATTTATCAATGACGAGCATGGACGAGAAAGACGGCGGTACAAAAAGAGAACGTATTCGTCGATGAGAAAAATGTTCGTGGGACCATAATCGGTTTCCAGGGTAAAAGTATGATAGCGTGGTATCGTTTTGAGATGCGATTTTTTTTTTTATGACGTACTAAACACGGCCAAAATGAGAAAAATAGAATGAGATGTTGTTTCAAAGGACGCTTCGAGCTAACTTTTCTTTTTTCGACCTTTTATACACCGATGTAAGATCAAAAATAACTTTATTTTTCAATGTTAAAATATTTAATGCTGCGAAAGCACAATGGATGCATACATCTCTCATAAATATTTTGCGATGGGAAGTACTACATGTGTGCTTCATAAAAACAGAATATTAGCCTGTATTTGACTGCCGTTTCTCAAGATAATATTGAAGCGACGATGTCGTTCTAGTGCTCGAGGAGAGAATAGAAATATGAACAAAGACAAATTATAGGCGAGGAGGGTGAAAAGCAAGACTGGAAAATTGTTCGAATGTTGTAGAATCCGAGAATATATATCTAAATATTATGTAATATGAGGGAGAATATAAAACCGACGCTTCTTCTCGTCTTAAAACATCGTCTTTTACGAGAGTATTTTACAAAACTTCAATTTTCAGGAACCTAACGTTGATCTCGGACCTAACCTGCCACCCACGCATAAGCGAAATACTCTCGTAAGACTATTTGAAGTATGCAAATTCCTTTGAGGTTTTCCTATTCAAAACAGAACGAGTAAAGAGAAAAGCACATGATTCTGTAGCCTACGTACGCAAGAAGTTAAACATCATTATTTCAACCGATGACGCATGTATTTGAATCAGCACCTTTCATTCGTTATTTATCATAGAAAAATGAAAATTATGAAGAAAGAAGTGATTTTTTATTTGACCCTCTGAGAAAAACATGAGATCATGGATACATCTCGCTTTCATTCTACCTCGGTAGCTCTTTATTATGATGATTCACTATACTGCATTTCATATTGATATTATCACGAGTCTTTAAATTTCTTTTAATTGAATAATATGTTATGTTAATTACGTATAATATCTTTCATACCAAAATTTGACTCATTTATACGTCCTCAACCCCAACCTGGATGACATCCCCTAACCTTGAAACATATCTCCATTGGTGGATGCACCTATCTGGAGTAAATTAGTTGCACTTGGGTACACTTTGCCCTTATATCATAAATTGATCAAACTTGGTTGTTTTTTAGGATTTCAACACTTTATGGTTCATTTTGGACGATTTACTGTCAATTTTGGTTGATTTATAGCCAACTTGCGAATAAAGCTATATTCCTATCTGAAGTATGTCGCCTATGCGTAACAACAGTATACAGGCCAAAGTGTCCCCAATTACCTCAGTTACTAGCCTACTCCCAAATGACAAATAGGCTAAATACACCTTCAAGAGCGTTTCCACAATTTTAGCCGAATTTAGCCTAATATATAACCCATACCTCCAATATCCAGTCATCCAATTCAACCCATTTTTACTTGTGTAGCCTTCTCCAATAATATTACAGGACCATTCTAGTTAGGCTTCCCTTTTGGCCTAGTTTAGCCTTCCTCCAACAGTATCTAGAATCCTGTACTTTAGGCTAAGCATTACACTTTACCAGGGAACCTGTTTTATGGGGGGCTTTTGAGAAATTTGCCGTGCGCCGTCCGGTGTCCGCCGCCCAGCGAAAAACTTGGAAAAATTTCGACTCTCGAGCCATATATGATAGGAGAGGGACTTAGAAAAATTTCGACTCCCGAGCTATATATGATAGGAGGGGGACTTAGAAAAATTTCGACTCTCGAGCTATATATGATAGGAGGGGGACTTGGAAAAAACGACCGCTTCCTTAACGAAGTTAAACGAGGAACGCAGGGAACCTGTTTTATGAGTCAAATGGTATTTGGTATTGAAAATTCAAGGAAGCCTAGACCTAGATGAAGCTAGTATAAAGAAGGCCCAGACCTACTGTAAGTCTAGTATAATATAGTTTGCGAGTCTACATTTTTCTCGAATCTCCAGCTATATATGATAACTCGAGAGTTGAAATTTTTCCAAGTCCTTTTCATGGCTCTCTCTCTCTCTCTCTCTCTCTCTCTCTCTCTCTCTCTCTCTCATATCATATATAGCTCGAGAGTCGAAATTTTTGTAAGTCCCTTTCCTATCATACATGGCTCGAGAGTCGAAATTTTAACAGGGAACCTGTTTTATGGGGGCTATTTGAGAAATCTGCCGTCCGCCGTGCGCCGTCCGCCGTGCGCCGTCCGCCGTGCGCCGTCCGCCGTGCGCCGTCCGCCGTGCGCCGTCCAGCGAAAAACTTAGAAAAATTGCGACCCTCGAGCCATATATAATAGGAGAGGGACTTAGAAAAATTTCGACTCTCGAACTATATATGATAGGAGGGGGACTTAGAAAAAATTTCGACTCTCGAGCTATAGATGATAGGAGGGGAACTTAGAAAAATTTCGACTCTCGAGCTATATATGATAGAAGGGGGACTTGGAAAAAATTTCGACTCTCGAGCCATATATGATAGGAGAGGGACTTGGAAAAATTTCGGTCCTCGAGCCATATATGATAGGAGAGGGACTTGGAAAAATTTTGACTCTCGAGCTATAGATGATAGAAGGAGGACTTAGAAAAATTTCGATCCTCGAGCCATATATGATAGGAGAGGGACTTAGAAAAATTTCGACTCTCGAGCTATATAATAGGAGAGAGACAGACCAACTAATCCAAATATAGCTCGAGAGTCGAAATTTTTCCAAATCCCCCTCCTATCATGTATAGCTCAAGAGTGAAAATTTTTCCAAGTCCCTCTCCTATCATATATGGCTCGAGGACCGAAATTTTTCCAAGTCCCCCTTCTATCATCTATAGCTCGAGAGTCGAAATTTTTCTAAGTCCCTCTCCTATCATATATGGCTCGAGAGTCGAAATTTTTTCCAAGTCCCCCTTCTATCATATATAGCTCGAGAGTCGAAATTTTTCTAAGTTCCCCTCCTATCATCTATAGCTCGAAAATTTCGACCCTCGAGCCATATATAATAGGAGAGGGACTTGGAAAAATTTCGACTCTCGAGCTATAGATGATAGAAGGGGGACTTAGAAAAATTTCGACTCTCGAGCCATATATGATAGGAGGTGACTTGAAAAAATTTCGACCCTCGAGCCATATATGATAGGAAAGGAACTTGGAAAAATTTCGACTCTCGAGCCATATATGATAGGAGGGGGACTTGGAAAAATTTCGACTCTCGAGCCATATATGATAGGAGGGGGACTTGGAAAAATTTCGACTCTCGAGCCATGATAGGAGAGGGACTTGGAAAAATTTCGTCTCTCGAGCGAGAAAAATTTAGATTCTCAAACTATATTATGATAGGCTTATAGTAGGTCTAGGCCTTCTTTATACTATCTTTATCTAGGTCTAGGCTTCCTTGAATTTTCAATACCAAATCCCATTCGACTCATAAAACAGGTTCCCTGCGTTCCTCGTTTGACTTCGTTAAGGAAGCCGTCGTTTTTTCAAGTTTTTCGCTGGACGGCGGACGGCGCACGGCAAATTTCTCAAAAAGCCCCCCATAAAACAGGTTCCCTGTTGACATTTCGACTCTCGAGCTATGTATGATAGGAGGGGGACTTGGAAAAATTTCGACTCTCGAGCTATATATGATAGGAGAGGGACTTGGAACAATTTCAACGCTCCAGCTATCATATATAGCTGGCGATTCGAGAAAAATTTCGACTCTCAAACTATACTACACTAGGCTTATACTAGCTTTATCTAGGTCTAGGCTTCCTTGAATTTTCAATACCACATCCCATTTGACTCATAAAACAGGTTCCCTGCGTTCCTCGTTTAACTTCGTTAAGGAATTTTGTATGTTGGTGAAGTTATCACCCCTAGCTTTAAGACATGAATTTTTCTAATGTCATTAACCCATAATATCCTCATCCACAACCTTAGTGATGTCATCAACCTGTGACCTGCGACGACGTCACGGCTTGATGATGCCACAGGGTTGAAAGTGATAATGTCTCAGGGTGATGACGTCACTAAGGTTTTGGGTGAAGACGTCACGGGTTAATGATATGAGAGAAGTGTATCTCTAACCTCTCAAGAAGGACATATCTACATGCAAGAGTCCTCAGTAATACGACAAAGAAAGATTTTGGTTACTGAGGAAGAGATATTTCAACAGGAAACTTGTTTTGTGGGGCATCATTTCGGAAAAAATCTCTGCCTTGCGCCGTCCGCTGTCCAGCCAGCGGCAGCCGGCAACTTGACCCGATTATAGGAGGGGAAAAAGGTTCTCAAAGTCTTCCACCTATCATATATAGAGCTCAGAATTTGGAATTTTTCCAAGTCCCAATCCTATCATATAATTTTTCCTAGTTGATTACCATTAGCATATGATGATAATGTAGAAGGTCAGGATTCAAAGGGGGGAGGGGATGGCTACTCTCGCTTCATGGTATTTTTCTGTAAATTTTTCATCACAAATTTATTTTTGAAAGGGGGGGGGGGGGTGTCGAGACGGTACATGTTATGTATTACCAAAAAACAATTTTTTTGACTTTTTTTTGACATGTATATGTCTTGGGGGGGGGAGGTCAGCCTGAAATCTGAGTCACACGACGCTTTATGACGTCATAAATGGCCTTGAACCACTTTAGGGACTTGGAAATATTTCGACCTTTAGCCTTCATTGTACTAGGCCTTGTTTAGAGTATACTAGGCTTGACTTGGAGAAATTTCGACCTTTTTATGTCTTTGGGTTGAGAGTCAATCTGAAATCTGCGTCACGCGACGCTTTATGACGTTATCAATGAACTTGACCTACTTTAGGGATTATGAGGAATTTCGAACTTTGGCCTTCATTTTAGTAGGCCGATACTAATTAGACCTAAACTAGGCTGCTATAGTAGGTTTAGCCTTCATTATATAGACCCAATCACAGTATACTAGCCTCTACTAGACTAAGAAGAGGGAGAACGAGTGGAACTAGTAAGCTCCCCAAAACTAGTTAGCTTAAAATATTGAATAGACTTACATTAGACCATGAAGATTGAGCCCTCAAAAGCTAGTTAGCCCAAAATATTGTATACTAACTATAGGTCATTATATAGGCCTATAATGAAGGTCAAACTTACAATAGCAGTCGAGTAATAGAATCGATATTTCGCACAATCAAGATCAATATATTGATATAATTGAGATTGATGTGTCGATATAACCGAAATTGATGTATCGATATAATCGATATTGTTATATCTTTATATTGTATGGCTTTGCAAACGCTCAAAGACGTATACATGATTCAATATTTTTCCATAAAGTGGAGAAATTTACTTGAATTTCGTAATGGAATTTAGCACACGAGAGTAACATAAAATCAGAGGCAAAGCCGGGGGGGCGAAAGGGGACATTGCTCTCCCAGCGTTGTGCTTTTGCTCCTCCTACAGACTAACCTACCCTAAGTCACTTCGGAAAACAACGGCAAATCACTAAGCCGTAAATCTTCCCCGGGTAGAAAGACTCTCGATCGACGTCGGCTGGATGTCAAATCGAATCATCATTTTGACTAAAAATAAACTCAAAATAGACAAGTTCCGCCCAGTTCAACTGCAAACCGATCAAAAATGGCCAAAATTAAAATTCAACATCGTGATTGCCTCGAACAAATGAGTCGAATTCGATCACAACGATTAATTGTACTTCGTACATCATCATCGTCACCTGACTATTGCTGCATCGTTTGAACAAGATTACGATTTGCAGGGAGACTTATAATTATGACTATTTACGGATTCCGTCTACGAGTAGCAGAATCACCATATTGACAGAATGCTACTAATGATAGCACATGGACTATGGAGTCGACATAACTTCTGGAGGAGACGTTTGCTCCCGTCTCGTATTACGTTTCTTTTTCTCACTCTCTAAAGATAGAGAGCGCGTACAGAAATTCGTTGGTCTTGGGCCTACAAAAGCTAGATCCGACTCTCCTCCTATTAGTTCTCCAAGAATTTTTCTCATTCATTTTCGTAGATAGTATTATGGATCTCTCACTTATCAAACTCAAAACTCAACCTCCAGAAGTAGTATTTTTGGCGTCTCTCATGTTTACGTAGTTCAACCGCCGGCCATAACCTTTTTCATTTAAACGTGCGAAGTAAAAATATTAAGTAAATGTTATATGAAATACACGTGCTTGCGGTAGCATCAGTCAAATCACTTTGTTATTAGGATACAGGACTAGGAAGGGAATAAATTTATTGCAAAATATAAGAAGTCAGATTACGCATCATCAACGCCAGCGTCTCTTCCAAAAGGTCAAAATTATGAAAATAGTATTCAGAGTCCATTAGGCATGCATCTAACCAGTCGACTGACAATGAATCAGATCTACTAAAAACTTTGACAGACGAAGTGTTGCACAATATTTCACTTCAAGTTGGCGTGGTGTTTTATATTTTTCGAAATATTTTCCCAAATTACGTTCTCAATGTTCCGAGAATGGATGTCAGATAAATCTCGGAATCAATTTGATTTGACATACAAAAAAAGGACACGTCGAACAGAAGAATACAGCCTCGTTCTTCCGAGGGAATGAATAAATTGAACCGCTTGAAATTGACACTGCCGCACTGTCACGTTTTCGAGATGTTAAACCACAAAAGGACGAGACCAAGTAAGCTAAGTACGGTTTAAAGAAACTGAACGCATTGGAAATCGCAACGGGTACACTTTTTCGTGTCGAAAAGTTTTAACAAAAAGGAGCAAGCGACAGAAATAAAATAATATAATATGATTAGGTACTGTATTAGGAAATCTCGATTTTTTAATTTATAAAAACGAAACGTTGCAAAATCACGGAAAACAGAAAAAAGTATACGAAACGTCGAATCGTTTTACAAAGTTGAAAGAAGCAGATGTACGAAAATTATTATGGTAGAATACTGACGACGACGGTTATTTCAGCTAAGCTCAAATGTACGTCAACCAACTTACGTTTTTGCATCGAAATAAGTTTCGCCACAACGAAGAATATTGACCTATGTTGAAAAAATAAAAATAAAAAAGAAGAACAAAAGAAATTGTATCTCGAAAAATATAAAACTACCTACGCTTCTAGTGCCCAACTTAATGACCCGCATTCGAAATTTTTAGTCGGCCAAATCTAAGCCCTCTCTTTTCTATTTGGTTTGTATTACGTACTTCTCTCGCACAACTACGAGGCGTACGATTGAAAAATAAAAAGTCCGTTTCGACTCGTCAGGCGTACAAACTTGACGAAAAATGTCGACTTTCGCCCTGAGCATAACCCATTTAAAGAAAGTTTGGTGTACGAAACGTTCTCCTTTTTAGAGTACGGTACGTTTGGAGAGAGAGAGAAAAAAAAAAGGTTCATTTATCTTAGCTCTTATTGATGAATGTTAATACAGCGTGTTTGTGCTGTAGAGCAGGTACGTCGCACCATTTGGTTATGTGAAATTTGGTCCAATTCATCAGGGTGAGCATCGATTTTTCCTCGTTTAAACGGCAGTCCAATTTACGTCATAATACAACAGCACATTGCTGCGTTCGGTGACGTAATTGGATCATGTACCGTTAGCAAGATATTATTGTACTCTGGAGTTTGTTTCCTCGTAATAGTGAGCACTCTTCTTAAATATACACAGCAAAAGAAAAGAGTGTACAATCATCTAACATAACTGAACACTTATTTGACTTTCTCTCTCTTTCATTTTCTGTCAACATACCTGATGGCAAAAAGGCTTCGCGGACGGTCAAATGCGAGAAAGTCGGTTCGGATGAATAATGAATTATTGAAAGGAAGAGGAAATGCATATTGAAAAATGTTTTTTTTGGAATTGTATTTTAGACATTCTGAGGAGCAAAAACTTGAACTCTTTCATGCACGTCGATTTATGACTGTGGAACCCAATCTAACGAATACTGATTTCTTTATTCCAAGGCTGGACTGTACAATATTGGAAATCATACATGTATCTTAACATTGACTCAGCACCTAAATTATGTAGGTACAAAGAATGAAAAATGCTACACAAAGAGAAAATAATGAATTATAGATCGAGTTACCTAAGGAGAGGAAAAGTGCGATTTTTCAACTTTTGAATTTTCTCTAATGACAGAATGAGTCATAGAGAAAGTTACCGAGAAGATGTTTATGACCCCCTCCCTCTCAAAAAATCATAAATTTGATTTAATATTTCTTCACCCGAAGGGTCAAATTTGGATCATGAGACATCAAGGATTCCTCCTATCGCAGAAATATAGCGTTAGGTCTTCAATTTTTCCTCCAAATATTTGTGTACACGATTCAATAATGATATCAATTTAAAGTTTCATGAAGAACGTGGAAGATGAATGAGGATTACCTACGAGTTTTCGTTTTACTAGCTGATAATGTACCACAGTATACGAAATTATTTATTAAAATCATGGGAAGTTGTAATAAAATATTGCAGGTTCAATTTGCCTCTCACAATTTGTTCTATATCCAGTTCTTACCTATATCAATTTTGGTATATTCCGCTGTTTAAATTTCGTTATCTTTTAATTATGGAACAACAAAAAGAATTGAGTAATGATCCTCATATTACGAATCTTCTATCAAAAATCTTGAGATACATCAAGCGGATCATCATCTGACAGACACCTTTCAAATTATTGTTTTGATAAATTCCAATTTATTATGTTTCTCTTCAGATTGAATCCTTTTATTGTTGTCTTTCTAATAATCAATCATTGTCCTTCAATTTTTGGTACTTTTTGAGTCAAGACAAACTGACTTAGTTGCAGTTCGAGGTTATGGCGGCGTGGTTCCAGCCATACTTTCAACAAGAATAAGCATCAAAAGAGAAAGAGAGGAAAAAATTGTGCAAGAAGGTAGGGAAAAAGTCTGATGGTTTAACCAGTCCAATGAATACATGAATAATAGTAATCACCGATACTCTTCCACCAACCTATCCAAAACGGTGTTCCCCAGAAGAAGTACTATGTGTTTTTTATCTCTTCCTAGTCGCTATGATTGACTTGACAAACAGTGTCAGCTTTCCCTTTACCAAACGACTTTTTGTAGATACCTTCAGTATCTCCCTACTAACCTCCAACGAGAAGCTAGGCTACTACAATTAATCCTTAGAAAAATCTCCAAATAGTCATTCGATTGTGGATTTCGATAGTCATGGAAGTGATCCAAAAAAGATACTCACGCACTACGCCTCTTCTTTCTCCTCGTCTACAAAACTTCACGGTTTCTATACTACTCTCTGACAAGTTCCTTCGTCTCATCTTTGACTCTAAAACCTCCTGGACCCCTATATCACATTCTTAAGAGCAAAATATCTGAATTCCTTGAATGCCTATCACAACCCCGTACTGGTTGTAACCTCAAACTCCTCCTGCGACGCTACCATGGTCTAATCCGTTCCCGACTTGATTATGGTTATTCAGTTTACACCCACTCAACAAAACTACCTTCTTCCAGGCTCTGTTTGGCCCTTGGCGCATTATGCACCACATAGTCACCCCGTTACTACTCTCTTTCTTTCGCTACTAACTTCCTGACCTCAACAGGCCAATACCAAAATTTTCCCATTTTCTCAAATGCTCTTAGTCCACGTAATTCACTTTTTCTGTCGCTTCAATCCACTCATCTCAAACGTAGGTCCTTACTTCCTATTTTTTCATCCCCTCCTCTTTGGTTAGGTCCTATTCCTGATATCCGTCTCGATTTAACCGACGTTCCCGAAACAGCTAACTTTATATGTACCAACGACGCATCAACAATCGGAACTCAGAACCGGATATATGCAGTCTCGTTTCAGCTCATACTCCCCTTCCGGTTCACCGTCGAACTTATTCATCTGCTTCTCCCTTCTCACCCACCTCTCTGCTCATACTATCTGGTTCTCTTGCATCCTCATTCGCTATCCAAGACCCTCATTCTACCACTCCGATCGTCCAACGAATCCGTATTCTTGTACACTCGTTAAATTCTTCGTCATCCTCCATTTTTTTTCTACGGGTAGCGGGATATATCGACCTTAGAGAACATAACGCAGTAGACCTTTCCGCAAAGCAGTTTTTCTTTGAATTCATCACTCATAATTGACCTCTCCTCCTCTCATTCGAATGAGCTCTAATCCATTCTTGCTCCCTCGTCCTCTCCTCCTTGTATGAGTGTTGATCCTTCTTCTCCTCTAGTAAGTTCCGATATATTAAGTATTTTCAAAATAGTGACGGTGAATTGTATATGATGTGAAATTACTTACTCTTTGTGCTTTACGTTTATCGGCTCGTTGATTTTGGTGGTAAATTCTACTGAAATTAGATACGATTACTGGTACTGGAAGCGCGATTACCAACACTCCACTTAGCGAACATACACCACCTACTATTTTACCGGCTATTGTTTCAGGAACCATATCACCGTACCTGAGAAACAGAGGAGAAAAATTAAGTACAATGGAAAAACAGCAATCAAAAATTCAGAGTCAGAAAATAAAATCGACTTCTAGGGCATAACAAGAATAGATGAAATTATAAATTATACCTCCTAAGGCAATAACTAGCTATCGACGAGAGTTAACGATAAAGGAATAGAAAATATTATGGATATGGGATGAATGGAAATCATTTTACTACTGGAAGGATAAGAATAAAGTCATCTGGATCTCATTTGCAGGTGATACCGAAGATAAAACTATGTGTGAAAAAAAAATACGATTTCTGAATAACTATGAACGTAGCCTAATATCGATTACAAGGCGTACGAAAGCTGAAAAATGCCCGTTGAGCGAGAGGAGGAAAAGATAAAGAAAAGTAAGTCTGGATCAGTTATAACCTACTTTTTTCAGAATTCATACGATGATAGAGAATATTTTTAGCATTATATTTGCAACAGCTATTCGACTAAATTTAAACGATAACGCCCAATTATCTCAAGTAATTCAATATTTCACGAGGACGCGAACGTTGAAAATGGATTTTTTTCTCTCAAGAGAATGAGTCAAAGAACACTCCCGCGTTACGACTTTTAATTAATTTAAGCCTCTAAGTCTCTTCAGCTTGATGTACGCGAGAGTAGCAACTTTTTAAGCGTCGGATGGAAAAATATTTCCCGAGAGCTTTTAGAAGTGTAATACTCGAATATAAGTTACGAACACAATTACCACACTTTGTAAAAAAATTGAAGTATCCTCAAAAAGTAGTCAACGCAGAGTTTTAATACTTGAATCTGACGGACCTGGTCTCTTCAGAAAATGCTCGTACTCTGAGTACAATAGCATCTCGATTACGCTATTTTATATAATGTCATCTTCAATCTAAGATTTTTTCGTTGAATTATTGTTACCAATGTATTACTTTTTTGCTAACTCACGATAACTGGATATTCAGCCATTTATATTATGACCCGTTCTTTCAGTTGTGACTAAAATTATAAAACAAGGGGGAAAAAGAGCTCTTCCACCGATCTTTATTCTGAACAGAATATTTAAAGAAAACGATTGACGTAAAAACTGCATAAGTAGGCGGTCGCAAAAGTACCAAGAGATGATAACTCACTTTCGTTTACAAGGGAAGAACATAGGCAAAAATATCAAAGACAAAGTTTTAAAACTTTTGAAGAGTTGATGATGGAAGAAGCTCCTCGGCTACTTGGCGTATATTCCTTCGAAAGGGCAATGTTTAAAACATTTAAAACACAATTTAAACAAGGAATTAAAAACCATCTGTTTTAAACTTTAAAAAAAAAACATGTTTTCTGTTTCTTCTTTTGCCGCTTGGAGTCCTCGATAATTATTTTCAGCAAATGCGATACATCGACATTATATAGACTAAATCGTTGTGACGTCACAAGGTAATGATAGCTCTGCAATAACTTACCCCAACTTACTCCCTGGTTCAAAATACACAGGAACCACGTTCGACCTTACCTTCAGATTTGAAAACAAGAAGTAAATAAAAAACCGCAGGTAGGCCTATACTATACATTTTCAAACACTCAAGAACTTCCTAATTCTGAATATAAAAAATACACAATTGAGGACCTTTCAGTCGAAATCTTATGAGACGGACGCCCTTTTGACAGAAAGGTCTTCAATTGCTCATTCATTTCCGCTTTTTAAGGGTATGCTCTACCTAGTCACTCACACGTAGACACACACAAAATATGTATTACATGTTGCGATTTTTGCCCCGAGATAACTGATTAAATAAAGCATGAAATATCTTGAAACTTTGTATTTACGTAGACAAAACTTAGGAAAATACGGCTAATTGGTTCACACGAACTAATTTTGTTCATTAATTGGAATTCAACGATTCGAAGATGGCCCCTTCAGACGTAAGTTTAGACGTTTCCTCGAGATCATTCAGAATATTTCGCGATCTGTCAACTAATTAGCCGTATTTTCCTCAACTTCAAGAATAAATTACACCACGTTCCGAATCATTTTGTACATTATTCGATATGTTATATGTGGGCAAAAATCACTACCCGCAACACACCATTTTGTGTAATACACGTGTATTTTCTGTGTGTGAGTGACTAGGTAGAGCATACCCTTAAACGTTCCAGTGTATTTCTTATGAGAATCGATAATGTGATTGAACGCAAAATGATACTATCGATCATATTCAAGGGTTTTAGAGTGTCTTCGCGTCTTGTTGGCTGGGAGTTAGCAATAAATTACGTCACGACGCGACGATTTGTGATTAGTCTGTTTCTACGGGAACGTTTGGACTTTGGATAATTCATTAGTACTTACTCCAAGAATAAGTAAAGAAGAAAAAGTTGTTGATATTATAGAGCTTTTACAATATTTATATTTCTTATCAGTTTGAAGGACAAATACCACAAGAGCAAGAAAGACAGAAAAATAGCGTCACTCTCATTCTATCTTTCTTGCTCTCATGGTATTTGTCCTGTAAACTGATAAAAAATGTAAAGATTGTAAAAACCCTATTCACAATTGGCTAGTAACGATCTTTTTAGCTCTTTTGTGTATTTCTTGTGTGTAGCTCCTTATTTGTTTAAGCAAAGTGAGCGAAGCGATAAAGGCAAAAATTGGAAGCTACCCAAAAAGATGATCATCTGCAAAATAAGAGCGGAAAGTAACAAAAATCTTTTTGCGCCCTTCAAAACAAAGTTTTAGCATAGTCCTAATAAGTTTTTTTAATGATTATAGCAAGTATAAAAGAATTATAAATTTGAAGTAAACAAAAAAGGAAATTTTTTATAATAATTTTTTAATGTATCAAAGTGCCCAAAAAGTTGCAAAAATTAGCGCTCCTAAAGGAGCATCTTCATGAGAATAGTCCAAGTTTGAGGTCTCTATGACGTCACACACGGTTCAAGAGCCGCACTCTGTACTATAGTCTAGAACTCTGGTCTGGTTGATTGACTATAAAAGTAGTATACTAATTAAATATATTCTTTCTGGCGCAGTTGAAGATTTTTCCTTTTTTCCTTGTCTTTTTATCACTTGTAAAATAATCCTGAAATTCCATTGAAAGTTGAATGTCTTGACAAAGAGAGGAGTCGAAGTGCCATCCACAAAATTATTGATTAGGAATGTATTTTCCATTATTTTGGGACATCAAATTTTTTGCGGATAGTATCTCTTTCATGATCTCAATGTGACAACATTAGAGCGAAAAAAAAATTCCGTTTGTAGAGACTAAAATGGAAAATACTTTCCTATACTCCGTTCACGTTAAGGAAGGATAGAAATATGACCTCGAGAACGGAACGCTCCGGGTAATTTTAATCTACCGTTCCGTTATCAAGGTCATATTTCTATCCTTCCTTAATGTGAACAGAGTATACGCAATAGGTAATTTTGTGGATGGCACTTAGACTCCTTTCTTTGTCAGGCTTCAGCTGACAAAGAATATCTACCATTTTTAAAGCAAGATCAAACATCTTCTCATGATTTTTCATCAAGCCAAATCAGTTCACAAAATTTTTGAATTATTGTATCAATTTCTCATTATATAAGTATTCATTTTTTCCAACTTTTATCTAAGTCCCAGATTCTTCATTTTTTGGTTTCCCAAGTCCCAGAGAGAGAGCTTAAAATTGTTTCAAAAAAAGTGACATCACATGATCGTTGAACCGCGGATCCTTGAACCTGACTGGCCAAAGTTGATTGTACAACTGGCCCTAAAATTAGGTCCCTGGAGCGTTTCGTTCTCAAGGTACGTACTTTGTACATCGTACTCAAAGATGGACCCTTTTTAGCCAAACCCAACCAAGCGACATAATAACGATCTGGGAAAAAGGAGAATCTCCGCTTATATATAGTAGAGCTAGAGGAACATTTTCTTCATTTCTTTAGATCGTTATCATGTCGCTTGGTTGGGTTTGGCTAAAAAGGTCCAGATATTGTACTACCTATCTGCCATACAAAGTTAAATTGACTAGTGTTGGGCATGCTCCGGGTTTTAACCGGTTAAACCGGTTATTTTATTTTGAATAGGTAATCGTAAAAAATTGGTTATTTTGTTGATAAAAATGACCGACAAGTATTTATGTGAACACCGGTTAACCGACGCACCAAAGATTTGCCTTTAAGGATCAGGCAAAATGTAACTTTTGTATCGCCGGTTAATCAAAAATACCGGTTTTTCCTCAACAGCCAACACTAAAATTGACGTACATCCAAATCGACGATCAGGCAAACTGTATCTTTTGGACGATTGGTGCGAGTGTGTGAATCGTGATAACACATAACTATTACTTCATTGATGGGATAACATAGAAAAATTCAGGTCTAGAAAATTGGAGCTTTGTTCTACGTGGGATGAACACACTACTTTGAATTGTGTTGAAATGAACGTTGGATATACGTCAAAATTTTGACATATATCCAAACCACGATCCAAAAACGCTAATATTGGAAGGAGGGATGCTTGTATCAGAAAACTGGTGTGATAATTGGATTTCTCGTTGAAAAATCGTTCTAGTAATACATATTTACATCTTAATTAGCTGTATTAATCTCATTTTAAGAAAATGTAACTTCTTCTCGATCATCAATTTGGATATACGTCAATTCAACTTTGTACGGCAGCTATGTAACTTACTTTCTCTTTTCTTAACGTGAACGGAGTATAGAAGTGTGGGTGTAGTGTATTTGTGGTAGTAATGAAGATCGGTTACTTTTGTAGTTGTTCTCTGTTCTCTATTGTTTGTATTAGTATCCAGTGATTGGCGGAGACGTGAGAGTTAGGTCAAGAAAATATCCCAGAACTCAAATCATAAGTTCTGGAAAAGGTTGAAGATTGTTATTTCTTGTATCTAGTTGAAAGTTAAGAAGATGTCTTGATGATTTTTGGTTATAGATTGTATCGCAATCTTGAATTTCTGATGCTTAAGTTCGAAAATTTCATTATACTGCCATAAGAGGGTAGGTACTGTGAATAATGTTAACTTTGTTACAAATAATAATTATAATGATCGTTTATTATAGGTAGCTATTACACAATTCGTAGATACAGGATATACGGAATACATGGAAGTTACGTCTGTTTCGCCGCTTGTGATTCAACATTACAATCATCGTCTTGGGCCAAGCTTCCATAAGTTGCCTCCTGCAATAAGCTACTCCTTTGCTCTTGAGTCCGAATGGACTCTGACCATGGTGGAGTAAGAGACAGTGATGACTGATGAGTTCATAAATTACGATCCTTGGTTCAAATATTGGTGTCGGTTGCCGGTTACCTGTTTTCATTTGTTAATGTCACGCCTAGTAGGCCTATACCTTGCTAGTATACAAAAATGGATGTCTACCTACTGATTCCGTAAATAAGTACTTCATCAACTTCCACCAATGGTGAGTTTGAAGTCAAATGTTTAATTTAACGGTAAATACCTTCATTAATTTTACCCATTATAAATACAGTACCTTTTTACTTTAGCTGTAGTCTGGAACGATTCAATTAATTGATAAGAATCATCAGGTAGATTTCTGAATTCAGTACCTCTATTGACCTAAAAGAACTTGTTGAGTAGGTATTGCGATGATGATTTGTCAGAGTTCTGCCGCTATTGCATAAGTTCAGCTTAAGAAGAAGTAGAACAATCTCAGACTCTGAAAAATTGTGTGGCGAAGAGGAGGTAGCTCTGTTGTCAAGATGCGTTTAGAAATGATTTGATGAACAAATACAAACGACGCACGTATCCGAGTTAGGCTAGCTTACAGCGCCAAAAGTTTCATCGATGCAAAAACGAGGTAGTTATGTATCTCTCGAAGAAACAAGTTGGAATCAATATGTAGAAAATGTACACAAGGAGCAGTCCATTTGTTAGTTCTGTAAAATTTTGGTAATAATATACTACAAAAATGATTACGGATATGGCGAAAGAATAGAGCTTTGAGACGCGTTTTCTGGAAAACTTCCAAAAAACGCCTTTTTCGCAGAAGTCGTCTTTTTTGTTACAAAATAAAATTAAACAAGTGGTGTTTCATTTGAACCTTATTGCGAATTTACTTTTTCATATATCGGTACTGGCGAGGTTGGAAACGAGTTTTATCAAAATTAATAAAACGAACATGGTACCTATTCGAAAAATCTTAGTAAACTACAGAATCCCCACACTCCAGCATACCCACCACCCAAATTTCAAATAATTGTTACAAATTATTTAGTAGAAATGGGATATAAGTAGCCATCGAAAATTCTTCAAATACACTATTATTTCATCGTGAGGTATTTAATTCCAGTCCAAGATGTGAGTTACCTACCTACGAAGATTTAATGACATATTTTTGATCCGTTTATCTTTTTCAACATGCAGGAAGTAAAATAAAATTACTATTTTTCGTGGAGTAACTATAAAACAATAAATTTTGTCTGTCCTATCTTAGATTTGTGCATCGCACCTCTATTCCACGAACACCGCGTCAGACTTATAAGTTTTCCAACGTACGTCGCCGTAAATTATTAATCCGATATCCTCGGATCTTCAAAAAAAAACTTCATCTCGTATCAGATCAAATCATCATTTAACTTCTATATTTCAGTGCGGTAAATTTCTTTTTTCTCGACGCGAGAACGATTCACGACGGACGAAATGTCGAGCGAGCAAATAATGATTTAGTAGTTTTGTCATTCCTTTCCCGTTATACCGATATATTTCCAATTTCGAAATACGAAAATTACGCGAATATAGTTGGGTAAAGTGTCTGTTGCTTTTAAAAACGGCGAGGGGGAGGGAGTTCCTTTGTATTTTCAGAGTCAAGTCACGAGTGCGCCACGTTCCAATAACGGAATGAGCAGAAAATTGATTACACGGCCGATACGGTATTGTGTGCGTATTTTTTGTTGTCCTAGTCGTCACTGAATCGGAAATGGACTTCGCAACTGAATTGTTTCGTTCAAAAAATACCGTAGTCCACTCGTGAACGCCAATTTTTTTTCAGTAAACGACAATAATAAACCTTTTTTTTTCTTCTTCTTTCTCCTTTCTTTCAATGTACCTATGTACTTTGCGTAGAGCTGCCATCAATCGTTTCTAACTACATTTTATTTAGCAGTTACAAGGGTATTGATAAATTGTCTCAGCTCATTGGCCAATAACTATACAACTTAGTTAACAGCGAAATTTTAACCTTATTTTTGCACTCAACTAGGCACAATTTGTCCTGCACTTAAAAAATGATAAAAGCTTTCAAATCCTCTCCACTCCCACATTTCGTAGACTGCTACAGCTCAAGTTGTGTAGTTTACCCTACCAACCACTTGCATATCCTTTAAAGGGTCCCCATGTATTCTCTTTCTCAAACTGTAGTCATTATCCTAAGTTATTGAAGTTCACTTCTATAGAATTCGAAGCTTCCATTTTTTTTCTAAGCTGAAAATTTTCCCAAGCTTTCCGGACGCTTTAAGTCAAGTTCTTTCCCTACAACCAGATTGTGACTTCACGCGAAGGCTCCTTCAGTCTCATAGCGTACAATGCATCAATTTTGTCGAGTGGCCGCCGAATAACAGATCGAAAGAAACTTCGGTAATTTAATATAATGCGAGTTTCGTTATAGTATTTACCTAATGCTATTTTTCCGAGTTTCCCTGGTAGACAAGCTCACCCTTTAAGGTCAGACATAATCCCACTCTGCTCCTTTGTTCATATTTGCCGTATAGTCCTCTCTGAATGAATACCACCGAAGTTTAAATTTTTTCGAGTCTCTAATCTAGGTCAGAGCCCCTTTACTCACGGATTACAATGGTGATCATCAAAAATTTGTTCAAGTTTTGAAACCAGGTCAGGTTTATTTTTGAGATTTTTTCAAGTACCCCGCCATAGCTACGAGATCAAAATTTCGCCAAACCTCTTCTCATTCTACATCACTACATCACTAGATATTTAGGATCGATTTGCATTCTTGGCGATTGAGTGACTACAATGGATTACATTTGAAATTTCTTGGTATTTTAATACTATTTGAATTTTTGAACAAATAATAGATTTCATTAAGATGTGATATTGTGCGTGAGTTCACCTTGAGATTTTTTTGCAGATGTTAAAATTCTGTTTTCTGAAAAAATATTCTAGTGAAATTACGAGTAGTATAAATATTTTCCTGTTTTTTTACAACTCGGAATGAATTCCGCGAGAAATTTTTAGCTTTGACTGCACCAAATTAATCCAACCCTGTGCGGTTTCCGTTGAAGCCCCTGTCTCATAAATTAGGTTATTTGCATCAAATTATGGTGTATGGTTTCCATTTTGAATTTAGTTTTTTGCGAGAGAGAAAAGCAGAATTCATAGCATTGCCGAGGTTTCTGCTCTGTACTGGAGTAAAAAGTCCAGGAAAAAAGAGTACTCGGTGAATAAAAAAATTGATTCGAGTGTTGAGCTCTCAAAAAAGAAGTGAAATTCTGAGACACGGGCTCTGAGAAAAAACCAACTCATTTAAGAGTTCAAGATGTGTACGGAAAAGAGACTTGTACTGTATCTTTCTGCTTGCAGAGTGGGTTTTATTGAGTATATTCAAACTGGGCAGCGCTAGCGTCGCGCCAACGGTGCGCTCCACTTTTATTGAGCAGAGAGAAATTGAAGGAGATATTATTTAAACTGTGGGTGTATATGAAATAAAAATGAGAACATTGAAATAACACTTGAACGAAGCAGGTTTGGCTTTTCAATATCCCATAAAAGGTATCCACAAAAACTCATTCTATATAAAGTAGATGAAGGACAAAACCTTCAATTCTGCTTCATTCAAGAGTTACCCATTCCAAATTTTTGATTCTTCTCCCATACACCGCCATTGGCACCATAGTATGAAGACCTCTTTTGTTTTTGGCAAAAATACCGTTTCTGTTGATCGAACCATGCGCTTTGTTGGCGATCCTGGCGGATGTGCGCTTTGAATAAAGAACCAGCGTCATTGGTAGCAGTGATGCTAAGCTTAAACCAATATTGGCTTAATTTAAGCTTTAAGCCAATCATTTACCTATTTCTAAGTCAGCCATTAAGCCTGTCAATCATCACCCTTTTAAGTGAATATAGCCAATCAGTAATTGGCTGGCTTGAAATTTGTTTTTTGAGAAAATAAACATGTTTTTCTCTTCAAAAAACATGTTTTTTCTGAAAAAAAAAATATTATTTATTGAAGAGAAAAACATTTTCAAGCCAATCATTAAGCCAGACATTATCACTTTATTCAGCCAATGATTAAGCCAGCCAATGAAACCCAAAAGGCTTATAAGTTTAAGATAAGTTTAAGCCAAAATTGAATGGCTGTGCGTCACTGATTTGTAGATCCAATTTTAAGAACATTGTATGATCACATTATTCATTTGGGTTGGTCAAACGCTAGGAGCGTTACAATCGGCAGCATCGAAAACGGGAACAGGGCAATTTTCTCCACTGAATGTTCCTTGAGTGATCTCAAAGTAAGTTGCAAGGAAAGCCATTTTGCAAAACAGTTGAGGGAACAAAATCTATAAAGCGTAAAATTTTCTACAAGTAATCTTCTGTTATAAAATTCATTCAGGATCAGATTAATTTAAGGAAACCTTCCGCCCCTAGCGGGCAGCGCTCTTCAATTGTTCCGTTTTTGTTGTGCGCGATACTAGCGCTGTTCGGCCCGAACTAGGAAAAAATCTCCTCATTCGCGAGGAGCGCTAGCAGTCAAATCGTTAGTATTTTGTAATTCAAACTGAGTAGCACTAGCGTTATATCAAAAAGATGAGCGACGTAACTTTTACACCGATGTATGGTCATTTTCAATATTTTCTAAAATGTCTCAAACACAAACGCGATCACCGCAAAAACAAAGAGAACAAACTAACAAAGCGTGTGAAATTTCCTTTCGGATGGTACAGTATTGCTCCCAGATTTCCTTCTCGGTAATTTGAATAATTGAATGTTGGACTAAAGTTAGACAAAAGTAAGATGTTTAAACAGTGTCGATGCTAGCGCTGACCGGTCTCAATCGAAGCCATAGATAATAAAGCATTGGCAGATGTTTCTCAAATTTGTCATGCCATCTTCAAAGTGCTTTTACTGCAAAACGTACTGCATCGATATGTTGATCTGGAATAGACTATAATAAAGTTATTGTCGAGGATGGGGAGTGCAAATACTCTTGGATTATTTCTGAGAATCTGCGTGGTTCCATCCCTCCCCCTCTTTTCTTCTGCTCTCCTCTTGAATAACGACTCTGTCCTTTTAATTTGACGAATTGAGCTCGTAAAACTGTATATCACGTTCATAAAGCAATCAATTAAAATTTCTATTCGACAGTACACAAAGATTACGAACGCGTGTCATAAATGTAAATACTTGAACTGCAGTATTGTACGTAGTCATAAAATTTTTTCAAAGTATGAAAACGTCGTAAAAATGTCTACCGCTTCGAGTAATATATCACGTAAAATTATTAGCGCAAACATTCGAAGATTTTATTTTATATTCGCATCTTGAAAATACTGTAGGTTTTTCAACCTGTGAAATGTAAGACTTTTGCACTTTTGCCTGTCACATTGCGCGTATTTTACCGACTTGACCTTTTTACTTGAACAACATTTTCCTATTCGTTCACGTCATTTTTTTGGTTCCAATACCCAGGAATATTTATTCCCTGTCGAATCAATCACCGCCTCTGGCACTTAATAACTTGCTCGTCAATTTAAAAAAAAAAAAAAAAAAACTTTTTGTGATTTTTACAATTACTTATTTCTTGCGTCCGTACACATGTTCACGGTTAATAATAGCTTAACGAAAAGAATCGATGTGTTAAATTTGCTGCCCTACAACTAAAAATAAATGTAACGACGTTCCTCTACTGAGTGCATGATAATACGTCTCTTTTTTTAATTCCTAGTTTTTTTTTATAATTATTATCGTTATGCATATAAAATACTGTGTAAACAGAACTTCGGAGAGGTTGTAGCTCATTCAAGTCTGTATAACCGTTATATCGATGATGCGAATCATAAGTGAAGTGAATTATGACGCTGTCCTTGGAAGGATGAACGCGATAACTGCCAAGCGTGTGAGACATTAATCTCATTATATTGTTGCAAGCGGTGATGAACAGATTGGTGAAAATTTAAAGAGGAGTTGGGCAGCAATTTTCTGAGACTTGACCTTCACACCTCTCTACAAATTTTTGTTCTTTTTCTCAACTTTCAGAGTACATTTTGAAACTTACGACAATCTTTCTGAGTATTTCATATGAAAAAATACACCCTTTGTGGAAACTTGCCACAATTATCATTGTTCGTATATTTATATAAAAAGTTTACATCCTCGTTGATTACGATCACATTACCGAGCTTAATTTCCATATTTCCCTCGTCATTTTCTTATCGGAATATGAAGCTATATTTCTTTGACTTTCATTAATATATTTATTTATTTCAAGTATTTTATTTTTTCGCGCCGGGTGGTGCCGATAACAGATTAACACCACCCTTACTAGAGATCAATCCACCGTAATTACAAAAAAAATAATAATAACAAGGTAAAATAGAAAAACAGACAGGAAAGTAGGCCTGCGCGCGTTCACAAACTATAAGACCAAGCTTGGACTCCTCTCCGTTTCATTTATCATCACTTCTTAATTTGGAAAATGAATGCCCAGTACTGATGCTGTTTTAGCGGGGACTGACATCCAACCTGTAGTCAGTCGGAGATTCCCTCCAAAGAAAATAATAAGTTCCAGAATGGAGGAATTTTATTGGAAGTTACAAATATGATCGAAGATCTTTCTAAAATCTTCTGGTCATCTGATCGTCGTCTGTAAATTTCATTCCTCAAGTGTGATTCGTTCGTCAGATGTAGAAAAGTGTGATGAAATGAATGAATGTGAGAAATCTGACAGGCAGGTTCAGCCCCACTTTTCTATTGAGATCGAGCAGACAGAAACTCAATAAAGCAGCATCGGCTTTTCAGACATTTACTCTTGAAAACTTGGTAAAGCATTTTTTTCCCCGATCTTGAAGAGTACAAGCTAATCTAGCCCTTTCAGATCGAGAGAAAATTACCGTAAAGAACTTTGGGGAGATGAAGCCACCAAGAGAAGAACATGTGAACTCAATAAAACAGCAGTGGTTCCTCACACATTCATGCTTGGAAACTGAAAGGAGCCCTGGCGGAATCAGAAAACGCTATAGCACCAGATTGTGATCAAGAAGTGATTGCTCAGATACTTTAATATACAGTGCAGGAAGGAGAGCCCCTAAAGATTTTAGGAAGGCAATTGTAAAGCCGAGAGGATTCCTACTGAGAGAACAACTTGAGAAGCTCCCAACCATACCCCAACAGGAAGGAGAAGCCTCAGAAGCACATCGGCAAACAGCTGACAAGTTAGAAAGTCTACCGGTAGCTGTTCTACGATTACGATGATAGAATATCTTTTTTATTTATTTAAAGAGATATATTTAAAGCGCTATCCAACAGCCAGAGGCCAATTATATAACGGTACTGTTTACAACAACAATAATAAAAATAAAATACCTAATAATAATAATTACTATTACTTAAGAAATTAGTAAGACTTCCCGGATTATTTCTAAAAGCAAGATAAGAATAGAGGCTGCAAGTATCCTAATTCTGCTACAAAGAGAGATTGAGAATAAAAGAACGAGGTAGGTGACTGAAAACCTCACTACAACCGACCTGTTCAGTTCTTATTTTCACAGTCTTTCGCGGGTTCTCTACAGTTTATAACATGCAAGTGGAAAAGCATAATGTGAAGTAGTTTTCTTACAGAAAGAATGAGATTGAAAATGTGTAAATGTCTTCAATTTTATAGTCCAGGAAAATTAGACCAAATAATAATGTTTGCGTTAAAAATAAACTGGGCAAAGATGAAACTTGGCGTGATTGTCAGTTACTGTGTCTTAATGAACCTCTTGGAATCCCCCAACCCCTTGATGTAAGTGCCGCCCACCGTGGTCGATTAATTGCTTCCTCGGCTATTTTTAGCTATCATCTCTGTAATATTGATTTTTAAGCGAGGAAACCTTTTATGAAGATGAAAAACAATTTTATTTCTTACAAACATTGTTCCTTTCCATCTTTTTGTTGGCGCTGATAGTTAGTAGGATAATCACGATCGAAAATGGCTATCATCTAATGTAGGGTGCGCCAAAATGATGTTGACAGGTTGGCTAAATTTGTTCTAGCGCAAAAACGACAAAAATTATATGTATACTTTAAATGTGCGGAAGTTGTACCAATTTTATCGACAATTTGAGTGTAGACCGAACTGTTTACGAATTTTCTGGGCTGGGTTATGAACCTAAAGGTTCTCGAAGACGAAAAATGAACTACGTTTGAACTTTCAAATTTTACTCAATTTCTTGGAGAAATTTAGCACTGATTCCGGAAAAAATACTCGAATGACCCTATAAAGTTTCAAAATGAGGGAATTCTTGAACTTTCACCTTAAAAACCTTGGCAAATTGGTCTATTTTTGGCACATTTTGGTCCATAACTCGGCCCACAAAAGTCGTTAAGGAGTTTGGTCCTAGCTCTAATTGTGGATTCAATTAAAATACGATTTTTGCGAGCATTTGAATCTAACGTTTCTTGTTCTTACGCTAAAACAAATTCAGCCTAAAATGCCATTCAGCTGTTAACTTATCATTTTGGCGCACCCTATACAGTATACAAAATGAAGTCATGGGGTTTGTGTATTTATAGGTATACCCCTGTTACCGAATTTCTTGAAAGTTCCCCTTTTCAAATTATATTCGTCTCCATCCAGAAGAACTTTTCGGCGAGAATAAAAATTTTAGCCCCGACAGAAGGGATGTTCTGATTGAAAGATGACGTCTTAACTGAACGCATCACTCGACAGAAGCGGGTACATTCAATCCTCAGGTAATTAATAGAAATTGAAAACGAAATGTTTGTAAGAAAATTCTTTGCCGTATATTGTTGTGCTAAAACAGGAACGTGGAGTACAAATAGAAGGCATTTTTTATTGTGATTATCTCAGTTATTATCAACACTAGGATAAAGAATGAATAGAACAATAGTTGTAGGAAATTGCCTGATCTTTCATTTTTTTAAGGGGTATTACCTAGAGAACAGCAAAAGGGTGACGCTTGCACCTCGAAGATGGGAAGTTTTACGGAGCTTTTAAGACACTAACTGACTATTGCATGTTGAGTTTCAACTTAGTACAATTTATTTTCAGTAGAAATGCTTCCTTTTCTAAACTACGATGAAAATAGAACTTCATATCATATTCAAGGAGGTACGCAGTGACGTAGTTATGGGAAATATTAGTATTTCTGAATCATCATCGAACTCTTGCTCTATTTTTATGCGACTAAAAAAAAAAAAAAACTCAAAATCTCAAACCCGCCTCGAAATATAACTGCACCACTGGAGGTATTTCTCTATGTTTGCAAGCTACCCGACTCGATATCTATGGAGTTATGGGTAGAACTAAATTCCAAGATTATTCCACGCACCCTCATCTTCATCATGACAGTCAACAAAACTAGACCTAGGAACTCTTTTCAATTCATTTGCGTCTCGAGCTCAAGAATACACTGTGCAGGGGTTACGAGCTAGCGTCGATTTCGTATTTAAATTCTGTAACAATGCAATGTAGTCAGCCACAATCGTATAAAGAAAAGATGCTGATGTTTGCAAGAAGTGAATGCCCACAAAAGGCCACCTCTAGAACAAAACAAAGTTGAGAGTTTTCCCCCTTATCGTTCAAAACTCAAATTATGAAAAATTTTTTCATACATTTTGTCCCTCCTAAAATTTGAGCCACGTTATTATTTCAGATCCTATTCATCAAAGTTGAAATTTTTCGACTGTCTCACTTTTATACGAGTAGGTTCCCCTCTTCGTGATAGCAACGTAATCAAAATTGTCTTCTAAAATGTTGATATAAACTTTTTATAATTGAAAAACGTTCGCGAATTAGCCTATTTAATTTAAGATAGAAAAATTGTGGAAAATGTCGAGATTTCAAATTGGCGATATTTTCAAAGTTAGTGAGTCGTCCGTCAAGTTTTACGAATTCTTTTTATCACGATGCTAGACGTGATAATGTAATGTTGACAGTATTAAAACCGACCTTGAAATAGGAATAAACAATACGTAGGAAAAAAAAAAAGAGAAAATAGAGAAATGGTGAGTGGGAAAAAATCATTTCGACGTTAGACCTCTCATTACATACGCGCTATTCGACGTAAGCGTTAAAGACTAACTCGTTTTCACTCCGTTACAAGCAATATAATGTTTATTGCAGTCATATCTATTCGTTTTATTTGAAAAAAAAAAATTGAATACGAACCTCGAGTGAATGTAAAAATTTAAGAGTTTAAAGAAACATTTGAAGGGCTATTGATGCGTAGCACATAAAAATATTGTTGGACGAAAAGTGAGTAAAATATTTGTCAACGATCGACTACTTTATGTAGCTAGCGTCCAAAGTGTCATGACCCTTTCGTCCACGTTAAACTCTCTTAAAATAGTATATGTTTCCAAAATTTCGGTTCTGAGAGTTTTTTTCAATTTTTCACAGAATGTTACCTATATTGTAATATAAGTTTCTTCCCAATATAATGTGGGTTATGGGTTGAAATACTCTCAAATTCCCTTCCTACTCGAGAGGGTAAAAATTTTTTTGTATATCTCTTATCATATATCAGCTCCAGAGATAACATTCTTCTAAGTCCTGCTCCTCAAATTGTTCACAGCTCCTGCCTCCTTGGGACCATTATTTGAATGGAGTAAAATTAATCCAGCTAGAGGCGTGGCAGAAAATTTTCTTTGGTGGGGGAGGAGGGAGATGAACGACTACGGTGCAGAGGTATGGACTAAAAATTTTTCGGTTCATTAGCTCCAAGAGTAAACTCTGCCATGAAAGATTCATCTCCCTCATCCCCTGGTTATGAGCAATGGAGAAGGAGGACTACACCCAAAAAGTGAAGTCGTACATCGCAGTGATTGGATAACAAGAGCTGACAAAGGACCCAACGCAGAAATACCAGGATGACCTGAGAGCTGTGTTGAAACAGAACAATGTACCCGGCAATGGAAGGAACCTGGTTGCACCAACACTCAAGGAGCTTGTAAAACTCCACAAAGCGAACTGTCCGATGAGACCCCTGGTCAACAGCATTCAATCACCATACTACAAGATAGCGAAGATCGTAGCCACAATCCTGAAAGAAAACTATCAGTTTGCACCCAGACGAAGTATCAGAAACAACGGAGAGCTGATTGTGCAACTGAACAAGTTGGAAATCAAGATTAACGACAAGTTGAGATCCTTTGATGTGGCAAACATGTTCGGTATCATACCGAATGAGGAACTTCTCACTCTGCTCAAAAACAACGGATACCATGGGAACCCCAACGGACCGAAGTACGCCAACATAGTGGAAGAGATCTTGAGCCAGAACTACTGCCGCTTTAATAACAGGTTCTATACAGTCAGGAAAGGGGACTTGCGATGAGATCACCGCTGTCACCAATACTGGCGGAGATATTCATGAATGATATGGAAAATAAGATATTGAAGGGCAGCAAGTTCAGAAACTCGATCAAACACTGTAGATGATATCCTAATTGTGTGGACAGGCACTGATAGACAGGTGGATCTATTCCTTTCAGAAATGAACGCGATGAATAAGAGCATCAAATTCACAGTGGAAAAAGGCAATGAGACCATCGACTATTTGGATCTTACACTCACACTGGAGAACAATAGGATAGAATACAAAATCTACAGGAAGCCGACGCATACTGACACCATCATCCCAAGTGACTCCTACCACCACCCAGGCACAAGTTAGCTGCAATCCAGAACTACTGCTATCGAGCAATTTCTGTCCTCAAGAACAACAAAGAGAAGAGGAAAGAGATCGAGATCGTAAAGCAGATCACAGAAGCCAATGCCTACCGTAGAGGCGTGGTGGATGGAGTCTTTGGGAATATGGAGACAAAGAACGGAACCCATGATGGCATAGTGAGAAAGTATACGGATCGATACCATGTATAGGAAAGTACACAAACAAGGTGATAATGGCGTTCAATGGCTGCGATGTAAATGTGGGTATTCAGAATAACCAACCTATTGTGAAGAGAATCAGCAATGACCAGACGGAACAAAAAGGATAAGGGAAGCTTGAGGGGAGTATACAAACTCAGTTGTGAACGGTGCGAGGGCATCGACATCGGTGAGACTGGGAGGAAGTTTGAGATCAGCAGTCCTGCCATGTGATACTTCTAAAAATCTGGATAATTTTTTTAACAGGGAACCTGTTTTATGGGGGGCTATTTGAAAAATCTGGCGTCCGCCGTCCGCCGTCCAGCGAAAAACCAGCTATATATGATAGAAGGGGGACTTGGAAAAATTTCGACTCTCGAGCTATATATGATAGAAGGGGGACTTAGAAAAATTTCGACTCTCGAGCTATATATGATAGGAGGGGGACTTAGAAAAATTTCGACTCTCGAGCCATGATAGAAGAGGGACTTGGAAAAATTTCGTCTCTCGAGCGAGAAAAATTTAGATTCTCAAACTATATTATGATAGGCTTATAGTAGGTCTAGGCCTTCTTTATACTATCTTTATCTAGGTCTAGGCTTCCTTGAATTTTCAATACCAAATCCCATTCGACTCATAAAACAGGTTCCCTGCGTTCCTCGTTTGACTTCGTTAAGGAAGCCGTCGTTTTTCCCCCTATCGTAAATACGGATTTTTTTCCAAGTACGGATTTTTTCCATGAAATACGGATTTTAACCGGCAGAATAAATTGGCTCCGGAGCAGGATAAATTGACTCCGGAACGGAATGAACCGCTCCAGGCGTGTATAACGGCTCCGGAGTAATATAGTTCGGCTCCGGCACGTTAAAACTGAAAAAATCCGTACAAAAACCAGATTTTAACGAAAATCCGTCTAAAATTCGTATTTTTTTTCCGGATCCAAAAATCTGTACTCATGGCAGCCCTGGATCTTGAAAAAGGAGCACAAAAAGTCGAGGAAGAAAGAAGATGGCAAGTCACTGTTTGGGAAAGACTGTAACAAAGAACACCACGATGGAGAGCACAGCGAAAAATTATTCAGCCTGGTGATTGGACGAGAGAAGAAGAACAGGACCAACCAATGAGACGGCAGGAATCCAGGTAGCCAATAGAAACGCTGCATTTAGGACAATAGATTAAACCAATTACTAAGCAGTATGTTTTAGCCAATAAGAACACTTAGTTATATTATTGTAAGAATAAGTATCTAAGAAGTGACGAATCACAACACAGCATCCATTGTTATAGCCAATAAGATCACAGTGTTATACTATAAATACTCATGGTCAAGCCTTTGTTCTCCAGTTGCGACTCAACTGATGATGGGATAACACCCGAAAGTACTCTTGTAAAAGCAACTAATAAAGTAGATTTGTACATTTGGAAAACCCCTCTTTCAATATTAGAGCTCAACTTACTCCTTACTCACTCATTATGAGTTCCAATAAATAAATAAATTAATTGATAAATAAATAAATAAATAAACAAATAAATAAATAAATAAATAAATAAATAAATAAATAAATAAATAAATAAATAAATAAACAAACAAACAAACAAACAAACAAGTCTAGTATGCTGTATATTAGGCCTAGTGTAATGGAGGCTTTTCGAGATCTCACTTCAATATTTCAAGCTAAACGCCCAAAAGAAATCGAAAGTGCCCTCTCATATCACATATATAACTCGGAAGTAGAAATTTTTCCAAGCCCCACGTTTTGCCTCCCGGCGTCCGTCATTTGTTTGTTTACTTATTTATTTATTTCTTATTTTATACATTAATTTGCACGTTCCGATAGCATTGAAAAATTTCTACTTCCGAGCTATACATGATGGAGAGGGGGACTTCGAAAAATTTCGAGCTGTATATGATAGGGGTGGCCGAACTCTATCAAATAGAAAGAGGACTTAGAGAAGCTTTGGACGTCAAAGTAGAGTAGGCCTACTGGGGGAACCATTGAAAAAACAATGCGCCTAGAACTTGACCTGATGAGGAAAAACCATCAAGGTGGAGAGGATCAAAGTTCAAGCTGTATAAGAATGACGATGCACACTAGTGACTCCCATAAAACAGGTTCCCAATTCGCCTTAATTAACAAAGTTAATGAAAGCAATCCTGAGGAGCTCACCACGTGGGCTGTTTGACCCAGTTTCCTCCTCCTTAGCCACCTAGTACAGCTCGTACGGCCTATTATAGCCTAATTTCCCACCTCATATCTGTAGCTCGATAGTAGAAAATGTTCTAAATGCCATCCTATCGTTATAGCTCTGAAATGCAAAGTACAGTACTTCCAAGTCCCTAATCTAGGTCAAAACTAAGTTATTTATGACGTCATCCGCTCGTGACGTCAATTTTGTCGCGCAAATTTAAGAATGACCCTCAGCCTTAAGACACAAACGATTTCCATTTTTAAAAATGAAAAATTCATGCTGGGAGAGAGTGTATATGTGTGTGTGTGTGTGCATCATCTTTTTTTTTTTTTTACAAATTATAAGTACTGTACCGAGTGACACTCATTACATGAGCTTTCGTGAGTTTGTAAAATAAACAAAATGTCGATTTCAGAGGTAGGAGCAAAGAGTTGTCTACACTGGCTTACTTTGTACCCTAGTGAACGTGAATAATCTAAAACGTAATTATTTCGTTTCCAGCCTTCCAAATAATATAAGTATGATGGGCCGAATCTAGTTTTGTACAAAATCAATCTCATTGGAACAAGGGGATGATTCAGGGACCCCGAACCGACTTTGCCGTTTTATCTTTGGGGCAAGGTCAGTGAAAACGAATTAATGTAGTCCAAATAATACGGGAGCGGGTGCGCATACCCAGAACCCAAGGTGTTTGAAAAGAGGTGTGCTCAGTTCGATTGAAAACTCTACCGAATGCACATTTTAAAAATACATGGTACGCGGAACTAGATGACGTCACCGGTTCCGTTTTTACATTGTTTCAAATGAAGATCAGCCGATGTAGCGTCTCGTTGTTTACATCGAGCTGAGTACACCTCTTTTCAAACACCTTGCCCAGCACCTTGGTCGATATTCGGGAGCGGGGACAATATATAAACGACCTGGAATCAAGACGACCAATTTCTGACGCAGAACCAACGACTTACACAGGTTCTAAGTCGGAAAGAGGAAGCTAGCGACGTAGACCTCTGCTTTGATACATGGTCAGCTTCTCGACCAAATCCACCAATCAACAGATTATATTTCAAGTCGCCACGAGAGGGCGTACCCTTCGGTTTTATATTCGAATCTAACCAACTGTAAGGTGCAGTTTGCAAAGTGCGATCTGTCTAATTCCTGCAGCTCCTTAGCCTTTCTTTTTTGGAAGATTCGAGTCATATATTCCGTGGTATATTCTTCTTAATTTGGGTAATTTTCGTGTCGCCATCCTTAGCATAACTTAGCATCTAAGTCGTAGTCATTGATTACTGCTCGGGTGCTGCACACGATTCCTAATCAAAAACTTCTGAAAATCTCAATGCGTTTTTCTATTTCAGAATTTGAATGCCTCTAGACTTTATGACAAGAGTCCAGCTTATAAGAAAGTCTTCGACGCTCTGTTTCGTTACAACATTGACGCACACATGTATGTAAAGAATTAGTTACCTTTGAGAATTATTGTTTTGTTGGGACACAGTTCGAGAATTCAGCTTTTGTACCGATTTTCTTTTCGTTGTTTCGAAAACAGATTGGTTATTATCACAGCCATGACTTCCAGATTGCTTATCAATCAATTGTAGTTCATAGAATATGTTTTATGCATAATGAACTCTACAAGAACGCACCCTCTTGAGTTACTTCAGACTTCAGTAACGAACGCATAATCCTGCATACTTTGATTGATGAGGCACCCCTAGCGCCAATTTGGAAATGTTCCCTTAAAAGTTGATGGTGGAACCAAATCAAAATTTCTATACTCTGAAGTGTGATTGTTGCGGCGATTCAATGTCTTGAAAGTTTTGATAATCTTCTCACATTTGACATAGATAATATGAATTTATTTTCACACCCGAGTAACCGCAAATTACGAACTAAACATTATTCACCGCGGGTTTGAAAGGGCAAATAAGAAGGATGAAATAAAAGTTTTCAAGTTGAACTTTTTTCTTCTCGTCGTACGCAGAGCCACTGTACGACGATGAACCGTCGCCAGCTTGGATAAATGCCAGCGAATGCGAAAATATGCTACCGGTCATGTTGTGTTAATTATGAACGTGTCATGTGAAAGAAGAGCGTATGTGAAGAGTATTCAAGGAATAAAATGGTTATTTTAGTGAAACGGCGGCGCGGTGGCGTTAGCCCGCATTATTTCTTATACAATACCGTAAAATCCAGCTGATTCTACTGGTAATTTGTGCTTCATAACATTGTCATGTCGACAGGAGAAAACATTTTATTTCTACATTCTCGGTATTACTTTCGTGATGACACGAGTACACAAAAGAGGTAAAACGAGAAAAAAATGAAAACTTGATCACTGTACGAACAATCTGTGCAGCACAAACACGCCGGCACTCGAACGAGGAAAAACATGTTTCCCTTTACTTTTTCCTTCCTTTTCTTATATACCCTTCTATATTTTCTTTTACTTTTTCTGCACGCAGTAACCCGATCTTTATTTCATGAATCTAACAAAAGAAAAGAGAGAAAAAAACGAACGTTCTGTACGAATACGAATGAAAATTAATTAGTCTCCAGGGTACTTTTACTAAATATCCGTTGATCGTCTTATAAATTGGAACAAAAATTTTAATTGAAATTCTCGTCATGGATGGCTTGTTAGACGTTTACGGGAAAGTATCTCAAGTATAGGAAGGCGCGAGGAAACGCATAAATATCGTACCCGTGATCCATCGTAGAATTTCTTAAAGCTCTCACGCCAAATAGAAATGATATCTCGATTATTTGTTGGGGAGGATAAAACCTTATTGATAATTCAAAGGATGTAGCGCAGTAACAAATCGAAGATACGTCGAGAAGTGAAGTTGAAAATTTAAGCGGACAAATGATTTGATGGCACTTCTCTTCCTATTGGAAAGGTCAGATAAATGATTGCGAGCCCAGAAATTACCTTATTGTTCTGAAATATACTACTGTATACATAACTCATAAATATTGAATTTTGTTCGTGACCGTAAACACTTCGGAAAACGGATGATTTCTTCGAAACATTGGTTTGATTCATGCAGAAGCATATTTTTACCTCCGCAGCTCGAATATCTTTCCTGAATTAGTCCTATACCCATCTCAGCTGTCTATCTTTTTTCCTGATTTATATTTTTGAAATATTCAGCCTATGGTTCGTTTATTCCTTGTCTAGACGGCGTTGACGGAGTCCAATCTCAGTTTCTTTGTTTGGTATGCTATATATACATCTCTACACACTTATCTTTCTTTCATCTACATCGCCATTCCTTTGGATCTTCAGATTGTTTCCTTCAAACACGTTCTGTTTTCTTTAATTTTTGTGGATTTATGAAAAACTATGTTTATGCGATGTTTGTCAGAATTTGAATCGACTACGAGTCGTTCTAACAATCAGGAGCTGAGATATCGCATTTTGCAAAATCCTGTGGAAATTGAATGTTGGCGAGTGGTCCGTAGTCATTTGGGCAACCAGAGATATATTAAATTTTGTGTTTTTAGAGGGTGAAAGATCTATTCTGAAAACAAGGCATACGGATCGAATTATTAGCCTTCTTTTGCAAATGTTGCACGCACCTTCTGCGTGTAGCGATCCAATGATCTCCAGCTGTTCCATTGTCGCCAGACGTATCCATTTTCGAATATTCCTCATCTATGACTGTTTCCTCCGGGCGGCCTTCGATTTTCCTTTGGATGATAATTCACAGCAAACCTTATTTCCCTTCTCTGATTACGTGCTCGAAGTATTCAAGTTTCCTCGCTTTAGTTATCATCCACGTTTGCTTTTTTCAGTATGTCATCTTTTTTCATACGCGCTGTCTGCAGGATCTTCAATCTTCTGTGATAGAATCGCCTTCTACCCCGTACATTGATACCAATCAAACACAACATGTCATTAGTCTCTTTTTGATTTCTAGCCTCAGAAATTTATCTGAGAGTAACCTTCTCAATTTATCGAAGTTATTACGAGCGTAACCGGGTCTTCTTTCAATCTCAACTTCTGGGTGTGATCACAAATTTTAGAAAAAACAGAGTCTTTGGGCCTTCAGCTTTTCAATCGAAGATCATAAAACTATCTGTTTGCTTGATGATGTCTTATTCTCCTCCATGGCAGAGCCTCCTATCTCTGGTTCACCTATGCCTCTTTGGGTCAGATACGAAATTTTTTAGTCTCCGAAGTCCGTAACACAACATCTCTCTGATCTCTTGGCTCAGAGACTTGTCTGTGAACAGCTTTCTTAATTTGTCGTTGTTGTTGCGCGCGTAACCGCATCTTCTTTCATCCTCAACTTGTGGGTCGATATTGTAGTCACAAATTAGATGAGATTGATACAAACCAAAGAATCGTAGGGCCTTCAGCCCTTAAACGAGGATGAAGAAGATATGTTTTGTTACAGACTTCTCCATGGTGAAAGCTCCTATCTCTAGTCAACGTAAGCCTCTTTCCTCATATTTGTAGCTTTGGTCACGTCCCAGTAGATCAACCGCAAGCCTATCTTATGAAGTCGAAGGGTTGGTTGATTAAAAATTTTGGCTTTGTAAGTCCTTACTTTACATGTCCGATGTATTCCTCAGAAGTACGAGCCATAGGATTGAGGATGGAGGAAGATACAGAGGCACCGTGCCTCTGTATCTTCCTTCATCCTCAATTCTTACTTCACATCCCTCCTTTTCTCACTAATAGATATGCCTAGGCTGAGTAGCTCATTCGCTCCACTTGTTCTCTTGAATAGTCTGGTATTCATAAACCTGATATAATACTAGTAAAGGCCTATGATGTCATACTACGCCCCGCCTTCTCTTTTTCTCCCTGACCCTGGTTTACTACTTACACCCATCAACAACTTTCAAACTTTTGGAACGAACATGAATTATAGAATGTATTCCTAGATGTATTTTCAACGCTACCGTTTTTTAATATTACCTCTTATTATTGTGTAATACTCGTACGTATGTTTAGTTACCGCGGATTGTCGCGACACGTAACGTATCTTATCGAGCTACAAGATTTCAACGCGCGAGAAGGTACACTTGTCTGTCGCGATGAAGCGCGGGTCTCAAACATGATTATTGCACAATAATGAGAGGTAAGTTAATATCGAAGAACGGTAAATGGCGTGGTACTTAGCGTCGAAAATACTTCTAGAAATACCTTCTATAATTCATGTTCATATCAAAAGTTTGAAATTTGTTCAGGTGTATTATCATTAGGAGTACGTTGGACTAAGTGGCTGAGTTTAGTTTAGTTTAATATATTAGAGGATAACTTAATATAAAGTAGCAGAGAATGAAGCTCAGTTTACTGTAATTGTTAGCTCTGGTATAGAGGAAGTATAGTATGGGAGGCAGGACGAGCTGGTAAGCCTAATTCCGTGAGTAACTAACGAACAAAATTAGCTGCGGGTTATAAATTCTTCTTATTCGAGCCAGCTATCTACCAGAAGCGTTACAATCAGTATAATTTAATTCCCTATTTAGATGTTCACTGAGTCATCTCAAAATAATCTGGGAAAGAAACGATTGAGGAGAAAATTCAAGAGAACAAATTCATAAAAATTGATTCAAAACGATTTGAAAAAACCTCTCGTTTGTCACCCGTGTATCGCCCATTATCGTCGTGTTCAATATTAGCCCTTTCCAGACAGAATAAACAGGTTGATAGCTCGAAATTTTCTCAAGTCTCTCCTGAAGCTTGAAATTTCTCCATATTCCTGCTACAAAGGAGTTTGTTGCTCAAAATTTATGCAAGTTTCACTAGCTCATGGCTTGCTTGCTTTTTTTTTTTTTTTTTTTTTTCGGTTTCCAATGAGGACAGTTCCTCTGGGGTGGGTTTATTTACGCGATAAGACATTATTTTTAGAAGCTAGCCCTTGCAAGGAGATCGCTCTCTGTAAGGGGTTTTTCCATTATTAAAAAGGGTTGTACTGAAGAGAGTAGCGTATTACAAATGATACCACACAAAAACAAGCAGCCGCGAGCGCTTTCGGTTAATTAACCATCTTCTAAGCGTAAGTGAACGGAAGCGACTGAACCCAACATCAACGAAGACAGAGGAACACGAGATGAAATTCATGATTGAACTAGCGAGTCATCAAATTGTGAATCATTCTCATACACTAATTCAATCAATCCCTAACAGGAATGTACCTGTTTAGAACAGTGATGTCTTGGAAGTCGGTGGCTTATCAATAAACTTTTTGGATTTGTCCATCTCTATTAATGATGGCATCCATGAATTTGGTATTTATAGAAAGCAAACGTCGACCGATATCGTTATCCACGGTTCGTCCTTTTGTCCTACTGCCTATAAGATTTCGGCTTTCAATAGCCTAATTCATCGACTGACTCAAATACCTTTGAGTCAGGCGGCTTTTCAAAAGGAACTTGTGACTATTAAGCACCTGGCCAGGGTTAATCAAGTTAGAGTGGATATTGACCTAATGGTCCGGAGGAAGCTCACTAAAAAATGCCTCGATTCCACAACCTCCCTCCCTAGGGACCACCTAGACAGTAGAAAGAGGTGGATTAGAATTCCTTTCCTGGGCAAGTTCTCTTTGAAATTGGGACGTGTCCTCCGCCCCTTTGGATTCTGGCCAGCATTTTATAATCCTAACACAGTTAAAAGTTTACTTGTAAGATTAAAAGACCCCGTTCCTGTGGCCGAGAGGAGTGGAGTTTATAGTGTAGCGTGCAACGATTGCTCGGGAATCTACGTAGGCATGACAGGCCGCCAGCTCCAGATCCGGGTAGCTGAGCATAAAAAGGCTTGGGAGAAGGGTAAATTGGGTGAATCGGCATTCTCCGATCATTTAATTGAGAGTGGCCATAAGTTTGAGGAAGGTTCTGAGGCCCTCCTCCATAGGGAGAATTCGTACTTCAAGCGGTTGGCTTTGGAAAATATAGAAATTATTAGACGACGAAATAATGAAGACATCACTGTTCTAAACAGGTACATTCCTGATGAGGGATTGATTGAATTAGTGTATGAGAATGATTCACAATTTGATGACTCGCTAGTTCAACATGATTTCATCTCGTGTTCCTCTGTCTTCGTTGATGTAGGGTTCAGTCGCTTCCGTTCACTTACGCTTAGAAGATGGTTAATCAACCGAAAGCGCTCGCGGCTGCTTGTTTTTGTGTGGTATCATTTGTAATACGCTACTCTCTTCAGTACAACCCTTATAGCGACTTTTCGTAGAAAAGCGAGTATTACACCCGTCACAGTTGTGGCAGAAAGGGGGGGAAATGAACTTTCTCGACGTTTTAGAGGTCATAGATCATCGCTACGTCATTAAAAAAATTTCAGGTTTCCTTATATATATGGATCAAAATTTGTCCGGACTTCTCCTCCGAGACTACTGGATGGATTTTCTTGAAACTTAGTCAAGTTGTAGTGTTATATCTGAAGTTGTGCACCTGCATTTTTTTTGACGATCGGATCAGTAGTTCTCCAGATATACCCAATTTTTTAAAAAATTCCCCACTCCTATAACTCTGATATGATTTGTTCAATTTTTTTCAAATGTTGATATATTGTAATTTACATGTCTAAAAATGTAATTGTGAACTTTTGGTGTTGATACGATGTCTGGTTCGTGAGAAATCTCAAATTGAAACGTGAACTAATTTGATGAAATTTGCAAATATTCGAGCTACTACTATTTTGTAGTACTAAACTTCAGGTAGTTGCTTTCGTCATCAAAAGCGAAGGGTAACCTTTGGTTACGTAGATTGTCAGTGGAGTTGTAGCTAGTTTTATTCATTTTTTGGGTTACCTGTTCACACACGTAAGGATACGCTCTTTATGAATGAATTTTAAGTATGTGTTGAGTTTCTCATGAATGAATGTTATGTAAGGATATACTATAGTATTGGTGAGCAATCTTTTGCGTACGTATAATCTTTCATGCTTCATTTTATTTCTTTTCTTTTAATTTTTTTTTCAATTAATGAGCTAATAAGAGCCTGTCATAAGCTTGGTGTTGTTAGTTCAGATGTGGGAGAGGGAATGAGAGCATGAGAGAAGCATAAGATGAGGGATGAGAAGTGTATGTGTGTGAGTCTAGGGTGACTGATTCTGTGGCTAACCCTTACTCACACTCTGTGGCAAAAACATGAGACTACGCGAGGTACACAACTAACACTTTAATTTCAACATCAAATTCTTTTGAAATACTCCGGTTTAAGGTGGGGCGTATAATGACGCGATATTCTTGCTCCTATGCTTGCAAAATGGGGTGGGGCGGTTGCTATTGCATAACTCTTTTGAATTTTCATCCATAAGTGTGCGCTTTTAATTCTCTTAAAGATAACATTTTTCAAGGAAAAAGCTTTTTATAAGTACGTGCAAGGACGACACAGTTTTGAAAATAATTCTCTCATAGATTGCGATGAGAGCGTGAATACAAATTATGATTGCATGAAGAGAAGAGCAGCTGGAAATAACATAGAATGATGCTCGGGAATTGGAGATGATCAAGAATGAATTATGAGTAGAGGGGTGAGAGATGGTGAGGATATATGTAAGCCTCATTGAGAGAACGATTTATAGAATAAGTTGGAGTTATGAAGAAAGGACTTAAGCGAAATGATGACTTGTAGGCAGAGGTAAAAATTATTTCATTTTTTTAATTTACATTTAGATTTCTTTTAAATTGACGAGTTACTAAGAGAGTGGGAGCTCAGTGGTTTTAAAAAGTGAAGATGTGGAAAAAGAAATTTAGTTGTTGGAAGAATTGAAAGATGTTGACAACAAATAGAGAGTCATCTGGTAGTGCTTCTATGTGATTGTGAGAGATAAGTCAGGAGTTTGGGAGTAAAACTAATTTGGGACAGGGTTAAGATATTTTGAATGAGGGAGCTATCAGAATCGCAATGAGAGCATGAAAAAAGGATATAAGTGATGAGATGGGTGTGTGTGTGAGTCTACAACAACCAACATTAAAAGATACTTGAGAATCGGAGATGATCAAGAATGAATCGATACGTTCTTCTAATTTATGGTTATTCATATTACCAAGAAGAGTGTACACCCGAAGGTGTAGCAAATTATATTGAACCACAAGAGAAACAGCCGCTAAACGTTTTCGGTTAAACAACCATCATCGGAGCGTAAACGAAAGCGACTCTATTAGAGAGGCAAGAGATGGTGAGGATGTGTGTATCTTATTGAGAAAACGATTCATTGAATAAATTTGAGTACTAGAGTTAAAGTTTAAGCAAAAAACTTGATTGTAGATACAGGTGAAAAGTCGTGTGTTGCTTACGCGGCTGCGTAAGCATTTTTTAATAATATGTTCAACCATAAAATTGAGGAACGAGTTAACTCGGGTTTTTCCATCTTGCTTCCATATTCAAGGGTCGCCCACAGAGACTTGTCAAGATGACCTATGCACTGGACGGATTTCTCTGTTGTACTTCGGCTGTTAATCATCCTCTCAGTTGTTTTGAATTGATCTAACAGTGATCTCAGGGCAGCTGGGAGGAGGAAAAATGTAGGTTAGAAGTACAATACCAGACGGACTCTCCTCTACTACTATCCCTAGGAGGTGGGGTAGAGGTGTACGAATAATTACAATAATACTTAATGTTAGTTACACGAGATACAATTATTAATTATGTGTAGTTTAGCTGAAATCTTATTCTATAGCTGAAATAGAAGCAAGTGTTGATCCGCAGCGGTTGTGCAGTACTCCACTTTTGGTCCATGGTTACAAGGAAATTACCGCCTTCCCCAGTAATAGGGCAGCCGGTTGCAGCGTGTGGGTGATCATCACTAGCTCATAGCTTAAAAGAAAAAAATCTTAACAGGGAACCTGTTTTGTGGAAAATTTTAGTTCGAAAGTGTTCACTGTCCGGAATTTTCTGACGTCGAGACGGAGGAAAATTTCAGATTTTTGAGCTATTGTTATTTGGATCAGTAGAACTTGATTAATTCCGCTGATGGGTTGAAAGTAGCTAACTTCGTGTTCTGACCCTGATTGAAAGGAGGAATTTGGAAAAATTTTGCTGGAAGTATAATGATTGACAATTTTTTGTGATTCCTCCTCCTCGTGTTGAAGGATCCTTTTCGTATGCATAGCTTAAATATTTTTATGAATTAATTAAAATTAATTTTAAAAATATTATAATCAATTTTTTATAATGTATTTAATTTTTTAAAATTATTTATCATATAATATTAAAATTAATTTATGAAAAATTTTAATAATAAAAATTATTATATAAAAAAAATTTATTTTATGAATTTAACAAAAATTTTTGTTTGCAAGTGCCACTACTCACATATGCAGGTTAGAGGTTCAAGGTTGAGAAGTCGACCGGACAGATGTAATTCTAAGAAATACAAGAAATGGGGTAGAGAAGAAGCACTGCGACATTTTCAATTTAACTAATGACACTCATCCTCAAGGTACCCAGGGAAGTACCTTTCTCGGCGAAGAAGATTTATTCAAGGGAAATACGACGTGCCAAAGGAATTTAAACGTTAAGTATTGGCTGAGAATATCACTAGCAGTTCTGGATCTTATTGTAATGAGATATTTTACATTGTTGAGCCAGAATGAGGATTTCCACAGCGATGACACCGAGTACTATGAGAGCAAGAAGTTCGATATTAGCTCGCGTTGTACCTCCCACCACTCTTTTGGATTCATTAAAGGACATCTTTCGTCTTTCTAAAAAGTCGGTACGAACATCAAAACCACTGAACAAGAGAAGTAATAAAATTATGCATGTCTTTCACCCCCGCCGCTGTATTTGGTATACCATGTTGATGAATTACATTATTCAGTTCTCGCCGTATTATAACTTCGAGTTTGTGTTTTTCAAAATAAAACGATAGAATATACAGTAGAATAAGCTGGAAGCCGGTGATGATGAATTCCGCACGAAATCCACAAGAAATACCCCAGTTAGCAAATTTAGTCGTGAAGCTGTACTGAAGCTCAAAATTCGAGTTATTATCGTTGCGGTTTCTGAGCGGAGAAAATGTAGATTAACGACGATTCGAAAATTACGCTGTAATTTAATGCGCTACATATTCCCTACTCGGCGTGGCACATAATCCGTGAAATTAAATTTTCTACACAGTGTATTCGCGTTGATCGAGGCTGGAAATTTGAATAATCAATTGAAGAGCATTATAGAAAATTCGCCTTCGCCCTCGTCATATTAGAATTTTTGGATGTAGGAAAAAGAAGAATCGCTTTTTCGCGCAGTATTCCGGTGTTCGCTAAGGCGCTACTTTTTGCAGGCGGCGCGGCATCGCATCGTTCTCGTTTTCTTTCGGAGGAAGTACCAAAGAACGTTTTTCAACTTGATTATTGAATATTCCAGCAAATTTTGGCGAGGCTAGCTCGTTGACAATGCGTCCGGGTGAACAATTCCCAGCGAAGTGAAAATAGTTTCGAAGTGAAAGTGCCTGAAAATATCGTGCGAGAAATATTACGCCAGAATTATACGCACTTTCTTCAAAATTCGTTCTTCGTTTGGAAATACTGAAAAATCGTTTTACTTTTTTCTCTCTTTTTCGGTTCCCACGAAGATACCGATAGGTACCTTCAAATCAATAACCCTCTAAACTAACTTCGCGAACTAAAACACGACAATAGTACAAAATTCGAACTTTTGTCAGTCTTTTTCTCGCTCTATCGCTTTGATTTCGCAAAAAACAAAAACTATTCTCCAACTCTTTTCTCTCTCTCTTTGTCAGTTCCTTCTGTATACTGTCAGTATTCTGTCGTGTTAGCGAGAAAGAGGGAAAAGAGACCATTTCGCGACGGACGATATTTTATAAGCAAAACCACAAAGTCATTTTTCTCGACGATATTCCTTTTTTTTTTTATGTCGCCTTGTTAGTAGTGGTACGATTGCCGAGTTATGTGTCGTATTCGTGAAAGACAGTTTCAACTTTTAAGATTAAGCTCGAGAATCGGGTGTAGACCATTGCTCCGCAATCAGCTTGTCGTATGTTATGTTCCCTATATCGATCGCCCTTCACGAGAACTGTGCGGTAGCGGCGACTCGTCCGACAAAACGCGCCCCTTTCATCTGTATCATGCCAAATGTATTTCGTTTTTCCATTTGATGACGTTCATAAATCGCAATTACGGGCGTATCTTCGTTCTTTTTTTTTTTTCATGTTCGAGAAAACCAAAAGAAAAATAGTCGTCGACTCATCTTCGCGCGATGAAGAATATATCCAAGTAACCTTCTTTGAACGGAAAATAGAAATGATTTCAGGAATATAAGGATACACCCACGTGTCCACATGCTCGTGCTCGTTTGAAGAAATTGTATTGACAATATTATACTGCAAATTTAACCGACCACGTGTACATAAATCAGAGGCAATCTTAGCTTTATATTATGCGAATGAGCTGTACGCTACCTGTGCCCGCTCGTAAATTTCATTTCACTTGGCTTAATTAAAGATTTCGCGATAGGTCGCTCAACTAAGGCGGCAGTGTGGCTTGCTTTCTTTTGACACGAGTCGGCATCGCACACTACGCCAATATTTTATAAATCTCAACTCGCGTTAGTTATTCACGAAAAGGAGGACGTACGGAGAAAGTGTGGCGTGTTTTTGCCGAGATTTTATTAATCTGAAAATTTTCAAACGTAAGAGGACGTAAAGACGAAAATATCACTTAATTACCTTCTTTTCTCTCGTGGTGTTATCGTTATTTTTATTTTTTAGTTAAGAATCAGCAGCCAATCAGACTCTTAAATTCTGACTGGTCGTTAATTCGCACATTATCATTTTGTAGTCTGACGTCATAGGAATTCCGTTTAAATTTTATACGAAATGCACGGTGATCGATTTTCATTTTCTCTGAATTATTTTGGCAAAATTATGTAGTGCTAGTGGGTGAAAGTTTGCAGGACACGAGACAGCAATACAAAAGAAACTATTTCTATACTTTTGCAAATTCTATTTAGAAAGAAGGTAAATTTCTTTCCCCGGATAATTCTAGTGGAGGAGAATGATGTTATTTGTTAGCTCTTTTGGAAAAGTAGGAACATCATTCTGTCCCATCGTATATGGTTGGGTGGTCGGAGTACTGTCAATCCCTCGCCCCCTCTCGGTGATCGGAATTTTTTCAAGTCTTCCTTTTCGTATAAATTTATCTGAGTTTTTATTCTAATATAGCTCGGTGGTCTGAATTTTTGAGATTTTAATGTCGTTATCGGTACCCCACCACGCTATTGGAGATCTGCGCGTCCGGGTTGCTTCCACTCCCAAAGATGGACTTGGAAAATTTTAGGTTTCATGTTTTTTTTTTTGAGAAATTTGCCGGCCAAAACCTTGAAAAAATTTTGACTCTCGAGCTGTCTGTATGATAGGAGAAGAATTCGGAAAAATGTCGACACCCGAGCTATGTTTGATAAGGGGGGGGGGGGATTTAGAAAATTTTCCATTCTCGAGCTATGTATCATAGGCGGAACACTTGGAAAAATTTCGAATTAAATTATTTATGTTCGTAAATTAAATTAATTAAATTAAATTAATAAATTAGATAATAAATTTATTTTTAAATCTATTATAGAATTATCAAGATGAGTCGATAATTTAAAATATTTTCAATTTTATAATTAAAATAAATTTTAAAAACGTTATAAAAATTTTTATTTTTATAATTTTATAATTAAATTGAATTATTTAGGTATTTATAATATTGACTTTTTAATATATTAATTATTATTTTATTTATTAAATTATAAATTTTTAATAATTGACATTTAATGTGATGCGCTTTGCGAAAAGGGACACAAAGTAGGCATGATAAAAGCTCCCCGCGTGTAAAACTTCATTTCATGTGAGGTTCATTTTCTGCGAGGAAAGTTGTTTATAATGTTTCATTGAAAGATCATAGAAGTCAATGATGACATTCACAAGCGTGCTCCTCTCATTTTCTGGTGTAAGACGGGCCTAATTCGGCGGCCAATTTTACACGAGGAGCTTTCACCGTGTCGACTTGTGGTACCTTTTTGCAGAGCGCATCACTAATAAAGAAATAATAAATATATTTCTAAAAAATTCAAATCAATAATCAATGATTTGAATTAATAATAAAATTGAATTTAATGAATAAATTTACATTATCGATTAAAATTGGTATTTTTTTTATATAGGCCTAATTTATTTAATTAAACTTGATATTTTTTTTTAGAATCATGTATTTATTTAATAAAAATATTTATTTTAATTTTTAATAATTTATAATATATTAATTTGTTAATTTTTAATTTAGATATTGAATTTAAATTTGTTCGCGACCCGTAATATGATAGAAAAAGGACTTATGGTGTTTGAAGTATTGCATATCTGACTCATTGAGGGACTAAGCCAATTGGTATCTGAAACATTGCATGTCTAGTTACTTGAAGGGGCAATCCTTATGCGGGTCATAACATGTTTTATTTTTCAACCCATAGGACAAGTTCCCTGTGTTCCTCGTTTAACATCGTTAAAGAAGCCGTCGTTTTTTGAGGAATCCTCTACCTGAACCAGATATCTGCGATTTCGAGTTTCCCAGGCCAATCATTCTGCATACAAACTACGACTAGCATACGGTATGCTAAACTTTACTAGCCTATGTTCCAGGTCTAGCATACACTAGACTGTATTACGAGTATGCTTATGCTCAAGTTAACATACAATAATATGTATAATATAATAAATTAGGCTACAACGACATTTTTCATGTCGTTGTCGATACCTCCCACTCTACTTTATGAAATCTGCGAGTCTGAGTTGCCCCCCTCCCTGACGTCACGATTTGGGAAATTTTTGATCCCGTCCCCCGATTTCATCTGGAAATCCGCGAGTCCGAGTCTTCCATGTAGTGCACTACTTCTATATTACCTTTATATGTGCTAGGGTTCTAGTAAGTTTATAGTATTGTACTATACTTTTAGTAATCAATCATCTTCGATATATTGATTTAGTCGATATTTAAAATCGATTATATATTCGATCTATCAATAGTTGTGGTTGATACGTTGAATCGATATCAGTATATTGATGTATCTGAGCCTAACATGAATTAACTAGGCCCTAGAGGTAGGAAAAATGGGTATGGCGTTCACCTAAATTGCCGTTAACATCGCGTGGAAAATTTTTGAGAAACCTCGTCTCTACCGGCACCTCACCTTCATTGAAAACCTGCGAGTCCAAGTCCGAATCCGAGTTGGCCCAATTCAAACATACGATATGAAAAAACATTGAAAATTATCTTATTTATCTGGCTCCGCCAGAATTTTTCTCAAGTCCATCTCCTCTTATAACTCAATGACGAAATTTTCTCAACTTCCCTCCAGAAGTCAGAATTTTTCATATCCCCTCCTCCTCTTAGTTACATAGCTCAAAGTTCAAAACTTTTCCAAGTAACCCTTCCCAATAAATATAGCTTGAAGATCAAAATACTCTTCCAAACCTCTTCCCATCTGCCAGAAAAATTTTCCAGAGGGAGGGAGGTGTTAGAGAAAATGTGGAAGAAAAGAAATGTTACAAAAAATTTTTAGAAAATTGTTTACGATAAAATCATGAGGGAGTGGTCTTCGACCCATCTAACCCCCCGCGCGCTACGACAGCTTCTTTTTCTGTTCTTGAGTCGAGTTTACCCCTTCCTCTGTGTAGTTTGAGACAATCGAAATCCTTCAAAAAGGTTATCTATATCCCTTCCTTGCTTTTTAATGGTTATTTGTCTGCGTGTCCCAGCTGAAGTATAATGACGCAACAGCATCCCTTCTTCCTAAGACACCTCCTTTTTCGGGTCAAAGATTTCCCATTTCTTCTCTTTATTGACGTCCTACTCTTCTTCTGTAGGGGTTTGGTCAGAATAAGGATGAACGTGAACATTTGTGAGGATGTGCTCTGAGTGGATCCTGAAGCTCATTTGCAGGTCGTTCATTTTCAAAATTTGAATTTGTTGTACTCCCTGATGGTGACGATTTATAACGCAAAAAATTAATTTCAAAAGGAATGTAGAATAGCCTTTGCTGTTCAGAACACATGAGGGGGATTTTAAAGAAAGCTAGAGCTGTGTATCTTTCAACGGACGTTTTATATAAAACGTGTCAGCCAGAAAAATTTGAACTTGATGTGAAGATTGAACAATTTCGACCAGATAAGGCGAGTTCTTAATAAATTCTCCTTGTTTCATTTATTATGGCGAATTATCAGTTCCGAACTTTCATGCATTTTGGCCTTTAAATTCTTCAATTTTTTTTTTTTTCGTAAAATGTATCCTACCAACGCCTTATTTATTTAATGTGTGCATCGTACATACTCGTATATTTTGCAAATAAAAGGGAGGGAAAGGTGTTTAAATAGTAAAGGTACATTACTGCGATTGTACGCGAGCTTTTGTTCGAATATTCATACGCTACAAAAACGTCGAGCGTATCTTACATTTTAGCTTCTATTAAAATCTTATCAGATTTAATACGTACGCACTAGTCGTACCTATAGCAAATCTCAACGTAAAGTTTCCCGTATCAAAAAGTAAATTCGATATTTATGTTAAATATCTTAGTTTGTACGGATGGAGACTACGTTTTGAAATTTTCGCCGCGTGTGTTTGGAGAAGTTGGTTTGAATTTCTGAAACTTTGGAATAATTAATGGCGAGTGAAGGGGGAAAAACAGAGTTAAAGACAATCACTACAGCTAGCCATGAGTCAAAAAATAAGAGATGGTTGTTATGATACGGCTGGTAAAGTTTAGCCGCCAATATTTAACATGAAATCCAAATCATTCATCCTCAAAATTTTTTTTTTTTTTTGAGAACGCTAGTACTGGGAATTTTTCCCCTTGATTGTCTTCAGTAATTAAATGAAAATACATAATATGATAATGTCAAATCAATCTGTAATATCGGAGTTACACATGGTGTGAGAAGATAAAGTCTTGAATGATTTTCTAGTAAATTCGATTTAGAGTGAAAACAAGTTAAAATTACAACGAGAGAAATTTGGCCAATAATGAATTAAATTCTTGGGCCTTTTGTCAATATTCTTAACCTTTGGGAGTGGATTCAGAAAATGATTTTGGGAGGGAAAATTAATGACATTTTTGATATTTGATGAACAAAAAAAATGTAGCTTTTTCGCTTTCTTCTCAATTTACTTTTTTTCCTCTTATTTTTTAGGTTTGGAGGAGGCCGCCACTGAACCTTGAACAAAAAAAGGTCATTATATAAATGAATTTTCGAAATTTCTTCAATCTGGTACAAACGTTTTTTACTTTCATTCGATTAAGTGGACGAGCGGATGATTTGTTTTCCTAGTCCACCGTCAAAATTACTTGTTCCTTCACAGTCATATTTTTAATACTCAATTTTCTCCCTCAAAGTTTCCATACTACGTTTACTCAATATTTATATGCGAGCAAGTGTGCGTTACCCATTGAATATTTCTCAATCTATGGTTTCCACTCTAGAAAAATTTGGAGCTTTCGATTAGATAAGAAGTAGAAGGGAGTGATGGAATTTAAAATAGACAAAGTGACCCACAAAGTGTTGAACGCTGAAAAATTCATCTCTGTGTGTATTGAAGAATATTTGTCCACAAATCTGTGAATGTTTACAAATTCTGAACCCTTTAACCAATTGACTTGTCTCAATACGTTGAATTCTTCTGATCCTAGAGAAAGTTTCAAGCAATTTTCGGGGTACAATGAGGTAGATAGGGAGGGGGAGAGGAGGTAAGGAATTTTTTAATTGTTCAACATAATTCCTTTACCCAAGCAAAACAGGGGATGAGAGAGACAGTAATGAGGAAACAATTGCTGGGAAGGTATAAACCCATGCTTACCTCATTGGCGGAGTGGAATAGTGGGGGAAAAAGAGAGAAAAAAAAATTTCTGGCTGAACTAAATAAATGAAGATCATCTTCCATGTTCGTCATCGCCGCGCCGGTTACTTTTATGCTTGCTCTGCTCGTTCGCTCCCAATCTTGGCCTAGTTTGTTGAGCTATACTTAGCTCCCAGGGCTCATCGCTCAGCTCATTTGCCCTCAATATTGGTCCAGTGTAACTCTAGTGTACTGTAATGTTAAGCTACTCGGCTCCTAGGGTTCACTCGGTCCGCTCGTGAGCCCCCAAACTTGGTCTAGTGTAAATCTAGAACATTGTACGAGAAGCTGCTTATTTCTCAGGGCCACTTGATCTAGTGTAAGTTTAATATGCTAGAAAATAAGCTACTTAGCTCCCAGGGCTCACTCGCTCCACTCGTTCAACCACAGTTTTGGTCGTGTAACTCTAGTATACTGTACGTTAAGGTACTTAGCTCTCTGCACGCGGGATATACTCACATTTTGTGAATCGTTTACCGGGTATACGCTTGCACACGCACGTGCACACCCGCGAGTACATCTAGTGTAATAGAGCTAGTATAAACTGATACAGGCCTCTCTTGGAATAAGCCTGTAGTATAAAGGAAGCTTAGACCTAGTATAAAGGAGGCTTGGACCTACTACAAACTTAGTATAATATACTGCATGAAGCAGAGAGGATGGGAACTCGGAAAATTTAGTATCAGGTGTCGGGTACCTGTCTAAAATTTTCCAAGTCTATCAACGGGGGAGGAGCAACTCGGAAAATTTTGAATGAGTGGGTGGGTTTCATCCAAGACATGTAACATGTCAAAAGCGATGATCGCAATATTGTTAGACATTATGCTACTAATATGAAGTTGCCCTCAGGAGATTACGAAGAAGAAAGGATTATCGAAAAAACGAGATTTCAAAGTCATCCGAATAGTTCCCGAGATCGAAAATCGTAATAGTTCAAAGCTAACACAGGAATCAATGGTAATTTTTTAAAAGCACAACTATGAGTGAGTCAAAGCCGTAGTTCCATGAGTATGATTTTGTGTATTTCGTCGTTCAGTGCTGGATGACTCCTCGCGGTACCTCGCGAATTGTTTCAAAAGAGATATTTTTCTCAAATTATTTCGAATATTTTCTACATGATGTTTATATATTTGTTCTCTCTTCATTTCGAGCTTTTCGGACGTGTATTCTATTTTAATAATATCGTTGGCTTACTCTCTGTATCTCACTCGTTTCTCGTATACCGTGACCTACCTACAACTTTGGAACAGTTGCAAAATCTACGTTTTGGTATACCATATAGTACGATGTACGTGTATTACGACGAAGATTGCACCGCGAAACACTGAAGTTAATTAAAATGATGCCGACAGTAACCTTGGTATGAACGAAAAGGCTATATTGAACTCCATCAATTTCTCTTTCTACATCACTTAATCAACTTTTACTTGAAGGCTATGTAAACCCTGTATCTGACACGCTTTTGCATGCTAGAGGAAAAGTACTTCCCTTGCTGCGTTGATGCAAAGTTCACGAACAGCTATACTAATGTCTACAACTGTCGACCGTTTCCTAAGCTGCATTTTGCGATATTCCGTCGACAACGTGATTCATAGGACAGGGGCGCACCGAAGAGGGGCTTCCCCTTGAGCTGAAAGGAAGAGAATGATTACTTCTTTTTTGCGTCACGAATGAAGAAAGTTACATTTTAAAAATGATACATTGCATCACTGTATGAGGAGATTGAAAATAACAAATACGATTTTTTTTTTTTGGGGGGGGAATAGGGATTATCTTTTCTCAATGGAAATTGTGTGCGCCCCTGCTGGATACGGATCTCAAAATATTGTCAACAAATACACTTTAGACTTCTTCGTTGAATGTGGAGGAGTGACAGCTCCCTTTTGTGACTTTATGCAAATTGTATGCTTCTAGAGTTTTCAAGAGGACTCGTTAAGAGACGACCGGTTTTCGGATCGAACGAGCTGTCCATTATCAGACCTACGTGTCTGTAAATTTGTCTTCATTCAAGGTATTGGATTCGGCGGTAAGCAATAAACGATTTCGCCGTGCTTGCTTGTGCTCAGCTCATGGACTCTATTCTGTGAAAATTTTTCGATTTAAAGATGTCCACTAAACCATTTAGGACATGTGAAAAAAATTGTTGTCCCGTTTCTCTGAAGCTATCCGTTTGCTTTGAAGTTTATAGAATTTATTCCAAGAATAGCGGGAGGTCTTTTTCAAGAACGCTATTCCAAGGAATGAGTCTCAAGAGTCTTTGATGAGTTTCATGCGTCTCACATTGGTCCAGATTAGGAAAATTGCGGTCAAAACCCTGAAGAAAACGTTATCGAGAAGTGCCCATATTTTACATAGAATTGTTCTTGAGAATACAGCTAAACAAAATATTACAGTACTTCCACCAGAATAACTTTTGTTCTTACAGTCATTCCTTAGTTTTTCAAAAGAATTGGTATAAACTATGAGAAAAGTACTCAATATAGGGATACACTTGAATTCTATATTCTGTGGCTTCAAAACTGATTTTGTCATCGAATTGTTTTTTTTTTTTTCCATCCTTGAAACTCCTATTTTTGAATGTAATCATTTCTGAGAATGAAATTTCAATAGTTAGGCCTATCCCGAAAAACACGATTTTCAAGTGATAAACCCAACTAATTGGGTATAAAGGGGACTTCATGGACTAGAACTAATAGATTGCGATATATTGCGTCAATCGAGAATCAGAGCTTGTTTCGGTAAAGCATTAGCTTTTAGATAATGGAAACTTTAGCTGCCCATATGCGCCAATAGTCGAGTCCTAATTCATAATTAAATAACGCGAGTTTGTAACGAAATTTGTAATATCAACTCCAAATTTGGATTTAGCAGTCCAAAAAAAAAAAAAAAAAAAAATATTTTCAGGTTTTTATTTGAAAAATTTATTTCTGGACTAGTGATCGAGATGTTACAAAATATAGAATGACTCTCATTTTCACGAAAAAATGTTTTCTTCTAAGAAAATAGTTTGTCTTGAAAAAAAACATTTTATTTTTTTGTAAATGTTGAAATTATACAATAAAATTACTGTCAAATTAGATTCTGTGGTCCACAAAATGAAAAAATGTGATTGTTCCACAGAATTTCACAACAAAACATGTTTTTTAATTAAAAAACATTTGAAAAACATGTTTGTTTTGCAGCAAAGATTTTGCCAAATTAGGATTTAGTGATCCAATACATGAGTGAAACATTTACTTTTTCACAAAAAAAAAACCCAAAAAAAAAGTAGTTTTTCCTTTAAAAAACATGTTTTTCTTGTGAAAAATATGTCTGTTATAGTTTGATAGCAAAATTTCTGCGTAATTTCGAATCAGTGATCCAAACATGACTAAAATAATCAGAGGTTGAAAGCTAACTGAAAGGAGAAAGTTTTGAGCCGAAAGCCGGAGAACTTTGACTCTAAAAAGCCGAAAGTCAAAAGTGGAAAATATTTTTTTGTTGTGAAGCAAAAAGCCAAAAGTTTTATTATCTATTTAGCTCTTTCTTTCAGCTTTTTCTTTCACTTTTCCTTTTCTGCTCTTTTTCCCCCATTCTCTTTTCATGTACAGCGTATCATTCATTTTTTTTCTTTTTTTCTTTTTTTTTTTGAAAAGTCGAAAGCTAAAAGTTTTAAGCCGAAAGCCGGAGAATTTTGACGAGAAAAAGCCGAAAAATATTTTTTATTGGGAAGTGAAAAGCCAAAAGTTTTTCAGGTCAAAATTGAAAGCTAAAGTTTTATCTTACGGCTTCTAACCTCTGAAAATAATATTTTCACGAAAAAAATTTAAAAAACATGTTCGTTGAAGTTGCATGATAAAACTGCTACCATATTTGGATTCTGCGACCCAAAAAACGGGTATACTCGAAGTCCTGAAGTTTTGGCCGCAAAAAATTATTTCTGGACCAGTGTGCGCGCGTCTCTACTGAACTTCCCCGATGTTGAACTTGGAAAATTTTGGAACAACTTTCTACCTGACTTGAAAATCTGTGACTAATCGCCCCCCCCCTTTTCCTATACTAGGCTTATACCAAGCATGGCCTATACCAGGTATCTGAGCTCGTTCCGGAGAAAAGAAACCTCTGGATACATTGCTAAAATTTACTTCAAGGAAAGACTAGTGTGGTGTGGTGACAAAACCCGGGGAAAAAGTTGAGTATGTGAATGCCTGTAAGGGTCATTGTTGGGCCCTATCCTGTAGAATGTTTCCTACAACCAACTTTTAGAATAGATAGCAGAAGAGGGTGCCGACGACACAATGCTGATTGTGGGTGCAAACACGAAAGAGGAATTCATAGAGAAAGTAACGCGAGCTATTGAGCTTATAATAAAATGTCTCAAAGGTCTGAACCTAGAGCTAAATCTCTGAAAAACAGGGATAGTCGTGCTGAGCACAATTATCAGCAGAATAATTTCAAAAATAACCATAAACTTTTGGAGAAGCCTCTAAAAATAGATTGTCGTCTATACTGGGAAGCACACCTTGGATATCTTAGAGAAAAGGCTGAAAATACGATGCCAAAGATCTTAGGGTTGTGCCAAAACACATTTGGCTAGTCTACGTAACAACAGAAAAGTAATGTTGTAGACGGTACAAACAGTGGCGGATTTACGGACGGGCACATGGGCTACTGCCCAGGGCGGCAAATTTTGAAGAAAAAATTATGAAAAGCTCACATGAAAAAAAAAGGGTACGGTAAATTTTGGAAAAAGAAGGGGCGGCATTTTGTCGAGTGCCCTTGGTGTTTGAGACCCTAAATCCGCCACTGGGTACAAATCAAGCTTACTGCAGGTACCCTGCAACATTTTATCGTCGGGTGCTGACACATAAATTAAATGGAGAAAAAATCAACAGCCCACACCGTAGATTGACGATCTCTATTGGTCTTCTTCACAAGACTTGTTCCTACCACAGAACTTGTGCCATCGTTGGCCAGTCTTTCCTGGCACAAAAAAGAGATGGCCGCTGCAGTTTCTTTAGGAAATAGTCTGACGGCACAGAGTACCTTGACACAGAGCTCTTAATGTGGCAACGATTGGTAGGACACATGTCCAGTTCGAAAACGAGCCCCCACTAAGAATTTTTATCCTCCACAAGCCCTGACGAGACATGCATGTTTTTGAGCGTGCTAAAAAAATGGACGGAGAACAGATGAAGAAGTTCAATGGTAAAAGCCCTTCCTGTCCACAAGCAGAGGAATGTCCCAGATTCACCGAGAGACGCCCAGAAGTCCTAGATTGGTACAAAGAGGTGGACTGAGAGTACTCGAAGAAGACTGCAATGGAACTCGAGAAATAGAGTAAAGTGAAACACATAAAAACCGACGATAAGAATGACCACAGAAGAATTACTCCCTAGTAACGATTCAGCAGTCGAAACAAAAGCGTCTCGGCCAAGTGGCATAAAGTCACCTCAAAACATAGCAAAAACGACATTTTTTTTTAATTTTCAAAATAATGGTAAATTTTACGTGGCGAAAGCGTGAACGCTGTCAGATCTGCTGTTCAATTGTTACTGGGGCGTCACTCTCACCCCTCGCTAGCTGAAAAATTCCCAGATGCATGTAGCGTACCAGGGGGTGAAAGATAACCTCCCCCTTGACAAGTCTGCGTTGAGTGACCAAAAAGAAGATGTCGGAGCTTGTAACTAGTGCTACACAACGCTCATGCTAGGCCTGTATTAGACAATTCAGGGAAAGCCTGTAGGAAGTTGGACTACATGTTTCATGTTTCTTCTGAACCGCTCAGTCTTATATTAAGCTTATACTAGGCTTTGAGGTGAATTAGCGAATTATATGAGCCCGTAGCTTACCTACCTTCATATCACATTACTCAGGCATTCTAAGGTAGTGAGTGAGCCTGTAACTAGTAAGCATTGTACAGACTAGGACATTTGTATGACACTATACTTGTAATATTTTCGCTGAAACCTCTTCCTAATCGGAGAGAGAATCTTTTATCTCGCAACAATTCTGACGTCGTAAATTATGTACGAAAAACTCATTTTCTAATTTTCTTGAATGGTAGCAATTCGACTAAGGTTACTGGAAACAGCGGGGAACCCGCTGTCCCGAGTCCCCTAGAGCCTGAAGTTTTTCCAACACAACTTGAACGCACTGCAATTTCAAGGAAGCCGTCGTGGAGGTCGGAATTTTTCCAAGTCCCGTTCCTATCATATATAGCTCGAGAGTCGAAATTTTTCCAAGTCCCCTTCCCTTCTCCGTGACGTCATCAACCTTGCTCGCGCTCGCGCTTGTGGACGAAAATTTACTGAGGGTACCCCCACCAAAGGGAATAGCGGGTTCCTCACTAAAAAAATTGACTTTGAGCTGGCAAAATTAGAGGAGAGTCGGGGAGAACTTATTAGAAAAGAAGTGGCCAATCTGGACGCAGAGTTTTCGACCCTAGCTTTAAATTTCTACACAATGTAGGAGTAGGATGAAGTTAAGAGTCCATGTATCGTTTCTAGTTGCTGTGATTCATGTTTTCTGGGGGTATGAAGCTTAGATTGCTGTGGCCGTTGGAAAGAAAGTTAACTCTTCAACGAATCGGATGACATCGACGGTACTTTTTGTGCTCAGAATCTTCCCCCTCAATGTATAATACATTTATTATTGCTTATGAACTTCAATAGATGCGATCAGGCAATATTTCTGCCGTTCAGACGTGCAAAGTTCTACATACTAGTAGCATACTCGCAACAGTCGCTCCAAAAACCTTGCTCAAATTCGTTGACCTATATAAAGACGTCAATTCAACGTCGTGTATCACATTCAAAAGTAGCCTAATCGTACCCTGTATTATTTTTTATAATCTTTATTCTTTCAAACTTACCCTAAAGTCGTCATCGTAACTATGGTGTACCAGAATGCGGCTGGAATGGATGTGAAATTAGTACCGTACACGTTTTTCTCAGCGTAGAACATGACGGTAGCAAATATGATGATAGCCATAGCTAAAGAGAACACTAAAAAGCCCAACTCGGAGGCGCACGACTTGAGCGTGTAGCCCAAAATGCGTAAACCTTGCGAGTGTCGCGAGAATTTGAAAATTCTAAATACCCTAAACACACGTAACGTGACAAACGCACCGCTCACGTCGTCATTATCGGTAATGCCCAGTCCTATGTAATATGGAAGAATAGCGACCACGTCGATAATGCTCATCACACTCCGCACAAATTTGCACCGATCCGGTGCCGCGAACAGCCTTAATAAATACTCCGCCGTGAAAATCATTACGCAGGCGGTATCTAGACAGAAGAACACAATTTTGTAACGTTCGCCGCAGGGTAGCGGACCGGCACGACCGGGCCGGTGACCGCAAGGAACCGTTTCCACTACATTCGCCATGACCGAGACGGCGATAAAAAAACCGGTCACGTAATAGAAAACTAAAGCAGCCGTCGACGTGTGAGGATTCTCGAACGCTCGCCACATCTTTTGGCGGATGTTGGTCAGTTGCTGCAAATTTTGGTCGCTGTTTTCTGAAAGCTTATCGTCCATCAAACGTTCGGCATTCTCCCGTTTTCGGTCTCGATAGTCTTCGTAGCAGCAATCGCCGATCACGTCTGGTAGGATGCCGAAAAACGCTAATTCTTCGTCGTAGCTGGTCAGACATTCGTGCTTAGGATAATGGAGTTTACCTGTGCGATAATAATTGAGTATATGCCTAAATATGTCGGGGTCGCGATCAAAGAAGTATTCCCTCTGCTCTTCGTCGTAGAAGAAATCTCGTTCGTTGGAGCCGAGTAGCGTGTCCGGGTACTTTTCTAACGTATTTCGCCACGTTTCGAATCGTCGACCGGATACGTTAATCAGCAGCTTTTCGTCTTCGATTTTTCGCCGGTCTTTAGGAACCGGTGGCGGTGGCAGTGGATGAGTGGCGATCGGCACCCAACCAATGGCCGCCGCCCGGGCGAATGGTAGCCAAGCGGCGACCGAGGCCATACTGTCAGGAGGAATGTTCTTTTTCGATTTAGAAAGACCTTATCACCGATGATATCGTCGTTGCACTTTTTAAGGCACGCACATCGGTGCAGCCAGAGCGCGAACTAACCCACGAATCGATCATCTATCTAGTCGAACGCGTACCACGAACACCATTTTCTTAGTTTGAACCGTCTTCTCGAAGACTCCCGAGGTAGCGGATTTACGATCTTGCACTGACTTATATGCGTTTTAAAGAAGTTGGATATTCGAACTGTGCAGACGAAGAGATTATTAAGCAAATTTTCCCGGCCGTTAGCGAGCGGTACGTGGGTATTTTGCTTTTACTTCGGCGGTTACGTTTACGTATGAACCAAGGCGGGTGGAAGCGAGGCATCATTTCGTAGGCCACGTTTCGGTAGAAGCCGCGAACCGAACCCGTTAGCGAGCGTACGGAACCACCCTTTGCGAAATTTTAGAATTTACCCGTTCACCGAGATCACGAGCACGACTACCACATTACGATTGTTTACCACAAACTGGCGCTTTCGCTCCGGGTAGAGCGAGTCGTTGATGGCAGGTCGAAGCACACGCTCTCGTACTCGGCCGCTGCCAGCGTTCGACGCGGCCCCGGTACGCATGTGCGAGGATAACGCGCATCGTTATTGCATATTTGAATATTTTCCTTCGAGTACGACTATGCGAGAGTATACCTACGCGAGTACATCGAGTTTCTTTTCTGGCGATAATTGGTTAATACGAGATTAAATAATACGTGTATAATAATCTTCTACGGGGCATTAACTACGTTCTACCCATGGAACGTTCGCAGCTGAAGAATACCGTACGAGTCGAGAAGGACGAGAACAAAATTTTGCGGACATCGTACCGAGTTTACTCTCTCTCTCTCTGCTCGTTTCACTCACGCGTTACGTATTTTTTCAAAAGATTTAACTTTTTGACCGCACACAAATATGCTGCTTGAAAAAAGTTCGTCCTAGAGAAATGTACGGAGCGGCATAGAAACAGTCTCGTGCAGAATGCGGTATACAGTATTGTAATTTTGAATTTTATTATATTTCTTCTCCTTCGGGGCACTTTCTCTTACGTCAAAAAGTCGACGAACAATTTATTCCTTCCGCTCAAACGTAGCTTGAGCGAAGAAATTGTCTATTATTGTATCAGAAAGGAAATATTTTTGAGTGACCTAGATTAATATTGAAAACCACTGGAGGAAAGCGTGCTTTGTCACTTTTTCGATTTGTCTTCCGCGACTTCCGTCGTTGTGTAGCGAGTTCGTCACGAATAGGAATTATTCTCAAACGAATAAAATTTATTTCTATAGAAAAAGTTTTTTAACAGGCGTATTACGTTTAAAGCCTCGCAGCTCGCGGCTAGGCGGTTTCAGAAACTATACACAAATCGAGGAGCGCTGAAAGACTGTTGAAAACACTTTCATAGATAAGAATTTGAAGATAGCCTCGAGAACGTAGTTTTCAAGTTTTCGTCGCCTAATTAAACATTTCCTCCCTAAAAACGTTCCATCCAATCGTTCATGCCCTTCAGAAGTCGAGATTTCTTCAGTTTTGTTAGATGATTTTTCAACGGCTCGTACAGTCATTCATTAAGGAGTCGAAATTTAATTTAGGTCGTGGGCCAGATTTTGTTTGATAAGAAAAAAATAGAAGGCGAGCAAATTTTTATTGAGAACTTTTTTTTTTCCTTCTTTGATTTTATTTACAAGCTATTCAATGCAAATATTATCAGCTCAATGGGTGGAAAGAAGTTGAAATGTGAGGATGAAAGGGTATAAGAAAGATGTGATCATATCTGAGTTGTTTCGTAAGGCTAAAGGAATGTTGAGCGAGGAATGGAGGGTGATGAGTTGGGGATAGGAGAAGTGGCGGACCACACTGTAAAGTCTTATGCCTGACAATGTGGTGTTATAATGTTGTTGTTGAGTGGATTCGTGTACGACAGAGAATTGTTTCTTCTCATAGAGAGTCTCATATAGAGGATATCAAGGGAACGGGAATTTGATTTTTGGCAAATAATTTGTTAAGGAGTTGAAGTTATTTTTGTCCAGGTGGTAGCTTTCTGTGCTACTAAGGTAAGGTCCGTAAGAATACGATGTGGGGGTCGACTGACGAAATTGAATGGCAGGTCAAGTAGGTTCGTTGGATGTTCAAAAGAGAGTAAAGCAAAGAAAATGAATTTTTGAGAAGTAGGTATTTGTCATTTGGAGAAAGTCGAGAAAGGTGGAAGAGATAGGAAAATATAGCCTTTAATTCACCTCTGAATACTGAGGCACAGTTCTGTATGCGGCGAGGAATGAAGGTCCCATCTATAGAGTGGGCATAGCCAGTTTTACGTTTGGATTTTGAATCGCTCGTGAGGTATAGCGTGTATTCCGGAAATCCTGATGACGATCCAGACGGACAGTTGGTTGTTCAAGGGCCCAAGGGAAGACGGATGTGTGAATGGATTTCAGGTGAGCCTAGGGTGAGTTCAAATTGCCAGGATGGAAAGTTGTGTTGTTACTGAATGAAGGATTGACCCATAAGGTGGTAAAATGGGAAATTGAGAGACTGAAGGCATGAAATTGAAAGTGAGGACAAGTCTATGCTAGTGGAGACGGAATTTTGAGCCTTTTGCGCATAAACTAAGTTCGGGGCTTGTACAATAGGTACCTAGAGCCAGTCTCAAAGAGAGAGTGGCTTTTCTATTCGTCTGCTTCTTCATCGGGGTCCTCGCATGCCTATTGGACGCTCGCTGTATCTTCATCGTTTTTCCAACGCTATGGTGCATGGACCTCGATCAAGACCTCGCCTCCATCAAAATTTAAGCGAAAACGAACGCTGTAAATTTCAATACCATTCATTTCCTTCCCCCTCCATTCGAACTCAAAAAAGACGTCGTTTTGTTCACGTTACATTTATCGGAAAATCGCCTCTTCAATTTGCCAACGCTATCTTGCCTTGGCTATCTTTCTGCTCTTGAAACCCGCTCTGGTGTGGAGTCTCAAAAATCCAGTGTGGTTCATACGATGCTCCGCGTAACCAAACTTTATTTGTCATAGCCGAACACGTCATAAACACAGGTCATAAAATGGACCACCTTTTTGTTAGGCTTATTCACGCTGTCATCAAAAGTTGAGTCCTGAATTAGAGGTCGCGGCCTCTCCTCTCCTTATCCGAAAATCTTTCATTTCTTCTACAATCATGCCGTCTTCCTCACCTGTTGATTTACAACTCTTCTTACGAATTGTTTGAATCTTCGATAAAATTTGCGTGCTCGAAATCATACTTTTTTCTGAATTCTAAAATTCATTCAAAAATTTTGGGATATTTTCAAGTGCTATTTTGAGAAGCGCTTGTGAATATTTCACGGTACATTTGGGCACTGCTGACTCCAAACCGTGTAATGTTCTCGCCTGAGCTGTCCAATAATGAATGGGATACGATATTTTGTACGATTTCTGAAATGCTTCGACCGAAAATAGTCTAAGGCGGTTGCGTACTTTCGAAACTGCCGAATTAAAATGCGAAATTCAGAAGAATGGATTTCCACCGCAATACTAATTGGGAGAGAGCAGCAGTATGCTCTGCTCTTTTCCCCCGGAGTTTTAAATCTGATACCTCTCTCAACGATTGAACCGCTGTATTTAGACCCCGAGATGTGCCAGTATTTGAGAATATTTTTAATTTCTTTCAGGTCGACTCGTATACAAGGAGTTCCAGGTCCAGAGCCCACGGGAAAATAGAGGAAGAGAAAATGCCCACAAATTGTGTCCCAGACGTTCACACAGAGAATAGAGACTTTGGCGCGAAGTCGTGTGCACGCAATTCTCTTTGCATACTTTCACAGGCTCAGAACTGTCTGACCTAGAGCAAGCGTGTTCAACAATGTACTTTCTACTTAATTTTTTTATATTGACAGCGGTATCCAACAGCTTGTAAGTACTGCAACTTCATTAAACGAATACGTTCCTCTAATTGGAAGGGGGGACTCAAGGTTTAAAGAGGGAGATTTAATCGTCACTGAGGCTGACAAGGGCAATGCTGTTATGGTGATGGAGAAATCCGCCTATTCTTCTGAGGTCCACGAAGTCCTCCAGCAGTTTGGTGCTAAAGAGAGTGAAGATTTCAGCTTCCCTAAGCATGTTAAAGAAATTAGGAGTACCATCAACAGGGGTGAGGCTACTATCAAACTCCTGCTATGAAAAAAGCCCTCCTTGTTCCTAATCCCACGCCCCCTTTATCTGAGGGCTGCCTAAAGTGCATAAGAACAATACCCCGATGCGACCCGGGGTTTCATTCATCTCCTCTCCAACCTACCTCCTTGCCAAATTCCTGGACCGTGGGTTCAAACATCGCATTGATTTTAAATTTCCTCATTCGGTCTTGAATTCGGCCTCTTTAACTGACGTCCTGAAAGCTGTAAGTCTTCCCTCGGGAACGACCACCTGCTCATTTGATGTTGTTGGTTTGTTCCCGAATATTCCTAAGGCTGCTACTATCCAGCGTATGGGTGAGCTACTCGTCAAAGCCAACATCCCTCACAATGAGCTTCAAGAATTTTTCGACCTCCTGAATATTTGTTGGTCTCCCAACTATTGTAAATTCGAAGGGAAAGGCTCTAGCCGGGCAAGGGGGAAAATGGCCTTGGTCGAAAAATGTTTCAAATGTCCGCCAAAATGTTGTCCCCAATGAGATAACTCGAAACCCAAAAAATTGGACCCATCTGCTCACTCACATGGGCCGCAGAGTCATTTTCAGGCCTAAAACTCAAATGGCTGTATTTCAGGCAATAATGATCGACACCAATGTAACTTGGGGACATTTTAGTATATGTAAACGTTCATCCATGGTATTTTTTTCAAAATAAATCATTCATATTTTCCCTAGTTTCTAGCAATAACAAAACTTCAAATCCAGATATTTTAAAAAATCGGGGGGGGGGCATCTGGGGAAAATCATTCATTTGAAGCGCCGTACCCTCTACTACAACGTACATGAGTACCATAGTCCTCGATGAGGTGGAACATTCCCAAAAAAATCAATACCTATTTAATGAATTTCTGTGATTTTTCCATGAATAGCGGGGTGAACTATGACTGCTACCGCAATAGACCGCGAGAAATGAATAGTCAATGTTCGAGCTGAAAAATACACACTCCTCCGTGGGATGAAACGGGAATGTAGATAGACCAAAAATATATTTTCAGTATTTCGTTTATAGGTTTGGTCAATTCTTATGTGAACACGTCCACCGATTAGGTGGAGTACGTTAGATTGAGAAAAATAGTGAAAAAATTCTCCAGCCGCTGGAACGTTCTGGAAACGGAAAAAATCAAGAAAATCCTATTTTTCACCCTGGAGGATCGTGAGTTTTGGTATTTCGTTCATCAATTAAGTCAATTATAATGTAAACATATACGTCGAGCTCGAAAAAAATTGTCGAACGATTTTCCAGCCGCTGGAACGTTCTGGAAATGACAAATAATCGAGAAAATCCTATTTTTCCCCCTGGAGGACCGTGAGTTTGGTATTTCATTCATCAATCAGGTCGATTATGATGTAAACACGTCCACCGAGTTCAAAGAAAAAAAATAGTCCAAAAATTCTCCAGTCGCTGGAACGGTTTTGAAATTGTAAGAAATCCAGAGAATCCACTTTTTCAACTTACAGAACTGCAATTTTTCATATTTTGTTAATCAGTTAGGTCAATTCTCATGTAAAGACATCCGCGGAGTCGGAAAAACGTGGTGAACGTGTTCACATTAAAATTGACCTAATTGATAAACGAAATACCAAAACTCACGATCCTTTTTAGTTTCTCGATTATTTGTCATTTCCAGAACGTTCCAGAGACTGGAGAATTTTTTGACTATTTTTCTCAATCTAACGCACTCTACCTAATCCGTTGATGTGTTTACATAAGAATTGACCAAATCGATAAACGAAGTACTGATCATATATTTTTGGTCTATCTACATTCCCAATTCATCCCACGGAGAAGTGCGTATCTTTTAGCTCAAACATTGACTATTGATTTCAGGCGGTCTATTGCGGTAGCAGGCGTAGTTCACCCCGCTATTGATGGAAAAATCACAGAAATTCATTAAATAGGTATTGATTTTTTTGGGAATGTTCCACCTCACTGACTCACTGAGGACTGTGGCACTAATGTTTGTTGTAGTAGAGGGTGTGGTGCTTCAAATGAATGATTTTCCTCAGGTGCTTCCCCCCCCCCGGATTTTTTAAAATATCTGAGTTTGAAATTTTATTATTGCTAGAAACTAGGGAAAATATAAATGATTTTTTTTGAAAAAGAAACCATGGATGAAGGTTCACATAATACTAATATGTCCCCAACTTACATTGCTGTGGAATCATTATTGCCTGAGATACAGCCATTTGAGTTTTAGGCCTAAAAATGGCTCTGCAGCCCATGTGGGTGAGTGGATGAGTCCAATTTTTTCGGTTTCGAGTTTTCTCATTGAGGACAACATTTTGACGGACGTTTGAAACATTTTTCGATTAAGGCCATTTTCCCCCCTTACCCAGCTAGAGCCTTTTTCGAGTTCCCAGATGAAGTAGGGATCCCCATTGGATCGCCTTTAGGCTATCTCATCTCCGAAGTTTTCATACCTAAGTTTGAACTTGACCTCTTTTCTTCGAACTAGATGTTACCTGATCATATTCACTATTGGCACAGGTACGTTGATGACATTCTATGCACGTGGACTGGTCCCCCAGATCTTCTTGGTGAGTTTCTGAGGTATCTCAATTCCTGGTACCCTTCCATCAAATTTACGTTGGAAATAGGGGTATTTTCCATCAACTTTTTGGACTGACTCGTATTCCTTTGAGTCAGGTTGCTTTCAAGAAGAATTTACTCACAATAAAACACCTGGCCAGAGTGAATTGGGTCAATGTCGATGTTGACGTGATGGTTCGGAGGAAAGTTACGAGGAGCATTCTTGATTCCACCACCTCCCTCCCCGAGACACGATCCGTGATCGTCGTGTGCGTTGGATCAGTTTCCCTTTTTTGGGGAAGTTCTCCCTCCAATTGGGTCGGGCCCTCCACCCGTTTGACTTCAGACCCGCGTTTTACAACCCTACCATAGTCAAAGGGTTCTTTGTGAGGCTAAAGGACCCCATACTCGTTGATGAGAGGAGTGGTGGAATATAGGGATTGTGGAGGCTTTTATATTGGTGAGACAGCCATCAAATGAAAGTTAGAGTAGCTGAGCACCTGAAGTCTTGGAATAAGGGACACTTAGGGGAATCAGCTTTTGCGGATCAAATAATAAACAGTGGCCACAGCTTCCGTGAGGGATCCGAAAAGCTCCTCCATAAGGAGAACTCCTACCGTAAACGCATCGCCCTCGAGCATATAGAGATAATGCGTCATCTCAACACCGATGGCATCACTGTACTTAACTTGTACATTCCGGAAGATGGCCTGATTGAACTGGTTTATGATTCACACCGTGATTTCTCGTTTGGTTAACCTTAATACCTTGTTCTTCTCTTCCGTTTGTCAGTTGCTTTCAGATGGTTTATTTACCGAAAGCGCTCGTCGTTTCAATTTTTTCTGTGGTTTGCATGGTTTACTTTCCCGTCGGAGTATTCGTCCTTTCGCGTTTATTACAGCAACTTCGTTCTTTCGGACATGGATCTCATTTTCTCTAAGTATAGTTTGTAAGGAGATCGACGCCTTTTTTCGGAGACTAGTCTAACGTAGGTCGAACTCCTTTGGACCTAAGTTATTAGGCTCACCGGGAGCTTCCCTCTCCTTTCGCCATTTATGGGGTGTGTTCGAAAATGAGGATCGTTTGGTTCCACCAATGTAGGTCGAGGTCAAGCGAGATGAAGGGCGTGACGTCAGAGTCACTGGGCTCACGATTAAAGAAGGTGGGGCTCATCCTCGAGTTCCAGAGTAGAAAATTTTCGAAGTCACGGACACTGGTTTCACTAGGTTGGCTGGGACATATCGGAACCACAGTTGCGCGGAGTATATATAGGTCGAAAGTCTCAAGGTCAAGCGTACAGGCGTATTGATGCAAATTCATTACTAATTATGGTAGGGGGAAAAAGCAAAGATATAAAATATAACACACATGAACAAGTTTCAAACTTTTGGAATGAACATGAACTTGCGAGGATACTTCTGAAGGTATTTTCGACGCTGGATACAGTACCATTAGCCGTTTTTCGATATTACCTCTTATTATTGCGCAATATTCATGTTTAGTTATATCGCGGTTTGTTACGACGCGTATCGAGCTACGAAATTTCAATGCGCGAGAAGGTACACTTACCTGTCGCAATGAAGCGCGGGAACTCAACATGAGTATTGCACAATAATGAGAGATAATATCGAAAAATGGCAAAAAATTTTTCTAGAAATACCTCTAATAGTTCATGCTCGTTGCGAAAGTTCGAATTTAGTTCGTGTGTGTAATTGATAACGCGCTCGCGAAAACCAATTTGGGGCAACTACGTCCTCCCTGACTCCTGAGGATGACTAATCTATTGCGATATTTGAAAAAAGAGACAAAAACTCTATAGAAACGTAAAACTTGTAATGTAGGTACCTACAATCAAATCAATTTCACTGTAGATCATCTTTTTTTTCTAGCGAAGTTGAGCCCTCATCGTTGTGGGCACATTAAAATGAAAAACAAATTGCGCGAGGCTGAAGAGATTAAATCTAATTGGGGTCTCTTAGAGGCGAAAGTATTAGGTCTGGGAAAATTTCCTTCGAACCAGCCTATTCTTCCTCAATTAAATAGGACTCACTGGGGAAGGATTCTTTTGAAAAACTCCCTCTTGATCACTTGATTTGCGTTCTTTCTATTTAGATCGTGCGTGTATAGTGCAATCGTAGGTACTGACTATACATTGCCGGTAGTAATAATTTATTTCATTTCGTTGGACGAATATTCCTGTATAATATTTTCAACTTAATGAATACGTACTTTTTTTTTATAGTAAAATGCTATTGCTCTGACAGGACGTTTTCAACGCTAACCAGCGCAACGGACTGCGAATTATACTCAGCTAAGTTCTGAATTGTACGCTGGAGCTTTTAGAAAAATTTACATTATATTGTGCCGTTCAAAAGTGTCTTAACAGAAATGATACAAGCCCAATGGTGTACTAAATCTCCGAAATGAGCAAAAAAATTTGCCAGGAATGAGCCGTACGTTAATAATCGGTACCTAGTGTGGTCGCTCAACATTTCGCTTCTCATGAAATATTCGTTCCCGTACGTATTCAAATGTTCTCCCAACGAGGGTGATGATGATAGTTTTCAGGACATGAATAATTTAAACCGGATGAAGAAACGCGCCACAGAAAATTAATTCGTAATTGACGGAGATGCTACTGTTTTCTCGTGGAGCCAGCTGACTTAGTGCTTGAGAGCTCGTACGAGTATTTTAGTATCCGGACCGCGATTAAATTTAAAAGGTATAGTATCAGCTAAACGTTCGTATCGGTATTTTGGATTAGTGTCGAAGGCGGTGATAGTTTAATGATTCTCAACTCGAAATCGTCAGCACCTTGCGTTTCATTTGCCGATGATTTGACACCGAAACACCCGAAAGATGAGCGGACTAAATCACATTTAACGGATACAACTTCAAATGCTTGCAGCTACTCTGAAATTATATCCAAGTAAGTAGTTATTTACGAATTTTAGCGTGCTCGCCTATGTGTCGGATTTACTTTTTTTTTGCTCGAGATTGCGGTCATGAGTTGCTGATTCTCCATATTATGACGATATTCCTGTAGCTATGCCTAAAATGGAAATTCAAGGGAGTCACGATTTGCCTTTCTTTGTTTCTTTTCTTACGGCTCTTAACGATGAGGGAATAAATCGTTATGAGACTTCGTGAAACTTTCGATAGCTAGAGGCAGTAAAGAGAAAATGAATTAACATTTTTCATGAATTAATCAAATGACGCACCTCTTAACACCAGAAGAAACGAGAGCCAATACGCCTGGTGGTATCGCACATTTCCTCACGATCACTCATATGCTAGCCAAATGTCAGTTGATGCTCAAGGTGTCATTGTGAAGAGGACTCCTTCTCCTCAGTCTGCATTTCGTAGTGTGGTTCATCCCCTCATTAGTATTGTCCTCACCAGATAGAGGTTAATATTGCGACTGTTTTGAAACTCGGGGGGGTTGCAGGAAGCTTCAAGAGAATGGGGGGACTTTGAATAAAATTAGAACCTAAGAAATGTCTTCGCATTCCATATTTGAAGAATTTTGGCTACCCTTACTCTGTATTAGTTTTCATCTTGTATTTTGTGATTCTGATTGCGCTAGGATATTTTGTCAAGTAAAGGATCCAACTACTTATACTGATAACTGTTGAATATACCACCTTGTCTACAGGGAATACAACTCAGTTTGCATCGGTGAACCAGGTCGGATAAGTTAGCATCTTAAGGCTAATCTTGATAAATTCTTCAACGTTCGGTGTTCACAAAATATTTCTTGGAAACTGGGCATGACTTTGAGAGCACTACAACAGATCGAAAGCTCTCTCAACTTTGGCACAGGGAAAATTAAGTTTCAGGCTTCTTCATGATTAGCAATTTCTTGTTAGTGACGGACAGGAGCTTCTTTTTCTTTACCGAGAAAATAAAATGTGAACGTCGAGTGTGAACTAGTTATAAGATTTATTCATTTATGTGAGAGCGGTAGGGTGCCATGGATCGAAAGCAAACCGGAAGATTCGCTGTATTCTTGTGAGCCTATATCCGCTTCTGTTAAGTTTATTATCTACCTGCAGTTCTAGCCTCGTCCGGAAACTAAATCGTAATTGTCACTTACACAACGAGTCATTTTTTGACTGTTCATGGTGTATTCTCTTCTACTTCAGTTCTGTTTCGTCTTCCTTCCCGCTCCAAGTGTTTTTCTATATCCATACTTTCAAAGTGCATAATTTAGCGCGATAATCACAAATATTTCAAATTTTTGAACTAGATGAAATAGTTTTCAAATGTACGCTTTTACAAGAGACTTTCGGGTATTATCCCATCATCAGATGTGTCGCAACTGGAGAATAAGGCCTTAAACATAAGTTTTTATAGTAAAATACTGTAATCTTGTTGGCTATCCGACAGAACAACCAGATTTTGACAAAGGTGGACAAAGGCAACACGGTAGTGGTAATAGAGAAGGAGGACTACACCCAAAAAGTGGAGTCGTACATCGCAGTTAATGGATACAAAGAGCTGGCAAAGGACCCAACACGGAAATACCAAGATGACCTGAAAGCTGTATAGAAACGGAACAATGTACCCGGCAATGGAAGGACGCTTGAGATGAACCCGGTTGCACCAAAACTCAAGGGGCTTGTAAAATTCCACAAAGCGAACCGTCCGATGAGACCCTTGGTCAACAGCATTCAATCACCATGCTACAAGATAGTAAAGACCGTAGCCACATTCCTGAAAGAAAACTACCAGTTTGCACCCAGACGAAGTATCAGAAACAACGGAGAGCTGATTGAGCAACTGGACAAAGTGGAAATCAGGAGTAACGACAAGCTGATATCCTTTGATGTGACTAATATGTTTGGTACCATACCGAAGGAGGAACTTCTCACTCTGCTCAAAAACAACAGATACCATGGGAACCCCGGTGGGTCGAAGTACGCCAACATAGTGGAGGAGATCTTGAGGCAGAACTACTGCCGCTTCAATAACAGGTTCTACAGTCAGGAAAGGGGACTTGCGATGGGATCACTGCCGTCACCAATACTGGCGGAGATATTCATGAATGATATGGAAAACAAGATATTGAAGGGCAGCAAGTTCAGAAACTCGATCAAACACTGGGCCAGATATGTAGATGATATCCTAATTGTGTGATCAGCCACTGATAGACAGGTGGATCTATTCCTTTCAGAAATGAACGCGATGAATGAGAGCATCAAATTCACAGTGGAAAAAGGCAATGAGACCATCGGCTATTTGGACCTTACACTCACACTGGAGAACTATAGGATAGAATACAAAATCTACAGGAAGCCGACGCATACAGACACCTCATCCCAAGTGACTCCTACCACCACTCCAGGCACAAGTTAGCGGCAATCCAGAACTACTGCTATCGAGCTATTTCTGTCCTCAAGAACAACAAGGAGAAGAGGAAAGAGATCGAGATAGTCAAGCAGAAAGCCACTGGTTACTACACAGGCGTGATGGATCGAGTCTTTGGGAAAATGGAAACAAAGAAGGGCACTCATGATGGCATTGTGAGAAAGTACTTCGCATTGTGAGAAAGTACTCCGGATCGATACCATACATAGGAAAGTACACAAACAAGGTGATAAAGGCGTTCAATGGCTACCATGTAAATGTGGGTATTCAGAATAACCAACCTATGGTGAAGAGAATCAGCAATGACCAGACGGAACAAAAGGACAAGGGAAGCTTGAGGGGAGTATACAAACTCAGTTGTGAACGGTGCGAGGGCATCCACATCGGTGAGACTGGGAGGAAGTTTGAGATCAGCAGTCCTGCCATGTGGTACTTCTAAAAATCTGGATAATTTTTTTCCCCCCTATTGTAAATACGGATTTTTTTCCAAGTACGGATTTTTTCCATGAAATACGGATTTTAACCGGCTCCGGAAGATAACGAACCTGCTCCGGAACAGAATAAGTTGGCTCCTGGGCCGAATAAATTGACTCCGGAACGGAATGAACCGCTCCAGGCGTGTATAACGGCTCCGGAGTAATATAATTCGGCTCCGGCACGTTAAAACTGAAAAAATCCGTACAAAAACCAGATTTTAACGAAAATCTGTCTAAAATTCGTATTTTTTTTTCCGGGTCCAAAAATCTGTACTCATGGCAGCACTGGATCTTGAAAAAGGAGCACAAAAAGTCGAGGAAGAAAGAAGATGGCAAGTCACTGTTTGGGAAAGACTGTAACAAAGAACACCACGATGGAGAGCACAGCGAAAAATTATTCAGCCTGGTGATTGGACGAGAGAAGAAGAACAGGACCAACCAATGAACGGCAGGAATCCAGGTAGCCAATAGAAACGCTGCATTTAGGACAATAGATTAAACCAATTACTAAGCAGTATGTCTTAGCCAATGAGAACACTTGGTTATATTATTGTAAGAATAAGTATCTAAGAAGTGACGAATCACAACACAGCATCCATTGTTATAGCCAATAAGATCACAGTGTTATACTATAAATACTCATGGTTAAGCCTTTGTTCTCCAGTTGCGAAAATAAACAACCCATAGTGAAGAGAATATCAGCAATGACCAGACCGAAGAAAAGGACAAGGAAAGCTTGAGCGGAGTGTACAATCTCAGTTGTGAACAGTGCGGGGGCATCTACGTTGGTGAGACTGGGAGAAAGTTTGAGATCAGGAAAAAGGAGTACAAAAAGTCAAGGGAGAAAGAATATGGCAAGTCACTGTTTGGTAAATCCTGTAACAAAGAACAACACAATAGAGAGGGAAAACTTGAAATGATACATGTAGAGAATCGCACAAAGAAAAGAAAACTCTGGGAACAAATGGAGATTGCAAAAGGAAAGAGGAAGAAAGCCCGCCTCTTGAACAATGTAATCACGTTTGATAGCGAAAAATTATTCGGCCTGGTGATTGGACGAGAGAAGAATAACTGAACCAACCAATAAGATGGCAGAAAACCAGGTAGCCAATAGGAACGCAGTATTTAGGCCAATAGAGTAAAGCAGTAAACCAATCACTAGGCAGTATTTTTTAGCCAATAAGAACACAATATCATATTATTGTGAGAATAAGTTTCTAAGGGTGAACCAATATCAACACAGCATTGTTATAGCCAATAAGATTACAGTATTTTACTATAAAAACTTATGTTTAAGGCCTTGTTCTCCAGCTGCGACACATCTGATGATGGAATAACACTCGAAAGTACTCTTGTAAAAGCAACTAATAAAGTAGAATTGTACATTTGAAAAACTTTTTCAATATTAGTGTTCTACTTACACCTTCACTCACTCATTGTGAGTTCCAATAATCTCTGAACTAGGTCACGCAGACTTTCGATTGACCTCGAGCCTTAAAATCTTTTCATATTGTAATCTTTGAACTCAATCTCTTTGTAGCTCTGGCAATGCGACCATCAAGGTAGTAGGGTAATAGTCCCAATCGAAGGCATAGTCAAGGGTTCAGAATAACCCCCTCCCCAGAAATTTCTCATTTGACTCATTTTGTCCCATACTTCAGTCCACATGTTCGCTTATGTGGCATGTGCAGCTGCCCATCCCCCATATTGCAGGGGGAGCGGATTGCGAGTGCATTAATTTTTGTTTCCTTCAACACTGTTATTATATCGAACCTTACGGTGTCATTTCAGTGTTGAATTTTTTCGGTAAAACCTTCTTATCTGGCAACCGCCAAGTCACAATGCCCCTGGCCTAAAACACAATTTTGTTCTAAATTGCTGTTAAAGTCTTTTCTCTTCTGTTTTCATGCCCGTATACTTGGTCTTCTTACTGTAGAGGGTGTCTGTAAGTGGATGGTACATAGGTATGAAGTGGGCCATAATAAAGATCTGCATTTACCGATTGGATTCCGCGTCCACCTTCTTCTTCATGACAGAGACATCTGGTTCCTTGCTTCTTTGGAACTTAGCATGATGGCAACCAGGCTACTCAGAGCAAGCGCTTCATTGATCCCAATCTCCTGAAAAAACTGACTAAGCGTGTCTCCTGCCTCCGGGCCTCACACTCAAATATGGTGTGCTGTAGTCCATGATCCTAAGTGGCCTGCTGAACTTTCCGTATTTTCTAATGAAGCTACTCGTTGTAGCAGCCATGGCTAGGTGAAAGTTCAGCTGACCATGGTCTCAATTTATCAACTCATCAAGGTCGCGTATCAACACTCGGGTCGTCGTTTTCCCTAACTCGTTCTGAGCAATCCTCACTGTCCATTTTTAAAGCAAGGAGCGCCTGGCCTCCTGCTTGACCCATAAAGTCTCTTGGTCAGTCGTTGTAATTTATATACCATCACGACCAGGAGCACGATTGATGGTGCATAGTCAATAAGATTAATATTATGCTGGACGATGCCGAACAGTAAATATCTCTTGAAGTCTTTGTATGAATCCAAGACAATAAACTAGGTCAAAGTCGCCCTCTCTACGAGCTCTAATTTTCCGAAGGAACGACCGACGTTTCTCTCCCCCATTAAACAAATTCCAAATTAAAAATTTTAAAACTTCAGAATTACTTTTAAATGCAATTGTTCTGTACTTTTTTTACAGTATGCCTCTGGACCATAATGCAGTCCTTCTGCAATATCAAAATACCGACATCGTATATCATTTTCGTCCTTTCAAACGGCCATCTAAGCTGGATCAGCTGCAGGAGAACTGGCGGAAGATGGGAAGGTAAGGTTTCACCCTTATCCTGCTGCACGTCATAAAGTTCTAGTCGACTTATTATGAATAAGTTACACGCTCTGTAAAAAGATTGTAAATCGCGGAGCAAAAACGTGATTCGCCCGTAAAGTGCGGTTCTTTCGGACTCGAAATTTTCATATCTACAGCGTTTGCGGAATTATAAAACCATCTGCTTACGACGAATATAATATTCGTTTGTAAAAAGCTCGCGTCGTATGCCTGCATAGTATGTGTCTCGCGGTGTGCATCGTGTTCGTAAATATATATGTATAGTCGGGGAAAATATGAAATTTAAATATCACGACCGATAACAATAATCTTTTCCGTTATTTTTGTCTCTGCGTGTCGGAAATGACTTTCAAGTCGGGAATAGGGTAGGGCAAGTGTTAAGCGCGAAGTTTCGCCATGAACTGATATTTACTCGCGGAAGTGGCGAATTTTCTCGACTTTTCGTGTATTTCAAATCGCTAGGGTATGTGTACGCGGACATGGAATGAATATCGCATAATACGAAAGGCGTGAAACACATTAGGCGGCGAAGAACCATTAAGGATGATAAATGCGAGTCTAAAGTGTCCAAGTAGAATCTCCTCTTATTTAGATTTGGCTTGCAACAATTAAGCGATTGAAAACGCTCGTATTTCTTTGTCAATTCTCATTTAAAAGTATCATTCGAGTTTATTTTTGGTTTCGGAAGTACAAGTTTTGATTTCGTTGTTGTCGTTGTCTCGTAATTATTTTCAAGCTCAATGATCTCACCAGTTACGTTTCTACCGCTTGCATTTGTCCTCCTTATCATCAGCTTGATGGCACCAAGACAAATCGTAGGAAAGTATTGAGGCCTATTCCTCCGTCAAAAACGTTATACCGCTAAACTACGAGTGTAATGTATCAACAATAATATACTTGAGTCGGGTATGGTGTGAGCATGGCCTCCACCAGCTCCTGGCTCTCGAGCCTAGAAATCCTTATTCCGACCGAACCAAAACTGACCAATTCTCTGAACTCTTTTGTGGTCTAAATCCTTCTTCTCATGAGGTTGGGTAACAGCCAAGTTTTTTCTAGTCTTACTCGTCATGATGAGGGATAGAGATTTTCTCACCCTCGACCAGGTCGAGCTGCGTGTCTAGACTTCAGGACTTCAAAATATTTCGTCCCTCAACTTATATGAATGAATAGTGAAGACTTTAACCTTTGACCTACTTCGGAGGCTTGGAAAAATTATAACCAAGGGATTCAGAAACTTGTCACCTATCTCCATCCCTTCAATAGAATGACGTGTTCATTGAAGGAGTCGAGCTAGATTGTTCAAGAATGATGCGGAGGATTCGAGTTAGATCGAGTCCTCCCTCAAAATTCATGGAGGAATAATCAGGCCAGACAGATTCCTTCCCTAGAATATTCAAATTCAACAGGCAAATCAGATTTGACCGAACTCCCCAATAGCATATACGAGTTCCTTGTAAGAATCGGGCCAAACCTAATTCCTCCTAGAATGTTCAAGTTTAATGAGCGAATCGAGCCAGACCAAATCCTCTCCTGGAATTTTCAGGTTTAACGGAGGAATAAATCAAGCCAAACCAAATCCTTCGCTAGGATATCGAAATTAAATGAAGTAATGGGGCCAGACCGAATCCTCCTCTAAAATGCTTAAGTTCAATGGAGGAATCAGCCCACACAGAATCCGTCTCTAGAATGTTCAAGTTTGATTGAAGAATTAGGTCACACCGAATCCCCCGTTCTAAAGTTTGAGCTTAATGGAGGAATCAGGTCAATCCGAATCCGCCCCTAAAATATTCAAGTTTAAAAGGAGAATCAGGCCAAGCTAAACCCTCCTTTAGAATTTTAAAATTTAACAGAATAATCGGGCCAGACTTAATCCTTCCTTCTAACGCTCAAGCTTGATGAAGAAATGCAGCCAGACCAAATTCGGTCCTAATAGCTAGAAGAATCGGACTGAAGCAAATCCATCTCTAGAGTGCTCAAGTTTAATGAAGGAATCGGACCGGACCGAATCCGCCTCTAGAATGTACAACTTTAACGGAGGAGTCAGGTAAAACCGAATCCTTTTCTAGAATTTTCATGTTCGATGGAGGAACTGGGTCAGATCGAATTCGCCCCTAAAATTTTACATTTTGACAAAAGGAGCGATTCAGAATGAATCCTCCTAACATCCAAGCTTGATGGTGGAATCGTGCCACACGAAATCCGTCCTTAGAATGTTCAAGTTCAACAAAGGAATTTAGCCAGACCAAATCCTGTCTTCCAATATTTAAATTTACTTGAGTAGTCGGGCCAGACCGAGTTCTCCCTTTGAATGTTCAAGTTTAACAGAAGAATCCGACCAAACTGAATCCTCCCCTAGGATGTTCACGTGTTACTGAAAAATAAGGTCAGACCGAATTCCAAGGTTTGTACGAATTCTTTGGAAGCATCGGGCCAGACCGAATCTTCTCCTCTCGAATACCTATGTTCATCTTGGGAAACTTTGAAACTCCTGACGAAGACAAGAATTTCCATAATCGTTAGAACCAGAATAGACGAAATTTCTTGAAGTTGGTTCTTCTCGTGACATTGCTTAAGCATCTATATTGTTCCCAGTTTCCCTTCTAATCTGCTCTACAGTTCAATAATCGAGATTTTTCCTAGTCCCCTTCTCTCCCTCTTGCTTTTTACTGACATCGACATATTTTTAAATCTCTCTCTAGAAATATGCATTGATAGTCGGAATTTTGCCATTTGAATACACCGAATGAGGCTGTATGATGATACCACTTTTCCGTTAGTCAACATTATTCTGTTCCACCTCTTACATCTCGAAGGTTAAAATTTTTCCATGTTCTCAACGTAAGTCAGAGTCTCCTTTACAACATCATTCTCAAGAAGGAAGGTAGTGGGGAAGATCAAGATCGGAAGATACCTGGTAGACCCTAATTTTGTGGGCAGGCACTGATAGACAGGTGGATCTATTCCTTTCGGAAATGAACGCGATGAATGAGAGCATCAAATTCACAGTGGAAAAAGGCAATGAGACCATCGACTATTTGGACCTTACACTACACTGGAGAACAACAGGATCGAACACCAAATTTACAAGAAGTCGACGTATACAGACTCCATCATCTCAAATGACTCCTACCACCATTCCAGGCACAAGTGAGCGGCAATCCTGAACTACTGCTATCGAGCAATTTCTGTCCTCAAGAACAACAAAGAGAAGAGGAGAGATCGAGATAGTAAAGTAGATCGCAGAAGCCAATGGCTACTGTAGAGGCGTGGTGGATGGAGTTCTTGGGAAAATGGAGACAAAGAAAGGAACCCATGATGGCATAGTGAGAAAGTAAATGGATCGATACCATGTATAGGAAAGTACACAGACAAGGTGATAAAGGCGTTCAATGGCTACCATGTAAATGTGATGGTATCCAGAATAAACAACCCATAGTGAAGAGAATATCAGCAATGACCAGACCGAAGAAAAGGACAAGGAAAGCTTGAGCGGAGTGTACAATCTCAGTTGTGAACAGTGCGGGGGCATCTACGTTGGTGAGACTGGGAGAAAGTTTGAGATCAGGAAAAAGGAGTACAAAAAGTCAAGGGAGAAAGAATATGGCAAGTCACTGTTTGGTAAATCCTGTAACAAAGAACAACACAATAGAGAGGGAAAACTTGAAATGATACATGTAGAGAATCGCACAAAGAAAAGAAAACTCTGGGAACAAATGGAGATTGCAAAAGGAAAGAAGAAGAAAGCCCGCCTCTTGAACAATGTAATCACGTTTGATAGCGAAAAATTATTCCGCCTGGTGATTGGACGAGAGAATAACAGAACCAACCAATGAGACAGTAGGAAACCAGGTAGCCAATAGAAACGCAGTATTCAGGCCAATAGAGTGAACCAATCACTAGCAGTATGTTTTAGCCAATAAGAACACAATGTCATATTATTGTAAGAATAATTTTCTAAGAGTGAACGAATCACAACACAGCATTGTCATGGACAATATTATAAGATCACAGTGTTATACCATAAAAACTCATGTTTGAGGCCTTGTTCTCCAGTTGCGACACAACTGATGATGGGTTAACACCCGAAAGTACTCTTGTAAAAGCAAGTACTAAAGTAGATTTGTATATTTAAAAAACTTTTTCAAGATTGTAGAGTCGAAATTACCTCAGACAATTACGCATTTGTGAGTTGAGTCTGATCTTGAATACATTCGAGATTCGATATAGATGTACAGCTCTATGGTGAATTTTAACGAAGTGAAGTATTACAATTTAATTCTCAAAAAAAATTTTGATTACCCAGCTGTCGCGCAACCCTCTGCACAAGCAAGCATTTAATAATCTCTGTAAACTAGTCACTAAAGGCCGCAAATTATGGCAGGCCACAGCTAACGACAACGCATAGTGCCTCTCCAATGGTAAACCAACGCACTGGCCCAACGATCCTGACAAAATACCAGACTGCATCGACTTTTTTATCACGAGAGCAGTATTGGCCAACTATACTGAGATCACGAACATCGATGACCTGTCCGCAGATCACTCGCCACTTATCCTAACCTTTGGCAATTCCATTATACGCAAACAGATGGCTCCTAAACTTACTAACAAACATACAGACTGGGATGCTTTTTGTGACGGTGTGAATAATAATGTTAACCTCCGCATACGGCTGAAATTGCCACACCAACCAGAGGCAGCAGTTGATTCCTACACCAAACTGCTCCAACGTGAAGCCAAATTGGCCACACCCACGAATTCACAAGGACAACACTATCATGTGTGCTATCCCAAGGAAATACTGGAACTGGTCAAAAAACGCAGGCAAGCGCGGCACCGCTGGCAGCTGTCGCGCAACCCTCTGCACAAGCAGGCATTTAATAATCTCTGTAAACTGGTCAAAACACGTATCTGTGAGCACAACAATGTTTCCTTCAACCACTTTGTAACCACTCTGGGAGTCACAGAAGCCACTGATTACTCACTCTGGAAGGCAGCTCGTTCGTTAAATAAACCATCAGACTACATTTCCCCATTGAAACATCCAAACAATACTTGGGCGAGAACGGATAAAGAGAAAGCTGAAGTCTATGCCGAGCACCTTGAGCAAAGATTCCAACCTAATGATATTGTCACCGATATCTCTCCTGACCTCTGCGTAGCAGAGGAGCAGGTAGTTGACTTATTTTCTCCAAGAGAAATCAAAACAACGATTAAAAAGAAACTTAACCCTAAGAAAGCACCTGGGCATGATCAAATTTCGGCTCGTATTCTACAAGAGCTGCCACGCAAAGGCCTGGTAATGTTGACCTACTTATATAATGCAGTTCTGAGACTTCAATATGTACCAAAACAGTGGAAGTTAGCGAGAATAATCATAATTCCTAAAGAGGGTAAGAACGCCAGAAATACCCATCTCGTATCGTCCAATATCCCTGCTTTCAGTTCTTTCTAAACTATTTGAGAAGCTTTACATGAGACGTTTACTGAGAATAGTCATAAACAAGAACCTAACCCTACAAAATTGTAACAGAAAAATACAAAAAATTTGAATTCCCTCCCCTAAAACTAGCAGATAAAATTATCACAGAAGAAAAAGAAAAATATAAAGAAATCTTCAAAAATCTTTTCCCCAAAATAAAGGACTCACTCCAAAATTATGATACTGAAGAAGAAAACAACCTGGATGTTGACGAGTCTCTGATCACAGACATAATAAAAAACTAAACAATAAGAAAGCAAATGGGTCGGACGGAATATCTAATAAAATGATAAAAATTATTAATAAAAATTGTCCAATAATTTTAATAACTATTTTTCAGAAACTCCTTCAAATGAAATATTTTCCTGATATTTGGAAGCTTGGGAAAATAAAACTCATAAATAAACCTGATAAGGACCCCTCTGAAATCAATGCCTACAGACCAAGAACTCTTTTATCATCCTTAGGTAAAGTATATGAAAAAATTATGACACCTTTTGAATCAGGAAATTAGAAAAAATAACATCTTACATACACAACAATACGGCTTTAGGGAAGGAAGGTTGACAGAAATGGCGCTTACTGAACTAATGAAAACACTTGAACAATATAAAAAAACTCACAAACATATAATTTTAATAAGCTTTGATGTCACGGGAGCGTTTGACCGAGTCATCTGGTCTAGCTTGGCCGAAATAATGGATAAAAATAACATAAGTAGGCATATAATACAGATAATACAAAGCTACCTGGGAAATAGGAAAATAGAATTCTTTGATAAGGACAATAATTTGAAGCTAGAATATGAACTAAGTATGGGCGTACCACAGGGGTCAGCGTTGTCCCCAACTCTTTTTAACATTGCAATGACTGAAATACACAAGACAGCAAGGGAAACAAACAAATTCAAGCTTTTAAGCTACGCTGACGATCTGCTAATGATTATTGGAATAGATAAACAGAATGACTATCAAACTATTAACAGAAAGATAGAACAAACAAACCAGAAATTAAAATATCTTGGCTTAACGTTAAATCCAAAGAAAACACAAATGATATTCATATCGAGAAGACACAAGAAACTAGATTTTCAAAAAAGTATGGAGGACAAAATAAAAATGGGACTAGAGAAAATTAAATTTCAATCAGAAATGAAATAGGTACTTAGGAATAATTTTAGATCCAAACCTAAACTTTAAAAAGCACATAGAATATATTACAAATAAATTAAAAAAAAAAACACTACAATCAAATTCGGGCATTATAATTATGGTAACACTTATGGGATGGACACAAAAAAAAGAGAAATCGGTCGATAATTGAATACGGATCTCTAGCCTACTTTGGAAAATTAAGAAAAACAGAAATCAAAAAATTAAAATCCCTTCAAAGAACAACATTAATCGGAATAATATCGGCCTATAGAACAGGATCACATACTGCCTCTCATGTAGTAGCGGGAGTGACACCAATTGATCTACAATTAAACGAATAAGATAAAAAGGATCAAAATTAAGCATAAAGAAGGTAAAATAACAAAAACAGAAAAGGTAGATAACATCAAGAAAACTAAATTAGATACAATAAAAACCTGGCAGGATCTATACGATAAGGAAAAAACGGGAAGGAGAACCGCAAAATTGATACCGAACATTGAACTGAGACTCAAAAACAAAAAATTAAAAACCAATTACTTTTTAACGCAGTACTTGACAGGGCACGGTAACTTTGCAACTTATTTAAATGTAGGGAATGTTTGAATTTTGAAGATGATCCAGATCATACCTTCCTAAAATGCAGTAACTTTGAACACAAGAAAGGAGATCAATATTACAGCTGAAGAGTTGGGTAAATGCCTACAAGATGAACAAATTCATGGTAAAGTCAACAGATATATAAAACAAATACTCAAAACAAAAAAAGAAATTACAGAGAAATAATAATAACTTCAATAAAAATAAAAATAACTTCAATAAAAATAAAAATAACATACAAATGCTATACCAACAATTAATAAGTAAACAAATAAATAATAATAATAAAAGAAAGGGAAAAAAAAAAAAAAAAAAAAAACAGAAATATTATACCTTTTTTCCATGATAAAATATTGCTTTGTATTTTAGTCTAGTCTAGATATAGAACATAGTATGTTACGAGCTCTTCATGAGGGGGGTGAGGAAAAACCAATGGTAAAACTCACCCAACCCTCATGACTAAAATTTTTAAATAAAAAAAATAGGATCGATTGTTTAGGATTTTCTGGCATAGCCAAATAAATGAAAATCATGTTCCATGTCTTTTATATTTTATCAGTCATCTTGAAATATTTCAGTCTAGGCTTCTACTAGGTCAAGTGTTCGTGAGATATTATTCGTTTACCCCTTTACCCATCTTGGCGTCGTATAAGTCTTCTATGAGAAATACGAGGTAGCGCGAACTCGCTGTTGTATTGGAATGGTATGTGACAATTCAAGTCTAGGGGACTTGGAAAAATTTCGACTATTCAGCCTTCATTTATATAATTATTTAATTATTTTATTATTTAACTATTTAATTATTCAATTAATTATGTAATTATTTTATTATTTTATTATTTAATTATTTAATATTATTTATTTATTTATTTATTTATCTATTTATTTATTTATTCATTTATTTATTTATTATTAATTCTTGTACTAGGTCAAGTGTTCGTGAGATATTATTCGTTTACCCCTTTACCTATCTTGGCGTCGCGTCGTATAAGTCTTGTATGAGAAATATTTTCAGGTAATTGTGGGTGTCTATATTTTGAGGTATCAACTTTCGTGGGGCGAACGAGCGATCTCGCTGTTGTATTGGAATGGTATGAGACAATTCAAGTCTAGGGGACTTGGAAAAATTTCGACTATCCAGCCATATATGATAGGAAGAGGGACTTAGAAAATTTTCTAATTATTAATTATGTTAATTATTTAATTATTTATTTATTTAATTATTTATTTATTTAATTATTTAATTATTTATTTATTTATTTATTTATTTATTTATTTATTAATTAATTATATTATTTAATTATTTAATTATTAATTAATTAATTATTAATTATTTTTATGCGGGGTGTACTCGCGAATTTCTGAATCACCCATGGGGTAGAGATTTCTCTTGACGGGGGGGGGGTGTACTCGCGAGTTTCAAAATCGGGGTCCGGCGATTTATTTAATTATTTAATTATTTAATTATTTATTTATTTATTTATATAATTGTGATGCGCTCTGCGATATTGGGTATTAAGTCGGAAAAGTGAGTCGACTTGGAAATGGTCTTAAAATGTTTTTCTGACTCAGAGGAACATTTTAAGACCATTTCCAAGTCGACTCATTTTTCCGACTTAATACTCAATATCGCAGAGCGCATCACAATTATTTAATTATTTAATTATTTAATTATTAATTAATTAATTATTTATTATTAATTATTATTATTACGCGGGGTGTACTCGCGAATTTCTGAATCACCCACGGGGTAGAGATTTCTCTTGACGGGGGGGGGGGAGGGGGGGTGTACTCGCGAGTTTCAAAATCGGGGTCCGGCGAGAGAAAAGACATGGAACATGTCAAAAATAAAATAAAATGAAGAAAAAAAAAATCCCAGACCACCAGTTTGGATTCAGAAACAGGTACTCTCTACCATCGAACAGGTTCATCGTGTTGGAGCAGCAAATAGAAAGGCATTAGAAGAAAAAAAGTTCTGCCCATCCGTATTTCTGGATGTTAGTCAAGCCTTCGACCGAGTTTGGATCCCCGGACTTCTCCACAAAATCAGCAAACACTTTCCAACTTGTCATGTGCAAATTTTATCATCTTACCTTGGCGACAGAAGATTCTATGTTCACTATGGAGAAGCTGACTCTTCTGACAAGCCAATAGCAGCGGGTGTACCACAGGGCAGTCTTCTTGGTCCCCTGCTGTATCTACTATACACTGCAGACATTTCAGAGCAAGATGACCCCACACTAGCCACATTTGCAGACAACACCGCTATACTTGCTATGCATGAAGACTACCCTACTACAGTCACCAATTTGCAGAGAGCTGTCAACAAAGTTGAGGAATGGACCACCAGGTGGAAAATTTAAACTAACGCATCCAAGACTGTCCGTATTGACTTTGCCATTAGAAATCATGGATATAATCCCACATATATAAATAATGAACCTGTACAGCGGGCTGACTGCACCCGATATTTAGGCTTACACTTGGACTGTAAGCTAAATTTGAAAGCGCACATAATCAAGAAAAGAGAGCAACTCAAAATCCGCTTTCGCCACATGTTCTGGATGCTCAGAGCTAAGAGTCGGCTATCACTCTCGAATAAAAGGCTACTATATGTCATGATCCTACGTCCCACTTGGACGTATGGAATACCATTATGGGGCTCGGCAGCAAGTAGCAACATAGAAATTTTACAGCGATTCCAAAACATCACAGGAGCACCGTGGTATATTACAAACCTCCAGTTGCACGAAGACCTGGCTCTGGAAACTGTCCAGGAAATCGCATCAAAAGCCACGACAAGGTACATCAAACGACTCCACGGCCACCCAAACATGGAGGCACTTCAGCTACTGGAACAACCATCTACCCAACGACTAAAGCGTAAGCCCATAGCGGGCATTGAATAGTTACTTGTACTCAAGGCACACTCGCTGCTAGCAATTCATCTCCTAATATTAAGTTGTAGTATAATAGTGGTTGCACTATTAGCTAAGTAAAGTTAACTATGCTACTATCTGCCCTACCTTTATGTAAATGCCACTAGGCAGTTCATGTATGATCTATTACATTAAAAAAAAAAAAAAAGATTACCCCACGACATAAGTTTTTTTGAAAGCTAATGAGCAGAATCGAGACCCGAGGTTTTTGGTTTTGAAAACAGTTACTGCAATGGCCTGTAAAATTATGCGTGTCATATTGGGTCTGGAAAAATAACGCCTATTTCTGAATTTCCCGAAATAATCGCTATCAATTTCTTCTATTGATCATATTTTGGGAGAAGGGGTATGGCAATAAACGCCCGTTATGTTACAGGTCCATAAATCTGGATTGAATTATACCCCTCTGTACCTCCCTCGGCTTAATTAACTCTGCACCAGAGCGTGTAACGAATACAATAGTAAGTTGAACGAGTATATTTAGGTAACTAGATTACGTCTTAAGTTACCGATGGCTAAAATTTCAGTACCCTATAGTCTTTATATGGTACTAGAAACGCAAACCTCGTAGAATATACGAAGGATCTTGCCTCTCGTGAGTAATTTAATTTTGCGAACGGTTCGTATCAAAACAGTACACTGCTCGTACCCGTAGATAGTAAAGCATGAAGTTTCGACGAAATCCAATCGGGCTTTTGCGCCTTTTTTCTCTTTTTTTTTCCCCCCATTCGTCTGTTTTCGGTACCTGTGTAATACAGAGACGTACCCGCATAGTTCTACAAGACTCATCAGTTGTATTAGCATCAATACACGTATACCACATTCGAGGGAGGTCGAATTTTCTGCGTTTATTGAGATTTGCGTGGTGCAAATATCTCGTTTATCGCTTTTATCCTTTCTCCCACTGACTAGCTCCTGTTCTACGTAAACAAAATGCCTCTTTTTTGTTTCCGTCTTCTACCGTCGGCTGAAACAGAACCATACACCAGCGAGCTCATTAATAAATACGCCCGTACTGCGCGCATTATTTCTGCTTCATTATCAGTAATTTAAAGCCGACTCAAATCAGTTCATGGGATCAAATTATTAATGGTTAACATGTCTTTGTTTCTTGGTGGATGGAGTCTGCTTGACGTAAAATATTACTAATGACGCGTTAAATTGGTAGAATTTTGTAATTTTGGTTGTGGTACACATAATTATATTTATATATACACACACATACTTTCACTGTTACTCAAACCTAATCATTAAAAACCTATAATGAAGAAAATTATGTTTTTACCTTTTTAGTGACGCGTTAGCAACAGTACTTTCGGCTTTGTACGGCAAGTTGCTGGTTGTAATGGGTATGGCGTTCCCAATGTCCGAAGTTATATCAACTCATATTCCTCACTCGTATTATGAAGTAAGGATACAGATAGAGCCCTATAAATACGAGTGAGGACATGGTCCGCCATATTTAGTCGTCACGTCATCATTCATCTCCACAGCTCCCTATGTAGATGAGGAATTTGTATGATTAGTGAAGCTATTTTGCATTTCTCAATAGTATTATTCTTGCATTTTGCTTTGGCACTTAGTCTAGTATGTTCTCTTATTATTTTCAAATCATGATAAACTGTTATCAATCATTAGAATAGGAGACTGTGAAAATAATGATGACGTAACGACGAAATATGGCGGACCATGTCCTCACTCGTATTTATAGGGCTCTAATACAGATACATACCAAAATAATGCATGAGTGATAGTATTGGTGCTACTGCTTTTCTTATAATGGCCATAGCATTTATGATGAAGGTGGACTTTTAGCCATTACATTAGCTATTCATAATTTTTTCGAGTCTGTACTTCCACCTCTCTAAATGTCATTCTGCAAGAGATAGAGTCATCAGTCATTGAAAATTTTGTTGTTCCCGTTTATATTTTTGATCTTATGAACTAAATGACATTAGAACGACTCCCTGTGACGTCACGAAGTAAATTATTGAGAGCAAAACTACGCAATGATGTTGTCTCGTTAAACGCAGTGATCAAAGATCATCATAAATGTGACGCGCTCAGACAAACCGCATACCCCAAGTCGGTTTGGTAGAAGCGGGGGCGGTTAATTCATACGGCAAAAAATGAACTGAACAAAATGAACTTCGTTTATTTCACTTTTTTCCACTTTTAATAGGGGCTGTAATTGAGAGTAGAAGGTTGAAATTTGAAAGTGAATGATTAGACGATCAAGCAACTCAACAAGAAATCCATAGATAGAGACTTGTCACATACGATCAGAAAACCACTTTCTCCAGATTCTTTGTCGTGTCGCTGTACCATCTACTGAATGTTGGAATTTGAAAATTGTGTTATTGTTGGTTGCAAATGTGAATAGACAGATTTTCCGGTGACGTCATTCTTAGCGTTAATGGAGGGGGCCATTCATCAATTACTTAAGGACGATTTTGCCTTTCTTCAACCCCTAATGTACATACATACGAATTGTTGACCTCCTCCTTCTTACGTAAGGTCTTTCTAAAAATTCTAGAGAGGAAAAAAATGTCTTTCTCTGAATTTTTTAGTTCTCCTACTAGAAAGATTAATTTTGCTAATTTTGACTCGCGAAAAAAATTGAAAAAGTTTACGTAAGATGCTTCATCTACGATTGTTGAACATCGACCTCATGGTCCTTAGGGAGATAAGGCTCCAACGTCTTATTTCCACCCCCTCCCTCCCCCGCGAATTAACTTATTTCATTACTTCGGCAATGCGACCGAGTGTCCCCATCAAAAGCGTAGTTAAGAGAACGGGTAACCCCTCGCCAGGAATTTTTTATTCTACTCGTTTGGTCCCATACCTCAGTCCATAGGATCATTTTGCGTGTGTAGCCCTCCGTACTCCCTATTGAAGTAACTTCAGCGCTAGAAAAATCTCATCGGCGAAAACCCATCATCTTGGCGACTGCCAATTCGCAATGCCCTCAGAACACAACTTAGTTCTAAATTGCTGCTGCAGTGTTTTTCTCTTCTGTCTTCACGTCCGTATGCTTGGTTTTCTTCCTGCAGAGTGTCGTCTGTATACGGATGGCACACAGGTGTGGAGTAGGCTTTAGCGTAGCCCTACAAACCGTATTGATTCTACTTATTCCATCCCGCGTCCATTTTCTTCTTCATGACAGTGACTGCAAATGCATACTTCTAGTTTTATAATTTAACATGGTGTCTACCAGACTTCTTGACCTCAATCTCTTGGAGGGACTGACTGAGTTTGACCCACTCCCACCTCCCCGTATCACACTCAAGTAAGGTGTGCTGTGGTCCATCATCCCGCCCTTGATCGCAACTACGCTGCCTGCTCAACTTTCCCTGACTTCTCCAGAAGCTACTTGTTGGTACAACCATGGCTGCTTGTCACCTGTGTTAGATGGAAGTTCAGCTGACCATGGTCTCGATTCATAAACTCATAAAGATGGCGTATCAACATTCGGGTTGTCCATTTCCCTGGCTCACTTCTTCAAAGTTAGGCCGTATTCTTCGCCCTTTCGGCTTCCGCCCTGCATTCTCTGATCCCACAACAGTGGAACGGCTCTTCGTCAGGTTGAAGGACGCTGCCCCTTCGTTGGAATAGAGTGGAGTATACAGGATAGCTTGTACGGACTGTAATTGAGTTTAGGGACTAGTCGTCAACTCAAAATCCGAGTGGCTCAATGCAGGGAGGTTTGGGGGGGGGGAAACTTGGAAGAATCGTTGTTTGCGAATCATCTCATCAGCAGTGGTCACAGAAACCCGTCTACTAAGAGAGAAATCATACTTCGGACGGATCACTCTGGAAAATATTGAAATGATTCGCCACCTACTGTACTCAATGCCTCTTTCATTCTCTCATTGCAATTCTGATATCCTCTTCCCCCCAATCATTCAGCATATCTTCCTCAACCCCCATGACAGAATTTTGAGTCGCGACTAATGCCATAATTTTGTTCAATTTTGTTCAATTTTGTTCAACAAATTTTAAAGTTTGTTCACTCATCCTTTCCCCGCTACAGCCATTTCAAATTCGCGGGGCTGGGGAAATGCAGCCCCCCATCTTCGAATTTTGGGTTCAAATCCATGTGATAATTTTGTTCACATTTTGTTCAATTTTGTTCAACAAATTTCAAATTTTGTTCACTCGTCGTTTCTCCGCGACAGGCGTTTCAAATTAGGGGAGCTGGGGAAATGCAGCCCCCCCATCTTCTAATTTTGGGTTCACCATGTGATCATTTTGTTCACATTTTGTTCAATTTTGTTCAACAAATTTCAAATTTTGTTCACTCGTCGTTTCCCCGCTACAGCCATTTCAAATTTGGGGGTCTGGGGAAATGCAGCCCCCCCCCCATCTTCGAATTTTGGGTTCGAATCCATGTGATAATTTTGTTCACATTTTGTTCAATTTCGTTCAACAAATTTCAAATTTTGTTCACTCGTCGTTTCCCCGCTACAGCCATTTCAAATTTGGGGGGCGGAAATGCAGCCTCCCCCTCTTTGAATTTTGGGTTCAAATCCATGTGATAATTTTGTTCACATTTTGTTCAATTTTGTTCAACAAATTTCAAATTTTATTCACTCGTTGTTTCCCCGCTACAGCCATTTCAAATTTGGGGGAGTCTGGGGAAATGCCGCCCCCCCCCATCTTCGAATTTTGGGTTCAAATCCATGTGATAATTTTGTTCACATTTTGTTCAATTTTGTTCAACAAATTTCAAATTTTGTTCACTCGTCGTTTCTCCGCGACAGCCGTTTCAAATTGGGGGGGCTGGGGAAATGCAGCCCCCCATCTTCTAATTTTGGGTTCACCATGTGATCATTTTGTTCACATTTTGTTCAATTTTGTTCAACAAATTTCAAATTTTGTTCACTCTTCGTTTCTCCACTACAGCCATTTCAAATTTGGGGGGCTGGGGAAATGCAGCCCCCCCATCTTCGAATTTTGGGTTCAAATCCATGTGATAATTTTGTTCACATTTTGTTCAATTTTGTTCAACAAATTTCAAATTTTGTTCACTCGTTGTTTCCCTGATACAACCATTTCAAATTTGGGGGCCTAAGGAAATGTATACACCTCCCCTCTCTCATCTATGAATTTATAAGCAAAATTCACCTATATTTTCCAATTACTCACATCTCATATTTTGGGACCCACAGGCATGAAATACCCTCGCCTATCCTCCTTATTTTTGAATTTACTTTATACAGTACTTCATTCTATTCAATTTTCTAAAATTAATATTGTGCATAATTACTGGGTGTGCCAAAAAGATGTCAACACTTAAAAGGGAATTCGGGCTTAACCTGGCGTGGCGTAAAAACGCAAAACGCTCATCCATCGTCATGAGCTTGCGGTAAGAGATCAGTCATGCCCCCCAGAGCAGAAAAAAAATTCTGAAGACAAATGCACCTCTACAGGGATTACAAAAGTTGAGTAATGAGGTTTTAGGTCCATGGTTGTGGAGAATTTTTGTACAGTCCTACTGTTCCACATGATTATACGTTTGAACTCAAAGCTTGACCATTATTGTCTTTATGGTCTAACATTAAATTGCAGTCATAAAAATGTACAATTTTTGAGATTTCCAACACCATTTTCTCAATTTTCTAGCCAAAAATAATATTCAAATTTTTTTTGTGTCCATGGTAATGGAGAAGAATTAGTGATAAACTTCAATTCTGACAAGTTCCGCTTTCTGTGATTTGAGTGCTGCCAGACTTCATTCCTACAAATGGGGCTCGTTTGCATGCCTGTAATCAAAACAAGATTATTTTGTCCATGGTCGTGTGAAAACATGAAAATGACACGACGGTGGACAAAACCTATGTAAATACAATGGTATGTCCATCGTTGTGGACAAAATTTCTTGGAGCTGTTTCATGCAGGTCCAACTTTATAAAAGTATGGAGACATATACCAACTACATATTCAATGAAAAATAAATCAAAAAAAGGTTTTCAATCTGCTCAAAAAAAAAAAAAAAACTGAAATTGTGACTTATTCGTAGAACTACCCATATATCCACATTTGAAAAAATATAACATACCATATCAGGTAAATTTTTGTTTAAGCATCCGATCGTCAAAAAAAGTAGGTGCACAACTTCACATGTACTATAACTTGGGCAAGTTTCAAGAAAAGCATTATAAAGTACAACATGCAGTAATATTTTTCCATCTTACACATAAGTTCACTCAAGTCAGTCAGTATGTACCAATGCCTTTACAGGATTTCGAGATAAAAATACTAAATTATCTGCAACTTGAAACATATTTTTTTTCACACAGTCTCTTGTATAGTTCGCTAATTTCATCCTCACCCATGAATTTAATTCGTGATGATAAAAATCAACCGCATTCATTTTCTCCAAAAATACGAAAAAGCGCCGAGAATATTTGGAAAGTTAAATATGCTTGAATAATCCCGTGGTGGCTAGGGTTTGATTTCGTATAACTGCTTGATACGCCTATATTATAAAAACTTTTCGCTCACCACTTTGGCCGCGTTCCTGTCTGACAAAATTATTGTATTTCCCCGTTCTCAGAAAAAGTTCGTAGTTACATTTCCTAGTAAACGTTTTTCATCGCCAACTTCCTCTCACAAATGGTCGAGCAGCTTTGCAGGAGATCGTCGTCGTAAAAATGGATGTTAATCCTTCGCAGCACGGGCGGAGAGAAAGTATAACCACGTTACAAATTTTGGCCAACTTCAAACGGATACACTGGGTTCAGCATCGTGTAGTATTCGTATGGTCTAAGAGTTGTCGCCAAATTAAGCGATGATTTATGCTTTTAAAAAAAAGATGTAGGCCTGGGCTCTTCTTTTCGGAAGAGTGAAAAGTTTTTATGCTGCGACTATCGAGAAATAATAGAGCTTAAGATGTGTCAGGGGTGATCATTATGTCGTTTGACGTGTAGTTTCTATATGCAAATACTCACGGTTACTTAGATATGAGAGGTTTTCGGTTCAGAAATTTTCAATGGGAGACAGTTTCGGGAAACGTATAAGATACGGTACTTCACTATTCATGTACCATTAATGTATATTTGGAAGAATGTTACGAACTTTTTTTATACTGATTAAAAAAATTTTGGAGAAATTGAATGTTTGCAAAAATTGATAATTGGAAAATAGCTACTCGAGATAATGGCTTCAGAAAATTGACCTTGGAGGAAAATTAGACGTGGGTTTTTGAATATTGATTTGGGAAATTTTGCGGTAATTTTTAGAGAATTGTTATCAGTTCTTCTGAATTTTTTTAACCTTGAAAAGAGATTTTGAGGTCTTCTTTTAGTTAACCAAGGAAGTATTCATATCCAGTTTGTTACTATCTATTTTTCATAATCTAATTTGAAATCCCTTAAATATCTCAAAATTTGTCGTACAACTGAGAATAAAATTCAAACTTAATTAGTTTCCTGTGAAAACCCAGTTATGGATGTCTTTGAAGATGATAATAATACATATTTTATCAAATATTAAAAGCTATACAAGACCACAATCTTTTACCGTTTGGTATGGTAAATAATGTGGAGCCATCAAAAGATTTCTGAGTTCTCGTTATAACGGCCTGAATTTGGTGTGGAATCCTTTATTTTCTAGCTTTTGAAAGGAAAGAGAAAAGACTTGAGTTATACATTTGCTTGTAGAGCTCTAAAATGTAATATCAATCTAATTGTGGTCGTGTTGCAAAATTCTACTCGGGATAATATCGAACAGAAAAAGCTGAGTCGGCGGTCTCTTTTAAACAAATAATTTTTGAAAGCTCTGATGGAAGAGGTATGTCATTTAAAACAGCGAAAGCTGTCGTTGTTTGTGTTCTGTATACTGTGTAAAACCCCACCTTTCACAGTGTTCGAGATTTTCTCTAGGTTTTGTGAATTTTCAAAAAATACTTTTTTTTGGAAAAGAGAAAAAATTTAAATAATTACCGCGCGAGTACCAAATATGAAGTTGAGTCGGTGCAAGTTTAATAAATTTTTCTTTTCATTTTCTTTATTCCTGAAGGTCCAAATCATTTTATTGATGAACAACAGGATAGTATTTACTTTCTTTAGTCAAGTATTTCACGTAAGATCCGAGAAGACAAACCAGACAATATTTTCGGAAATCAGGCCGTGTTGTAAGAACTTTCTCCGTTCGACTGTAGAGAGCTCACTTCAGCAGTCCTCTTACTTAACATTTTAGATTATAGATGGAGTGCGACGTTCAAAAATTCTTTGGTTCAGTCGATATTTCTTGATATATATATTTCTTTCTTTCTTTGTTCTCAGTTATAGATGTCGCTTCGTCGGCCAAGAGATGACACTTTTTTTTTTCGTTCATACCAGAATTTTCTTAGCGATTAAAGGAAAAATATTTTCATATCCTCATTTCTTGTCTAGTGGAAAGAAAGCTGTGGCGTGTTGACTGTTATTCAACGTGACAGACAGCGTGACGACTACAATACAGACGCTTTTATTGCAACCATTCAGAATTAAGCACCAATAGCGTGAACAGATTGAACAACAGTGGGGAAAATTAATAATGTGAAATGTGCCTAGATGGGTTTACAAAATATGAAGCAAGAAATTCTCACATAGCATTTGACTGTTCATACATTTCAAAAATTTACTCGTATTATCCGTAAAAATCCCTTCCATTTTCGTTATTCCTCTACCTCACGCACTCGCTCTACTCGCTTTGAGATAACACATTGATTTCCTGTTTCAGGTGTATTATTTATATTTGTACATCGGAAGTATGCTGTTCCTGTGTTATATGTATACGATGTTATGCAAAATGACGAGTTCGAACTCAGTGGACAAATGTGAGCACCGTTTTTCTTCCTCTCTCCTTGCCTCGGCATGCTCTTACATTCGTTTTAATGTACGTAAAAGCGAAATTTTGCATCCCTTCGAGCCGTATCGTTGGCACTCATTTTTTCGTGTTTTAATTGTATCGCTCACCCCAACAGCGGAGAATCCCTCGTGTAGCTCGTGGATTTGCGAAAGGCCCGTGCGTTTGAGAAGGGTTATCCGAAACAACACCAACGACAAATACAATAAGGCGATTGTTGTTCAAGATGAAATGATATTATTTTGTTTTTACAGCCTCATCTTCGAGCTCGGATATTGAAAACAGTTCGTCATCATCTCGCTCGTCGTCGTCCGTCAACTCCGATTATACGCAGAAGAATACAAAGCTCAGTATTAAAATGACCGCGAGCGAGCGTAACGCCAACAAACTTAAATCCAAATACTTCACTCAGAGTAGGCAAGTTACTCAGCATTTTGGAAGTTTCTATTTGCGGATGGGAGCAGTAGGTAATCGATCCTATCTAATTTATGCCGGAAATAATCTGCACATGAAGACAGATTCTATTTTATTTTGATCTTGATCGTGTAGTCAGTTGAAATAGTGATAGATCATTGCAATTACTCGGACACTACTCTCAGATGGGTCCATTGAAAATGATGAATGTGGTAATAGAAGCGGATTGAAGAGCAAACGGAAGGGAATTATATTTTTACAGGGTGGCCAGTTTCTGGAAAACCTGGAAAAATCAGGGAATTTTAGTGTTCATGGAAAAGTCAGGGAATTTTGGCTAAGGTCAGGGATTTTTTTTAGACTCGCGGCTAAATAATCTAAGATAGGTATACTCCAGACTCTAGTCTTAAAGGAATGTGAAAAATATTATTTTGCTTCAAAAATCGCGAAAGATTTTTCTTTTTTCTTTTTGGGCCGAAAAAGGGTGGAGACTTTAGTTAAAGTCAGGGAATTTTTTCTCGGGAAAAAACTGGCCACCTTCTTTTTGATAGAAAAAAACTTAAGCTAGGTAACTTTTTTCTTCTAAAGGAGTACTGTTTTCTTTTAAATTTTCTTTCTTTGGGGAGGTAACAAATGAAGGACTTATCGGAACTCATATTGAGTGAGTGAGGTGTAAGTAGAGCAGTAATATTGAAAAAGAGTATTCAGTTGTATAAATCTACTTTATTAGTTACTTTTACAAGAGTACTTTCGGGTGTTGTGCCATCATCAGTTGTGTCGCAACTGGAAAACAAGGCCTTAACCATGAGTATTATTTATAGTATAACACTGGGATCTTATTGGCTATAACAATGCTGTGTTGTGATTGGTCCACTTCTTAGAAAATTATTCTTACAATAATATGACATTGTGTTCTTATTGGCTAAAACATACTGCTTAGTGATTGGTTCAATCTGTTGTCCTAAATGCTGCGTTTCTATTGGCTACCTTGTTTCCTACCGTCTCATTGGTTGGTTCCGTTCTTCTCTCGTCCAATCGCCAGGCCGAATAATTTTTCGCTATCAAACGTGATTACATTGTTCAAGAGGCGGGCTTTCTTCCTCTTTCCTTTTGCAATCTTCATTTGTTCCCAGAGTTGTCTTCAGTTTGTGCGATTCTCTACATGTACGACTTCAAATATTCCATCTCCACTGTGGTGTTCTTTGTTACTGTGTTTACCAAACAGTGACTGGCCATCTTCTTTCTCCCTCGATTTTTTGTGCTCCTTATTCCTGATCTCAAATTTTCTCCCAGTCTCACTGATGTAGATGCCCTCACACTGCTCACACCTGAGCTTATACACTTCGCTCAAGCTTTCCTTGTCCTATTCTTCCATCTGGTCATTGCTGATTCTCTTCACGATGGGTTGGTTATTCTGGATACCCACATTTACATGGTAGCCATTGAACGCCTTTATCACCTTGTTTGTATACTTTCCTATGTATGGTATCGATCTGGAGTACTTTCTCACAATGCCATCATGACTTCCTTTCTTTGTTTACATTTTCCCGAAGACTCCATCCACCACGCCACTACAGTAGCCATTTGCTTCTGCGATCTGTTTTACTATCTCGATCTCTTCTCTCTTCTCTTCGTTGTTCTTGAGGACAGAAATTGCTCGACAGCAGTAGTTCTGGATTGCCGCTAACTTGCGCCTGGGGTGGTGGTAGGAGTCATTTGGGATGATAGTGTCAGTATGCAACGGCTTCCAGTAGATTTTGTATTCTATCCTATTATACTCCATTGTGAGTGTAAGGTCCAAATAGTTGATGGTCTCATTGCCTTTTTCCACTGTGAATTTGATGCTCTCATTCATCGCGTTCGTTTCTGAAAAGAATAGATCCACCTGTCTATCAGTGCTTAACCACACAATTAGGATATCATCTACAGTGTTCGTTCGAGTTTCTGAACTTGTCGCCCTTCAATATCTTGTTTTCCATATCATTCATGAATATCTCCGCCAGTATTGGTGACAGCAGTGATCCCATCGCAAGTCCCCTTTCCTGACTGTAGAACCTGTTATTAAAGCGGCAGTAGTTCTGGCTCAAGGTCTCTTCCACTATTTCGGCGTACTTCGGCCCATCGGGGTTCCCATGGTATCTGTTGTTTTTGAGCAGAGTGAGAAGTTCCTCCTTCGGTATGCTACCAAACATATTTGCCACATCAAAGGATATTAGCTTGTCGTTACTCTTGCTTTCCAACTTGTCCACTTGCTCAATCAGCTCTCCGTTGTTTCTGCTACTTCGTCTGGGTGCAAACTGGCCGTTTTCTATCAAGAAAGGGGCTACGATCTTTGCTATCTTGTAGCATGGTGATTGAATGCTGTTGACCAGGGGTCTCATCGGATAGTCGCTTTGTGGAGTTTTACAAGCCCCTTGAGTTTTGGTGCAACGAAGAAAACCACGATGGCGGGGGGGAATATTTGAAGTCATACATATAGAGAATCGCACAAAGAGAAGAAAACTCTGGAAAGAAATGGAGATTGCAAAAGCCAAGAGGGAGAAAGCCTGCCTCTTGAATAATGTAATCACATTTGACATCAAAAAGTTATTCGGCCTGGTGATTGGACGAGAGAAGAAGAACAGAACCAACCAACGAGATGGCAGGAATCCAGGCAGCCAATAGAAACGCAGCATTTAGGACAATAGATTGAACCAATCACTACGCAGTATGTTTTAGCCAATAAGAACACAATGTCATATTATTGTAAGAATAAGTTTCTAAGAAGTGAACCCAGGGATAGAAAGCGGTTCGCAAACAGCTTAGGCTTTGACTTGAGCTTATAAGTTGTTCCATGAATTTAAACAGCTTAGCTTTTGGCTTTTGGCTAACTTCAACAGCTTAGTGGCAAACAGCTTGGAGCTTAATTGATTTTTTTTTCTCCTTTAAAATGAAATCGACTAATCAATCACATTCACACTCAATAATTAACAGGATCACACAAACGCATGCAGCGCCTGCTGTGAAGCTGCGGCCTGCAGTATTGACTAAAGTGAGAAAGTAGAACTAGTCCAATATATAAATCTAGAGAAATGGGTACTCTGCATCATGATCCCCTCGAAAAGGGCGATCATTTTCTCCTGATTGAAGTAAGAAAAAAAGATCCATCAAGTTCATTAAGCTGTTGCTCAATGACTGGCTTTTGGCTTAATGAATATTGGGAATAGCTTAGGCTTAAGCGGCTTCTAAGCTGTTCAAAAATCAGCTCAGGCTTTGACTTAAGTGATTGACGGCTTAAACTTTCCATCCTCGAGTGAACCAATCACAAAACAGCATTGTTATAGCCAACAAGATCACAGTGTTATACTATAAATAATACTCATGGTTAAGGCCTTGTTTTCCAGTTGCGACACAACTGATGATGGCACAACACCCGAAAGTACTCTTGTAAGAGCAACTAATAAAGTAGATTTATACAATTGAGAACCTTTTTTCAAATGAAGGACATCAATTTTTGAACAATATCATTTGATGGAGACCGTATTGAAACCCCGCTAAAATTTCTCCTTGTTAAATTCCCCAAATAAACATATCTAAGAACTCATAGGTACATTCTCACGATCATTTAAGTTGGGGGTGTAGCACTAAACTCGCAGATATAATTCTGAGTTACGCGATTAGCATTAACAATTGAACCGCTTATTGATTCAGAGTTTTTGTTGCCGTGTACACGAGTAGATATGTATAAGTCCCCTCTGAGGTACAATTAACAGCGGTGGATCAACACACAGGCAACATAGGCTCCGCGCGTGCGTAGACATTTTAAAATTTGCTACATTTGAGAATCCGGTCCAGAAAAATCTATCTATTACGAAAAATACGCATGTAACTCTACAACAAGGTCTTGAATTTAGATCGTGAGTAATTAGTCCCAAGCCGTATGGAAATACGAGAACATTTGGGGGGGGGGATAAAGCTTCACTTCAGGATATATTAGTAGGGGTGGTACTTACTACAAAAAACGATGGTAAACATCGGTGAAGAGTAGCTATTCGAAATGAAGGCAATTTTCAGAATTGTGGCTTCGTATCGTGTTAAAAGCAAAATATCGATATCTCATATTGTATGGGTCGAATTTTCCAAAAAATTTTTTTCAATGAAAGAAAATAGTGTCTCAAATAACAAATTAAACTTCCTGCCCCCACAACTAGTGCTAAATTTTTTAATCAATTTTTTGTAAATAGATATCTCGAAAATTGGTCTCCAATCGAAAAAAGTTTTGGATGAGAAATAATTCTTTCAAAATTTTTCATAGAAAAAATCATTTCAATTTAACTAAAGTCCTCAAAATATTGAGAGCGTTTGGGACAAATTTGTGATTTTTTGTAAGTGCATACTCAAAAAATAGAACTCTAATGAAATAAAGTCCCAAACAAAAAGTGTTTATCGTTTAAATTTTCCAGAAGAAAGACTGCCTGAAATTTCTTTCAATTTTTTTCGAAAGTTCTGAACTCTTCATACAAAATTAATTGTTTCTACATAGGTACCATAAAGATCGAGTTCGAACAAGAAAAAGTTCCAAACAACAGATATTATTCAAGGAATTTACTATATAATGGACAGTTGAAATGTTATTGTCAGTCTAATTATAAGCTTGTTTGAAGAATATTTTTGTAGCAAAAATTTTTTTTTTAATTTTCTGTAAAATAGACTACTTGAACTTCCTTCTAAAGTTTGCCAAAAATTCTGAGCTTTTGGAAAGAATTCGCAAACTCCACCTTTGCCAAGGAAAAGTTTGAAGCAAAATATATTTCTCATAAAATTTTTAACGTAGTGGTATCCTGAATTTCAATCTATAGCTAATGGTCAGCATAAAAAATCTATTGTAAGTTCTAGGCTTCAGCATTAAGAGGAAATATACAAGAATCATGAATACTCAACTTTTTAATTATTTTTAAATTTTTATTTTGCAAGCTTTTAATGGCAGTAAGGTTAGGAGGCATTCACAAATTACGTATGACGATTTTTGCGATTTTCTGATACACCTCCCCCCTTGGTGAGATATGTTGAGATTTGGCGTGATCCACCCCCTCCCATTTATCTCACGTGCGCCCCATACTACAGTATTTTAAAATTCAATTCATTTTTGCAATATTTAAGACAATATTTTTGCATGAAAAAATTACGTAAGATTGGCCGAGACCCCCCCCCCCCCTCATAGGCTCGGTGATGGAGTGTTTTTCGGTGCGTCGGAGATGATTGGCGGCTTGTAGGTGAAATAATGATTAAAGTAAATGGGAGGTCATTGACGAAAGTTGTTTTAATAGATGTTGAAATCCGGTAGATGTGGCCGAGGCGCTGAAACTGAGCTTACAAAAATCGGGGGGGGGGGCGAAATCCGTGGAAGTTGGAATTCCACTTTCATTAGAAGTGACTCGTTGGTCAGTGACCTGAGTCGGATGGGGTGAGTGAGATCGGAATTAGTGAGAAGAAGACGGAAGTTGATTCATGATAGTTTAATCTTTGGCGGCTAAATGTACCTTTTCGAGTTGGAGTTCAATTTTTTTTAGATATTTACAGTAAATTGTTTTTTTTGCAAAAGCTCACAACTTTTGAAAGCTTCTCAAGCTTGTAATTAGACTGACAATAAAATTCAAACTGTCTATTATGTAGTAAGTTTCATGAGAAATTTTTTGTTTGAAATTTTATCTTACTAAAGCTCGATTTTTTGTGTCATTTGAAAATAATTGATTTCTTTCCAAAAGCTCAGAATCTCCGACAAACTTTAGAGGAAACCTTTGGCAGTCCATTTTGTAGACAATTTTACGATAAACATTTTCTGTTTGAAACTTAGAGCCCGATTTGAGATATTTGCAAAAAAATAACTTCCTCCCAGATGCTCTCAACTTTTGACGAACTTTCTAGACTGATAATTGAACTTATAGTAGAGCTGAGTTTGTTTTTTCCATAAAATTTTACGATGACCTTTTTCGATTGGAGCCCAATTTTTCGAGATATTTGCAAAAAATTGATTTTGGGGACTAGAACGTGCCATGAAAAATGTACCTCAAGATATGGGGCGGGAAGGTTAATATATTATTCGGGACACTATTTTCTTCATTGGAAAAAAAAATCTGAAAATTCGACTCATACAACATGAGATATTTGCCTTTTACCTCAGAGCCAAGCCGCCACTTCGAATATCTACTCTTCTCAGATGTCTATTATCGTGTTTTGTAGTAAGTATCATTCTACTGATATGTCCTGAAGTGACGCTTTATCCTCCTAAATGGTACCAGAAACCTCTCTCTGTTCTTGATTATGGTCCCTGGTCTGAACACGAAAATTAAAATTCTACTGCTTCTCCCCTGTCTCATTGTTGCTTCGTCTACGCCAAAAATAAAAAAAAAACAGGTCACGGATAAATTAAGATGAACTCGAGTTTCAAGAATGAAAAAACTTTACCGTAAACAGGGTGAGGCCAAAAGATGTTACCAGTTAAATAGTAGTTTCCGCTAAATTTATGATAGCGCAAAAACGCAAAATGTTAGATGTATATACTTTGAACGTACGAGATTTGTATGTCATTTTTATCTACAGTTCGCGCTTTTAGCAAATTTTCTACGACTTCTCGGAGCACCAAACTGTGCCCAGAAATAGACAAATTTGCCAAGATTTCCAATACAAGAAATTGAAAATTTTCCCAATTTCAAGCATCATAGGGTTATTCAGGTATTTTTTTCGGAGTCAGCGTTAAATTTCACTTTTAAGTGAAGTGAAATATGGTAGTTTAATTAATTTTAACAATTTTTAATTTTTGAGAATTTTGGCAATTTTTGGAACATTTTGGTCCATAACTCAGAGAATAGTTGTAGAAAGTTGAGTGGAGGCGTAAATTTAAGATAAAATTGAGATACAAATTTCGTAGATTTGAAGTATTATGTTTAACATTTCACGTTTTTGCACTAGAGCGAAGTTAGCGCAAACTCCCCATTCGACTGGTAACATCTTTCGGCCTCACCCGGTATAACTTTATAAAAACGAGCGCTTTTGGTCATCGGCCATCTACAAGTGAGCATAAACAGGATATATACGGTCAAGTCAGGTTTTTTTCATTCTTGATAAAATGTGCCGTAACGTTAATGAACGAATTAAAACTATACTCGTAAACCCGAGTTTGTTTACGCGCACGTAGTCCCTTCTTAGAAATTGTCAAGCCATCCTGTCGTCATAAGTTGGATGTTGGGGCAGGAAATCAAGTAACTGAGCCTCTGAAGTTCAAGGTAAACGATCAGCCTGACCAGTGGTGGGCTCTCTTATGAGGATGGGAGGGGGCTATAAGAACGTACGCGTTCTCATGATCACTCTCTGTCGTTGGCGTAGCACTTAAACTCGCAGATCGAATTCCGACTTGTGAGTAACGTGAGCAGCCGTGCATCACAGCGCCCGGTGCTTATCGATTTAGCGTTTTTGTTGCGATGTACCCGAGTGTCAGTAAGTCATTTCTGAGACAGTATATAGAGCAGCGCGAGAACCAGTTCGCATGACAAACCTCCGCGACTCTACTTTTTTTTCTTCCTCAGCCTTTGGAATCGGCAGTATGATCTATTCAGGATTGGAAATAGGCCAATATTTCGAACTAGAGCGCAACACCAAATGTCATAACGTACTCGTGGCTGTAACTCCGGCAACTCGTATGGCTTTCATATTCATTCAAATGTATTTCATATTTTTAAATGAGGAGGTAAGTGCAGCAGGACGGCTGCTATTTTTGTAAAATAAGCCAGGAAATTAACAAAAATATTTACTTTTCAGCAACAAATGAAGGTAACTCGGCACAGAGTGTTCTCTCGATTCGGTCTCATGCATATGATCGGGACAAATCTGTCAGTCTGGTTGAACGTACTCATTCAAGAGACAAAGCACGAGATATTGACTTTTTACAATCCTGCAAATAATACGATCGAGTTTAACAAACAGAATGCTCATTATCAACATAGTAAGTGCAACACGACACCGACGAGTTCACTTATGGCCAAGTCTTGGTACAAGCATTACCGCAATCTTGTTATTGTATGGTAAAAATGTCACCGGGAGGTCACGTTTTTCCTGGTTACGGAGGAGAATTTGGAATTATTCGTAATTATAGCGCGTATAAATATTTTTTTATATCGCCCGTAGTGCTATTTAAATAATCCACTCGTACGAAAAATTCTTCGTTAAACACCCTTCATTTCCCATTCTCGGCGTGTATAACGACTGTACTCGAGTATAATAACACTACTTTAGATGAACGTATGTAGTATGGTTTAATACTAGAAGGATGAATGAAATAAGTGAAGAGGAGACACTGCAACGAAGCACAAAAGGGTCGTTCACGATAGGCCTGAATGTATTAAAGTTTAAGTAGTTCGGCTCCTTTATGTCATAGTTTGCAACTCTGAAATGAACATATAATTTGTTATTTGGTCGCTTTAATTTGAAAGTTTTAATTCGAGTGACCTATGCTAAATATGTATAGCAATCACGATTATCGTAATTTCAAATAGAAAATAAATTCACGTAGGTACGTGCTCGTCAAAACTCTTCAAAACATGAAGCGCTTGATAAAGGAAGCTTTTGAAAAAGGGATCTTCCCCACCGGAATTTTCTTGCGGAAACGAATGACGTCATTATTATCATCCGTATATTGCATCAACTTGATTAATGTATTCGGGCTCATATGGGCGAGATGAAGGAAAAAAAAAAGAACTTTGTAAAGATGAACAAGGGTTAGCCCAAAGCTAGGAGCTTAAGTGTGAATTTATTTTCGGTTTCAGCTTTTGCACGGACGCCGCCACCTATTTTCCTCGGAGCTCCGAGCAATTATTCTAGCACGGAAGCCAGTGTACGCCACAGACGGAGTCTCGGCGGTACTCATTACATATACGATTGTCGACGTACGAATATCATCGGATCCTTGGTACAAAATGCTAGTCCCTTCCTTTTCCCGTGCACTATCGAGTATAGTCTTATTTGCGCGGCCATTTTGTACGTAATGTGGAGAAATTGTAACGTGGATTCGACGAATATTTCTACAGAATCCACGTCAAAAGTACCTTCGATACCGCAGCTGAAGAAGGCGCCGCATCATTATTCGGTTGATTGCGCTCAGGCGCACAAAGGATTGTTTCTTGGAATTTTATTTTTAGTACTGACCATAATTTCGTTGATATTATTCTTTGTATTGGTATCGAGACCGGAGATGGTCAAGTTTGCCGTCATGGAAGTAAATATTTGCGAACTGTCCCTCTACGCGTTATCCACGTTTGGATCATTCGTCGGTATGATTCAAGTAAGTGCGAGATTTAGATATTTTGTTGCTGTACCAAATGATTACAACTTACATACTCGTAGACTGAGGTGAAGAGTCTTGATACAATTTATTGGTTCGGACCTTTGATAATTCTTTGTAAGAAATTAGCTAGGTGCCAACAAAGTTCAACCTTCTTTCGGTATAGGGCTTTTCCATGTCGGCGCATTGCGTACGTATTCTCCTACGTGTTATCGAAATGGTAGTATTTCTAACATTGCTCTTATGGGTGTTGCTGGATTGCATACTCATTTTCATTGTGGAGTAGTTTGCCATAACCCATAAGAGCAATGTTAGAAATACTACCATTTCGATAACACGTAGGAGAATACGTATGCGATGCGCCGACATGGAAAAGCCCTATTTGTTCAATACAAATGTTTTGTGTGACGTCAGAGTTTGTGCAAGAGTATCCATTCTCTCGAAAAAATTTCGTTCAAATTCTTTGCTCTCATAAGAAATACACAAGGCGTAAAGATCACCGAGTAATCAATCGAAAATGATGGAATTATAAGAAATCAAAAGTTCATAATATTTACAATCTATAAGCTATTTGACATTTGAAAAATGACTTGAAATATCTTATTTCTTTTGTATCACTAATTAATTACACAAATGTGACCCCGTCTACAGAAACCCGGCTTAGCGTTGAATACCGATCAGGAGGAAAGGATCTTTCACCAAGGAAGGAAGATTCCTTTTCTCCTGATTGTAATTGAACACTATGCCGGGTTTCTGTAGACGGGGTCACAAATGATCTTTACATCTCGTGTTACACTTATGGAAACAAACAGCTTGAAGGAAAAACAGCAGGTACTTTTCTCATGATTTTGGTTGATTCTGATTGCTTTGACGTCAGAGAAAAGCGTCCCTATTTCCAGGGATGAAAAGCGGTTCGCAAACAGCTTAGGCTTTGACTTAAACTTATAAGTTATTCTATGAATTTGAACAGCTTAGCTTTTGGCTCACTTCAACAGCTTAGCGGCGAACAGCTTAGAGCTTAATTGATTTTTTTCCCCTTTAAAATGAAATCGACTAATCAATCACATTTACACTCGATAATTAACAGGATCACACAAACGCATGCAGCACCGCAGCGCCTGCTGTGAAACCGCGGGCTGCAGTACTGACTACTGTGAGAAAGTAGAACTAATCCAAAATATAAATCTAGAGAAATGGGTACTTTGTATCATGATTCCCTCAAAAAGGGCGATCATTTTCTCCTGATTGAAGAAAGAAAAAAAGATCCATCAAGTTCATTAAGCTGTTGCTCAATGACTTGCTTTTGGCTTAATGAATATTGGGAATAGCTTAGGCTTAAGCGGCTTCTAAGCTGTTCAAAAATCAGCGTAGGCTTTGACTTAAGCAATTGACGGCTTAAACTTTCCATCCCTGCCTATTTTCAACCACTAATTACTATGCAAATCTGACTGCACTTTCGCTCGACCCAAGTTTCCCTGTAGCGACTCTTATCATTCACAAAAAGTATGAAGATTTCTGATGACTCCAATGTTCCAGTCATGTCCTAACCTGAACGTATCTATTGAATTGAGAAGTTCAAAATTACTTCTTGAAGTAAAGAGTCCCGAAAAAATATCAGACCTATTAATTTTACTTCCAAAAAGTTTGGAGAAAGAGAGTACACAACGTTCAATTTTTTTACAAGTGAATCGGGGAAGTAAGGGTCAGTGGGAGAAGAGGTTGTATTACTGTTGCTGGCAACTTTATCACAATGTGGAATTCTATCCCCATCTTGATCTAAAACGTCCCCAATTTCGGGCTTTACATTCATTAGAGCGCATTGCTGATGTTTGTACCAAATCAAGGTTCTTTTAGAAAGAGGTTCATTCACACAAAATACACCCCGCCCCACGTGCATAGAAATTAAGGGTAGTAGGAAACCGGGGTCAGGCAGCCACTGGTGCGTTTTTGTCGCGTCCCGGTTCTGTTACCTAAACACAATAAATACACACAAGTAAGAATATTGCATATTCCAATATGGTAAACGACCACCTGATTCATACACACGTATGAGACAAATACTTGTATTGTAAAATGTTTTCAATTTGCTCGATACAATTACATGAGTGCGCTGCGTGTTAAGACGTGAATGTAACAGAGAGACATCAATATTCTCTCTCTTTTGCTTTGCTGGTCAATACGTAGCGCACTCTGGTAGCTGTATTTATAAAATAAGTAAGTATTTGCGTAATACACGCTAATTGAGGAGCTCGAGAGTGAGTAAAATGGACAACCATTTTGTTTGTAACTTACTTTTTAGCTGACGGCTTCTCTACTGATTAGTAAACAAAAACTCGACGGCGTGGCTAGCGGCTCCGTGTAATTTTTTTATCCTAATTGACACCAAAGTTTACCAAAAATAAAGTCAGTAGAAAAGCTATCAGCTGAAAAGTAAGTTACAAACAAAATGGATGTCCATTTTACCTGCTCTCGAGCACCCTAGTATAATCAGCAAACCAGTAAAAGTATACATAAATGACAAATCGCCATACTTTTGAGTGTGTACGTAGTAGTTTATTGTTTTTATAACTTAAGCAGGATGCGACAGTAGCGCACCATTGACTGTCTATTTAGTTGCTTACTAAGTAATAAAAGTATTGACGCTAGCGCTGCGTTGCCCAATAGTTCAAATTTTTAGAGTACCAATAGATGTATGGCAATGCGCTATTTTAGCAGCAAAAAGGAATATACATGTACAAGCACTCCAAATTCAGCCAAAGTTTACCAGATGCAGAGTTGGAAAGCTAGCTGAAAGCTGAAAGCTTAAATCCAAACGCCAAAAAAAAAAAAAGTGAGACAACTGCTCCCAAAGCCAAACTGTACTTAATCAGTTTTTGTAGTTTTTTTGCAGAGGCGGTTTATTTGAATTTGAAACTGGTACAGCTCCATCCAACTTTGTACCGTAAAGCAGTATCTACAACATACCTCCCCATAAGAAAAAAGAGCCGAAAGCCAAAAGTCAAAGAATATTTTTCAGCTGCAGTTGAATGTCAAAAGCCGAAAAAAAAAGAATTGGTGAAAGCCGAAACCCAATACCTTTATATTGCAGAATGTGAGCGAATAGCAAAAAGCTAAAAGTTTCATCTTCTGGCTCTCCAACTCTGCCGACATTGTTTACCATCGGAAAGACTTGTTTTTGCTGCTAAAATTACATATTGCTATACAACTTGCAAAGTTTCATTTAGAATAGATTTTCGACGAATGTAGCTTGTGCTAAGCCGTTCACGCGTCCGTCTTTACTGCCATACTCGGAGTAAAAGTGATGCCGCGGGACTTCGAAATATTTTTGTACTTCTTGGGCTTGTAAAATTGTTCATTTTCATTTCTAGGACTTTGAAATATTTTTGTAAAATTGTTCATTTTCATTTCTAGGACTTTGAAATATTTTTAACTGTTGGACTTCGAATTATTTTGTTGGACTTTGAAGTATGTATTTTCATACTTCTTGCACTTGGAATTATTTTCAAATTGTGGGACTTTAAAATATTTTCAACTTTTGGACTTGGAATTATTTTCCAATTGTTGGACTTTGAAATATGTATTTTCATACTTCTTGGACTTGAATTATTTTCAAATTGTGGGACTTTGAAATATTTTCAATTGTTGGACTTTGAAATATGTATTTTCATACTTCTTGGACTTGAATTATTTTCAAATTGTGGGACTTTGAAATATTTTCAATTGTTGGACTTGGAATTATTTTCCAATTGTTGGACTTTGAAATATGTATTTTCATACTTCTTGGATTTGGAGTTATTTTCATACTTCTTGGACTTGGGATTATTTTCCAATTGTTGGACTTTGAAATATTTTTAACTGTTGGACTTGAATTATTTTCAAATTGTGGGACTTCAAAATATTTTTGTACTTCTTGGACTTATAAAATTTTCATTTTCATTTCTAGGACTTTGAAATATTTTCAACTGTTGGACTTCGAATTATTTTGTTGGACTTTGAAATATGTATTTTCATACTTCTTGGACTTGGAATTATTTTCAAATTGTGGGACTTTAAAATATTTTCAACTTTTGGACTTGGAATTATTTTCCAATTGTTGGACTTTGAAATATGTATTTTCATACTTCTTGGACTTGGAATTATTTTCAAATTGTGGGACTTTGAAATATTTTCATACTTCTTGGACTTAGGATTATTTTCCATTTGTTAGACTTTGAACTATTTTTATACTTCTTGGACTTGTAAAATTTTTCATTTTCAATTCTTGGACTTTGTAATATTTTCAACTGTGGGAGACAATCAAAAATGAAAAACTTTACAAGTCCAAGAAGTATGAAAATACATATTTCAAAGTCCAACAATTTAAAATTCAAAGTCGAACAGTTGAAAATCTTTCAATGTTCAACATTTAAAATATTTCCAAGTCCAAGAATTGAAAATGAATAATTAATTGCCCTAGGTAGATATATTACATCATTTGTCAACTCAATAATTCGTCCATCAATTTCTATTCCTCTTTTCTCTTCTCCATTTAATAAAATCTTCGTTTTTTCATCATACCTTCCAATTCCTCCATGCTTTTTGCTATAAAGACTATATCGTCCGCAAAGCTCAGATGATTTAGATTTTGCTCATTTATATTTACTCCTTTACTATCGCATTTGAGCTGCTTAAAAAATCCCTCCAGTGCGGCTATGATGATAGAGTATCACACTGTTTTATGCCTTTTTCTACCTTGAAGTAATCCACCGTTTTCCTAATCTGTTCTTCAGGTTCGTCAATTGAAATTCAACGGTAGCCGAAATCTCGAACTGGACAACATTCTCCTAGTCGGCGCCCAAACAGGCATTCTCATCTATAGTACGTTCACGATAATTGGTTGTCATTTCACCGAAGAGAAGAACACGCTTCTGGTACTGCTGACTGCATCCGCGTCTCTCGTGCAGACTTTCATTCAAACGCTGTTTATTCTGGATGCGTCTCGTCGGTCCTGCATCACGCAAGAGCAAATTCGTAGAAAGCCCGGACGAGAAACGATCACATTTCTCCTAGTCAATAACCTGGCCATGTGGGCCATAAACACCTTAGAAAAGTCGAGAGCCGACTCACATCCGATACAATTACATTTTTATGGTTTGTGGGCTTGGACGATCATCACGCACGTTTCTATGCCTTTAGCCATATTTTACCGATTCCATTCGACGGTGTGTTTGTGCGAAATATGGAAACGGGCGTACAAAATTAAACACAGTTACTTATGACACGAGGTCGGATGAACCTCGGTACTTACACTCTGTAGTCCATGTTTGTTTGCGACGATGCTAAGTAATTGTTGAGGAAAAGAATAAAAATTATCGTTTATACGCCAGTGTAATAATATTTCTTACTACGATATGAAATATACGAAATCATCCTACGCTGTATTTAGATAGTGTAACCTAGATATTATTCAGAATTCGTTTGGGGCTTCTATTTTCGCGCCTTTCGTGGCGGCAGCTGTTCTATATGCACGAAGTCTTGTATTGCATTTCTTTCTTTAGGATGCTTAATGATATAATGATCTTCGTCGTCGCACCCACGTGTTACTAAATCGCTTCGAAGCATTCTGAAATGATTATTTCTCAATGTAATATTATAAACACCTTGAAATACTGAAATATTAATTTCGACGTATCCGACGCGAAAGAATAACGAGTGGTAACGCCTTTGTGTGTAATTAATTCAACGTATAGCCGTGATTGTCGATCGCGATTGTGCCATAAAAACGTATTGTTTTTTTGAAAGAAATCACTTTACGCTGTCGCTTGAAAGAAGAAACAAGCAATGATCGGACAATGGACGATTTGAGGGAGCTCTGAATACCCCATGTAAACTGCATCCGCGGCGAGGGTTAAAAAGTACGTATTATGGGGTAATGAATGAAGACTGAACACCCTTCTCATATGCTTTCCGCGCGATTCAATGCCGCTCGTCATTTCTCATTTGATCGGTCCTCAATGCGAACGCGCTTCTGTTCATCACGCGGAGATCGAATTGTTTACGCGCTGTTTGTACTGTGTGCCTTATCTGTTTGTCGTGAGTTGCGGTTAAAGAAAAATTGCTCCTTATCTTGAATGTGTGTTGGTGAAATGCTCTCGGTGAGTACAAAATTATCGTATGAGATTATTTCGTAGTGTAAATGTGGAACAAGCTTAAAAATTTCGCTAGAATATGCCCATTTTGTTCGAAAAAAATGAAGGATCTTCTTTCAAAAGTGAATTTTTGGCAAAATTGCATTTCAAAAGTCGCGGCTCTTCATCAGTTTATTCGGTGCATGAAGGATAATGAAGAAAGAGAAAACGATTTACCTGACCGTTTTCGAGTCGAGAAGTTGGACACTAGTTTCTCATCGATGATATATTCAAACTCATAAGTGTGTGCAGCAAATCAAGAAGAAAAGACCAGTAAACATTCAGTGGAGACAAGTCAGTCTCGTAGTATTTGAAAGTTCTGCCTCCCACGCATGAGTCTGTAAAATACCGCTCTCTGCGATCGTGGACCCTTAAAGCCGCGAGGTGATATCTTGAAGTGGTGTTCAAAATGAAAGGATCTTAAAATTGGGTTTCTGAGGGAGAGCATAGATGTACACCTTATTTACGCGACTCGTAAATCTTTGGCGTCACAACGTGTGTCCAGATGTTGCGTTTAACCCCTTAAGACACATGAAAACATATTTTCCAGGTGCCAAGCCGCCAATTTTTGTATCTAGATTTGATAACAAGTAAATCTTTGAGTAAGAAAGACTGATTTATTTTGAGGCCGCCCCTTAAAACTGATTAAAGTCACTCCCTCAAACGTGAATCTTAAATAACAGGTTTCCTGCTCTCAAATTAATACGTACTTGTATATTATTGCAATTATGGTTGATCATTATTGATACAAAGGTTGTACTCTACAAGAGAGGAACCACACTAATCACAGCCGCTAAGATCTTTCCTTTCGATTAAAAAACCATCTTCGGAGCTCGAACGAACGAAAGCGACTAATCCAACAAAAATGAAGACAGAGAAACCAACTTGAGGATCATGATTGAACCAGCGAGTCATCGAAGTGTGAATCATTCTCATATTCTCGCTCAATCAGACCCTCATCAGGAATATACCTGTCTAAGACGGTGAAGTCTTCATTATTCCGGTGACGCAAGATTTCAATATTTTCTAAAGCCATACGTTTGAAGAATGAGTTTTCCCTAAGGAGGAGGGTACCAGACTCCTCTTTGACTCTGTGGCCACTTTCGATAAGGTGATCGGCAAAGGCCGACTCACCCAAGTTACCCTTCTTCCAAGCTTTTTTATGCTCATCGATTCTTATTTGAAGCTGAAAGCCAGTCATTCCTATATAAACACCAGGGCATTTGTTGCAGGCTATGCTGTAAACACCACTCCGCTCGGCTAGGGGAATAGGGTCCTTTAATTTTACAAATAAACTTTTTACCGTGTTGGTATTCTAACATGCCGGACGGAACCCGAAAGGTCTAAACACACGGCTCAACTTCAAGGAAAATCTGCCCAGGTAAGGAAGTCTAATCTAACATTTCCTCCTATCTAGGTCTGAATCCCTGGAGAGGAAGGTGGTAGAATCGGGGCTTTTTCTATACGTTCCTCAAGGTTACGGCTATCCATGGTAAAAGCGAAAAACGAATACTCCGAAAGGAGAGTAAACAATGCAAACCGCAGAAAAATATAAGACGACGAGCGCTTTCGGTTAATAAACCATCTTCAAGCCTGAAATGAAAGCAACTGACGAACAGAAAAGAAGAGCAAGCTATTAGGATTGTCCAAACGAAAATCGCGGTGTGAATCATAAACCAGTTCGATCAGGCCATCTTCCGGAATGTACGAGTTGAGTACAGTGATACCGTCGGTGTTTAGATGACGCATTGTCTCTATGTGCTCGGGGGCGATGCGCTCACGATAGGAATTCTCCTTATGGAGGAGCTTTTCGGATCCCTCGCGGAAGCTGTGGCCATGTTTATTAAATTATCAGCAAAAGCTGACTCCCCTAAGTGTCCCTTCTTCAAAGACTTCTGGTGCTCAGCTACTCTAACTTTCATTTGGCGGCTGGTCTCACCAATATAAAACCCTCCACAATTCCCACATTCCAACTTGTAAACACCACTCCTCTCATCAACAGATATGGTGTCCTTCAATCTCACAAACAACCTCTTGACTTTGGTAGGGTTGCAAAACGCGGGTCTGAAGCCAAACGGTCGGAGGGCCCGACCCAATTCGAGGGAGAACCTTCCCAAGAAAGGGAGACTGATCCAACACAAACGGCGATCACTGATCATGTCTCGGGGTAGGGAGGTGGTGGAATCAAGAAGGCTCCTCCGAACCATCACGTCAATATCGACATTGACCCCATTCACTCTGGCCAGATGTTTTATTGTGAGTAACTCTTTCTTGAAGGCAGACTGACTAAAAGGAATACGAGTCAGTCTGTGAACTAGGCTGTGAAAAGCAGTCATCTTATGAGCAACAGGACCGAACGAACCTCCGTGGACTAAAACATCGGTTGTAGTATCTTTCCTGTAAATTCCAAACTTATGGATACCGTCTATTATAGAGATCGATAAATCCAAAAAATAATGGAAAATACCCCTATTTCCAATGTAAATTTGATGGAAAGGTACCAGGAATTGAGATCCCTCAGAAACTCACCAAGGAGATCTGGGGGACCAGTCCAGGTGCCAATAGTGAATATGATTAAGTAACACCTGGTTCGAGGAAAAGAGGTCAAGTTCAAACTTAGACATGAAAATTCCGGAGATGAGAGAGCCTAAAGGTGATCCAATAGGGATCCCTACTTCATCAGGAAACTCGAAAAATTTTCCTTCAAATTTACAGTAGTTGGGGGGACCAGCAAATATTCAGAAGATAGGAAAATTCCTGAAGCTCATTGTGAGGAATATTGGCTTTGACGAGTAGCTCACCCATACGCTGGATAGTAGCAGCCTTAGGAATATTCGGGAACAAACCAACAACATCAAACGAACAGATGGTCGTTCCCGGGGGGGAAGACTTACACCCTTCAGAACGTCAGTTAAAGAGGCCGAATTCAAGACCGAATGAGGAGATTCATAATCAATGCGATTTTTGAACCAACGGTCCAGGAATTTGGCAAGGAGGTAGGTGGGGGAGGAGACGAAAGGAACAACGGGTCGCATCAGGGTATTGTTCTTATGCACTTTGAGCAGCCCGTAGAGGAGGGGGACGGGGTGGGGTTTGGAACAAGGAGGGCTTTTTTCGAAGCAGGAGTTTTGATAATAACCTCACTCCTGTTGATGACACTCCTAACTTCTTTAACGTGCTTAGGAAAACTGAAATTCTCACTCTCTTTAGCACCACACTGCTGGAGGACTTCATGGACCTTAGAAGAATAGGCCGACTTCTCCATCACAACAACAGCATTGCCCTTGTCAGCCTTAATGACGATTAAATCTCCCTCTTTCATCTTCCTCTTCAAACCTTGAATCACTCCTCCCAATTTATTACTCATGCGAGGGAGGGGGTTTTTACGGACTAATTCGGCACAAACTTTCTGGGTATTAAAACCAGGACCAATTTTAACTGCAAGATCCGCAACAACATTCGCCAAGGTTTCATCCTTCTTGAGGGGAGGTAAACTGAATTTCAAACCTTTCTCAAGGAGGGCAGTTTTGTCACTATTAAACACTACCTGACTATTATTTATGAGGGGGGGGGGGGAGATGGAATTTATGAACGACAACACCGGCACTCACTCCTTCCTCAACCACCTCATTATCAACCTTCATTAGGGAGGACAACTTCTTATTTTTCTTTTAAATTGACGTCCCGCATAAAGTAATCAAACTCAAGGGGGAGGAGCATACCGGAGAGTCTCGAATGGACCACAAGGTTTAATCTAGTCGTAATATTAAATTTACTATACCATCTTCGCAACCCTGTTCTTATTCACTTTTCCCTCGTATAATTTTCCAGATTCTTAGTCGTGTTCTTTAGCAACCGTAGAGGAGGAGGGGGGGGGGGGGGGGGTACAGGGTTACGTTCCAAAATTGCTTTTTCTGTAAGTGGACTCTTGATAATAAATTCACGATTTTCCTCACCTCTTTAACAAACTGAGGGAAACAGGAAAGGCTATTTTCCTTGGCTCTACATTGTTTTGGCACATCATGAACACCGGAAACATAGGAGGACTTTTCCATAATTACTACAGCGTTGCTTTTATCTGTCTCAGTAATGATTAATCCTTCCTCCCTGACCTTCCTCTTTAAGCCTTTTATCGCCACAATACAGGTATTACCCATATAAGGAGGGAGGGGGGAAGTACTGCCTACCATTTCGGCGCACATTTTTTTTGATCTTCACACCAGGTCCAATCTGGATTGTCAAGTCAGCTACAACATTAGCAAGAGTCCCTTTGTTCTTAAGAGGGAGGAGGCTAAATTTCAACCCTTTCCCCAACAGGTTCACCTCATCAGAATTAAGTATTGATGATTCGCGGCTGGAATTGCTGGACTATTTTATCTCCAGTACAGTCTTTTTTTCTCAGCCATAGTTTAGAACTCTGGAGGGAGGCAAGTTGGCAATTCTTCTTTTCTTTCAGATTCCGTTCAAAAACCGCGAGTCACCATTAACCGATACTATAAATGATTCGAACGCACCAGGGTGAAGGAGGGCAGAAAGCCTTGAATGAACCAGCAGATTAAGTCTTGTAGAGACGTTCATCTGTCCGTACCACCTCCTAAGTTCTGTTCTTATCCATTTGACCTGCTCTCCTCAATTCGAAGTGCTCCTTCTCTTTACAGTCGAAACTTCTTCAAGTCACAAAAATAGGTCAGTGCCTCCTCTTCCTTGGATGTCTATACTCAACTTAATTTATTTCAAGCTCCTAGAGCAGATAAGAACTTTTACCTCCTGGGATACCAGTCTCCTTCAGAAAGTTTTCAAAGTAGGTCGAAGTGTCCTTCTCAGATTCCTGTGGTTATTTTCGAGAATTTTTTCAACTTACTAAACTAAGTTGTAAACTTACTAAACTAAATATTTTATTGGAAAAATTTTAGACGTGAAAGTGTTTTCTATATAAGTTTTTTTTATTTTTTGGCACTGTCGACCCTGATGATGAATGCTAGACATTCGAAAACGCGTCGGTATTTGTTTATTATGTCAATATTGTGAGAGGCAGTGCCAAAAAATACAAAAACTTACTAAACTAAGTTGTAGGTCCGCTCCATCTCCTCCTCGAAATTATGATTGGCAGGACGGGCAGCCCTCCTAAACAAGGTCACAGCCCCCACCCTCCTAAAAATTATAATTCCAGCTGACACTTAACAATAATACCCTGAATTATTTATTATTCTGGAGTAATTAGCCTACTTGCTGTTCTCAAATGAAGGCTGGTGAAGATATTGGACACTGTTATGTGGGCACCTCTAAATTTCCGTTCTTTACGTTAATTCTCTACATTCATACGACCTAAAAAGTTTTAAGAAGCCTTATATTAGAGGGTCGTGAACTGATGATCTTAGGAGTGACATCGAAAAAGTTCGATGGCTTCGTGAAAATTCGGTTGTGGGACGGTCGGTCACTATTAAACTGTCTGCACTATTCGAACGTGCAGTGTCACGAGCTGCGCTTGAAACCTTCTCGTCAATTTTTAACCTTCGGAATGCTTTCAAGATACCGAGAGACAAAGAAAACCGTAGCTTTCGTCTTCAGTATTCTTTCGCTGCGTCCCCTTATTCAGCGAATATTTTTTAAAAGACTGGAAGAATGATGCGAACACCTTTCGAGTAGTGCAACGTTCGAAGAAGAAATTGGCGAGAGCTTTATCTTAATTGGTTAATTCGGCTGAAAAATGTTACGTCAACGATGGGAGCTCGAAAAACACTCTTCTACCCCTATAACAATACGAAAAAGATTTTCAAGAGAGCTTTCGAAAAAAAGAGAAGAATTGAATTTTCGAAGTCCGCTGTGTATTCGACACAGAAAGAAGGGGACGGTAGAGAGTGAGAACAATTCGCAGGGAAATTCTTATTCCGTACTCTTTACACACAAAACAAGACAATAAGTGATGGAGGATCCATTTATCGATCCGATGCGTTGGAAACTATTTGTTGATCAAATTTCGAGCACGACATATTGTGCGTATGAATCATTATTTATTGTAGCGTAAACAATCTTGGAATCGGATCTCGGAAACGCTTCCGTGAAGAAGGAAAAAATTAATGCACTTTTGTACTCAAGTTCATGTGAACACGTGAAATATTGAATAACTTACGGAACTACTTGCGTTTTAAGCTTTCGGCTGATGGTCGTGGACCCTTCGTATAGTTCATTGTAAGACACGGGAAAACTACCTCGAGTACACTTTAGTCGTAACATGAGCATAATGTATGTGAATAAACATGACAATAACTGTTGGTGGAGACGAAACCCACGTTTGCCGTGTAATACTTTTTCAATAGCGTCGTGGTCGTGCAATTAGTGTACGTAGCTTCGTTAGGGGAATTTTAAACTTGCGCGTGAGAAAAACCTGTCTAATGTATTTCATTCTAGACGACGCCGTATAAGTTACTATTGATAACTTGCATGCGTAAAAGCAATAACAAAGCGATCGAGGAGTTGAAAAGTCTCATTTTAGAAAGGGATTGGGCAGTCAAATAATAACGAAACTTTCGAAACCGTGGAGAAATAATTTCGGCCAAATTATGCCTACCTTATGCGAGGAAAACTTTAACACAGAGAACCAAAATTCGTATCATTTCTAAGAAAAATTGCAAAGAAAAAGGATTAACATATACATATGTAAGAACGTGAACGTTCTTCACCGTCAGTCGCGTCACTCTCCTACTCACGGACAAAGTTCGGAGCTCCGACTATATAATGCTATTCCTCTCTCCTTCTGTTTATCCTTCCGAGTGCAGTCAGCTGACCTGCTTTTCCTTCGGGAACTCGACTTTTTGATACGATTCTGTGGAAACACAGCATCGCCAGATTTGTCAAGATTTTACATCTTACAAATCGTATCAAAATAACTGAGTCTCCCGGTCTCCTCTAGATGAACGCTGTAAGACTACATCATGCAGTAAGCCGCATTAGTTGGGTACACGGATACACTCCACTCCCCGTAGGTACACGGACCATGTCCACTCCTGCGTGCGCAGTAAGCCGTATCAAAAAAGTCTACTCCTTATCCTTTTCCTCTTAGCGGTGGAGATGTAAGAACGTGAACGTTCTTCACCGTCAGTCGCGTCACTCTCCTACTCACGGACAAAGTTCGGAGCTCCGACTATATAATGCTATTCCTCTCTCCTTCTGTTTATCCTTCCGAGTGCAGTCAGCTGACCTGCTTTTCCTTCGGGAACTCGACTTTTTGATACGATTCTGTGGAAACACAGCATCGCCAGATTTGTCAAGATTTTACATCTTACACATAGTGAAGAAAAATGTACGTGGTATCTGCAATTTACCAGAGCATCTGCTGTCTTTCGAGCTAATTGTGGTTCCGAGGACGATGGAAAAATATTGAATTTCGAGCTGTTTTTTACAAGGGATAGACTTCGACCGTTCAGCTATGTACCTATAGGGGGCTCAAATTATGTATCAGAGAAGTGGAACTTGGAAAAGTTTCAACTATCTATACTAGGGGGGCCTCAAAAGTCTTGACTAGAAAGAGGCTTAGGCTATACATAAACACATGAACTAGGCCAAGGCCCTGGGAGGGGAGGGAGTTGGGTCAGCCTGATGCCCTTGACCGTTTGCTTTGGTCAGGAGTTTTACATGCGTGTGTACACGTATCTTCTAGAGGACGTTATTGTACTATCGCGGACACTGACTGCTTTGTGTTGAAAATTTAGTTCTTATTGTGTGGAAGAATTTCAAGTTTCAAAAGAGAGGACTGCAAACTTCACTACACCGAAAAAAATCGCAAGTTTAAATTTTCTAGGTCGAATTCTTGAAAGAAGTGAACTTGAACCTTTGTCTATTTGTGACATCTCATTTATAAGTCTTAATTTTGACAGAAACAAGGAAAAATTCTGAGTAATGTAGTATGAGGTCTGATAACCTGGAAAAAGTCAAAATTTAGAGCACGGTGGGAACTCGGAAGGATTTCGACGGTTCAGCTACGTTAAAATGGGCTAAAAAAATGTTTATCTTTCAAACTACCAGCCATATATGATAGGACGGCGACTGAAAAAAAAATTTCGAATCTCGAACCATATCGATGGTGACGTGCACAAAGGATCTAAGTGACATTTTTATCAAAAATGAGTTAAGGGCAAAAATGGGTCAAGGAGCTCATGGACTATCGGCCTGCATCGAAAAAAGTGGGAAAAAGTCCACCAATTAGCCCCCAGGGGCAATGTACAAATGTAGTAAGTGACGAAAATCATATTTTTGTTGCGCCAATTGTAGTAAGTGCAGAAAATAACATGCAGAACTCTATATCGCCGCACTTACGACAAATGGCTTGTCACGCAAATGTACTTAATACAACCTGTGCAATCCTTCAATCTTTATTGTGCCATTACAATTAGTATAGGAAATAGGTGCACTAATGTAGTAAGTGAAAAATCGTTCAAGCCAAATGTCGTAAGTGCGCTCAAAAGGTCAAAATATGGCTGTAGAATGCTTATAAATTAAGCTACACATTTTTTTAAAACGAGGATCTATTCTTTAGGGTTGCTGCGTCCTACATCCCAAATTTCAAGTAACTTCAAGCAATACTGTGGCCAGCAGGTCAAATTGAAGTTCCAAAAATTTTCAAATCGCTCTCCTGAAAAATATGGTTTTTGTCACTTAGATCCTTTGTGCACGTCACCATCGATATATGATGGGAGGGGGACTAAAAAATTTCGACCCCGAGCTATATATGATGGTAGGGGGACTTGGAAAAATGTCGACTTTCGAGCCATATATGATAGGAGGGGGACTTAGAAACAATTTAGACTCTCGAGCTATATATGATAGGAGGGGGACATAGAAGACTCTCGAGCTATATATGATAGGAGGGGGACATAGAAAAAATTTAGACTCTCGAGCTATATATGATGGGAGGGGGACTTGGAAAAATGTCGACTCTCGAGCTATATATGATAGGATGGGGACTGGGGAAAAATGTCGACTCTCGAGCCACATATGATAGGGGGGGGGGGGCTCGGAAAAATGTCGACTCTCGAGCCATATACGATAGGAGGACGACTTGGAAAAATGTTGACTCTCGAGCCATATATGATAGGAGGGGGACTTGGAAAAATGTCGACTCTCGTGCTATATATGATAGGAGGGGGACTTGGAAAAAATTTCGCTCGAGCCATATATGATAGTAGGGGGACATAGAAAAAATTTCGACTCTCGAGCCATATATGATAGGGGGGGGGGACTTGGAAAAATGTTGACTCTCGAGCCATATATGATAGGAGGGGGGACTTGGAAAAATGTCGACTTTCGAGCCATATATGAAAGGAGGGGGACTTAGATAATTACGGCTTCCTTAACGAAGTTAAACGAGGAACGCAGGGAACCTGTTTTATGATTCGAATGAGATTTGGTATTGAAAATTCAAGGAAGCCTAGATTTGGAGAAAGGTAGTAAAAAGAAGGCCTAGACCAACTATTAGTGTAATATAATATAGTTGGATAAATCAAGTTCCTTGTTAAAATTTCCACTCTTGAGCCATATATGACAGGAGGAGGACTTCCTCTCCTATCATATATGGCTCAAGGGTCGAAATTTTTCGAAGTCACTCTCCTATCATATATAGCTCGAGAGTCAAAATTTTAATTTCTAAGTCCCCCTCCTATCATATATAGCTCGAGAGTCAAAATTTTTCCAAGTCCCCCTCCTATTATATATAGCTCGACAGTAGACATTTTTCTAAGTCCCTCTCCTATCATATATGGCTCGAGAGTCGAAATTTTAACTGGGAACCTGTTTTATGGGGGGCTATTTGAGAAATCTGGCGTCCGCCGTCCGCCGTGCGCCGTCCAGCGAAAAACTTGGAAAAATTTCGACCCTCGAGTCATATATGATAGGAGAGGGACTTGGAAAAATTTCGACCCTCGAGCCATATATGATAGGAGAGGAACTTAGAAAAATTTCGACTCTCGAGCTATATATGATAGAAGGGGGACTTGGAAAAATTTCGACTCTCGAGCTATATATGATATGAAAGGGACTTGGAAAAATTTCGTCTCTCGAGCGAGAAAAATTTAGATTCTCAAACTATATTATGATAGGCTTATAGTAGGTCTAGGCCTTCTTTATACTATCTTTATCTAGGTCTAGGCTTCTTGAATTTTCAATACCAAATCCCATTCGACTCATAAAACAGGTTCCCTGCGTTCCTCGTTTAACTTCGTTAAGGAAGCCGTCGTTTTTCTAAGTCTTTCTCCTATCATATATGGCTCGAGAGTCGAAATTTTTCCAAGTCCCCCTCCTATCATATATAGCTCGAGAGTCGAAATTTTTCCAAGTCCCTCTCCTATCATAATGGCTTGAGGGTCGAAATTTTTCTAAGTTTTTCGCTGGACGGCGCACGGCGCACCGCAGATTTCTCAAATAGCCCCCCATAAAACAGGTTCCCTGTTAAAAATGTCGACTCCTGAGTCATATATGATGGGAGGGGGACATAGAAACAATTTCGACTCTCGAGCTATATATGATAGGAGGGGGAGATAGAAAAAATTTCGACTCTCGAGCCATATATGATAGGAGGGGGACTTGGAAAATTTTCGACTCTCGAACTGTATATGATAAGAGGGGGACTTGGAAAAATTTCGACTCCCGAGCCATATATGATGGGAGGGGGACTTGGAAAAATTTCGACTCTCGAACTATATATGATAAGAGGGGGACTTGGAAAAAATGTCGACTCTCGAGCTATATATGATGGGAGGGGGACTTGGAAAAATTTCGACTATCGCGCTATATAAGAGAGGAGGGGGACTTAGAGAAATTTCGACTCTCGAGCTATATATGCTAGGAGAAGGATTTGAAGAAATTTCGACTTTCGAGCTGTATAATTATGATAGGAGGAAGACAGAAAAAGTTCAACTCCTGAGCGATCATATATAGCTCGAGATTCGTGAAAATGTAGAGTCTCAAACTATATTATACTAGGCTTATAGAAGGTCTAGGCCTTCTTTATACTAGCTTTATCGAGGTCTAGGCTTCCGGGAATTTTCAACACCAAATCCCATGACTCATAAAACAGGTTCTCTGCGTTCCTGGTTTAATTTCTTTAAGGAAGCCGTCGTTTTTCCAAGTCTCCCTTCTATCGTATATAGCTCGAGAGTCGAAATTTTAACAGGGAACCGGTTTTATGAAGTTTTTTCAAGAAGTGTGCCGCGTGCCGTACGCCGTGTGGCAAAAACTTGGAAAAATTTCGACCCTCTAGCCATATATTTTTTCTATGTCCCCCTCCTATCATATACAACTCGCCAGTTTCGTCTAACGGTGATGGGTTTCTATGCTGACACCAAAGCCGTTCCTTATGCAAGTATCGAAACCAAGAATCGATGTTGAAACTTCATTCTTTTCCGCAGTAGTCTGAACGATACTTAAAATAGCAGAAATATATTTTTGATATCAATATTCTTATGAAAAATATATTCACTGATGAGGGTCCTTTTTAAATTAGAAAAGGGCGAAAAAAGTCTCGAGAAATAATTTACTCACACTTTTGAATGTACTCGTGAATCATCCTTCATTCTTAGAGCTTGATAATAGGTACATAGTAATCCGTTTAATTGTTTTTTTCCAAGTTCAGCTATCTCACATAAGGTGGACGGCGAATATTTTGTTACCCCACTACAGAATTATCTCAAGCCTAATGTAATTTATATGGAACGTAAGCTAGTTTTGATGTACGGTAGCGAGTTCAAAAACAAGAATAAATAAAAATATTGAGTCTTGCGAAAGCCCAGGCTTTTCACCTGTCCCTGCGGAGCGTCAGCCATCAGCGATGTGCCAGAAAATATTCAAAATCCCACTGTGCAAAAATCTCCGAAGGATATCGACCATATAGTCTTGCCATATGTCTGATACCCCATAAGGTTATTATGGTAAATTCGCAATTATTTATGGGTCAATAAGCAAGTCCACATCTTTATGAGATATATGGCTCGATGATCGTAGTTTTTTTTTTCAATGCCTCCTCTCAAAATTTTTCGAAGTATCGCTCTGAATTCACAATGACTTGATAGTCGGAATTTATCCAAATCTCCTCCCTTCCTTCCCTTACATAAAGCCCAATGGTAAGAATTAATAAGAGTCCCTCTCCTGATACGCATAGAACCCAAGGACAGAATTTTTCGTAGTCTCTCTTCCCTCCCTCGCATATGAATAGTTTCAAAGTTGAAATTTTTCAAAATCCCCGAGATAAATTAAACCGCTGCCCACTCTCCTCTCGGAGCCACAATTCCCCAAAGAACGCAACACAACTTTTTCCGAATAACCCCCTCCCTCTATGAACCAAGTTTCCTGTTAGAATTTTGATACGGGTTGCGGACGGTTGACTTAACAATTTTTCAATACGACTTGCACAGTGGGTAGATATTTTCTCGCACACTGTCGCTGTTGCCCGGGAAGCACCACGTGGAGGTAGCTCGAGCTTCCCGCCCTGTAGACCTAAACTGGAAAAGCCAAAGCCAGTTATCTAACTATTTTGGAAAAAAAAAAGAAAAACATGCAATAAAAAATTAATAAAATAGTAAAAATCTATTAAAAACGAAAGAAGGAAAAAATAATGAAAAAAATTTGTTACTGATGATTGAATAAAGACAAGAAGACTCGAATATCCTGCAGAGCGCCTACAAAAATGAAAAAAATGAATAAAAAAGAGACACCTGTGTGGGCTTGATTTTGAAAACGTGGGTTATGAAGAAAAAAATAATAAATAAGTAACGGTAAGACGATAATACAAAAATAAAAATTGCCTCCGAAATTAATACAACACACATTTATTTAGCCCCCAAAACTGAAAATCATGCATTGTTAGGAAACAGATGAACATTCAATATTTAATTGTTAGAAAAATAATGAACATCCAATATTTAATTAAGATACCAGCAATTACACACCCAAAAAGATATTGTAAAGAAAACCATTCAGAAAACTGAGCAATGAATACAATTCATCTAAGCCCTCAACTCCAACATTTGAGTCACCACATACTCGGACGAAGGACTACAAGGACAACAAGAACTACTACTTGAACAACAACAAGAACAGAACGAGAACTTCGACAAAAAGAGCGACCACAAAAACTACCACATCAAGAACAAGGACAACTAAGCAAAAACAGAACAAGAAAAAGAACACCGACAAGAAAAAGGACAGCAACAACAACGACATTAACAACACCGAGGACATCAACAAAAATGACAAGAACGATAAATAAACAATATCATGCACATTTAATACAACAAAAATTTAAACAACCCCAAAAACTGAAAATCATGCATCAAGAACTGAAAATCATAAATCGTTAGTAAAAAAATGAACAGTCAATAATTTCTACGGGTAACATACAATTAGATTCCTCAAAATTTTATGTACCCTTGACCCCATCACATTCATACGCATTATTACTACAAAAATTTACCCAACCACCGAAACTGAAAATCATGCATCAAACACTAAATATATTATGCATCGTTATGAAAAAAAAAAAAAAAAACATTCAATAATTTTCTTAGTCCAACCCTTATGGATATATTTATAATTGAAAATATTTGGTACCCCTACTTCCGATACAGGTAACATAATTAGGTTCAGACCCAGCCATCTGTCAAACTTCAATGTCCCGTTTCCTGAACAAATACCCATCTGATCATAGATATACTGAGGAGCTATATATCGAGAAAATATACTTAGTAGGTCTATCTAAACCTTCTGTAAAAATTTCAAGTCCCACATCACCTCCCAACATACGAAGGTCATCTTGAAAAATACACATACACCTAGGATCATGAATATATTAAAAAAGTAGACATCGATGACGCATATAACTAGGTCTATATGCGAAAATTCCTAAGTATCACATTGCATCACAGCATATAAAACTGAAAATACACCTCCCCTTGATTATGAATATCTAGATGATGATAACTCCGTCTATACTGAGCCAACATTAAAAATTCCAAGTAGCACATTGCTCTTCAGCATATAAAACTATCCCCATGGTCATGATAATAATAATAGGCTAGATAAAGCCACCTCCAACAATTCTAAGTCCCACTTTATCTCTTAACATATAATACTCATCCTTTAAAAATACACGTATTAATAGGCTAGATATTGATAACATATAACTAAGTCTATATTGAGCCATCTGTAAGAATTCCAAGTCCCACATTACCTTCCAGTATATAAGACACATCCTGAAAAATACACGTACCCTTCACCCCCCCCCCCTGATCAAGAATATAATATTAATTGGCTAAATATGGACTAACATACAACTACGTATACTGAGCAAAATGTACAAACTCCAAGTCCCACATTACCTTCCAGTATAAAACTCATCCTAAAAATACCCGTACCCCCTATTCATGGATATAATATAAATAGGCGAGATATTAATAACATAACTCGGTCTATACTAAGCCAGCTGTAAAAATTTCAGTCCCAATTTACCTTCCAGCATATAAAAAACGACGGCTTCCTTAACGAAGTCAAACGAGGAACGCAGGGAACCTGTTTTATGAGTCGAATGGGATTTGGTATTGAAAATTCAAGGAAGCCTAGACCTAGATAAAGATAGTATAAAGAAGGCCTAGACCTAATATAAGCCTATCATAATATAGTTTGAGAATCTAAATTTTTCTCGCTCGAGAGACGAAATTTTTCTAAGTCCCTCTCCTATCATGGCTCGAGAGTCGAAATTTTTTTAAGTCCCCCTCCTATCATATATGGCTCGAGAGTCGAAATTTTTCCAAGTCCCCCTTCTATGATATATAGCTCGAGGGTCGAAATTTTTCTAAGTCCCCCTCCTATCATATATGGCTCGAGAGTCGAAATTTTTCTAAGTCCCTCTCCTATCATGGCTCGAGAGTCGAAATTTAATTTTTTTAAGTCCCCCTCCTATCATATATGGCTCGAGAGTCGAAATTTTTCCAAGTCCCCCTTCTATGATATATAGCTCGAGGGTCGAAATTTTTCTAAGTCCCCCTTCTATCATATATAGCTCGAGAGTCGAAATTTTTCCAAGTCCCTCTCCTATCATATATGGCTCGAGGGTCGAAATTTTTCTAAGTTTTTCGCTGGACGGCGGACGGCGGACGGCGGACGCCAGATTTCTCAAATAGCCCCCCATAAAACAGGTTCCCTGTTAACATCCTGAAAAATACACATACCCCCTCCCCATGATCAAGAATATAATATTAATAGCCTAGATATTGATAACATATAATTAAGTATACTGAGCCATCAGTACAAAATTCCAAATCCCACATTACCTTCCAGTACATAAAACTCATCGTGAAAAATACTTGTACCCAATGATCATAAGTATATCAATAGGCTAGATGTTGATAACATAGCTAAGTCTATACTAAGCCAACTGTAAAAATACCAAGTACCTCATTTCCCTCCAGCATATGAGACTCATCCTGAAAAATACACGTACCCCCCCTCCTGAGGCTAGATGTTGATAACATAACTAAGTCTATAGTAAGCTATCTGTAAAAATTCAAAGTCCCACATATCCCACAAGCATATACTCATACTTCACATACTCCGTGATCATAAATACAGTATTAGTAAACTAGATATTGATAACAGATACTTAATTAGGTCTATACTAAGCTATCTGTAAAAATTCCAACTCCCACATTGCCTTCCAGCATTTAAAACTTATCCTAGAAAGTACACGTACCCCGTATTCATGAATAGGCTAGATGTTGATAGCATAGAACTGGGTCTATACTAAGCCATCTGTAAGAATTCCAAGTCCCACATTACCTTCGAGTTTATTCATCCTGAAAAATACACTACCCCCATGATCATGAATATATTGATAGGGTAGATGTTGATAACATCACTAGGTCTATGCAAGGATATCTGTAAAAATTCCATAAACCACGTTTCCTTCCAGCATATAAGACTCATCCTGAAAAATAAACGACCCCCCCACCCGTGATCATGATTATAATATTAATAGGCTAGGTATTGTTAACATTTAACTAGGTCTATACTAAGCTAACTGTAGAAATTACGAGTACCACATTTCCCTCCAGCCTATAAGACTCATCCTAGAAAATATAGAAAATACATGTCCCCTCGTATTCATGAATATAATATCAATAGGCTAGATATTGATAACATGTAATAAGTATACTCAGCCATCAGCACAAATTCCAAGTCCCACATTACCTTCCAGTATACAAAAATCATCCTAAAAAATACACGTCCCTCCGTATTCATGAATATTATTAATAGGCTAAATTTTTATAACATAAGTAGGTCTATACTACGTGATCTTGAATATACAATATTAGTAGGCTAGATATTGATGACATATAACAAGGTCAATACTAAGCTATCTGTAAAAATTCCAACTCCCACATTGCCTTCCAGCATTTAAAACTCATCCTAGAAAATACACGCACCCCGTATTCATGAATGTAATAATAATAGGCTAGATTTTGATAACATAACTAGGTCTATACTAAGCCAACTGTAAAAATTCCAAGTACCACATTTCCCTCCTGCATATAAGACTCATTATGAAAAATACACGTACCCCCTCCTCCCCCCGTGATCTAGAATATAATATTAATAGACCAGATATCGATAACATATAATTATGTTTTCTGAGCCATCTGTACAAATTCTCAAGTACCACATTGCCCTCAGCATATAAGACTCATCCTGTAAAATACACGTACCTCGTGATCATGAATATAATAAAAGTGGCCTAGATGATAACATAACTTAGTCTACACTGAGCCGTCTGCAAAAATTCCAAGTCTTCCAGTATATAAAACTCATCCTGAAAAATGCACGTACCCCTCCCCCACGTGATCAAGAACATAATATTAATAGACTAGATATTGATAACATACGTAATGTAACTAAATTTAATGCACTGACCCACCAGCACACATTCCAAGTTCTACATTACCTTCCAGTGTATAAAACTCATTCTGAAAAGTACAAGTACCACATTTCCCTCCAGCATATAAGACTCATCCTGAAAAATACACGCACCCTCCTCCCGGCGTGATCAAGAATATAATATTAATAGACTAGATATTGATAACATACAACTAAATTCAATATACTGACCCAACAGTACAAATTCCAAGTTCTACATTACCTTCCAGTATATAAAACTCATTCTGAAAAGTACACGTACCCTCTGATCATGAATATATTGATAGGCTAGATGTTGATAACATAACGAGGCCTATACTAAGCCAACTGTAAAAACTCCAAGTACCACATTTCGCTCCAGCATATAAGACATCCTGAAAAATACACGCACTCCTCCCCCTCCACTCTAGGTCTATACTAAGCTATCTGTAAAAATTCAAAAAACCACGTTTCCTTCCAGCATATAAGACTCATCCTGAAATATAAATGCCCCCCCCCCCCGTGGTCATGAATATAATATTAATAGGCTAGATGTTGATAACATAACTAAGTCTATAGTAAGCTATCTGTAAAAATTCCAAGTCCCACATATCCCTCTAGCATATACTCATCCTGAAAAATTCACATACCCCGTGATCATGAATACAATATGTATTAGTAAACTAGATATTGGTAACATATAACTAGGTCTATACTGAGTCGTCTGTAAAAATTCCAACTCCCACATTACCTTCCAGTATATAAACCTCATCCTGAAAAATGCACGTACCCTCCCCCCCCCCCACGTGATTAAGAATATAATATTAATAGGCTAGATATTGATAACATATAACCAAATTTAATATACTGACTCAGTACAAATTCCGAGTTCTACATTACCTTCCAGTATATAAAACTCATTCTGAAAAATGCACGTACCTCATGATCATGAATATATTGATAGGCTAGATGTTGATAAGATAACTAGGCCTATACTAAGCTAACTGTAAAAATTTTAAGTACCACATTTCCCTTCAGCATATAAACCTCATTCCGAAAAGTACATGTACCCCCTGATCATGAATATATTGATAGGCTAGATGTGATAACATAACTAGGTCTATACTAAACTATCTGTAAGAATTCAAAGTCCCACATTGCCTCCCAGCATATAAGACTCATCCTGAAAACTTCACGTACCCCGTGATCGTGAATACAATATTAGTAGACTGGATATTGATATCATATATCTAGGTCTATACTAAGCTATCTGCCAAAATTCCAAATACCACATCACCTTCCAGCGTATAAGACTCATCCTGAAAAATACACATACCCCCATAATGATATTTAATAGTCTGCCAACATAACTAGGTCCACACTATACCATCTGTCAAAATTCCAAGTCCCACATTGCCTTCCACCGTATAAAGCTTATCCTGATATAATATGCTAAATCGTTAATAAATATTCTAACTTCCCCCGTTGACTGTCTTCACACAAAGCTTATCTGATACATTACCATGTCTCGACACCAAGTCCATATGAAAAAATCCCAAATTCCACCTTCCCATTTTTTTTTAAATCTTCAATCAACGCAAATTGAAATAAAAAGTTCCAAATTCGAGTAGCCTATTATCAATAATACACCTAGAAACAGATTTAAAAGTCAGAAGTTTATGACAAAAAAAAACAAAATAATTTTTAACTAGGAAAATAAATCACTCACTTATATGATTTCTGAAAAGGGTGAACAATTTATGTATTATCAAACAGTAAAATAATGGTACTTACTAGAAAGATTCAACCCACTAATTAAATTTCAAGTATTAAGCATGCAGCTCTTGATGTTGTTTTCTTCATTCGCAAGCACAATAAATAATAACATAAATATAAACCACTGCACAAGCGCGTAATAAAGATGTGTACGTCTCTTGAACCTGTATTCTTTCTCTCTTTCTTCCAAACTCTTTTATCCACATATCAGTTTCTCTTTCTCAAACTTATTTGGACGCAAGCACACCTCAAAAATTAGGTTACGAACGCAATAAATTCAATGCTTATTACTTGAAAATCAAAGCAACGATCACCAATTCACAATACAACTTTTAAACTTGAACATGAACGTGAACATTAAATTTGAACTGATATAGAACGTAATATAAAACAAAATCATTTGTTTTCAATTAATTTCTCACACTGCCTCGTCACCCTGTTACCTTTGTCTCGCAATAAAAAGGTTTTGAATCACTCACCGACCGGAACACTTCAAACCTGGAAATAGAAGAAAATTTAAGGAATTTCAATTAGCTCTAATAAAATTAAACAATCCTATATAGGTAGCCGAGTTCTCAATGTAGGTCAGGGTCAGAATTATTTCAAATCTGACAAAGCTCAATTATAACAATTTTTTCCAGCCCCTTCCCCCCCCCTGTAGCTTGGATGTCGTCATTTTTCCACACATTTTCTCAAAATTAATTTTAGAGTAATTTATCAAGATTGGCGGTTTTGCAGTCGGAAAAGTTGGACTGCATCATCAGTCAAACAATATTTCATCTGTAGCAAGTAGCGCTAGTGTCGGAACGCGGGTGTACGGTGGGACTTCTGAAAATTTTTGCAAACAATCATGATTTTACAAACGATTTTGCTTTCTTTACTTTTCTATGAAATATCTTGGTTGTCAGAAGAATCTAGTAACTCACGTCTTTACAATTGAAAGTTATTAAATATTATGGATTGCAATTTAATTTTTTAAAGATACCTAAGTGAAAAAAAATAATCTTACCTGATACTAGAACATCATCATCAGTTATCCTCCATATATTCATATACTGCAGCACAACATATACACCATTACAAAAAAAGAAACACAATTATGAACCAAATACTGAATGATTACCAGCTCTGTATAAAAAAACCAATTTTACGTTACGTTAAATATGAAATAATTTTGAATAAAATTTATTTCACTGACACGACACAAATTTCTTGAAAAAAATTTACCCAGGAAACGATACAGAGTGGAAATAAAAACATTATTTTGCTCTACGTTATTTTTGAAAAAATTCCATCAAAATTACAGGTACGTTACGTTAAATATGAAATAAAGGCACGATCACGATAGCAAACACGGATTACGAGCACTTAAATTTCGACGTCACTCCCGAACAGCCATCACTGATGACAGCAACGCACAAACTGAGTTCCCTGATCGAATTTTCCTGCCTACCACCCAAGTTTGGCTAACTGATGAATCACCAGTCATCACAAAGGTATCGGTAATGAACCATGAACGATAAGACCAAATTGGGAAATTCCAAAGGGATACGGTTCTGTTATCGGAACTTTCGATCAGTCAGAGGTCTGAATCATAAAGGCAGATGGGAAATGTCAGATGAATAATGGGTCGCACCGCTGGAAAATCTTATCCTGTTGAAAACTGTCCGTATGATTTTTTTTTTTGCCCTTAATGCCGAGAATGATGGAAAAGAGAAAGTTATTTTTCGGAAACCCCGTTGACTGATATCTTGACATGTTTTCTTCAGTAATAGAAGTTTTGTGTTTAGCTTGAGATTCGAGAAAAATTTAGACTTTCGAACTACAATATTATACTAGGCTTATAGAAGGGGTAGGCCTTCTTTGTACTAGCTTTATCTAGGTCCAGGCTTCCTTGTATTCTCAATACCAAATCCTATTTGACTCATGAAATAGGTTTCCTGCGTTCCTCGTTTAACTTCGTTAAGGAAGCGGCGGTTTTTCAAGTTCCCCTCCTATCATATATATATATATATATATATATATATATATATATATATATATATAGCTCGAGAGTCGAAATTAACAGGGAACCTGTTTTATGGAAGACTTTTTTAGAAATTTACCGTGCGCCGTCCAGCAAAAAACTTGGAAAAATTTCGGCTCTCAAGCTATATATCAGGAGTATTCAATTACTTTTCACCGTGGCCCACTTTTCCTGGCTGGTCAGGTGCGTAGGCCACAAGAAAAAAAAATAAAATTCTACCCAAAATTGTTACTACTTTAATGTGAAAAGTGACATTTCATCTTTTCACAAATTTCAATAAAATTAGGTTCATACGATGTGAGCGAAATACGTAAAGAATTTTGAAGGTGCTCTTGTATCAAATTTGCTCGAAAATTGTTTTTAATTAGGTTCATATGTGAAAATGCGGACTCACAAATGTAAGTGGAGCCAAACATGGTTAATACATCAATACTGCATCTTTTTAAAAGAGGGTATTCACCTTGTTGTAAGTCTATCCAAAAAAAACTTTCCTCTGTAATACCTCTCAACTTCACAAATCCTACTTCAGATATTCGTGTTCATTCTTGAATTGACAGGTTCAAAGTGATTCATTTTACTGACGACTAGCTGTACGACGAGTATTTCTCATACACGTGTTCTCTTCCACTCTTTTTTCATGTCGCAATTTCATAATTTGTCGATATATCTCGCGGGCCACTGTTGATGACTCCGCGGGCCGCTAATTGAATAGCCCTGCTATATATGATAGGGGGAGGGGGACGGAAAATTTCGTCTCTCGAGCTATATAATTATGATAGGAGGGAAACTTGGAAAAATTTCGTCTCTCGAGCTACATGTGATGGGAGGGGGACTTGGAAAAATTTATCGAGCTATATATGATATGAGAGGTTCTCAGAAATTAAATTTCAACTCTTGATCTATTATATGTAGCTCGAGATTCGAGAAAGGCCTTCTTTATATTACCCTTATCTAGGTCTAGGCTTCCTTGAATTTTCAATACCGAATCCCATTTACTCATAAAACAGGTTCCCTGCGTTCCTCGTTTAACTTCGTTTAGGAAGCCGTCGTTTTTTTCCCAAGTTTTTTGGTGGACGGCACACGGCGATTTTCTCAAATACCCCCCATAAAACAGATCCCCTGTTAAAAAATTTTATATGACAGGAGAGGGACTTGAAAAAATTTCGAACCCCAAGCTATAAATGATAGGAGGGGGACTTGAAAAAAATTCATCTTCCAAGCTATACCAGGTGGACCAGAAAAATGTTATACCAATTAAATGGGAGTGTGCGCTAAATCTGTTCTAGCGTGAAAACGCGAAACGTTAGGTGTATACTTCAAACCTACGAAATGTGTATCTCAATTTTATTTTCGATTTGCGCCCCTAGTCAACGGGCTTTATTGAGCCAGTTATGGACCAAAATGTGCCGAAAATTACCAATTTGCCAAGATTTCCGAAGCAAGAAATTGAAAATTCCATCACTTTTTAACTTCGTAGGGTTATTCAGATATTTTTTTTTCGGAATCAGTGTTCACTTTCAAATCAAGTAAAATATGACAATTTTAACGATTTTCAATTTTTGAGAATTTTGGAAAATTGGTCAATTTTTAGCACATTTTGGTCCATAACTCAGCTGAAAAATGTTGTAGAAAGTTGGGTAGGGGCGCAAATTGAAGATAAAATTGAGATACAAATTTCGTATACGGATATGAAGTATACATCTAACGTTTTGCGTTTTTGTGCTGGAGAGAATTTAGCGCAAACTCTCATTTAACTGGTATCATCTTTCAGGTCCACCCGGTTTACAAAAAGAGTCGACATTTTTTGTAAGTTTTTCGCCGGACGGCATACGGCAAATTTCTGGCAAATCACGAGTTGCGGCCGAAAAAGGCGTTTTACTACGAATTGCGGCTCAGTGAAAAAATTATAATGTACGAATTGCGGCCTAGTACTGAAATTCTCAAAAAAAAACCCTTTTAACAGGGAACCTGTTTTATGGGTTTTTTTCGAAAAATGAGCCGTACGCCGTTCGGCCGAAACAGAAATGGTTCAAGACCAACATAATTTGCAAAAATGGTTCAAGTCCCCCTCGTAACCTATTATGCTCGGTTTGAACTTGAAAAAATTTCGACTGTTGACCTATATATGATAGGAGAGGGACTTACAATTTTTTTTTTTATTTGGCTCCGCGAGAAAATTTTTTTAAGTCGATTTTCTCGTTATTCTAGAGTCAAATACCTTTTCAATGCTCTGCGAGCAGCAGACTAATGGCGAATTTTTGGAGATTTTTTTCCGAATTTCGCGCGCAATACATCAGTCGAACATTTGTCAAGAGCGCATATTCGTACACTTGTGCAAAAGATGAATGATAAACCAACGTGTTATCAACTAGAATATGTCCCTTCGCCACGCGACCAAAGAGAAGGATTCGCGCGACGATTCTTCGCTCGTATTTTCGCTGTATAGCTCAGTCACGTCTCGTCGAATTTTTTCCGCACATTGCGAACTTGAGTGAGCCGGAAAGTCGGCTAAAGGCGGTATAGCGGTTTTTTTTTTCATTTTATTTTTCCATTTCGAAGGGAGAAAAGTAAACCAGGACTACGTACGGTATCTATACAGCAAGCACGCGTACGATTACTCTTAGCTACGCGATACTTGCGAACGCATTTCTCGCGCTTATACAGACGGAACGTATCGCTCTTTTTACTCACATTATGCTCGGCGCGCACTCAGCTAAGCACACCATGTTATTGTCGACCTGTTGGAATTTCTCATTTGTTGCTTCGTGCGTATTCGTTATTGTTATTAAGATTTCCAATAGCTCGTAGATGGGCTGACAGACGGTGAGTCCTTCTATATTTATTTTCTAGCTTGTAGACACTCGTATACTTCACCCGAAGGCTTGTTGGTATTCGCAAATCCAATCTAAAGATTTCCTTTCGTATCGTGTGTCTCTGTGTTATTATACTCGCGTGTTTTTGCACCTGGGTGTTCCAAATATCTATAGCTAGGTACTTATGAGCCATGATAATACTCGACACATATTTCTGATCTTTTTTTCTCTTATATATTGGCGTAGAACATAGGTTTTTTTCGACTTCATCGTATTTGAACTTCCACGTTATCCTTAAAATTGAAAAACCAAATTTTACTGTACCGACGTAGGCAGACCAAACCTCGTTTTTTCGTCAGTATTTTCATTGTATTCAACCGCGTTCGATTTGTTTTGTTTTCTATCTCAGGTCATCGACCTGCACTATGCGTTAATATCAAACTAGAAAATGTCAGTCAATGTAAGTTGTGCTTCTACGCAACTCCCTCGTGCGAGACGTAATATTGACGGAATTAAGAGGGATTCTAGAAACGAATAAATTAGCGCACGAATGTCGGGGAGGTAAAAATATCCTATCATTATCTAATACTTGACTGGGGATACTACGAGTGCTTGAAAAATTGATTACGTAATGAAACATTGTTTACATACAGTGTGGTCGCTAATAAAAGTAGTAAAACTGCGAATTAGCGTTTTTATATCATGTACCGGTATCATTAATCTGTAACGAACAATAGAATTCTGTCGTTGTTTTAAAACTCACATTTTCGTTTACATTCATTTCATCACCACGTGTACGGAATTATTATTTTATTGATTAAAAATTACTGTTAAATATAATACTTATAATTATTGTTATAAAACATTCCCAGCCTCATTCTATCGGGGGCTGTTCTATAAATCGTTTATCATCAAAAGTAGTAATGTAATATCCAGCTCGGTTTTCCAACTACATGTAGCCTTAAAGAAAAAATTAGATCTTCTAAAAAAAAATTTCTATACAAATACATAATCATTAAATTATCAGATTTTCCAGCCCTGCTACTGCATCAATGAAATTATCATGAAAATAATACCACAGATAATAACAACAATCGAAGAAATAGTGATGTACGACTGACGAAGTTGAGTTTTTAGAATTAATAAAAACTCATAGCTTTTTTCGTTGGCTACTCGGGCTTGCCTTCATTAACTGTTTTAATCGAGGCGAATAGAAAACCTGTTTTATGGGGGTTTCTTTGTTTATTATTATTTTTTTTTCCAAATAAAGATTGAACTTTATTCCTCGCCATCTCGGGAGTTTGAGCTTCAAAGTTCATGTTTTCCCAAGTTTACCCCTGTCAAATACAGCTCAGCAATCTCGAAGATCAACATCTTTCCGACTCCCCCTCCCATCATATTATACTTCGAAGGTCAAAATTTTTATAGGTAACCTATTCTATTGGGGGGTGAAAAATTTGCCGTGCGCCGTCTGGCCAAAATCTTAGAAAAATTTCGACTCTCGAGTTATATACAATAGGAGGTGGATTTCAAAAAATGTCGACTCTCAAGCTACATATGATGGGAGGGGGACTTGGAAAAATGTTCACTCTCAAGCTATACCGGGTGGACCAGTAAGATGTTACCAGTTGAATTGGAGTTTGCACTAAATCTGCGTAAAAACGCTAGACGTTAGATGTATACTTTGAATCTACAAAATGTGTATCTCAATTTTATCTTCAATTTGCGCGCCTCCTTAACTTTTTACGACTTTTCAGCTGAGTTATGAACCAAAATGTGCCAAAAGTTTACCAATTATCCAAGATTTCCGAAGTAAGAAATTGAAAATTCCTCCACTTTCAAACTTCATATTATGGTGATTCAGGTATTTTTTTCGGAATGAGAATTAAATTTCACTTTCAAATCAAGTAAAATATGAAAATTTAAACGATTCTTAATTCTTAAGAATTTTGGAAAATTGGTCAATTTTTGGCACATTTTGGTCCATAACTTGGCTCAAAAAACTTGTAGAAAGTTGGTTGGGGGCGCAAATAGAAGATAGAATTGAGATACAAATTTCGTAGATTTAAAGTGTACCCCAACGTTTTGTGTTTTTGAGCTGTAGTGAATTTAGTGCATACTCCCTTTCAACTAGTAACATCACATTGTCCCACCCGATATATGATAGGAGGGGAACTTGGAAAAATTTGTACTCGCGACCCGTGAAATATGATAGAAGGGGGATGGTGTTTGAAGCATTGCATATCTAGCTCATTGAAGCGGTTAAACCAGTTGGTATATGAAGCATTGCATGTCTATTTACTTGAAGGGCCTACCCTAATGCAGGTCATATCATGTATATATTATTTTTCAACCCATAGAACAGGTTCTCTACGTTCCTCGTTTAACATCGTTAATAAAGCCGTCGTTTTTCCAAGTCCCCAGAGGGGTCGACATTTTTTCAAGTCCCACGTTTTGCCGGACGGCGCCCGACGCCCATCCTTATTCTTCAAGTTACTCTCCCCTCCCCCTTAAATAGGTTCCCTGTTAAAAAATATTTACGGTCGAAGAATACGTGGTATAGGCATTATCGAGGTATCGAGAAGAAACGAATTTTTTGAAGGCTGTACGAAAATTTGAAAAGTACTTTTCAAAATAAAACCCTAAATAACAGAGCGTCGGCTTAGTGGCAATACCTCGTAAGCCACAAAACAGCTGATTCTGGGTTACAAGCTACTCTAATGTAAAAACTGTCGTAGAATTCAATGGAAAATACCTCGTAACCCGTAAACCAATCATTTTCCTTGTTTTTACAGTTTTGCAATATCTCGTATACCAAATTAGCCAGAAGTTGCCGGAAATATCTCGTAACCCCAACATTACATCTTATGGAGAATCGCAAAAACCTCGTAACCCATATTCTTGGGATACAAGGTATTTTATATCTCTAGAAAAACGTTTTTTTCATTTCCTGAAAAATTGATATTTTGGGCTTGCAAGGTATTGCCACTAAGCCGACGAGAGTATATTGCAAATCATTAAAAATAATGATGTCTCAAACAATCTTTTGGTAGGAAACTTTTTACCATTTTTTTAGCGGGGGACCCGCGATCCCTTTTGTTGGGGGGTTCTTTCAGGAAATTTTCGTCCGCGAGCGGTGCGAGGTTGATGACGTAAGGGAGGGGGGGGGGACTTTAAAAAATTCCGACTCTTGAGCAATTTATGATAGGAGACGGACTTCGAATAATTTAACTCTCGAGCTTCATACGATAGGAGGGGGTCTCGGAAAAATGTTGACTCTCTAGAGCTATATATGATAGAATTTTCTATGTATTCTACTTTTTGAAAGAGCTTCCGCAGTGGAATACTTGTCCTACGGGTCCCCCGCTCGCCGTTGCAAAACCTAATTTTAAACGATGTTCCCTTTTCCCCAAAACCAAGTTCTGCACGTTCGTCACACATTATTCGCACGGCAGATTTATAATAATATTTCGATAGCTTTAAGCCTTTAAGGTGTGGACAACTATTCAAAAGTTCAACGATGGTAACCGACCCCTGACTTTCCTTCTTTTGTAAAAAAGAAAAACGAACAATTTCACAGCGATTACCTTCATGAATGATTTCTATGAGGACCAAATCTTGCCTGATATAACACTACTAAGAGAACCACCAGGTTCTTTCACTATCATCGAGTAATTTGTTGTGTTAAATCTATCTAACTTAAAATCTAACGTACCGATACCACGAAAACTTTCCACTTCTTCGAGCATATTATATGTTTTCATAACTGCATTTTACACTCCGTACCTCGTCCTTTCTGCTCAACCCCGATGTATACGATTACAAAACGGAAAAAAAGAAGTATAGGGCTACTCTACCCCTTGCACTTTTTTCTTCTGTTATGTGCCGAAATGCGTCATGCATACGTTTCCAACAATGAACTTGAAAGTACGAGCCCGTAATTTTAGTCGCTTAATCGAGTTTTGAGTTCTATAAGTTACTAACGTAATTTTCCAGCTCATCGCGCGATAAGTTTGAATTCAAAGCAGGCAAAAGCTGGCCGCTTACAGTAAGAGGCCTTTCCATGAATTTATCGATCCTGGGTACATTCTCAAAAATACCATACGTATATATGATACTTTCAGAGTAGAATTACCTACCGCTCTCTGTTAATCGATTCCGTTAAAGGAATTGGTATATTTCTTTTTCGAAAAGCCCCTGAATAACATTGCTTCCGACTTTGATGTCTCATTCTTCTCTTTGTCTCTTCATCAACTAACGTAGGTAGGTACCTCGTTTCTCGAATAGTTTCATTAATTTCATTAATGTGGAAATTGCAATATTCTTCATCTCCTTTGATATAATAGATTAATTTTATGTACAGGTATACCCCTCAAAACATTTGATATACCATGTATGTGCGCATTTAATTCCAGGTCAATCAGCAAAGGTACCTATGCGACGTAAAAACAAATCTAAAGGCATTTTTCAATATCCAAGAATTCAATTATTTTGAAGTGAAGTCAGTCAGTCGTATGTCGAACGTATTTTCAAAGGGCTTGATTTAGTCGGTCACTTGTCATTCTGCCACATCAAGTTGGATTGACATATCTGCAAAATAACGATTAGAAGAATGAGGCCCATGACTCTGTCTACTCAAGGGTAAAATTAATCTTATTTCCTTGATCGTTGTTTTACGCAGATACGTCAATTTAACTTTGTGCGGCGGAATTGTGTGTTTTGCTATAACTAATTCAAGTCAATACCGAATAGGGTTGTCAAGTTGAAGCCAATAATCGCCAGTCCGTGATGAGCAAGCACTTTGGACTTATAAATTTTTTGCTCCGGAGTCTTGGCCAACTGCGGCCTGCGCCTGCTTCAGTACTGAAGTCTGCCATCTGCATAGGCCCAGGCCCTGCATTCTGCACTCTGCATTACAAAAGAAAAGATTCAAAGGATTTGTTATTGTTGTTCTCTTTCTCCATAAAAGCCTGATTCTCTTTTCTGATTATTACTATTAGTTTTGTGTCCAAAATAGGGATTTGGTTTAGGCGAATTGCCCACCAGCCCGCATTAAGAAAATCACTTAGTCAATATGAGTAAAAAGCAAAAAGCTATGGATTAGCTTTGAAACTTAAGCTAAAGTTTAAGCTATTCGCTAATGGCTTGACATCCCGGGTACCAAAGTTGTAAGTTGATGCTATTTTAACTGTTGTAAGTCATTGAGTCGATAACAACCAATGACATTATACAATTTATGCACTGAAGCAGCTGCGGAGCAAAATGGGACGGTTTCAAATTTTTAATCCTTGATATTGCTTGGTCAGCAAAGATGGTACTCTTGAACTCATGTAAGGAATTCCCTACTGTTGATTTTTTGATGAGTTGACTTTTCAATTTCAGTGGTAAGTCAGTTATAAGTTGATTAAATTACTTCAAGTTTCAAGTTGTTCAATCGAGCAGGAAAATTTCAGTCACCACTCAGTCGGTCTTGGTTAGTCAGTGAGAAAATCGGATTCACCAGTCAGTCATGTTCTTTCAATCAATTGAAAAATATGATAAACGAAAAAACGAATACTCCAAGGGGAGAGTAAACAAATGCAAACCGCAGAAAATAAAAACGAAGGGAGCGCTTTCGGTTAAACAACCATCTTCAAACCTGAAATGAAAGCAACTGACGAACGAATGAGAAGGAAGAGGTATTAAGATCGTCCGAACGAGAAATCACGGTGTGAATCATAAACCTGTTCGATCAAGCCATCTTCCGGAATATACGAGTTGAGTATAGTGATACCGTCAGTGTTGAGGTGACGCAGTATCTCTATATTCTCGAGGGCGATACGTTTACGGTAGGAATTCTCCTTATGGAGGAGCTTTTCGGATCCCTCGCGGAAACTGTGGCCACTGTTAATCAAATGATCAGCGAAAGCTGACTCCCCTAAGCGTCCCTTCTTCCAAGACTTCAGGTGCTCAGCTACTCTAACTTTCATCTGGCGGCTGGTCTCACCAATATAAAAGCCTCCACAATCCTCACATTCCATCTTATAAACACCACTCCTTTCATCAACCGGTATGGGATATTGGTGAGACCAGCCGCCAGATGAAAGTTAGAGTAGCTGAGCACCTGAAGTCTTGGAAGAAGGGACGCTTAGGGGAGTCAGCTTTCGCTGATCATTTGATTAACAGTGGCCACAGTTTCCGCGAGGGATCCGAAAAGCTCCTCCATAAGGAGAATTCCTACCGTAAACGTATCGCCCTCGAGAATATAGAGATACTGCGTCACCTCAACACTGACGGTATCACTATACTCAACTCGTATATTCCGGAAGATGGCTTGATCGAACAGGTTTATGATTCACACCGTGATTTCTCGTTCGGACGATCTTAATACCTCTTCCTTCTCATTCGTTCGTCAGTTGCTTTCATTTCAGGTTTGAAGATGGTTGTTTAACCGAAAGCGCTCCCTTCGTTTTTATTTTCTGCGGTTTGCATTTGTTTACTCTCCCCTTGGAGTATTCGTTTTTTCGTTTATGATGGATAGCCGTAACCTTAAGGAACGGATTCGTTTAATTGAAAAATATGAGTTGTCAACGAGTCAGTCAATTTCATAGCTTGACTACAATAGACTAATTTGATATGACGTCACACAGTAAATCATTTTCCTCAAAAATTTCTATTCAAAATAAGAAAATATTATAAGAATACCTCAGTCAGAACTGAGAAGAACAGAGAACTACAATCCTATTCAAGACAACATTGGTGCAGATCATCCAAAATGATCCGGATTATGGATTCTCCTCTCTTTCTGAAAAATGATCCGCCGATCACAATCACAGCCTCTGGCTTAAACAAGTTAAACTTTTAGGGCGCCCGGTCGCGAGAGGTAACAAATAAACTACACAAGTTATCGATATCGCGTATATTATTGTCGTACTGAAACTGATTAGACATCCCCTTCGCTACAAACTTACAATGGCTTTTTCCTTCCAAAAAATATGAAAAATACAGCTATTTTTAGGGTTTCTATAACGGTTAACGGTTACGATCACATAACGGTCAGGAGCCGCAAACGGTTATCGGTTATCGGTTAAAATGGTCAAAACGTCTAACGGTCAAATGGTTATCAGTTATGACCGTTATATCTTAAAAAAAAAAATTAAAAAAATAACACTATTTCACTGTCAAAAACCTTGAAGAAAAACTAAAAAAGCAAAAGCCAAGAAAGGCATAAGGGCATAACCCTAGTAGCTGCTAAGGCGCTCAAAAGTCGAAAGAAAATTAGTTGATACAGCCTCATAGTTGCACACAGTGATAGTTCACCATTATATTCGCTTTGAACAATTATTATCTAAATTAGATAGAACTAGTACCAAACAATTTTTCATTTTTTTCATCAGACAAATTTAGTCAACTACCTATTGTACACCAACTGCAAACACCTCACGAGAGACTTACTGTAGAGTTTGCGCGTTGTAGCTGCTTGTAAATTAAGTTCAATGTGAATCATACTATGAATGAAGAAGTTTGCTCTCATCTCTCAATGATTGGTTCTGCGAAATGAATTATAGCGCTATGAGCCTGACAAACCCGGCCCTTATGAACCCGAAACCACATTGACCCTGGCAACTGCTTGTGATTTCTTCTTCTGTTCAACCCTCATTCAATTAATAATAATCAACCATTCAAATCAAAAAGAGCTAAGAACGAAAAAAAAAAAAGAACTAACTACAGTGTTACAATCGATTCAGTACAACGTGGTAGCTTGAAAATTAAAATTGTCACCAATAAGCCTTTCACACTTGGCGTTTGTTTACATTTTTCTTATCATACACATAGTCATATTATCAAAATGAGGAAATTCAGATTGAAAAATTGACAAAATTCTTGGAAGTTTCGTGCAAATTTCTATTTTTGCTTCTTTACGGGATGGTAAAATGTAAATATAATCCACAAAATAACAAAAATTATTTGAAAATAAAAACTTGAATTTTTTTTTACTACGAATTTGATAACAAATCAGGCAAACGCTTATACTATCCGCATTAAAAACCCAAAGTGTGAAAGGTTTATATTCTGGTTCGCAATTTTACATTTGAGTAATCAGCATAAATTTAAAACAAAATCTGCCTCATTTGATGTGCAAAATCTTTCTTTTATAGTGTCCGTGGCGAAATTTATGATCATGAAATTAGATTATTTGTTTTCCTAAAAATGCGTCAAAGTTTCAGCTTGGGGGTACATAAGTCACAGACCAATCTCAACTGAGTCGGAGTGGGTTTGCATTGGCCTAAAACAGTAATTTGAATGAAAAAATATGAAACTAAGAGTACATGTAGAATTGCTGAATTCGATTGCCTTTGTTCTGTGAGACCATTACCAAAAAAATTGGATTGGAAATATGAATGATGCTAAAAGTTTTTATTTCGTGTTTTTATGTAAGTTCAAAATCCAACATAAAAACGAGTAGATAGCTTAAGGCTGTTTGAATAAAAATAATACAAAATATAGTTTTAGTTTCAATTATAAGTTCAAAGTTCATAATGTAAGAACTAGGAGCTTAAAGCTGTAAAAATAAAAATTAAAAATACTAGAAAAATATTGTTCCAATTTTAATTGAAGAAAAGAATCACTCTTTCCACTTTCGATAAACTTTTCTTTTATCTAATTATCATTGGAGTTTCCGAATTTTCCTTTTTTTTTTTTTTTTCTTATTCATAAATCATAATAACAATTAACAATAATAAGTCAATAATTGAGTAAATTAAGAAAAGGACAGGAAGAAAACTTTAACAAGTAAGTATTTTTCATTCAAAATGATGAGAATTGAGAAGTAGCAACATTCAAAGTTCAAACTTAAATATAGAGAGTCAGTAAGTTCTTTTCAAATAGGCGTATGCTTAAACGCGCCAACATGATCTCATTCAGCACTTCCGCGACTATTTTTTACCTCTGGATTTTGGCTATACTCCGTTCACGTTGAGAAAGGATAGGAAGTGGTACAAAGTACTTGTATGTACCTCGAGAAAGGAACGCTCAAGGTAATTTTAATCTGGATCATGTTTTCGATGATGAACATTGATCGATACATCTGCGAAATATATCCTTTGAGCATAATGGCTCCCATAAGAAATACACGCGGAGCAAAGTTCATCATACTAATTGAAAACAAGAGAAAATTAAGAAATGAAAATTTGCTTTTGAAATACTTATGATCAGAATAACTGAAATATAGGCCTATTCGTTTCATTCTTTAAATATTCATTATTTGTGACCTGCGATGGGAAAAGGATGCTCATTGCTCTTTGGCGCAAGAACACAATTTCTCTCTGATTGGAATTCTAATAAGAGAGAAATGGTGTTCCTGTCAGTGAGCAATGAGCATCCTTTTCTCATCGCAGGTCACATTTTTCATTAGTGACATGATGATCTTTGCTTCGCGTGTATTTCTTATGGGAGCCATTACCAGAGCATTGCAGCCAGCCAAAAGCCAAAAGCTAAAGCCAAAAGCCAGCTGTATTATTCATGTTTTTCCAAGCTGAAAGCCAAAGCCGAAGCTATATTTTTCAAGGTCGTAAGTCTAAGTCAAAAGCCGGAGTGTTTCATCAAAACATCCGAAAGCTAGAGCCAAAAGCCGAAAGTCAGCTGTATTTTTTATGTATTTCCAAAGCCAAAAGTCAAAGCCAAAGTTGTATTTTTCAAGGTTCTAAGTTTAAGCTGAAAGTCTAAGCTGTATGATACGGCTGCAATGCTTTGGCCATTACGTCCGAAGGATAATAATTTTGGGTACTTTTTCCAACAGTAAATCAGGTGTATTGATCGATGTTCAACATCGAAAACTTGATCCATTTGTACTACGTTCTATCCTTTCTTAACGTGAACAGAGTATAGCTGTAATCAATCAAATCACAAATTTTTGATCTATGCACGTGATCTATAATCCGATGATCCATATCCACACCGCTGAAATACAATATATGTGCATTTTACATTAGCGATCGCAATTACGGCTAATGTGACTGACGAGTGCGTAATTTGAAACCAATTTTCATAAGTAATAAATTTAATTCAAGTCAACCATCCCTTCCGGCTGTCCTACGAATTATGAGAGACCCCGCGAGCAACAAACTATACTCCGTACAAAATAACAATACTACGGATATTTGAAGGGGCAACGCGAGAGTACAAGTCTTAAACTTGCGTTGAGGGTTTGCATAGTAGCACTCTTACTTTAAACAGAGTTTAAGTGAAGTGATGCTGCCAGTTTTTTTTTTTTTTTCATTTCAATTTATGTGGCTAAGAAGTTCGTAATAATTCATCGTTAATCGAGGAGAGCAGTAAGTACGCGTACCGTAACCAACACTAGAATAATAATATTATGAGGAAAAATATCCGACCTCCGTTTGATGAGAATAAAGTTCGACAAAATTAAGAATTCCTATCAGAATATAAAAAGCTGAAAAAAAGTTCCAATAATATTCTCACAACATCGCGAAGGATCGGTACAAAAAAATACGTGTAAATTCAGCACTAGTATCGCATGGCAAATCGAAGAGAATTCAAGGGGGGGAAAAATGGTGCTCAATAAACGCCGTACGTACAGATGAAGTTAATCGATAGACGATGAAATTTGAACGATCGAACCAGAATGAAATTTAACGCACCACTGATTTGCGTTATGCCCATTCTGATACAACACTTAACATTTTTTACGTTGGCAACATTTACTGTCTACAGGAATAGAGTGTGTTCGTATTCGTACTCTGCACTGTTATGTCAACGCAATTAGAGCTTTTCGAGTAAATCTTTTGAAAACTGTGATACAAAACGCGAATAGTGTAATGAGGTAGGACGTAGGAGGTGCACGCATTATGACTGATGTTTGCGTTCTATCTAACGTGATTCTTCCTAAACGAAATTCATTACAATACATCCTCGGATTCGACTGTTGAACGACGAGTTCGGAATTTCGGACATCGTGATCGCTTCGTCTGCGCGCGTACTCGTCTCACCTTTTACGAAAGGTAGTTCTGATACTATTCTAATTTTCGTTGTGTCTTTCTCGTGTTTAATGGTGCCTATATAATTGGAAAATTGTTCGCGTCACTTATCGTTGACACGTTTATTGTTGTTGGTTCTCGTCAGTTTTCGTTTTCCAGCAGCTAGACACTTGTGATCGAAACTCCGGGACGCAGTTTCATACTAGCTGTATGGGCATCAGCGTTTTGCAAACAGATCGGCAAGCATAGTAAGCAAATTTTGTTTCTTCAAGTATAGTAGGCTGTCTAGATTTAGGTACAGTGCCGGTCATCACTCATCACTCTTTGCACGGGATCGGAATGTGATTGCAAGATCAAACGTTTCATTTGAAAACAATAACTCTATTGCAAGATCCTGAGTAACAGGTATTGATAGTTTGTTCCACGGTACATTGGTGTTCCAAGGTTTAAGGAGGAGGAAACTGTTATTGATAAATGTTTCATCATGTGTCCGTTTGATTTTGTAGGTCGGCTTTCCAAGCTCAAGCAAAACGTAACAGGTGTTGAAAGTTGTTCGATCAATTAGCAATAACTTACAGAAGAGTCGAGAGGAAGTATGTTGTATTGAGTTTCAATATTGTCATCATTTCTACCCAATTTTGAGAACCAGCGTTTTCACGCGTAAATGTGCACGATTCTATCTAGTTCTCTAGTTCGGGATCTGTTTCTTTCGTTTAAAACAGATAATTCCGAATTTGCACATAATCTTGAAATTCAGGATCAACCTGATATCTGAAATCGTTCTTCAAAACTAGTTTCTGAAATTTGTCAATATTCTCAATTTTGTCTATAGGGCTTTTCCATGTCGGCGCATTGCATACGTATTCTCCTACGTGTTATCAAAATGGTAGTATTTCTAACATTGCTCTTATGGGTGTTGCTGGATTGCATACTTATTTTCATTGTGGAGTAGTTTGCCATAAGAGCAAAGTTAGAAATGCCATCATTTTGATAACATGTAGAAGAGTACGTATGCAATGCGCCGACATGGAAAAGCCCTATATCTGCTACTTTTTTGAAGAAAAAAGATTTCAAAGTATGACTAGTGAACATAGGTACGGTAGTCAATTAATTTTTCAACAGCATTATGTGAACTGATACTGTATACTACATTGAAGAGCGCTTCAGGACTACCGTGCAAAAAATAATGACGTATGTCAGCGAAATTTTTTTGATAACAAGCCTGAGAAAATGGTCTAATGCCGATGAGATTATTTCTGTATGGTGACCATTATCATTGAATTGAACATACGTCAAATCTTTTCTCTGGATCGTCGTTCTTGATAACAGAGCCCACTTACGTTGTCAATCATTCTTTGTCCGGCAGATTAGAGGTGCGTTCTCAAATTGGGCTATGTTATTTGGACCGGGCAGCCATACGCGCACTGCAATTGATGAGTTGATTGTGAAAAAGTGGTCTGCGTACATTTGTCTAATGGGCGCAGTGTGTGAATACGGTCATCTTTGAAAACTTAAATTTAATTCAGTATTGGTTCTAAGAAGCTGAATATTTGTACGTTTGTTTCTATAACTCTAATGAAAATAATTTACAAAAATGAATAGTTCCATGTTGGTTTTACAATGAGTTATAAGCTCTTGAAGAAATTGGTTTCTCCATAAACTGATTGTTGGCCTAGAGTCAAAAGGTTGTAACTCCCAAAATTAGTGGTTTTGAGTGGATGATAGTTTCTAGTTCTCGTGATCATAATTCATCGTTCTACAATGATAAAATGATGTATACCTAATTCTTAAATTATTTTCCATTTATTGTAACTCCATTCAGTACCAAAGAAAGTTGTTTTTTGACTCTCCTGTGAAATTACCATTTTCTGAGACACATCATTTTGACTCTAGGCCGACGTGATATACACCCAACGCAGCGATCACTTTTTCATTTTCAGCAGTGAAGTATGCGTGTAGTAGTGTATGTATATGCGAATGTGTTTTGTGGTTGGCGATTGCAGAGCGCCGCGCCGGCGGTAGCCCGGTTCAAAAAGCTGGATGGCTAAGTTGCAGATTTGGACGGGGCAAATCATAGGGTCGCTAGCACATCGTTTGATAAGGAAACTGGGGAATCTGGAATGATGTTCTGCGTGGAATTGATGTGTTAGTGTGTAAAATTGGTTCCTTCAAAAGTGCGATTCTAGCGCTGCCTGGTCCAAATAGACAAGTTGTGTACTAACAAGCAGCAATTAGTCGATCACGCAACCTAGCTATCCGGCTATTAAAAATAACCAAAAATCCAAGAAGACCTCTCCAAAAGCAGATATATTTGATGGAATTGGAAGGTCAACATTTTATTTTGTATCTAACCAGAACTTGACAGAATGATGACCCGCTTGTGTCAAACCGAAACCAACTCCATATCAGGCCAAAATAATTATGAAAAATCCCAACAGTTGATGCAGAAGTTTGCTTTTCAACAATGCTTTGTGACTGTACTGCACTTCTTGCCTCCTGTCTTGCTTTTCGTTTTTCTTTTGCAGCAATATTTTGCCATTATTGGGTTAAATAATTTGAAGAAAGAAATTTTGTTCGTGCAAGGTTAGATTAAGAATAGAAAACACTTTGGCTTTGCCCGCTTTCAAGTTTTCCAAAAACCTCGCCCAACAGTCAAAATATTCAAATATCTCCCTTTTCCATACTTTGTGTTCAACGGCCTTACATGTGTGAGGTAGACCGGAGCCAAACCGTCCTTTTTACTGATGTGTAAGGTTGGATTTACGTTTATCTGGGTCATCATATCATTATGGTAAGCAGTTTGATCAATTTCAAGTCAAAGTTTCACAAATATAGTTTCCTGGAAAGTTTTAATTGAACAATTACAAACGAAGTGCGACAAAATACAAAAGCTTAAAACAAAGTTATAAATTATGGGCAATACCCGTCAGCGGCGTATTGTCCACGGCAAATCGTATGGGAACCATTGTGATCGAAAATCATTTATTTACAGAGTAAAGTCTTGTGTCTGCTTTTAATATTTCTCAGTTTTTTCCTCTCTCTCTCTTAATGCTCCCTGCTTTCTCTCCTCCTCGTGAGACTTTTCTTCAATTACATATGGTTCTATCTATCTTAATTTTCCTCAATGGATGTGCTTCAAAGCAGTAGTGTAGCCAGGAGAAGGAGGAAATGAATCTTCCTTGATTCTGTTTTTTTATGGAATAATTTCAAACTGTAAAACTTGATAGAGGCCTCCCCTTCTTCAAATCCTAGCTAAGCCACTGCATAAAAGTTGAATCAAGAGGCATACCGTTATTAAGGAAGGTATTGCAGTCAGAAGAACAAGGAGGGAGTCGAATAAGAGATACCTAGTATTGTGCTTTTTCCGGTTGTTATTTTTTTTAAGCTTAAATTTGTACAATTAAAATATTAGGTACTTTTCTATTTTTAAAAATAACTAGTCACCCTGGAAAGAGAATAATAGTTCTGAAAAATCACAAGTCGTACAATCCAGGCTGGCTGAAAAAAAAAAATTACATCATTTATAGTGAAAGACAAATTTCAGAGTCCCAAAGGTTCTTCAGAATAATTATTCTTTATTAAACAGGCACACGCCGAGAAATTCTACTTATTGAATTACCGGTATTTGGCCCATATTATCAGCTACGCAAACACTGCTGTTCGTTAGATGTGTTGTTGTACGTGAGTGTGTACCTACTATATCTTCTAGAGGACATTGTTGTATCATTAGACTCAAGTTGTTACTGTACTGTCGCAGACACTCTTATTGTATTCGATCACAATGCATAGCTTTCATATAGCTGAGGATGATATTATGTTATATTATTACTCTAACAATAATAGAGACGCCCGGATGATTTACGCGCGTATAAAGGTCTACAATTACTTGAAAATGGATTGTCAATACGAGTTAAAAATAATATTTGGTCTTTATGTATATCGATAACTCGTAGAATCGAGCAAGTTATAAAAATAATTTTTCTATCATATTCTATCGGCGTAAGTCTACAGAAACAAAATTCGTGGAATTCCATAATATGTATGTCCGATAGATAGAGGAATATTATGCTTCGTCTGCAAATGTCAACAAAGTTCTGTACTGATAAGAATAAAATCTATGCAATTACCTACGTCATTCCGCATAATACGTACTAATCAATTCTACGCTCCACTATACCAGTGATTAAGACTCTTCTATTATTATTATTTTTTTATTTACTAAAAAAAAAAAAAAAAAAAAAAAGACCCTTCTCTTCAACGTAATGTTATAACCAGACCCGAATTTTTCGGCTTTTAAAATGAAAATTTTCGGCAATTACGAACTGTATTTAGCCATTTTCTGCATAACTGAAAAAATATTGAAATAATTATTAAAAATTCGAAAAAAGACAAATGTTGAGCACTACTTCACAGTAAAAAACTACAACAATAATTTTTCATTGTGCACGACAGTTGAATGCTTTTCTAAATTGTGCTGTAGAAAACCCGTCCGTCGATCCGTTAAAACATTCTTATACTCAGAAAATTAACGTTCCACTTCATCAGAGGTGATGGGGGCGTAATTGTAGCAACTAAGAATGGCTGGATTGGTAAGGATGATTTCAAGTATATCACAGTTTCCGTGAATCACTGCGGAATCAAGTTGTCTCAACGTTGAGTAGACCTTGTTTTTTGGAAAGACCTCATCAGCTTTCAGCTTGATTGCCTCTCCTCTAGTCCCTCGAGGGGCGCAGCAATTTTTGAACGTACATCCTCTACAAGCTCTATTTGCTTGTTTAATGAAAGACCCCTATTCTGAAGCTTGTCGATAACGTCAAGAATGAATGCAAGATGCGAATTTATAAACACCAAGTCAGTTGCTAGTGTGCGAGTTTCCTGGAACAACATTTTCATCTTCTGCATATTATGCTTTGAATATGGTAACTTCATTCACAATGATTCTTCCATCGCAATGACACGATTGTGCGAGGGCAAAGTTCATTTTCTTCGATGATTCATTTTTTATAGTTTTCTTCAAACTTACGAGAATGTTTTTTTAGTCGGAAATGGTTGATATCGGCAAGATTCGGCTCCAACGTCCAATTTCGGCATTTATCTCATTTTCTCATAGCATGAATAGTAATGTACCTAAATATATAATTGTACAAATTAATTAATAAAAAAAAATTTTTAATCTCAAATTGTTTACTGTTGATAAAGCTATTGATTTTTTTATTTATATCGAAAATAAATAATATTAAAATTCTATAATAAAAAATTCTAATTATTAAATAATAAATAAACTATTAAAAAATAATTAAATAGAAATAATAAGTTAATTAATAAATTAATATTAAAAAAAATTAATATAAATTAAATGTATAAAAATTAATTTTATTATTAATAAATTAATAAAAAATAATATAATTATAACAAATTTATGTTGAATTAATAAAATTACATAATATATTAAAAGAATTTTTATAAATTAATCTGTTCGGTTAAAATTTTATTACATGATTTGAGTTTAGATCGATGTAAATTAGATCGGATTTTACTGATTATTAGGAAATAATAATTTTTTTATTATTATAATATTTATATTAATTGAATATTATTATTTTTAATTTCTTATTTATTAGTACAAAAATCTATATTATGTACAAATTAGTTTTATTCTGGCTATTATATAAAAAATTTTATTATGTATTATTATTTTTAAAACAAAAAATTCATTATTATATTAATTTTATTATTAATATTATAATATATTTATATTAAAAATAAATTTTAATTCAAAAATTAAATTTAGGGAACCTGCTTTATGGGGGGCTTTTTGAGAAATTTGGCTTGCGCCGTCCGCCGTCCAGCAAAAAACTTGGAAAAATTTCGACTCACGAGTCATATATGATAGGAGAGAGACTTGGAAAAATTTCGACTCCCAAGCTATATATGATAGGAAGGGGACGTGGAAAAATTTCAACTCGTGAGCTATCATATATAGCTGGAGATTCGAGAAAAATTTAGACTTTCAAACTATATTATACTAGGCTTATAGTAGGCCTAGGTTTTCTTTATACTAGCTTTATCTAGGTCTAGGCTTCCTTGAATTTTCAATACCAAATCCCATTTGACTCATAAAACAGGTTCCCTGCGTTCCTCGTTTAACTTCGTTAAGGAAGCCGTCGTTTTTCCAAGTCCCTCTCCTATCGTATATGGCTCGAGAGTCGAAATTTTTTTTAAGTCCTCCTATCATATATAGCTCGAGAATCGAAATTTTTCTAAGTCCCTCTCCTATCATATATAGCTCGAGAGTCGAAATTTTTCCAAGTTTTTTGCCGGACGGCGGACGGCGCACCGCAAATTTCTCACAAAGCTCCCCATAAAACAGGTTCCCTGTTAAAATTTCAAAATAATTGATTTTTAATTAATGTTATTTAATAAATTTATTTTTTAATATATTATCATTATATTTATTTTATTAAATTTATAAATTAAATTAAATATAAAAAATTCTTTAATCTCCAAAATTAATATTTTGTCGTTGGTACGTGACTCGCGTGAGTTTTGATGAATGCAAGCTCTTTCACTCTCTTTTTGTTGTGAGAACACTTTTTACCTACTTTCGACCTTCAAGAGGGTATTTGTAGCAGTCATTCTTCTTACCTGCAGACTTTTATGCGTCAAGTGTTACGTTCTTGATATGAATCTTCACTTTCATCCTTAATTCTTCTTTTTTCTCTTTGTTTCTCATGTTCCGTCAGCAGTATTTCTCAAAACTAATGAAATTTTGGAAGGAAATGACATTTCCAAAAAAATGCTAAAACGTGCAAAAACGTGCAACTTAAGATTTGGGGTGGGGTCCCTATATGTGAGATCGATCCACATTTATTGTCAGATTGACTTCAACGTTCACCAAAAAAAAAGATGCAAAATCATGAACTTCCGGACTCTAGTACCAAACTTCATGTTACGTCTTCATATCGGTATCAGTCCAGGCATATTAGGAAATGAAAAATTAAAAAATGCTACTTAGTTAAAACTTGATACAATCATTGAAAATTGGTTTTTAGGTGAAAACATCCCCCACGAAAATCAAAGAGTACTGAATTTTTCACCCAAATGGCCTCTGCAGCAGTGCACCATGGATCAAACCGGCTCTGCCAGTGAGCCAATGGCACTTTTCGATTTATGAACAATGAACTGTTATTAAAATCCAAAGAAGTTGTAGCGTTACGTTATTGAGAGACAACTCTAACAGCACAAACAGCGGCATTCTCAGTCGACACTAAGGGGAAAGTGAAGGTAACATTTACTTAAGCTTAGATGATCAATTAAGGGTGTGCTTCGATCGATGGAGAACTCCAAATCGGTGTATAATACGCAGAAAATAAGATTGATGAGGTACATACGTGTATGATACTGCAAAAGGAGCATTCATGTCACCCGTAAGATACACCAAGAGGAATTTTGGAATTTTCTGAGATCCCATCCTTCTTCTTCCGCTCCGTGCTATATGCCTGTACATAATAGAATTAAATAAAAACTGAAATACGCGTATATACCAAAATAATTGAGTACATTCTTGTACCTAAGGCTATTTTTTTGGAGAGGGGGGGCTGGGGTGGGTACGCTTTGAACTCTTTGATATCTTGGTCAGGTGGTCATACATAATAAAATAAGAAAAACCGATTATACTCTGCTAAAAATCGAATTTCTCTGAATCAGTACCTAAAATAGGCACATGACTTTATTTTCAGACTATGAACAAAAACTTGACGATAGTACGACGCACAGACGGAGTACGTGTATGGAGTAGATAGTCAAACTTATAATTCAAGTACACTTTCTCTCTTTAATCAGATTTTAGGTAAGGAAAAAAAGCTTCAAGTACCGGACCAACTAGCAATTCTAAATCCTATACTCTCTACTTTTTTTTCTCTCTACTAAAAAACAACCTATACCTATTTTCTTTACGGATAATAACTCTTATCACATTTCAACTGCCAGTACCAGAATAAGGAAGAAACCTCGAAAGCAAGCTCGACGATCCCAGTTATCATTGTATGTATTTTAATTTTGATAAGGTTTGGAAGAGAGAGAGAAAAAATTACAAAATATTACGTAGAGATACATGAAAATAGCTACTGATGATCGGTGGAGGGAGGAGGGAAACTGAAATTGTTTTGTGTACTGACCGGAAATAGAGCACAAACGTATTTCGGATTGCAGGCGTATGCTAGTAGATTTACAATACTGTATTAAAAAACGATTGTTGCGATCACAATGAATAAGGAAGAAACGTAGAAACAATTTCTAAAATGGTTCTACCTTTTGTTTTAGAGGAAAACGATTTTTCGGGAAAGATACAGTTATGAAGTAGCGGACGATCATTCATTCATGCTGACATATTGTCCGTGAAAAAGATGGAGCGATGAAAATTGATTCATCTGTATCTGCGAAGATAAGGTACAAAAAATAACCTTACCCAGGGGCGTGTAAAAATTGATGTTGAATTAGAGAGTGTAAATTAATATTTTCGTATACTCCAGAAAATTGGTAATCTATTTATCATACTCATAAAGTTTGTATCCTGAAGCGTCAGTAAAAAAAGTTTTCAAAGAGCTGCTTCATCTGAAAGACAGAAAAGAAATGTCGGTTTTTTACTCCGAACGTTGTAACGGAGTGCCGTTATTAAAACAAAAATGTAATTTTCGCAATTAATGTGTCAGCGACTTCAATTTCTCGACATGTTATGATACATTAATTCTACGCGCTGCAAAAACTCCACGGCGGATTATTGTCACATGTCTCTTTCGATTTGAACTCGGTCCAAAATCTCACTATTTACTAACACTTCCACCGGGAAACATGAATTAGTGACGATGATTTTCGTTTTTATAGATATGCAAAGGTACGGCGAACGGGTGAGACGGCCGTCTCCAGAATTTTTGGAACCAATAGAAACGCAGTCTATGTTGAAAAAACGTAAAGAAGTGAGCACAATTGTGAAGGTGAGTAAATTTAGATTAAAACGGAGAGGAGTGTGATCTCTAAAAGCTTATTTTTATGTGGCCTTTGATCGACTCTCTTACTTTACTGTATCAAAGTTGAATTTTAGGCCCTGAGGCTATCGTTTCAATTTTGTTCATCTTCCTCCCAGTAACTACTACGTGAGCAGGCTTGGCTATTGAATTCCTTGATAACTGTCATCTTTGGATTCATATACCTCGAGAGTGCGGCTTATCATTGAAAGTTTTTGCTAGACCTTGACAAAGGCTTGGCAATTTATTCTGAAAAAATTACTTGGAGGTACCATCTTATGCTGAACTATTAATAAAAGAGATATTAAACAAATGTTTACTTTATGATGCGCTGTGGCACCCATATTTTGGTCAGTCCGGATCTGGACGAGATTATTGCGTACGCTCGGGCTCCTCCGAAACACTAAGAAGAGAAATAATGGGACTCTCCCTTCTTTAGGATTAAATCTCCAGGTGATGGTTGCGCTTGTATTCAAGCTTTGCGTTTATGGCAAAGAAGGACGTTATTAACATATAATGTAGCCATCAGTTGCAGATTCAATCCTATGTAATATATTTTCCTCTATAGTATAGGCGAAATGGACATAAAATTTAGCTAAAAAAGACTTGGTAGAAAGCAGGAGTTTGTTGGAATTTGTCCTGATTGGTGTCAGAAACAACCGAAAAAGAAACCCACCCCCAAAGTGGATGGGAAAATTTTCTGTGGCGCGTTTTAGCCCTCCAAATTTCGTTTTTTGTCAATATCTCGAAAAATACGCATCGCACGGAAAAAATTCAAGTTACAACAATTATTCCTCGTTGAATTTCCCATAAGATCAACTATTCACCACCCAACTTTAGGCTAAATCCTTAGCCTAAAAGTATTACCGAATGAGCGCTATTTAAGAAAATTCGTTGTAAATCACCATATTTTCGTCGATAACTCGAAATTGTCGACTTGTACAAAAAAATGTGTAGGTATGAAAAAGTTTCTTTGTAAAATTTTATATAACATGAACCATATGCACATTAGCCTAGGCTAAAAATTCAGTAAATTCCGGTTTTATTCCGATTATAAGATTACGACTAAGAAACTGAAAAATTATATGAGGAAGAAGTGGATAAGAACAGAGTTGCGAAGATGGTATGGTAAATTTAATATTACGACTAGATTAAACCTTATGGTCCATTCGAGACTCTCCGGTATGCTCCTCCCCCTTGAGTTTGATTACTTTATGCGGGACGTCAATTTAAAGTGTCGGAAATTTGAGGTGAACATGAAGGAGAAGAAGAATAAGAAGTTATCCTCCCTAATGAAAGTTAATGATGCGGTGGTTGAGGAAGGGGTGAGTGACGGTTTTGTCGTTCATAGATTCCATCCCCTCCTCATAAATAATAATCAGGTAGTGTTTAATAGTGACGAAACTGCCCTCCTTGAGAAAGGTTTGAAATTCAGTTTACCTCCCCTCAAGAAGGATGAAACCTTGGCGAATGTTGTTGGGGATCTTGCGGTAAAAATTGGTCCTGGTTTTGATACCCAGAAAGTTTGTGCCGATTTAGTCCGTAATAACCCCCTCCCTTGCATGAGTAATAAATTGGGAGGAGTGATTCAAGATTTGAAGAGGAAGATGAAAGAGGGAGATTTAATCGTCATTAAGGCTGACAAGGGCAATGCTGTTGTGGTGATGGAGAAGTCGGCCTATTCTTCTAAGGTCCATGAAGTCCTCCAGCAGTGTGGTGCTAAAGAGAGTGAGGATTTCAGTTTTCCTAAGCACGTTAAAGGAGTTAGGAGTGTCATCAACAGGAGTGAGGCTATTATCAGAAATCCTGCTTTGAAAAAAGCCCTCCTTGTTCCTAACCTCACCCCCCCCTTCCTCTACGGGCTGCCCAAAGTGCATAAGAACAAAAACTCGCAGCCCACACAGTTAGCTGCTCGGAATTGCCTTCATTAACTCTGTTAATTGAGGCAAACAGGGAACCTGTTTTATGGGAGTAATCATGTGAGTGTCATTTTTTGCTTTTTGTCGTCTCAAGTAGAGTGAACTTTGTTCCTCACCACCTTGAGATCTCTTCTCATTAGGTCAAGTTCTAGGCGCGTTTTTTTTTTAGTGGTTTCCCCTGTAGGCCTAAGCTCGGAGATCTGATGACGTCATAATCTGATGACGTCACACGATCTAATGACGTTACGATCTGGTGACGTCACGATGGAGATCTGTGACGTCACGATCATCGTGCCATCACTATCTGATGACGTCACAGAGCTAGTAAAACCACTAATACAGACCTCCTAGACCTATAGTATAAAGGAAGCCTAAGACCTAGTACAGAGCTAGGACAAACTGCAGTATAAGCTATTGATAAAGATCTTGTAAGCTTATGGTATGAAGGATGCCTAGACCTAGTATAAAGGAGGCTTGGACCTAGTATACGCCTAGTATAATACGTAGTATAAACCTAGTATAATATACTGCATGAAGGAGAGAGGATAAGTCCCCCTCCTATCACTTCATCAAAATTTTTCTAAGTCCCTTTTTCTTGCCGGACGGCGCCCGGCGCCCGTCATTTTCCTTCAGTTTACCCCCCGATAAAACAGGTTCCCTGTTAATACCACGATGCGACCCGTTGTTTTTTTCGTCTCCTCCCCCACCTGCCTCCTTGCCAAATTCCTGGACCGTTGGTTCAAAAATCGTATTGATTTTGAATCTCCTCATTCGGTCTTGAATTCGGCCTCTTTAACTGACATTCTGAAGGATGTAAGCCTTCCCCCGGGAACGACCATCTGCTCGTCTAATGTTGTTGGTTTGTTCCCGAATATTCCTGAGGCTGCTACTATCCAGCGTATGGGTGAGCTACTCGTCAAAGCCAATATTCCTCACAATGAGCTTCAGGAATTTTCCGATCTTCTGAATATTTGCTGGTCCCCCAACTACTGTAAATTTGAAGGAAAATTTTTCGAGTTTCCTGATGAAGTAGGGATACCTATTGGATCACCTTTGGGCTCTCTCATCTCCGAAATTTTCTTGTCTAAGTTTGAACATGACCTCTTTTTCTCGAACCAGATGTTACTTAATCATACTCACTATTGGCACAACTACTTTGATGACGTTCTATGTTCCTGGACTGGTCCCCCAGATTTCCTTGGTCAGTTTCGGAGGTATCTCAATTCCTGGTACCCTTCCATCAAATTTACGTTGGAAATAGGGGTATTTTCCATTAACTTTTTTGGATTTATCGATTTCTATAATAGACGGTATCCATAAGTTTGGAATTTACAGGAAAGATACTACGACCGATATTTTAGTCTACGGTGGTTCGTTCGGTCCTGTTGCTCATAAGATGGCTGCTTTTCACAGCCTAGTTCACAGACTGACTCGTATTCCTTTGAGTCAGTCTGCCTTCAAGAAGAGTTATAAAACACCTGGCCAGAGTGAATGGGGTCAATGTCGATGTTGACGTGATGGTTCGGAGGAAAGTTACGAGGAGCCTTCTTGATTCCACCACCTCCCTCCCCCCAGACCCCCCCCCCCCCTCAATAATGCCGACACTCTCGCTAATGTAGTTGCGGACCTCGAAATAAAAATTGGGCCTGGGGTCAATACCCAAAAAACTTGTGCTGCTCTCGTCCGTAATACCCCCCTCCCTCGTATAAATGACCTTGCTTCTGATGTGATTAAGAAGATTAAGAGGAGGGTCAGGGAGGAGGGCTTAACCATTACAAAGGCTGACAAAAGTAATGCCATTGTTGTAATGGATAGGTCCTCGTACGTCTCCAAGGTTTACGACGTTCTCAGCCAATGTGGGGCTAAAGAAAATGCTAATCTCAATTTTCCAAAACACGTAAAAGAAGTAAGACGTGTCATTAATAATTGTGAATTTATTATTAAAACTCCTGCTCTAAAAAAGTTGCTCCTTGAGCCTAACCCGGTGCCTCCTCTATTATACGGGCTACCGAAGATTCACAAACAGGATACCCCGATGCGCCCGGTCGTTTCATTTGTGTCCTCCCCCACTTATTCTTTGGCGAAGTATCTAGACCGATGGTTTAAATCTAGAATAGATTTCGAGTCTCCCTACTCTGTGAAGAATTCGGTGTCTTTGGCTGATGGGCTGAAGGATGAAACTTTCCCGCCGGATTCGTCCCTTTGCTCTTTCGATGTGGTCGGCTTATTCCCCAATATTCCTAGAGCCACTGCTATGCAATATATGGGTACCCTTTTGGTACAATTTAATATCCGTCATGAAGAATTGATGGAATTTTTCAACTTGCTTAACATCTGCTGGTCTCCCAATTTTTGCAAATTTGAGGGTAAGTTTTTTGAGTTTCCTGAGGAGGTTGGCATTCCTATTGGCTCTCCTCTGGGATCCCTCATCTCGGAGGTATTTATGTCAAAATTTGAGCTAGATCTTTTTTCCTCTGGCCATGTGCTTTTGGGTCATATACACTATTGGCGCAGGTACGTCGATGATGTTTTGTGTGCGTGGACCGGTCCCACGATCTCCAATAGAGACGGTGTCCATGAATTCGCCATCTATAGGAAAGTTACATCGACCGATACTACTGTCCACGGCAGATCATTCTGCCCTGTCGCCCATAAATCCGCTGCATTCAATAGCTTTGTCCACCGGTTGACCAGTATTCCGCTTGGTCAGACCGCCTTTCAAAGGGAGCTATCGACTATAAAGCATTTGGCCAGAGTGAATGAGGTGAGCATAGACATTGACCTCATGGTCCGGAGGAAGTTGACTCGGAAATGCCTGGACTCCACTACCTCCCTCCCCCGCAATCCGACATTGGAGAGTAGGAAGCGTTGGATAAGGCTCCCCTTCTTGGGGAAGTTTTCTTCTAAATTAGGTAGCGTAATCCGCCCGTTTGGGTTCCGACCAGCTTATTATAACCTTAATACTGTAAAAAGTCTTTTTGTCAAATTGAAGGACCCTATCCCATTGCTCGAAAAAAGTGGTGTCTACAAGGTGAATTGTAATGATTGTAAAGGGATATACATAGGCGAGACTGGCCGTCAACTTAAAATTAGAATTGACGAGCATAAGAAAGCTTGGGAGAAAAAGAAATTGGGGGAGTCGGCTTTTGCGGACCATCTCATTACCAGTGGTCACTGCTATAAAGAGGGGTCCGAGACCCTCCTCCACAGAGAGAACTCGTACTTCAAACGAACGGCGCTTGAGCACATTGAAATTATTCGGCACTTTAATAACGACAGCCTAAATGTGCTAAACAGGCACATACCTGATGAGGGATTGATTGAATTAGTTTATGAGTATGATTCACATCGTGATGACTCGCTGGTTCAGTCATGATCTCGTCGGATGTTCTCCTTCCTAGCGGTAATTGGTTTCAGTTGCTTTCATGTCACTGTTGACAATGGTTTATTAATCGAAAGCGCTCCAGTGTGTAATCGTATTTCTGTGGCTTTGTTTAGTTTACTCCTCGTTTTACTATTTTGAGTATTTCATTCGTTCAGGACACCATATCTGTTGATGAGAGGAGTGGTGTTTACAAGTTGGAATGTGGGAATTGTGGAGGCTTTTATATTGGTGAGACCAGCCGCTAAATGAAAGTTAGAGTAGCTGAGCACCTGAAGTCTTAGAAGAAGGGACACTTAGGGGAGTCAGCTTTTGCTGATCATTTGATAAACAGTGGCCACAGCTTCCGCGAGGGATTCGAAAAGCTCCTCCATAAGGAGAATTCCTATCGTAAGCGCATCGCCCTCGAGCATATAGAGATAATGCGTCATCTGAACACCGACGGTATCACTGAACTCAACTCGTACATTCCGGAAAATGGCTTGATCGAACTGGTTTATGATTCACACCGCGATTTTCGCTTGGACAATCCTAATAGCTTGCTCTTCTTTTCTGTTCGTCAGTTGCTTTCATTTCAGGCTTGAAGATGGTTTATTAACCGAAAGCGCTCGTCGTCTAATATATTTTCTGCGGTTGCACTTGTATACTCTCCCTTCGGAGTATTCGTTTTTCGCGTCTATACATGCGCCTTAACTTGAAGTAGGTGTACAAATCTTTTCCAACACAAACACTACGAACACGTATGATACATTCTAACACGACAGATTATACAACTTCTTCTTTTTTGATGTCATAAGTGAAAAAAAAGAACTCGGAATGAAGGAAAATGTCATGAGCGATTGGATACTCTCAATGCCAGCCTCAAGTACGGTTTGCGATCATGTAAAGAAGTATGCCAACAAACAGAGCGCCAGCTCATATCAGCAAATCGATTGGAGCACAGCAAGACATGCCAGAGATGAATGAGATTGTGGTATCTTATATGAATGGTTTTCTCAGCACAATCCATTCGCCGACGCTCAAGATAAAGAGTTAGTTTTTCTCTCAAATGTTATTGTCGCTGGGGCACACGTAAATTGTTATAAGGCATACGAGGAGGTGCCTTTATGCAGTTGAAAGTGGACACAGCGCCAAAGTTAAGCAAGTATATGTGATAAACACGTTGCCTATGTAGAGCGCAGTTACGAACGGAATTCTGCCATTGTATTTGATGGGTATGGAGAAAATGTAAAGGGAAGCCCAAAAGTTGCGGAACAAAAGCGCCAATACAACCGCGTCAATCGAACTGAGGTTATTGTCGGCTCAAAGACGCTCTTCACAATCAAACAAGATCAGTTTATGGCCAGCAATCGGATCAAGGAACAACTGATCAATCTTCTCAAATAGAAATTTGGAGAAAGAAAACACATTGTTAAGCAAGCTGAAGATGACGCGGATCTTCTGATAGTGCAGAGTGCCATTGATACTGCGTCTGCGGGAAGTCAAGTCGTGCTTGTTGGGGAAGATGTGGACTTGTTGGTGCTATCAGTCGCAAACACTCCTCCCTCGTGCGACGACAAGATGATTTTCCTGAAACCGTCTAGGGGGAACACTCCACCAAAGTTGTTTTCCATTAAAGAAATTCGCGAATAAAAACCTCATCTTGAAAATAATATATTAATCGCGCATACGATGAGTCAGCGATTTATAAGAAAAGTAAAACGTCCTGTATCAACGTCCTACAGGAAGAAGAGCAGTCAAGTGTTGTGGACACATTTAACAATACGAGAAGCTAAAAAAAAACAGATTTTTGAAGCTGGCTGCCGATATTGCTTCGCTCTATTTGGCGCTCAGAAGAAATAGATAAATATTTTCACGATTATCGACATAAATTAGAAAAGAAAGCAAAGAAGAGTATTTTTCTGCACAGAATTTTATTTGAATATTTATTCAATGTTTCGGCCAATCTGGTGGCCTTCGTCAAGACAAAACGAGGCTTGAATTCAAATAAAATCCTTTACGGGAAAAGCCTCGTCTTTGCTTTCTTTTCTAATTAATATCCCTACACGTGAAAAAATTCTCTCATCGACATAAATGTTTCGTCGCAAGCACGTCCTGAAGCTCCCGCCCGACCGACTCCAGAGGCGGTTCGCCATCATAGGTACCGAGCGTAGCACCAGATACTAAAATGGAGAGGCCACTTGAAGTCAGACTTGGAGTATGGATGGCGCATTGAAGAACTCCTCACAGCGATACCAATAACTGCTCCACCGCTCCAGACAATATCCTAAATTTAGTTCCCTGCGATTGCGCAAAAGGTCGTTCAACGACTTGTGGCTGCCATAAAACCGGTAATTATCGACCTTTTTTTCATCGAAAATAAAGTCAGGGTGCATATAATTGTTTTCCACTTCATGTTTTCTTCTTTTTTCAAGGATTGAAATGTTCGGGCCTATGCACCAACTGTCTGAGCGTTTCATAATGAAATGCTGCACCCACAACTGTCAACGATGAACGGGAAGGCAAAGAGTCAGCTTCTGACTGATGATGGTTACAACGATGTTTATTTTCAGTTTTAATTAATGTATCTGGGGGGAGAGGGAATTGTTTTTTTTACTCGTAGCATCAAGAAAGAAGAAGCTTTATAATCTCTAGTCATAGAATTTATCGTACCTATTCCTATTGGAAGAGATACGTAGACCTATTTTCAGTTAAGGCGCATATATAGGCTGAATTTTGAGCCTAGGCTAATGTGCATATGGTTCATGTTATATAAAATTTTACAAGGAAACTTTTTTATACCTACACATTTTTTTGTACAAGTCCATAATTTCTAGTTATCGACGAAAATATGGGGATTTACAACGAATTTTCGAAAATAGCGCTCATTCGGTAAAATTTTTAGGCTAAGGTCTTAGCCTGAAGTGGGGTGGTGAATAGTTGATTTTATGAGAAATTCAACGAGGGATAATTGTGGTAACTTGAAATTTTTCCGTACGATGCGTATTTTTCGAAAAAACGAAATTGGGGGCTAAAACGCGCCACAGAAAATTTTCCCATCCACTTTGAGGGTGGGGTTTTTTTCGGTTGTTTCTGACACCAATCAGGACACATTCCAAAAAACTCCTGCTTTCTATCAAGATTGTCTTCTTTGAGGGTCTAGTTCGCCTATACTACTATAGTGTTTCAATTCCAGGACGGCCTTGAATATGACCTGTCTGGTGGGAGTGAAGACGTCTGGAGACAGTAGATGATCACCGTGGAAAAGCTGGATCCCAAGCAAAATGGCCATCTCTCAGAGCCCTATGCGAAAATTCAGTGTTGAGTCTGGCCCCTTGACGTCAATTCCCAGTGCTAATCTTACAGGTCTCACGGTCTTATTCAAGTTACAGAATAGAGGTAGAGATTCATCGGTGCCATTCATTAGGGACGTAGCCTTACATAGAGTTCAGAAGTAAGGGCCGGGAAGTGGTGGAGAGGCTGTAAAGACATCTATAGCCCCCAGGTTAAACATTTTTAAAAGTCCAATCTTCTGGTGAAGTTATGACGTCCATTTAGGACCTCAGTAAAAGAAAGCGTACAGTATTATCCTTTTTTTTTTTCAACCGCATTTATTAGTGGCAGTTTTGAAAGATAGAATTAATATCCAAAAAGCTCAAAAGTACGTTTCTAAAGGATTATCTGCACCGGATTGAGCGAAGGAGGAAAATAAGAGGAATCAAGTTGAGTTACGTGGATGTACTATAGATTTTCATTTTATTTTTTCTACCATACGTTCAAAGGAAACTGTGTTATTGTTTAAAATCCAGTTCGTTGTCTGACAACGGTAAAAGATTTTCCGCAGGGAATGTTTACGCTTCGGATGGTGTCCTGAAATGAATTTTAAATCAATTTGTTTGGTCGCGAATTCATCATGACGTAAGCCTTCGATTGGTAAAAATTAAATCGCCAGTTCTTGCGGAAGAGATTGCAGATCCCATAGCAGAACTTTCCTTCCTTCGCCCCCGCGCGTAAGGTTAATCACCTTTCGCCGAATCAGCTCTCGTATCGTTTCTCGCAGTTCCAACTATATGTACGTTATCTCGCGGTGAACTCTCACGACCTATAACATTTGGAAGCTGCGTGTGCTTTGTGACCGACTTGCGAAATTCAAGCTCGAAAGTCATCTCGTTAATATGTAACTAAGAACGACCTCTCGCAGCGAGACCTGTCATCGAACGGGAATATCGATTCGCGAATACTAGCGTCACATTCGGGTAGTTATATAACTACTGCCTGCAGTGAAGAATACTAGATGGTGTTGGAAATGATGCTGCGAAGGGATGAGTTGAAAATAATATCGTGTCCGTTGCAGCGTACAGGAGACGAAAATAAATGTACGTATCGAGCGCGAAAAGGTGAATAAACGCTAAACAATTTATTTTTGCGCCGTCGAAATGGACGGTCGGTCGTTTAAAGGCCTCGCGTATTAAGAAACATATAAGCATTTTAATATTGGCACGTGATTCGTCGAGAAGAATGGTTCGTTAAATTAAAATTGTGAGTTGAGACAATTTTCTTCGACGCTAATTTAATATCGGTCTCATGAAACTATTGTAGGTCCTTTCTGTGCGTGCTGGATGGTGAGCTAGTGCGATATAAACATGACATTAAAGTACCTGTATAGCCTCTAAACAAATTCTCTTGAACTTTTCGGTTGGTGGTGCACGAGAAACTATTCCTTTAAAGTTGTGTCTTGGAGTGGTTTCGGTGACCGTCTCGCAAGTAAGGGATTCCAGCTGGAAAGAAGCGACCATTCGTACGCTGTTCATAGCTTCATAATCCCCGGCCCTTGAAATGACTTCATAATCAATTAAGTTGAAAGTTCAATAAAAATATTTTGTAATCTTATCTTGGTCGAAAGAGTGTGGGCTAAGTGAGAAAAACTGAAATGATTTGTGAAATTCGTTTTAACAATCTGAATATTACATCCTTATGTCCTTCTGAGTTTGAAGATGTATCCTAGATGTATGTGTATGAAGAGACAGTCGAAAATTTCCGGGAAGTGTGACAGGTATGGCAGCAGGTGAGAATTATGCTCTGTTAAACTAAGTTTATTCATTCAGTGGTTAGGACAAGTCTCTCTGGATGACACGGTATCTGACCGCTTGGGTACGGATTATTTCTTCAAGAAAATCTTGCGCAGTCTCGGGATTGTGGACTCCAGCGAGTGGCCTACGTACGATTTATATAATATTGGACGTTGCTTGTTATGATCGCTTTGTGACCTTGTAGAAAGATAGATTAACGAGTGATCGACTTCTTTGTTGGAAGGAAAGTTTTAAATTAAAATTACATACGGATCCAGGCGAGGGGGAAGGGGAGGGAAATACTAATTGTGGAACCGTTTGACTTTTTTGCGCAAAAATCTTTATATTCTCTGGGACGAGAGGAAGAATTTTGGAAAAAATCAGAATGCGACTTTTTCCTGTATTATAATTCGTAATGTTTCCTGAGTTTGGGAGGGTGAGGGAAATCCTCCTTCCTCCCGTGGATCCAGGCCAGCATAGTGCAGTTATCAAGAAGCTCGATCGAACCCCTTGCTTTCTATGGTTAAAATACTTCTTCGGTTTACTTCGTTCAAAAATTTGAGTGGTCTTACGATCGGACTTATTTCTCACAATCATACTGTAGGGGTTCCTTGCTCCTATTAATCATCCTCAATTTTTCCGAGTCCTTTTTCGATCAACAGAGGGATATTTCAAAGAGTAAACTTGAGTTGAAACCGCAGAAAACATTTTATAAGTACGAGCGCTTTCGGTTCAAGAAACATCATCTAGAAACAGATGAAAGACATTCCTCCCTCAATAGGCTTAACCGGAGTTCGGGAAACGTTTCCACCCTACATACAATGAAAGCCCGTTTAATAGAATAATTCGGATTTTGGGATCAAAATCGCCTCGGACGGTTTTCTCCGCATTAGAATGCAGCCGCTTTATGGAATCAACAAATCGCTTATTATAATCAAACATCGTCATGAAAAAAAGAAAGAAATAATACTCCACTATAAGTGCCCAACGAAGCGCTTTCTTCTGGTTTCATAAACTTACTCTTGCTACTACTGCGTGATCTCGTATACAATATTCGTGTGTATGTCCCTTCTTCAATCTTCCTTCGATTCCGAGTTCGCATAGAAGTGAAAAGCGTGAGGAGAAATGACGCGCTTTCCAAACTAGGTACCTCAACTTGAAGCTGCTTCAAAACTCAACATCTTGTAGGTTGTTTTATGTGTAAGCTCTCGAAGAATCGAAAAAATTTATGGGTGCAGCATTGAAGAAAGAAAATATCGACAGGAAAAGGAAAAGAAATGGTGAAGATGAGGAGGTAGAAAATGCGTTTCTCTAATGGTTCCAATATGTTCGTGACAAAGACACACGTCTGAATGGTCTAACTAATTCGTGAGACAGCAGAAAGGTTGTCTGTGCAGATGAACATGGCTGATTTTGTTGCAATAATAGGGTCGATGACCTGAATTAATATTTCAATGTGCCATAGCCGATGTCTACGACTCTGGCGAGACATGGTTCTACTACCGAGCACTGCAAGAGACTGCTTACACATTCAAAAATGAAATAGCATCTGAAAAATTGAAACAAAGTAAAGGAATCCAATATTTAAACGAATCCGTCCCTCCAGGTTACGGCTATCCATAATAAACGCGAAAGGACGAATACTCCGAAGGGAGAGTAAACAATGCAAACCGCAGAAAAATATACACGACGAGCGCTTTCGGTTAATGAACCATCTTCAAGCCTGAAATGAAAGCAACTGACGAACAGAAAAGAAGAGCAAGGTATTAAGATTGTCCAAACGAGAAATCGCGGAGTGAATCATAAACCCGTTCGATCAGGCCATCTTCCGGAATGTACGAGTTGAGTACAGTGATACCGTCAGTGTTTAGATGACGCATTATCTCTATATGCTCGAGGGCGATGCGCTTACGATAGGAATTCTCCTTATGGAGGAGCTTTTCGGATCCCTCACGGAAGCTGTGGCCACTGTTTATCAAATAATCAGCAATAGCTGACTCCCCTAAGTGTCCCTTCTTCCAAGACTTCAGGTGCTCAGCTACTCTAATTTTCATTTGGCGGCTGGTCTCACCAATATAAAAACCTCCACAATCCCCACATTCCAACTTGTAAACACCACTCCTCTCATCAACAGGTATGGGGTCCTTCAGTCTCACAAACAACCTCTTGACTGTGGTAGGGTTATAAAACGCGGGACTGAAGCCAAAAGGGTGGAGGGCCCGACCCATTCGGAGGGAGAACTTCCCCAAGAAAGGGAGACTGATCCAACGCAAACGGCGATCACGGATCGTGTCTCAGGGGAGGGAGGTGGTGGAGTCAAGAAGGCTCCTCGTAACTTTCCTCCGAACCATCACGTCAACATCGACATTGACCCCATTCACTCTGGCCAGGTGTTTTATTGTGAGTAACTCTTTCTTGAAGGCAGACTGACTCAAAGGAATACGAGTCAGTCTGCGAACTAGGCTGTGAAAAGCATCCATCTTATGAGCAACAGGACCGAACGAACCACCGTAGACTAAAATATCGGTCGTAGTATCTTTCCTGTAAATTCCAAACTTATGGGTACCGTCTATTACAGAGATCGATAAATCCAAAAAGTTAATGGAAAATACCCCTATTTCCAACGTAAATTTGATGGAAGGGTACCAGGAATTGAGATACTTCAGAAACTCACCAAGGAGATCTGGGGGACCAGTTAGAACGTCATCAACGTACCTGTGCCAATAGTGAATATGATTAAGTAACACCTGGTTCGAGGAAAAGAGGTCAAGTTCAAACTTAGACATGAAAATTCCGGAGATGAGAGAGCCCAAAGGTGATCCAATAGGGATCCCTGCTTCATCAGGGAACTCGAAAAATTTTCCTTCAAATTTACAGTAGTTGGGGGACCAGCAAATATTCAGAAGATCGAAAAATTCCTGAAGCTCATTGTGAGGAATATTGGCTTTGACGAGTAGCTCACCCATACACTGGATAGTAGCAGCCTTAGGAATATTCGGGAACAAACCAACAACATTAGACGAGCAGATGGTCGTTCCCGGTGGAAGACTTACATCCTTCAGAATTTCAGTTAAAGAGGCCGAATTCAAGACCGAATGAGGAGATTCAAAATCAATACGATTTTTGAACCAACAGTCCAGGAATTTGGCAAGAGGTAGGTGGGGGAGGAGACGAAAGAAACAACGGGTCGCATCGGGGTATTGTTCTTATGCACTTTGGGCAGCCCGTAGAGGAGGGGGGTGGGTGTGGGGTTAGGAACAAGGAGGGCTTGTTTCAAAGCAGGAGTTTTGATAATAGCCTCACTCCTGTTGATGACACTCCTAACTTCTTTAACGTGCTTAGGAAAACTGAAATCCTCACTCTCTTTTGCACTACACTGCTGGAGGACTTCATGGACCTTAGAAGAATGGGCCGACTTCTCCATCACCATAATAGCATTGCCCTTGTCAGCCTTAGTGACGATTAAATCTTAATACCTCGCTCTTCTTTTCTGTTCGTCAGTTGCTTTCATTTCAGGCTTGAAGATAGTTTATTAACCGAAAGCGCTCGTCGTGTATATTTTTCTGCGGTTTGCATTGTTTACTCTCCCTTCGGAGTATTCGTTCTTTCGCGTTTATTAATCCAATATTTCTCAAACTGTGAGCTGATGTGTGCCTATTCAGATGTATTTTCATGCATCATTTTTTAGCGGGGGACCCGCTATCCCTTTTGTTGGGGGTACTTCCAGGAATTTTTCGTCCACGAGCGTGAGCGAGGTTGATGACGTCACGAGGTTGATAACGTCACGGAAAGGGGGACTCGGAAAAATTTCGACCTCTGATATATATATATATATGTATATCTATATATCTATATATCTATATATCTATATATCTATATATATATATATATATATATATATATATATATATATATATATATATATATATATATATATATATATATATATATATATATATATATATATATATATACTAGCGGTTGGCGACGCGCCTCCGGCGCGCCTGACCGCTAGCTGTGTGTTGAGTAGATATCTGTGTTTTATAGGTATCTGTATCTTGTAGGTATGTGTGTTTTGTAGGTATCTTGGAATTCAGATGAATTTTTAAAAAAGAAACAGTGGAAAGAGTTTTGCAAAATTCACAACTATTCAGTTCAAAAATAAGAAAATAGACACCAAAAACTGCGACTATACTTATAAAAATATATCAAAGTTCCGAGTCGCACAAAAATAAAATCACCAAATTAAATTTTTTACACACTAATTCACTTGAGAGCTGACTTAACGCGTGAAGCCTGTATTCATCGCAGCAGAATACAGACAAATCCATTGACATTTTGCCAGTCCCTAAGAAAACACACGGACAACAGGTAAAAAAAAGGGTAATTTCCGCTAGCCCATACGCAGTGCGCACCGTGTCTAGACATTGGTTCTTGTATGAGATACCGGATGTAAAATCCTTTATGTAGGTGTTTTTAAAACTGTGAATAAAATAACTTGCTTAGTATGGAAGTACAGCGAATACTGTAGTCACAAAATTTCCTCCTAAAAATCTGGAACCGGGCTCATTCGAAAGGAAATTACAGGGGCTACAATTTTTGTTCTCTTCAATTTTTCATAAAAATGAGTTATACTCGAGTTATCACAATAATTCAATTCTCGAAACTGCGCCTTTCAACGCGCGTAGGTCTAACGTACATGGCAAGCTACACGACCACGTTTTTTTATATTGAAAAAAGTCATTGTTTTCGCCCTTTTTTGAAATTACTCAGCACCTCCCCGTCAAATTTTTATTTTTATGAGTCTATGTGCTGCTCTGGGATAAGGACAATATATCCTGAAAGTTTGAAAGCGATCGGCCCAGTAGTTCTCGAGTTATAAACGGACAGGACGACAGACGGACAAACTTTCTGCTTTATATATTAGATATATATATATATATAATAGAAAGGGGATAATGGAGATTTCTTGATTTGACAAAAAATATAGTGTATTACACACCGTATAGATATTATAAGATGAATCGCGAGCGCGTTTTCGACGGATCGTCATTATCAAGCGAATGGAGAGGAACTTGGAAAAATTTCGACCCTCTGGCCATGTATGATAGGAAGGGGACTTTAAAAAATTCCTACGTCCGAGATATATAGAAGGGGGACTTGGAAAAATGTTGACCCTCTCCATACATGATAGGAGGGGGACAGTGGACTCGGGACAGTGGGTTCCCAGCTGCCATTGCAGTCCCGCAATGGCTTCTAATTTTTTTTTTAGTATGGCAGTAAATTTTTTTCAATTTTCTCGTCTTTTTTTTCTCGGGTAACAAATCAGCCTCTCAATACTATCAAATATGTGATTCTAATAGACATTCACTTACATACTGTAGAACTCAAAGATCGAAATTTTACCAAGTTTCTGGAGTAGGTCGGAGCGTTCCCGTGTAATTTCCCAAATATATTCTCGAACAAAAATCGGCACTGACGACGAAACTTTCCAGATCCTTCCGCCCACGAAGAGGTGCCGTATTGAAATTTCGACTGAAAAGCGGGGAAAATGAATGGTTGTCCCAACCCCAGAGGAGATATCACCATCAGAACGTTAGGTCGTCAGCAGGAGTTGAAAAAATCTCAATTAGAGAGCGAGGGAGAGAATATGATTGATGTTCTTGAGAGACTCGGTGGAATTCTATATCCTAAACTATAAAAAGGGAGACTTTTAAAAAACTGAAATTAAAAACAGAGCGGAAAGCTTCGATTCTATATCCCAAACTATAAAAACTGAGGCTTCAAAAAAAATTCAAATTAAGAGCGGAAGAGAGACTTGAGTGAGGCTCCCACTACCCTCAGTATAACATCCCATAATTTCTGACGTATTTGGTCTGGGAAATTTTAGCGCTACTCCTCAATTCGCGTCCTTACGACCGTGATTATGGGACTTGATCGACCATCGGAAAATTCCGTGAAAATATCCATAGTTTGATCAATCTTCGCCTATATGACCTAATGTATCATACTAGTAAAATATAGATTTAATCAGTCTGGAGGGCGGGGCGTTTAATGATGAATTGTCATCTTCTTTCAATCCTGATGAATGTCTCACGTAGTTAAATCTTAGAATTATCGATCGCACCACTTCCACGTCTTCTGCAGATGAAAATATCAGGAAAGATTAATTCGTTTATTCTTCTAGAAAAAATTGTAAATATTGAAGTGTCACTTCCGTCTGGTACAATTTTACTCGAAATAAAATCGCAAATCGTCGAATATTTCGGCACTTCTAACCTTTTTCTCTTTCCATATTGGCGACTTGTAACAGCGACATTGACCTTTAAATGGAGCTTAAAGCGGTGTTTCTGCACACATTTTCTAAACAACAACTTCGAAAGAAGGTTATTAAATGCTTGACATAAAATGGTATGTCGAAAATCCTTTTAATCTATATTATGGATGGGGTGAACGCGCTCTTGTTTACCTAGTTCGAAATAGACAATTTGTACGAGCGTATCATGGGACCTATGCGCTGTGCACGGTGTCGTAACGCGTTCTTTGACAATTTCTCTCAGCATAGAAAGTTTACTGACCTCTACAGCAATTTTTACTTTGAAAAGGAAGTATATGTGCCTGCGAATGCTGTGCAAGGTAAAAGGAAAAGGTGACGAGGAAACAAACGAACGTGATGAACTGAGAACGCAGACAACACATGAATGTAAAATGCTTTCCGCGGATTTCAAAGATTTTGAGAAAGCGAGCTGCAAAAATGTAGGTTACAAAACATTGATTTCGTAGAAATGCTCGTATCTCGCTTCTGGAACTCGGAGAGTTCGAAAACCGTGCATTGGTGCCCAAAATCGGCGGCGCTCGTGCACTCGGGGGTGTGTTTGTCATTACATAACACCCCGCAGATTTTCTCTTCTATGCTACCTCGCAACTGTAAAGTACTTGTATTGTAATAATTAACGACTGTACATCCCCGTAATTTCTAGCAGGGCAAAGGGCATTTCGTTTAGATTGAAAATCTGTTTCTGCTCTATTGTCTCGGTAAATATACTGAGGTTTCCTGGGAGCGTGAGTAATTTACACGACCATCGAGCTACCAATGATAAACTGAATATATCAACAAAATTTATTGTATTGTCGCAGTGAAATAAGGCTGAAATCTGCCAAGAGCAGCTGTAATTGACGTTGGTATAGTTTATGTTTTTTTTTTGCAACCGACTATTATAGAAAAAAATACCTGATCTGTTTGTTGTTGATGATTACAAATACGAGTCGACGAGAACACCTAATACGAATTTTTAATTTCTCTTTGCTGCGGTATAACATTTCAAGGCCCCTGCCTTCCTTTGCGACAAAATACTATACGTACTCGCTCGTGTGATGGATTATTTTTATTGTCTTAAAATTGATCGAACCTGTTTAGGATAATATTACCGTTGTACAAATATTATTCTTTTACTCATTGTAAATTGTTGTACGTAACACCGAGGAAGAGATAATCCACTCTGGTTTAAAAGCGAACTTGAAAGAACTCGCAGCTCCTACAGGAGACTTCATGAAGTCATCGATGAAGAAATAGAAACTGGTAATTAGTTTCCGATTACACGAATAATTTTTTCACAGCTCTTCACCATACGATTTAGGTTTTCGACGATGACACTTTGAAAACGGGACTTTGAATTTTCCATGGATACACACTTGATAGACACAAGTAAATTTGGAGAACAGTATCTGTTGATTAAGGTTTTCATTTGTGACCTACCATTTCTCTCTGATTGGATATCTTATCAGAGAGAAATGGTGTTCCTGTCAGTGGGCAATGAGCATCCTCTTCTCATCGCAGGTCACATTTGTAGCCTCGAAAATGACGTTATGAGAGGACAGCTCCTTGAAGAAAACTGTGTAGTGAGGGCAAAACTTGTTGAAGTATATTCTTCAAAAAGGCAATCCAGTTTTTCAGACCTGAACCGTTCTAAATAGCCCTATTATGATAGTTTCATAGTGATTTGACGATGAGATTCCAAGTGAAAAAACCCTTTCTTGGCGCCTCTCTTTCAATCACGCGGGAGTACCTATGCACGTTGCCGATTCTCAAAACAATTTGAATGAACTGGCTAAATGACGAGGATACTCGAAAGAGTAACACAGAAAAAAGATGCAAAAGACCGCACGATAATTGAAAACACAAGCGCTTTCGGCTAATCAGCCATTCTCGAAGTGTGGAAAGCGACTGAACCCAGCACTGCATCAAACGAAATCATGGCCGAAGCTACGAGTCATCGAAATATGAATCATTCCCGTAGCAGGAATGTACCTGTTCAAAACGGTCACGCTATTATTATTCTGATGTCGGAGGATTTCTATTTCCTCAAGGGCCAGACGCTTGAAGTAAGAGTTTTCCCTATGAAGGAGGACTTCGGACCCCTCTTTAAAATTGTGACCACTTTCGATCAAATGATCAGCAAAGACTGACTCCCCTACTTTCTTCTTCCTCCAAGCTTTTTTATGTTCGTCAACTCTAATTTGGAGCTGACGGCTGGTCATTCCTATATAGACGCTAGGGCAATCTCCACAAGCCACCCTATAAACCCCTCCCCTCTCGGCCACTGGGATAGGGTCCTTAGTTTGACGAAGAGGCTCTCAACCGTGTTGGCATTATAGTAGGCCGGCCGAAAACCGAAGGGGCGGAGGATACGGCCCAACTCCGATGAAAACTTTCCCAGAAACGGGAGCTTAATCCACCGTTTCCTACCATCTTGGCGCAAATCCCGGGGGAGGGAGGTCGTAGAGTCAAGGCATTTCCTTGTGCGCCTATTACAAACCATAAGGTCAACATCAATCCTGACCTAGTTGACTCTAGCCAGGTGCTTTATAGTCATCAATTCTTTCTGGAAAGCGGCTTGACTCAATGGGACATGAGTCAAGCGATGTATTAGGCTATTAAACGTAGCAACGTTGTGGGCAACAGGTACGATTGACGACCCGTGGATAGTAATATCGGTCGAGGTATTTTTCCTGTAAATACCAAATTGATGGACGCCGTCAGTAACGGAAATAGACAAGTCCAAAAAGTTTATAACGGAGCCACCAACTTCCAATGTAAATTTTATGAAAGGGTAAATGCTGTTTAAATAATGAAGAAACTCGCTAAGGAGTTCTGTTGGACCGGGTTCCATTTCATCTTTCCTCCCAGAAGCACGCAGCCTTCCATTTGATAATTCATCGCTTAATGTCTATATCCCTATCTCCCCCAAACTTCAGGAAAGAGTTAGACTTTTATCATCCACATAGCGAAGACCAAATATGTTAAAATTGATGTACATAGAAAAATTAGTCCGCAAAAAACTCTTCTATCGTGCTCTCAATACAACTATTTCGCTCGCGTGAGACAAGAAAAACAAAAACGAAAAGTGGATCTGACTCCCCTTCCTTTGCAGCCTCACTTCAGAAATTACTCGTTTACTGAGACCCTTTAACTTGCACCCCGCATTTTATTCTGTGAACAACACCCGAAGTATCTTTTCTAAGCTCAAAGAACCCATCTTAAAAGAGAAGAAGAGCGGTGTTTTGTTTATAGACTCCAGTGCAGTGATTGCCTCACAATGTATGTTGGACAAACTAGTCGGAAACTAAAAGAAAGAGTTCCGGAACATAATTGAGCTACTCAGGGCCGGATTTAGGATTTTCAGTAAGAGGGTCCCAAGGCCCCCCTCAACACGTCTCCAAATCAAAATGTTGACCCCCCTCCTCCCTTATCAATTTTTGCCCACATTAAAATTGGAAAGAAAGTAGTTGACAGTGGTGATTTATATATGTTACGCTCAATACGCGTAATAAGCAGACGTGCTGCTCATTACGCGTATTGTGCAAAGTTGGTGCCCATTACGCGTAATCAGCAATATTTTTCTGCCTATTACGCGTATCGAGCATCCTTATGAATCTATTCGAATTGGTTCGGCTTGGTTCAGTGGGGACTGGGCAGGTATATTGTCGGTGCTCCTGCAGGCAGAAATGTCAAAGCAATCGATAAACATGCGTAAAGAATAGCACAGTATGCAATTCTGCGTGCCATGCAGGCCAAATAGACAGGTGGACTTTTTCTTGAAATGCATCTGTAACATTATTTCTTGAAGCATTTGGGCAACCATCAATTGGAAGGGTAAAAACACTCGCTGAATTCGAATTTCATGGTTACCAAGTCGAATTTCGCCTCCTTGTGGCCCAAATCCAAGGTGGCGGCCAAACACATTTCATTTCTGTTTCAAGGTAGAACAGAAGGTTGTAATTTTTTTTTGTTGTTGGGGGGGGGGGGGGCGTTAGTGTTCAGAACTAGATTTAGATATTGGGATCATATACAGCCAAGATAAGGACCCAAATTTGGGTAAATTTTTTTTTTTTTTTTAATATGGTTTTTTAATAGCACTGTTATTTACAATTATATAACATTTTCCAATATTTTTCACATTATTTGATGACGAGAGGGGAGACGACCAGCGTCGTGGTCCCCGTATAAGAAAATTAAACATGCTAATTTTACATTGAGAAAAAGAAAAATGTTGGGTGCTTCTGCACTACGTTAAGTCGCCCGGCTTGAGGCGTTTAAGTCTACTTACATCATCTGTGGTGTCTAGTAGTATGATTGCTTCGGTGTTGGGGTGATTATGCAACCTCCTTTCATGTCGTACGGCTGACGATTGAATACACTCGTCTATTGTCTTGATGCATAGTTCTTGGTGGAGTGCCTTATTACGTACAAACCAAGGCGCGTTGGTTATGATCCTCAAGATCTTATTCTGGAATCGTTGAATTCTCTCACGGTTGCTTCGCTTGCAGCAATCCCAGATCTGGACTCCATAGTGCCAAACCGGTTGAAGGAACATTAGATATAATAAGCGTTTGTTGCTTAGGCTGAGTGGGGCCGAGCGTCCCATTAGCCAGTGCATGTTTCTAAGGCGGAGCTCTAACTCTCTTCTCTTGACTTTTAGGTGGTGACTCCACGTTAACCGGCTGTCGAGGTGGAGTCCAAAATATTTTGCCACTTCCGCTCTGGGGATTAGATTCCCATTCAACGTGATCGGATGGAAGTGGTATTGACGGAGAGAAAATGTGACCTGGACCGACTTGGTCTCATTTAGCTTTACCCTCCACTCTTCAGTCTAGCGGGCTATTTGGTTTACTGCGGATTGTAGATTCCTAACAGCCTCCTCTTGGTTTGTTGAAACTGAGAGAACGGCTTTGTCGTCGGCGAAAGATGCTATTGTAGTACCGTTGAGGTTGGGTATGTCAGCTGTGAACAAGGTGTATAGAAGAGGCCCCAAGACACTGCCTTGGGGAACTCCGGCTGAAATGGAGTACTCATATGATTTTGCTGTTCTGTAGTGGACCTGAAATTTACGTTCCGAGAGGTAGGATTCGATGATATCGCACCAGTTACCTGGAAGCAGGGAACTCAGTTTGGCCATTAATCCCTGATGCCAAACCCGATCAAAAGCTTGGGAGACATCTAGAAACGCAGCTACACAATACTGCTTTTCCTCAAAGGCTCGTTCAATTACGCTGGTGACTCGGTGTAGTCGATCAACTGCCGCGTGCTTTGCTCTGATACCAAACTGATGATCGGGGATCGGGCTGGTGTGTTTCAACCTCTCTAGCAACCTTCTTAGTAGAATACATTCAAACATTTTTGCACCAATAGGCAAGAGAGAGATTGGTCTGTAGGATGTTACCTCGTCTAGTGGTTTGCCGGGTTTGTAGATTGGAATTACTTTAGCTCGTTTCCATTGACTATCGCTTTTTTTGGAAGTTCTTTTAGAATAGTTGCTGGTATTCCGTCTATACCAGGAGCTTTCTTTGCATTCAGATTATCGATTTCTCTCGCTACTTCCAGGGGTGAACAGAGTTTAAAAGGCAAGTCCTCTTTGGTCTCAAATAGCAAGTCCATCTCTGAGACTGGAGGATGCGGTTGAAAAGTTCGGTGCAGGTGCCTGGCAAAGACTTCTGCAATTTCCTCATCGCTTTTGGCCCAGCTGCCATCCTCACTTTTTACGGGAGGAACACGTTGTTGAGGGTGCTTCATTTTTTGAGTAGCCTTCCATAACAAGTAGTCGCTGTTTTTCCCTGGTGAAAGGTTAGCGACGTAATGCCTGAAGGATTCATTTTTAACTTTCTGAATTAGTTTGGAGGTTTGTCTGCTCAATTTGTTGAATATGGCTTTGCTTTCTGGTGTGCGAGTTGCTTGCCATCTTTTTCGAGCTCGTTGCCGTTCCGCCACCAGCTGTCGGACTCGTGTTGGATAAGACGTTACAGCAGATTCAAGTTTAATTGGTGGGGTGGATTTCTCCGCCGCCTCTTCTATCATGGACTGGAAGTCGTTGGTAGCATCTTCAAGTTCGTGGATAGATTTCAAACGAGTCCGCAGGTTTATTAACTCAGAGAGGACGTTACGAAATTTCATCCAATCAGTTTTCACGTTTGTAAGTGTTGGTGGTTTAGTTATTCTAATCACCGAATCGCTAATTTGTAGCAAAACTGGCGAGTGATCCGATGAAAGGTCCTCGAAGTTGTCTGCCTCTATGAATCTTGGCGATACATTTCTGACTAGGAAGAAGTCTAGGAGGTCAGGTTTTCTCCAATTGTCAGTTGGCCAGAACGTGGGTCGGCCTGAAGAGATGCCTGCTACATTGGATTGAGCCATAGCAGCCTCAAGTACACAACCTCTGGGTGTTGTAAGTCGCGAGCCCCATCTAGTGTTTTTAGCATTATAGTCACCTCCAGCGATCCACCTGTCGCCGAGGGTGGTGAAGAGCTCTTCAAATTCCTGCATCTTGATACTTGGGGTTGCGTTTGGAGGGCAATAAACCGCCGCTAAGTTGGTTGAAACGCCGGAGATTTGAACTGTAACAGCAACTGCTTGGATATATTTGGTACTGATTTGTGAGTGTTCATAGTGGCTTATGTTGTTTCGGATTAGGAGGGCCGCTCCTCCCTGAGCTTTACCGCTGGGGTGGGTTTAGTGGTACACCTTATAATCTCGCATCTTCTTGATTAGGAAACGCTCTGTGAAGTGGGTCTTGGATATGAGGACAATATCAATTTTGTTGTCAATTATAACCTGCTCAAGCTCAAACTTCTTTGGTAAAAGTCCGTTTGCGTTCCAGGTAAGGATTGTTGTAGGCGATATAATTTTCTTGACTTTTTCATATTTGTAGGCTTGGCCGCCTCTTCTAATCGAGATATTCTAGCATTGATCTGTTGAATCAATGTAGTTAGGTGATTTAGGGTTCTTAGGATTTCTGCTAACTGGTTGGTAGGTTGGGATGAAGTGGGATTCTCTAGAGAATCGTCGTTCAATTTATTGGCTGCAGGATTGACTACAGCTGCATATGTACTCTTCTGGTTGACTTCTCTGTTAGACCTTTTTAGTCTTGCTACTGCTGACGTTTTTGCTGGTTCAAGTAGGCTACTGATTTTAGTTTGGTAGACGGAGCAGCCTCTATAATTCGCGGTATGGTCTCCAAGGCAATTGGCACATTTTGGCTTTGCCTTTTTGGATTTGGTGCATTCAGCAGTTAGGTGGCCTTCACCACACTTTACGCATTTGGGTGGACGGTGACAATAGTTTCTACTGTGTCCGATATCCTGGCACCGCTTGCATCGCGGAATCTTATCCGCTTTGTCTTTTGGTGCTCTAGGTCAGCAAATGCTCCCGGAATAAATGCTCGATGAAATGCTCGCTGAGTATTTCTTGAAAACTGTGTGCTGGCATATCAATTTATATCAATTTTCAACGTAGAATTCGTTAATGAGGACCGTTCGCTAAACTTTATCTTCTTTCAAATGTGTTCAAAACGATTTATGTGCTATTTAAAAACTTAATTTCAGTTCACCATTTGATTCTTTTCCAATGATGGAAAATGCTCTTTCAAGGAGCATTTGCTAGCAATCGCTGGGTGATATTAAATGCTCGAGCATTTTCCATCACTGCTCATAACCGATGGTTGCCCAAATGTCTCGAGAAATAATGTTAGAATGAAAAAATTAACTATTTTCATGATTTGTCCATCAGTCTAGAAGTTGTGCCAATCACAATGAAATAAGAAAATAAGATTTTGAATTTAGAAAAAAAATGTCGATCTCCTTAAGTGATAATAGAAAGTCATTTACATTATAATGATTTTTCGGAGTATTCCAAGTAAAATGAAAATACCATTATTTTAAAATCAAATCAGCTTCTCATTGGTCAATTCCACCTGCTCATTACGCGTAATGGGCAGCAACTTTGCACAATACGTGTAATGAGCAGCACGTCTGCTTATTACGCGTATTGAGCAATTTTGCTGCTCATTACGCGTAATGAGCAATTGCGTGAATTGAGCGTAACATATATAATATGTATTCAATGAAATTTTGAAATGAGAAGGAAAATGTGGAGGCCCCGCCTCAATATTTCTCCAAATCAAAATGTTGACTCCCCTCCTCTCTTATAAATTTTTGCCCACTTTAAAATTGGAAAGAGAGTGTTTGATAAGTTATATATAATATACATTCAATGAAATTTTGAAATGAGAGGAAAAATGTGGAAGCCCCCCTAAATGGAAAGGCCCGGGTCCCTGGGCCCCCGCTAAATCGGGCCCTGGAGTTACTCGAATACTGTCCTCCAAGCCGAAAAACCCCCACTCCCTTTTGACGCTCATTAGGGCATACTTTTGACAAAGTCACAGGTGTCCGTCTTTTGTACGAGGAAGACGCTGAAAAGAAACACTTCGCGCTAGAGAAACTAGAAATGAAAAATGCCATTTTCAATTAGAAAAAAAATGAACATTTCTCGAGAATTAATAATCTGATCCTCGCAGGTGCACATCTTCAGATATAACACTACAATATGGCCAAGTTGCAAAACTTCCGTACAGTAAACAAGGTGTCTCCTCTTTCATATCGCCGATTTGATTTACGGTAATAATCATGATATCAATGAGAATGATAATGACGCATAATTTTGACATGTGGACACTTGACTTACGAGGTTTTGGTCGCACTATACGGAGGTGACTTTACGAGTCAAAGTCAGAGGACTGACAAAAATTCGCTCTAAACTGAGCCGAGGATCGCACTGTAGAGAGGCGCTCTATGGCTCTATATCCAAACTCTACTGTATCATTATTCAAAATCGAAAATGAAAATATAGCTACGTCCGGTTTAATTAGTTGTCAGAGTGCGCGATGAAATCATTTCCTTTTCATTTCGTCTGACGTTCTTCGTTACAATCTTCGTCCTAGTCCATAAGCTATGCATGAAGAAAAAAATCAGTATGAACGATGTTACAACAACATTATTGATGTAAAAAGTACGTAATTAATCGTACGAGTACTTGCTTGTTTCTTTTCAAGTGAAAAATTGCTCGAAATGCGGTAAAAATTTATGATTTATTTATAAATAAAATTTATTTTGCGCCCTTAGGACTCACGATCGAAATGCACAATATTTTTATGTGTTCTTTTCATTGGTTTCAGCTGAAGAATGAAACATGTGCTCTAGAAACGACGATAGCCAGTTGCAGTAGTTATAGATGTTGTGTGAACCGCGATACATTGCCAAAAAATGCCAAGTAAGATACTTTTTTTTTTTTTTTTCTCCGTCTCCTCCTGCCTCTTTATTCACTCTCATTCCTTTTAATCTTCTCCCCCCTCTCTCCATTGCTAACATTCCGTGTAATCTCGCACCATATTATGACGACGATGAAGAATAGGAAAGAAAAAAAAAGTATTTAAATCTGAAGTCGTAGACATTATATTTTTAAACTGGGTCAAAAATATACAAAATCGTGATATTCGACGAGAGTACTTCGCTTTGTTTCGAAAGTAAGATGTTGCCTATTAATGATGATTCGATAGAGTGAAGTTCGTTGTAAGATTTGAAAATTTAAGTGAATTTCTAAACATCGAAAGAATAATGCGGAGTCGAGTGTGGTACATAGCGAAAAATGGTAGGTGAGTACTTTCAATATTCTATGAAGTACCATGTTGCGGTGTAGGCCTTGTACAAAAAGAATGATGTAAGCAGTTTTCGAGTAAAATGGGAGAATATTTCCGCGTAATTTATTTCACGACGAAAAATTTTCTCTTCCGTAAATTGAATTAGTGGAAAGTGTGGAGTAATTATTTTTATCAAAATTTTCTCGTTCGTGTACCATGTACGCGCCGTGCTTCATTATTTTTCTTCATTTAATTCTTCGCATCGTTGTTGCTAACAAAACTTCTCCGTTAATATTACAGAGCTAAAATCAAAATTGAATGTGAAACTGTGATTGGAGAAGAATAAGTGTACGATCACAAAAAAGGAGGGAGCTCCCTATGAACTATATTGATCATAAATATACTTGCCGTCCACTCTTATCTATCCAAAATATTGAATAAAAATCAACAGAAAATTGACCTAGTGTAAGGTTTATTGGCTGTATGTTGACTATGCTATGAGATCAATAAAAGATCCGATTTTGATGACTTACAATTAATTCGGTTCTCTAAAATATGACCAGAAACATCTAACGACGACATACTCAACGATTAAAACGTACGGAGTAATTTGAATAGAGCCACAGAAATGAAAAAACACCGGAGCGCTTTCGATTAAAAAACCATTGTCAACGGGGACGTGAAAGCAACTGAACCAACTCCGGCCGGCAACAAGAACTACCGAGGAGGACATGACTGAACTAGAGAGTCATCACAATGTGAATCATACTCGTAAACTAATTCAATCAAACCCTCATCAGGTATGTACCTGTTGAGCACATTTAGGTTATCGTTATTCAGATGGCGAATAATTTCGATGTGTTCTAGCGCGGTACGTTTGAAAGCCGAGGACTCTCTATGGAGGAGGGACTCGGATCCCTCTATGAAGCCATGGCCAGTGGTAATAAGATGGTCCGCAAAAGCCGAATCACCCAATTTCTTCTTTTCCCACGCCTTCCTATGCTCATCTATTCTAATTTTGAGCTGACGTCCAGTCTCGCCTAAATAATTTCCATTAAAATCATTACACTCAATTTTGTAAACCCCGCTTCTTTCGACCAGTGGGATGGGGTCCTCTAACTTAACGAAGAAGCTTTTTACAGTGTTCAGATTGTAAAACACTGGCCGGAACCCAAATGGGCGGAGGACACGACCTAATTGGGGAGAAAATTTCCCCTAAAACGGGTGTGGCGCCAAGGAAAATGCGGATTTCAATTTTCCAAATCACGTCAAAGAAGTTAGACGTGTTATAAACACTTGTGAATTTATTATTAAGACCCCTAAGCTTAAAAGAATGCTTCTTGAGCCCAATCCAGTGCCGCCCCTCTTGTACGGGCTACCTAAGGTTCATAAGAGGGACACCCCGATGCGGCCGGTCGTTTCTTTTGTGTCTTCCCCCCCGTACTTCTTGGCGAAATTTTTGGACCGTTGGTTCAAATCTATGGAATTTGAGTCATCCTACTCTGTGAAGAATTCGGTCTCTTTGGCTAATAAGCTTAAGGATGACATTCTTCCGCCTGATTCAACCGTATGCTCCTTTGACGTTGTCGGCTTAATTTCCGAGTATCCCTAGAGCTACTGCCATGCAACATATGGGAGACCTTTTGATCCAATCTAATATCTGTCACGAAGAGTTGACAGAATTTTTTAATTTACTCAATATTTGTTGGTCTCCCAACTTTCGCAAATTTGAAGGCAAATTTTTCGGATTTCCTGAGGAGGTAGGTATCCCTATTGGCTCTCCTCTGGGTTCCCTCATTTCGGAGGTTTTCATGTCTAAATTTGAGCTTGATCTCTTTTCCTCTGGTCAGGCGTTTTTGGGTCATATATATTATTGGCACAGGTACGTCGACGATGTGTTGTGTTTGTGGACCGGTCAACGGGATCTCCTTTTGGAGTTTCTCAGGTATCTTAACAGTTTATACCCATCCATCAAATTCACGTTGGAAGTAGGCGGTTCATCTATAAATTTTTTGGACCTTACTATCTCTTATAGAGAAGGTGCCCACGAATTCGCCATATATAGAAAAGATACCTCGACCGATATTACTGTCCACGGCAGATCTTTCTGCCCGATTGCTCACAAATATGCCGGTTTTAATAGTTATATCCACCGGTTGACGAGTATTCCTTTAGGTCAGCTCGCTTTTCAACAGGAGCTCTTGACTATAAAGCACTTGGCCAGAGTGAACGAGATCAGCTTGGATATTGACATGATGGTCCATAGGAAATTGACTCGGAAATGCCTTGATTCCACTACATCCCTCCCCCGTAATCCAGCGTCAGATAGTAGGAAACGTTGGATTAGGCTTCCGTTTTTGGGGCAATTTTCTTCCCAATTAGGTCGTGTCCTCCGCCCATTTGGGTTCCGGCCAGTGTTTTACAATCTGAACACTGTAAAAAGCTTGTTCGTTAAGTTAAAGGACCCCATCCCACTGGTCGAAAGAAGCGGGGTTTACAAAATTGAGTGTAATGATTGTAATGGAATCTATATAGGCGAGACTGGACGTCAGCTCAAAATCAGAATAGATGAGCATAGGAAGGCGTGGGAAAAGAAGAAATTGGGTGATTCGGCATTTGCGGACCATCTTATTACCACTGGCCATGGCTTCATAGAGGGATCCGAGTCCCTCCTCCATAGAGAGTCCTCGGCTTTCAAACGTACTGCGCTAGAACACATCGAAATTATTCGCCATCTGAATAACGATAACCTAAATGTGCTTAACAGGTACATACCTGATGAGGGTTTGATTGAATTAGTTTACGAGTATGATTCACATTGTGATGACTCGCTAGTTCAGTCATGTCCTCCTCGGTAGTTCTTGTTGCCGGCCGGAGTTGGTTCAGTTGCTTTCACGTCCCCGTTGACAATGGTTTTTTAATCGAAAGCGCTCCGGTGTTTTTTCATTTCTGTGGCTCTATTCAAATTACTCCGTACGTTTTAATCGTTGAGTATGTCGTCGTTAGATTTGATGACTTCATCACAGCTCATTTGTAACGTTGGATCGAGCGAGGATTCAAAATTGGACTTTGAAAGGGAGATATTTCATTTTCCAAAAAAGACACGAAATTTATTGTACCGTAGCGCAAAAAATGAAGATCATGTTTCATGTCTGTCTCATCTCTTTAGCCTTATAGGGATGAACAGGAAGTAGACGCAAATATTGTAAGTAGAGGAGTGTGTAGAGCAGAGACACGGAGCTCATTACTATCAATTTTTACTTTTGTTTTACGGCAAGTAACGATTATTATTGATAAAGGAACCTAGTAAATGTCTAGTCTTCTTGCTCTTGGGGCTCAGGTGTTCCGCTCGCTCGTCCCCATTTTTTGCTACATGTCTAGTATGCTATATATTCGACTAAATTTTTTCCGTGAACCTGGTATGAGTCTTGTTAGGCTGAGTGGCTCCCATTCTTAGCATAGTTCAAGGACTTTCTTTGTTGTTTTATAAACCTCCAACTCTTTCCTTAGCATAGCATTCTTGTGAACTTGTCCGCTCTCATTAATTTTGCGTCAATCTCTCTAAACGCTTCATCGAATTAACTTCAATATCTAGTGTTCTAAAAGTCCAAGCCGATCGACTTTGAATTCATTTTAAATGGATATCTATATCTTCGATTCAAATTTGAATAAGTTTTGAATGAACATACTCGAAGTTTGACATCGAGTCAATTTCGACTCATTCTTGCGTCGATCATCATTCGATGCACAATCAGCCCCCCTTTTTCTAAGCTTCCTATTTATTTGGTGGCTTCCTTATTTGCAGAAAGATGTAGGTAGTCAGTATCACAATTGTGCTCGACTTATGTGGCAATGGTTGGATGGCGACTTTCAAAACTGAAGTATGATCAATTACTAAGATCGAATTTTAACTCATTTTCAATTTCAATTCTGCTAAATCTTTCTTTGATGATTGAGCAATCAACATTGAAGGGTACAGGGGAAGAAGGGGTGATGTCCAAACGAAACGAGATGGAGAAACGGTTTCTTCTGAGAGGTGCAAACGATCCAATTGTCCAGCTCGTTTCGTTTGGACATCACCCATTCTTCCCCTGTACCCTTCAATTGACGTCGATTTTTAGTCGATATTTAAATTCTACATCAGAAGTCGACTCAATGAATTTCGACATCAACAACGAATGAATAGAACAAAATTAGCGGTCGGTTTCCGATCATTTTTGATCGATTAGCAATCGAGATTAGACAACATTTATTCCGAAAAACCCACGTCAGTTGTGAGTTTATTCTTGGCTCAAATGATGAGTCGATTAGGTTCAATTTGAGGTCGAATCGACACAGGCTCAGAGTCGACGTGGTTCATCGGATTATATGTGTGTATGAGTCATGGCTGCACGATTCTGAGGCTTGCCCGTATCATTTATTACTTTCAACTCTAACTAAATTTCTGAAACGTACTATCCCCATCGCATCGCTGCTTTATCTTCTCAAGAAGCCTTACTTCACTTTCTCAAATCTCATCTTCATTACCTCTCCAAACTCAATTCACTTGTCCACATCAAATCATCCATCTCTCTTTCTGTCAAGCTCAATCTTATAAATATACCTCAACCAGATATCGACACCCCCTACCAAAAACTATAATTACTGAGATTATATTATTCCAGTGGTTCCTGAAAGAAACTAAGACAATTTATACTTATAATAAATATTAATTCGATCCAGAACTCGACTGCTGTCGATCGCTGTGGAAACTCAGCCTCTAGATTCACTGCTGAACTGAACACTATTGGCTCGTGTCTCGTAAGACTTACCGCAGCATCTCCATCAAACTCAACCACTTCTCACCATCAATATTCGCAAGACTGATAAACAACCCCATCACCTCACGCATTCTTGTCATTGTCACATCGGCCATGCTCAACATGGAAAAATTCAGGGATGTCCAGCTAAAGCCAGCCAAACGTAAGCCAAAAACTTAAGCCAATGTTGTGACCGTTTTTGCGGAAGCTAAAAGTCAGCTAATGAAATGCGCCCTGTTTGGTTGTCAGCCCAAAGTCAGCCAATCATCAGCCCAAAGTCAAACAATCATCAAAAAATTGGATATCGGCTTTGGAACGATATAAACCGGCTCCGAAACGGTATAAAGCGACTCCGGAACGATAAATGAATAAGCTATTAGCCAATGGTAAGTCAGCCAATGAAATCAAGAACCATTGGCTTTCAGCTTGAGCCAATGCGAGGAAAGAGCTGAAAGCCATAAGCTAAGTTTAAGTCAATGATGATTGGCTGGACATCCCTGGAAAAATTGCATGATCACGTAGCCCAGGAAACTCCACTTTCTAACCATCGCATTTTCAACAGAGTATTACAGCCGAAAATTTCAGCGTTATCTTTCGGCCTAATTAATTGGTTCTCGACTGATGAATATTATACAGAAATGATCGTCCAAAAGAATCGATCAGGAGAATTGGGGCTTTGTTATGGGTCTGAAAGATACCTATTCCCCATTTGATTTTAATCTTGAGTGGATGACTGCGGGCTTCAGTGCTAAACAGTTTTTAGTCTTCATAGAAATTGGTTTTAATAAAGTAACGTATAGTTGATTAATATTTTTGGAATTTGAAATGAGAAATTAATTTTTTCATCCGATATTACTGCGGTTCTTGTTTGGTTTTCAGCTGATAAAAGTGTAAGTAAAGCTGGCTTCCGCTTCTCTTTTATCGGCCAAAATTTGGCTGAATTCAGCTTTCAGCTGGCTTTAATACGCTGAGGTCGCGTACTGATGATGATGAACCTTACTTGATCCTAGCATCTTGGCATCAAGACCCAGCTACAAATTTAGAACAATCAAAAGTAAATCTATTTGCTGGTCCTCATGAAAACAGAAACTTTTCATTGTCTCAGGATTAACTACGCCCCTCCCTCTCCTTCTGGTCTCCATGCCCTTGGTCATGTAACTGCTACCATGCAGATCATCTAACAATCCCAACATTTGCCCTACAAAACCAATGTACTCTTGAATTTATTCAATTTTCAAGGTTATGGTCATACATATTGAAGGGAGAAGCGGTTTTTATAGCATTTGTATTGTTGGATTACTTGATTGAGTATTCTCTCGTAGACGATGTGCTCTTCTTCATTGCACCCTCATCCATATCCTACCAAAAAAATAACAACTAACTCTCTTGACTGGCAGCGCATTTTACCTTTTCTTCCTTTTACTTTATTTAGGGTCGGCTCGCGTTGCTGAATGCTGAGGCCGACACCATTTAAATCATGTTTTTTCTAACTATGTTTTACGCGTGATGGTATGATAGTCTACCTTGTGGGTAGAGATCGTCATGCTACACTCCCCTGTTTGTATAGATTGATTTTTTGTGACGTCACTGCACTGATAACTGTAGACAAAAGTACCCGAAAAGCAGTCCATCAGCTTTGAGCAGCATCACAATTAGCATAGGAATAACAGAAACATTTTAATCATTCATTCATACTCAAAAAAAAAATAAAAAAAATGAACTTAGAAATAAAGAATGCATTTTTACTCATAGGGAAGCTTAAAGATTGTAAATGTCAACTTTTTATTCTCAACTTATTCTTCTTTATGATCAAAACCTTTCCGGTAGTAATCTTGAGTTGAATCGAGTTCTATTGAAGCCGGTCAAGCGACCTGACAACATTTTGGAGGAAGATATTTCTTGTATTTGTACGATAGACCTTATTTTATAGATTGTTGTTATGTCGCTTGACCGGCTTTTACAGAACTCCGTTCAGTTGATTATGCTGTTTGCTGAGATGTGCATGTTATTGATATATATGACGTCACAAGAAAATCCTATTCATATTCCAAATTTGACGTCAGTAGAATTTTGGATAAGCTGAAATATTGTCGTTTTACTTATTGAGCCATTGAATCGTTATTTGCAATGTGTTTGTTCTGATTCTTTAGTCTTTACTTTGAGGTATTGGATAGGCATCCTTCTACTCATTTATTGGATTCCTCCATCACCTCTGGGTAGTCTTAGATTGAAGTGTGCAGTCTTTGGTGTCAGATAGAATGAAAGAGATGGTCGATGAATTCTTGTGTTGGAATACAAGTATTATGAAAGAATAGGAGTAGCGAATGTCGGAGCAACGTGAATGAATGTGGACTAGTATCTGAACATAACATGGTGCAAATATTTATTTTTGAGAATCCTAGGAAGACGTAAGAGTGTGATAGGTGAATAATTCTTGACTAATTCAGGCCGGACAGCGCTAGCATCGCGCTGCATTTCTACCAAACTTAAAAAGATTGAAAACAGCAACTAAACTATGGCAGTATATGGGAGAAAAATGGAAAAATTGAAATAGTGCTTGAATGAAGCAGGTTTGGCTTTCTGACATCCCGTAAAAGATGTTCACGAACACAAACTCTACAAATTAGATGAGATATCAAAACTCCGCTTTGTTCAAGAGTTATTCCAAATTTTTCATTTTTCTTCCATACAACCATAGTTTGGCTCCTGTTTTCAGATACAGCAATAATACTTTCACTGGTGAGCAAATCACGCGCGCTGTTAGCAATACTGCACAAATTTTGCTGCAAACGTTTGGTGTAGCTCTTGAACATTGACTGTGCTATACCTTAGACCATTAAGAGAAGTTGTAGCAACGTTGCATCTCTTCTCATAGACTAACTGCAATATGCAGCCTACATAGTGTAGTGGGAACATCGTTTTTGTATCAAGATCCCGTCGACGGTTGAGTTACCTTGTCCTCTACAAGTGGCGACCGTGACAGGACCTCTCTGTGGATGAGTCCAGTACCCAAATATCCGAACTGTGAACATCAGCAGAGCGATAGGCTCACTTGGTACTAGTAGTGAGGGTACTGTCACTATGCCAGCCAACTAGGCTGGAGTGGAGCATCACAATTACCTTATTAACTCGTTTTCTTATCGTACAATTGACTCGTTTTGTTATCTGTTTACACGCAACCGTTCCAATCCTTAACTTGTATTATCTGGTTAACATTTAGATCCAGTGATATTTCCTGAACATTTGCATTATCTGGTTAACATTTTGATCCAGTATTCTGCATCAATTCTGTTTTGTATCCATTGCATTATCATTATCCTTAATTTGTATCATCTGGCTAACGCTTTGATCCAGTGATACCTCGCATCACTATGGCTCCGCTTCCCAGAGAGGGACATTCTTGTAGCAACGTTGCATCTCTTCTCATAGAGTAACTGCGATATGCAGCCTACATAGTGTAGTAGGAAAATCGTTTTTGTATCAAGCTCCCGTCGACGGTTGAGTTACCTTGTCCTCTACAAAGTAGATGGCAAGCGCTTCATAGAAGCCCGTGTTACAGAGTCTGACCAACACCAAATACCCGCGCGCTCACGGAGAAATTCCCCTTATAATCAGCTGTTCCCATGTATTAGGTATAGGATGAGGGTCACAGCATTTTGTAAACATTGGTGGTCTATCTCTCATAATGGTCCGATTGCTATATACTTATCAGACAATTTCTCGCATTATTGTTATTATTGAAAAGTAAATACTCGCATTGTTGAAAAAGTCAACGGTTTGTTGGATACTACCACAAGATTGCGCTGCGTGTTGTAACAGAGAGGGAACGATGTTCTTTCTCTTTCACTCTGCTGGTCAACACGCAGCTCACCCTTGTGGTAGTATTCAACAAACTGTCTACTTTTTCAACGATACAAATTTTTGTCTGGTACGTGTGCAGTCAATGCTCTTGAATAAAGACTCATAGAAGCAAAGTATTGCAGCTGAATGATTTGGCTTAAGCTTTCGGCTTAAACTCATAACCTTGAAAAAATAGCTTTGGCGTTCAGCTTTTGGCTTTTCAGAAAATAGAGCTAGCTTTTGGCTTTTTTTTTGGCTAGCTTTCAGCCTGCACAATGTAGGTATTGCATTGTAGCAAACCAGATTTGCGCAGTGGAGAAAGGGGTGACGTGTAACGTGTGTATTTTGACTATAATTATTCATTACACCTTATCGCATATCTGTGGACGTTTTTTTTGGTCGTTTTATACACGCTGGCGCAGTCCACATAATCTATAGTCAAAGGCGAGACTCCTATTCTTTTTCAAAGAATGAAGATTTCATGATATGTGACCTATGCAATGAGAAAAAGATAAGGATGCTCATTGCCCACTGACAGGAACACTATTTCTCTCTGATAAGATGTCCAATCAGAGAGAAATGGTGCTCCTGCGTCAGTGGGCAATATGAGCATCCTTTTCTCATCGCAGGTCACATATTATGATGACTGGCTGTTTGTTGGTTAGGTGAATGTGATGGTTGGATATTGAAGAGATGAGTTGAAACCTTTTTCTTTTCTCGGGAAAATACGCATTTTCTACAGAAAAATATATTTTCTTGAAAAGCTTTTAAAAAGCTGAAAAATATAGCTTTTGGCTGGCTTTCTGATACTGTAGGAAAAATCTAGCTAGCTTTCAGCTTCTAGTTTCTTGATAAAATACGGCTTTTGGCTTTAGCTTTCAGCTAGCTGCAATACACTGCATAGAAGTATAATAAAGATGGGGTCAGGTCGTCTTTGGGCAGGGATGGAAAGCTTAAGCCATTGATGGCTTAAGTTAAGTTTTAAGTCAATGTTTTGCCGTTTTTTGTTAAGCCAATATCAGCCAATCGTTTTTTTCGTCATTAGCTTAAAGCCAAATATCAGCTGAAAGCCAATTTCATTGGCTTAAAATAAAAGCGCTTAAGCTTGCGCACAACAAGAAAAAAAGTTGAAAGCGGGAAGCCGTGAAGCAGCCGGCAATCGGTAGCTGGCCATCTTATTTTAATAAACTAATGTCGAACGCTTCACTTTCAAATCATAAATCATCATGATGAACCCATATCAAATTTCAAAATGATAAAAAAAGGTGGTAAAGTTTTTCATTGGTTGGAGTTGAGCCAATCTATTGGTCTAATTAAGCCGATACATTGGCTCAAATTGGACCAATGGATTGGCTCAACTTCAGCCAAAAGTCAAACGTCAGAAGCTCATCCGTGGCGCAAAATGATCGCTTATATTTTAAGCCGTTATCCGCAATCAGCTTAAAGCTAAAAGCCAGTTTTAAGCCAATGACGATTAGCTTTTCATCCCTGTCTTTGGGGGAAGAATTTTGGTAAATTACGAGAGTGAGTACAAATTGCAAAAAAATCACTGCTTTTGAAGCATCGCTAGTCATCTGTTTCAAGCGATCCAAGTTGTGGATTGTGGAATATGACCTTGCTGTTGGATGGAGAAGATGATTGACGCTGCTCACGAACCAGTTGTAGGATTTGGTAATGTTGAATGAATGGATTTGTCAATGAATACACTTCTGTTGACCTGTTTGGAATTTGGGTATTGTTAGAAATTGGTGATGGTGTTGAATGAGGTAGCATATCAAGATTTTTGTACAAAGGACAGACATCCATTAATCGGTAATGTGTTCAGCGGAGAAGCTTCCATAAGTTGAGAATATAGAAGCGTCAAGATCACGTTTGGTGTGGCGGATGAGCCCACTATAAGATAAGAATTGAAAAAGGATGAAAATATTAAGTTGTGTGACGTGATCACCGTCTACAAGTTCAAGGAAATATCTAGGATAGTGCTGGAGAACATATGTGTATAAGGCCAGGAAACGGCTGGATTAACGATCAGTAGTTGTTTATGCAAACTAAGATGACATAAAAATACAATTCCCGTATAAACTGTACTGCGCGAGCGCTTTCGGCGTGAGCCATTGACGAGCGAACAAACTGAACTAGGAAAAATAATGAGTGCAAAAACTACATAAAGCGATATCAGAAAGGTGAGAAAACAAGTAAAAACGTTGACCTCAATAAACTCATAATCGATCTAGAGACGCAACTCTATGTTTTAACACCAATCTCGCAGAGAAATGTGCTTCGATCGTCTGTTCAAATCCAGTACCAGTCTGTGAACCCAAAACGAAACGTCTTATCCGCAATCTTACCAAGAAAATACATGACCATGACCTCGTTGTCACCAAGGCTGACAAAGGACAATCACTAATCATCATTAATCCTTCCACGTATAACCTCAAGCTTTCAGATTTTTTAGATAGTAGTAATGCACACGCCGACGCTGATTTCAATTTTGTCTCTCATGTCAAATCTGTCCGTGAAGCCATCAACAACAGTATTCATATAATACAGACAGAATCCCAGAAGAAGAAAATCCTCATCTCAAACCCCATTCCTCCGCGTTTATATGGTTTAGCAAAAATCCACAAAGATGGTTCCCCCGTGAGACCTGTTGTGTCGTTTATTTCAGCTCCAACCTACGAACTCTCAAAACACTTGGACTTCTGGATCAAGTCTCCATGCGCCGTCGTTAATAGCCAACACTTGATCCAATGTATTGCTGATGTTCCCGTTCCGGAAGGATCCACTTTAATTTCCCTCGATGTCGTTGCTCTCTTCCCAAATGTTCTCCACCAACCTTCCATTGAGTTTTTAAAGAGAAAACTATTAGAGATCCATGTTCCCGATTTCTTCATTACTGAGCTTATTCATCTGCTACAAGTATGCCTCGATCCTAATTTCTGTAAGTTCCGCGATCAATATTATCGGTTTCCTGATGGAATTGGAGTACCTATGGGGTCTCCACTCGCTTCCACCTTAGCTGAATTATTTATGCATAAATTCGAAACGGGAGTTTTTTACCAATAATCCGGAATTCAACAACCACATCATATATTGGAAGCGTTATGTAGACGATATCCTACTCCTTTGGAATGGTACGGCTGACTCCTTCCAAAATTTGATCGCTAAGCTTAATAATAATTACCATTCTATTAAATTTACTGCTGAGTACGGAGGTAAAGAAATTCCCTTCCTTGACATCAAAGTGTCTGTTATGGACAATACTCATACTTTCGGCATCTACAGGAAGCCTACGGAGCTCTGATACTTTCATTAACCAAACTTCCTATTGTCCTGCTGCCCATAAGTATGCCGCTTTTCATTCCCTTATCCATCGCCTTGTTACCCTCCCTCTTTCTAACTCCGAGTTCAATAAAGAACTTTCTATTATCCACCAGCTTGCCACTGCCAATGGCTTACACAATCTGGAAATTCATAAATTGGTAAGAAAGAAACGTATAAAAAGAACCCTTGATTCTACCACTGCCCTCCCCCGCCAGCTGCATGATCGCAAGAAGAAACGGTGGTTCCGTTTGCCCTTCCTGGCTGATCTTTCGTCTAAAATTTCCAAAGTTCAACAACCTCATGGCTTTCAAGCTGCTTTTTACACCATCCATTCTACCTTGGCGTTCCTCTGTAATCGCAAGGACCCTATCCCTCGCCAAGACAAGAGTAGCGTCTACATTCTCCCTTGTCACAACTGTGATTCCGTTTACATAGGTGAGACTGGCAGACAACTTCGCACTAGAATACACGAACACCTCGATCATAAATCTTCTAATTCGCCCTTCTATAAACACCTTGCCACCCATAGGCATATGTTTCGTGTTGGCACTGAAAGACTTCTCCACTTGGAAGATTCTTCCCGTAGGCGCCTAGCTCTTGAAACTCTTGAATCTGCCAGGTATACTAAAGCAGGTTTCAACGTCCTCAATTATTCTCAACCTAGCCATGGCGTTATTTCTTGCCTTTTCCCCACTGACCTTACCTGATTTTATTATTTTATTTCATTTTATTTATTTTTAATTTATTTTGTTTTATTTGTTTTAATTAATTAATTAATTTTATTTATTTAATTTTTAATTTCGATGTGTTTCCTCTGTTGTGCATTCTGACTCATTTTTACTTTTCCTCGTTCTACCCGTTGATTTTAGTATTTCTTTATCTCCTTTTGTCCATTAATTTCTCGTTTTTACTTCCTTTCTGATATCGCTTTATGTAGTTTTTGCACTCATTATTTTTCCCAGTTCAGATTGTTCGCTCGTCAATGGCTCACGCCGAAAGCGCTCGCGCAGTACAGTTTATACGGGAATTGTTTTTTTTTATTTTTTTATTTCATCTTAGTTTGCATAAATATACTACCTATGAACCGTAATTTTATCCAGGATAAAATATCAGTGATCAGTAGTTGATCAGTATTAGATTACACTACTGAACAGCTATCCTGTTACAAGGTTCTATTACGTGATTCTTGGATACTTTTCAACGCTGAACACGAATCCGTTGTCCATTTTTTTCTAGCACGTCACAATTTTTAGTAATCACGATTAAAGTTCTCGTCTACTTGCCTCGCGCTGTTGCGGAACGTAACGAACGTTTTCGATAGCGACGCTGCCATCGTCGATGTGTTTCGCGACGACGCGCGACAAGTAAACGAAAACTTTAATCGTGATGACTAAAAATTGTGACGTGCTAGAAAAAAATGGACAACGGATTCGTGTTCAGCGTTGAAAAGTATCCAACAATCACGTAATAGAATCTTTGTAACAGGATAGCTGTTCAGTAGTGTTATAGAAACTGTCCGGAATTGTGCTTTCGCATTTATTACAATTGCATACTGCTCTAGTATATTTGTGGTACTAGTAATAAAGTTCGGTCATTTGTAGCTGTTCTTCGTTTGAATCCAGTGACCGATGGAACTCACACTATTTCGGTAACCAAAAATCGTCTGGTTTTTCTAAGATGGAGTGAGCTTTACACAAGAGGAGTGTACACCCGAAGGTGCAGTGTAGCAAATTATATTGAACCACAAGAAAATCAGCCGCTAAACGTTTTCGGTTAAACAACCATCATCGGAGCGTAAACGAAAGCGACTGAATCCAACATCAACAAAGACAGAGGGAGTTAACCAGCGAGTCATCGAAGTTTGAATCATTCTCATATATTAGCTCAATCAGACCCTCTTCAGGAATGAACCTGTTTAAAACCGTGAAGTCTTCGTTATTCCGGTGTCGTATGATTTCTATATTTTCTAAAGCCAACCGTTTGAAATATGAGTTCTCCCTATGGAGGAGGGTACCAGAGCCTTCCTTGAATTTATGGCCATTCTCGAGTAGATGATCAGCGAAAGCCGAATCACCCAAATTACCCTTCTCCCACGCTTTTTTATGCTCCTCAATCCTTATTTGGAGCTGACGCCCAGTCATCCCTATATAAATACCTGGGCAATCGTTGCAGGCTATACTGTATACCCCACTTCTTTCGACTGGAGGAATCGGGTCCTTCAATTTTACAAATAAACTTTTCACAGTATTGACATTATAAAACGCCGGCCGGAACCCAAAAGGACCGAGGACCCTGCCCAACTTCAACGAAAACCTGCCCAAGTAAGGGAGTCTAATCCAACGCTTTCTACTGTTATGCAAATCCCTAGGGAGGGAGGTGGTAGAATCGAGGCATTTTTCGTAAGCCTCCTTCGGACCATTAAAACAATGTCCACTCGAACTTGGTTCACTCTGGCCAGGTACTTAATCGTCCCTAGTTCCTTCTGGAAAGCATCCTGACTCAAGGGAATACTAGTCAGTCGATGTATCAAACTATTGAAGGTAGCGATCTTGTGTGCAGCGGGACAGAAAGATGACCCATGGATTGTTATATCAGTTGAAGTTTCTTTTCTATAAATACCAAATTCATGGACGCCATCTCTAATAAATATGGACAAATCCAAGAAATTTATTAATAATCCGCCAACTTCCAGAGTGAATTTTATGGAAGGATATCGGCCATTTAAGTGAGAAAGGAACTCACTAAGGAGTTCCACTGGGCCAGTCCACGCGCACAATATGTCGTCTACATACCTATGCCAGTAAAAGACATAATTTAGAAGTACCCGGCCCGAAGAAAACAATTCGACTTCAAATCTGGACATGAAAACCACCGATATTAATGAGGCCAAAGGGGACCCAATAGGGATCCCCACTTCTTCCGGGAATTCGAAAAATTTTTTCCCTCAAATTTACAAAAATTGGGAGTCCAACAAACTCTCAGAAGGTCGAAGAATTCTACCAATTCCTCATGGGGGACACCAGTTTTTACAAGCAATTCGCCCATATGTTGGATTGCGACAGCCTTCGGCCTTACTTGGGCAGGTTTTCGTTGAAGTTGGGCAGGGTACTCGGTCCTTTTGGGTTCCGGCCGGCGTTTTATAATGTCAATACTGTGAAAAGTTTATTTGTGAAATTGAAGGACCCGATTCCTCCAGTCGAGCGAAGTGGGGTATACAGTATAGCCTGCAATGATTGCCCGGGTATTTATATAGGGATGACTGGGCGTCAGCTCCAAATAAGGATTGAGGAGCATAAAAAAGCGTGGGAGAAGGGTAATTTGGGTGATTCGGTTTTTGCTGATCATCTACTCGAGAATGGCCATAAATTCAAGGAAGGCTCTGGTGCCCTCCTCCATAGGGAGAACTCATATTTCAAACGGTTGGCTTTAGAAAATATAGAAATCATACGACACCGGAATAACGAAGGCTTCACGGTTTTAAACAGGTTCATTCCTGAAGAGGGTCTGATTGAGCTAGTATATGAGAATGATTCAAACTTCGATGACTCGCTGGTTAAATCATGATCTTCTGGTTAACTGCCTCTGTCTTTGTTGATGTTGGATTCAGTCGCTTTCGTTTACGCTCCGATGATGGTTGTTTAGCCGAAAACGTTTAGCGGCTGATTTTCTTGTGGTTTAATATAATTTGCTACACCTTCGGGTGCACACTCCTCTTGTGTAATATAAATAACCATAAATTAGAACAACGTATCGATTCGATGGAGTGAGCTTTATGTAGCAGACAAGATATAGTCTAGACTTGGAGTCATATGAGGAAAGAATGTACAAATAATTCTGAGATCGGTTCGTGACTCGAATTTGTCGTCAAAAATAGCTTAGTGAGATATTCTCGTGATCACTTCTTAAATCAAAGTCTATATTTTGTTAGTGTTGTCGTTCTTATGCGTACTGGTTCATCTCATCACTCTCGAGACTCGTACGTTGACACTGTAACAGAGGGAAACTTGGCTGCATTTGTTGCTGTCTCTTTCAAAAAAAGAGTATGATCCCAGGCACAAGATTTGGTTGACAGATATCAAATGACAATGGTAGTATATTCTTAAGTGAGTTATATACTCGTACATATTCAGTCCGGAAATGCGCATCTATTTCATTTCCTCTCGTTTCTTTTTTCTTTACTTTTTTCAATGGCCACGCGAATTCACTTTTAATTACGAACAGCTTGACGTCTCTCCACATAAACCGAGAAAACGACGATTTAAACGAACACAATGGACATCTACTTTTCATCCCACAAGTTAATTGTGTAATCCATATCGCCTAAGAATGGGATCGTTAAAAAAGTACGTAGCGTAAGTTCAAAAAAATCAAGTCTACGCATTCGTCGTCGTACGTTCTTATCGTCGTTAGCGCAGACATTCAGACGCTGCACAAATTTTCTATTATTGTTCCGGGTGTTTCTTCTCGACTTTTGTGCAGAAATCTCGACTTATGCACCGAATGAAACGTTTCGCTCCTGAAAAGCTGCGGGCTATGGCGGCGTTGGCTGCACTGATTAAAACGAACGTCGAAAACTCTTGTCCATAAAATTTGATATTTGTTGCACAGTTGAGACGTATCGCATATCGGCCGCGTTAGGTTGGGACGTGTGGAGCCGGAGCGCTGGAGCTGGATATAGACTCTATTGTACGTTCGCCCGTACCGAAAACGCACGTGAATGAATAGAATGAAAGCCGGTACTGTATCCAGCATCCGACGAAGTATTTCACGCATACTCTTTGGGTGGCGGGAAGCTCCATTTCCCCCCCTTCTGTCGCGCGGTACTGTGAGCTGCTTCGTACGTTCGACGCTTCCGAGTCTCTCGGAGGGTTGACTTGCAGAACGAATATACCGAGTGTCGGTCGCGGTTTACAGTTCCCGAATTCGAGCGCCTGTATTTATTTTATTTTTTTTTTTTTGGGTCAATTTCGTTATCCCGGGAACGCACTGGTACGTTTCGGAGTCGCGGAGTGAGTGGTGTTTTTCGAGTACGACAGTGAAGTGGAAAAAGTCGATGTTTCTCGGGATTGACCCGCGGGATAAAGGTTCACCGTAATTTTCTCATACAACTATTTTTCAAAAAAGACGTTCTTGCGATATTCGCGCAATTTGTGCCTTGCGAATTGCGGCGCAGTTACAGTGGTGCCACACATTTTCGGAATCCGTACGGACTAAATTACGAATTTGTCCCTTCATTTTTTAATGATTGATAATTCGATAAATTCGGTTTATCGTTTAGGTGCGGTGGATGAGCCATCCTCTGTAGGCGAGGAAAGGTGGAGGAGTTCGTGTGAAAATGCAAAGAAGAAATGAAATTTGATAAACAAAGAATTCGCGAAGGCACGCATGCTCAGTGAAGTCCGAAGAGTTGAATGCGAGAGAAAGCTCGATGTTTTTTGCAATTTTGTGTAGTGAATTGTGTTGAAAGCTGTAGCGAAGAATGCACCGCAATTGAAGCACAGCTACATCGTAGAAACATCGACGAATAAAAGTGAGGTTATTTTCGAGTAACGAAACTCTAGAAAGTAGTACCGTAAGACGATACGCGAGCACCCCTTCTTTAATTTTCTGTATTTCGATCTAGTATCGTAATGAAGATACGCAAAAGAGTCGATTGCGTAGTAAACATCAGTCGTAATCTCGTCGCCTTTTATAGCCACGACGCTCTCGTCTTTTAAATACCATTACTTACTTTCAAAAAAGAACCATTACTTCGTATTTTGAATTCTCGTATTCCCCCTTTGTTCTGCACGTAGGTGTGGACCAGTAGAAGGGTGAAGTGATTTAGTGTATGGGCTTCCTGTTGTGTGGCACCCTGTTTCATAATTTCTTTTCGGATGCACAGTTCGCAATGTATGTGTTTTTTAATGTTTAGACTCTTCGAGGGAGTCGAAATTGTCGCTGTGGAACTTTTTTCGCGATGGCATTAGAATTTAGAATTTGATCGGCCTTTACGACGTGTACGTAGGACATTCCACGAATTGAATTTCGCGAGCAATATTTTCGTGGCGCGCTAAAGGCGGAAACAATGCCGGGTAGCGAGGTGAAATTACCTGGCGTAGCCCAGAGCGAAAGTTTGGATACGATGGCGACGTTGCCGATTTCAGTTTCGCGACATCAGCAGCAGCCGCAACATGCGTCTGAAAAAGTTAGTTCGGCTGCGAAAGAAAAGGAGGCGGAAGCGAAAGTCGCTTCGAAAGCCCATTTCGTTTATCATCAGATTAAAAGGTAAATAGACAAATTATGTAGAAGAAGAAGGGGAGGAATTGTTTTGGCTATTGGTTTGTACGATGTCTCAGGTTCCAATTTTTTTGAAAAGTAGCACTTTTATCGTTTTATGAGCGTGGTGTTATTACGACCAATCGCTAACGAATTTTTTCGACTCGGAGCTGGAGAGAGCTTTTGGGATATGTAGATAATCAAGTATTGCAAAAGTACGGGTAAAATGAGGATTTGAAGATATTATTTTTCATTGAAACTAAAAACTAGAATAGACCTTACGTAACTTCAAGGGGTATTTATTTGCACTTGATATATTGCTAGATACAACGGAAAAGGGTTACACAACCTGAGAGATGTGGAGAAAACAAGGCAGTGGTGTTCAAAAAGTTACCGGCTTGTTGTGTCTAGAATGTAGTATAGTGCAGGTACTACAGGTCTCTTTTCATTAGTCTCGTCCTGCGTGGTGATAGAATCTTCGAGCCTGAATGATGCGTTCTCTTACTGGTGCTCAAAATATGATTAATAATATCAGTATTGATTCTTGTGCTTTTTGACTGGAGGTGCTCGCCCTCTTTTGTACCTCTCAGGAAGGTTATTTCCAACTTGAAAGTGTTGTAAAGTACAGGTAAATCTGTGCCGGTGGTTGAATGAAGTTGTTCTCAAGTTATATCCAGTGTTGAAAAAATTTCGGAGTGACTTTAATTTCCAAATCGTGCGATGAGAGCAATTCTTATACAAAAAACTTTTACTTATTCGAAGTTCTATATTGAATTTTGGTAAAGGTATGTTTTGGGGTCTTGATCGTTCTTTTTGTCGCTCAAAGCCATCTGTATTGAGCTAAAAGTCTACAGAATTTCTTCGAAGTCATATTTTTCAATGTAAATTTAAGCCTAAATCGTACTCGATGACGTCACTTCTTAATATTACCCTCTCCCTCTCAACTCATTAATCGATTGTTTTCTGAAATCCACTGATGACGTCATATTGTGACGTAATGAACTTTCAAATTTTAACGTCATACTATCCTGATTTTTGTGAATGCTCTCTATACAAGCGTTTAAGATGGAAATTATCCTTTCATGACGTCACTCCCTGATGTCGAGCTCTTCCCCAGGTTCTACTGAATAATCAATATTTTTCTAGATCTTACCGATAAAGTCACACACTAATACCACATCTTACTTGAGCTTGTGATTTTTTCTTAACGTCTCGCTTTGATTTCAACAAGTTTTTCCTATATGGGGGTTCAAGCTGAAAACCATTCGTTGATTACATCACTTCCTGATGTTGAGGGCCCCCATAGTATTGCCAAGTGAAAGCCGGAAACCGAATTCAGCCGAATTTCTGCTGATAAGAGCAAAGCTAAAAGTCGGCTTTATTTAAACTTTCATAGGTTGAAAGCCAAAGTGAATCAAATATTTCAGTTTTCCCGATCCCCAATATGGCAAAATATTGGAACTGCTCGAGTGTTCGAGTTCAACTACTCAACTCTTGAGGCAGGGTTGGCTCTGCCAAAGATTAGAAACACCATCACAAAGTCACAGACAGAAGTGCTATGATCCAGCTTTAAGCCTATAGTCATCTAATCGAGATGAAAACAAACTGGAGAATAGTTATCTTCTACAAGTGTAACAAAGCCCCAATTTTCCTGATCCTTGGCTACATTTTTGCATAACATCGATCGACTGAAAGCCATCTCCTAAATTAATCCAAACTTTCAACGTAAGTTTTAGCCGAAACCCGATTTTCGGATTTGAATCACAAAATCACCCTTCAACGACGTTACTTTCTAATATTACTCCTCTCCATCCTCAACTCTTCAATCGATTTTCTTCAGAAATCCACTGATGACGTTACATCGCGACGTAATGAGCTTAGAACGTCCTGATTTGTGAGAACCCTACATTAAAATTACCATTTCATGATGTCAAGCCCCAATCTATATTTTTGTAACACATCCTACCTGAGTACGAGGGAAATTGACTCGGAAATGCCTTGATTCCACTACCTCCCTCCCCCGTAATCCAGCGTCAGATAGTAGGAAACGTTGGATTAGGCTTCCGTTTTTGGGGAAATCTCGTATATTAATATTTTCTCGTCACGCCCTGGTTTCAGTGAGTTTTTTCTATGTTTCAGCAAAAAATCAGAGGCGCTCTCCTCCTTCTATTTCTTAATAGATATTTCTTCAATTCTTCTGATGACGTCATACTCTCCACATAATCATGTCTTCAAACAGTTCAAACTCGAGATTATCTTGACAACAAACCTCACTTGAAATTGAACTCTCGTTACGTGCCTGTGTAACTCTCGTTCCCTTTTAATTATTTTGAACAAACTCTGCTCTTTGTAAGTCCTGCCTGTACAGAATTAGCCAAAAATCTTCCTTCTATAGAATTTTTTGTTGCTGTCAAGCTCCCGTCCACCTTGTATTTTTTGTGATTCTTCAAATTAATTCGAGGTCATGGTTGACGTCGTATCCTCTGGTCCGTAATTTTCCCGAAACCCTCCCCCAGAAGAATTCAGTATAAAATACTTCCCGAATGCCGTCCACCCATATTTGAGTTGTAGTTCGTAATTCCTCCGACTTCGATACCAACAAGAATAAAAACGGTATTTTTCCTTTTGAAGTTCATTTTTCAAACTCACATGATGACATCAAAATGTGCGTTCGCAATTTGTAGTGTCAAGTTCTGCGATCTTTGAAGGGGTTTAACTCGAAATTTCCCTGTCGAAGTTTGGAGATTGACATTTTTTAGTCCCTCCAGCCTTCCTCGATGAAAATATCTACTATTGCTCAGGGGTCGAAAACTCTGCTTGGGAGTTGAAATAGCTGTGAGTTCTACTGGTCATCTAAATTTATCCTAGTCCCCCTTCCCGGTTATCGACAGTTGTTTAGGCTAGAGGATAGTTACTCTTTTTCTGTGCAGACGCGGACGTCTTCTGCGGATGTACTCCTAACTCGAGTAATTTTGAGTTCCCGACTTAAAAGGATTGGGAAGACATGGGAGGGGAAAGAGTTTAGATGAAGAATAGTCAAGGTAAGATGAGGATAGGTCACAAAGAATTGAAGAAGTCTGCAAAAAGAATGAAAGACGTTAGAGAAGAGTGAGATGGGTGTAAGGAAAAGACGAGATGAGATAAGAATATCCCAAAATGTCCTTGGTACGCTGTGTATATTCTACAGCTGAAACCCGAAATCAGTAAATTCTAAAATTCCCTAGTCGAAACTAGTTGCCACAAATGACTTTAGTCAGAACTAGTTTTGACTAGTTAACACTGGAATTTACTGGGACCCTCAACGTTGGAGCTAGTTTCAACTGAAATAATTTCAGATAAAACTAGTTTTTACTTGTGAAAACTAGAATTGACTAAAAAGTGAAATAGAGAAGAAATTATAATCGTCAGGAAAAACTAGTTTTAACTTGTGAAAACAAGGAGGGTGAATCCAATCAGTAAAATGAATTTCTTCCCTCGTACAAATGTAATTGCATTTTTATCAAGGGTGTTGGAGGCATAATTTTTTTTAGAGGCCTCCGGAACGAATACAGAAAATGACCCTCCGACTTTGGTTGCCTCCAGTGGACACATTTGGAGGCGCCTCCTGACCTCCAAAGTATGTCTCTGGAGGTACCTCCAAGTGCCTCCAGCGCAGTTACTGAAATTGGAGAAAATGCCCCCGGCGGCAGTGTCGAAGACGCCTCCGGAGGCAATTGTAACGTTGATGAGTGTGACCAGATGTAGCATATTGGCCTATCAGTGTTACCAGATGACAGATGATACTCAGAAGTTTTTGGCTTTTATTCGAATCGAGCAGCGCTACCATCAAAGTGGCTGAATGAGGTTTTAAGGAATAGAATACTGTTGAAAAAAATGCCTCCTAAATGCCTCTAGGTGGAAGCAAAGTACCTCCGGAGGCAAAATGCTCCAGCCTCCAACACCTTTGTTTAAATCCTCACTATCTTCGCCTCATTGGAGACGGAGCCAAGGTACCTCCAGAGGCAAATTGCCTCCAGCCTCCAATGCCCTGGAATTTTTATTTTTCACAAAGCTTGTTTGTACTTGAATGACGTGCGTCAATTAGTGACTGAAGACTGTTAGATTTGCTCTTGTAACGTTCAGAGGCCAACGAATTTATAATGATGTACGGTTCAATGTGTGAATTAAGGAAGAAAAAATTAGAACTTTTTCATATATTTTATCCCAGTTTGAGCTACCAATTCTCAAAGTTGAATAGAACTACAAAATATCTATCAATTTTGCCGCGAAGTACGTCTGGAAACACCATCACCTTTCGAACTCAAACAATTTTAACTCATTTCAGTTAAAACTAGAATTTACTGATGAATCCAAACCATTTTTTACTCTAGAAATGAACCAATCACAAAGCAACATGTCATAGCCAAGAGGATACAGTGTGATATTGTCGTAAGAATTGATAGGCTATGTTCTAAGAGTGAACTAATCACAACACAGCATCTTTGTAGCCAATAGGATCACAGTGTTATACTATAAAAACTCATGTTCAAGGCCTTGTTCTCAATAGCAAAACAACTATTGATGGGGTAGTACCCAAAAGTACTCTTGTAAGGTAACTAACAAAGTAGAATTGTACCCTTGAGAATTTTTCAATATCTACTGCTCTATTTACACCAGGTTATCAACCGTGGCACTTTTGTGCCACAATTGGCACTCTTCAATTCTGCTGGCATTTTTTGTGGCACATTCGGCGACACATTTCATATTTTTTGTATTTCTTACACTGACTGGCTGACTAGAGAATTTACATGTCTTAAACTTTATAAGAATACCAAAATAGCAATCCGGAGAAAGGAGTATCCTTCAAAAAAACACAGTCTCTTGATTGTTGTTCTACATTAGAGCTCCTCCAATTCTCATTGTTATCCCAAGATAGCAATCCAGAGAAAGGAGTCTTTTGTTCTCTTACAAAAAACCCATTTCTCTCGATCGTTATGTTACAAAATACGTCATTCTGGCATAGGACGAATTTTGAAATATGGCACATTTTTGGCCTCCCAGTTTGGCGTGACTGATTTACACTTCACCACACTCAATCCAGAGAAAAGAGTCTTTGGTTCTCTTACAAAAAACCCATTTCTCTCGATTGTTATGTTACAAAATATGTCATTCTGGCATAGCACGGCAGTGTGGCACGGTGGCACATTTGGAATGTTGAAATATGGCACATTTTTGACCTCCCAGTTTGGCATGGCTGATTTACACTTCACCACACTCAATCCAGAGAAAAGAGTCTTTGGTTCTCTTACAAAAAACCCATTTCTCTCGATTGTTATGTTACAAAATATGTCATTCTGGCATAGCACGGCAGTGTGGCACGGTGGCACATTTGGAATGTTGAAATATGGCACATTTTTGACCTCCCAGTTTGGCATGACTGATTTACACTTCACCACACTCAATCCAGAGAAAAGAGTCTTTTGTTCTCTTACAAAAAACCCATTTCTCTCGATCGTTATGTTACAAAATATGTCATTCTGGCATAGCACGGCAGTGTGGCACGGTGACACATTTGGAATGTTGAAATATGGCACATTTTTGGCCTCCCAATTACTCAATCCAGAGAAAAGAGTCTTTTGTTCTGTTACAAAAAACCCATTTCTCTCGATCGTTATGTTTCAAAATACGTCATTCTGGCATAGCACGGCAGTGTGGCACGGTGGCACATTTGGAATGTTGAAATATGGCACATTTTTGGCCTCCCAGTTCGGCATGGCTAATTTACACTTCACCACACTCAATATGAGTCTCAATGAATTTCATTTCCGTCCCAGTCTCGGCTCCACGAGTAGCTCAAACATGTTGAAAATTGTTGATGTCAGGTTTGTCAGTGATTTTAGCGATTATAAAGGTGGAAGGAAAGTTCTCCTCCTCGATCAATAATACTCACGAAATGAAAGTCTTGCATTAGCCCTTGCGCTCCTCCTTTCTACTCCCGTGCCTGATAGGGTTTGATATTTTTCTTGCGTAGAGCAGAAGGATGTTACCAATTTCCTGTGAGAGCAAATGCAAAAGAGGTAACATCGCTTCATCAATAGAATGAACGGAGCCCGGAAGATTGCGAAGGTTTTTTTTCATCGTCGAGTTTTCTTCTGTCACTAGCCATTCGTACGAATTTTTACTTTTTTCGGTCGTATGATTATGGCAAAAATAATTAGTTTATGATTTGCCTAGAATAGATTTTACAAAACCGAAAACATCTGCTCTGTTTCAGAACGTCAACGTTTGTCGTGCTTAGTTTACTATATGGAAAATTAGTCATCGTCGCCTGTATCGGCTTCGTCGTATCTCAAGAACTAACGAACAGCTTACCAGTACTGTATTATGAGGTAAGTGCGGTTTAAACGTTCCCATGTACATTTGATCTTCGGCCGGGCGTTTGTTTACTAAAATTACTGTCGTTGTTATTCTTGTCACTGTGTTCAGGGTTTCTTCACGTTTCTGTTCGGCGTCAGTATCGTATTCCTTTTGTATCTATTCTGTTTCCTGCTACAAGATAGTTCCTGTTGTCCGGGAAACAGAGATAGAGAGAGGAAGCCGGTCGCGAAGAAGACACCGAAAAGTGGGGCCGCAGAGAAGAGCAAGAAAAAGGACAAGAATAAGAAAGATTCCGCCGCGGAACAGTCAGGATCACGAAATAGACCGAGTGTGTTACAGGTAAGACAAACTGTAATGAAAAGTGGTCGCGTCTTGAAGTTTTTCTCTTTTTTGATGCGCATTGAGCGTATGTGCTTCACGCGAAGTGAAAACTACGATTTCCCATTTACAAATCTCAAAGCTATCGCTATACTTTATTGAAATACGAGTATTACGCTAATTTTTCTGCGTGTAAGGTGTTCGTAAATTGCGTCTGTTTGCTTTTGAAGATTGATTTGAAAGATGGGACGTGCGGCGGTCCTAGAAATGCTCTTCGGACGCCCTACCTAAATGAAATTTATATTTCTCGGATAAATATATCTCGTACGTATCTATCGTAGATTAAGCTGATCACTGAAAACACGTGTTTTGTAGAGGGAAGTATTTCCGCGTAAGATCAAGGATAAAACGAAATCAAAAGAAGAAGCTGAAAGGGTAGAGGGTAGTACAAATAGTACGGATGGCGCGGATGAAAAAACAAGTTTGGTGGTGAGTTTCTGTCACATACACATACACACACACGCGCGCGCGTTTGCATGGTGACATGACAGTGTTGTGCCGATTCGAGTCCCCATACATCATCTTTATTAACGTAATATTTTGTAAGTCGTGATACGTGCTGTGTATTGTGTAGTGAAAAAAATAAAAATAAAAAGAACAAAGAAAAATAAAAGAATATTACTATTATTGTAATAAATGTGACTCAATTCAATGTTGCGTCGATGCTTCTAACCTTCTTTAGAACTTTTTTTTTATTTTTGAAGGGAAAAGCATAAGTACTGTATAGTGCTGCGGAGAATATTTATCTACCCCAGGATTATATTGTACTCATACTTTGACTAGTAGCCGGTCTGCATGTGGGAATATACGTATCTTGCGCTGTTCTTTCTTCCTTCTTATCCGAGTTTTTCCACGATATGAAGACCCTGGGTACTTCTGTTGTCGGTAAAATTCCCTTACGTTTACAAATGTGTAAGTCTATTGCATATAGCATTGTTCTTAACTGCATGACGCTCGTAAAAGTAGTGCTTTTGAACACGATTGAAAGTACTGAAAATAAAAATGAACTTTGATAAATTATATTTTATTTCTCCTCTCGCTTGGTACGAGTACTTTTTTGTTTTGTTGTATGATGGAGGAAAACTAGAAACCAATATCGTTGACCTACTCCCTCGGGTGAATGGGAACCTGCTAGTGAAAGAATGCATTTCTGATTAATGTGGAAATTGATTTTGCGGCACATACAAACTAAGGGGTTTGCAAAGAATCGGAAAACTTTTTTCGAACTATAATACGAAGATTTTGATCAAAGTGCTGTCTGTGTGAATCATCTAGTCAAACTCGAATAAAAAGAAGACGACGAGGAAGACATCTCGTGAGTTGAAATCTTCTCAAGTCCTCATCTATCACTTTTTTTTTCTTCTTTTCAAGTCCTTAAACTAGGTCACAGCCCTCGTCCCCACGAAATTTTTCGAATCATCGCTGAACCTTGATTTTCCTATTATCTAACCTAGACATCCTTCTTTTCCAATTCCCTCATCTCATATATTCTTTCTTCCTTGTTTTTCTCATTCTTCTCCAAGTCTTCTGATCCCTATGCTCAACCATTCCAAGAAACAGGAGCTCAATCAGATACTCTGCAAAGAGGTCGAGTTTTTATCGAGGTCCTCCTCGCCGAGCCTGCATTTTCCTATTATCTAGCCTAGACCTCCCTCTCAGTGTCTTAAAAGACTAGTCCAATTCTTTTCAGTTCCCTCGCCTCGTCTTCTTTCTTTCTTATTTTTCTCCTTCTTCTCCAAGTCTTTAGATCCCTAACGGCCAACCGTTCCAAGAAACAGGAGCTTAATCAGATACTCTGCGCAGAGGTCGAACTTTCTTCAAGGTCCTCCTCGCCGGCCTGGACTTTCCTATTATCCAACCTGCCCTCCTGATGGCTCAGAAGTCTACTCCAATTGTTAACAATTCCCTCATCTCATATACTCCTTGTTTCTTCTTTTTCTTCTCCAAGTCTTCAGATCCCTATACGCTTAACCACTACAAGAAACAGGAGCTCAATCAGATACTCCGCAAAGAGGTCGAGTTTTCTTCGAGGTCCTCCTCACCGAGCCTGCATTTTCCTATTATCTAGCTTAGACCTCCCTCTCAGTATCTTAAAAGACCACTCCAATTCTTTTCAGTTCTTCCGCCTCGTCTTCTTTCTTTCTTATTTTTCTCATTCTTCTCCAAGTCTTTAGATCCCTAACGGCCAACCGTTCCAAGAAACAGGAGCTTAATCAGATACTCTGCGAAGAGGTCGAACTTCTTTCGAGGTCCTCCTCGCCGGCCTTGACTTTCCTATTATTCAATCTGCCCTCCTAATGGCTCAGAAGTATACTCCAATTGTTTACGATTCCCTCATCTCATACACTCTTTGTTTCTTCTTTTTCTCATTCTTCTCCAAGTCTTTAGATCCTTACGGTCAACCATTCCAAGAAACAGGAGCTCACACAGATACTTTGCGAAGAGGTCGAACTTCCCTCAAGGTCCTCCTCATCGGCCTGGACTTTCCTATTATCCAACCTGCCCTCTTAATGGCTCACAAGTCTACTCCAATTGTTTACAATTCCCTCATCTCATGCACTCTTTGTTTCTTCTTTTTCTCATTCTTCTCCAAGTCTTCAGATCCCTACGGTCAAACATTCCAAGAAACAAGAGCTCAATCGGATGCTCTGTGAAAAGGTCGCGCTTTCTTCGAGGTCCTTCTCGCCGAGCCTGCATTCTCCTATTATCTAGCCTAGACCTCCCTCTCAGTGTCTTAAAAGACTAGTCCAATTCTTTTCAGTTCCCTCGCCTCGTCTTCTTTCTTTCTTATTTTTCTCCTTCTTCTCCAAGTCTTTAGATCCCTAACGGCCAACCGTTCCAAGAAACAGGAGCTTAATCAGATACTCTGCGCAGAGGTCGAACTTTCTTCAAGGTCCTCCTCGCCGGCCTGGACTTTCCTATTATCCAACCTGCCCTCCTGATGGCTCAGAAGTCTACTCCAATTGTTTACAATTCTCTCATCTCATATACTCCTTGTTTCTTCTTTTTCTTCTCCAAGTCTTCAGATCCCTATACGCTTAACCACTACAAGAAACAGGAGCTCAATCAGATACTCCGCAAAGAGGTCGAGTTTTCTTCGAGGTCCTCCTCACCGAGCCTGCATTTTCCTATTATCTAGCTTAGACCTCCCTCTCAGTATCTTAAGAGACCACTCCAATTCTTTTCAGTTCTTCCGCCTCGTCTTCTTTCTTTCTTATTTTTTTCATTCTTCTCCAAGTCTTTAGATCCCTACGGCCAACCATTCCAAGAAACAGGAGCTCAATCAGATACTTTGCGAAGAGGTCGAACTTCCCTCAAGGTCCTCCTCGCCGGCCTGGACTTTCCTATTATACAACCTGCCCTCCTAATGGCTCAGAAATCTACTCCAATTTTTTACAATTCCCTCATCTCATACACTCTTTGTTTCTTCTTTTTCTCATTCTTCTCCAAGTCTTCAGATCCCTACGTTCAAACATTCCAAGAAACAAGAGCTCAATCGGATGCTCTGTGAAAAGGTCGCGCTTTCTTCGAGGTCCTTCTCGCCGAGCCTGCATTCTCCTATTATCTAGCCTAGACCTCCATCTCAGTGTCTTAAAAGACTAGTCCAATTCTTTTCAGTTCCCTCGCCTCGTCTTCTTTCTTTCTTATTTTTCTCCTTCTTCTCCAAGTCTTTAGATCCCTAACGGCCAACCGTTCCAAGAAACAGGAGCTTAATCAGATACTCTGCGCAGAGGTCGAACTTTCTTCAAGGTCCTCCTCGCCGGCCTGGACTTTCCTATTATCCAACCTGCCCTCCTGATGGCTCAGAAGTCTACTCCAATTGTTTACAATTCTCTCATCTCATATACTCCTTGTTTCTTCTTTTTCTTCTCCAAGTCTTCAGATCCCTATACGCTTAACCACTACAACAAACAGGAGCTCAATCAGATACTCCGCAAAGAGGTCGAGTTTTCTTCGAGGTCCTCCTCACCGAGCCTGCATTTTCCTATTATCTAGCTTAGATCTCCCTCTCAGTATCTTAAAAGACCACTCCAATTCTTTTCAGTTCTTCCGCCTCGTCTTCTTTCTTTCTTATTTTTTTCATTCTTCTCCAAGTCTTTAGATCCCTACGGCCAACCATTCCAAGAAACAGGAGCTCAATCAGATACTTTGCGAAGAGGTCGAACTTCCCTCAAGGTCCTCCTCGCCGGCCTGGACTTTCCTATTATACAACCTGCCCTCCTAATGGCTCAGAAATCTACTCCAATTTTTTACAATTCCCTCATCTCATACACTCTTTGTTTCTTCTTTTTCTCATTCTTCTCCAAGTCTTCAGATCCCTACGTTCAAACATTCCAAGAAACAAGAGCTCAATCGGATGCTCTGTGAAAAGGTCGCGCTTTCTTCGAGGTCCTTCTCGCCGAGCCTGCATTCTCCTATTATCTAGCCTAGACCTCCCTCTCAGTGTCTTAAAAGACTAGTCCAATTCTTTTCAGTTCCCTCGCCTCGTACTTCTTTTTCTCATTCTTCTCCAAGTCTTCAGATCCTTACGGTCAACCATTCCAAGAAACGGGAACTCAATCGGATACTCTGCGAAGAGGTCGAGCTTTCTTCAATGCCCTCCTCGCCGAGCCTGGACTTTCCTATTATCTAATCTGCCCTCCTAATGGCTCAGAAGTCTACTCCAATTGTTTAAAGTTCCCTCATTCTCTCACACACTTTTTCTTTCTTCTTTTTCTCATTCTTCTCTAAGTCTTCAGATCCCTACGGTCAACCATTCCAAGAAACAGGAGCTCAATCAGATGCTCTGCGAGGAGGTCGAGCCTTTCTTCGAGGTCCTCCTCGCCGAGCCTGGATTTTCCTATGACCTAGCGTAAACATCCCTCCTAATGGCGTAAAGTCCACTCCAATTCTTTCCAGTTCCCTCGCCTCATTATTTTATTCTTATTTTTCTCTTTCTTCCCCAAGTCGTCACGTACTTATAATCAATTCTTACAGGAAACAAAAGTTTAATCAGGTGCTCCGCAAAGATCGAACTCGTTTCTAGGTCGGTGGGAGAAACCTTGTGAAAGTGTTCTTAGACTTTTGTACAAAGCTGCTGACTTGGCAGCACTTCTTTCGAGAATATTAGGATCTTTTTGGAGGGCGTCAAAATGAGGCGAGTGTGACTGTTGCTCAGCCTCCCCCTGGTGAGTTATCGTGAGATTAGGTTTGACCCCCCTCCCCACTCTTATCTCAACTGAGATTTTTCAAAATGCATATTTTTGTTGCAAGCATTTCAACCATCGAAAGAGTTGGACTTGAATTTGTACTTCTGATCTGTATTTGATGAAAAGAGACTTGGAGAAATTAATTGTATTCATCAAAAAAATTACAGTTCGTGTCGGACAGCGCACTACAAAAATCAGGAGAATGATGGGGGGTGCGGGTGACGAGCGGGAGGTTTTTCTGAATCGACCTAAATCAATTTTTATAAGAGAAGATGATTTGAAGTGAATTTTGCGTTCTACAAATTTTGTTCTCTTCATTTTCTTCCAAATTGCTTCGTTCACAAGTTATCTTGAGTTTGCTCACTGAACATTTAAATGAAAAAAAAAAAAAATATCCTGTTCCCGTTTTCAATTTCGGAGGATTGATTTTTTATTTTAACGTAGAGAATCACATTACAGGAATGACGAGAGTTGTATTTTATAAATGATATGTGAAATAATGTGGAACAACGCGGACTACCTATATAAGAAATAAAGTTGCTATTAAATATTAGTCTCCGGAAGTACATTTGCGATAACGAGATCTGTATCAGAGTTGGGAGTTAGATTTCTACCCTCTTCCAGGGTCATGTTAAGGAATAAATCATACATGTCGTCTCTATAAATGCCGTTTCTGCGTCGTTAAGAGGAAGAATTCTATTCGATATTACACACTACGACTTTTTTCTCTTTCAAGAATGGCTAATATGAAAATTTCTTGAACTATTCTGTTAGTGCTTACTGTAGTTTGCTTTTGAATGTATTCTTGTATTTTCTGCATTTATTAATTATTTTCGTCAGACGTGTGATGGCTTTATTTTTTCATTTGTGTTACTAAAAATGGGAAATACTTAAGTAGCTAGGTAGAAATAATTCTTGAATGATCGCAATTCATGTTGGCTTCTCGTTGTTATTCTGTATTAATTGTGGAGCAATCTTCTTTTAAAATATGTGATTAGAAATGAGAGAAACTTATACTGGAAGTGAAACAGAAACTTAGTCTGTTAGGTAATTCAACTTTGGGAACGTTTCCACCTTTTGCGGTGGTGCTCCGTGATTTCACATGCAGCATCAGCTTGCCACTTTCTGGAAGAAAGACTTTTCAGAGCTGTGAATCTATTTCCATATGACGCCATCCACTAGAAAAATTTCCAGACCCCTTAATTTTCTTCTTCGTGGTTTGACTTTTGCTGGTCTGACCTTTCACCGCATATGTGTTTTACTATGCGCTATCATCCCTGTCCTCGTTGCAATTTTTCTTCCGCAGCTACCGAATTTATATTGGGCTGGCTCAGGGGCAAGCTATCTCCCAGTCGTCTGCTGATTCTCTCCTAATAGATATCAAGTAAACCTTGCGGTCGTTGATTAAGCTGTGCCAGGTATCGAGCAAGTTGGCTCTCTTGAGCAGGGGGGACTTTATTTCACCTTTAACTTTTTTTTTTCTCTGGCCGTCAAGTCATCAGCTCTTAGCTTCCTCTCGAGTCTCTGTCTGACTTATAGGTTTTAAAATGAGCTCTACGTGTAGGATAAGTTCCTGTGTTAAGTAATTTGTTACCTTTCTAAATTCTCTGCTTCACCGTCAACTGTGACCCATCCGTCAAGCTAAACATAGGAAAACGAAGAGCATACGTTCCGATCTGATGAAAAGATTTTCATAATACAAGTAGGCCTATATAAAGCAATTATGAGTTGGGAATTAAAATATAATATGACGTCAAATAAGTCAACGAGGGTGGGTGAATAGATGTAGAATAGAAAACAATTGATTGAATTTGAGAAAAAAATTTTAAAAATTTCAAAAAAATTGAACAATGACAAAGAGTAGTAGAGTAATTTGTACAAAAATGAATGGAGGATGGAAATTCGAGTTACAAAAGAAGGATTTGTTGGCTATAGAAAGCTTTCTTAACTCAAGCCATTCAGAGGCGACAGAGACCTTCTCCTTTTCTAGTCCAATTTTCTCGTCAAGGATGCGAAACATTCCTAAATTAACTGGTTCTTTTTTTTTCTCCTTATTCTCCGATACTGTCCTCAAGTATTAAGATTGATTTCAAACATATCCTGCTGTATTCCACTTTCTTTTATTTTTTCTTTCTCTCTGTAAGCCGTCGGCTATTATATGACTAACCAAAACGCTTCTCTCTTTCTGTACATTTGGCATGAGGAAAGCGATGAAGAAGATTTTTATAAAATCTGAGGATTGATAGCGAGCAATCATTAATCAAAATTGAATATTGTTTTCAGGGTGTTGGCGCTGGAAAGAAAGGCAAAAATACCAGTTCCAGCGAGGAAAAACTAACAGAACCGTCGCCCGATTCAATCGACATTGAAGCATCGAGTCCAGAATGTGAAGTACGCAGACGCAAAACATCGCAAAATCTACACCATTACGGCAGTTTCTTTCTGCGTGTTGGAGCGATCGGTAATTACAATATTTTTCATTCTAGAGGAAAACGTCGTCTCCGATCTCCCATTCCAATCGATCTCGATTTATTTGGAGAATCGCGCCGCCTCTTGTGATCGAGACATGATACCTAAGAAGTGGATAGTGAAATTTTGCAATAGCTTGTAATGATTAGCACTCACTGACTTATCTGATTCTTAGTGGGCGCTCATCATTACGAGTTTCCAGTATCCATTCTTACGAGCCTCTTGTTGTTCTTTTAATCTCTTCAACCACTAGAAAACTAGTGTGAAATCTTTCGTGGTATTTTGTCGTCTGCATTGTGCTGAAACCAGACGTCTAGGTTCCGTAATTATCCAATATCGGTTTTCTTTTATCACTCTGTTGTTTCTTAATTCTTCGTAACTGTGGCCCATGGGCTTGTCTGGAATATCTAACTGATGGAACCTGCTCTATGGAAAGGAGGAGAGTAAGATTTAATCCTCAAAGGTACGAGCCATTTTATAATTCAGGGTTGGATGGCACCTAGGCACGCAACAATAACAAAGATAGTCTCTAAATCACCATTATATTGTCAGACCAGCAACATAAAGACATTAGAAGCTCGAAAACTCATAAAATACACGAAAAGAAAAATATTAAAAAAAAAGAAAATTATTAAAATCCAAACACTAAAAATAACGAAAAAAAAAACGAAAAAATTTTTTTTGGTCAAGGAACGGTCGAGATGGAAACAAATGGATACAAAATTCTAGAAAGAAAAAAGTTTTAAAAGGTTTAAAATGAAAGGCTCAAATTAAAAATATTGGAATCACGGTTAACATTTTTTTTTTACTCGAAACAAACAAAAAAAAAAAGAAAAAAACGGCTAATCTATTTTTTTAATTGTATACTTATTCTCGCCAGATGATGGTCGTCTCGCTACGTCCGAAACCTGTCGTGAATGTTGATTAGTCTCGACATCCTCCCCTTTTTTGATAGTAATTTTGTTTGTTTGTTTTAAGTAAAAAAAAATTTTAACCGTGATTCCAATATTTTTAATTTTTTTTTTTTTTATTTAATTGAATTTAAACATTACATTTAGTCATGAGAGTTGGGTGGGTTTTACCATGGTTTTTCCTCACCCCTCTCATGACGAGTTCGAAATACATTGTATAACTATACACTTAACTCTACCTATTGAAAGAGGGTATGACTTCTGTTTTTATTTCATTTTACTTATTTTATTATCCTATTTATTAATTTAATTTAATTTTATTTATTTAATTTAATTTTTTTTTTATTTATTTATTTATTTTATAATTTTTTTTTCCTTCCTTCTCGTCTCAGTCTATTTGATTTCTTTTTTGGTTTTTAATATCTTTCTTATATATCCATCCAATTTTTGGTGGCATTCCCCGTTCTGCAGGCACTGTCCCAATTCCTCTGTAGTTATTTTAGCATCCCCCCTGATACGATCAAAATTTTTGCATTTTATAAAGGTGTGATCCGGATCATCATCAGAATTTAAGCATTCCCTGCATTGACTATCATTTATAATATTGAAATTTTTGAGGTACGTTGCAAAATTCCCGTGCCCCGTCAAATACTGTGTTAAAAAATAATTTGATTTCAATTTCTTGTTTTCAAGTCTTTTCCCTATGTCTGGAATCAATTTAGCTGTTCTCCTACCTGTCTTTTCTTTTTCATATTGTTCCTGCCAATTTTTAAATTGTATCTAATCTTATTGTTTTTATGCTTTCTACCATTTCTTTTTTCGTTATTTTATTTTCAATGTTTTTATTTTGTTAGTTTGGCTTAATTGCAAATCAATTGGGGTTATTCCAGCTATAACGTGTGAGGCTGTATGAGATAGGCCTTTCATTTTTAACCTTTTAAAACTTTTTTCTTTCTAAAATTTTGCATCAATTTGTTTCCATCTCGACCGTTCCTTGACCAAAAAAAAATTTTGTCGTTATAATTTTCTTATTTTTTAATATTTTTCTATTTTATGAGTTTTCGAGTTTTTATGTCTTTATGTTGCTGGTCTGACAATAAATAGTGATTTCGAGACTATCTTCTCTATTGGTACGTGCCTATGTGCCATCCAACCCTCAACTGAAAGGAGGACAGGCTCCAAATATCTAGATTTGAAGAATTTTTCAAAGTCTGGATTCCCTCACTCGTACTGCCATACTACGAGTACTGAAAAAAACATTGCTTCCTATTATGTTGTAATTGGACGAGTATTTTGACAGGGAATCTGTTTATGGGAAATTATTTGTTCCAGTCAGTTGTATTTCCTGGAGGGTGGAAGTTTTAACTTACTTTAGTTATTCAGGAAAAAAATTTCAACTGTGGCGATAGATGGCTTAGTTTAGGGTCTCGGATAAATTTTCATAGGGCATCTTAAAACCATGGGAAATCGATCACAACCATGAAATTCCGATGTTATGGACCGAAATTTTTGGCCCCAACCATGGAAAACTTTGACCGCAACCATAGAATTCTCATTTAATGGATAAAAATTTGGACTACGACCATTGAGTTCCCATGATGTGAATGGAAAATTTTGACCACTAACATGAAATAAAATATAGAACAAAAAAAAAAAAAAAGAAAAAAAAACAACTTGAGTCACAGAATTGAATAAATACAAAAGGAAACGTTTTTGTATTCATTAAATTTTGCGACTCGAGTATTTTTGTTTTTTTTTGTGTTCTATATTTTATTGAAATGTGTCGCACCACTCTGGAACAAATGGAAATTACTTTCACGAAATTTCTATGTTGTGAATAGAAAGTTTTGGTCACAAGTATGGAATTCCTATTTTATGGACAAAAAATGTAGACTACAACCATGGGAAATTTTGACCATGACCATGGAGTGCATGTGATGAACAGAAAATTTCTACTCCGACCATGAAAAATTAGAATTCCTATGTCGTCGACTGGAAGTTTTGGCCACAACCATCGAAAGTGTACGTTGTGGATAGAGAGTTTTATTCCTGTTTCGTGACAAAAAATTTGGACCACAACCATGGAAAATTCCACGACCTGGAAATTCCTATGTTGTTAACCGAAAATTTTGGCCACAATCATTGAAAATTTCGATCATGACAGTACAGAATCATGAAGTAGGTGATACTCCCATAATTTGTAGACCGCATAGTAGGCTTCATCAATTATAAAAAATGATCTTTCCGTTAGGTGGGCCACATGCTACTCTATATTGTACAAATAGACCGCATACAAGGCGCAAAACTTTCCTCAAGAAATAGGGTGTCTGCATGATACCGATACCAAAAAGTCTTCAAAAACAATTCAAGCTTTCTCAGGGGGAGAAATCATCGACCTATTTTTTAAGGATTTTGAAAGATTTTAACTCTCTCGCGATACATCTATGAAGAGTGGGACTTGAAAAATTTGAATTTATGTCGCTGAGAATTCTGACCTAACTTGAAGACTCCGGAAATTTTCCAGGACGACCACTGGTATGGAGGTTCTCTTTCAATATCTCCCGAATCACGTCAGCGTCTTTCGATAACATGAATCAAACAAGTCATGGTAAGTGCCATACAGAGCTAATGAAACGATGATGAAACAACAGAGGAAGAAGTCGGGAATACTATCGTAATCCTTTTCAGATGACGTCATTTAAGTCACACCTTCGTCGAACCATCTAACATCGTTAAAAAAACTGCATCTCTGGTTTTTCAAAAATGAAGAATGGAATCTAAAACCTTTCTCGTTGTCTACTCGTATGGTTCCGAAAAACTGTATTCTCATTGACAAAATTTGAATGCTTTGTCATTGTGCCGAAATTGGAGGAACGATTCTTTCTCCCCGCGATTCTAAAACACTCTCCATCTCTAACCTTCAAATCACTTTTCTGATACAGTGGTACATTAGGCTTGGCAGCCCGTCATAATTATACCTAAAGTTTTTGTTTATATTCTAATGTTTCAAAACGCGATCAATATGCATTAATTAAGTTTTCATGTTTCATATTTTCAGGTTTCGGTCTGGGCACAATGATCTACATCGGACTACAATTCGGACAGATCTTTGAGATACCTTTCAAATCACCTTGCTACGAATTACTGCGAGCCCTAAATCCCATCCTTCAAATGATCTTCACGTTTATGCAGATGTATTTTATTTTCATGAACGCCAGAGTAAGTCGAAGATTATCTGATACCTATTACTAATAATGATGGAGACCTCGTGTATTTGACACTTTTCTATACGAAGAAAAAAGATGATACGAACCAGTTTATGCTGGCTGATGAATTAAAAATGACGGACCCACGCTAAGTTTCATAAATGTCGTTACGATATGAGTAAAACCATGTCCGTCTATATGATGCTGCACGAAGAAACGACGCGAAGAGACGCGTCGAAGTGCTTATGTTCCCAATATTTGTCAACGCCCGCATAAACAAGACGAAGATTACCATTATTACGCTTTTATCCTTTCCTTATAGTGGAACTTAATAGGTATACGATATTCGTTTCCACAGCTAAAAATACATCGTTTCAAATTTATCGCTCGATTTGGATTGATGCACGTGATGGCGACCAACATATGCGTGTGGATTAAAACGTTGGTGTTTGAGAGTTTGGACGATATGAGTCGTAAATCCGTTTCGTACTTCAATTTCTCGAAAAACATTGTCAGCACGCTTTCAAATGAGTACGGACTCATAGGTGAGCATTCTTTCTATTGCCATTATGATGCACTATAAAGAAATGTGCTAAGGTATCGTTTTGTTTGGAATCTCGACCTTACTCAGCTATGTTTTGTGTGACTCATCGAGAACTATTGAAGTCAGTTATCGTATAAAAAAAGGTGCGAATTTTGGCTCGAAAAAAGCACAATTTTATATTTCAGGCTGGAATTTGAGGCTGGTATTTCTTATAGTATGTTGCATTTTTGATTACAATACTATTTCAAAATTGAAACAAATCCCGTTGAAAACGTAGTCATAATGCGCATATTGTATAATTTGAACACTTGTTTAAGAATCTTAAAATACCTCCAAAACGAAAGCGAATCGAAATGAAATGTCAAAACGATAAGTTATTCTTGGGTTAATGGGGCCAATGGAGTTGGGAGATGAAGAAATCTCGCACAAAGTCGAATTAAAGAGGAACATCTGGAACTTTAGAAAAGGAGAAAAATTATGTCACCCAACAACTGGCTTATCATCCGCCACTTTGTTTACAACATTTGAAGCTCTGACTTGTACTTTAAGATTCAAATTAATGATGAGGTAATTTTTATCGCTGAAGAAGAACATTTCTTGAGCAATTCAATGAATTTTTAAAAATTTATAAAAAGTACAATCCGTCACAATAATTGTCGTGAAAACTACTCGTCAAAAGCTCGCGTCGATGGAAAAAAGCTGATTGTGATGCATATAAACGGAGAGTAGAAGATTTTTCGGTGGGGTCTGTTGGTATTTGCTGCTACTCTTACAATCATTATTATTATTGACATTATTATTATCCCAGTACTTTGGCTCCTTACATCGGGGAATCCCCCAAATCAGCATATACCATTCTCGACCTTTTGTAAAAACTTTATGAAAGTGTAAGTTACTGGTTTCATTTTCTAATTACTTATACATCTCAATTATTGGTCGTGATTATTTCAGTTACCTACTAACAATGCCACAAAAAAATGAATGAATTAATTATTTGTAGGAAATTGCATGATTTTTCTTTTATATGTCATCCAGAAATAATTTTTTGCGGCATTTTTTTCGTGAAAATGTTATCATTTTTAGAGGTTGAAAGCCGTAAGATAAAACTTTAGCTTTTGACTTTCGCTTTCAATTTTAACCTGAAACACTTTTGTCTTTTCACTTCCCAACAAAAAATGTTTTTCGACTTTTGACTTTTCCCGTCAAAATTCTCCGGCTTTTGACTTAAAACTTTTAGCTTTTAAATTTTCCAAAAAAAAAAAAAAAATGAATGATCATGAAAAGAGAATGGGGAAAAAAACAGAACAGGAAATGTGAAAGAAAGAGCTAAATAAATAAAATTTCTGGCTTTTTAGAGTCAACATTCTCCGGCTTTTGGCTTAAAACTTCCTGCTTTCAGCTAGCTTTCAACCTCTGATTATTTTAGTCATGTTTTGGATCACTGATTCGAAATTGGACAGAAGTTTTGCTATCAAACTGTAACAGACATATTTTTCACATAAAAAAAAAACATGTTTTTCAAAGGAAAAACTTGTTTTTTTTTGGGGTTTTTTTCTTGTGAAAATGTGTTTTACTTTTGTATTGGATCACTGAATCCTAATTTAGCAAAATAGTTGCTACCAAACTAGAAACGAACATGTTTTTCAATTTTTTTTTTTTTTTTGTGAAATTCTGTGAAACAATCATTTTTTCATTTTGTGGACCACTGAATGTAAATTTGACAGTAATTTCACTGTATGATTTCAACAAACATATTTTTACAAAAAAATAAAATAAATATATATATTTTTGCGTGCAAGGTTTATTTATATAGAAAAAAGAAAACACGGCTCTTCCCGCACAGTGTAAAATACGAAAAAAAATGTTTATTATGCAAATGACGTTTCGAGTAAACTTGTACTCTTCCTCAGATCATAGAGTTTAGTTTATGATCTGAGGAAGAGTACAAGTTTACTCGAAACGTCATTTGCATAATAAAATTTTTTTTTTTCGTATTTTACACTGTGCGGGAAGAGCCGTTTTTTCTTTTTTCTATAAAAAATAAAATGTTTTCTTTCGAGACAAATAATTTTTTGAAGAAGAAAACATTTTTTCATGAAAATGAGAGTCATTCTATATTTTTTGTAACGTCTCGACCACCAATCCAGAAATGAATTTTTCAAATAAAAACCTGAAGAGATTTTTTTGTTTTTTTTTTTGGATTGCTAAATCCAAATTTGAAGTTTATTTTACAAATTTCGTTACAAACTCGTGTTATTTAATTATGAATTTTATGACATTACTACTGGCGCATATTGGCAGCTAAAGTTTCCATTATCTAAAAGCTAATGCTTTACCGAATCAAGCTCTGATTCCCGATTGACGCAATATATCGCAATCGATTAGTTCTAGTCCATGAAGTTCCTACTTTAACTTTATTTCCAATTAGTTGGGTTTGTCACTTGAAAATGGTGTTTTTTGGGATAACTATTGAAATTCCAATCTCAGAAATTATTACACTCGAAAATAGAGGTTTCAAGAATGAAAAAAAAAAAAAAAAAAAAAAAAAAAAAAAAAAAAAAAAAAAAAAAAGTATACGACAAAATCAGTTTTGAAGCCAGAATATAGAATTCAAGTGTATGCCTATATTGAGCGCTTTTCATAGTTTATACCAATCCTTTTGAAAAAATAAGGAATAACTGTACAAACAAAAGTTATTCTGGTGGAAGTACTGTAATATTTTGTTTACCTATATTCTTAAGAACAATTCTACATAAAAATATGGGTACTTCTCGATAACTTTTTCTTCAGGGTTTTGACCGCAATTTTCCTAATCTGGACCAGTGTGATGTCAGGTATTTTCAACATAAAAAATATCTTGACCGGACGGTAGGCTATATTTTCAATAAAAATTAGAATTTTTCGGCACTGCCGTCCACAAATAATATAAAAAATTTCCATCCTCTGATGATGTAGGAATAGCCTACAAAACATCAGGGTCGCTTTCGTTTTTCGTTTTTTTTTTATATATTATTCGTAGACGGCAGATGAAATTCGAATAAATTTTTATTCAGGTATTTTTGTGTAAAAATCGATATGTATCCAGATACACAATCGAAAAATAGCCGAGCGAGGCAGTTATTCTTTTGTGTTGGGTGGTTTAAGACACAGTTACTGACAATCATGCCAATTTTCATCTTTGCTCGATTCCTTTTCAGCTAAATCCATCATTCGGTCTGATTTTCTTGGGCTATGACCATATTATTTATATTATGAATTAAAATTATCACGAGAGGACCCATAATAATTGCATCCACAACACAAGGATGGATTTGGGAAGAGGAGAAGGAGAAAGGAAATAGATTCTTTGATATACCTCTGTGTAAAAAAAATGAATTACAAATAATATTGAATAAATCGTTAATGGTAAATTTACAAGAAAGAAATAAAAGGATTGTTAATAAGGTCTTGCTCTACTTGAAGAATTAAAATTCCTCTCCAAAATTTTGTTCTAAATGCGCCCCTACTGCGACAGAAAATATCTGGTTGAAGGGGAAGATTACTTAACGATTGTACTCTCATGGCGAGTTATTAACACATTCCATATCTTTGGGCTAGGTCTCTCATTCAGAACCTCCATCTTATTTCCTAAATTTACCCGATTTCAACTTTCGCCACACGTCCATGGAGAACTTGGAAAAAAGGTTGACTTCTATAATCTACTATAGTATACGGTGATAGAAAACTAGTCTGTTCTTCCCCAAACCCTAAAGAGCTCAATAATCTCGAATCGACGTTATCTTTTAGATCCCAATTAATTTTGATCTACTTGGGAAACATCCTTCTGACGTCATAGGCTGGCAAGTATTTCTAGCATGGGCATTAGCGTGGAGGTGATTTGAATATCGTGAAAGAATGTGTCCGGGCGAGACTTGAAGAAATTTTGATCTCTGAGCCAATATTCAATCTAGTATGCCATACTTATAGAGAAGAGGAAATAAGACGATCTAATCCTAGGGCCTGATAGCGTAAAGGTTATCGCATTCGTCATGAAAACAGAGATTTCTTCATATTTCCTCTTCTATCCTTATCTTTATGATTCCTTGTGAATATCCGCACTGATCGTCTTCCTTTATGCCATACCCATCCTGAAGCTCTCGATTGACCATGACCCACACGATGTCAGAGTACTCAACCCTAAGGGATCATTTGGGGGTGACCTGAATGTGATGGAGATCCGTCCCCTTTTCCCCACTGAACTCAATATTCTCGACTTGTTCTTACTTCCTTGATCCCCATTACATAACGTATGCACGTTTCACAGTCTTGCATACAAATTTCCGGATGACCTGCCCATGTGCAATTCCTTGTCCCATTTCGTTGCGGACGTTTTCATGGATAATTTTAGAAAAGTACTCCCCTCTGTTCCACGCCACTCTTCCTTTCAGCTTCCGACCAGTTTGTCCAATGTAGATAAAGGGGCAATCATTGCGCTGGAGTCCATAAACATCGTTCTTGTTCTCCGTTGTGGTGAGATCTTTGAGCTTCGAGAGTATATTGTTAGTGGTATTCACAGAATAGAATGCGGGGCGAAACTTGAAGGGTCTTTGTAAACTAAGGTAAGGAAGCCGGCGTGTCTCGATGTGTCAGCGTCTAGAATATTAGAGATGACTGCCCCACTATCTGTGTTGGACAAGCTAGTCGGAAGCTGAACTAAAGAGTCTCTGAGCATAAACGTTCTGTCACTTCTGGATCTTCGCTGGAAGATCCCTCCCTTCCCTCCTTTGCATTTGTTGCCCCCATCTTAGCGTCTGGACATGACTTCAACAAGAAAACGGGTCTCTCAAATTAAGAAGAGAATTTTAGGAAACGCATTGCACTGGAGAACCTTGCGAAATAAAAGAGGCCATTTTCGATGACAACTTCGCAAAAGTAAACGAGGATATTCTCCAATTCATACTCGCTAATGCAATTTACGGTAACCACCGCGCATTTGACTAATTGTGTCCATGTCACAGACACTTGATTTACATATCAACGAGCTCAATGATTTTGACATGGCCTCACGTTCTTGATCCCCATTAACCTCCATATACTTGAGGACTACCTTGATGATATCGTAGGCTGAGTGAGTATTAGTATACTTTACCCTGAGGTACCTGGGATGGGCAGTTGCGAGGGGATAACATGAATATCGTAGAATAATGTCTCCGGGTGAGATTTCTGAACTAATATTCAACCTATTATACTGTGATCAAACCAACCTGGAAGCTATACTCCCCTTGTGAGCTCTCGATTGACCATGACCCACGTAGAAACAAGCATAAGCATGTCACAGACAATGCAAGTATTTGTGTATTGTACCCTAACGGATCAGTGAGTATTAGTGGAGGGCTAGCCTGAATGTTTGGGGCCTCACCTTCATTTTCTCACTAAGCTCCATTATCTCGACCTGAGGTCCTTGATCCACATAAGGGCAATTTTGGATCGCTATCTGAACATTAGTGGGCAGTGGCGTATCTAGGAAATCTCCAACGGTGGATTTTAAGCGAGAAACTTTTTCTGAAGCGGGGTTCGGTGAAAAAATTCTTTTGGAGAAGGTTTTAAAGAAAATTTTGTAATATTTCAAAGCATATTCTTCTGTTTATTTAGCGGGGAACCCGCTATCCCTTTTGTTAGGAGATTACATCCTCAGAAAACGTCCGCGTCCGCAGGTTAGGTTAGGGGACTTAGAATTTCGAGTCTCGAGCTATATATGATAGGAGGGGGACTTAGAAGAATTTCGAGTATCGAGCTATATATGAAAGGAGGGGGACTTAGAAGAATTTCGAGTCTCGAGCTATATATGATAGAAGAGGGAATTAGAAGAATTTCAAGTCTTGAGATATATATGATAGGAGGGGGACTTAGAAGAATTTCAAGTCTCGAGCTATATATGATAGGAGGGGGACTTAGAAGAATTTCAAGTCTCGAGCTATATATAATAGGGGGGGGGGGACTTGGAAGAATTTGGACTTTCGAGCTACCGTCCAACCAAAACCAATTTTGAGACTCGAGCTATATATGATAGAAGGGGGTATTGGAAGAATCGTGACTTTCAAGCTATATATGATAGGAGGGGGACTTAAAAGATTTAGAGGAAAAATGGTGACTTCCGAGCTATATATAATAGAGGGGGGGGGGGACTTGGAAAAATTTTGACTTTCGAGCTACCGTCCGCCGTCCAACCAAAAACTTGGAAAAATGTTGAGACTCGAGCTTTATATGATAGGAGGGGGACTTGGAAGAATCGTGACTTTCGAGCTGTATATGATAGGAGGGGGACTTAGAAGAATTTCGAGCCTCGAACTATATATGATAGGAGGGGGACTTGGAAGAATTGTGACTTCCGAGCTATATATGATAGAAGGGGGACTTAGAAGATTTTCGACTCTCGAGCTATATGTGATAGGAGGGAATGTAGAATGATAATTTCGATTTAAATTATATGACAAGATTATCAACTCAGTTCCACACCACCTGAGAGGTCGAGTTAAGGAATTGCGGGTTCCCCGCTGCCATTGCAACGTCTGCAATGGCTTCTAATTTTTTTTTTTTTTGTTTTGGGGGGGGCTTTGTCCCCAGATTCCCTCTTGTAAATATGCTATGGTAGGAAAGATAGAGACCGGGGCGTAGGCTGTGAGACACGAAACGTAATCAGCAGAAAATCGCTTTCTAGAAAAACTCTGATCTGTCATCTCTAAATTAAAAGCGTTAAAAAAATCATTCTTACGGAAATGAAAATTTACGCTCTGAAATATCGAAAATACTGTAATTAATGCCTTGTCTTTTCTACTTTGAAAATGATTTCATCCCCCGATCTTACTGATTATTACAGCCCGCATCAAATCTAGTTCCTATGTGCTTGTCTACCTTGTGTATCCTCGATTGAAAGAATCTTTTTTCTCGTATTCTTGCAGAGCAAGGTACAAAAAATACGTTTTCAGGCGGTCAGTTTTCTAGATCGGCCGTGAAACCAATGAATCAGGTATACGAGGATCATCCATCCGAAGATACTACAAAAGCGTTCTACGGTTTAGTAACTTCAAACGTGAAGCAAATACCACAAGCTTTGGTTCATTCGACGACAGCTGCCCTCTCATCTGAGTTACTCAGCACAAGCCCGTCAACGACCACGCTAGCACCGACAACTTCCACTGCACCTCCTACACCTTATGTTACCACTTCGACGACAGAGGCAATCACCTCCACTATCGTCACAACGATCTCACACGGTACCAGTGCCGTTACTCAATCTTTGTTGAACGCGCTGAATGCTACTACAACCAACCAAAGTAAGTTTTGATGAAATATTTGATCAATATTCCACACGCATAAGGAGCTACTTCTGGAATTGCGTACTTACTCATCCGATCTTTGTTCTTTTTATTTACAGCTACCTTATCAGCCTTTACCGAGCAACCAGCCAAAGTGGCAAATTTACTGCACTCAGCTACCAACTCATTTGCCGAGGCGCTAAGAGAGAGAAAAAATTTAACCCAAAATATATTCCGCAATGACTCATGTGGTCGTATGAATATAATGGGAACGATTGTACAAGATTCAGCTCCGTTCCTATACCCGTTCGTTATCGAGTATAGTTTGATTGGTGCTGCAGTTATCTACATTATGTGGCGTCATATCGGCCGTTCTCCCCGGTAAGTGTTTGCAGAGTCTTTTTGGGAGTAACTTGTAAAATTTATAATAAGTTGGAATCCTTGATGTTCTCTTCAGCTATGTGTCCGAAGAGAACATCGAACACAGGCTGGAAGCGATTCTATCTCAAAAAGCAGTAGCTATGGCTCATGTTCAAGCTGGTGGTCGGGTGGATTGTATCGGAGCCAGTAAAGGATTGTTTTTCGGTTTGCTGGTATTAGTTGGTTCCCTGATCGCAATGTTGTTGTTCTTCGTGCTCATTCATCATCAACAATTCAGCTGGTTGGCTGTATATTTGGCGGATGCGTCTCACAGCGTCGTCATGGCGCTCAGTATCCTTGCCATTATCATAGGATTTTGTCGGTAAGTATGTGAAAGGTTGTATTTCAGTAAATCATTCGAGACGATATTGGTTAAGATTGGATTTTGTGTATTTTTCTTAGGGCGAAGAATTTGCGTTTCTACGCGGTGGATACAACTGACCTAAATGATATACTGTTGCGAGTGTCTGCTTTTGGATTATTCATCTATGCCGCGTTCAGTATTATCGCTGGTGCTAGATATGCTCTCATCAAGGAAAAGAATCTGCTCGTATTGATTAACGGGTCTGTCACTATTTTCCAGGTACGACATTGTATTAATTTATCTCTGTATGCATGCAAACTACCTATATCTTCCTCTTACTTTATAAAACTACCAATTCCTTGTCGCTCCCATAATTTTTGAGATAGTGTGATATAAAACATTTGAATCATATGAAAATATCGCATGCGTTCAAATATATATTTGTATGTACTTTTCTCGAACGTATTTTTCCCATTTCATTTTTTTTTTCTCATTAAGTACATCCAACTAGAGAAAAATTATAAAAAAAAAAAAAAACACAAAAAAAATAAATCAATAAATAAAAATAAAACAAACAAAAAAAAAACGAAGAAAAAAAAAAGGAAAGTTACAGACACGCATAAATGTATTTAAAAAAAAAAAAAAAGGTGAAAACAATAGTACTCCGACATAGCAATCCGTTGTAAGGACTGGAGCCGAGTTTGATTTCTTGTATTAAAAGAGTATGATTTAATCGTTCTTTAGAATTTAAACAAAGTAAATCATAAAAAAATAAAAAAAATAAAAAAAAAAGAGGCTTGGAAAGAGGATAGTTGTATTAATAACGCTTCTGGGGTGAAACTAGAAATTCTTATTGGAGCGTTGAGTAACTAAATAAGCAAATTTTTGTATAAAATTTTCCTCTCACTTTACTCTCGTTGAACTAAGTATTCTGATTTGTGATTTTCTTTTTTGACTGTAGGTTGTATTGCAACTACTATTTATTGGAGATATGTCGAGACGTCACGTTTATTTGCCAGAGCACGATCGAAACAAACCAGGACGACAAATCGTAACTTTCCTATTAATTTGTAATATTACTATGTGGATCTTATTCACGTTCGAATCTCAAAAAGTTATAGCCAATCCTGTTCAAGTGAGTTTTTATTTCGTATCCTCTGAAAATGCGACGTAAAAAGTTTTATTTATGGTATGATACTTGAGCATGACGTGTAATGAAAGACAGACTTTGGGAAGTCCGCCGAGGTGGGACCGAATTTTAGACCTTAAGCTCTGAAAAATTGGAATGAAACGGAGCCGGCTCGTGGCTCCGGATTCCGGAAATGAGTTCATATGATTATTTTCACTTTCCTAAAATACGAATGTGATATCACTTTAAAGTGCCTCGAATTTCTAATAAGAAAGGAGTTGTAATAGGGCGCCTATTTCTGATCTAGAATTCAGTGAATTCTGAAGCAAAATTAATTCAACACAGGATCTGAAAACGACGCTCAAAACTTTTTCCAAGTTCCTAAAGTAGTACCTAAAGTAGTAAGTGAACGAAGAGTTACGAGAGTTTTAGATGTAGGTACATATATATTTTTTTTTTGTAACTCTTCATGAACTTAGTACGACGCGTCGTAACTTGAAATTTGGAATTAATACTATCCCTGGAGTAGGTCAAGGTCACTTATATCGTCACCAAACGTGTCGTAAACTGTGACGGTTTAGACGATCTTCCCAGAATTGGTTCCAATTAAAAACCTTCTTCAAGAGGAGTCTCAATCTTATAACTAAGCATGTCAAATGTTGAAAATTCTGTCTTCTGGAAAGCTCAACGACGGTCTAGAAGCCTGAAAAAATAAGAATGATTTAATGTTAGAACGTTTGAACAATTCTCATTCAAAACCGGCTACATTACCTGAGAAAATATCCAAAGAATTCTCGGAGTCTTTTCAGAGTCTTCAAAAGTTCTGTAAAGTGTTCAGTGAGATGTACAAGACTCTCACTTGTTATTGGCTAACATTACTTGATTTTCATGAGCTCAATTCGGACTTCTCGTCGGACATTCGGACGATTGTGAGACATTAAAAGGTACTTGAAAAATTATTCCGAGTAATTTCTCCAAATGCTAGGTCGAATTTTCTACAGCCTAACAGTATAGACCAAAGCTATTTTTATTTCTGTTTTCAGTTACGCACTTCTCTTGATGTACTTTATGGGGCATTGAACCCTTTGCCGGATTTTGCGTTGGATTTTTTAGAGGAATTTATGGAAAATAATCACATTTCTTTATTTTTATTTTTAAAAGTATTGGACCTCACCCTTATTAATTTATAGGACCCTGGGCACTTGATGAGAATTTTTCCAGTATTTTTTTCAGGTTTTGTAGGCTGGTCTTGGATAAGAATTGTCGAAGAGTTCGTCAAAAAGTTCGAAAACATTTTCTTTTTTAGGCTTCTAGACCGTAGTATGGGCGAATCAACCTTTTTAATTTGAAATCCGGACAGTCTTTGAGATTAGGTGTTGAGAAACCATCGATCGTTGAAAGTGGTATCATATTATCTGTATTCAGGATGCAATCGACTCAAAGATTGCTGGTATTGCTTAACCCCATTTTGTGAGATAGATGATGCCAAAAAAATCAGCCCTCGTCCTCACTCTTTCAGACAATTACGAATAGCTTTCACCCCTAAAATTTTTCTTGAGATATCAATACTCACCGCACCAATTTTTATACTTATTTATCAACGAAAGCCTTTCTATTTTTCGAATTCGTCACTCTAATAAAAGAAATTATGCCTTCCCATATGCTCACTGAGAGGAAAAATAGGGTGCGACCCAGTATTTCACGATGACAAAATATTTTCAGCACTGAGAAATATATTTTTTTGTAATGAACGAAAACCTCAAAATCTCTCTCGGTGCTTTGGCCTTCTGTGGTTTGAGATACTTGGATTCTATTCTAAATCAGAGTAGATAAAAAGTAGGCGTATGGGAGATTGATATAATATCCAAAGGAAAAATATTGAAAAATAGATAGTAAGCGACCTAGATATTTTTCATGCTCCTCCTCGACTAAATTATAATTATTTGTTCTGTACATTCAGTTGGAATTTTACGGAGAAAAACCTTGGAAACTAGTCGAACATGTGACACTGCCGTTATGCATCTTCCATCGATTCCATTCAGCGGTAGCGTTAGCAGAAATATGGAAAAATTCGTACAAACCGCGTCTAGATTGAAGAATTTGTATCCGAACAAAGTTACATTGCATTCAAAGTTTTTCCGTCTACCTAAAGCCGTTAATATTCTCATGAAGCTTTTTGTCTCGCAAATCGGTTTCGTCATCCGGCCAAAAAATATTGAGAATTTTGATCATGAGTCGCTTTTGAAGGGTTGCATTTACCTGATTGATTTTATTTTTTATGACTGTTTCTCTCATTTTTATTTCTCTCTTTTAACATTAATTTAATCAATTTCTATTCCTCATATATTTAGAGAAAAAAAATATCAAAATATTGACGCACATCCGATGATGTACGCATTTAATTTCAGAAGGACCACTACTTTTTAAGTTTTTTCACTCCGTGTATGCGAAAGTCAATTTTTTTTCGAATCAATATAATGGCTTTCTTTGTGATGTGTTCCTTTGTACGTTATATTTCCTTTTCTGAATTGAAACATCTCATTTTGAAACGAATTTCTTTGCTCAGTTACAAATTTACGAAGTTATAAAATAATATGTTCGCATAACTTGATATTATAATTCATTAACCTACGTGCATATCGAGCAGTATCTGTTAATTTTAGAGAGAAATATAAGTAGGTAGGTAGGTTATTCAATCTTACAGTTAAATTTGTACAGCGAAATGATCTGAAACGTGTCTTAATTTTTATCATTTAATAGTTTCGAGAAGAGAAATTGAGAGAAAAAGAAGATGACGAAGTTTGTTACTCGAAAGGTTGTACAATTTTTGAAAGTGTATGGGAATGTGATAGAAAGACATGAAGTGCTCCGAATTTTGAAGGCGTCTTGTCTGTTGCTTTTCACTGAATAAAATACTCGATAAAAGCACTCAATTTGTTTATGTTTTTTAATAATAAGTTTTTGTGTTCGTATTTTTTTTTTTTTTTTTTTTTTCATTCTTTCTACGCTGCTTATCGATGTGTTTTGTTTATCCGTAAGATTATTCTGAACCGTCGTCCATGCATACGCCAAAATAATATAAAAGTAATATAGGTAGCTTTTATTCATCCTTGTTAATGACTTATCGCGCAAGGTGGTGTTTTCTAGTCATTGGTCGGCTTGAGTATAGAAGTGTTGATGAACGTTAGCAATTCGGCCGCGTTGTTGATTTTGAAATTATGCCCATGTTTTTGTTATGCACTGTACTCGGGATGCATTGAACAAATGCAGTAGACCGTCTTGAATTTTGAATCGATGAAAAGTTTTTTTCGTATCAGAAATTGAAGGACAATTAAAAGACAAGCAGATTGTTATCATGCATTGAGTCATAAATAATGTCTTCTTAGGGTAATGGCCATTCCTTCATAAATGCATTGATTTCAAGTTCATCGTATTTATTATTTTTAAATTCCATCTTCAAGCTACCGGTATTTGTTATCAGCATAATATTACGTAGTCGTTTTACCAAAGTTTCTTTTTTTTAGATTTGTTTTTGGTGTTTTTTTCCCCTTTCATTCGCTGTTTGAATTAAGTATTATTTGTGAGTAATTTTTTAAAGTTTCCTATAGCTTACTATTATCATATTACATTCATTTGATTATTATAATTCTAAGGAATTTTAATTTATTGTTCATGAGAACGATGTTTATACGCTATTTTATTACTTTTCTAACGACCTAAGTATATACCTAAAAATTTAAGTATACCTATTTTTACGTTGTTACTAAATACTAGAATACTCTTTCTCTCTTCTCGAGAAGTAAAAAAAAAAAAACAAATCAAAATTATTATCCAAATATTCAAAGTGTTATAATGTATACTATGTAAATTGGACAAAAAATTTTTTCAAACAATAACCGTTATCGGTATTACGCTATTACTTAGTGAAAGAAATGTATTACAAACTCTTATGGAACTTTTTTTAAATTGTGTTCGGGAGAACGAGAACAAAATGTACCTATTATAGCTTTGTTTATTCTCAAAATATTACGAAATAAAAAGTTATTAAATGAACGTGCGAGGAGAATTTTCTCGAATTTTTTAGTCGTACTCTGCTCCAATTGTGATACTAATATCCGTGGAAATAACTTCAGTGGCATGGTACCAAAGATTCGTGTCCAGAACAACTGAAATGAATTGATAATCATTCATCAAAGACTTATTTAAAATTTGCTCCCATCCTATCCTCATTGATGAAAATTTGAACCCTTAGGTCCCATTTGAAAAAAATTGAATCAAATACGTACTTATATCTCCTGGGAACACATCGACGTGAAATGAATCTCGGCACCAAAAAGTACATTCTTCCGGTGTTTTTAAAGTCCATCGTTTGACTCCTTTTATTTGAGCTTGCCACGATGGTAAAACAACGTCATCGATCTAAAATATTCCGAATAAAAATAAGATGCGAAGTTAATTAGGTATTCTCGAAGAATCTTTCTTTTGGAGAGCTATCGTTGAGCGTAGGATTAGCTTCCCATCCCTCAAGAGAAGATTAAGAATATCTTGAGAGTAGGGTAGAAGTACAACACGTCACACTTGCGGCACCATTCTTTAAGCTATAAACCGTTGAGGTTGTACAAGTCTCAAAACATTCTATCCCTTGAAGGAATTTGGAAGTTGACTTTGATAATCAGAAAATCTGCTTACGTGTAACTTGGCTCCATAACCCATTGCACCCATGAATATCCAATCCACTATGTAGTTTTCTGAATTATCTGGCAGAAAGTATGGTTTCTGATAGTGTTGTCGAAGAATCTTTACCGCGAAAGGGTCACAAACGCTCCTAGTGAAAGATATCACGAGTAGAGTTGATCAAAGTGCAGTGCGTTTATATTCGTGGTAGCTAAGAAACTTGGGGATTTGATAGGTATAAACGAAAGGGATAAGATTAAGACCACCTTCATGAACAACCTAGTTCGATGTAGAAATTCCGATTCTCGATATGCGTTGTAAATAATTGAGCATTTTATTCATCACTTTATTTATGCGTCTGTTCGTTTGGGGTTTAACACCAAGTTTTAAAATAACTATAATTTGTAGGACATACTTTTACCACAATTGAAGAGTTTACTATAGTAGAAACACTTTTTGAAACTAGGTACGACTTTTTGTAAACGAAGTATGGTGAATCATATTGTGAATACCTAATTAATTTTTCAAATACCAGTATCTAGGTATTTAAATCGAAACATTACAGTCATTGTCATATTATTGTTCTAATAAACGACGACTGAGCCGCAAAACTCGAGTTTGTACTTGTTAAAGTTATGTACCTATCTTTCTTCTTATATTTTGAATCATTTTTGTAGCCCCACATATAGTTGAAGACTCCAATAATTGTCATCTGGTATGACCAAATTAGGATTATCGCAATGCGGACACACTGCAGCATTCCACAATAGGGTAAGGCTGTTTTTACGAATTGCATACTTATCCCTATTGAGAAGCAATTTGGACGAAAAATAACATTGGCTCTTATGGGAGAAACTTGCTGATCGTTAATTTGAAAGTATATCTAGGTACCTAGTACCTATTCAATTCTGAATCAGTAAAAGTGAGTAAACGTATCGAAAAAGTAAACGTTTCCAGATTTGTCGAGCTCAGTTTCGTTAAGATTGATCAACTACGAAACGAGTTATAATCTTTTGAGAATGAAAAGTCAGTCGTGGAACAAAGCGCGGTGCATTACCACTCTTCGTCCCCTATCTGACTTTTTATTTTCAACCGATTAGGAATAACTTACTTTGTAGTCCTTAACAAAACTGAGCTCGAAAAATCGAGAAACGTGTTTTCTTCGGATGTGTTTACTCGTTTTTAATATTCAGAATCGAGTACTACTCCTAAATCATGTCCAAATTAACGATCAGCGTGTTTCTCCCATAAGAGCCAACGACCGTTATTTTTCGTCCTGCTAATTTCTTCTCAAGGAGAATAAGTATGCAATTTGCATAAACAGCCATTTACCAAGTATTGACCAATCAGGAACGCTTACACTTTAGCATCGTGTGTACCAGTACCTACCAGCCTGTACCCTTACCCTACATCCACCCTACCAGCATCCACCAGACCACAATTAAGAGAATAAGGTTTTGGATATCAAATATTGGAGTCTCATTCTGCTGATCGTTGTTTTGCCGACACGCGCACACGTCGATTCTGCCGTACAAAGTTGAATTGACATAATTATATTATTCAAATCAACGACCAGGAAAAAATTGTATCTGCTTCATTACCTGAAAGATACAGTTTGCCTGATCGTTAATTTAGATTGTGATTTAGATATTATATCAATATTATTATCAATTCATTTTTTTACGACAGAAATTACGCGCGTGTACGTCAGCAGTACAGACCCCTAGGTCTATAGTCAGCAGTCAGCGCTGATTTGTTGGTCAGCTCAGCAACAGCCAACAATCATGAGCTGTGACTTGTTAGTTGTTTTGTCTGCCATTTTCTGCGGGGTATGTGCAAATGCAATGGAGAGTACTTAGAGATAGTGTAGATGACTGTGTATTTTATTGTATCGAAGATGAGATTTTTGGTTCGTGTTATAGTTCTGTAGATTACCTAAATTTATGTTACTTATGTAGGTAGATAAGTAGTGGTATTCAACCCTTTTTGAGCTGCAAATGATTTTGAAGTGTTACGCGATTTATACTTAGATGATACTGAATTCTTCTTGTGGAATGTTGGTGATCGAATGAATATCATTTGTGATTGATTGATCGAGTACGTAGCGCTATCCAGTATTTCTCGATGTGTGCAGCGTTCTGCAGAATTGATGTTTTTGTATTTCTGTTGTTGAAACTAATGGTGCTGGGATACTAACAATCATATCCAAAATGGGTAAGTAGGCATATTTGTTTTGTATATCACGTTTGTACCTATAGGATTTTGCGAAATTGATGTTTGAATGTTCCTCTCTGTATGTTAGTTCGAACTAAAGGGTGCTGAGATACTAACAACACTTTACATTCTGAATCAGCGGTTCCCAACTTGTGGTACATGTAGCACTTGTGCTACGCGAGGCGATAAGGAGAATGACAAAAGGTGTGTATGAGTTAAAAACTCTGAAGCAATTCACGAGTGATGAGTAGAGATATAACGGGGCAATGCCAATAACTAACTCGTAATATGGGCTCATACTAACTTTCCCGACAAGAAGAACAAAAAGACATGGTTCATAAATCCTTTCCATACAGATTTTGATTCTTCAGCTTCAAATCTTATCATTTGACGAGCGAGACGAGTTCATTAATTTATAATGCAATGGCTAGCCCCTCGTTCAAAACTTTCCAACTTCAGAAAAATTTTGGTGCGGTCTTGGAATTGACTTCCTCATTTAATGTGTAGTTCGCAAGCGACCCGATTACTTCTTCCCTTCACATCAACGTACAAAGATTTATGTGAATCGGATTTTTCGTTGTCAATCTACCTGAAGAATAAATGCAGCACTTGGCTCTTTGTCGATAGCAATTTGCAACTAGGCCTATAGGTACGTACGTTTAACAAAGCGTTTAGTCACGGCTCAACAAGCGCAGGCTTTTCACTGAATCTGACTTTGGCTACATTATTTTTTATTGATCATTACGACTTCATTTTTGCCTAATGGTACGTGATATAGTTCCCAGTTTGTCAAGTGGTAGGTAGGTACATAAAAACAAAAAAAAGTTGAAAGCCGCTATTCTAAATTGAAATGTGTAAAGACTTCTCAGCCAATATTATGTTGAGGGTCTGATTATTACCTATACCATCGTCATTCCGGAGTAACCGTTTCACTCCATTACAGTGTTGGAAGATATTCTCAGATCTCGTACTTGTTAATGCAATTTACAGTAATTAGACTACTGTGAGTGTGTTGACTTATTTTCTAACGTTGACATTCGATTTATATAGGTACGTATCAAAATATATGTTTGAGTGTTAGCCCCAAATTCTTTTCGTTTTTTGGGGGTATTTAATTAGCTAGTCAGAGATTGCTCAGTCAAAAACAATGTACTTACTTTCATGTGTTTTGTGAATTTGTGAGTATAATTGTGACCAGTTATACGTCCTTTTTTTTTTCCTGAGATCTGTTTCATATGAATGGGTTTCAGTGAACATCTCATCTGTCCTATTGTCCGCAAACCTATCCTGACCTAAGTTTAACCTAATTTGAGGATTTAATGAAAGATGATCACGCTTACCATCCGCAATACCATGGATCGGACTGATTCTGGAACAGAGCTCGTTCTGTATTCAATTCCAAGACATCGTCCAAACTTTCAAACTCGTCGTTATACGTTAGAAATTGGCAATTGGACATGTAACTGATGTTATTCAAGTGCTTAAAAAAATCGAAGTCAAATGATGTCAAAGCTTGCCAATTTTTCGCAGCTCCGCGAACTACTAGAGGCCGACCAGTATAAGCGTATCTGTGAGAAACGAAAATTTTCAGTCTTCATTGTCCAGACAGCGATTCTACTTAAAAATAAGAGGGTACCTATAAATACTACAGGAAGAGAAATTTCCGTCTTTTGTTTAGTATGTAGGTACTTCACCCAGTTCTTGAAGGATTTCTCTGTGCCACCTGACTGAGACCTTACTGCGTTGATGAGTACTTGAAATTCGGAAAGGACGAAATGATGAAGAAGTGCTGTGCAGTAATCAAACTTGATTTAACCCAGAGTTCAGATGAAGTACAAATAGATACAGTTTTTTAGAGAAGAAATCCTAAAAGTGTAGAACGGGTCAAGAATATAGAACGACTAAAAAGTTTTAATCTGTCTAGAAGAAGTTTTTGAAAGTAGGGAAATTCGCTTGGACTCAGAGTTTATTTATTACCTATTTATTTTAATGTGATGCACGACACAGTTCAACAAAAAATCAGTTACGTGGGCACCACAAAAATACTTACCTACATTAAGTATTTATAACTTCAACATAAATCTAGTACTAATCACTCACACAATCATCACATTCATCCCTTCATTTTATGAGTTATGTGATTTGAACGTCATTTCGAAGTGATGCTTAAGAAATATTTTTCTATTGACGCGTTAAAATATTTAACCTTATTGAAACACTGTATTTTACGCTAAAACATACTTATCCTCGAAGTCATCTTTATCAATGTACTCCAGTGTATCGATACCGGTAGCATTAAGGCAAACAGCACAGTCCAGTGGTTCTCTCACCCATTTCGATAATACATCACCGCCTTCTATCAAACAAGGCTAAAATTCGAAAAAGTTTAATCTACAGGAAAAAGTGTTATATTATCGTAACGTATTCCCGTGGGTGAAATTTATGACGATGGTTTCTGTTTAAATGTGTACAAGATGTAGGTATAGTGCGTGTACGATAAATTTCTTTACAACGGGTTCAATTGACGTCATCGTTCCTAAATCAGCTGAACAATGAAGCCAATTTATATAAATTACTGTTTGAAGAGTAAGAAATTATACTAAGCGATTTTGTGCTGCTTTCTCCTTTGAAAAAAGTTATTCAAAAGCACATACCTTTTTTTCGAACAGGTCTAATGTTGCACTTTGGTTCATGAAAAGATTTACATGAGACTCTATTTTCTTGGTATGGGCAGGAGTAAGTACAGGGCCGGAAATTTCATGGGGGAGACGAAAATCTTTGACGGATGAGGTCGATCGTGTAATATTTTAGGCATGGTGATGTGGTCCGGAACCCAGAGAAAGGAGACTGGTTCTGAGGTAGATAATAGCATTTACAGAAGTAAGGGATTAATAGAGTGAAGATTTTGCAATGCCAGGAGAGATAACAATGAATTAGATGACATTAGAATTTGAATTGAAGGGTGAGGAGAGTAAGATAAGAAAGACAAGAGTACATGGCGTTCGTGTCGGCGGTGAAAATTGAAGCAGCATTTTTCAATCTGTTATAGGTTATGACGCTTCGGATCGAGCAGGCATATCTTGTTTTGGGTTCTTAGGTGAAGCAGAACGAGGGAGGGGATCAACAACCCGGTAGAGATAATTTATTTCTATAATGAGTTGTCGGTATACCGGGTGGACCAGTTAAATGGGAGTTTGCACTTGATCTATTCTAGCGTGAAAACGCAAAACGTTAGATGTATACCTATTTTAATCTGCCAAATTTGTATCTCAATTTTATCTTCAATTTGTGCCCGACTCAACTTTCTACGACTTCTCTGAGTCGAGTTATGGACCAAAATGTGCCAAAGATTGACCGGTTTGCCAAGATTCTGGATATAAGAAACTGAAACTCCTATTGACTGATAACATTATTCTAGTCCAGCCGGTATAGGGTTGCGAGTTTTGCGAATATTAACTAGACCGAGTTAGATATCTAAAGGAGGGATTAGCCAAAGAGGGGTGGTCCGATTTGAGATTTTCTAAAGTTGAGATCCGAGAGGAAGGAGGAGAGAATTATGTTGGCGAAGTGGAGAAATATAGTTTGGAAGCCTAGTGAATTGGGCTGTGGATGCTAGAAAATTAACGAGGAAGGATAGGGAATGATCTTTGAGAAGGGGTTCTCCCGCTTCAGCGCACTAGAACGCAGCTCACCGAGAGTCAGTCTTAGTGCTGATGATTGAGTTGTACCTTATAATTTCACGCAAGATTTATAAAATTGACTATCTATTGTGGCAGTGTAGTCCAGCTGAGAGCGAATTAGGCTTTCGTACAGTTGGAGAAGAAGTTTACGATTATAGCCAGTGCGTGGGTGAGCGAAGTATTTGAGGATGTAGAAGAGAAATTGACGTGAAGGGTTCAAGAAATTTCGTGGTCAAAGGTAGTGCCGAGAAATTTAGAGGTGGTATAAGGGTGGGAAGGATATAGGATGTAAAGATATTTTTTAGAATATTACCAGAATCGTTTCAATCTCCGCAAAATGACCTCACGATAAGAAATTCTATTCCTGTCAGAGCTTGGCTCTTCGCAAATCTGAAGTTTGTAAAGAAATGCTATAATCGGCGAGTAAGAGGAAAGTTAATACATTTCCGTTCTGAAGGATTGGGAATTCGCACTCATTGAGACCTATCATTGGGGAAACTCTGGTAGAGAATGGGGAAGTTGTCACGGAGCCCCATTTCATGTAATTTATAATGACGTCAGACACGAGGAAATGTTTTGTGAAGAGTTTAGAGTTGACGAGTAGGGTTTTATCCCTTGTAGTTTGAGGTCTAATGAGGTTTGAAGAGATTTTTTTACAGTTTGCTACTCTATTATGAAGATATGATCAGCATTCGTTATTTGGTTAGGTATAATTACTGTCTATTTGAGAAAAAAAAATTGGGGGTTGTGACCCTCGTGGGGCCTGTTTGAACTCTTTATTCAATACATTATTATAGAATGTATATAGTAATAAAATTTGTAAATTTTGAATTGTTGGGATAAAAACCTCGTGTGGAGCTTCTTCGAGGTGATTATGGTCGAAAATGATATGGAAAATACATTCTCCGTGGTCATAGGCGCCAAATATCTCCAACTAAATCTTTTAGATTCCAGTTAGAGTGAGTTTCATCCCATCCACAGGGGGGCAAAGACCTGCAACGAAGTGTTCCCCGGGGTTTTTTGGTTTTTTGTATGTATTCAAGCATTACGGGAAATTTCACACTGGTTACCAGAACTGAAATATTTTTTCACCAACTCCACGAAAGATAAATGATCTGGAATCCTGAAGCTATAATCTGCTCAAATCTTATCTCCTGCAAAAATTTAACCAACTTACCCTCGAATAGATAAAATCGGATACATAATTCCAGACAAGAGTAGCGAAACTTGTTGCTAAAATTGGGACCACGACATATATGTAAATGTATCTGCGGAAACCCATTTTGAACGCGTGACGAACATACCGCAAATGATATCGCGACAAAGTTGTCGCATCCCTTTTATTCCTAGCCCGTTGAGGTAAATAGGAACCCAGCCGCCGAAGGGCGCATACACTGACGAAATACCGCTCAATAAAGTACAAACGCTAGGTAAATCTTAAATTTTATTTTTTTATCGTTCAACAAAATATTAACTGACTATTTCATTTTCAAACAAAGACAAAACTGAGAGAAAATATAAATACATGAAGGTCACACACCAATACAATCTTATAAAATACACTTCCGTTGTAAAACACGAAAATATGAAGGAAAAATTTTTGTTCCATTGTGGTAACATACGTAGAGGATACCTGCCAGGAGGCGCATTTTTTGAATCTATCAATTATCATTTCATCACTAGGAGAATATTGTAGTTTTGTTCCTTAAAAATATTATTCAAAAATGAAAATATAATCTCTCTATAAAAATTTCCCTTCATTGTCTTACAAATTACTTTTCTGAGAGTAAATCTCGCTTTGTACTTAATAATAAAGTAAGTATGATCGTACGCTAAGGTGCTTTTAGGAAACAAATTCGCGCAACGTATCTGAATACCAATAGTATGGTACGAATAATAATAAATTGCACGAAATAAATAAACAAATGAGTATAATAGAAAGAGAGAAAAAAAAAAGAATGATGGGAAAAACGTGATATTGCACATGGATGTAACGATAAGATCATTATTTGCTGGTTAGACTAGAGTTTTCTTTTCTTCTTGTATGACTGCAAAAATAAAAGAGGAATATTCAAATGAATAAATTACTGAGAAAATACCGTATTATATTCGAACTGAACCATACTCGTACCTTCTCAGAAAATGATGTCCTGTACTCCGATTGGATACTGTATGACAGCTGGTATTCGGATACAGATTCGACGACAGACAATAACTCGGCTTTGAAGTTACATCTATAGGTATTTTATAAATTCGAGTCACTGGAATCTGTTTTGGTGGTTTCTGTTGAATGATACGAGCTTTGGCCGCTCCCAGTGGTCTATAGGCATTATTGGACTTCCCAATTAATAACTTCATATTTCATCGTAAAAAATTATTTACATTCATACGAAATATTATATTACGTTAGTGGTGTCGATTGACTTCTCGTTTGCTTGCGAGAAGCTTTTATATGATAAAGATGATCTCCCTGCGTACCGTTCATTCGACTCCGCGAACTCCGCGTAATATTTTGAACGAGATCGAAGTTACTCTGTTGAGAAAAAAAGAAGAGCAAAATTTTGATACAAAATTGGTGAGGAGAAACGGAAAAATCGAGCATCAGTTTTCTATTTACTTTTTGAGGAACGTGAATCTCTCTCATGCTCGCTCTCAACTTGCAGGGAACTTCTTCTGGCTCGTCGAGATTGATTGCATTGATGTCTTGAACGATTTTCGACACATTGTCGTTCTTTTTCAACACAGTTGGCTCGTACAGAAGTTCCCCTTGCCAATTTTCGAAAGGCCCGTTTGGGATAGTGTGTATTTCACTGCTATACACCCCAAATCTATGCGTAGGTATGAAGTTGGGATTACCGTACAATTTTTTACGGTGACGGTTGCCCTCTAACCAGAGTTGCGATTTTTTTCTGTAAGCCAAGTAAAAATTCATAATTAGATGTAATTATCATCGCGCATTAATTTATTTTTAAAAATCCGAAAATATTTCAAAAACTTTTTCGAAGTCATTAATTTTAATGCCTATCATCAAACCGATTCGCGATTCGATCCATAAGCTACTGGAACGATTTTCCTGCAGAGACCATTACTTCATTTGTTTTCAAAATCCGAGTTATCTCGTGAAATAAATTCATCGGGTACAATATACAGTACCGTGAACCAAAACATCTTCGAGACCATGACAACTTTTGATGACCTGAACGAAATAAGGACCACTGAAGGAGAGGGCGAGAAATACCTACCTAATAATTTTATGCAAGTAATTCATTCGAGTCGGTTAGCGCTAGTGACGTGCGGCACTTCTGACTACTGAGCGGAAATTGTTTGTAGTACTTGTTTGAACTATGGTGGTATATGGGACAAAAATGAAAGAATTGAAACGACACTTGAATGAAGCAGATTTTTCTCTTGACATCCTACGGCAGATGTCCATAAATGTGACCTGCGATGAGAAAAGGATGCTCATTTCCCACTGACAGGAACACTATTTCTCTCTGATTAGATGTTCAATCAGGGAGAAATGGCTTTCCTGCCAGTGGGCAATGAGCGTCTTTTTCTCATTGCTGGTCACAAATACAGATTCTACAAATTAGACAAGACAACAAAATTTTCAATTGATGCGATAGATTCAAAGAGGTGTACTCCCAAATAAGTAACGAGTCAAGTTATTCCAAAGTTTTCATTTCTCTTCCATATACCGCCATAGTTCAATTCCCGCTTCCAAATTCAGCAAAAATACCCTTACAATTGAACGAACCGCGCACGCATTTAACGATCCTAGCGGATGAGGTATGACCCGCCGAAATGAAGCTTTTAATGTTGCGCGGGTTGCTTATTTCATCAAATCTCGCTGGAGGACAAACAAGGACTTCAAGTTAATTTATCTCGATTGTTTTGTTCGAGTTCTTGAAAAACTTTATGAGATTGAGTAAAAATCGTGTACTTCTAGCACTATGTTTTATTGTTAACTGCTAGTAATGTTCATATAAAGAGTTGCAATTTTAGGAGATATTGATACAATTTTTAAAATTCAATATTGAAGGTGAAAAATACAAAGGAAAGTTTGTAATATTTGTATTTTGATCAATACTGAGAAATTTTTGAGAATTATTTCCAGTTATGGTGGGTCCTCCAGGAAGATTCAATAGAATAATATGCTACCCGAAACACGTTGAAAGCCTTACATGAACAGAATTCATTGAGGAGAGAGCACGGAACTTGTTCCATGGGAAGTAATCGACATTGCAATTCCGAACTGCAATGAAGGGAGGGAATTCAAATTTGTAGAGAATTTATTCAGCATTCTTTGATTTTGATTTCATTTATATCTAGTGGGTCAAAGCTTCCGCCCCCGGTGACGCTACCAAAAACTTTCTCATAAAGAAGCCTCCCTGAGAGTAAATCAAAGAAAATGTACATGAGTGCCAGGAGATTATCTCTCCCCTTATCTCAGAACATACTATTTTGTGACGTCATTGACCCTAATCTTGATGACGTTATAACCTCAAGATCTATCTCTATTGATATGAACTATTCTGAAGTAGATTAGTTACACAAACAACCGATTGCCAAATACACCTTCAACAGTATTTCTTAGCCTCTTAGTGTTGAAAAATACTGCTACTGTCGATAGAACTTTGTGGTAATGAAGATCTGTCTTTATAAAAAGTATTTTTCAATAGTAACTCTACGCTGTAACCTCGATGACTGCATCTTATATAGCTCGATAGTCAAAATTTTCTCAAGATTCTCTTCTTGTAAATAGGGTGCGCCAAAATGATGTTATCAGTAAAATGGGATTTCGGAGAAAATTTGTTCCAGCGCACAAACAAAAAATGTTGGATACATACTTGAAATGTACGAAAAATGTATCTCAATTTTATCTACAATCCCTGAGCTTAGACCAGCCGAGTTATGGACCAAAATGTGCCAAAAATTGACCTACGAGTATATGCCAAGAATTTGAAAATAAGAAATTCAAAAATTCCCCACTTTCAAACTTCATAGGTTATTTAGGTATTTTTTTCGGAATCAGCGTTAAATTTCACTTTTAAATCAGATGAAATATGGAAATTCAAACAATGTTCAAGTGTTGAGAATTTTGGCAAATTGATCAATTTTTGGCGCATTTCGGTGCAGAACTCGACTCAGTTAAGTCGTAGAAAGCTGGGTGGGGCGCAAATTCAATATGAAATTGAGACACAAACTTCATAGGTTTAAAGCGCACATCTATCGTTTTGCGTTCTTGAGCTGGAGTGAATTCAGTGCAAACTCCCATTTAACTGGTAACATCATTTTGCCCCACCCAGTATAATGAAGGCTAAACGTATTATTGCAGCTCAGGGAGTATTTTGGCTGGACAGCGCTAGCGTCGCGCTGCATTTTTACCGAGCGAGGAGGAATTGAAAACGGGAGCTAAACTATGGCGGTATATCGGGAAAAAATGAAAAACGACGGCTTCCTAAACGAAGTTGAACGAGGAACGCAGGGAACCTGTTTTATGAGTAAAATGGGATTTGGTATTGAAAATTCAAGGAAGCGTAGACCTAGATAAAGCTAGTATAAAGAAGGCCTAGACCTACTATAAGCCTAGTGTAATATAGTTTGATAGACTAAATGTTTCTCGAATCTCGAGCTATATATGATAGCTCGAGAGTTGAAATTTTTCCAAATCCCTTTCATTTCATATATAGCTCGATAGTCGAAATTTTTTCAAGTCCCCGTCCTATCATACATGGCTTGAGAGTCGAAATTTTTCTGAGTTTTTTGCTGGACGGCGGACGGCAAATTTCTCATAAAGCCCCCCATAAAACAGGTTCCCTGTTAAAATGTCGGCTCTCGAACCATACATGATAGGAGAGAGACTTGGAAAGATTTCAACTCTCGAGCTATATGTGATGGGAGGGGTACTTGGAAAAAATTTCGGCTCTCGAACCATGTATGATAGGAGAGGGACTTGGAAAATTTTTGACTCTCGAGCTATCTGTGATGGGAGGGGGACTTGGAAAAAATTTCGACTCTCGAGCCATATTATGATAGGAGAGGGACTTAGAAAAATTTCGACTATCAAGCTATATATAATATGGTCTCAATCTTTTTTTTTTTTTTTTTTGGTATGGCACCACTGAATATTTTGTTGGAAGTTGGAAGTTATTCAATAGAAGCGCTCAAGAAGTGGAGTGCTGGAAGTTGGAAGCCGCAACGCGAGAAGTTGGAAGTGGAAGTTTTATTAAACGACTTTGCATCCTTGCAATCTGATGTCATTGATGTCTTTTCTAGGTTCCCTTCTATTATTTATAGCTCCAAAATCGGAGCCTTCGCAACATCGCAATTTGGTGACGTCATAGATCAACCTTTTTTAAGTCCCCCTCCTAGCTCGGTGGTCGGTGTATATAGCCTGAAAGTTGGCCCCGTCGAGTAAATAGATATGCAATGCTTCATACACCAATTGGCTTGACCTCTTCAATAAGCCAGATATGCAACACTTCAAACACCATAAAACTCAAAACGTCCTTCTAAGGTATCCTAAGTCTCCCTCCTATAATATAAAGCTCCAATGTCCGGAGAGGGACTGACTCATTGAAGGGGCTAATCCAATTGGTGCACGAAGCATTTCATGTCTAGTTATTTGAAGGGGCTACCATAATGTGGATGATATCAAGTACTATTTTTCAACCCAGAGAACAGGTTCCCTGTCGTTTTTTCCCAAGTCCTACTTCTATTATATACGAGCCGTAAACCCCCTAAATATTATAAAATTTCAAATTATTTTCAAAATTCTTGATATTTATTTATCATTAGTATTCTTTCAGTTCAATTTCTAATCTAATTCTTTTCCAATTATTTTATGTCTTTTATCAGTAAGATCACCTAAAACAACAACAGCAGTTTGTCGGACTTGTGGTAAATTTGTCCTAGCTTTACGGACATTGGCTACAGGATCGTCTCAACGTCAACCGCCCTAGATTTGCTTTCTTGCGTTTCGGCATTCCAATTAAATTGCAATAAAGTGAGACATCCGTTACTTCGATATTGAATTATTGACGTGAATTGTTTTTCTTTTCTTAGTCCTCACATTAAATTTGAAATAATGAAAGAAAACCACCAGTTTTTCAGATAATTGCTAAGCAAAATCTTTGTCGTAATCCTACACTATTCGATTACTCATAGTATGGGTATTCAAAACTTCTCCGGTTAAAAAGAACCACTTTCCAAAAATGATTGCCTAGCACACATTAATTTTCGATGAACGTCAACAAAAATGATTGCTTAGCATTTTTAATCAATAAATTAATGAATGATACAGATTTTTCATCTCTTGGATCATTCATGACACCCCCCCCCCCCCCCGCCACCAAGCACAAAGATGTATACTACACGCCATTCGCCTGATTTCGTAACTTCAAATTTATTACGCATAAACCTTCTCCTGGGCAAGCTAAAGCAATGGAAACAAATTCCAAGTTCATAGGTGAAATAGGAATAAAGTTAAATGAATTTGCAATTTTGCAACTTCTCTTTATATAATAGATAGCTTTTTAACAGGGTACCTGTTTTATGGGGTGCTTTTTGAGAAATTTGCCGTGCGCCGTCCAACAAAAAACTTGGCAAAATTTCGACTATCGAGCTATGTATGATAGGAGAAGGACTTAGAAAAATGTCGTTTCTCAAGCTATATGTGATGGGAGGGGGACTTGGAAAAATTTCGACTCTCAAGGTATATAAGATAGGAGAGGGACTTGGGAACATTCCGACTCTCGAGCTATCATATATAGCTCGAGATAGAAAAATGACGGCTTCCTTAACGAAGTTAAACAAGGAACGCAGGGAACCTGTTTTATGATTCGAATGAGATTTGGTATTGAAATTTCAAGGAAGCCTAGATTTGGAGAAAGGTAGTAAAAAGAAGGCCTAGACCAACTATTAGTGTAATATAATATAGTTGGATAAATCAGGTTCCTTGTTAAAATTTCCACTCTTGAGCTATATATGATAGGAGGGGGGTTTGGAAAAACTTCGACTCTCGAGCTATATTTGTATTAGTTGACTACGAGAGTCGAATTTTTTCCAAGTCCCCCCTCCAATCATCTACAGCTCGAGAGTCGAAATTTTTCTAAGTCCCCCCTTCTATCATATATAGCTCGAGAGTCGAAATTTTTCTAAGTCCCCCTCCTATCATCTATAGCTCGAGAGTCGAAATTTTAACAGGGAACCTGTTTTATGGGGGGCCATTAGTGGCGTGCGCCGAGCGCCGTCCGCCGTCCAGCGAAAAACTTAGAAAAATTACGGCTTCCTTAACGAAGTTAAACGAGGAACGCAGGGAACCTGTTTTATGATTCGAATGAGATTTGGTATTGAAAATTCAAGGAAGCCTAGATCATATATAGCTCGACAGTCGAAATTTTTCCAAGTCCCCCTTCTATCATATATAGCTCGAGAGTCGAAATTTTTCTAAGTTCCCCTCCTATCATATATAGCTCGAGAGTCGAAATTTTTTCTAAGTCCCCCTCCTATCATATATAGCTTGAGAGTCGAAATTTTTCTAAGTCCCTCTCCTATCATATATGGCTCGAGGGTCGAAATTTTTCCAAGTTTTTCGCTGGACGGCGCACGGCGGACGGCGGACGCCAGATTTCTCAAATAGCCCCCCATAAAACAGGTTCCCTGTTAAAATTTCGACTCTCGAGAATATATGATAGGAGGGGGACTTAGAAAAAATTTCGATTCTCGAGCCATATATGATAGGAGAGGGACTTAGAAATAATTACGGCTTCCTTAACGAAGTTAAACGAGGAACGCAGGGAACCTGTTTTATGATTCGAGTGAGATTTGGTATTGAAAATTCAAGGAAGCCTAGATTTGGAGAAAGGTAGAAAAAAGAAGGCCTAGACCAACTATTAGTGTAATATAATATAGTTGGATAAATCAGGTTCCTTGTTAAAATTTCCACTCTTAGCTCGAGAGTCGAAAATTTTCCAAATCCCCCTCCTATCATATATAGCTCGAGAGTCGAAATTTTTCTGAGTCCCCCCCTTCTATAATATATAGCTCGAGAGTCGAAATTTTAACAGGGAACCTGTTTTATGGGGGGTTATTTGAGAAATCTGGCGTCCGCCGTCCGCCGTGCGCCGTCCAGCGAAAAACTTGGAAAAATTTCGCCCCTAAGCCATATATGATAGGAGAGGGACTTAGAAAAATTTCGACTCTCAAGCTATATATGATAGGAGGGGGACTTAGAAAAAATTTCGACTCTCGAGCTATAGATGATAGGAGGGGAACTTGAAAAAATTCGACTCTCGAGCTATAGATGATAGGAGGGGAACTTAGAAAAATTTCGACTCTCGAGCTATATATGATAGGAGGGGGACTTGGAAAAATTTCGACTCTGGAGCCATAGATGATAGGAGGGGGGCTTAGAAAAAATTCGACTCTCGCGCCATATGTGATAGGAGAGGGACTTAGAAAAATTTCGACGCTCGAGCTATATATGATAGGAGGGGTTCTCCAAATCTAGGCTTCCTTGAATTTTCAATACCAAATCTCATTCGAATCATAAAACAGGTTCCCTGCGTTCCTCGTTTAACTTCGTTAAGGAAGCCGTCATTTTTCTAAGTTTTTCGCTGGACGGCGGACGGCAGATTTCTCAAATAGCCCCCCATAAAACAGGTTCCCTGTTAAAATTTGGACTCTCGAGTCATATATGATAGGAGAGGGACTTTGAAAACTTTTGACTCTCGAGCTATATATGATAGGGGACAAATTTTCCCAAGTCTCCCTCCTATCATAAATAGCTCGAGATTTGAGAAAAACTTGGACTTTCAAACTACATTATACTAGGCTTATTTTACGTCTAGGCCCTCTTTATACTAGCTTTATCTAGGTCTAGGCTTCCTTGAATTTTCAATACCAAATCCTATTTGACTCATAAAACAGGTTCCCTGCGTTCCTCGTTTAACTTCGTTAAGGAAGCCGTCGTTTTTCTAAGTTCCCCTTCTTATCATCTATAGCTCGAGAGTCGAAATTTTCCTAAGTCCCCCTCCTATCATATATAGCTCGAGAGTCGAAATTTTTCCAAGTCCCCCTTCTATCATATATAGCTCGAGAGTCGAAATTTTTTTTGGAAACACGCGAGGGGTTCACTAATTGCGAAAAATTCGGTCAGTATGTCTGGTCAAGTCAGTCAATCTATGACAATTCGAAAACATAGATTTCCATCGAAGCCAGGCTCCAGTTCTCCTTTCTTTTTTTTCTTCCACAACCAACGAAGCACGTCATTGGTATCTCTTTTAGAAATATCATGAAGAATTCCGCGCACGAAGAATCGCTCAACTACGCAAAGAGCATTCAATCTAATTGCGTTGCATTATTAGAATTTTTAATTTGCGCGTCGGGTACTTTCTACAACCTCTGCATTTTTTTAAACTAGCAAAAATCTTCATGTCAATCGATTCGCTTTCGTGAAACTTACTTATGCAGCCACGTTTGCTGTATACCGATGATAGAACCGGGCCGGCAAATCCGTACCCACGCGATCGCTTCTCCGACGTTGAACCTGTAGTGCTTCATAAGGTAACATGCGATCACCGATCCAGTTCTACCTAAGCCCGCTAGAAACGAAAAAATCACGTATAAATGACACACTCTACCATCATTCGCAATTAGGTGTTTGTACTTCCCGCGAGAAGTAAATAATAGGTAATATTTTATTACTACGTTTCAGGGAGAAGATACCCGATAGAAGTTATAAAACCTCATTTTTATAATGCTTCGACGCAAAAACAACCTTAAAAATTTTTGTATAAGCGTATACATTCATCATAGTTCGTAAATAAAATCATCGTAGTTGAATAACGCCGCCTTGTTGACGAGTAAATCATTCAACGTCGTTAGAGCAAATAATAATAACGGATGGGATGGGGCGGGAGGTTTCCTCATTTCAACTTACAAAAAAAAAACTAAGGTACAGTACGTTAATCCGGTTGTTTTGTTTTCCTATATAACTAGCCTTAAGGACTGCACTCGAGGCTCGAACGTGTTTGCGCGTTTCGGCTCGCCGTTCGCAACACTACAATAACCAACTTATTTAAATTTCAACATAAGTCACCCACATAGTATCTGGGAAACTACAGCCGCGTAAATTTCTCATCCGAAGATCAAGGTTATTTTTTTGAAAAAAGAACTGACCTTCCTGCTGCGATGGAAGTCAACTTGAAAAATACGTTGTTACAATATTGTTTAAGTTTAGTGCATTATTGCGTGCAAAAATCGTCGCGCCCGTGCGCTAACTTCTAATATCCGGTTGGGAAGTTTTTGATTGATACCCGTAAAACGCGAAATATTCAATCATTAGAAAACTTTGCGACGATGGTCGCGTGTAACGAACTTTCGACGTTTTACGAATACTGACACGTAACGTCTTCGGATTTAAATTTTCAACTAAGTAATAAATCGCCGCCGTACTTACCTTTACAATGTACAGCGATGGCGCCTTTCGCACTCTCGGTAATTCTAAAAAACTTATCCAAAATTAGATTGCTGGGCGTGCTGCCATCCAAAAAGTACAAATCGTTATGTTGGAATCCGCTATCGATAAAACGATTCGCGTCGTACGATTTCCTGTTCAATCTGATCACGTTTGTGATGTTATTGGTCTTGAAATAAGAAAAATAATATTCGGGAGCGTGTTCCTGCGAGTTACCTATAATGAATTAAAGCGTATCATCGAAATTAGATGCACTATATACATATTTTCTCACAATTATTTCAACTATAGCTCACCAGGATCGGAGTGCGAATGCGGCCCGGAAAAAGCTAGGAACTTTTGCGGTACAATCCAATTCATATCACCTTCTTCTACATTCTGATGACAAAAATGTACCGCGGTAATTTAATTATGTATTCTAGATTCGTAAGCGAGACATTAGTAAACTCACCTCGTAATGCTCGTACTCGGCTAGGTTGAAATCGTTGAATCGGAAAAATCCGAGGGCTTTGGCACGATGGATGGCCTGCAGGCAATCTTTCAGCGATATATTGAATATTGGCACTGCGGTCGCGGCATCTCTGTAAATTCACGATGAGTACGTGATTTTATTACACATCGAAAAAGTGTACCGGATAGAGTTTACGCTTTGACAGAACCGTGTTGAATGCTCATTAAAACAGGGTATAATATTACTGACCTGAATGGAAGAAATGGAGGAATATTTTTACCGATGAGAGGGTTCAACGCATCTTCTACCGTTTTCTCCAAATGTATTATCTGGAAAATTTGACAAAATAAACGCTCACAATTCGTTTTGTCTAGTAAAATATTGTAAAAAAATGTAGGCGTACTAACTGCAAAAGATGCTATGAGGAAGGCAGCGTTCGATCTTTTTTCCTCATTCAAAGTGGTACAGTGAACTATTACTGTATCTTCGAAAGTCTGCAAGTGTAAATTTTAAAATCGTTCAAATACCTGAGAGTACGTTTTAGAGAACTAAAGACACTTGAAAAATAAAGAGCATGCTCGAAGTTCAAACACTTACATTGAGGAGTTTCAGCACTTTCACACAGTAGCGATACAGCATGGATAGATTGAGTGGTCCAAAGTCGAAGTAAAAATTCTCATATACCAATTCATTATCAATACTGAAGAAATAATACTTCCCAGACGACTGAGGAATGATTCCATTGGATACGGTCGCGAAATAGAGTCGGTCTGAAAATATATGAATAACGAATATTATATTAGCAATCCATTCACTCGGATCAAAACTCCCAACAAATCCGACAAACCTTTGAGATATTCGCCGATGTATAAAAAATTATTATCTTTCAGTTCCATTTTACATCGAATTCGTCAGAACATACTATTTCACGATTCACAAAAACGTACGCGGGTCATATGATATTCATTTCGCGTGTGGTCGGAAAAAATATGAAAATATAGACGCGAACTCGATAATATTAATGAAACACCTTCATGGATGTTGCTCACCTACAATTGCTTCCTACGTCGCGGTTACCTGTTAATGCACGATACGATCGTGCGAACACGATTTCCAAAACTATAAAAACCTGCTTCAGTTTGGCACCGTTCGCTATTATTTTCGTTTAGATTATTGTTGTTATGTTTTGAATTCGTTGAAAGAAGATAACGATAACGACGTATACAAAAATAAAACCGTTGGAAAATCGACAACCACGACCTACTAGTGCGCTCTACCGATGTCACACAAAACTGATGTTTGTTGTACAACAGCTACCATGGACAGCTGATTAAACCGCACGACCGGAAGGCTTCTCGGCTGGCTTCTTCATTTTAGGTTTTTGCTCGGCCTACAAGTCAGAAACAAATTTCATGGCTTTTTCAGGGTCGACCGGGGTACCGACGGCCGACATATTACAGTCACTTTTTAAATTTTTTTTCTTTATTTATTTCTTCTTCTTCTTCTTTGGGTCAGTTAAGATGCTGACATCTTGGTTGAGTGAGTCCTAAGCCGCATGGTCTCGACTCTTGTGTCTTTGCATGTTTGTGCTCAGAGTTTTGTTTTGTTGTCGTCGTCAACCTTTCATTTTTACCGATTTTTCCTATCGGGAAAGTGAGGTATTACACCCGTCTGTTCAGGTTTCCTTATATGTATATTATTTATTTATTGAGACTTTTTTGTTTGCGGAACGCCTCCAAAACTACCCGATGGACTTTTTGGAACTTGGCCATATTGTAGTAGAGATCAACTGACGCCCCACCTATGAGCGAAGCGGGCCACACTGCAAAAACTCCTTGATTCAGGCAATAGGAGGGTACCGCGAATTCGGTCTTGCTCATAATGAGCGATCAGCTACAGCTCACCGCGAGCTCATGACGAAAGACCAGCTTCACAGTATCGTTCCTTCCTTCGCGGGAATGTACGAGAATTTTCTCGCATCCTCCTGCCTCCGTCAAACCCGGGGCTTCGATCGTTCTCTCACCGCGAGCTAATGAAGAAAGACGAGCTTCACAGTATCATTCCCTCCCTCGCGCGAACGTACGAGAATTTTCTCGCATCTGCCCGCCTCTATCAAACACGTACGGGGCCTCGATCGTTTTCTCACCGCGAGCTCATGACGAAAGACCAGCCTCACAGCATGGTTTTTTCTTTCGCGCAAACGTACGAGAATTTTCTCGCATCCGCCTGCCTTTATCGAACACGGGTCTTCATCCTTCTCTCACCGCGAGCTCATGACGAAAGACGAGCTTCACAGTATCGTTCCTTCCTCGCGCGAAAGTACGAGAATTTTCTCGGATCCGGTGCCTTATCGAACGTAGGGTCTTGATCGTTCTCTCACGGCAAGCTTAACGAGGATATCCTTCCCAGCATTGGCTGTGGAAACGAGAATTTTCTTGAATTCACCGGCCTAGATAAAACGGAGCTGTTACAGTTCTCTCCTGGCGAGGTCACACTCGAACGCGATCTTCGCGGTATGTTTTTCACCATTGCCTGAAACAACGAGAATTTTCACGTACTCATCCAATTAGATCAAACACAGGACTCCAACTGGTCTCTCACCGCGAGCTCATGCAGACAACAATCTTCCTAGTACTCTTCCCTACTTCGCGAGTCTCAACGGGAAATTTTCCGGATTTATCCGCCTTTATTGAACAGGGGGTCCTACCCGATTTCTCACCGCTATCTCATAACAGAAGACAATCTTAAGGACATCATTCCCTTCAGCGGGTGAAGCCCCGAGCAATTCCGGGCATTCGTCTGCCTCAATCAAATACTGAACTGTAGCTGATATCTCATCACGAGCAAGACCAAATTCGCGATATCATACCTCCCATTGCGGCTGAATCTAGGAGTTTTTGCACTGCTTCAAACATAAGTGGGACTTTCATCGCGGGCACGCAACAGAAGACCAAATTTGCGGTATCATACCTTCCTTTGCCTGAAACAACGAGAGTTTTCGCACTTTTTCCCACCCGCGACCAATCTTTTGTTCTCGCGAAGCTCGATTTCTATGAGAACCAAATGAAATTGAAAAGACTAAGCATTTTCCAAGTTGGTAAAATTGTAATCGTTTTTGGGCACTTGCACACATTTTGGTGCTTCGAAAAATTATTCAACAGTTCTTTTTTTACAACTAAACACACAATTTTACCCTAGAATCAAGACAAACTTTAGGATTAGCCAATTATTTTCGTTCTGGAGAAATGTTGACCTTTTTTGGTCCCATTAACCCATTTTGGTGTTTCGCAAGATTTCTTAACAATTTTATTCAGAGTCACCGCTAAATTTTGTCTCAGAAACGAAAAAAACGTCGAAAATTAGGCGATTTTATCATTTTGGGGAAATGTTGACTCTTTTTGGGCCCATAAACCCATTTTGGTGCTTCGCAGAATTTTTTAACAATTTTATTCAGATTCAGCGCTAAATTTTATCTCAGAATCGAGAAAAATATCGAAGATTAGGCGATTTTATCATTTTGGGGAAATTTTGACCCTTTTTGGGTCCATAAACCCATTCTGGTGCTCCGCAGAATTTTTTAACAATCTTATTCAGATTTAGCGCTAAATTTTACTCCAGGATTGGGGAACACTTCGCAGATTAGGTACGCGATTTTTTCAATAGGAAAATTGTCTTTCGATAATTCACAACTTTGGGAACCCCTGCTGTGAAATTACGGCACATTTTGGTCCATAACTCAGCTCAGAAAAGTCGTAGGAACGTCGGATGTGCCTCAAATTAAAGATAGAAGTGAGATTAAAAATTCGTACATTTAAAGTGTACATCTAACGTTTTGCGTTTTCGCGGTACGATAGGTTTAGCACAAACTCCCATTTAACTGGTGACATCTTTCTGCCCCACCCTGTATAAATTTTTCCAAGTCCCCCACCTGTAATACATAGCTTACAGGTCGAAATTTCTCCAAGTTTTTTGCCGGATGGCGCACGGTGCTAGGCAAATTTCTCAAAAAGCCCCCCCATAAAACAGGTTCCTTGTTAATAATTTTGACATTTAGCTCGAAAATTGAAAGATAAAACTTGGATTTATATAAATCCCCTCAATATGGCTTTGACACAGATACTTGAAGCAACGTCGAGGCGCTGCATCCTTCTTCTCAAGTGAGCAGACCTTGCAGATGCTCCATCCTACCTGGACTCGGCCACCCTGCATATTTTAGAGCAGTTGGAATGGAGACCCCTCGGTCCATCTTCCGAAGGTTGCTCCTGATGCCCACTAGTTGACGCACTTCGCAAATTCAATTCGTGATAACTCACCAACATCACACCGAGTCATCAATGTCACACCCGTAGCCTCTTTTCTGACTTTATCTGAAGGTTTCGTCAAGTTACAAACATCGAAGATTTTGGCATAAGAGTCATATTGGAACGAATTCACTCATTTTTTTAGACTTAGTGCCGCCGACATTTTGAGACTCAATTCAGACATTACTTTTTTTGCCCTCCACACTACGAGACTCAACTCATCTATTATTTTACCGCTTCCCTTCTTTGGGACGAAATTTTGTTGTGTACCCACGAGACTTCGGGACTCGGTTCAGATGCGCCCGCCGTCACAAAATTTACGTCACACGTCTCCAATAAAGAAATGGGAAATATATAAGTGCACGCCCCATAAAATTATATTGACCGCCAGTTCCCCTCCCGCCATGGAAAAAAACTGACACGACGTTGAAATTATGACGAACGCCATAAATGCACGCCACACGACCCGTATTTCAAAAGAAGATAATTTTGATGCATTTATTGTGAGGAACTCCAGCCAGGATGGGCTTGACAGTAAAGACTGCCTCCCCATAGTGAATCGGAACCCCCAATGAGTGAGGTACGACTGTTGCTGGAGGTGTTTTCCCAGTTGTTCCATCCCGGGGGAGTCAGTCGACTCAGTTGGTTAATCATTGGATTTCGAGCATTGTTGTGAGATCTTCACTGGTTGGTCAAATACTGAGGTTCGTCGTCAGAATAAGATGATTCGGCAGAAGTATAATGCGAAGAGGATGCGCGGTAGTTATATGGATCAGTGCAATAGCCGCGAGCGTTTCATTATTGACTTGTACTGAAGTGTTCGTTGTTTCAAAAATATTCACACTTCTGATCCTTCCCGTGATTTGCCAATTCCACTCTTGGCAATCAAGGTTCTTGATGCAGTCCAATCTTCAGGCCCCTTTGGAGCTTCCTTCCGATCTTCAGGAAGCTTCTCACGCTGCACACGTCAAGTGGCAGTCGGATGTTAATCTGGACTCTTCTCGCGACGTTCGTAATTATGGAGGCAGGGCATTCCATTGTCTTCTTTGCTGTTTCTTCTTCTTGTATCAGGTTTTACTTACTTGGTACATTATAGTTGAATGAATTAGATGTGGATTCCACATTGTTCTGCATGTTCTTATATGTGCACTACGCCCGTTTTGTAGAATTTCTAGTATTTTGAATCTTGAGTGCACAACTTATATATGAGGATGTGTGCACTACTTACTTCGTGTATTTGTTCGTTTTATGGGATTTCCAGTGTTTTTGGTCGTGAGTGCACAACTGATTGGAGTATGTGTGCACTACTTACTTCGTTTATTTGTTTGTTTCGATGGATTCCGAGTGTTTTTGGTTTAACACTCATTTGTGGATGTCCTAAAGACGACAGTTTAAATAAAAATTAAAAAAAAAAATAAATATAAAATAATTGTGAGGATGGTAAGACAATTTGTTATGCGAATTGGAAAGGAACTGGTCCGACCGCCGTGATCCTGCTTGCGTGAATGTCGTACCATTTGCGGAAACTCCTTCCGTATTCCGAATGGATGATGACAAGGAGGGTTGTTGTACTTCATCGGATCTTCAAATCTCAGTAAGCCACTCACCGCCCGATTAAGGAATCAATATATGAAACTCGAAGGTAAATGGACATCCTTTGATACATTCGAGCGGGAACATTACAGCATGTGGCGCACAAGGGTGACTCACTTCTCAATGAGTGTGAATGTACTTGCCCGTTCTTCTTGAAACACTCTCTGTGCAAACACTTTATTGGCATGCAAATTCGATTGAAACTTTGTACCGTCTCCCCCAGGAAGCTAAAAACATCCCCATGGGTCAAAAACTTGAGCGCGGCCGCCCCTCCAAAGCGAAACAAGCATTATTATTACAATAAAACAAAAGTGTCAACGTCTCTTCTGTAGTAAGTGTAGCTCGTAGGCTATAAAGTTTTTTTTTATCCGTACAATACATTTCATAGGCATGTAAATTTTTTTATCCGTGGAATACATTTCATAGGCGTGTCAATTTTGTTTCCTTGGCGTGTTATCGATAGCCGGGCAATTTCGTTTTTTAAGGCGTGCGATTAAATGTATGCCTAAAGAAATGTCTTTTAATATATACGGGCCCCATTTCTCTATATATTTTGTAATGCTAATGTGTATATATAATTCATTGTTCATTGGTGGTTCTTAAACTGCCATTGCTGGGGTATGGGACCAATGGCCCCCTCGCCACCATCCTAGCCGTTCTTGAACGTTATCATTCCTGCCTACCAGCAGGTATTGAGCATAAAATTTCGAGAACAGTGGCATTATTTTCAATTTTAAGGGATCTTGATTTCTCCAACTAGCTACCCTTTTTCTTTGCTGACTGAAAAATTCTTGATGTGTTGAGAAATTGTAACTGTCGAATTTCTGTCACGAGATTTTTTGCTTGCAATTTTAAAATAAATGGAAACTATTCAAAAAAACAATATTCTTGGAGAAAAAAATCTAAAATAAAATTGAGTACCGTACCTAAGGAGCTTGAAAAAATGAGGAAAATATCATCTTTACATTGTAAAAGATATTAGTGAGAAAAATATAGCACGCGACGTTCAAAATTATTTCACTTTTTCGCAAATTTGCTGAGTGAGCCATATAATTCCATCTTGAATACCTTCACCGTTTAAAGCATTTGTCGAACAAATGTACCACGGTTTGTTTTGTATCCTTTCCAAGTGTAGACTAGATACTATTTTTATTTCGGACATACGATCTCTCAAATCTCTCTTGTTAGCGAGAAACAGGATAGGAATATATCTGGAAGAAATATCTGGATGCTGAATGAGCAGATCTAATTCATCTTTGACTACGGCCAAACGCAATCGATCGGTGCTGTCGATAACGAAAATGATTCCTTCGCAGTCTCGATAATAATGCTCCCACAATTGACGGTATCTTCCTTGACCAGACATATCGAAAGCGGTGAATCCCACGTACTGATCTATAACAGAAAGGATTTACAAATATTAATTTTTTATGAACGTGCGTACGTGTCTCGATTGTTACAATTTTCATTTGAAAAAGTTTTGTTGGTTCGAGAAGAGAGATATAGAAAAATTTAGACCTCCATTTTGTCACCAACAAGGTACTTACATTTTTATTATATAAAGATGAGACGGAGCCTCTGCCATACCTCGAGTTAGTCATTTGTCATATAAGTAGAGAGACTTGGAATTAAATTCTGCGTAGGTGATGAAAACCTCTTCTCCCACCAAATTTATGAACTCAGAATGTTTTGATTTTTCTGGTCAAGTACTGAAGCTCATGTAGGCAGAGATAGACACTTGGAAATTTTGAGGTAAAAAAAAATTCACAAAAGCTTAGAGTAGATAAGATATTAAGATTTTTGAAATCTATACCTTTACGGTTTTATCAATTCAAGTTCTGAATAAAAAAGAATCTTACTTTACCGATAATTTTTTGTAAAAATTTTGGAATTAACATATTTATAATATCAATTTTTTGGATTGCCACCCTTCAGCGCTGACCTTCATATACATATTCTCAATACAGACTACGACAACCAAAATCTCAGCAGTTTATCGCACAAGAGATGATGAAGAATTTAATATTGATGCTCCGAGAAATGCATCCGATGGTGAAAAAGTATACTTGAGAGTCTAGAGATGACTTCTTCAAACGGAGTAATTTCATCCAAAATGTTAAATTTGGAAATTTTTGACACATGTCAAATTGGTTAAAACCATTCTACGCTCTTCAAACTCAGTACCCTGAAATTTTCTTCCTCTACAATGAGAATATTTACTTTACCTTCCGTACATGTGAAATTGACTTACACAAATGAGAATTTTACAGCTGGAAATGGAGATAAAAAGAAAATAAAGACATATTATTCTCATCCTACCGTCTCAAGATCTCTCTGGGAATCTATAAAAACCTGAAAGGCCAAAGAGTACATGCTCAGAAATCGAAGTATAAACCCTCGAGTTATCTTGAAAATTTTTCAGTGTTATTCTTTCTTTGAACCTCGTTAGTCGAATACGTTCGTCGATGACTTCAATTTTTCAAGATCAATTGACCACAACCAACGTACCTTTCAGCGAATGAAACGGTGGGAACTTCCGATATTTAGCACAAACTGGACTTTTTTCAGACTGGCCGTCAAAAAATCACAGAATTTTACGGGATGCATGCGTCATATCAATGAAGACTTATTGAAGATAACCGTAAATAATTATAGAATTATAACACACTCTTGGAAAACGAGGAATAATTGTTCGAACTTACTACTAAATTTTTCAACGTTGAATCCAACCGTTGGCACGACTTCTTTGCTTTTATTGTCTTCATTTTTGAGCTGATTAAGTAACGTACTTTTGCCACTATTATTTAATCCGAGAATGAGAATTCGTGCTTCTTTTTTTTTCAATCCTAAAAGACCAATCAATTTGTTGAGTAGCCCCATAATTTTTACGGTAGCAACGACAACAAAGGCATAACATTGCCTCGACGAATTACACGCTTCCACTGAAACACCACGTTGACAACCTTTCTTCCCTTGGAAAAATGTATACAAAACTATTTGAAGCAGTGTTACCAGAGGGAATACGATTTACTTTTCCGAACCACGTGACCGTGAAAAACGTTGCTAGTGTGGGACTACTTCAAGAGTAGTTGCTTGAAGATTGATTTATTAGACTCTGAGATTTTATGAGAGAAAATAATTTTTTTCATAGGTATGCACTTGCATTCTTCCAATTAATATTCTACATTTCTCATTAAAATTTTAATCTCAGGTATTTTTATAATTGAACAACATTAGTTACTTCTTTTTTTTTTTTCTTTCTTTATTTTTACAAGCTTTTAAGCTACGCTTTGGGCTATTAGCTTGATATACAGTATTACATTACATTAAAGGTACAGTCATCTTAAAGGCTAATTTTACTATAATTTTATAGATAGTTAAAGGTTTTAAAGTAGAGAGAAAAGTTTGGCTGAGGTTAGGTATTGTACGAGTTCTGTGTATGAGGTGTCATTTTTGAGTGCTTGTATTCTAGAGTGGAGTATGTTTAGTGAGTTTCGTAAAGTTGTTAGTTCAGGGGGTTTATGTCTATTGTATTGAAGAGACATTTTGGACAGTTGGGTGGTTCTGAACGTGAAAGAAGGTATGAGTGGGTGAGTCGGGTGTGTCTTATTCAGAGGCGGGTTAGAACGGATGTTTCTCTTCTAGGTGGTCTGCAAGTTGTGGGTTTGAGAGGGTTAGCCTTGATAGGGAGGAGTTTGTTTTCAAGTTGGTTAGACCATAGGTAAGACCATTTTTTAAGTATTTTGGGGCAGTGGTGGTTTTTGATATCAGACGCTGGAATTTTCCATGACAGGGTCACGGTGTTGAAATTGGTTGAGTCTTTGGCTGCTGTGTCTACTATATCGCTCTGTTTTAGTCCTATGTGTGAAAGAATCCACAGCAGGATTACTGATGATGTAGCTTGTGTTATGATGTTGATGATGGTGTGGATTCTTTGAATGATGGGGTTTTGCGAGAAGATATTTTGGATGGCTGAAAATGATGATAACGAGTCTGTAATTATGAGATAATGTTTGTTTTGAGTGGAAGTGGATATTTTTTCTAGGCATTTGAGGATCGCGAAAAGTTCTGCAGTGTATACTGAGGCTGGGTTTCGTATTCGAAAGCTGAAGAGAGAATTATTGATTGAGAAGGCTATCCCAGTTTTATTGTGACGTTTTGAACCGTCTGTAAAACGAAGGATGTATGAGTGGTGGTTTTTTAAGAAATTTTCAATTTCTTTTTTGAGCTGTGTATTGGGAGTGAAGTGAGAATTTAGTGAATTCGTCTTGGAAATTAGCTGTGTGTAGTGCCCATGGAGGGATGGAGTTGAAGATAGGAAGTAAAGGGTAGAAGGTGAATTTTTGTTCGTTACTTTATTCCAGGGTGAGTTTCATGTGTTTGGTGGTGTCCAAAGAGAAATTTTCTATGTTGTTGGAGAGGAAAAAATGGTCGAAAGTCGGTGTGTTTGGGTTCGAGGATATGTTGGTCAGAAAAGAGGTCGTAAGTATCTGTCTGCGGTATTCGAGAGGAGGTAGGCTGAGGCTAGGGCTTGTTCGAAAAGTACCTAGCGCAAGGCGGAGAGATGAGTTTTGGATTGGGGGGCCCCGTAGTCAAGCTGTGAGCGGATCAGGCTGCGGTATAGTTGTAATAAAATTTTGCTGTTGCACCCAGTGCTAGGATGCGCGAGATATTTGAGGACATTCATAGTGCGATTACATTTTCCTTCAAGGTATTTAATATGTGGTATCCAGGTTGAAGTTTGATCATTTTGTTGTATTAAGGATATGAATTTGTTTTTTGTTTAGTGTGAGGGGAGGTATAGTTGAGATAGGTCTTCTGTGGTGGAAAATTATTAGGTGTGTTTTCTTTTCTGAAAAACGAAAACCGTTTTCTGATGCCTAGTTCGATAGGTTGTTGAGGTTATCTTGGAGAAGGCGATGTGCTCGGCTTGGTAATTTGGATTTGACGTGTAATATTAAAAAAAGTGATAGACGATAATGATGAATATTTGTGCTTGCCTCACTTGTATTGTTCTTATAAGACATTCATAAAATCATTCCAGTATTCTAAAAAGCTCTAACCGGGTAAAGAGGGAAGATGCCCTTGGTCGCAAAATATTCCGAATGTATGTCGAAATGTGTCTCCAATGAGAAAACTTGAAATCCAAAGAATTGGACCACCCGCGCTCACCCATATGAGCTGCAGAGCTTTTTTAAGGCGCAAAGTCCAAATTGGCTCTACCTTAGGCAATAATGATCGCAGAGCGATCAAACTTGGAGACAGAGATGTAGAGATGTATTCATGGTATTTAAAAAGATAATAAAATCGTCCATATTTTCCCTAGTTCCTAGCAATTACATAACTTCAAATTCAAAAAATCAAGGGGTGGCACCTATGGAAATTCATTCATTTGATGCGTCATGCCTTCTAGTACAACATACTTTAGTATCACAGTCCTCGGTGAGGTGGAACATTGCCAAAGAAATCAATTTTGGTGAATTTCTATGATTTTTTCATCAGTAGCGGGGTAAGCTATTACTGCTACCGCGGTAGACCGCGTTAAATCAATAGTCAATGTTCGGGTTGAATAATACGCACTTACTCCACTTTAAGATATTTATTTTTATTTTTCTTTAAGTCGCAGCAGTCAAACTGTGTTACTGGGAGCCGTGCAAGAGCGTGAAGTGGAAGTAACCCCTTCCAAGATAATGTGACAATACTTCAAAAATAGGAATTTGAGGAAATTGAGCTTCCAAAACTGAGTCAATTTAGATGAGTAAAGAATCTATTTTATGGAATCAATGTTTGGAGGAGATGACTGACCTAAAGGAAGACGTGACGTATTTTTGTGGTATGTTGACGAGAGAGCTCAGTGTGAGCTAAACAATAGTCTAGACGAAACCCAATTTAAAAAATGAACAGCTAAAACTCCGGAGGCTCAAGCTAAGTACGAGTTAAATCTTGCCTAAATATCCTACCTAGTGCAGAACAGTCTAGTGAGATTATGGGTGGAAAGCGTGTCAGAGGAGAGGGATACATCCAGTGGTGATGACGTCTTAGTAATGGAAGCGCGTTGAAAAGCGGGGGGGGGGGCAACTCCATCCTCTGCAGACCTCTTTTTAGAGAGCCCGCGGTGTGAAATAATATTGCTCGGAGAAGTGAAAACATGGAAAAAATATAATTTGAATAAAGCGGGCCGCTTGTGCGTTGACACTTTTCCTTGAAACAAGAACAAATTGTACCTTGAAATCGGTTAGGTAAAAAATTTCTGTCCACCGAGTATTTTTATTTTTTTTTTTTCGGGTGGTGCCGACAACAGTCTTAAGGCCAATTACCGCCGACGCCACCCCCACAATTGTGGGAAAACGAAACAAAACAAAAAGTAAAAAATAATATCAAAACAAAATGAAATAAAATAAGAATAAACAAAACAGAAACAAAATAAAATAAATAAAAAATAAATAAAGAAATAAATTAATAAAATGAAACAAAACAAAATAATACAATATAAAATTAAATTAAATAAAATAATAAAAAAAAAACACAAGAAAAAAATAAATAAAACAAAACAATGACCTCAAAAAAAAAAAAAGTAATAACTATTAAAATAAGTCGGGATGCAGGCTCGCATAAATACATTCACACACACTCACACTCACGCAATCAGAAACATAACCGGCACCTCCCAGAAAAGCAAAACGCAAGGTATCAACGTGCAAGCGCCACCTTTGCACCGCGACGGCACAATTTATGCAACCAGGAGACAGGATTATAAATGCAGAATGTCGCAACATGCCGATCGAAAACATTTCTTTGATTGCGATAGAATGTCTAACGCAACCTCCCCGGACATCTTTTCTAATTGATTATAGAGGTCGCAAGCCCTCGTTAAGAAGGAATGTTTTAGGGAACCCCTCTGCCGACCATGTATATAGAATGTCTCTAGGAGTCTAGCATTTAGCCGTGGGACTCTCAAACCGATCTCCTGGAGCAGAGTAGAACTTTTGTGCCCATCTTCATTAAGACTTTCAAAAAATGGGTTCCTCGTTCTTTTGATCTCTTTTTCGAAAATTCTACCGGCGAGGGGGAGATTTTGACATGTCGAGAGTCAGTCGGAAATTTGCGAGACGCTTTTCGCGAGACGTATGACGTCATCAATGTCCTTTATCTGATTTAGAGACAGAGAAAATTTTACTCGGGGTGTAAGTACACATATGACGTTACTACTTAACCTTGACCTACTTCAGAGAAAGCTACGAAGGCTAGTTCAGGTTGAAAGCGTAGCCCAACATACAATGTAGAAGTTGTACCTTTAAGGCTTATATTGGGCTGAAAAATGGCGGTGATGGACAATCAAGCGGAGCGAATGAGGCAGTCAGCTAAGTTAGCCTAATGTACTTCTGATATGTAGTCAACTAAGTTAGAATAGGCTAGAAGCGTAACCAAAAGAGCAAGTAAGTAGACTAACATAAACCTGATTCTGACAAAGGTGGACGAAGAGAACGCAGTACTGGTAAAGGAGACGGAGGACTAGCCACAGAAAGTGCAGTCGAATACCGAGAGCTGATGAAGGACCCGACACAGAAATACCAGAACAAGCTGAAGGAATAATGTATCTGGCAGAGAAAGGACGCTTGAGACGAACCCGCTGGCACCGAATTTCAAGTGGCTTGGTTGATTGTATCCAATCATCATGTAACAAGATAGCAAAGATGGCGGCCAGATTTTTGGAAGAAAAGTATCAGTTTGACCTACGCAAAGCACATGAAACAACGGGAAGTTGATAGAGTAACTGGACAAGATGGAAATCAAAAGTGATTCCAAATGAGTATTTTTGGATGGACGACCATTTTTGCTATCATACCAAGGGAAAAACTTCTCCCCTTGCTGCAAAATATGAACCGTGTAGGACTGAAGTACGCCATAGTAGTGGAAGAGATTGTGAGCCAGAAGTACTACCCCTTCAATAACAAGTTCTACAGTCAAGATGAGGTCACCGCTGTCCCCGATACTGAACATGGAAAACAAGAGAAAGGCACATAGAACGTGATCTTTATTTTTGTCCGTAGAAATTTTTTTCTTTGAAGCCCGACCTCAGGCCAACCTAAACACAGCCCCCACCTCTGGTCACCTTCAAAAGTAGAACCTCCGTGTCCATGGAACCACCATGTACTTTTTCAATAGTGAAAATAATTTCTTTCAAATTATTAGCTACATTCTGAGAAGCAGTGGCGTATTCAGAAATTTTCTCTCGGGGGTCCAAAAGTTTTCGAGGACAAAATTTCCATTAAATAAGAAATAAAGAAGGAACTTATTGGTTAGCTGAAAATGGGTGATTTATGAATCAATTTATTGTGACGATTGACGAAATTTCGTACGCAGTATTCCCGTAGCAGTGAGAAAATTGGACTCTGGTGTTGAACAAGAACAAAAAGCATAAAAATTGCGAGTGAAAGTGAATGTATTGAAAATTGGAAAATGAGGTCAAAATAAATTAACACTTACTCGCGCTTAAGAGCTTATTGGTATATACAGGATCAATACTTTACAGAAGCGTACACAATTTGGTGATTAAATTAATGAACTTTCTACATGCAGTCGTTATACACGATTTTTTGTCTTTCCAAAACCCTTTACACTGAACTACACGTAGTCCATCCAGTTCGTCCAGGTATAATTCCAGTATTTTGGGTTACTTCTGGGATCGGCTGATTTATTTCGCGGTTGCACTGGATTGTACTTGTTCAAAGCATCACGAAGTTCCTGTGATATTTCGGGCTTTTCTTCGGCACGATTGATTTGTTCGCACGGATCTTCTTTTACATTGAAGAGACAAACTTTCTCGTCCAAATGACATGGATCACTGTCTATACAATTAAGGGAAAAATACGATTAGAATAATGCATCAAAGTTGAAAAAACCCTTATTGTAATTACAAGTACCTACAATAATCACCTTGAATTTGTGATTTGCATGCAACAGAAACTTCCTTTCGCATTTCATTGATTGTATTCGTGTTGGGGAGGTGTATGTTGTCTTTCTTAAGCGCTGTAGCAACCAAACTATTCTCGACCGCACTCGTGTTGTAAATGTAATGCGAATCACGTCCACTAGGACCGTATTGTCCATTCCATTTGTTATTATACGGGTCACCTTTAAACAGTATCATTCAACTTATGTGTTCCGTTTTCACGTTGTAAGATGAAGTCTTCCTCGAAGAGAGAGTTATAACTCTCTAAAATGAATTTTCAACAACTTCTAATTACCTGCAATTATTTTCCAGTCACCTTTTTTTAACGCGTATATTTTTCGAGCGTTGTCTATCATCAGTAAAAGTTCATTATAAATGTTTGTTTTTTCTTCTTTCAAAACTTCCCACATATTGTGTCCATCGAAATTCGAATAATCTGCGAAAAAACATTAAGATCACCTATATCGTTAGAATCATAATTGAGACACCGTTCTATACTCTATAGGATGAAGCCGATTTGGAAATTCATTTCCTCAATTTTGTTTGGCATACATTTAATCGCACGCCTTAAAAAACGAAATTGCCCGGCTATCGATAACACGCCAAGGAAACAAAATTGGCACGCCTATGAAATGTATTGTACGGATAAAAAAAACTTTATAGCCTACGAGCTACATTCACTACAGAAGAGACGTTGACACTTTTGTTTTATTGTAATAATAATGCTTGCTTCTCTTTGGAGGGGCGGCCGCGCTCAAGTTTTTGACCCATGGGGATGTTTTTAGCTTCCTGGGGGACGGTACAAAGTTTCAATCGAATTTGCATGCCAATAAAGTGTTTGCACAGAGAGTGTTTCAAGAAGAACGGGCAAGTACATTCACACTCATTGAGAAGTGAGTCACCCTTGTGCGCCACATGCTGTAATGTTCCCGCTCGAATGTATCAAACGATATCCATTTACCTTCGAGTTTCATATATTGCTTCCTTAATCGGGCGGTGAGTGGCTTACTGAGATTTGAAGATCCGATGAAGTACAACAACCCCTCCTCGTCATCATCCATTTGGAATATGGAAGGAGTTTCCGCAAATGGTACGACATTCACGCACGCAGGATCACGGTGGTCGGACCAATTCCTTTCCAATTCGCATAACAAATTGTCTTAGCATCCTTGCATCCTCACAATTATTTTATATTTATTTTTTTTTCTAATTTTTATTTAAACTGTCTATAGGACATCCACAAATGAGTGTTAAACCAAAAACACTCGGAATCCATCGAAACAAACAAATAAACGAAGTAAGTAGTGCACACATACTCCAATAAGTTGTGCACTCACGACCAAAAACACTGGAAATCCTATAAAAGGAACAAATACACGAAGTAAGTAGTGCACACACCCTCATATATATCTTGTGCACTCAAGATTCAAAATACTAGAAATTCTACGAAACGGAGATAGTGGTTACAATGTGTAATCCACATTTAATTCATTCAATCGGCAGAGAAAACGAAAGTGATGGCGTTCCATGGGAAAGAACCAACAAGGTCGAAGATAGTAATCGATGGAAAAATTATCAAACAAGTCAAAACATTCAAATATCTTGGCACCGATATATCCTATCTGGGAGAAGTCGACATTGAAAAGAAGATAACGAAATTCATAAAAATATCGGGCTTAATAAATCAAATAATGCCGCCAAATAGCATAAGACGAGAAACGCGACTGAAGGTGTAGAACAACTTTGCCATACCAATGTTAACGTATGGAAGTGAAACATGGATGCTGAGAAAGAGAGATAAGAAAAGAATAGAAGCAGCGGAAATGCGCTTCCTGCGAAGAACTGCAGGGTACACCTTGTTGGACCGGAAGAGGAACGAATCCATTTAGAGCGAGCTTGATGTGACACCCGTTGTTAGAAGAGTCAAGGATTACAGACGAAGATGGCGTGAACATGTCGCCAGAATGAAGGAGGACAGATCGCCAAAATGGGCCGCAAATTACACGCCAAGAGGCAGGAGAGACCGCGGCAGACCAAGGCGAAAATTGGTGGACACATCCGCGTCATCCGAAGCAGATGCCACTCCGCAGACGGGCCACTCGGCCTAATCGCGTTCACGGAAACGACGACGACGACGACGACTATGATGTACCAAGTAAGTAAAATCTGATACAGGAAGAAGAAACAGCAAAGAAGACGATGGAATGCCCTGCCTGCATAATTACAAACGCCGCGAGAAGAGTCTAAATTAACATTCGACCGCCACTTGACACGTGCAGCGTGAAAAGCTTCCTGAAGATCGGAAGGAAGCTCCAAAGGGGCCTGAAGATTAGACTCCATCAAGAACCTTGATTGCCAAAAAGGGCCTGCGAAATTATTTTATACTAGCGGTTGGCGTCGCGCCTCTGGCGCGCCTGACCGCTAGCTGTGTGTTGAGTAGATATCTGTGTTTTATAGGTATCTGTATCTTGTAGGTATGTGTGTTTTGTAGGTATCTTGGAATTCAGATGAATTTTTAAAAAAGAAACAGTGGAAAGAGTTTTGCAAAATTTACAACTATTCAGGTCAAAAATAAGAAAATAGACACCAAAAACTGCGACTGTACTTATAAAAATATATCAAAGTTCCGAGTCGCACAAAAATAAAATCACCAAATTAAATTTTTTACACACTAATTCACTTGAGAGCTGACTTAACGCGTGAAGCCTGTATTCATCGCAGCAGAATACAGACAAATCCATTGACATTTTGCCAGTCCCTAAGAAAACACACGGACAACAGGTAAAAAAAAGGGTAATTTCCGCTAGCCCATACGCAGTGCGCACCGTGTCTAGACATTGGTTCTTGTATGAGATACCGGATGTAAAATCCTTTATGTAGGTGTTTTTAAAACTCTGAATAAAATAACTTGCTTAGTATGGAAGCACAGCGAATACTGTAGTCACAAAATTTCCTCCTAAAAATCTGGAACCGGGCTCATTCGAAAGGAAATTACAGGGGCTACAATTTTTGTTCTCTTCAATTTTTCATAAAAATGAGTTATACTCGAGTTATCACAATAATTCAATTCTCGAAACTGCGCCACTCAACGCGCGTAGGTCTAACGTACATGGCAAGCTACACCACCACGTTTTTTTATATTGAAAAAAGTCATTGTTTTCACCCTTTTTTGAAATTACTCAGCACCTCCCCGTCAAATTTTTATTTTTATGAGTCTATGTGCTGCTCTGGGATGAGGACAATATATCCTGAAAGTTTGAAAGCGATCGGCCCAGTAGTTCTCGAGTTATAAACGGACAGGACGACAGACAGACAGACGGACAAACTTTCTGCTTTATATATTAGAAGATTTATTATTTTTTTTAATTTTTATTTGAACTGTCGTCTATAGGACATCCACAAATGAGTGTTAAACCAAAAACACTCGGAATCCATCGAAACAAACAAATAAACGAAGTAAGTAGTGCACACATACTCTAATCAGTTGTGCACTCACGACCAAAAACACTGGAAATCCTATAAAACGAACAAATACACGAAGTAAGTAGTGCACACATCCTCATATATAAGTTGTGCACTCAAGATTCAAAATACTAGAAATTCTACAAAACGGGCGTAGTGCACATATAAGAACATGCAGAACAATGTGGAATCCACATCTAATTCATTCAACTATAATGTACCAAGTAAGTAAAACCTGATACAAGAAGAAGAAACAGCAAAGAAGACAATGGAATGCCCTGTCTCCATAATTACGAACGTCGCGAGAAGAGTCCAAATTAACATCCGACTGCCACTTGACGTGTGCAGCGTGAAAAGCTTCCTGAAGATCGGAAGGAATCTCCAAAGGGGCCTGAAGATTAGACTCCATCAAGAACCTTGATTGCCAAAAAGGGCCTGCGAAAAGGAAGAGTGGAATTGGCAAATCACGAGAAGGATCAGAAGTGTGAATATTTTTGAAACAACGAACACTTCAGTACAAGTCAATAATGAAACGCTCGCGGCTATTGCACTGATCGATGTAACTACCGCGCATCCCCTTCGCATTATACTTCTGCCGAATCATCTTATTCTGACGACGAACCTCAGTATTTGACCAACCAGTGAAGATCTCACAACAATGCTCGAAATCCAATGCATTAACCAACTGACTCGACTGACTCCTTCGGGATGGAACAACTGGGAAAACACCTCCATCAACAGTCGTATATCTCACTCATTGGGGGTTCAGGTTCACTATGGGGAGGCAGTCTTTACTGTCAAGCCCATCCTGGCTGGAGTTCCTCACAATAAATGCATCAGAATTATCTTCTTTTGAAATACGGGTCGTGTGCCAGTCCTGGCGTACATTTATGGTGTTCGTCATAATTTCAACGTCGTGCCAGTTTTTTTCCGTGGCGGGAGGGGAACTGGCGGTCAATATAATTTTATGGGGCGTGCACTTATATATTTCCCATTTTGTTTTGTAGTATGATACAAGAAAGTAGGATTCGCGCACTTCTTTTCTCCCAGCTCAGAACTCACATTTGTCCGAGGAAACTTTTGATCGTTTCATCCAGTTGAATCATTGTAGTATCTTGGGTTTGCGTAATATCTACTTACATAATAATAAAATTCATATAAATATAGTTCTTGTTCAAAAGGACAGAAGTTAGAAGCACGGGACTCGAAGGATATTCTATGAAGGTTAGAGGTATACCAACTTTTTGAAGCAGTGCTGTTGATTGCTGTTAAAAAAGTAGGCAGCCAGTCTTGAATATGCATTAGTTCGTTGTTCACTTTGGATTTCGGCAACAATGGACTCCATATGAATGCACTTCCCCGAATTCCTCCTTCCCAAAGAGTAGCTTTTACCTGTAGATATTTGGATGTGTGGGTTGAAAAAATATAACGTCACTGTAATCCCTAATATCTGAAGCGAGGAAATTGAATTCTAGAACATCATTATAATGGGAGTCAAATAAATGTTTACTGTTATAGACGATAAAATCACAAAGCAATAAAGTGCTCAGGTGAACGGGACTTTCTACTCAAATACTTTCGGATTCCTTCAACTTTGTTGCTGAGAAAAATAAAATTGATGGTTTGAACTCAACCGATAGGTACGTTCGAAAATTTTAGGCCTCTTCAACTTTGTACATTTCATAAGAATTACTCTTACTGCAGTATATCAGTGAATAAGTACCATGCAAAATGATCATTAAAAACTCATTTACTCTGGAAGAATTACAATTCGGTACGGTGAATACCCACTTTGCCTCGCAAATAATATCGAGGGTACTGAGGTATCTAGATCCGAAATCTTATACCGCCGAATAGATTCTCAACGGCTATTTTATTGCCCCAAGAACGAAAAACAAAAACTTCTTTTGCACGATAAGCTTGAGAAATGAAATATTCTGACTGGAAGTCAGCGTAGTATCTTTTCGGCTTGCAACGTATTACTCGCTCTTGAAACACCTCATTGTTGGTTTTCGATTTGATGATGTGATCTCGAAAAACTACTTCTTTTTGATGGCAATCGAACTCATCAACAGCGCTATCTTCTTCAACGAAAACCAATTCCCCGTCAAAATAAGCTGATTTAAATATTAGCATGCAAATTCGAAGTCTTTCTTCCATATTTAGTCTGCATACAGGATCTCTGCGTCTCACTGTAAGGAAAATATTGTATCAGTATGAGGTTCATAATTTTTTATCGTTTCATTCGTATTTTTGGGCTGTGAATATTAATCAATGCATTTTATTTTTTGAAGGACTTGACCCTGAGATTTAGCAAAAATTATATCTCTTTCGGTGTAATACTGGGAGTGTAGTTCATTTGATGACGTCAGAGAATGGGTAAATCGTGACGTGACAGAGGGACATTCGAAGACTTTATCTGCAACGAGCAAGGCTATTAAAAGCTTCAAGTTCTAAACATCATACATCAAAAGAAAACTCAAAATGCTATATCAGAATGATCGAAAAATTCCTTTAGCTGCATTTTGTAGAACAATTGTCTCACTTGCTTGGAGGAGGTTTATCTATGAATACCTACGCGGGACCGAGTAATAAAATGAAAGAGGAACATTGGATTAATCAACCTGAGGAGTACAGATCCCCCTTTACGCAAGTGATTATCTCTCGTGCGATTTACTTAAGCACTAGTCGTGTAATATACTATAGTATAGATATATTAGCCTATACTAGAAACTAGTTTAATGATACTGAGGGCAGGGACCCCGTGTCCGCTGGTTAGACTAACATACAATTTATCAGGTATATACTAGGCTAAGAAATGCAGGTGAAGGGGGAGGCGAACGAGTGAACCAATCAGCTATTAAGCTAAAACAACAACGAAGTTAAACGAGGAACGCTGAGAACCTGTTTTATGAGTCATATGGAATTTGGTATTGAGATTTCGAGGAAGCCTAGACCTACTCTAAGCCTAGTATAATATAGTTTGAGAGTCTAAATTTTTCTCGAATCTCGAGCTGTGTATGATAGAAGGGGGACTTGAAAAAATTCTTATCATATACGGCTCGAGAGTCGAAAGTTTTCTAAGTTTTTGGTTGGACGGCGGACGGCGCACGGTAAATTTCTCAAGAGACCTCCCATAAAACAGGTTCCCTGTTAAAAACTCGCAGTAGGCAGTCAACGCAGCTAAACGAAGATGAAAGGATAGCGAGATGTGTATTTATCGCTTATTCGTCCGTCAGCTAAAGAACCTAAACAGTATATTCGACTTATATTAAAATAAGAAACTTTGGGTGGAAAGAAAGACGGCGAACAAATATCAGTCTCACATAAGTTGGATGGAGCTACGAGACATAATTAATAGCTAAAAAATAAATTACGATCACGTAACATAAGGAGAAATGTTTTCATGGAAAAAATGTTTATCTCAAAATGCATTACACGTGTTTTATGCCGACTGTGCGGCACATCATCAGGTAAATGACGAAGATAACATGAAACATGTAAAAAACAAAACGGTGGACAAGAGTGCGAAGAAAGGAAGAGAAAGAAAGCGACGGAGGAGAAAGTATGAAGTCATTTTTAGGTAGAAACATGATTGTACATATTCTGAGCAACGAACGGATTGACAAGGGTGAAGCGCGTGCCGTTAAGGAGAGAGACGCCTGAGAAGGAAGCAGCGGCAATTATTTCGGCTTCTTCGAGTCTTTTGAGAAGGCGGCTTTTAGGAGCTTTATGAATGAGCTTGAATTCGACAGAATCAAAGGAGCGGTTAGTATCGATACCGTGTTTGGCGATAGCAGATTTTTCTGGAAGTTTACGTCGTGTCGGAAGACAGAGCGATGTTTGGAGGAACATTCGCGCAGGGTGCAACCGGTTTGGCCGATATAGACAGCAGAACAATTGGGAGCTGTATACCTGGGCGCGATAAACTCCACTGCTCTACACTCTTCGGGAGAAAGTTTATCCTTAAGAGAAGATAAGTACCCTGCAGTGAGAAGAGGACACAAAGCACAGCGGCACCTATGGGATTCGAGTCTGCGGGTCATTTTATAGGAGTTATAGATGAGGGAGGGCAGACGAACCCATTGGGGGGGGCGACGAGGACAATAGGTACGCTGGGAGGAAAAGACGGATTGCTAGCACGTTTCAGAGATTTTCTAGATATAGCTTGGTCGATATCAATAGAGATATTATTGAGGCGCGCTAGGTCGCTGATATGGGCTTTCTTCTTACTAAAATCGCGAGGTGAGAAAGCAATAGCGAGAAGACGGTGAATGAACACGAATAAGGCAGAAAATTTGTGAGAAAAATGATGGAAAGAAGCGCTATTGATCAGAACTCCGGTTTTGGAAGGCTAGATAGAGAAGCGAGGAGAAAGGCGGTTGTTGTCGAGGTGGAGAGAGATGGTGAGGTCCAAGTAATTGATGGAGGAGCCGCCGGTTTTGAAAATGAGTCGGATGTTCGGATGAATAGAATCGAGATCGGACGAGGAGCCATTCCATACACAAAGAATGTCGTCGACATAACGAAACCAAGAGAGAACGTGGGGTTGAGGAAGAATAGAGCTGTTAAGAAGATCAGATTCGGGAAGAAAGGGGCGCACCCATCGGGAGGCCTCGGGAAATTGGTAGAGAGTATTTCGGTAGAATCAGAGGTCATTACTGAGACAGAGAGAAACGAGGGCCCGGAACTCGGCGATGGTGTCAGGTGAATATTATTAGAGGTGAGATGGTCCATCAGGTAATTAATGGCCACTGGGACATTAGTATACAGCATTACGAAGGAAAGGAGAGGCGAACAAGCCCAGAGCGAGTGACTTGTCAGCTATATAGCCTCCGAGATGGAGCAAGCGTATAATAGAAAAAGTACATACAGGATAAAGAAGAGACCAAGAATTAGGCCTTCGAATTCATGCACCTAATCATCCTTGCATTAAAAAACTATGTACCGGAAAATACTATCATTTTTTCGAAATAGTATTGTATCTATAATATTTACAATGCTTGGGTACTTCTATGTCAACAGAAACCTTTACATGATGACTGTGACGAGTATCCTGCGCCAGCCGTGATGTTCATTGAGCCGATAAATCTATTGCCGCGAATTACAACGAAAGAAAGTGATATGAAATTTTGTAAATCAGTAAGTATCTATTCAATCAATACTCATTTCATTTTTATGTATTCCACTTATAATTTCCATCAAGATAGTGAAGTTCACCGGTATTCATAGCTTCTCAGTTCACCGGTACAAAAGCGTGGCATACTGTATGTTAGATGAAGTCTAGTATAAGACTAGTATAATCTTAGTATAAAGCCAGTATAGGGCATTTCCACGTCGGCGCATTGCATACGTATTCTCCTGCGTGTTATCGAGTTGGTATAGTATTTCTAGCATTGCTCTTATGGTAAACTACTCCAGAATGAAAATGAGTATGCAATCCAGCAACACCCATAAGAGCAATGTTAGAAATACTACCAACTCGATAACACGTAGGAGAATACGTATGCAATGTGCCGACGTGGAAATGTCCTATAATATCCGTACAAAAGGGGGTCCCAGCCTAGTTCAAGTCCGGTATAGTGTATATTAGCTGATAAGCCTATTAACAGGGAACCTGTTTTATCGGGGGGTAAACTGAAGGAAAATGACGGGCGCCGGGCGCCGTCCGGCAAGAAAAAGGGACTTGAAAAAATTTTGATGAAGTGATAGGAGGGGGACTTATCCTCTCTGCTTCATGCAGTATATTATAGTAGGTTTACACTACATATTATACTAGGCGTATACTAGGTCTAGGCATCCTTCATACCATAAGCTTACAAGATCTTTATCAATAGCTTATACTAGCAGTTTGTCCTAGCTCTGTACTAGGTCGTAGGCTTCCTTTATACTATAGGTCTAGGAGGTCTGTATTAGTGGTTTTACTAGCTCTGTGACGTCAGATAGTGATGGCACGATGATTGTGACGTCACAGATCTCCATCGTGACGTCACCAGATCGTAACGTCATTAGATCGTGTGACGTCATCAGATTATGACGTCATCAGATCTCCGAACTGATAACAGGATAGGCCTACCGGGGGTACCACACAGGCTGTAAAAATAAATAGCAGGAAACCTGTTTCATGGGGGCAAGCTGTAACATTTAGTAAATTATAATTGGAGAATTTTAAGCTATAAAAGGGGGAATTTTAAAAATTTTGTATATCAAGCTACAATATTATGATGGGAAAAGCACGTTCAAAATATATATGATAGAAGGGAGACATGTAATGACCTTCAAGCGATTGATAGTGGGGGGGGGGGTACTTGACAGATGTCAGGTTTGAAGCTATTTAAGATGGGATAGGTATACGTAAGAAAATTTCAAAGTAATAGGAGGTTGGAAAATGGCGATTTCCAAGCTGTATATGATGGAGAAGGGTGTTAACGTTAGAGAAATTTTGAAGTGAATTAGGCCTACAGGGGAAACCACTAAAAAAAACGCGCCTAGAACTTGACCTAATGAGAAGAGATCTCAAGGTGGTGAGGAACAAAGTTCACTCTACTTGAGACGACAAAAAGCAAAAAATGACACTCACATGATTACTCCCATAAAACAGGTTCCCTGTTTGCCTCAATTAACAGAGTTAATGAAGGCAATTCCGAGCAGCTAACTGTGTGGGCTGCGAGTTTTTATAATACTATAGTTTATCTAATATATAAAGTAGAATGTTTGTCTGTCTGTATGTATGTCTGTATATCTGTATATCTGTATGTTCGTCCATAACTTTCGAACGCCTTCACCTATCGACCTGGAATTTTTTTTGAAAAATTTCGTTTTTTCTGGGTCAGGTTCTTAAATACATTTCGATGTTTTGACTCCCTGAAGGTGGAGTAGGGGGCGACAAAATTAGGAAAAACGGGCATTATCGAGTACTGAAACTGCTTTGCGCTGTACGTTAGACCTACGCGCGTTGAGTGGCGCTGTTTCGAAAATTGAATTATTGTGATAACTCGAGTATAACTCATTTTTATGAAAAATTGAAGAGAACAAAAATTGTAGCCCCTGTAATTTCCTTTCGAATGAGCCCGGTTCCAGATTTTTAGGAGGAAATTTTGTGACTACAGTATTCGCTGTACTTCCATACTAAGTAAGTTATTTTATTCACACTTTTAAAAACACCTACATAAAGGATTTTACTTCCGGTATCTCATACAAGAACCAATGTCTAGACACGGTGCGCACTGCGTATGGGCTAGCGGAAATGACCCTTTTCTGACATGTTCCATGTCTTTTCTCTCGCCAGACCCCGATTTTGAAACTCGCGAGTACACCCCCCCTCCCCCCCCGTCAAGAGAAATCTCTACCCCGTGGGTGATTCAGAAATTCGCGAGTACACCCCGCGTAATAATAATAATAATTAATAATAAATAAATAAATAAATAATCAAATAATTAAATAAATAAATATTTAAATAATTAAATAATTAATATAATTAATAATTAGAAAATCTCTACCCCTTGGATGATTCAGAAATTCGCGAGTACACCCCGCGTAATAATAATAAATAATTAATTAATCAATTAATAATTAAATAATTAAATAAATAAATAATTAAATAATTAATATAATTAAATAATCAAATAAATAAATAAATAATTGAATAATTAAATAATTAAATAAATAAATAATTAAATAAATAAATAATTAAATAATTAATATAATTGATAATTAGAAAATTTTCTAAGTCCCTCTTCCTATCATATATGGCTGGATAGTCGAAATTTTTCCAAGTCCCCTAGACTTGAATTGTCTCATACCATTCCAATACAACAGCGAGACAGGGGGCGAACGAGCGGAGCGAGTTCGCGCTACCTCATATTTCTCATAGAAGACTTGAATTTTCCATACCATTCCAATACAACAGCGAGATCGCTCGTTCGCCCCACGAAAGTTGATACCTCAAAATATAGAACACCCACAATTACCTCAAAATATTTCTCTTACAAGACTTATACGACGCCAAGATAGGTAAAGGGAGTAAACGAATAATATCTCACGAACACTTGACCTAGTAGAAGAATTAATAATAAATAAATAAATAAATGAATAAATAAATAGATAAATAAATAAATAAATAAATAAATAAATAATATTAAATAATTAAATAATAAAATAATCGAATAATTAAATAATTAAATAATTAAATAAATAAAGGCTGAATAATCGAAATTTTTCCAAGTCCCCTACACTTGAATTGTCTCATACCATTCCAATACAACAGCGAGTTCGCGCTACCTCATATTTCTCAAAAAAGACTTGAATTTTCTGATATCATTCCAATACAACAGCGAGATCGCTCGTTCGCCCCACCGAAAGTTGATACCTCAAAATATAGAACACCCACAATTACCTCAAAATATTTCTCATACAAGACTTATACGACGCCAAGATAGGTAAAGGGGTAAACGAATAATATCTCACGAACACTTGACCTAGTACAAGAATTAATAATAAATAGATAAATAAATAAATAAATAAATAAATAATATTGAATAATTAAATTTTTAAATAATTGAATAATTAAATAAATAAAGGCTGGATAGTCGAAATTTTTCCATGTCCCCTAGACTTGAATTGTCACATACTAATCCAATACAACAGCGAGACAGGGGGCGAACGAGCGGAGCGAGTTCGCGCTACCTCATATTTCTCATAGAAGACTTATACGACGCCAAGATAGGTAAAGTTCTCTAAGTCCCTCTTCCTATCATATATGGCTGGATAGTCGAAATTTTTCCAAGTCCCCTAGACTTGAATTGTCTCATACCATTCCAATACAACAGCGAGACAGGGGGCGAACGAGCGGAGCGAGTTCGCGCTACCCCATATTTCTCAAAAAAGACTTGAATTTTCTCATACCATTCCAATACAACAGCGAGATCGCTCGTTCGCCCCACCGAAAGTTGATACCTCAAAATATAGAACACCCACAATTACCTCAAAATATTTCTCATACAAGACTTATACGACGCCAAGAGAGGTAAAGGGGTCTCACGAACACTTGACCTAGTAGAAGCCTAGACTGAAATATTTCATGATGACTGATAAAATATAAAAGACATGGAACATGATTTTCATTTATTTGGCTATGCCAGAAAATTTAATTTGAATAAAAAAAAGTTTGAAAGTTTGAATTTTTTTTACCTGTTGTCCGTGTGTTTTCTTAGGGACTGGCAAAATGTCATTGGATTTGTCTGTATTCTGTTGCGATACAGGCTTCACGCGTTAAGTCAGCTCTCAAGCAGTGTTGCCAGGTCAAATTTTTAAAAAGTACCACATTTGGGGGAAAAAAAGTGCGATATCCTACAAAATAGTGCCACCAATGCCTGGAACCAGCTCCGGAGCCGTTTAGAGCCGTTCCGGAGCTGTTTTGGAGTCAAAATACGGCTCCGGAGCCGTATTTCGACCGGAAAAATAGTGCCACTTTACCGTTCAAACGCCTTGAGCGACTGAGCGGCAGTTTTAAAAATTAAATTATCGTGATAACTCAAGTTTTACTCATTTTTATGAAAAATTGGAGAGAACAAAAATTGTAGCCCCTGTAATTTCCTTTCGAATGAGCCCAATCCCAGATTTTTAGCAGGAAATTTGCGAATTATTGGTATTTTGACTATGCGTATTTCAATATCATTGTGTTCACACAGAGAGAGCATTTAAACCGGTTGCTCTGGATGAATCTACAGAGACTACTGTTCAAGTTTTACTTATCCAATTTTCGATTTTAAAAGGAGACGTTTATGTACAATAATTTCTTAGAAATTTGCTCTTCTTTTGTGATACGTGTAAATATCGCTTGTGTGTCGCATGTGCAGCACCGCCCGTCGTCTATTATGGAGTAGGTGCGGGTTGCGTATGCATTTAATATTGTTTCCTCCAACACCGGAATCGACCCTTTCGGGTATAACTTCAGTGAAAATACGTGTAAATATATTGTCGTCAGAGTTTGAAACTACCTAAGAAAGGGTACTGGGTTGGAGAAAGAATAGGGAAAATTATATCCGGTTTTTCATGTAGGAAACGACTGAGCGCGTCTCATGCCTCTATACCGACTGGTGTAATGTTTCAGGGGTATGGCAGGCTTTTTACCTACTGTCCATCCAATTCCTTAATCATTGCGACTGGTAGAATACTTATGAAATAGTACGTATTTTGTTGCTGCAATACAGCCCTTACCTGCCATGTCAGCTCTTTACCGTTAAAATCGAAATACTTACAAAACACAGATATCTACTCAACACACAGCTAGCGGTCAGCCGCCAACCGCTAGTGTTAGTTAATTCTATTTCTTATACTGGAGAGCCGTGTGGGTGCCTGGAAGCGAATTCCGGAATCAGGGGTAGAGTAGAGGTATATTCTTCGACAGTAAAAGTTGTCCAAGTCTCAAGGTCATAGTTGTACGAACGAACGCCGAGGCGCAAATTTTGAGATTAGGGTGGGGGTTCAGAAAAGATATGAAACGTGTCAAAATGCTGCACTACTGGTCTCACTGTCTGGAAGGGACATGTTGGCTTTTGCCTTTTTCATTCATAAGTTTAGTCAGGGAGGGAAGTTTCTCAATGCGTCAGGAGGTCGCAGCAGCCAAAGTCATTAATAAGCTTCAAAAAACGATTCTGCTCGTACTTTTATCAAATATAATTTTCTAACCTCCTTTATTTGTCTTTTTCCTCTCCATGTATTGGAACTCAACATCATAACCAGGATCTAGTAACGCTCGAGCAGGTTCTTCAGCCACACCAAATGTATAAATCCCAAGAGCGTCGCTGTGCACGAATATAAAACGACCGGGGATGTATGGATCATCATCATCACCCACATTGTATTCGTCAGAAACGTAATATTCACGGAACATTTTATGTGGAAATGATTCATCGCGAACCAAACAAATGAATGCGAATTCTTTTACAGTACGGCTACTCGCCATACTAATGTGTACGTTAATAACCACAGTGGGATTAGTGTATTCTATGACGACATTGGATAGCGATGAACTTTGCCCCTCTCCTGATATTTCGTATAGATTCTTGAAAACGTTGAAGTCATTCTCTTTCAAATGAGTGAAAATTTCAGGCATATAGACTCGCTGTTTGTCCTCCGTGAAGAAGATTTCACTACCGGTAATGTGATGGCAGATACGTAGTTTGGTATCCGCGTCAAGAGGCGGTGGTGGTTCAATTACTGGAGCTAAAATTCCATAAAGCGCCGTTGTACAAGATGGTTTTTAGTTGTGCGTACATAAAACAGAAATTGCTTACTGTTGGTCAGTATTCGACGGTACAGAGTTTCGGCTATCAATCTGTCAGAAACTGCCGTGAGCTTATGAGGATCACTGACTGCGTAAGAAACTAGACCGATCATGATATTCGGTATAATGCTCGTGAAATATTGGAAAGATTTCATCTTTGGGAAATTTTCCAAGTATTACATTGGTACGCTACATTAGGTACGTTATTTGAAAAAATCTTTAAGAAGTTCGTTTTATGTAATTGAGACAACATCTGTATTGACAGAGGAAATATTTACCTCGTAGGTTACTTTTGATAACTGATTTTTTTTTTCGATTTCGGAACGCAGCTTGAACAATGTTGAACGAACGAAAGAACTGATTTCAATATGGAATTCTGACATGCAGTAACTTGAGTGAAAATCTACAGGGCTTCACCTTTTTGCTCATGGAAAGTCGGATATAAGTGTAGCACTTTCGTATGCGACCTAACCGAAAATTAGCTCACATTTTAGAAGTCGTGTGGGGTCTACATGAAAAAATTCAAAGGAAAACAGTCGAACAGGTGTGACACTTCCGGGTCTTATCTTGACTACTGTCAATGACAGAGCGCTGCCACCTTGTCCAGTAGTAAGTTGTCATCATCGATATGTTGTCCGTATGTTAGTTCAACGTAACAAATTAATCCTGTTTCCTCATCACTAGCATGGGGTTGGAGTTTATCTTCGAAGAGGTTCCGAAGAATGAACCTCTGTATCTAACCAAGCACGTTCAATGATTTGGATGTACCGCGTCATGTTTGGATCCCAGACCAGTGAGACATCCTAGGATGCTCACTCGTCAGAATGTGTGACAGAGTCCGGTACGTATTCTCGTTGGATTATCGGAATTGGTGTAGCCCTATCTCGTTTCTTGACGAAGGATCCTTGGTACAAGTTGAATACCTAAGGTCCGTCTATCAGGCGACCGTGATTTTGCTGATTTGGTACTTCGGTTTCACTTTCTCCCGATTCGGTTGGAACGTTCCACTTTAGCGTACCTACTCTAAGAGTAACACTTAGAAACATGTTCAGCTTTGAAATCTATTGATCTACATCGAAATTGAAACCCATTCGTTTCAGTAACATTTCTTGGAAAAAATATGCACAATACCGAAAATCCCTGGAAAAAGCTTCGATCCTTGGGAACAATGAAATACTAGAAACTTGAAATTTAAAAAAATTCTCCTGAGTCCTAGTAATACATTGACTGAGGATCGAACCGAATACCTAAATCCCTATGATGTTCTAGAATATACTTAATTGAAAAATTCAATATCGTTCATTATTTTCTTACTCCTCTCAGAGGCCAATTCGACGCCGCATTGCTGTTGAATCCAGCCGCAGGACCACCGTTATCGGTCGAGAATACGATGATACTGTTATTCAGCATATTATTTTCTTGTAAAGCTGTCACTATTTTGCCAACAGATTCATCCAGTTTCCACAACATCGCTGAAATTTGAGACGACAGAAGATAGAAATTCGTGAAATAGAATTTTAGAAGTTCGAAATTATCTTTATGTATGGGAGTGCTTGCATTGAAAAATCAAAAATATGAAAATTTTACACCACAGAAATATAATTTGAATCCTGCCTCTGTTCTTTACTGACATGCAATTAAGAGGAGGCAGAATTTTTTCAAAGATTTTGCACCCTTATGTCCTTTTGTTCCTTAAAATTTTAGATTTGGCACTGCTTTGAAAGTGGGAAGATCTACAGCATAATATACCATCTCTAAAATTTTGTGAGATCTGTGGACATTATCAACACCATCATCCAAGTACAGTATGATAAAGTGAAAAAGGCAGTACGAAGACTCGTGAACACAAATGATGTCCAGTTGGACAGTAAAATAAAATTTTTTTCAAAGTTACCTGCGAAAGTTCTTCGATCCTCGTTCTTTATGTAATTGAATTTTTTTATTACGTCTTCAGGTGCTTCAAGAAACTTGTAACTATTTGCTGAGTGTACGGCAAGGTGGGATACGTAGAGGAACATGGGAGAAGTTTGATTGTGTTTACGAATCAATTCCACGGACTCATCGGCGATTAAATCGGTCGTATACTTCCCATACGACTCCCAAGAGACATTCAATCCACGACGCATGTCGTAACCCCAACTCTGTAATTATCATACATTTTCAGAAATCGCATTAATCTCGTAAATCAATTGATCCACGTCCAGTCGATCCACGAAGAAAGAAAAATTCCTAACGTCTTTCAAAGCAATGAAATTTCTATGAATTTTAGATAATGATGGTCAATAAACCCTCAAGTGCATTACTAATAAGAGGACGTCTGCCTCGCATTCTTATTTTGCTTTTGATAGCTTCAGGATAAACTACTCTGAACAAATGATGCTATTGAGGGGTCTCGGTGTGGTGATTTTTATGCATTATGAGCTCCCAGTATCGTTGTATCATAATCTATTATACGACGTTCATATATTAGGAAGGGGTGAGCCCTCTTACAAAAAGACATGACGCGACTTCGTTTCATTTTTTCGGGAACGGGGAGAAAAAAATTGGCTTCGATTTTAACCCCATCAGACACCTCAAACTTCAGTTTCAAGGCTCGACTTCTGGCTTTTCTCGGAGCCGACTGCCTCTCTCCTATTCGACTTCTATTTCCCATGGCTCTGGGTGTTTCAAGGCGCCCGTATTCAAATACATAATAAATAAATACCTGGGATGACTATACTAGTTCTCTAGGCTAACTGTGAATACCAAAGAAGCTAGAGGAGCCTAAGTTTTTCTTTGGAGCCGCTCGCTCCCGGTCTTAGCTCCAGCTCTCAAAGACAGATTTGGTCCCATACCATTAAAGAGCCATCTGACGGTTTCCAAAGTTGAAGAAAACGCCACCTTCTCAGCTCTGATTTTCGGCTAACACACATTGTAGAATTTTTTCAGCAGAGAATTTCACATAAAATCCCATTCAAATAGTAAAGGTCATGAATTTTTTTTATTTTTGGACCTTTCAGTGATCTCTGGACCGCGCCGGTTTGTGACGTTCGATCACTCCCGTATTCTCAAACAAAGAAAATAATTTCAAGTTCACTCAAAAAACCAAAAACATTCGTAGGTTACTTAAGGCTTTTTCTGAGACTTTTGGGGACTCTTCAGAGTACCTAGGTTGAATTAATTCGCGTTTCTCAATTACGGTTGGACATATCGACACGGCTCGCCTACCGTGTACAATTTTTTAAAACTTTCTTCGTGACCTCATCTTCCATGGGAAGAACTGATGAAAATTCATCCATTTTTGTCATTTTCTAGAAAATTGTAACCAAATTTCGCGTTTTGAGGATATCTAGGGACTTCACAGAGTATCATTTTTTTCTGGGAGACATACAGGCCTGAGACTGGCTTCGATTTTTTGCATATATCCTCGATATTTTTCGCCCCCCCCCCCCCGCTTACTCGCCGGCACCTGGAGTAGAAATACCCAGATGTATGCATAAACATCGACGACACCCTCATAATCGTCGACGCGGAAACAGTGCAAGAGCTGAAAAAGAAAACTAAGAAGTGTATTCGTGAAACTAAGGCGCTAGAGGTATTCTCGCTCAAGTCAATTCGAAAAATCAAGTGGTGTGGTAGTGGTGGGTCCATAAAGAACGTACACCATCGCCACACCACTTGATTTTAGCGGGGAACCCGGTATCCCTTTTGTTGGGGGTACTTTCAGGAAATTTTCGTCCGTGAGCGCGGGCGCGAGTGAGGTTGATGAAGTCACGGAGAGGGGAGGGGGGCTTGGAAAAATTTCGAACCCCTAGCCATATATGATGGGAAGGGGACTTGGAAAAATTCCTACCTCCGAGCTATACAGTATAAGATAGGGAGGGGGACTTGGAAAAATTTGGACTCTCAAGCTAAAATTTCGACCCTCTATCCCAGGTATGTCGAACACGCGGCCCACGGGCCGCAGGCGGCTCGTGACGTGGTCAAGTGTGGCCCGCGTCCAACTTCTAGAATCTGGAGAAAAAAAATTAAATTCTAAAAACTAGAATTTAACTTTTTTTTCCACGAATAACATCAGCAAAACGCTGTCAAAAATCTTCCAAAGCGGAATGAACCTTTTTTTTTGTCTTATCAAAATTTTCCTCCATTATGAGGCAAAATTTTTAAATTTTTGTACAAGAACACAATATCACAATTCGCAGCTGTTCATCTTGACTTTTTGGTAGCAGGAAAGCTTGTAGTCAGAATACATCAAAGATGAGAAATTTTTCATATTCTTTAGGTTTAATCTGTGGCCCGCAAGCAAAATGAAGACTATAATCCGGCCCGTACTATGATATGAGTTTGACACGCCTGCCTAGTCATATATGATAGGAGGGGGACTTGGAAACATTTCGACTCTCAAGCTAAGTATGATAGGAGGGGGACTTGGAAAAATTTTGACTCTCGAGCTATACATGATAGGAGAAGGACTTGAGAAAATTTCATCCTCCAAGCTATATAGGATAGGAGTCAAAATTTTTCCAAGTTTCTTACCGGAAGGCGAACGACTCATGGCAAATTCCTCAAAAAAAAACCTCATAAAACTGGTTCCCTGTTGAAAAATTTTCATTCTCGAGCTATATGATGATAAAAGGGGGAGGGGACTTGAAGAAATTTCATCCTCCAAGCCATATACAATAGGATTCAAAATTTGTTTCAAGTTTAGAAAAATTTAATGCTCGAAGCTGTATACAATACGAATCAAAAGTTTTCCAAGTTTCTCGCCGGACGACACTCGGCGCGCTCGGGCTCGCGCTCGCGGACGATGACGTCACGTGGTTGATGACGTCACGGAGAGGGGAGAGGGGACTTGGAAAGACGACGCGACGGCTTCCTTGAAATTGCAGCGCGTTCAAGTTGTCACGTCATCATTCTCGGGACTTGGAAAAACTTCAGGCTCCAAAATTTATATGATGGGAGGGGGATTCGGGACAGCAGGTTCCCGCTGCCATTGCAGCCCTGCAATGGCATCTAATTTTATTCGGATTGCCTCACCTGCTTACATTGAGCGAGAATACCTCGAGCGCCTTAAGGAAACCAATGATAAGATCAACGAGGTAGGACTAGAACGAGTTTTAGCGCGCATACAAAAACCACTGTGGCAGCCATATCTGTGGTGGCAGCGTGCAAACGCGGGACTCGAAGCAACGTTCCACTTCCGCGTCAACAACTATGTCATCTTCCCATCAAATACCGACACGACAAACTGCATTTCAGAAATCACATCGATTACATATCTGAGAAATGTAAGAAACTTGGTAGAAATACATAGGGTATGGATACTTAAACCGCAAAACGACGTTTAATAGTTTTATCTACTCATTATACATACACTGCAGTAGTGTATATCACAGACGCCTGCAATTGAAGACATATCGAGCCCCGGTAGACAAATTGCAAAGACTATGCAATATGATCATCCGTTGAGGATACCAGGATCTATCTGGACCCACAGCAGCTACCTCTGGCCCTGAAAATTGCCAAGAGATTCATAGCGTGGATGATCTACACGCACCGACCAGTGCAAAACTAGGGCATCTGTCACCAGTTGACATCAAAGAAAACATCCTTATGCTCACAAACACTTATACTCCCGTCACGCTACCAGAAATCAAAGAGGAATGGAAGAAAAATACCAAACAGAAACGGGGAGCCGAATGGAAAGAACATCGAGCACGCCACCTCGGCGAATGGACTAACGAGCTATTCCCAAGCATCAAGTCCAGGTAGAGCTGACAAACTTCCCACCTATTTCTGGACAACACAAGCAATGACGAGACACGAGGCCTTCAGAGCCCACCTCCTGAGAAGAAACCGCGCCCTAGACGACAGATGCCCGTAGCTGCGGCTTCAACACGGAAAACGCAAAACATTGCCTAACAGAGCGCCTGCGCTTTGCGAGCGGACGTACCCCTGATTGGGAAGAGACGACCTCAGAACATCATATCTCATATTTCGAGAAAACGGTCCAGAAACTTTTGGTTCTAGAGAACCTAAGCTTCACAAGCAGAAGATGAAAGAAAACTAGAAACACGAAACAGGAAGAGGGAGAACGGATACCTGAATAGAAAATCGTAGACGTTGATCGAGACCACTGCCAACCACCTTCCAAGTGGGGGAGTTCATTGTCGAGGCCAGTTTCCGCGATGAGTTACCCCAATTGAAACCTTTACCAAGAGCGATCTGTTGGTAGGGACTGAAAGTGTAAACTACGCGAATAATAAGCTAGCTCCACCAAGCAAGTATAGATATTGGACAACCAAAAAAAAAAATAAAAAGCTGGCCCGAACCAAACCTACCCCCAATCTCAGGCGTGGATACACATTCGAACGTTTCCGGAGATTTACTTCATTGTATTGAATCCAACAACGATTATTACTCTTGAACGCGAAAAACGAATACTCCGAAGGGAGAGTAAACAAATGCAAACCGCAGAAAAATATAAGACGACGAACGTTTTCGGTTAATAAACCATCTTCAAGCCTGAAATGAAAGCAACTGACGAACAGAAAAGAAGAGCAAGGTATTAAGATTGTCCAAACGAGAAATCGCGGTGTGAATCATAAACCAGTTCGATCGAGTTGAGTACAGTGGTACCGTCGGTGTTGAGATGACGCATTATCTCTATATGCTCGAGGGCGATGCGCTTACGATAGGAATTCTCCTTATGGAGGAGCTTTTCAGATCCCTCGCGGAAGCTGTGGCCACTGTTTATTAAATGATCAGCAAAAGCTGACTCCCCTAAGTGTCCCTTCTTCCAAGACTTCAGGTGCTCAGCTACTCTAACTTTCATTTGGCGGCTGGTCTCACCAATATAAAAGCCTCCACAATCCCCACATTCCAACTTGTAAACACCACTCTTCTCATCAACAGGTATGGGGTCCTTCAGTCTCACAAACAACCTCTTGACTGTGGTAGGGTTGTAAAACGCGGGTCTGAAGCCAAACGGGCGGAGTGCCCGACCCAATTGAAGGGAGAACTTCCTCAAGAAAGGGAGACTGATCCAACGCAAACGGCGATCACGGATCGTGTCTGGGGGGAGGGAGGTGGTGGAATCAAGAAGGCTCCTCGTAACTTTCCTCCGAACCATCACGTCAATATCGACATTGACCCCATTCACTCTGGCCAGGTGTTTTATTGTGAGTAACTCTTTCTTGAAGGCAGACTGACTCAAAGGAATACGAGTCAGTCTGTGAACTAGGCTGTGAAAAGCAGCCATCTTATGAGCAACAGGACCGAACGAACCACCGTAGACTAAAATATCGGTCGTAGTATCTTTCCTGTAAATTCCAAACTTATGGATACCGTCTATTATAGAAATCGATAAATCCAAAAAAGTTAATGGAAAATACCCCTATTTCCAACGTAAATTTGATGGAAGGGTACCAGGAATTGAGATACCTCCGAAACTGACCAAGGAAATCTGGAGGACCAGTCCAGGAACATAGAACGTCATCAACGTAGTTGTGCCAATAGTGAGTATGATTAAGTAACATCTGGTTCGAGAAAAAGAGGTCAAGTTCAAACTTAGACATGAAAATTTCGGAGATGAGAGAGCCCAAAGGTGATCCAATAGGTATCCCTACTTCATCAGGAAACTCGAAAAATTTTCCTTCAAATTTACAGTAGTTGGGGGACCAGCAAATATTCAGAAGATCGGAAAATTCCTGAAGCTCATTGTGAGGAATATTGGCTTTGACGAGTAGCTCACCCATACGCTGGATAGTAGCAGCCTTAGGAATATTCGGGAACAAACCAACAACAACAAACGAGCAGATAGTCGTTCCCGAGATAAGACTTACATCCTTCAGAACGTCAGTTAAAGAGGCCCAATTCAAGACCGAATGAGGAGATTCAAAATCAATACGATTTTTGAACTAACGGTCCAGGAATTTGGCAAGGAGGTAGGTGGGGGAGGAGACGAAAAAAACAACGGGTCGCATCGGGGTATTGTTCTTATGCACTTTGGGCAGCCTGTAGAGGAGGAGTGGTGTGGGGTTAGGAACAAGGAGGGCTTTTTTCAAAGCAGGAGTTTTGATAATAGCCTCACTCCTGTTGATGACACTCCTAACTTCTTTAACGTGGAATTAATTCGGTTCTCTAAAATATGACCACAAAACATCTAACGACGACATACTCAACGATTAAAACGTACGGAGTAATTTGAATAGAGCCACAGAAATGAAAATACACCGGAGCGCTTTCGATTAAAAAACCATTGTCAACGGGGACGTGAAAGCAACTGAACCAACTCCGGCCGACAACAAGAACTACCGAGGAGGACATGACTGAACTAGCGAATCATCACAATGTGAATCATACTCATAAACTAATTCAATCTAACCCTCACCAGGTATGTACCTGTTGAGCACATTTAGGTTATCTTTATTCAGATGGCGAATAATTTCGATGTGTTCTAGCGCGGTACGTTTGAAAGCCGAGGACTCTCTATGGAGGAGGGACTTAGATCCCTCTATGAAACCATGGCCAGTGGTAATAAGATGGTCCGCAAATGCCGAATCACCCAATTTCTTCTTTTCCCACGCCTTCCTATGCTCATCTACTCTAATTTTGAACTGACGTCCAGTCTCGCCTATATAGATTCGATTACAATCATTACACTCAATTTTGTAAACCCCGCTTCTTTCGACCAGTGGGATGGGGTCCTTTAACTTAACGAACAAGCTTTTTACAGTGTTAAGATTGTAAAACACTGGCCGAAACCCAAATGGGCGGAGGACACGACCTAATTGGGAAGAAAATTTCCCCAAAAACGGAAGCCTTATCCAACGTTTCCTACTATCTGACGCTGAATTACGGGGGAGGGAGGTAGTGGAATCAAGGCATTTCCGAGTCAATTTCCTATGGACCATCAAGTCAATATCCAAGCTGATCTCGTTCACTCTGGCCAAGTGCTTTATAGTCGAAATCTCCGGTTGAAAAGCGAGCTGACCTAACGGAATACTCGTCAACCGGTGGATATAACTATTAAAACCGGCATATTTGTGAGCAACAGGGCAGAAAGATCTGCCGTGGACAGTAATATCGGTGGAGGTATCTTCTCTATGTATGGCGAATTCGTCGGCACCTTCTCTATTAGAGATAGTAAGGTCCAAAAAATTCATAGATGAACCGCCTACTTCTAACGTAAATTTGATGGATGGATATAAACTGTTAAGATACCTGAGAAACTCCAAAAGGAGATCCCGTTGACCGGTCCACAAACACAACACATCGTCGACGTACCTGTGCCAATAATATATATGACCCAAAAACCCCTGACCAGAGGAAAAGAGATCAAGCTCAAATTTAGACATGAAAACCTCCGAAATGAGGGAACCCAGAGGAGAGCCAATAAGGATACCTACCTCCTCAGGAAATTCGAAAAATTTGCCTTCAAATTTACAAAAATTAAGAGACCAACAAATATTGAGTAAATTAAAAAATTCTGCCAACTCTTCGTGACAGATATTATATTGGATCAAAAGGTCTCCCATATGTTGCATGGCAGTAGCTCTAGGGATACTCGGAAATAAGCCGACTACGTCAAAGGAGCATAGGGTTGAATCAGGCGGAAGAATGTCATCCTTAAGCTTATTAGCCAAAGAGACCGAATTCTTCACAGAGTAGGATGACTCAAATTCCACTCTAGATTTGAACCAACGGTCCAAAAATTTCGCCAAGAAGTACGTGGGGGAAGACACAAAAGAAACGACCGGCCGCATCGGGGTGTCCCTTTTATGAACCTTAGGTAGCCCGTACAAGAGGGGCGGCACTGGATTGGGCTCAAGAAGCATTCTTTTAAGCTTAGGGGTCTTAATAATAAATTCACAATTGTTTATAACACGTCTAACTTCTTTGACGTGATTTGGAAAATTGAAATTCGCATTTTCCTTGGCGCCACACTGGTCGAGAACGTCATAGACCTTGGAGACGTAAGAGGACTTATCCATAACGACAATGGCATTCCCTTTATCAGCCTTAGTAATGGTTAAGCCCTCCTCCCTGACCTTCCTCTTGATCCTCTTAATCACCTAAAAAGCCAGATTATTTATACGAGGGAGGGGGGTATGGCGGACAAGGGCGGTACACGCTTTCTGAGTATTAACCCCAGTTCTTTAACGTGCTTACAAAAACTGAAATCCTCACTCTCTTTAGCACCACACTGCTGGAGGACTTCATGGACCTTAGAAGAATAGGCCGACTTCTCCATCACCACAACAGCATTACCCTTGTCAGCCTTAGTGACGATTAAATCTCCCTCTTTCAACTTCCTCCCAATTTATTACTCATGCGAGGGAGGGGGTTATTACGGACTAACTCGGCACAATCTTTCTGGGTATTAAAACCAGGACCAATTTTAACCGCAAGATCCGCAACAACATTCGCCAAGGTTTCATCACTCTTGAGGGGAGGTTAACTGGATTTCAAACCTTTCTCAAGGAGGGCAGTTTCGTCACTACTAAACACTACCTGACTATTATTTATTAGGTGGGGGGGGGGGTGGAATTTATGAACGACAACATCGTCACTCACCCCTTCCTCAACGACCTCATCATCAACCTTCATTAGGGAGGATAACTTCTTATTCTTCTTCTCCTTCAAGTTCACCTCAAACTTCCGACACCTTAAATTGACGTCCCGCATAAAGTAATCAAACTCAAGGGGGAGGAGCATACCGGAGAGTCTCGAATGGAGCATAAGGTTTAATCTAGTCGTAATATTAAATTTCCCATACCATCTTCGCAACTCTGTTCTTATCCACTTCTCCCTCATATAATTTTCCAGTTTCTTAGTCGTAATCTTACAATCGGAATAAATCTGGAATTTAACGAACTTAAGCTTCAAATGCAACACTAAACACCGACGAAGAAACCAAATATGTGAGGAAAATGAAGTGCGTTACTTCCGAAATTTCAGAAAAAGGAACTGTAAATACGCCGCAGAAGCGTTCTCAATTAAACGAATACGTTCCTCAAGGTTACGGCCATCCATAATGAACGCGAAAAACGAATACTCCGAGGGGAGAGTAAAGAAATGCTATAAGACGACTTGTTTACTCTCCCTTAGGAGTATTCGTTTTTCGCGTTTATTATGGATGGCCGTAACCTTGAGGAACATATTCGTTTGATTAATTTATTACTCTTGTCTAACTAAATTCGCATTTCATCCCACAGTACAAAACCATTCTGCAATAGGTATATCGCATAGAAAACCCTCGAACCGCGCGCCGGTATGAAAACGTCGTCCCGTCAAAACATGATCCACTACGTTATACACGTCTTGATCATAATTTAGCTTCTTGGTTGTTTGTAGAGCACCTGAGCAGCGAACTCAACTGACTCCTTAATTCCTGATTTGGTGCTGCTCAGTCTAGAATACGGTGGGTCACTCAAGCGTCCTCTGTGAAGTATCTTGTACTCGTAAACGAGAAACCTGTTTTATGGGGATTTACTTGAGCACAACATCCACGATCTACCATCCCTCTGGCGAATTTCGCTTCTAAGGGAGGTGAGAGTCCGGCTCTACTAGCTCAAGAAGTCGACTGGAACGAATTTTGATCGTAAAGGTACATACTTCAAGAGGGGGAATCGGAAATATTTCTTCTATGAGGTACTTACTTGATTTATATCGGATGTGTGATCATAGTAATCCTGTTTACCGGTATAGTAACCGAAATGCGTATCAAACCCTCGTTTTGTAGGTGTGTAAACATCACGGAAGAAGCCTAGATGCCATTTCCCCACAGCGTGCGTCTTGTAACCTTCTTCTTTCAAATATTCGGGAAGGATTTTCACATCAAGTGGAAGACCCCACGGCTCATCAGCGTATATAATACGTTGCATACCTTTATTTATATAGTTAGCTTATAGTAATTTTGAACCAAAATAAATTGATGCAGTCTAATCAGAAGTACTAACCCGTATGGATAGGGTGCATTCCAGTCATTAAAGCACTTCTTGAGGGTGTACACACCGGCAAAGTATGATAGTTTTGCAATATAATTCCGCTGTAAGCGAGGGCATCAATATTCGGTGTTTGTATTTCATTTGAACCGTGAAAACCTACATCATTCCATCCCTTTGAAAATTTTTCGTAAATAAGAGTTCGCTCAGTTCGAAGGCATTACGAATATTTAACACTCACCAAATCGTCGGCTAAAATGAATACGATATGAGGTCGATCCGCAGCGTCGCAGGAATTCGCAATAATAATTATACAATTAATAGATAACGCGAAAATTAACGTGATCATTTTGTCGACCGCACGACCGCTGACGCGCACTTTCACTGACCCACGACTTCTTACAACGAGATGAACTCGACGGATAACGTCTCATCAAATTTGAAGATCGATAATATTTTCTTTATAGACTTAACATTTTTTTATTTACTCAGTTAGGAGAAAGCTGATAAAGTCGGGTGGTTAGAAAAATTTCCGGAATAATATTGTGTGAAATATGTGTATCTAGGATACGGTCGTATCGATATGGAGCTGGGGAAGGGGTGAGTGCGAGCGGTGTGAAACGCATCAGACATGACGCCTGCAACTTGATTAGTAAATAAAGTTTCGTCGGTAATTATACTCTGCGTCTAAATTAGGAGAACGATGAGATGAGACGGTATATATATGATCGTTTAATGATTGATGAAAGGGAAATGAGTTTCATTCCGTTTAATAAAGTCATTATCATATATGAACAAAATTCACATCTTGAATGGGTGAAGAGAGTGTAGTGTAGATGATGAAAAAAGACGTACTGGGCGACTAGACGGAAATTTTTCAGAGTAAATTCACAATTGTAACGTTTGGTCATGTGTTGTTTATTGTTGGCAATGATGGGAAAAGTTACTAGTCCTTAGAAATTACAAACTTATATTTTACGAGACATGGGCGATGCTCTCATATGGCAAACAATTTTTACAACATTAAGGTAAAAAATAGCTTTTTCACAATACTTGGTTGTACTTTTCAAGTATTCGTTATGAAAAGCATTGTACAAAACTCGTGCTAACAAGTAAAAAATGACCTTTCGTGTGATGTGCTTCAATCGCGGCTTCTCCTCATTTCGCAAGTCATTTTTTACTTTTTTCGCACTCATTATTTTCTAATGAAAGTTTTTAAAAAAGAGTGAGAAAATATAAAACAATAAAGAATTAGGAATAATGGTGAGAAAAATAATAAATGAGGTACGTATTCAAAAAATAGAGAGAGAGAAAAAAAAGAAGGAAGAATTTAAAATAACGGTATTTGAAATTCATCTATAATATTAAAAATTGGTACACGATTTTCAGAGAATCGTACGCTCTTCTTGAATCGTAGACGTTTCGGACTTTTTCTTCTAGTGGAGTTTTTTACAAGTTTGGCTGTACAGTTCACAAAGTCGCACCATGGCTTCACCTCGCCATTCCAGAGATTGGGAGATGATCGCGGGTCATAATGTCGGTTCAGCGGTCTTCCGGGTGTGAAATCCTTCAGTCGTTTCATTATACGATCGACCACATCGGGCATATCTTCGGCCAGATTATTTTCTTCGCATGGATCCGACTCGAGATCGAATAAACAAGTGGAAGTTTTCGCATCACATGGTTTACCTATCAAATGAATAAGTTGAAAAATTATTATTGTAATACGGTAAAAATTATGACAATTTATTTCTGAGAAGTAAATATTTTAATAGATACTTTTTATAATTTTGCATTCTACTATTCGCATCAAACGACCAGTGAAAAGAAAAAAGCTCATGTACTTGTCTTCGAAATACAAGAAGCTCTTTCACTCCTCTCTTTTGCTTCCCATCTCCACCAGTATTTCATAGCCCAGTACCAAGCCTAGTGACTGTCTGTTAGGCTATAGGGCTACTTTATCTTAGTATGTAAGCTAATTTATAAAAAGCTAAAGGAAGGTACCTTCTGCTTCCTTGGCTTTTTTGACATGTTCCATGTCTTTTCTCTCGCCAGACCCCGATTTTGAAACTCGCGAGTACACCCCCCTCCCCCCCCCCGTCAAGAGAAATCTCTACCCCGTGGGTGATTCAGAAATTCGCGAGTACACCCGCGTAATAATAATAAATAATTAATTAATTAATTAATTAATTAATAAAAAATTAAATATTTAAATAATTAAATAAATAAATAATTAAATAATTAAATAAATAAATATTTAAATAATTAAATAATTAAATAAATAAATATTTAAATAATTAATATAATTAAATAATTAAATAATTGAATAAATAAATAATTAAATAAATGAATTAATTAATAATTAAATAATTAAATAAATAAATAATTAATAATTAGAAAATTGACATGTTCCATGTCGTTTCTCTCGCCAGACTCCGATTTTGAAACTCGCGAGTACCACACCCCCCCCCCCCCCCCGTCAAGAGAAATCTCTACCCCGTGGGTGATTCAGAAATTCGCGAGTACACCCGCGTAATAATAATAAATAATTAATTAATTAATTAATGAAAAATTAAATAATTAAATAATTAAATAATTATTTAATTAAATAATTAAATAAATAAATAATTGAATAATTAAAAAATTAAATAAATAAATAAATAAATATTTAAATAATTAATATAATTAAATAATTAAATAAATAAAAAATTAAATAAATAAATAAATAATTGAATAATCAAATAAATAAATAAATAATTGAATAATTAAATAATTAAATATTTAAATAATTAAATAATTAAATAAATAAATAATTAAATAATTAAATAAATAAATAATTAAATAATTAATATAATTGATAATTAGAAAATTTTCTAAGTCCCTCTTCCTATCATACAAAATATGGCTGAATAGTCGATATTTTTCCAAGTCCCCTAGACTTGAATTGTCTCATACCATTCCAATACAACAGCGAGACAGGGGGCGCACGAGCGGAGCGAGTTTCGCGCTACCTCATATTTCTCATAGAAGACTTGAAATTTCTCATACCATTCCAATACAACAGCGAGATCGCTCGTTCGCCCCACGAAAGTTGATGCCTCAAAATATAGAACACCCACAATTACCTCAAAATATTTCTCATACAAGACTTATACAACGCCAAGATAGGTAAAGGGGTAAACGAATAATATCTCACGAACACTTGACCTAGTACAAGAATTAATAATAAATAAATAAATTAATAAATAAATTATATTAAATAATTAAATAATTAAATATTTAAATAATTGAATAATTAAACAATTAAATAAATAAAGGCTGGATAGTCGAAATTGTTCCAAGTCCCCTAGACTTGAATTGTCACATACCATTCCAATACAACAGCGAGGCCGCGAGTTCGCGCTACCTCATATTTCTCATAGAAGACTTATACGACGCCAAGATAGGTAAAGTTTTTCAAGTCCCTCCTCCTATCACGTATGGCTGGATAGTCGAAATTTTTCCAAGTCCCCTAGACTTGAATTTTCTCATACCATTCCAATACAACAGCGAGATCGCTCATTCGCCCCACCGAAAGTTGATACCTCAAAATATAGAACACCCATAATTACCTCAAAATATTTCTCATACAAGACTTATACGACGCCAAGATAGGTGAAGGGGTAAACGAATAATATCTCACGAACACTTGACCTAGTAGAAGCCTAGACTGAAATATTTCATGATGACTGATAAAATATAAAAGACATGGAACATGATTTTCATTTATTTGGCTATGCCAGAAAATTTAATAATACTACAATATAACCAAGTTACAAATTTCTGAAATCGAGGCTAGCATCAGATTTCTTCTTTTTTTTTTTAAGAGGGAACTCTGTTTTATCGGTGGGTTTTTCTGAAAAAAGTACGCCGTCCGGCCGGCCGGCAATGCTCGGAGCTCGAAAATTTCCCGAGTCCCCCTCGTATCACATATAGCATAAAAGTGTGGGGTCTGTGACGTCACAGTTTGATAACGTCATACTCAGCCTTGTGACGTCACAATCTGATGACGTCATAGATCAGTTTTTAACAGGAAACCTGTTGAATGGGGGGTTGAAAAATTTGCCATGCGCCGTTCGGCGAAAAACTTGAAAAAAAATTTGACTTTTATCATAATACAGCTCGAGAGTCAACATTTTCATACTGGATTCATAGTAAGTCTAGGCCTCCTTCAGACTAGCTTTATACGTACATTTTTCTAAGTCTCCCTCCTATCTATATATAGCTTGGGAGAGTGGAACCTGTGACGTCACAGTTTGATGACGTCATAGGTTAGTCTTGTGACGTCATAATTTGATGACGTCATACATAGATCAGCTTTTTTCAAGTCTCCCTCTCGGGGGGAGGCGAAGCCGCGACGTCTTAGTTGGATGACGTCATATGATAGCCTTGTGGCGTCACTTCTGATGTCTTTTCTAGGTTCCGCTACTATTATTTATAGCTCCAAAATCGGGGCCTTCTCAACGTCGCAATTTGGTGACATCATAGATCAACCTTTTCTAAGTCCCCCTCCTATCGTATTATAGCATGGTGGTCGGTGTATATAGCCTGAAAAATGGCCCCGAATAGATATGCAATGCTTCATATACCAATTGGCTTGACCCCTTCAATGAGCCAGATATGCAACGCTTCAAACACCATAAAACTCAAAACGTCCTTCTAAGGTATTCTAAGTCTACCTCCTGTAATATAAAGCTCCAATGTCCGGAGAGGGATTCATGGTGTTTGAAGCATTGCGTATCTGACTCATTGAAGGGGCTAATCTAATTGGTGCACGAAGCATTGCATATCTAGTTATTTGAAGGACCTACCATAATGCGGGTCATATCAAGCACTATTTTTCAACCCAGAGAACAGGTTTCCTGTGTTCCTCGTTCAACACCGTTAAGGAAGCCGTCGTTTTTTCCCCAAGTTCTACTCCTATTATACTGTATATAGCTTTTTAACAGGGAACCTTTCGACTATCGAGCTATATGTGATGGGAGGGGGACTAAGAAAAATTTTGACTCTCGAGCTATATATGATGGGAGGGGGGCTTGGAAAAATTCGACTCTCGAGCTATACGGGGTGGACCAGAAAGATGTTACCAGTTAAATGGGAGTTTGCGCTAAATCTGTCGTAGCGCGAAAACGCGAAACCTTAGATGTATACTTCAAGTCTACGAAATTTGTATCTAACTTTATCTTTAATTTTCGCCATATCCGAAGTTTCTACGACTTTTCTGAGCCGAGTTGTGGACCAATCCCAAAATAGGTCTCGAAAATTAGTTAATTTACAGTATTGAGTTGAATTTCGAAAGTATTAATAATCAAATTACTTTTTCTTAAGTGAATTTGGACGGGGAAAACGAAAAAAATAGTAATAAAACCCTAAGAAGCACCAAAATGGGTTAATGGACCCAAAAAGGGTCAAAATTTCCCAGAGTTGGAAAATCGATTAAACTTTTGAATAGTAATTTGATTTTCAAGTGGAATTTTGCGTTGAGTCCGAAAAAAATGCTTAAAATGTTCTTCGAAGCACGAAGAAGGGGTTGATGGGCCTAAAAAGGGTCAAAATTTCCCCAAATTGGAAAATCGTTCAAACTTTCAAATTTTTATTTGATTTTCAAGTGGACTTTCGCGCTGAGTCCGAAAAAAATGTTTAAAAAATTCTTTGAAGCACCGAAATGGGTTGATGGGCTCAAAAAGGGTCAAAATTTCCCCAAATTGGAAAATCGTTCAAACTTTCAAATTTTAATTCGATTCTCCAGTGGAATTTCGCGCTGAGTCCGAAGAAAATGCTTCAAAAATACTCCGGAGCACCAATATGGGTCGATGGGCTCAAAGAGAATCAAAATTCCTCCAAGATGAAAAATTTGCGTAATCTTCATGAGTGGTTTTGAATTCTGAAGTAAAATTTAGGGCCGAGTCCGAGAAAAATACTGAAATGGCACTTGATGATCTCCAAAATGAAAAATCAAAAATTTTTCTCTCCTTCTGCTGAAAATTGTTGATTCAAGGGATGGGAGGAATGTCGACAAGTTCGTTTGCGGTTGAGTGCTCGCGGAGTGAGAGAACGACTAGCGTCGGGTGACAGATATGAAAGAGGAAATTGTGGAAATTCTCCTCACTTGGGGATTGGAGGAAGACGACAAATGCATCTTCTGTTGAAGGTTCGCAGTGAGAGGTGGACTTGGGCTCTGCGTATGATCAAAGCGGGAAAAAGTGCGAAAACTCGTTCTTTCACTCAAAGAACGCAAAGTTGGTCTTCTGTTGTGTGCTTCCGATGAGAGATCAACTGACGCCCCACCTATAAACGAAGTGGGCCAAAGTGCAAAAACTCCTTGATTCAGGCAATGGAAGATACCGCAAATTTGGTCTTGCTCGTGATGAGCGATCAGCTACAGCTCAGTCTTTGATTGAGGCAGACAAACTCCCGGAATTTCTCGGGGTTTCACCCGGAGGAGGGAATGATACCGGGAAGCTCGACTTTCGTCTTGAGCTCACGGTAAGAGAACGATCAAAAACCCCGTGCATGACAGAGGCAGGCAAATGATCCCTCATAGATCAACTGAGGCCCCGTGTATGATCGAGGCGGGTGTTTCTGCAAAAACTCCTGTTGTTTCTTGCCGAGAAGAGAATTCGTTTCATCTCAGAATCGAGAAAAACTTTGAAGATTAGGCGGTTTCATCATTTTGGGGAAATGTTGACCCTTTTTGGGCCCAATAACCTATTCTGGTGCTTCGCAGAATTTTTGAACGATTTCATTCAGATTCAGCGCTAAATTTTACTACAGAATTGGAGAACACTTTGAAGATTACGCGATTCTTTCAATCATGAAAAATTGTTTTCCGATAATTCACAACTTTGGGAACCCGTGCTCTAAAATTTCGGCACATTTGGGTTCATAACTCGGCTCAGAAAAGTCGTAGAAACTTCGGATGTGGCTCAAATTAAAGATAAAGTTCAGATACAAATTTCGTAGATTTGAAGTATACATCTAAAGTTTTGCGTTTTCGCGCTAGAACAGATTTAGCGCAAACTCCCATTTAACTAGTAACATCTTTCTGGTCCACTCTGTATATGATAGGAGGAAGGACTTGAAAAAATTTCGACTCTCTTAGACTCTCAAACTATATTATACTAGGCTTATAGTAGGGGTAGGCCTTCTTTATCTAGGTCTAGGCTTCCTTGAATTTTCAATACCAAATCCCATTTGATTCATAATACAGGTTCCCAGGGTTCCTCGTTTAACTTCGTTAAGGAAGCCGTCGTTTTTTCCAAGTCCCCCTTATCATATATAGCTTGGGGGGTGGGACTTGTGACGTTATAGTTTGATAACGTCATAGATAAGTTTTTTCAAGTTCCCTTCTATTATATGTAGCTTCAAGGTCCGGGTCTGTGACGTCACAATCTACGTGCCCCATAAAACAGGTTCCCTGCCATTTCTCGTTCAACTCCGTGAACGAACCCGTGAGTTTTGTTTTTTAGCGGAGAACCGGCTATCCCTTTTGTTAGGGGGTACTTTCAGGAAATTTTCGTCCGCAAGCGCAGGCGCGAGCGGTTCGGGGTTGATGACGCACTAGGTTGATGACGTTACGGAGATTGGGGACTTGAATTAATTTCGACTTTCGAGCTATATATGATCTACTTTTTGAACGACCTTTCGCAGTGGAATACGGATCTTGCGGATTCCCCGCTCGCCGTTCTAATTTTCTGAGGGCGGGTTCAGAATGGGAGAGGTCAAGGAGATCCCTAAAGGGAGTCATTGTCACTGTCGTCTTCTTAATCTTAGGTTGACAACTGTTTTTGTATTTCAGGGTGGTCCTATTGAAGCCCCGCGGACTTCTTCAAGTGCAGACGACCGATCCGTGCTATGTGTTCGACAATGAAGACATCGATTGTTAGAATGGGGTCCTTCAATCCATCTCAGTGCGACGTTGGCCTGTATTCTGGTACTTTTAGCATACCTTTCAGAGATGAATTAGTAATACTTTGCCCATACAATCTGACAGTAAGTTGGAAGTGGAGTATTCCAACTTTCGCCGTCAACTGCAGCATCATGCAGGTTGGTACGTTGCATGTTTGTCCTACCAGTTTGCCATGATTTTCTGCGCTAGCCACTCCCCACACCAATCCTGGCAATATTTTACCAACATAATTTTAGTAATCCAGGGACTCGCATTTAATTGTAGGTCCACACTTTTCAAGCATTAAAACAGGGCGTCAAGACAAGAATAAAGAGATTCTAAGAGCTGGTTTTAGTCTTATATCGTAATCTGGGCGTGTTTTTGTTTGATATTGCACCATCCAGGCCATTTCTTACCATTAAGCCTATGTAACCTAGTACTATAACCTCCACTATCGCCTATGGTACAGCCCTCCCTTCTAATGTAGTATAGCCTAGTTTTCCGCCTCATGTCATAGACCGAGTTCATTGACTTGAACATTTTTCTCTTTGTCTCGCTCAAAAATTATGGTCATAGTATAAAATTTTCACATTTTCTGGAGCCCCGCGTAAATTCGCGCCTGAGTTGAAACAGCTCCATACCACCGCTCTAGAGGAAGGGGACTTGACGAGATTTCGACCCTCCAGTAGAGTTCCATTAAATTAAGTCAAAAAATTACCCATAAAATAGGCACCCCTCGATCGATCCCAGGAGTAGCGAACGCTCTGAGGTATTAAGAGTCTCTTGAAGTTGAACATAATGTTTCATTCTACTACCTACCTTTGGATTTCAATGGCGAGCAATGAATTGTCATATTAGCGCGTAATTCCTGAATACGATTGGCCGACGGAAAATCCAAGTTAGAAGTCTTGAATGTGCGGGCGACTTGACTGTTTTCAACGGCGTCGATATCATAAGACGGAGAATTTTCTCGCCCGGGAGGTAAATACCAATTATTCCTGCTATACGCTCCTGTAATATGAAGGCGATAATCGATATTTTTATTCTATTTTCTGACATAAAGATGTCGAAAAACGTATCATTACCGTGTAGAAGTTTGAAATTGCCTTGACGATACGCGTATGATCTGGGTCGCATCGGATCCGACTGCAATATCACTTCATCGTAACTGGCTTTTGTTTCTCCTGTCAAGACTGGCCACATATTGACACCATCGAGATTCATATCTACAACAGGACGAATAGGTCTTTTTAGGGAAAAGTTATCGACCTTTCTGTACAATAAACTGCCGTGCAAAGATTTTACCTTCGTGCCGTAAACGTGAACTATTAACTGCTCCCAATAGAGTGGGAAGCCAATCTTGAATGTGCATTAGATGATGATCAATTCGAGACAAAGGAAGTTTGGAACTCCAGATCCAAGCGTTTCCACGTATTCCACCTTCCCAAAATGATGCTTTACCCTGAAAAATTAGTTACAATATTCATATAGTATGCTATTCCCATACTGTGGTGGTGTTGAGATACTTGTGCGGTCAGGTGGGACCTATGGAGGAAATGTGAAGGTGGTCCAGTTTTTGAATTCTCAAATGGTTTCCGAGTAAGTTTGAGGGCAAAAGAGTGTAAATTGGAGGAGTATCAGAGCTAACTCTGTATGAAAAATTCTTCCCGCCACTCATAGGTACCTTCCTTTATACAAAGTAATTAAGATTTATCATTCGAGATGGGTCAATTAGAAGGGCTTTCAAATGAGTTTCAGTCAGTTTGAGATCATCTCCCGATGAGGAATAATATTAATTTTTACCCCTCTTAAAGGCCAGCTTGATCCTATGCTACCGTCATATCCGTGGACTGCTGCTCCATTATCCGTTGTCATTACTATTATTGTATTTGATAACATTTCACGTTCGCCAAGAGTGGAAATAATTTTTCCGACGGATTCGTCCAGTTTCCATAACATTGCTAAAATATAACGATCACAACTTTACCGCGTGCACATGAGGGTGAATTCTCTCCTTTGTATTAGTAACAGTTTTACTCACTAGCTAATGTTCTTCTTTTTTCATTTTTTATGTACGAGAATATCTCCTTCAATCCTTCAGGAGCTTCTAAAGGCGCGTGTACTGCTTGATGAGCGACATATAAGAATAGAGGGTGAGAATTATCATGCGATCGAATGATGTCAACAGCCTCGTCAGTGAATAAATCTGTACTATATTTTCCTTTTGCAGACCAAAAGGTATCTAAATTACGATGAAAATCGTACCCATAAACACCGCTATCCTAGATGAGAAAAACTTTACTAAGAATCACGAATAAAAATTTTGTTGTTTTCTTCGAAACTTTCATCTCACCTTAAAAGAATGATCGAAAAAGCCTTCGTGTCCTTCCCAATACCCAAGATAATGGTCGAAACCTCTTTTTGTTGGAAGGTAGTTTGTCTGACAGTCTCCCAGATGCCATTTCCCTACTGCGTAAGTCTTGTATCCGTCATCTTTTAAATACTGCGGCAGAATTTTCAGATCTAGAGGTAGTCCCCATGGCTGTCCTTGCCCTAAAACCGCATGCTGCATGCCTTAAAAACCGAAAAATAATATCAGTATGCTTAAATGCAATAAGATAGTAATTTAGCTATAAATAGTAATGTAGCAATAAAATATACCTATCCGTGCAGCATGCATGCCTGTCATGAGAGCCGATCTGGATGGAGTGCACAGGGACATGGTGTAATAATTGTGAAGAACCACGCTGGAGTACGCAAGCGCATCTAGATTGGGTGTTTTTATCTGATTCGAACCGTGGATTCCAACGTCGTCCCATCCCTAGAAGCAAAACGATACGCTCATTAATTGGGTTAGTTCAAGAAAGCTGAACAATTGTTCCTTGAGTAAAAATTGGAAAATGGGTTTATATTTTGCCTTCGTCTGTATAACGATTCGTATATTACACCTTTAAGACGAACGACTTTTCTAATTATAGCTTAAGTGAGAGAGGGCAGGGGAAAATCCCGAGCGGGATAAGATGTGCTTGGTAGAGAATTCAAATCCTCGCCCCAAAATTCTTCTCTGTATCTGCCCCTGTAACGGAGCGCTCGTGCTTCAAAAATATCATTCTACCTGGCGCTTCTATGTTATTGAGTATCCTTTCTCTAGCATGTTGTGTAATTTTCCTATAAGAGAACTCGAAATTTACTAGAAGAGAGGAGAATGTTTTGTCAGCAGAGTGTTCCTGCCTGTTACAAACTCCGTCAAACAGTTCACAGAACTACACGTAGGTGATTATCAGAGACCGGATTTTTCGGCATTTTTGATGGAAATTTTCGGCACTAAAAATTCAGTTTTCGGCATTATTCGGCAATAACGAAAAAAGTACTATTTTTTTGCATTTTTTGAGTCATTTAATGCTAAAAATTATACATTTTCCTTCTAAAATTCGGCGAAAACGACGATTTCGGCATTTATTTTTTACTTTTTCGGCATTTGCCGAGAAATCCGGTCTCTGGTGATTATAGAAAGAATTTTCCTATTGTACTAGCGGTTACTGACAAAACATGATGGAATACTGCAAAATACAAATCTGATGATAATTGAGCAAGTTATTTAAATTTTTCAGAAGCTCTTAAAACACTATCTGTTTGTGGAAATTTCCTATTTGTATCGTGAAAGTTTTGTATTTGGCAACACTGAATCTCTGTTGCTCCCTCATACCGAATTAAGATTGATAACGAATTAAGATTGATAACGTTGTAGCTCATCGATCTAAGTTACTTAATATCGATGTGATTCATTTCTCTGTTCTTTCTTCATTGATATAATGAAAATTACACAGCGAAGAAACAATATTCATTCGCTCACGAAAAAGCAATACGAGTCCACGCGATCGGATTGGCAGTGTGACCACTGCACGTTTTCCCTAAATATCTTTGCAAGGGAGGTCTTTCTAGATGAAAGGTCTTTTCGAAAAATATCCATTATTCCAAATTGAACGCTCCTAGGAGTCTACAAATTTCAGATTTCATTATAGAAGGTCTAAGCTCTCAATTCGCATGATTATATCGATAATTCATCGCTAGAATAATATAGAGTACCTAACTTCAAGAAGTTCATTTTTCGTACTTTCAAACGTATGTTACTGAAAACTAGACCTACTAGTAAAAAACGGCCAACGGCATCGTTTTCAGCATTGAAAATACTTCTAGAATCACTCAACAGTATTTGTGGAACAGAGAAAAAATTGAAATTTGTCGTGTAGTGTAATCAGTATTTAATACAAAGAGTGGGAGTTAGATACTCTCTTAATGAGTTATGAGTATGTAAGAAGAAAAGTCGTGTACTACTCACGCTCCTGCGTGAGTGTTTTTTTTTTTTTTTTGTATTTTTATGAAAAATTTTCGATCTCGTACTTTCTCTCCTTTAATGTTAAAAACGGTGGTAACATGGCGTAGCGTAGCTGGTAAACCGCGCCACGGGGTAACCGTGCACCGCGTGGCGTCGCGCGTAACTATGTACATACTCCCGACTATGTGTTTTTTCACGCGCTTCAATTTTGTTGCGTCGATTGTGGTTTAACGGTGAGTCGTAGCGAAAAAATGAAAAGAACGTTTTTTATGTAAAATTATACGGGAATTATTTTTGTACTGAAGTATTTTTCTCCTATACCCAACCGTTCTCGAGATATTAGCAAAATCCTGATTTTTCAGCGCCATTTCGCCCCCTCCAACCCCCTAAGGGAAATTTGGAGTGGCACGCCTTCTGAAGATGTTCTTTACGGTCATAACTATTACAATATCAAGTATCATTGTATAACTAAATTTTGCAGTATCATTTCACTAACCGTTAGTACTACTATGGTTTTTTAACGTCAAGAATACAAACTGATATCATTATACGTTTAGAAATGCTCTGCTATTGGTGACTGGTGTTTTGCTGTTGCTGTATTTGTTGACATTTTTAATGCCTTTACCGGCATCCCACCTCACTATTGGAAATTTGCGAGGCCGAGTTGTCCCCCTCTCCACCGGTCGATGGACATAAATTCCTCGAGCTCTCGACCTAATCCAGAAAACTACGAGGCCGAGATCGAGTTTCTCAGTTCTAGCATACAGTGTATTCGGCTTTACTAGCTTTAAAGTAGGCCTATGCTAGACTATACTAATACTAGAATATAATTATGTACTAGGTTTTACTAGGTCAATTTTATTTCAACAGGCAATTTGTTCTATAGGGGGTTTTTGGAAAAATTTGCCGTGCGCCTTGTGATGTCCGGCGAAAACTGACCTACCCTAATAAATAATTTGGATTTAGAAACATTTTGAATTTTTCCAGGTTGAAAAAATTTTTAAACTCTCGGCCCATAATATGTGATGGAAGACGGACTTGAAAAAATGTCAACCCTCGAGTCATAATACATGATAGGAGGAGGACTTGGAAAAATTTCGACTTTCAAGCCATGGTAGGAAAAGGACTTTGAACGAGCCATAATATAATATGAAAGGAAAGGTTGGAAGAATTTGAGTTACAAGAAAATTTTAACGCTCGAGATATAATTATGACAGGAGGAGAACTTAAAATAATTTTGACTCTCGAGCCATAATGTAAGATAGAAGGGGGACTGAGTGATACGAAGGGACTTGAAAAAAAAAATTGTACTTTCAGACTAAATACACCATGATACAAGGGACTCAGAAAAACGTGAGACTCTTCAAGGTTTCAATTTGAAATACCAAAACCAATTTGACTCATAGAAGAGTTGCCTACAATATTATTAGATTATGCTAGGATTCTTTCCACCTCGTTGATGGACTTAAAATCCTCAGATCTTCGACTCGATCCAGAAATCTGCTAGTCCGAGTTTGTGTTTCCCTGTCCTACATACAGTATATTAGGCTATACTAACTCTTAAACTAGACTTGATGAGGCTAAACTAGGCTTAAACTAGGCCTACCATGAAAGTACTAAATTATACTAGGCTTCTGTCAAAAGAGAGGAATATCGATGATGTTGCGAATTAATGTTTTAACGAATGTTCATGACAGCGCTAGCTTGATGACGTCATTGGGATTTAAACTTAGAGTTGGGGAGTTGATAGCCCTGACGATATTCACCCTTTCCTTCAATGCCTTCTAAATGAAGAAATTTCACGCACAATAATTAATAGGATATTGTTTTTTAAAGCCAATACAAGCATAAATTTTGTAGTCTGTATCATCAACATTAAATACAATAAAAATTGTAGCAATAAATGATACCTATATTGAAAAAATAACAGTTGATTGAAAATCAATGTATGAACGTACATAAATTCTCCGATTCACCCTTTCAGTAGCGCTCTCTAGTGTAGGTTTAAACCCCAATAGGCAAATGTAATGTGATGACGTCATAAACTAATAACGTTACGGAAGATGAGACTTCACCAGCAGATTTGACGCATGACGATGACGTCACAAGCAGATTTTAAACTGTTGATGTCTTTACTGTGCCGTTCTTCGGTATCGAAAATTCGCAAGTTAGGGACTGGGTTTCCTCTTATTTTTAGTATTTTTACCAGCACCTCAACCGTCGCTGATTTCCAATATATTGGAAATCAGCGACTCTAAGTGCAAGTTGATCCCCCGAGAAAGTTTGCAAGGAATTCTCGACTAGATCCAGAGTAGTTCTAGATCAAGGATGAGGGCAAACGAGTGGAAACGAGAGAGCGGAAGCGTACAATCGATATATCGATACAATCAAGATCGATATATTGATAAAATGCCCGAAGATGTAATTATATACACGATTTAATGATTTAACTGGGAACCTGTTCTATGCGGGATTTTTTGAAAATTTTCCCTACGGCGTCCGGAAAAAACTGACCTATGACGTCATCAGATTGTGACGTCACAGGATCAATTCAAAAAACGATGGCTACCTTAACAATATTACATGAAAAACGCAGGGAACCTGTTTTATGAGTTGAAAAATAATATATGATTTGACCCATATGAGGATAGCCCCTTCAAGTTATTAGATATGCAATACTTCATACACCATTTGGCTTCGCGCCTTCAATGAGCCAGGTAAGTGCTTCAAACCCTGTAAGTTCCTCTTCTATCATACATTACAGCTCGCAAGTTGAAATTTTTCCAAATGCCCCTCTTATCGTACATGGCTCGAGAGTCGAAATTTTTCCAAGTTTTTGGCTGGACGGCGCACGGAAAATTTTTCATTGAAACCCCCATAGAACAGTTTCCCTGTCCCAAAAATAAGTCGTCACTAATGACGTCATCAAGCGTTCCCAGCCCCTCTTCTTCCGCCCCATGTTTAGGCCTCTTTTTTGCTAGCTTTATATTCATCATCATCGGTCCGTGTGCTTCATGTCTGAAGTCTCGGTGATTCATCAACCAATTTCCTCCACCGCTAGTTCCCAGTCTGTCCGATCCTCCGCTACGTACAGCCCATTCCAGAGGCTGGTCCAAAATCTCCTTGACCTGATCTATCCATCGTATTGGCGAGTGACCTCTCGGTCTTTTACCTTCGACTTTTCCCTGGACCACTAGTTTCTCCAGGTTACCGGAGGTTCTACGGATGATGTGTACAAAAAATTTCAAAATTCGTTGGCTGCAGATAGTAGGTCTCCCTAAAATAGGTCAAGGTCGCTGATGACGTCATCAAGCGCTTCTACTCCTCTTCTCCCGCACCATGCAGTACACTAATTTTCTACTAGGCTTATACTAGGTCTAGGCTTCCTTGAAGCAAAACCAATTTGATTTGTAGAACAGGTTCCTTACGTTCCTCGTCCAACTTCGTTCAGAAAGCTGTCGTTTTTCATGGTGCGGAGAAATTCATTCTTTTTAGCTTTGAACTAGGCTCTACCGGGCTGCTAGATTTAAAGTAGACCTGACATAGGTCTATGTTAAGCTATACTAATACTAAATTAGGCCTAGCATACAATGTACTAGATTATACTAGGCTTCTGTTTCCTTCCCACTTGGAACCCTTAATCTAATGCAGAAATCTGCGAATCGGAGAAAGAAAGAAGAAGTAGTACCTGTAAGTTACTAATTCGATGACGTCACAGGCAGGTCTAAGCTGATGACGTCACAAAGTACGTTAAGCTGGTTGATGTCTTTACTGTGCCTTTACTCCCTATCGAAAATTGTTTTATCTTAACTGGTGGCTGGATCGATCGAGCAACCATAAAAATACAGTAAAAATAATTTTTATTTATTTGGGTTCGCCAGAACATTTTTGTTTCGATAATTGTTGACTTATCTTCGTTCGTACATTTAAAGTGAAGATACTTTGAACTATACTGAGCCCAAAAAATACCTATTTGCGTATTTTCCTGCTTTGATGAGTCAAGAGTCTTCGGAAAATGATTAGCAGCCCACTCTGACTCATATTTCAAATGTCAAAAATTACCAAAGATTGTACGACCTTTTGCCTCGTCAAATGATTCTAGGTATTTAAGTTCTTTAATGGACAATTTTAACAGATAAATGTTCATAAATGTTGTTCCGACTTTATATGAATGTGCATTTCCTCGTATTTAACGTGAATAATCAGGTAGGTACTTCAAATAACTCGTAACAAGGAAACTTAATATCATTTAGCAAATTTTTTACGTGAAATAACGAGGAAAAAGAAACCTTGTATAGATATAGACTTATCTGTTCTACGTTACTATAGGTATGGTGACTACCGTACCGTGTTTCAAATTCTAGTCCTGAGACGGAAATTTTTTGCTAAAAATAGATTAATTTTCCCATTTTTCTAAGAAAAAAAGAAAATGAAAATTATAACGGAAAGGCATAAAAAGTTTACGTATAGGACTTTCTTTATCGTCATTTCAAGAGCAATAAAAATTTTACTCGGTCATACTTTTATAAAAATCGTTTTTCGCGCAACGGAAACGAAATTTTTTGATAAATACTAGCTGCGTAATATTTGATAAAATTCGGAAGCACATTGGTCCTAATTAGCCATAAAACTTGTCCTCGAGTCGTTAACTCACAGAAATCACTCGCGATAATGAAAATTAATATGATTTCTGTGTTAAAACGGACATTATCTATTTTTTCTTCGTCCGTGTGAAATCAGTTCGGTATCGTCTTCTTGTAAGTAAGTAACCTACGTCAATCATCGTATAACTGATAGGTATCAACTGTATGCACTTGCATTTTGAAAAATTTCATTCCTGTAGGTACATATTTTGATGTACACTTCTACGCATTTTAAAATAATGTCTGAAAACGATAACAGTGAGATCTTAGGTATCATCGAACAAAATATCTACGTAAATTACCTATGTCTACTTGGAATCCTGAAGATGAAGTCAGTAACAACAGAGTCGGCACTACTATTCACGATTTATTTTCTACTTAGCCTACGTACGTTGTTTTACTTTGTTTTCGATGAAGACGGCTACGCCGTCGAAACGTCGTGGAAATTTGAAAAATAAATCGTGAATAATAGTGTTATTACTGATTTAGGCCTAAAAAAACTTTTCGTCCTGAGGATGAAGTTTTTATCTTCACTAATTTTTGAGTTCTTATGAGAGATCTTGACCCCTAGAATTTCAAATTATTGCACAATTAGACGTCAGCTTCTACTAGATTAATTATCTACTTTCCTCGATCTACATAAAATGAGAAAAAAAATACGCTCGGTATGTGTGTGACGTACTAGCTTCTAGGAACCTGAAGATAATACCTTTACACGTGTAATCTTCTTCTATACATTTCTTATGATAGGATAATTATCTCTTGAGCAGATTCAACTCTTCTATCTTAATATTTGGAGTCTATAAAACATCACCATCGTTTATATACGAATAGCTATGCGTAGCTCAATCGCTGGCGAGGTCCTTCGAAAAGTGACTTTGAAATCGATGGAGAAAAGCACAAAACTATACTTATAAGAATTTAGGGAGGTTCTGCAATTTAGGTTGAGTATACGTAAACGTAGATACAGTTTTAGTTAGGTACTTCGAAAGACATAACTTGGTGACCTCACAATTCATTTCTGCGGTTATGGGGGAAAGGTTATAGTTTTTATAACGACACCAGAAGTTGGGAAAAATTATCTTTATAGGATTAGATTCAAAACGGAGAGTAAAATTTGAGCCTACACCCTGTTTGAAAGTGTGAATTGGAGTTCTTGCGTAGAAGTGCAACCATTCCTGCTAGAAAAGTAAAAATTCAGACGGCCGAGAGCTAGTGATTATTATTACCTATTATTAGATCATTATTATTACTACAAGTGGCCTAGCATTCTGTTAGGAATACCGGTATTAACCTGAAGTCACATTTTTTTCGACCCACGTTTTCTTTTCAATCTCAAATTTACGACTACATACATAGGCCTGATAGACTGAAGTTTTTCTGAAAGAATATACCTAATAGGCCTATCATTATTTTTATAATTTTGTAAGTTGAGAGGTCCTTAGTCTTTTAAAATTTTCCCAATGGTATTGTATACCTAGTTTCGATTCAATAAAGTATCAACGAAAATAAACATACCCAGTCATCAGCAATTATAAATACAATATTTGGTTTCTCATCTCTGCTATTAACCGAAATGATGCTCCAGGATATAATCACCATAAGTAATCTTGATTTTAAAGACATTCTGAACTGTAAAATCAGTTGATATTCGTTTAAGTAACCAACATAATACATCTGGCGAAACTTATCGATTGCACTGACGATCTTACCCACGTACGATAGAATGCCGGTATTCCTGTTTCGTTCTCGTGTTTTTTACGCTGGGTTATAGTCGTCCGAAGATATGAGTCATTTTGACAAGACCATCGGGGGCATTCAACTTTTTTACTTATCAATTTTCACTTGACTCACAGAAACTTCATAGGTATTCTATTTAGAAAAAAACATAATAATAAAAAAAAAAAAACGTGAAAGAGTAAGGCATATAATTATTCTGTTTGAAATGTGATTTACTGACATCATTACCTGGGAAGATTTTGAATTCAGGATAGAATGGTTTTTCCGTTCAAGAAGAAGATAAAATAATACCTAATGAAATGGTAAACAACGTACTCAGTAGTATTTGAAAAATTAAAAAGTAGGCCTACGTACGTTCAGTAGGTAGAGTAAAATTAGTTACTTACTGTACGAGATCCTAAAGCGAGTGACTTCTTACGATACTGATGGACCGTGTATATGTTAAATTTCGTTCAATTGACGTGCACATTGCGTACGCAGGTATAGTGATGATTGACTATTCGAACGCGTCTATCAAGGGCTGCAACTGACCATCAATTCATAGGTACACCCTATTCTTTCAAATTCAAGATCGGAACGAAAATTCGATCTCAGAATAAGTAAACCTGAACTAATGCTATCATCGAATAGAATTAAGACGATCTAATTAATGTAAGTACCTTCCTATAAATGAAAATCCGGTTTACCGTGTAACCTAAAGTATGTTTTATTGGGATTTAAACCTGCACTAGAGCGCGCTACAAAATCACTCCTCTCTTTCTGCGCGCAGGCAAATATTTGAGTGATCACGTACATTTTTATACGGGAAAACGGCAGTTTTGATTTGTTGCGAGAGAGTAAAAAATCTATGTATCAATCTGATTTGGAGAAAAATTAATTTTCTAATGATATTAGAATAAAATGTAGGACGTATATTTTCATGAAACAATCTTTAATTCTTATAAAAAACGTTTACATTTTGCTGTCCCCTTATGGTTGACGCTACGCGATCTCTCAAATTTTTCGCAGGGCTACCAACTTATGAAACTCTAAATTTAAATCCCAATAGTGAATAAACGAAGTTTTGCAACCTGCAAAATACATAGGTAGGTACCGAACACCACAGTGAAGTAGGAAGGGATCCAATTGCCCATTATTCCCTAATTTCCCTATCAAAGTTGCGTTGTGACAAAATTTTGTAGAAAAGTTTTTCAAACGTTACACCATTGCTAGTAATTAACTATGTTAAAAATATATTCTCAAGTAACAAATTGTTTTTCTCCTAAGATGTTGAGAATAATTCTCTTCTTTTTAATGAGTAGGTACCGAGTCTGTCGTTTTTGCATCCGCCGTACCACGTCAGGAATAATTATTGGGATTTAAACTTTGAGTTTCAAAAGTTGGCACCCTGCGTGTTATCGATTACTGAGTGAGTGATCATGATGATTTCACCGTTAGACTACGGCAAAATTTAAACATTTTTTATTCAACTAAAAACTTCATTTTAAAAGAAAACTTATCCTATATTTTATTGCACTGTCGTTAAAAAATCGAATTATAATTAATTCAACTACGCAGAACCATTTTCCATCATTTTTCGCCCTCTCCACGATGACTCACTCAATTTCACCCGCGCAGTTAATTTTGCAGCGCCATCTAGTGTAGGCTTAAACCCCTATAGGCTTATATGAAAAATACCGATTTAGAGAAAAAGATCTTCCTTCCGAATTACAAAACATCTATTTTCTAGATTCTCATTTTAGATGTACGTCAGTGCGATAAGCAGGGTGGCGATAAGTCTCAAAATGTCGTTGAAACTATCTAGAAAAATAGTTCCTTTCAACGAGTGGGAAAGATCCAATCTTGCAGATTGTTTTCATGTCGCTTTAGTACTTGTTGCATAAAATAATGGTGGTTCAGCAGTCAGCTGAAGCTTACATTGGAATTTGAATGAGAGCTTGGTTATTTTAGTGATGATAACAGATTTATAAAAGAATGGATTCTTGAAATAAAATAATAATCGATACCGATTCTCCGAGAAAATATTAGAATAGTTGACGCTGCTGTTTTCATGATTTAGGATCAGTCTCTTGTTATCGAAATACCGTACGTATGAAAGAAATTAATAATTATCTTACATCTATTCGTGATTCATCGTACAAGTATTAAGTCTTTCCATTATTTTAATACGAATATTCCATTATTACAAATTAGCAGACTATGGACAAGTTAAGGAAAGCTCTCAGCGGCGATGACAACTACGACGATGATAGTGGTACAGGAATATTTTCGGTACGTTCAATATGATCAAACATAAGGTAGCGGTTTTGTGATCACATATGTATTCGTATCCTAACTTCTCAATTGCTTGTAATTACTCCTAGAACTTAGATTCAGCTATGACCTTGAATTGGTCCTCTAGAATTAAAGGATTTGCAATCTGCTTCATAATCGGTATCTTGCTATCCATCTTGGGATCCATCGCTTTGATTATGCATCAAGGCCTCACTGTATTTGCAGTCTTCTACACTCTAGGAAATATTGTGTCGATGGCCAGGTATAATTGGAACTCTCCAGTTTTTCACATACCTTCGAAGATAGATTTCATTAAATTTGATTACTTTACCATGATTTGTTTCACTTTATGCTCTTGTAGTTCGTGTTTCCTTATGGGCCCATACAACCAACTTAAAAAAATGTTTGCGTCCACTAGAGTTGTCGCTACCATCACCGTACTTGTCATGATCGTTCTCACCATTGTTGCTGCAGTTGTTGTAAGTGTAGTTACGTAGATTTTTCTGTCGAAAATGTTCGAAAAGTTGATATTTTTTATCTGAACGTTGAATAGTTATTGAGCAAATGAGAATCTCTGGTTGAGATGTATACATGCATACTACTCCTAAAGTAAATAAAATGTTATTTTTATTTCAGTTGAAAAAACCTGGTCTTTCCTTGCTGTTTATCGTCGTGCAATCATTAGCCATGACATGGTATTCTCTCTCGTATATTCCGTATGCAAGAGACCTTGTTAAAAAAACAGTTTCGTCCTGCGTGTAAAGTGAACCAAGCTATAAATATAAATTTTTTATGGGTAATTATAACGATGATATTGTAAAAGAATTGAAGATTGACTCTTCATTCGAGTATTTTTATCAATTATAGTAATGATTGTTGTTTTAAAACAAAACTTGTATCATTGAGAAAACTGTTCAGGGCTATTATACTGTGTATTTATATGAGTTTTGGTCTGCTTCGGTATTAATTTCTTCAGGATTTTTTAATTTTCTGTGAACTCTGTGATTTCTCGCGTAAGAAAATGATCTAATAGTGTACGTATCAGATGGAAAGTATTTTAGTTATTTTGTTAAAGTAGGTATTGGCCGATTCATTCTATCATCGTATTCTTTTCAAAATACTCCGCGTTTTCATTGAATGTCAATTAATTTTAATCAAACTTCCAGAAAAATACATTGTTTTCTATCTTTTTAGTTATATTTTTTTTTTGTATCCACTTGAATATTTGTTATCATTTTACTCTCGTACTTTTTAAATTGTATATCCCATATTATTTAATTCAATAGAATATTGTTTTAAGACAAATGAAATCTACTTTTTTTTTGTTTTTGAAGTAATGACAATAGTCTCGTTATATCATTATTCCCTTTTCTTTCGTTAGAGGCAGCTACGGTTTTTTCATGATTGGGAATCAATCCGAAAATAATGTAACTTAAAGTCATCACTATTGAGAACGTCATAAACGTTGGATACAATGTCGCCAGTAGATCTTATTCCTCGATAAATGATGGTATTTTATTTAGTCTCGGTTTCATCACTCCAACCAAAACTTTATCTTGCCAACAACTAAACTACTGTCCTTTCATAAAAACATGATGGAATAAGGAGAAAGTGTTCGCAATTTTACTTACGAATACACTTTAGCATCTGTATTTTCCACCCTCCAGAAGGTAATCTCGTTTAAATTGTTGATGGATGTTCTTTCATTAGTGATTGCTTCGACATTGTCTTCGAGCCAAATTTTATCATTGACTGACCACTCAACCGGAACATGAGAATCGCGTTTGCTACAGGCTAATCAGAGTCGAATTAAAATACAATTCTTCTCGGAATATTTTATCGTATAATTTTTACCTAGGGTATGGTAATGAAAATGGGTGTCCTTCATTAGTGTACAAGGAAACCCGCTTCACTTCGGCAAGGATGATTGGGAGATCTTGTAAAGCATAATAGCCTCCAGCAGCATTGTTATAAGTTTCTATTACTCAGCCATTTTTCGCAAATACTTCCACTATTACACTAGATGGGCCTGCAATCTTTGACGCTCTCATTATGGACGCTTTAAAAAAACTTGATGCTGCTAACCTTGCATAATTGGATTTCAATCTGCGTGTGAAACGTTCGAATTGAATAAGTTACTCTAAATTTTTGTCTTAATAATAAGCTTCGACAGGGTATTTTATAAACAAGTATTCGCGACAATTGTTCAGTTTCTTCCAACATAGCCTTCGAGACTTCGAATATTCCAGAGGAAACAGGTTTTGCTGGAGTAAATTTCATGTGCTACCAAAGATACCTAGGATTTGTGTGGACGAATATTTCAGTCATTCTTTGTCAACTTTTTACAACGAGATATTATATCCGATAAAAGATAAACGCGTAGACTGATTTTGTAAAATGAAGAGCGAGGACCGATACTAATACAGTCCCTAGAATACGAGATTTTTCTACCATATAACTTGATAACCATATCTCAGATTTTTCGTGATGTTTATGAATTCTTCGAAACAAAATGTTCCATCCCGTAGAAATATAAAAAAAGAAACAAGAACTATTATTTTTGAAAACATTTTATGCATTGATAAAAATGAAAAGATTAAATCTAAGAAACAACGAAAAAAAAAAAAAAAAAAAAGACTGCCGATAATCAACAAAATCTCATGTGATAGAAATGAAATATGAGAGAGACAGTATGTCTTTTTTCTTCATTTCTTTAGAATATTTAATCAATGGAATACTTAGTATCATGAGGTAACTTGCAAAATCACGTAACGAAGTAATTTTGATACATCGGGAGCTCATACGATTATCGTCATGAATCAGAAGAGAGAGAGAAAATAAAAATGATAAGAACAATTTTTGTTAACAATATTACTGAGTTGAAACTTTTTCTAACAAATCATTAATGTGTTTCTCGACGTCGGTACTGTTAAACCGTTTCTTCGATTCGAAAGCTAAACAATTATTGGCCAGTACATACAACTCATTCGCGATTTCTGGAATCCAGTCGCCAGCCTTTTTATCCACGAGTTTGATTATATCATTATTTTCATCTTCAAGCTCTTCTTCAATAAGATCTTTCTGCTTGAACAAATCGAAGATTATTCTGTGCTTCTATTCAAGGTCCAGAAGAAAAAATTTTATGACTTACCAAATGACCTTTTTCTTCATCAATGATTGGTAATCCGGTCAGTAGTTCCAATAATATCTACACAAAAAATACCATCTTTATTTTTGATAACAATATATCAAAAATTCGTGTATTTTTTTTCTTGATCATTCGCTCTCTTTGAAAACGAATGAAAAAAAAAACGTTCGTATATTGTGAGCGAGACTTTTATAAGCTTCGATGGTAAGAATAATTTCAGTAAATACAAAATTACAACATACCATTCCATAACTATACACATCTAATTTAGGGGTACATTGAAAACGATACGCTTCGGGAGCCATATAAGCGTCAGTCCCTTCAACAGACGATACCATGAGTGCTGACACTTGATCATTCTTTTCACGAATCAGACCAAAGTCACCAATCTAGCATCGACATGAGAATACAAGCATAAGGATCAATTAGGAAAAAGAACACACAAAAAAAAAAGGAAAACATACTTTTGCAACATCAGCTTCATCTAACAATATATTTGACGTCTTAATATCCCTATGCACGATAGGTTGAGGTCTCGTATGCAAATATCGCAATCCTTCTATAATATTACTGGCAACCGTCATTCTCTTCCTCCATTCTAATGGTAACAATTCTTTGTTCTGCAAGAAATTTTGAATTTACAGTTAGGGCTGAGATTTTGGCTTAAAATTATTCTAATTTATTATCACCTTTAAAGCAAGTCTATCCTCCAATGATCCGTGGGACATGTAAGGATAAATAAGGCACAGAACTTCGTCGATTGAGACAGCTACGGGTGATAATAATCTTGGATGACTTATATTACCCAATACAGCTAATTCTCGTTCAAACTGTTCCTCGGCACAATTCTCTAGAACCTTGATCGCTCGATCGACGCCATACAACGAACCAAGATAAACTGAACCAAACGCGCCTTTACCTAGTCGGCAACTTTGATCAAAGTTCTCGGTAGAAATCCTCAATTCGCTAAAAGGAATACGTTCAACGTGGTCACCACTACCAAATTCAAATGAGTCAAATTAATCGACACCATCAGAACATAACCCTCGAGGAAAAATAATCCACGTACATTCGAAAGTCAAGCTCTGAGAGATATTCACGACTTATTGACGATCCTCCTTCTAAAACAGTCGAATCTGTTCCTGTTCGATTTGATGACTCCTCAGGGATATTCGTAGTATATTCATGGCACTCGTCAGTTGGTTCTAATATATACATTCCCTGCTTTACTGTGCTGCGATTGTGATGAGACTCGTCATTGAAGCTAGTTTCGGGTATTTTTGTCGGAATGTCGAGTATAGAGCAGTCATCAAACGGTGGCAATTCCGGAATTTCTGGCACTGCAATGGTCAAAATTCGAATAATTCAATAGAGTGCAAGGTACGTTGGAATATCTTGGAAAAATGGAGTATTTTATTCTTACAATTTAAGAATTTTGTTCCGATATAATCAGCAGCTTTGATCAAATTGATTTTTTTGAGATAGTCGTAGAGTAATCGTACGGTAGGCCGTTTACGTCCGGAAGTGCCCCATTCGTTAAGAAAAATCTCCGTGCACGAACTATGTCTCTCACCTGCTTCAGCAACGACTCTGAGCAATTTAAAATACATTGTTACAACAATACATAAAGATAGATACATTTCGTTCAATATTCAGCTCTTTGCGGTTACTTGATATCCTGAGGTGTGTATTTACGCTCTATGTCGTCGAAATTAAAAATATCGAGACGAATTTCGGACATCAATTTTTCCCAATCTCCATTCGATTCCAGTATTTGACATAACCCATTGATAAGACGACCACTCAGTTTACGTATTTCCGTATCAGGTTCTACTTCTGCTGAAGCGATCTGAAGAGAGAGACGTACACAGCAGGTTTAATCTTTCGATTAACGTTAATTTTTTGATTTCAGAAACAATTTTCACGTCTTACCTCAACCATGGTAAAAGCTTATTGAAGGTGCGGATTCCGATACTTCATGAACTAATTTATCTCTGAACCATAGTTCGCAGTCTCATTCGAAGATTATACGACCATACTACGAAATAAAGAAGGCGACAGCGGACAGATATCTAAAAAATAAAAAAAAAAAACGAATTTTCGGATGGCGAAATTAATCAGAGTGCCAGCGAGGAAGGATTCCCACAAAAATAATATTATGGGTTTTCCCCGTTCCCTTCAACCCCACCTCTCGCCATCTTCTTATCAGGCACATGTGACGCCACTGTGTGACGCTCATTCTATCAAGATTTTTTTCTTTACTTCGCATTACCTTCTACCTTCTAAGTATAATCATTAATATATTCAAGACGATGATAACGTAAACCTCTCTCCATTTTGAAACTTATGGTCATCTGGCGAACTTATTCCTATTCTTAATAATCAGTGTCCATGGGGGAAAATGGAAACACCGGTAAGTGCCTACTAATAAGATTCGTTATCATAGTATAAGACGTCCTGCGGCCAAACAGTGGTTTACTGAGAAAATTTAATTTTTTCAGAAATGGAATTTCGATCTTCTTGCCAGGAAAGATGTTTACGAGCCAGCGGAAGATACGTTCCTGCTTCTCGATGCACTCGAAGAAGACAAATCAAATCTGATTGACAAACGACCTTTAATTGTGCTCGAAATAGGACCCGGATCAGGAGTTGTCATAACGGCAATGTCTAATTTATTCGAGAATGCGGCGTATTGTATGGCTATCGATACAAATAGAGATGCGTGTGACGTTACAAGAGATACAGCTCGTATGAATGACGCGAAAGTGAGCTATTTTGAACTTTGCTCTTGATTTATTGCAGTATGCTTGTGTTTCATTTCAATATTTTCTTCTTCTAGGTGGAAATAATTAACTCTAGTCTTCTTGAATGCATGGATTTACGAGGAATGATTGATGTAATTATTTTCAACCCACCTTATGTAGAAACTGAGTACACCGAAACTTTGGAACAAGGAATAACGCAAAGTTGGGCTGGTGGTGCTCGCGGTCGGATGATCCTTGACAAGTAAGAACTCTTCAAATCAAACAGTTATCCTTCAAAAGTTTGCCTCTTCGTCACACTGCACACCAGAATTTGGTCTTGTATTAATGAGATTAGTTTCCAAATTTGGGATGTGTCCTGTCTGTACAAACTAGCAACGTATGAATCGGTGTTTCATGAGTACATTTTAAGATTTTTCTAAACATGTGTCTTCATTCATCGCAGCGTGATTGTTTCGGATTTACTTAGAATGTATGAAAAATTTTTGGGTAGGGTCAGCATGGAGTACGATAGTAAATAGGAATACCACCGAGAATAAAGTTAGAGGAGGCTTCTGGACAAAAATTGGAAAAAACTATTCCAAAAGAGCAATTTTTAATTTCACAAACGAAATTTTCCAGCAATGGCGTTGATGTCATCTTAATTGAAAAAAGAGTAAAAAGAAAACAAACGGAAGAAATCCTCTCGAAAAAGGAAACAAAATAGGTTTTGAATAATTTATTACAAGAAAACATCTGTAAAATTCAACAAACGGTTTTCCCATCTAGTAATTTCAACGTGTTGGATAATACTTTTCCTTTCGAACAATTTCGTTGACGCATAAGGGGTTCGTCTGAATTCAGGGTTTTATATCGGTATATTTCGAGTTATTGAGAGAATTATGTTCTTGAATCATATGTCTGATTTGTGAATGAGAGGAATTTTTTCTTTTTAATTTTTTATTTCTTAATTCGAAAATTTTCTCATCGTGATGTGGAAATATGAGACGAAAAAAATACTAGAAAATTTGAATAGGTTTGACCATTTTCTAAATGATCGAGGTAATACGTTATATCCCACAGAAAAGAAACGCCACATCACGAGAAAAAAATGTTTACCCTCGTTTAGGTCAAAAATTTACTGGCGTCTGCATTTCTAAACATCCTAAAGCCGGACAAATATCTAATCGACTGATTTTTTAAATTATTTTTCCTCGTTTTCATTTCGATTTTATTCATATAATAAATTTTCTTCACTCGTACAATACTCTATTTATCCTAAATAAGTTTCAATATCAATAAGGATCCAACAGTGTAAAAACTTTTCAATAAAAAAGTAGATGTTCACCATAAATAAAGATGAAATTTTTTTTCTGTAATACTTTTAAGTTTGATAAAATGACGAAAAAATGAGAAATTATGAAAAAAATTAATTAATGTCGGTAGTCCTAATCTCGAATCTATTATGAACCTTGAATTCCTTTCTTTGAGTTCTGTAAATGAAATCGTTGTATCTTCACTTTCCAATATTCAGGCCGTGAGTATATATTTTGTATCAACTTAAAACAATGCTGTATGTTGACAGGTTGATTCCTTCCTTAGGAAACGTAGTATCGAATTCTGGATTTTTCTATTTAGTTGCCATCAATTATAATGACATCGACGATATTATGAAACGTATGCAAACTTTCGGTTTCGTTGGGTTGAAACTAAGAGAGAGGCGATCACGTGGAGAACAGCTGTATGTATTGAAGTTCATAAAAAACTCATCCCCGAGTTGATGTGCGACTAGATAAATTTGGTGCGAAAGTTTGTAAAATTTTCGCGCTGGGTTACACTGCTTGAAATTTTCACGTATGTTATCATGTTCAACGTGTACAATCTGTAAATTTCTTCCTTACCAGTGCAATACTATATCAGTACCATATACGGATGCGTAGCTTTAATTTATGATATCTTAGAAATGATCTCCAGGCAACCAATGTTTTTTGTTTTGATTCGAAATAAGAGCACTGTAGGATCATTAATTTTTTCTTTTCATGGAACAAACTTTTATATTCTATACTTTGAATTGATGAAGTAGAATTATCCAATAAAAATTTGTTCTTATTTGTATCTTTTTTATCCCTAACAGTTTTTTGTAAACGATAAATCAGTCATTCTTGTGGGAAACGAAACACGGTACATGAAAAACAAGCTTAGGCATAATTTAAAACGTATAAAGTAATGAAACTTTTATTCCATAACAAGAAAAAATAATAAAAAAATAAAATCGAATAAAAATTAAGAATTGACCATTAAAACCAGAATTATTTTCTTTCAGCCAAATAGAATCATTACGGACTACTTTCCTCAATCCTGCTGAATGCATATTGATTGAAAACAGAAAGTCGAATAATACATTTAACCGACGAAGCATAAAATACGCGATGATCTAAAAGTTTACAATTGCAGGGAAAAGACCATATTCAGAAACTGATCGTAGTGAATTTGAATAACTCCATCTTGATCAGTATCATGTTGACGGAATGCATTCGTCAATTGCTGAAACACAAACTACTGTTAGTACCTCTGAAACATAATTTTGGTTATTCGCTATATTTTGGAATACTTACGTGCAATAATATACTACACTGGATGAAGTCATCGAATAGTACAGTTCCTTTGCCGTACCTATCAAATTTTCGAGTAATGGTAGTGACGGTGTTATCGGACAAATTATACCCGAAAGTCTTCAAGGCATGAGTTAACTCATTTTTGTCGATATTCCCGGAATTGTCTCGATCAAATGAACGAAAGCAAGCTTGCCAATCGGTTACATATTTCCAAAGAGCACCAAAATCATCAAATGAAATCGTGCCTCTATTTTGTTTGTCGAACATACCTATATTCGAATGCGAATTAAAAAGTGAACCATGAATTGAAGAATAATACTGGTGCATTTCAAACACATGTTGTAATTAATTTATTTACCAATCATTAATCGAACAGTTTCTGGATTAAATGGACTCCACGTTCCATTAGAGAGAGCTTTCTGGAGTTCTTCTGCTGATATAAACCCACTTCGGTCTTTGTCGTAGCTTAAATAAGATGAAGCAAATCGTAAATTGATGACTACTTGGCCAGAATAATGTTTTCAATTAGCTATACTCACGATTGAAAAATATTCCACAAGTAATCTCGGTTTGGTACACTGGGAGCCGGTGGCGGAGCTCCTGGATAAGCCATCTTTCTGGTTCAGGTTACCTCAATAGAAATAAGTTACAAATTTGAATTTGTCAATTGCAAAGCTCATCAACAATAATTAATTAATTAACGACTCTTGTCGATTCAACAAAATGAGAAGATGAGTAAAAATTATTCTTTATCACAGTATCAATTTTACTCCACCTAGATTAATCATGAATTAATAATAATAGACTGATGATGTCATTCATTCATTCGTAATCTAATCGGAGGGAAGCCGATAGTTCGGAGAAAGAGATCTCTTGTAACCCTACGATAAACATTATTCTGTGGATCGTTATCTTGTTGTTCGGCCATTTCTCATTCTCACTGAGTTGGAGGAACGGCAAAGCTCAAAAAATTCGATCACCGTGAAAGCCTTGAGCTGCAATTCTCAACACTTTTTTAATCAAACTGAAAATCGAACTTCGAAGTCGGCAAGCGGCGGCATCTCTTTCTTTTTGATTTCTTTTTGTATCATAATAAATACTTGGTGGAACATTCTTAATAACGGTAAAAGTTTACTGTCTTCATTGAAGACCTTAATTTTGTTGTTCGAAGGTAAGTTAATCCCTAGTGTAAGCTCGTAATTCTTTAGTATTTTATTGATACGTCTTTTTCAGTTTTCGCTTCCATCCTCTATTCTTGACGCCTTGACGGTATCAATTGCTATCCTTTGTAGTTATCTGCATTTTCAGGTTTATTGATTTCATTGTATGTATTTTCTATTTGAATTTTCCAGTTTCTTTTTATCGAAGAAAAGATGGGGTCTATGCCATTGAACCCTAAACCATTCCTCAACGAACTGACCGGTAAAGCTGTTATCGTCAAACTGAAATGGGGACACGCATATGAAGGCTACCTAGTATCTGTCGATAATTATATGAATGTTTTACTTGCCAGTACGCAGGAAATAATCAACGATGAAGTTACCGGAGACATTGGTGATGTTTTGATTCGATGTAATAATGTCCTGCACGTGAGAAAATCCGAAAATCCTCGATTTATGATGGACTAATAAATGAGATGTTTTGTCGTTCATAAATATTTACATAAGTTTAATGATGTCGTATTTTTTACCAAGTACTTTATTTTTTGTATTATTCATCTTGCACAAAATGGTTGAGATACATTCCTTTGGTACTTGAGTCGATATGCACAGTCTTCGAGTTTTCATTTATTATTTGTTGAACCATTCTCTGTCTTGTCTTCAATTACGGATAATTGAGTGTCTTCAATTACGGATAATTGAGGACTCCAGTTATGAACAATGTATTGTAAAGCTGAAATGAATTCATTATTCTTGATGTGCCCGGCTTACGAAAGTAATGATAGGTAATTTTGAAGAAAGCTGAAAATCAATATTGTGTTATTCATCTTTTTGTTGGAAGAGGTCTAGATTCTCGTACTCCGTTTTTTTCTGGTGTTTCTTGTATTTCTTTCTCTCTTTCTTTTTCCGGTGTGTCATCAGCGTTTCTAATCCTGAATGTTCGAATTTAATTTCACGAAAATTATACAATCTCATTCGTCCGATTAGAAATGATAATTTTCGATAAACTGGTATCAATATCGACTCTTTTTTGAAAAATATTGTACAAACGAATAACTCCCTTTTCGTTTTAAAATGAGAAAAATTCAATCCAAAAAGAGAAATTTATCAATCATTTTTTTTTTTTTTTTTTTTTTCTAGGGCTGACGAGCTCTCAGGAAACGTAAAAATCTCTAAATTTGTATTAAATTTTCCTCCTTCTTTTTTTCATTTTAATCTGTTCTTACTTCAATAACTCAGAATGTGACCTATGTATTATATCGAAGACATTGACTGATGGAGAGAATTCTTTTCCGAGTAATCAAGGAACATTTAATGCCAAGTTTTGAGTTTTAAGGATAGCTTTTCCTGTATTTATTTATTTATGAGTCAAACATTTCATTTTTGATTCAAATAAAGATTAGGTGCGTGTATATCGATGAAAATACGTCCATTTGATCTTTAGTTTCCTATCATTTATCTGGAGAAAATAAAGCGCATAATTCGTTTTACATTGAATTTGCCTTTTTCAACACCAAGGAAGTACGAGGAACTGTACTTGAAAGTGTCTGTCTTGCGTGAGCCCATAACAAACTGCACCGCAATTGTATTCCTGGAGATAGAATTTGAATTCGTAGGAATAAAACCAAAGCTACAATAATATGACCAAGGAAAACGAATTTGGATCTATGAGTTACGAACTTATTTTTCTCCCTTATTACACAGAACCATGACAAATTCCTTATCGTTATACGATGGACACATTCGTTCGGAGGATATTGTTCTCCGAAAGTACGATGCAATCTGTTTTTCGCATTTTCAGGTTCACCGTTTATACTGAACCTAGCCTTTCAGTCTGACATCCTCTAAAAGTTTCAACTTGATTTCGGGATGAAAAAATTCTGACAAATCAACGATAAGGGGGAGCAGCGCGCGCATTATACATCATTATCAAAAAATCGAATAAAATGTAAAGTCATTGATCACTGAAAGCTGTTTTGTTGGGATTTATTTAAGGTTCTGCATGTATGTGGACTGTGATGAACGATGAACCCGTTTGTCAAATTGTGTTCGTCAATAATCATAGCTCAAGTTAGAACTCTTATGCAGAAAAACAACTATCGTGAACCTTTCTACTCAGTTTTTCCTGCTGATGGTTACTGGTGTGGTAGATTCTGTAATCATGGTTAGACGTTCAAATCAGAACTCAGCGTTCTTCTCGATAATTTCTACGACCGAAGAAGAAATAGTTCGTGATCAATAATCACTCATTGCATTATGAAAGAGAAAAACACAATCCTGTTCGATACATCGAAGAACGAACTATTCAAAATTAGTGTAAATTACAAGAATCTTATGCAAAAACTAAAAGGATTATTCAATTTACAAACGTAATTGTTGTATTCTCTTTCTCAGCTAGTTTTGTAGTGAACTTCGTATTAATTTTGTAATTTAACTGATGCCCGCATGTAGGAACAAAGAAGAACTAACAACTCAAATTTTGACCGATGTATCCACTCTAGTCCTTGCTAGTCCTCGCGCAGAGTTCACTGATGATGAATTGAATCATATTAAGGATTTTATCGAACAAGGAGGATCTCTTTTGGTCATGTTGGGAGAAGGAGGCGAGAAACAGTTTCGTACTAATATTAACTACTTGCTCGAAGGATACGGCATGTCGATCAATGATGGTAACGTTTTTTCTTATCGCTGATATGTTACGTATTGCTGTCAATACTCATCCAATTATTATTCAACTAGATTGTGTAATTCGGACCCAATATTATAAATATTTTCATCCGAAAGAATGTCTCATCGCGGATGGAGTCGTGAATCGTGGAGTCGGTCAGCTGTTGGAGAATGATTCTATCGCCTCAGAAGTTGAGCGAAAGTGAGCGATACTCCATACTACCATAAATATCCGTATAAAAGATTTTATGTTCGTTCGTAAATTTTTCTTTTGTAGAACAACCATATTTGTGTATCCTTATGGAGCAACGTTAAATGTGGTGAAACCAGCAATACCTATATTATCCAGCGGTTCAGTGGCGTTTCCAGTTTGTCGACCAGTTTGTGCGTTTCGTATTATGGAAGATAAAGGTAACTGAAGTACTTCGGTGCTATTGTTCTTATTCTGCACCGCACAGCAATCGTTTCTCTCTCACGTGAGGTACACACAACACTGCAATGGTATGTGCACAGTATCATCGAATTAAATTGATCTCATTAGTATGGTTGACTCATTTCATACTATCTACAGGAAAGAAGAGAGGAAAAATTGCCGTCATCGGATCTGGATACGTTTTCTCTGACAAATACTTCAGTTCTGAACGCAATGAACGCTTTAGTGAAATCATATTTGATTTTCTAACCACCGATAAGATATCATTAGATACTTTGGATGCCGAAGATCCGGAAGTAATATTGTTCCTCTCCTTATGTATATCCATTAACTACCCCTAATCGTTTTCTAATTCGATAATATATTTCCTAGTTATTGGATTACGTCATGGCCCCGGATACAACTGTGTTAGCGGAAAACGTTCGTGGTTGTTTACAAGAATCTTCTGATGACAATCTCATGTATTCGGATTATATTCATTTATTTAATCACAAATTGTATTCGTTGAATATGAAGTCCGTACCGAAGGTTTTAGAAGCGTACGATACGTTGAGGATTAAATACGAACCCCTTAAACTTATACCGCCGCAATTCAGCTCACCTTTACCACCGTTGCAACCTGCAGTAAGTTTTATTAGTAGGTACATAAAGAGAGAGGACGAAAGAATGATGAGGAGCAACGCGATCTAAAATCTTATACATTTTCGGATAGGTTTTTCCTCCTGCCTTTCGAGATTTACCGGTTCCAGCTTTAGAACTTTTCGATCTGGAAGATTCGTTTGGTTCAGAGCGTACTCGACTTGCTCAACTGGCTAATAAATGTATGACTTTATCTCACGATGGTAGACCAATCACTGAAAATTCGCCGGACGTGGAATACTTTATTCTGGAAGCTGGTATTATTTTGAATGTGCGAACAAGTCCTGAAGATGCGTCGACTATTCTTTACAACATTTTGGATATGATTGTTGAATTTAAGAAGAGTTTATAACTTATTCAGTTAGTTTTAAGATTTTTCCAATTAAATAACTTTAATTAGAAAGATTGTTTTGATTTATTAACGGATAATAATTTGTTTTCGATTATTCATAGACCAGGACTATATCCTCCGTCCCAAAGCGGTCATTGCTTAGTTCAAAATGTACCTAACCGTTATTTTTTTAGAACCAAAAATTATTTTTAGAAATTTTGATGCCATGGTTGAAATCGATTGATGAAAAGTCGTGCGACTGCATTCGCGTGCATTTTGTTTTCATTCCTACATTTTATTTTAATAGTGTACGTCAGTAGAATACCTGATGCTGAGCTTTTTTTTCATCGGTCGACGAGATTAAATGATACGATAAATTTTTGCAAAATTTACTCATTTTTCTCAATTCCTTGTCGGTCTGAAAATGCTCGTTACTTGAAAAATAATGGATTGGAAAAAAAGAAGAGATAAAGAATTGCAGTTTGTACAACCCCGATTTCAGATTTTTTATCTAACAATTGTTTTGTCTGAGGATTGTACCGGAAAATGGATCAAGTACTTACCAGTAGTTAATAAATAATGGGAGTAGGAGTAATATTGGGTCTCTAACTCAGAGACCCTTATTACAACCATTTTTACTTTTTTACATCCAATCTAGCTAGAGATTCTTTTGAATATTCACCCTGTGTGAATTTGCCCCCTCAATGAAGCACTCACATTTTTTATTCCAACAACATGATCTTTATCTAGGAGTAAATTTACATTTCCTTCTTTTGAATTATGCATTTCACTTCTATAATATAAAATTATTTCACTGTCATCATATTTGTAAACATGAATGTATCTATTTTTGAAATTCTCATAGTGATATTTTCAGGGATTAGTTTGACTGGGTATTCCATATATTTTTTGCAGGGCCGGATTAAGGGGGCCACGGGGGATGGCACCTGGGCCCCCACCACATGAGAAAGAAAAAGAGAAGAAAAATGTCTCTTTTCTTCTTTTTTTGGGGGGCCCCCACCACCGCTAGCCCCCCCTAGCAAAATTCTCTTAGTACGGCCCTGTTTTTTGTTATATCATGAATAGAAATTCTGTGAACAGCTACTTTTACAGAACTTAATATGCTTTCTAAAGCGCATTCAAATGCAACATTTCTATAAAACTTGGCATTTGGACTCTTATACCTTCCCGCAGAGGATGCATCATATCAGAAAGAATACCAACCTTAAGAAATGTATTAAATCTATATAATTATCTCATAGTCAATTGGCATTATGACTATCAAAATATCTTAGGACTTCATTTTTAGCTGATATTAGGGCACTTTTGATTACATTTTTATGAACTATTATATCTTGTTGATTGAAAATGTTTTGTATGAGTATTAATTCTTGTACAGTTAAATCCATTTTAATATAGTTTACAATAGCTATCAACTGAAAGCTTATACTAAGCTTGACTTTCAATTCTTTTCTTGCAATTTCATGAACTTTTTCATTGACTTTGATCATAGAAATCTTATTAAATCATCACTTTGCAGATTCACAATATATCTCACAATTATGGACCATAATATTATTCCAACTAGGTATTTCTATCAACAACCTCAATAGTTCTATCCCTTCTCAAAGCCTCTTGTATTGGTTTATCATTACTGAAAATACTAGAATGAAATTTGAATTGTTGATGATCTGGTTTATTAGAACTGAAAATACCATCTTCATGATTAAATATTTGCCAATTCTCTGATTGAGATATAAGTAAGTATTGAGCAACAGCTTTTGCTAAATCATATTTTTTCATTTTGAATACCTAACCCTTTATATTTTTGTGTTTGAGAAAATTGTATAACTGATCTGAAGTGAATTTGTAAGGTTTACAATTGTCAACTCGATTTATAGATTTTAAAAAATAAATTCTAGGACACATTTATGAAAATATTTATTTTTTTTTCTTTATAAATAAGTGTCAGTCTTAAATGGGGGAACTGAAGAAGGTTGGTTCTTATTCTCGAGGTATTTACAATTTTTCTGGTTTAATCTCTCTTCAACCCTCAAGATCAAATGGATTAGGGTATGTATTAGATCATTATTTTGTTTTCTACCTAGTATTGATTAAAAGGAGAATGGTGATCCTAATCTAGTTATAGACATTGGTACCTAATTATTATAATCCTGATGACTTGATGAGTCTGGATAAGAATCTGAGAGTCTAGCGCCACCCGGTCCAAATCTGTGGCTCACAGTTGAGTTGGGTGTCAAACTGAGTCAAAGAGAAAGTTGTTTGACTACCTAGTGAGTTACTTGTAGCGCCACAGACCATGTTACGCTTATAGGCACGGCTTACTCTATAAGGCTCTTAATCCAGTATTCCACATTGCATACTTATTCTCCTACATGTTATCAATCTGGTAGTGTTTCTAATGAGGGAATTAACATGAGTATGCAACCAGCAAGGTTAAGAAACACTACCAGATTGATAACATGTAGGAGAATAAATATGCAATATGGAATGCTTTAAGAGCATTTATACAAGGCCAAAATGTAGAAAGCACGGCAAAAAGTGACAACAGCGCGCAGTGGATTCTTATATCAGTGACGTTTGGGGTGGTTTATGTTCATACCTATGTGCAATGTAGCTATATCTGAACTGAACCGTATTTTGTACTTTGTTTTCATCTGATCCTTAATTTTCAAACAATGATAACTCCTCTTGTATAGCATTAATTTTACTAAAATAGGGATTACAAAATGGAAAATTGTTTGATCTTCAAATCATGTTCTTTTTGATTTTTGCAAAAACCCCGCCAATCGATGTTCAATTTTTTCTTGTTTTTTCCCATAAGCGTACCTGTAAGTCTGTATCCACTGATTTTGAAAAGCAATGTTGTGACATCGCTACCTTCCAGCCTTGTATAGAGTGGGCTGTGACTTGGGAAAACCTCTTCATAATTTTCTATTGGAAACAAAGCAAAGTTCAAAATTTTTGTTTCATCAGAAACAATGCATTTTCACAAGAAAGTAAGTGTGGAAATCTAAAGTTATTTGTCTCTAAATTTTCTAACTATTGATGGTGATTTCAGAATTTTTGGTAACAAAATTGATCTTGTTTAATAGGAAATTACAATAGAAATGAATTTTGTTCTTTTACTTTCCCCATAAAAATGTTTAGTTTTTGAGATAAAGCAAAAAATTTGTACTACGCCGTATGTTTCCTGTCGGAAGTATGTGAAGATGGTCGTGTTTGGTACACCCACTTGGAATATGGCTGAGATGAAGCAATGAAAATTGCGATAAAAATACTGTGTACTACCTTCCCGCTGGCGTCATTTACTAAATCAGGCCATTGCGGTACAATATAATAGTGAGAGTATATTTGCTAAAAAGAAAACAATTACACTGAATGGTTACCTAATGCTAAAAGCTCCGCTTAGTAAGACCTGTATAAAAACTCAAATTTATTCTCAATGAAAAAGCGAACATGGCATAGAAAGAGGAGTGGAAAAATTGCGGAAAAGGTCAGTGGACCGAGGTACCTACTCCTTCCCGAGGCCAGAAATACCGAAACGGCTCCTGGTTTCTGGGTGGGTGTGGTGAATGCGCCGAGTTTCTGCATAGGATAAAGAGAAAGGAATAAGTAACCCTTTCTGTAGATGTGGGAAAGCAGAGGAAACGGCAAACCATATATTTATGGAATGTCAGTTATACAAAGAGAATTGCCCTAATGGTCGAGAGACTAAGACAATAAGCTACCTGATTTTAACTCTGAAGAAACTTTCGGAGCAGGAAGCAAGAGGCCAGAGGGAAAAGATTTAATTCTTAACATAAGCTGCATGTATGAAAATATAGAACACCATTACCATGTAACAATTAATCTTAAGTATAGGAGAATACAATAGCAAACCCCACAAGTCCATTACCACCAACAGCCAACAATAGAAGTAGCCTTAAGCATTAGTGAACTACCCAAGGAGCTCATTGATAAACTTGTAAGTTTGTAGCAGGCTTTTTGGGTTATCGACAATGCATCAGGAACGTAAATACGCTATATTTCTTGTGGTAATGGGCAGGCACTTGTTCCGAAAGGGCAGGTTTCTGAGGGTACGCCAGAGGGCGCTGTCAGTAAAAATTCTAAAAAAAAAGGCTCATATTACTTGGCCTCATATACTCCTAATGTGCGTAGAAAACTGGGGCCAGAGAGAGAAGGCGGGGTGTAGTATGACGCCGTAGGCCTATACTAGGCTATTCAGGCCTAACCTAACCAAAGCAGACAGCCACCCGGACTCGAGTATCGACGTTGATAGATGACAAAAACGCCTCTAACATTCTTTCAATTTTTTCTGTATCAAACCAGGAAGAAGAAACGAGTAAGATCTAAGAGAGGAAAAAGGTAGGATATACTACACCTGTTTGTAGCCTGATAATGAGTCCATTAGCCAGTTAACCTGACATACAGAATACTAGGTTTATACTAAGCCAAGGAATACTGTGGAAGGGATCTTACTTTGACGTCAGCATGAACAACGTACCAAAAGCAGGGATGGAAAGTTTAAGCCGTCAATCGCTCAAGTCAAAGCCTAAGCTGATTTTTGAACAGCTTAGAAGCCGCTTAAGTCTAAGCTGTTCCCAATATTCGCATTAAGCCAAAAGCCAGTCATTGAGCGACCGCTTAATGAACTTAATGGATCTTTTTTTCTTTCTTCAATCAGGAGAAACTGATCGCCCTTTTTGAGGGAATCACGATGCAAAGTGTCCATTTCTCTAGATTTATATTTTGGATTAATTCTACTTTCTGACAGTAGGCAGTACTGCAGCCCGCAGCTTCACAGCAGGCGCTGCAGTGCTGCATGCGTTAGTGTGATCCTGTTAATTTTAACTAATAAAAAACAAAGAGATAACTGAGCTGAGACTGAGAGAAATCGATTAGTCGATTTCATTTTAAAGGGGAAAAAAAGATCAATTGAGCTCTACGCTATTCGCCGCTAAGCTGTTGAAGTGAGCCAAAAGCCAAAAGGTAAGCTGTCCAAATTCATGGAACAACTTATAAGCCTAAGTCAAAGTCTAAGCTATTTGCGAACCGCTTTCCATCCCTGACCAAAAGTCAATATAATAGGTAGAATTGATTCAATATAGTCGATAAAATCGATATGCTGGATAATAATACATTAAAGTGTAGGAAGCAAGTATACTTGAAATGGTACTCTTTTTGTCTCTGGAGGAGACATGTTAGTTTCTGTGCTATGTCACTCCCCTCCCCCACAGAAATCAGTATGTAAATGGAAAGATTTTTAACGTAAAAAGAGCTACACTTCTGGAGATCCGATGTTGAAATTAGTGTCAGGAGAGTCGAAATGTATGAAATCGACTTCAAGTGCGATGAAATTGTTCACCCTTGCGCAATTGGTGCCCGGAGCCCTCTTGTCGCTAAAATTCCACTTTGATGTCTATAATTTTCATGCTTTCTATTATTGATGGCCCCTTTTACTCGAAAAATCGCTGTTTGTTGCTGTAAGAGTGTATCTTCTATGCTGCCATTTTTCTTTCTGGCTACAAGACCAGCATGAATAAATTCAATTTTTTTTTTTTTTTTTTCTATCGTTTGTGAAAAGTTTATAGCGTTTCAAGTTCAGAAGTCGTCAGAATCCTTGTCTGAAAGAAGGGCCCAGGAATTATGCCTCTACCCACTATAGTATTTAGAGCATTAGAATACTCATTATATTATACTAAACTCTTAAAACTTCTTCTATTCTTATACTTACTAGTGTAAAACCATTTAAAAATTCTTAATGTTAGTTTGGTAGATATTTTTCAGAGTAAAAAGTCAGTTTTCGCCGCCCATAAGCTACGGCAAGATTTTCTCTCTCTCTGTCGTTTCATTCCACTTCTCCTTCTTTATTTTATGGTTCTAGGAAGAAATTTACTCGCCTCATACCGCGTCGTAAAACTTCTTACAAGAAGTTATACGATCGCTCGGTATTTTTCACGTATCTAACGCAGAAATCTGAAACATAGTTGATCGTACGTGTGATTACTCGTGAATTGCTCGTTAAGCCTGTTCCAGCTTTTGAAATATTCAGGAATCATTCAACTTTCAAAGTCTAGTCTACCCGTGCGAGAACAATACTGTCATTATACGACATACGTAAGCGCGGTAACGTTGATTTTTAGGGGCGCGGTGTTTTGTTCCTTTTCCCAATTATTAGTCTACAATACCGGCATGTATATATGTACACTATATTGAGTTCGGTCTTTTTGGTTTTTTGACCAAGGTGCCGACGACCCTCTGTATAGTCGTACATTTACTCCGGGTAAAAGTAAGGGATGAAAGTGAGAGCGCGCGCATACGATCGATATATTCTCTCTCTGTTTGGAAAAACGCGACTTTCTCAGTACGTTACCCTTCATCGTTTTTCGCTCGCGATAGACAGATCGGTCTTATTTTAATTAGGTGTGGTTGGGGGAAGAGGGGGGCGTCGGCGAGTATTTTCATCCCGCGACTGAGTCGTCGCTTTTTTCTGGGAATTCGTTCGCGATGTAATGTCGGATACGCGCTCGTTATCAATAATTTTCGGTTGTTCAAATTTTCGAGTTACGAAATTTTATTCGCGTTACCGTCACCCGAGTACAACTACCTGCCCGTCTACGAAGATAGAGATATGTCTCATCGTACCATCGCCGGGACGCCGGTTTATTCATTTTTATTTCGGGCTTCGATGCGACCGATCCATGTTTACGCACACAGCCCGTCCAGTCGTACGTGCAGTCGTTTGGTGCTTTTTCGTCCGGTGTCGAGCGTACGTTCACCGGTGAACACGTGGTCTTGGGGCGTCGACGAGGTCTTCGTACGAAATGAGACACAGTCTGCCTTTGCAGGTTGTGCTCTTGGTGCGGTTTCTCGAAGTTGATGTAATGTTCCAGTCGCTATTGTGTTGTAAATTTTATGAAAATCTCAAGTAGGTACGTTATTTTTATTTGTTCGATCGACTTTATAAATTTTGTGGGAAAAATTGTCCTTGATGTAGCGTTTCATTTTGAGAAATTTTAATTTCATAAATAAAGTTTCAAGGGTGCAAGCTCTTCTTATTTGCTCGCTGCTGATGCTGTTCGAATTTTTTACTAAAATAGCAGGATTGTGTGGGACGAATGATAGATGTAACCTAGCATTTTTAAAGGGGTTTATAAAACTTTGTACAATTTTTGTTTCCAGAGGAATAGGACCGAAAACTAATGACTCTTGTCTCTCTCCCTCAAACAAAATGTTTTCTTCTAAATATTTCCAGTGTTACCTCGCTATAGGGCGTCCAAAAGTTGCCTTTTTCAAGTTTTACTTTAAAATGGTAAAAAATGAGTCTGCATTGAGAAAAAAGTTTGGTAACAGAAGACGAGTGAATCAATATACAGATGTTGGCAAACTTTTGATGACAAGATCGTCTTGTTTTGTGAGATCAAGGGTTTATTGAGGAAATTGATGGAAATCTATTTTATGAGATTTATATCCTTGCAAGTTGACATTCTTCCAAATATCTCCTCTTGATAATGGTTCAAAGTTTAAAATTTTTCTACGTCTCGAAATTCCGCTACGTCCCCTTTTGGATATAACTTTATATATGTAACTCGAAAGTCGAAAATTTTCCAGATACCTCTTATCATGTACAGCTCCACAGTTAAAATTTTTCCAAATCTCCCCTCCTGATACATAATTGCTACAAGGTCCAAATTTTTCAAGACCTCCTTCCGCTGTATACCGTTCATAGTTCGAGAGCTGAAATTTTTAAAGCTCCCAATCTGATAAAATACTATAAGCTTCGAAGGTCAGAATTTTCGTGCTTATAAGTTTCTCACGTCATATGTACAGATAGGGACTGAAAATTTTTCTGGGTTTTACGTGCACACAAGAAGATCAAAGGTCGCAATTTTTTCAAGTCTCAAGGAAAAAAGAAATGGCAAAAGGAAAAAATAATAAAATGAATCCCATTATTGAGGGGGAAAACAAAATGAGCGAAGTACAGCAATCTACATTCTGATCATGATATGTAGTAGGGATTTTTCACTCACGTAACATTAAAAACCGTTATTGAGTCATTTTTGTAATTCTTTATGTCTTTGAATTATATTTATCTCATGACTCAGTAACGGTTTTTAATGTCACGTGAGTAAAAACTCCCTACTATCATGTTAATACAAATACAACTCGTACCCATGCAGAGGCAATCTTATTTACAGTCTGATAACTGGTAAACGTTTTTTAAAGGACGTCAGATTTAACTGGAAGAGGGGCAGACTGACTCATACCTTCTCCTTATGCGAGAGCAATTGATCTTCTGAACCTTTGACTGAGCATCAGTAATACTAAATACTTTTACCATCTCACTCAACTGAAAACTCATCATGGGAGTATAGATTGTATCCAAATGAATCTTGAATTTCTGGAGGACATGAAATATTTGAAACTGTTTTTCAATAAATTGGAGGACATATAATTGAATCTCACCTCCTTTCACATGAGGGAGATGAGGGTATTTATGGGGAGAGAGAGGTCTGACAACAAAACTCTTCCCAAGAACTGAAAAATTTGCTTCAGAATAACATAAAATCGTGTTTAAATCTACCATTAGACAGATTTGTTTGCACAAAAACTCCCCAGGAAAATTTTCTCATTTGAACACTCCCTCTCGACTATTTTCCTGCTACGCCATTGCTGAGGACTGTTTGTACTCGAAGGATTTAGGGTGCCAATTCATCCTCCGTGTCTTCATTCAGGATATCTTGTTAGCATATTGATAAAACAAAGTGCTACAACTTTCTCAAGGTCATTTGAGTAGAATTGTAACTTTATCTGAACTCTCTATTCTTTAAAGGGAGTGGGAAAATTTATCCATCAAAAAATTGACTAGTAAAAAGAATCCCCTACACTCCTCAATTGACTTCATTAAAAAGGTCATCGTTTTTCCTATATCGCCTCTTAAAAAGGTCCAATTTTTTTTCAAAGGTCGAAAATTTTCCAAATGTTACGTTATAGGAACTAGTCCTCACTTCTTTCTTCTGAGGACCAGTAGCATTGTTAGGGGAGGGGGAACCCAAAACTCAGAAAATTTGCTTCAAAATACAATAAAATCGCGTTCAAAACTATCTCCAGAGAAATTTTCTTCCCAAACCCCCTACTCCAGGAAAATTTTCTTGATACGACATTGTTGGGGACAATTAGGGTGCCAATTTACCCTGAAAGTGTTCCTTGATGATCTTGGCAGAATATTAGTCAAACAACATGCTAAAACTTTTTCAAGGTCATTATAGAATTTTAATTTACACATTTGTCAAGAATAGTTCAATAAGAAACAAACTTTACACTTATGGGAGATGGTGGGAAAATTTTCTCATCGAAAAATTGACTCACAGAACAGGTTTCCTGCACTCCACGATAGAGTTCATCAAAGAAGCCATCGTTTTTCTGTGTCGCCTGTTCATATATGAGTGCATGGCTTGAAGGTCAGTGGGAGGTTTCTATGGGGGTATGAACGACAACGGTTTACAGTCAGGAGCGAAAATTTCGACGGGGCGCATCCGCATCCAACTTTTGTGACGTCATCATTTTCGGAGAAAGATCCAGAGACTTCCGTCATCGATGGCGTCATCAACCTAAGTTAGGTTAGACTGCATAGAAGAATTTGTCTAGGCTAGATATTGTAGGAATTTGTAAAGATTGGATATAGGAATTTTTCTATGCTAGATCAAGTTCAGAGAGAGGCTCCGAGAGATATATACTATCCTGTTGTACAACTGAAATAAAATACAGAAAATAAAAATAGCTAAGCATATTGATATTCACTCTTACTTGGCTGAAGCCTCCTTTACGCGAACTTTCTTTGCCCGAGGATAAACACTAATAAACTGGCTTTTGTAGGCCTCATCTATTTTCTTTCCACCAAGACTTTACGAATCCATTTCTCTAAATTTTTCTATTCATCAGCACCGAGAGCGAGTTTTAATCTTCAAGGGGCGGGGGTTCATTCTCCTCAGCCCTCTCTGTTAAAGGTTCAAATTTTCTTCAAGATCCCATCTTCATTTTATACACTTTGAAGACCCAAATTTCTCCAAATCCCACGTGTGGGAGGCGTTTTAAATTTCTATATCACTCTGCTGTTCCAAGTGCTTAAAATAGGTCAAAATTCTCGACCTCCATCATTGTAATATGAAGGACTTTTGGAATAAAAGTATCTTTCGGAGGATATTGTGAGATTTACAGAGTGGATTTAGTTGTTGATTTATTTCGAGAAATGCAACTACCTCGAGTAACTAGCGCCCTTGGGGCTAGGCTCTCCTCAAGAAAATGGTAGTCGATCATTGGGCTTGTAATTATTGACGCAATTTAAAGACTACCTCAGAACTATGTATACATGCTGGACGTGATATTAAGCGAACATTCTTGCTTCCACCATGTTCAGGTCGTGTTTCAAGGTAGTACCTGCATAGGTCAAGGGCTATTGAGGACAGGAGCGCCCCTTCAGGTGTAGATAATTGATCGCACCCCTCCCTCCCTCCCTCCCTCCCTCCCTCCCTCCCTCCCTCCCTCTTTGTTTGGCGATCTTTTTCAGATCACTTCACCAAGTTAATACCCGCTCTGCATCCCTTACAGTAGCGTGAAATCGTCTTATCTCCAGATCATAAATCATAAAACAAAATACAGTGCTGCACAAATTCAATAACTCTCCTTGTAAACCGCAAGATGACCAGCAACATCAAAGCTAAGCCCCTGCTATACTCTTGATTAAAATTCAGCAATTCTGTTTGAATAATGTGCGCACGCCAGATAAGAAATTGACCTGTTACCTTCTGAACTCATGGTTATCCAAACTTCGAGTTGCATTATTTTGAGCGAAAGCCTCTCCAAGAGTACCAAGCTACTGACGGTATAGTGTCGATTAGGGTCGGCTGGAGGTATTGGCCATGACAAATTAAAATATATTCGGCTTCATTTCCTAGAAAACGATGAAAATCATAGAAGTATAATAGATTAAAGATATTCTTCTTCGAGTGTTGATAATTCTTATCAAATGGTCAGAAACATATTATTTTGGAAATCTTTCTTCTGCACTAAAGTCATTTCTTTCTGGTATCTTCATATTTTTCTTCAAAAATATTCGTGCGTGTTGTGAAAACCTTCCCATGGATTGTAAGCAACTCACGGCATCCGTCTCCGATCAAAGCTCGTAATTATAGTCTATTAGTATATTACCTTGGCCTTGATTTCCTGCGTTCCCCCGATTCTAATCAAATTCTTTCAACCACGTGACTGGAATTTATACTTGATGGCGATTTGCGATTGATTATACCTATTCAACTTACTAATCGTCTTTAAATTCTTCATCGATGGTCCGTCTCGACTTCTACTTTTCTCATTTCTCCTCAAAGTCACTTGAAAGTCCAGAGCCAAAAAAAAAGAAGTAAAAATTCTGTGTTCAGGTCACCTCATCGTAGTAGACGAATCTTGAATATTTACGTCGAACGAATAAAATAAACGTGAAAAAGTCCGTTATTTATTTCTGAGAAAACGAAAATCTTCTGTGGTTGGAGACGCGACTCTTACTTTAGGACAGGTGATAAATTGTCGAGCCTGTCTCGAGCAGTGAAAACATTAGAGAATAGGTACCTAGGTATTCTGTATTTTTTTTTCAAAGTACACGTTAATTTTCGTTGACCTAATATTACGAAACAACAGGTTGATCTGTCATGGCGGTACTTTTATTGTTCAAATTACATCAGTCGAGGTATTAAACCTGGGATCCGTCAAGGTCATTTATTTCTATTTCCTTTTATTTTTTTTTGCGCCAACGCAAACGTCTATCTCCAGACTGACCAAATACAAGTCTGTAATGTGGATTATGGACGGTATTACAGTGCGAAACTATGCGACCCGACGCGTGAATCGAATATAGAGTTACTGAATACACGTATATCCGCAAAATTTGTCTAATTATACGGTTTCGTCAACATTTACGGGAGAAGGGAGAAACTCGTAGCGACAGGTGGCGGCCAAAAAAGAGACAGCGAGACTTCGATTGTCTCGAAGCATCGTGCGTGTGATAATGCCGATTTTGTTTACTTTCAATGAAGCCGATTAAAAGCCGGCTTTTTAGGCTAGTGACGTCACGGCTTAAAGTCAAGCTTATATCAGTACGGTTCATTTTCAAACTACATGTTTCTGTTTTTCTCTCGTATGTTTTTTATGTAAAAAAGTTTTATTGTGAGGTTCTACTTCTTGCGTGGGATGTGGATGTTTCCTGTAGTCAGAATTTTCTGAACTCAAATTTCCTCTTTTCGTAGGGTTCTAAACTCTCCCAATGAAAACGATAGTTTTAAGTGTGTAACTATGCACCCTTCCGTCTCTGGAGGAGCTTGGGAGGGCTAAACCAACTCAAACTTGAAATTAGTATCTCTCCTGAAAATACTTTCAACGAATTATACATTTTACTTATCTCATAGAGCCTGTACCCAATAATTAAATCAATTTTTTTGTTGCTCTTGAGGCTACAGTCTTCCTTAATTTTTTGTCTACCTCCCGCCCCTGTCTTTGGATTCAGATCTTGAAATTCTTACTAGTCTTTCCTCTGTGGGGATTTAGGCAAAAAAAAAAAAACAATTTTGCAAATAACTTCTTTATCTGGACGTGGGCATTTAGAAGATTCTTCAAGTAATGTACCCTTAACAAAAATAATAGTGGGTTATCAACTCATTGCGTGGCGAATCCCCCGTCCCCCTCAGTTATAACCTCGACCACGTCTTCATCATTGCTTCAACAATATTTCAAAAACCTTTGTTTTAAATTGTCATCCTACATAGTAATTCTTTTTATTCTATTCTCACTCATAAACTTTCAACTAATTGAAGTCAACACTATCAAATAATACAATTTTTGATCAACTTTGACAACATCATTCAATATAATACTCCACCATTTCTCCTTTTTCGTCTACCAATACGTCCAAGTTTTCCTACTTGTGTTCAAAAATTTTGAGTACAAAACATGATTTTTACTTTGTCAGATAAAAAAATTCAATCCAACCGAGTATATGAGGTGGAGGGGAACTTGAAAAATTTTATCGATGAAAAACTATGATGAGAAGTGAGACTTGGAGAAATTTCATTTGTGGGCAGTATTTGAACATGGAACTTTGAACAAGTTGACTGTTGAGTGAAACATATATGAGAGGAGAGAGAGGATGGGACCTGAAGGTATTTCCCTCATAGGCTGTATGCTGCTCAGTAACATCGACTATTCCTTATTAATTGCTTTATGCGATGGGTTTTCAAACAACAACAGATCGATCTGGGAAATTGGATCTCTTGTATATGCGTGAAAAACCTACTTTTATCGATTGCTTTTGAATGAGGTAGTTTCAATGATTGATGAAAAATTTGTCGTCTTCATTTCAACATTTTTAAAACTTGAACATTGTTGGTCATGGAAAATTTTGCCTCCTCATTATCATTTGAAGGGAAGAATATACCGTACAATTACCAAGGAGGGAGATGATAATGAACAGTCATGTTGTCCAGAATCAAGCTTCTGCCTCCAGCTGATGTTTGCATCACATTAATTTTTCTGTCTTTTGACATCATAAATGCAGAACACGGTGCAAAGCGCAGCGTGCGCCCTCTACGTTTGCCATACGGCCATTTCTAGAAACTGAATGAAAAGGAGACGTTTTGGAAAATTGAGGAGGTATATGTAAAAACCCTAATATTGACTAATTCGATTTTATTCTCCAGGTGAAAAAGAGTAAAAAAAAAAACTTATTACCACTAGTACTTAATTTTCAATATTGACAAAGAAGATAGAGCTATGAGTTAATTTAAGAGAATAGGATCTTTGGTTCAATGAATTTCAGAATTTGTCAGTGTGTGCGTGAGTGAATCAAATCACGCCTTGGATTTTACTAGCAATACATACATCAAAATCATTTGAACATTGAATATCATTATCAAAGTGTACATCAGAAATAGTTTCTGAAATTTGTCAACATGCCAAGTTTCATCTGCATTGTTTTATGTTTTCAAAGAAGAATGATTCCAAAAGGCCTTTATTTTGATCCAAAAAGAGGACGTACGTCAACTAGTTTTTGTACAGCAGTGACACAGGGTAAGGGTATTGCGTGAAGTCAAGTTAATTCATAAATTGACTTCCTGATCAACAACTCCAATTTTTTGACTGAACGATGAAGGAACGACTGACTTACCAAAACTTTGAAGTAATTTAATCAATTTGCACCTGACTTACAACTTGAAACTGAACTTACCAGAAAATCAGCAGAAAGAGTATTCCTGATATGGATCAGAAAGAACTATTTGGCTGATCGATGTACGATTGGGTTTGAAACCCCAACATTTTGCTCCTGAGTTACTCCATCTTGCTTTGAAGCTGCTTCAGTCGATAAGTCCCAAGTTAATTGTTATCAATTTAATGACTTACAACTTACAATACCATCTAGAAGTCTCAACTAAACAATAAAGAGGAATACTCCGACGTGGAGTAAAAAATGCAAACCGCAGAAAAAATGAAAATACGACGAGCGCTTTCGGTTAAACAACCATCTTCGAGCCTGAAATGAAAGCAACTGACGAACAAAAGAGAAGAACGAGGTATTAAGATCGTCCAAACGAGAAATCACGGTGTGAGTCATAAACAAGTTCGATCAGGCCATCTTCCGGAATATACGAATTAAGAACAGTGATACCGTCAGTGTTGAGATGACGAATTATCTCTATATTCTCGAGGGCGATACGCTTACGGTAGGAATTCTCCTTATGGAGGAGCTTTTCGGATCCCTCACGGAAGCTGTGGCCACTGTTTATTAAGTGATCGGCGAAAGCTGACTCCCCCAAGTGTCCCTTCTTCCAAGACTTCAGGTGCTCAGCTACTCGAACTTTCATTTGGCGGCTGGTCTCACCAATATAAAAGCCTCCACAATCCTCACACTCCAACTTATACACACCACTCCTCTCATCAACAGGTATGGGGTCCTTCAGTCTCACAAACAACCTCTTGACTGTGGTAGGGTTGTAAAACGCGGGTCTGAAGCCAAACGGGCGAAGGGCCCGACCCAATTGCTGGGAGAACTTCCCCAAGAAAGGGAGACTGATCCAACGCAAACGGCGATCACGGATCGTGTCTCGGGGGAGGGAGGTGGTGGAATCCAGGAGGCCCCTCGTAACTTTCCTCCGAACCATCACGTCAACATCAACATTGACCCCATTCACTCTGGCCAGGTGTTTTATTGTGATTAACTCTTTCTTGAAGGCAGACTGACTCAAAGGAATACGAGTCAGTCTGTGAACTAGGCTATGAAAAGCAGCCATCTTGTGAGCAACAGGACCGAACGAACCACCGTGGACTAAAACATCGGTCGTAGTATCTTTCCTGTAAATTCCAAACTTATGGATACCGTCTATTATAGAGATCGATAAATCCAAAAAGTTAATGGAAAATACCCCTACTTCCAACGTAAATTTGATGGAAGGGTACCAGGAATTGAGATACCTCAGAAACTCACCAAGGAGATCTGGGTGACCAGTCCAGGTACATAGAACGTCATCAACGTACCTGTGCCAATAATGAATATGATTAAGTAACACCTGGTCCGAGGAAAAGAGGTCAAGTTCAAACTTAGACATGAAGATTTCGGATATGAGAGAGCCTAGTGGTGATCCAATGGGGATCCCTACCTCGTCAGGGAACTCGAAAAATTTCCCTTCAAATTTACAATAGTTAGGGGACCAGCAAGTATTAAGAAGATCGAAGAATTCGTGAAGCTCATTATGAGGAATGTTGGCTTTGACGAGTAGCTCACCCATACGCTGGATAGTAGCAGCCTTAGGAATATTCGGGAACAAACCAACAACATCAAACGAGCAGATGGTCGTTCCCGGGGGAAGGCTTACATCCTTGAGGACGTCAGTTAAAGAGGCCGAATTCAAGACCGAATGAGGGGATTCAAAATCGATACGATTTTTGAACCAACGGTCAAGGAATTTAGCAAGGAGGTAGGTAGGAGAGGAGACGAAAGAAACAACGGGTCGCATCGGGGTATTGTTCTTATGCACTTTAGGCAGCCCGTACAAGAGGGGGGGTGTGGGGTTAGGAACGAGGAGGGCTTTTTTCAAAGCAGGAGTTTTGATAACAGCCTCACTCCTGTTGATGACACACCTAACTTCTTTGACATGCTTGGGAAAGCTGAAATCCTCACTCTCTTTAGCACCACACTGCTGTAGGACTTCATGGACCTTAGAAGAATAGGCCGATCTCTCCATCACTACAACAGCGTTGCCCTTGTCAGCCTTAGTGACGATCAAATCTCCCTCTTTCATCTTCCTCCTTAGACCCTGAATCACTCCTCCCAATTTATTACTCATGCGAGGGAGGGGGTTATTACGGACTAATTCGGCACAGACTTTCTGAGTATTAAAACCAGGACCAATCTTAACCGCAAGATCCGCAACAACATTCGCCAAGGTTTCATCATTCTTGAGGGGAGGCATACTGAACTTCAAACCTTTCTCAAGGAGGGATGTTTCGTCACTATTGAACACTACCTGACTATTATTTATGAGGGGAGGGTGGAATTTATGAACGACAACACCATCACTCACCCCCTCCTCAACCACCTCCTCATTAACCGTCATTAGGGAGGACAGCTTCTTATTTTTCCTCTCCTTCAACTTCGCCTCAAACTTCCGACACTTTTCATTGACGTAGGAGGTGGTTGAGGAGGGGGTGAGTGATGGTGTTGTCGTTCATAAATTCCACCCTCCCCTCATAAATAATAGTCAGGTAGTGTTCAATAGTGACGAAACATCCCTCCTTGAGAAAGGTTTGAAGTTCAGTATGCCTCCCCTCAAGAATGATGAAACCTTGGCGAATGTTGTTGCGGATCTTGCGGTTAAGATTGGTCCTGGTTTTAATACTCAGAAAGTCTGTGCCGAATTAGTCCGTAATAACCCCCTCCCTCGCATGAGTAATAAATTGGGAGGAGTGATTCAGGGTCTAAGGAGGAAGATGAAAGAGGGAGATTTGATCGTCACTAAGGCTGACAAGGGCAACGCTGTTGTAGTGATGGAGAGATCGGCCTATTCTTCTAAGGTCCATGAAGTCCTACAGCAGTGTGGTGCTAAAGAGAGTGAGGATTTCAGCTTTCCCAAGCATGTCAAAGAAGTTAGGTGTGTCATCAACAGGAGTGAGGCTGTTATCAAAACTCCTGCTTTGAAAAAAGCCCTCCTCGTTCCTAACCCCACACCCCCCCTCTTGTACGGGCTGCCTAAAGTGCACAAGAACAATACCCCGATGCGACCCGTTGTTTCTTTCGTCTCCTCTCCTACCTACCTCCTTGCTAAATTCCTTGACCGTTGGTTCAAAAATCGTATCGATTTTGAATCCCCTCATTCGGTCTTGAATTCGGCCTCTTTAACTGACGTCCTCAAGGATGTAAGCCTTCCCCCGGGAACGACCATCTGCTCGTTTGATGTTGTTGGTTTGTTCCCGAATATTCCTAAGGCTGCTACTATCCAGCGTATGGGTGAGCTACTCGTCAAAGCCAACATTCCTCATAATGAGCTTCACGAATTCTTCGATCTTCTTAATACTTGCTGGTCCCCTAACTATTGTAAATTTGAAGGGAAATTTTTCGAGTTCCCTGACGAGGTAGGGATCCCCATTGGATCACCACTAGGCTCTCTCATATCCGAAATCTTCATGTCTAAGTTTGAACTTGACCTCTTTTCCTCGGACCAGGTGTTACTTAATCATATTCATTATTGGCACAGGTACGTTGATGACGTTCTATGTACCTGGACTGGTCACCCAGATCTCCTTGGTGAGTTTCTGAGGTATCTCAATTCCTGGTACCCTTCCATCAAATTTACGTTGGAAGTAGGGGTATTTTCCATTAACTTTTTGGATTTATCGATCTCTATAATAGACGGTATCCATAAGTTTGGAATTTACAGGAAAGATACTACGACCGATGTTTTAGTCCACGGTGGTTCGTTCGGTCCTGTTGCTCACAAGATGGCTGCTTTTCATAGCCTAGTTCACAGACTGACTCGTATTCCTTTGAGTCAGTCTGCCTTCAAGAAAGAGTTAATCACAATAAAACACCTGGCCAGAGTGAATGGGGTCAATGTTGATGTTGACGTGATGGTTCGGAGGAAAGTTACGAGGGGCCTCCTGGATTCCACCACCTCCCTCCCCCGAGACACGATCCGTGATCGCCGTTTGCGTTGGATCAGTCTCCCTTTCTTGGGGAAGTTCTCCCAGCAATTGGGTCGGGCCCTTCGCCCGTTTGGCTTCAGACCCGCGTTTTACAACCCTACCACAGTCAAGAGGTTGTTTGTGAGACTGAAGGACCCCATACCTGTTGATGAGAGGAGTGGTGTGTATAAGTTGGAGTGTGAGGATTGTGGAGGCTTTTATATTGGTGAGACCAGCCGCCAAATGAAAGTTCGAGTAGCTGAGCACCTGAAGTCTTGGAAGAAGGGACACTTGGGGGAGTCAGCTTTCGCCGATCACTTAATAAACAGTGGCCACAGCTTCCGTGAGGGATCCGAAAAGCTCCTCCATAAGGAGAATTCCTACCGTAAGCGTATCGCCCTCGAGAATATAGAGATAATTCGTCATCTCAACACTGACGGTATCACTGTTCTTAATTCGTATATTCCGGAAGATGGCCTGATCGAACTTGTTTATGACTCACACCGTGATTTCTCGTTTGGACGATCTTAATACCTCGTTCTTCTCTTTTGTTCGTCAGTTGCTTTCATTTCAGGCTCGAAGATGGTTGTTTAACCGAAAGCGCTCGTCGTATTTTCATTTTTTCTGCGGTTTGCATTTTTTACTCCACGTCGGAGTATTCCTCTTTATTGTTTAGTATGGATAGCCGTAACTTAAAGGAACGGATTCGTGTAGAAGTCTCACTGACTTGAATGAGTATAACTTGCAATTGAGGAGGTATCTCATTGGCCTAGAGTCAAAAGGTCGTAACTCTCAAAGGTAGTGGTTTTGAGCAGAAGGTTTTGAATTCTCGTGATGTGATCATTCTAGATTCTCAAAAATGAACAAATTATTGAGTTGTAACTCCTTTTGCTGTCATAGAAAACTGTTTTCTTTTTTGACTCTCCAGTGAAACCAATCACTTCTTTTAGAGGTACGACATTTACGATTTTGGTAGAAGTTAAAAGTAGGTACCATGAGTATTGAACAAATCACGCGCGTTGTTAGCGATCCAGGCGGATGCCCAATTAGACCCTATTTAGCCGAACCCAACCAAGCGACATGATAACAATCTAGAGAAATGTTCCTTTACTATAAGCGAAGGTTCCCCTTTTCACCAGATCGTTATCATGTCGCTTGGTTGGGTTTGGCTAAAAAGGGTTCAATTTGAACTATTCGAACCATTGACTATATACACTTCGTAAGCGAAGTGTATATAGTCAATGATTCGAACCTTTTTTTGGACAATGTAGTAAACACGAATGGTGTAGGGAACAACTGTACAGCATCCAAGATGGCTGGGAAATGGACCCAATACTATATTCAACCATACTCTTGGTTTTTAGATGCTCTAAAATTCTAAACGCCATATTTTTATTTTTTTTAGCCTTACTCAACACACACGCCTTTTCCCTGTGTGAAAAGTTCTGATGAGCTTGTTCATTATCTTTCGATGATTGCTGCTTGAATATACTGCATCGCCTCGTTATTCATGTAATTACCTCATTCGACGGAACAGTTTATTTCCGGAATTGTCCATTCACCTTCCTGCGTCTCGCTCTACAATAATAGTAATAATTTTAGTTTATTCCTTCAGCGTTGACTTATATTGTCTGCGACGTTCGTGAGGTTCGAGGCTGCCACCATCTTCGCGTTGTCTGCTTAGTGTCCGATGTACGGCCGAGCAGACAAAAATGATCTAATAGGAGTATGCAGCCTTCGAGTTAAGGTCATATGTAGTCGAGTGCAATTCCATGTCTATCTGTCGAAGCTATTGGAATGTTCTGTGTCTCGATTTCTTGAAGAACAAATGATGCCGTTTGTACGGACTTATTGGTAGTGACCAGAAATATATCACTGAGTATACGCTCCGTACTACAAGTTCGAACTTACGAACACTTATTACTCTGTGACTGTGTACACAAAATCATGACGTTAAACGATTGTGCGCGCAGAATATAAACCGCATTACAGTATCAAACGATCTGCGGGGCAATTTATTGTTATTATTTCTTTTTTTCCAGCATGCTGAAAAGAAAATGGAATGTTAAATTACATTCCGTCATTAGGATGAAAAAAATACGAAAACGGTCGATTGACTACTTTTCTACACACAAAATTATTCTTTCTTCTTTGCCTTCGTTTTTTCTTTTGTATTGTAATTTTCACGTAGAGTTTGTGGAGTTCGGATTTCGTAACCGATTTATACCTCCGAGAACGAGAATTCCTCTTTCGTCCGGTCTAGACATCAAATTCAATAAGTAGCAGGGTAGCAGGTATAAGAACAGCAGGTAGAGAAGAACGCGCATAAATGTGTGGTGCCGTGTTGTACGTAATCACAAATGTATTTATTCCTGTATTCGCATGCTGAACCGAAATTATTTTTCGAATCAAAAACACGACCAGAGCTATTGTACAAGGACTAACAAAGAAAACAATATATCTTGTACAGGTCTATTATTGTCGACAGACTAGGCACGGATACAATTTACCACTGAGTATAAACTGTATCAGAGAGAGAGAGGCAGTTTTCGTTCGACATATGTTTTTTCTCACACTAACGTGCGCGCACCATCTTTCAGTTTCAAGAGTTTCTTCAAAATTATGAAATTTTTCTGAGTCGTGTACGCTGAAACAGAAACGGTAGCTGTTAAAAATTTCACCGTCTCGCCATCTGTCACACGTATTTTCAACTTGCAGCTTGCAATGTTGCAAAGTGTACGTACGAAAGAGAACGGTTATTAAACTCAGACCACAAAAATGCATTCCCATTCGCAAGTACGAAGACGAGATGTACACACACGCGTACACACTGAAACGTACGAGGACACGGGAATAAATTCCCGCTAAAACCTTCGTGAAGAAGTCTTCGTGCTATTTCATCCTTGCCGCCTGCTGCTGCCGAGTGTAGAACACATTGCAGGAGCGACCGGTGCGAGCGCTTCTGCATGCTAAACTTCAACATTCTGCGCATGCGTCTTCCGTTCCTCGACATTCATTTTCAATATGGCCGCAGCTCGTCTATCGATCTGTCCTTTGTTAACATCAATGAACCGTTGTGTATTCTGTTTCTGTAGTGTTCGATGTTCGTTTCCAACGCTTGCCGCTCAATTTCATTGTAATGGATGCCGGTTGCCGGTTACATGTTTTTCTTTCATTTATTATTAACTTTCGTTAAATCTTATCTTATTCGTTGGAAATTAATTTGTTTCGTGTTGTATTTTCGATTGTTCTAGACGTAAGTAGATGTACGATTTTCGCGTTAAGTTTCCGCAGGAATTCGAAATTATGGACCGGCATTTTCTTCTATTCGAGAACACACGCGGTCGCCATGACAATTTTCATCCCTATACGGTAAGGGATGCGGCGTGCTCGTGGTTGTATTTTGTGTTAATCCTTGTTAGTTTTCTTCAAAAAAACGGATAATTTTAAATTAATCCCGTTCGTAACGGTCATCTCATTATGAGTAGCTAAGTACGTTTACTTTGTTGTAGGTGTATGAATCTTTTGTTCGTTAACTGCGGTACGTCGCATGCACAGTGAAGATGTTCGCATTGTTCTTGCGGAGGTATTTCACGATCTTGAGATCACGAGCAGTTTTCGTATCTTCGTAATATGATCGCGTAGAATTCCAATTTAATTTTGTGCATCACGTGTGCGAAGTGCAATGTACGCTGAATAATACCGGTATACCTTCATTCGTTAATAATGTAGCTTATTATTCTGAGGAGAAGGAGAAGGTTCGTGTATTCACCGCTGCGACGTTTATGTAATTCTTATTTTGTCTTCCAGATAATACGGCGTCGGAAATAGATGGTATTGGCACTTCCTGGCGATTACCGGCGTCCTATTGGTGATTCACGAGGAGCTGTTTATTGCGACCATGAACTCGATATGCGGAGCCAGACGTCTGCAAAATGCGAAGTGAGGCCAGCCAACCGAATGTTGTTCGTACCACACGTGTTCGTGAGATCAACTTCTTCATGGCTACATCAGAAATAATCGGAATGAAAATTTATTTTTTTGGTAAATATTTTTTCATCTGAAGGTCTTTGATGTTGAAATGACGATGAGAGTTTGATTTAATGCGAGCAGGTTAAGGTGAGTGATGTAAATGTGGAACAGAGTAGTAATTGAGATGAATCTTTGTAATCAGATAGTCCGAATGGTTCAAATTAAACTGGTCATCTAGGGAACGTAATCATGTTGGCGCACATGCACATTCAGTTATCTATAAGATGTCAGTATGTTCATTTTATTGGTTCAATTGAGTCAGCCCCCTGTGTGAGTCATCAGTCAACAGAAGCCGCCTTGAGAGTTGAGACGTTTAACAAAGCCCGTAAGAATTTCACACGAACCTCCCGTTTGATCGATCCGATAAGACTCGAAGGCGGGATAAGTATTCTCTTTGATAACGTTCTCAACATCCTGAATAAATCGAATCAGATTTATCTGTTACTTTTCCTGTGTCAAAATTTCGCATCGCATTATTCATTCGTCGGGTCAATTTTCAATTTATTTCTGCGTTATTACTTGTAAAGAATATGTTTCTTTGTTTTTTCTTGAAACTATTCTACTATCGTTCCGTCTCTCCTCAGAGATTTTCTATCCGTTTTGCGTCTGATTAGATTGATACATATTTCGAACTGTGATCGTGGCGGTGAAGAGTTGATTATCATCGAGCGTGTATTCATTTGGGATTACGTCATTTATGAAACCGACGTCGAGAAACATTACAGTATTAGGTTTTAGTGATTCATTTAATTCGTTGTTGCACGTTGGAATTATCCGCGATTGCGGAATGCGAACCGTTCAAGCTTTCGTGTTGTTGTCGCCGTGTATCGCGAGTAATCAATTAACATCATTTAACGTACTTCTCGCGTGTTCTGTAGTGCACTAAATTTTTCGAGGAATGCTATTCTTTACTGGGAAGTAATTTTAGTCCCTTTATTTTCACTTCTCGTACGTTCACGAAATCCAACGAACGCAATAATGTTCATTATTGAAAAGGAACTCCGTATCCTTCTAAATGTAGACTTACGCTCAAGTTTACGGTTTGAATCTTCTCTCTTCTGGTGTCCAATTTTCGCCTATTCGTAAAGTGTAGAGAAATTCGAATTTATACCCAGGCTTCCAGTGGGTGTACATTTTTTCACGTATTTGGCCTGTTCTTGATACACAAAAAGAAAAAAAAGAACAGAGCCAGAGGACCATTGATCGTCGAGTAAGACCTTGTTTTTGTTGAACATCCGGACCACTCCGCGGGATACATTGTTCACGCTTGTGAACAACGAAGGAACCATCCTCGCCCTCTGTCCGTACCCAGTTTTGCAAAGTTGTTTCCACGTGATAGCCTGTTGTGTATGAACAGAAAGGAACTGTTTGTAAAATGCGTGTGGATTTTGATTTGTGAGGCGTGTTAAATTGGAAACTTCTTTTCTTCTTTTTTTTCCTCAATAAGCCCTACGAATCCAGATTAATTCTTATTGTTCTCTTTTTCAGTTGTACGACTCGATAAATTCAGGACGATGTTTTCACTCACCAGTGATCGAGAGACAATTTTGAGTAGGTAGGTTGACTTTCAAATTTATATGTTTCAGAGTTACCTGCGATCCAATTAGAAACGGTACAAATACTCGATTTGCTATTCGCGGAAAGTATTTTGTTTTCTACGGCATTTCTAGATCCGTTCTTTTCAAAATTTCAAAGAAATCAGCGCGCTAATGCGTACAAGTGTTTTGCCGATCTCTCAACTTTTCGCGAACAAACGCACATGGCTATTTCAATACCCTTCATTCTATTTTTTTCTGTCAATTAATCAAAAAATAGTGAGCATTGTTCTATAAATATTTATTTTTGTGCACATATAAACGCAGTAGACAAGAGTAATACGTCAATTCCCCTACCGTTAGTACGCCAGAATATTTCATTATTGCCTGTACTCTGCACGTTTTTTTTTTTCTTTTCCTTTCATTTCGAAAAGTAACTTTAGTTCGAAAAGAAATCGTATCTTCAAAATGTTCATTTTTGAGAAGTCAATAGGAAGTACTGGAAAACCGAAAATTGACGTATTTGAGTCAGAAAATAGAACTGATAGTTTTGTGAGGATTTCGAGGTAATAACTTTTTGGAAATATTTTCTTGAATCAGTGTATCTTAGGGCTTCTTCTAGAGGTATCTCGTCACGTAATATTCGTCCCGGCCTTTTTTTTTTTTTTGATAATCGTATAATCTTGTTAGAAACTGAGTAATCTTGAAGTACACGAGATGAGACCGTTAATTGACTTTGATTTGAAAACTTCTCAATTTGTGATAAAGTGGAGTCCAGTGTTGATATTCTGAGAATACAATGGATGAATGCATCTCCCAATTTTATTCGTCAGAATATTGGTATTTCAGAACTATTATTATTCAATGATTTCCAATCAGGTTGTTTGTAAGAATACAAAATATTCTAAAAGTACGTTTTTCACCCCTGTCAGTGCGCATGCAATTCTAGTCGGATTGAATCGTTAAAAAATACCTTGTATCTAGTGTGTATTTTCATTTTCTATTCCAGTAGACGCCCTGAATTCATGAATTATGGTCTTTGGTCTTCTGATGCTCGTGGTTGCATTTTGTATCAATTTTTGGTTTCGGTGAAAAGAAGCGAGTCGTTGATTCTCTATGTCAATCGTTTTTCGAAGCTTTTTCCTCTATTTTGTCCTTTTCTCCAGTCCTAATCGAGATGGTTGAGAAGAATACCGATTGAACAGAGTAAAATTTAGAAGTATAGTTCTGATCGAGTTAACTTGGAGCGATACATTTTTATTCCGATGTTTGAAAAGCCATAGGTACCAAAAATCGCATCATCTTCAACTTCCCACGTCTGGGGAAACTGAAAGTGCCGAAGGGCAGTCCGGAAATTGTGTGAAAATCGATGAAAGTCCTAGCCATTCAGTTCCTAACGACTAGTAATCAAGAAGTTCTAATCAGCGGGAACAAAAATTACAAATTGAACAAATCTTGGAAAAATTAGTGAAATTTATTATTGGAAGAAGGTGGGACACCCTGCCTCCTCTCCTATCGCACCCCCTTTCCTCTTCGAAGTTTCGTTTATGATTATAACATTATTCTAATATATGATCATGTTGGAAAATTGATTAGGTTCGATTCATTTCGCTGACGATCACTCTAAAATTTCGAAGAAAAATGTACTTTATTTTTAGTATGAGAGATCTAAGCTTTAGAATTGAGGTACGTGTCACAAGATGATTCGTTAGAACCAGCGAAATATAAAGCTATTTGATCAGCAGAGCTGAGGAGCACTTGCTTTCAAACCTTCTAGTTTTCTAATCAAATGTTTTCTACAGCTTTGTTCTAATCATAAATTTCAAGATTTTGTCAATTACATGATTCATCATCGTGTTCTTTCATTGACCTAGGAAAGACTAGAACCTATTGGATACCTTTGAGAATGAGAAGATGATGCGGAGATAAGATTTCGAGATCATGAAAATGAAGATAGTGAGCCTCAGTCGAGTGAAGCGGTTCTGTTCAGCAATGGATGCCAAACGATTACGTTTGAATGCGAAGATGGGATTCCTAGTTTATAAAATGATGAGAGATAGTAAGCCTCAGTCGAGTGAAGCGGTTTCGTTCAACAATGGATGCCAAACGATTACGTTTGATGTCCTTCGTAGCTGTATCCCGTATAAATGCGTAGCTTAGTCGGCATTTGTCTCGTCCGCGTTATCGTCCCCATTAATATTTTCTTTATTTTTCACTTTTGAGAAACGGAGCTAAATTTTATGCTCAATTTTGCTCGTTATGTTGTCTCCCTCTTCATTCGGCGGTCTTTAATTTTGGCAGCATGTGTAAGTTGTTTGTGCGACAAGTACGGTATTAGATGAATAATTCTGTACGTGTTCATACGCGTGATCGCTACTGCGTATGTGTGTGTATATTCACCTTTTAGGAGAAAAGACGTCAATTGTACATGGACGAAGGAATGAACGCAATTGTGGATTGCGGAAAGAGCGGTGGCGGTCGGGGTAGCGAAAATACTAATGTTTTTTATCGCGTAGATGTGAATTCCCATACCGGGGACAGCGAAAGAAACTAGCGAAACGGAGGCAGATTGCGCAGAAGTTCAAGGATCCGTATTTTTACGGTCTGTAAAAAGTGTGGTTCGCGAGTGCATTGTAATTTTCTTTGATGAATAAAAATAAAAGAGTTCTGTCTTGCGAAAAATTGATTGAAGTTTGATTGCGATGAAAGAGTGCTCTCGCTGTATACTCGTATTATTATTGAAGATCGTTTTTTCCGGAGGAGAGTTCCGTCTTTGGGGAAAGCACGAAAAAGTAGAATAGTTGGATTACGTTTGCAAGTTTTAGAAGTACTCGCAGAGTTTAACGAACTTGGTAACGACGAGCTTTTTCTCGTCGTGTAGATGACGTGTGTTCAGTAGTACACGACGCTCTAATTGATATGCTAATTTATTGTAGGTGAGTTTTGTTGACGCGTGTGATGAGGTACGAATTCGTGTACTATGAAAGCGAAAATAGTCGAATTTTCTGTTCATTATTTACTCGTATTTCTTGAGAGAAAACATAAGGTTGAGTGCGCGCTTATTTCGCTGCATCGATTCTATCTTCATTTCTTTGCACCACGCTGGTTAATTTTTTTCATCGATGAAATACGTTTTCCAGTTAGGGATCGGGGTCGTAATTTCAATCATGGTGGGTATGAAAACTCGATTCCTGATGATGTGATGAGGAGAATTGTAATCGAAGAATTATCGGGGTGGGGTGAGAAATTCGCGATAAACGCGAGGTCAAAGTTGTGAACTAAACTACGATGATACGATATTGTAACCACAAATACTTTTTTAGACATTTTCTGAACGAGTGCTCATGAGGTTCTTATCTAAAACTCGCCCTCGACGTAATTCTTCGTTGTGACAAGTTGGAATACTTTCGCATCAAATACATTCTACTATTCGTTAGAAGATGAAGTAAAATTAACGCGAAGGTACAGGAAACTAGGATGATAGTGTGTAGTGAAGTAAAGAAATGAATCAACCATATTTCATCTCGTCTTTTGATTTTTTTTTTTTTCTTCCTTCAATTTCGAGGACATAGTTTATTTTATACGAAGAAGACGGGAAGTCCCAGCGAATTATGTCAATGTGGTTGGAAGACTTTCTACTTTTATTGTATCAGAAAATTACCTCAGTCGAAACTAGTTCTTAGATTTTTATTTTCAACTATCGATGGACCGATGGTTAGTTAATAAAGAGATAATACCTCAATTTTAGGACTAATAATTTCTACTATGGATCAATTTAGTAATTTATACATAGGCACTCCTGATGAAAATTACGAATTACCGTTTGAGTTTGCCCATGATGACGAATTCGAAGGCTGCTATATTTTTTCTAACTGATCGTGCCTATGTTATATTAATTTGTTAATCTTATACATGATTTTGTCCATTTAATTGCTCGAGTATGGTATTCATCGATCTTTTTCTGTCATAGGTAGTGATTTGAAATCTGAATACTCAAACAGGAATCTTTTTGAAAACGTTTTTTTTTTTCTCTTCATCTGAATTCAAAACGAAACACCTTGTGAATAACCGATATCTTCTCATAATTCAGGAGTGATAGTTGATAATAAGATTCATGTTATGAATTGAATTTGGTAATTGATTTGAAAGGCTTACGACGGAGGAAGATTGAAAAGTACGCCCAACGAACGGTTCGCTTTCTCACCAATATTATTAAATTTATTTTAAATCGATTTTCAATATTAATTTCTCATAGCAATGTAGGTAGTAGAAATTGTATTCTTATTCTGGTTCAGAGAAAGTGTCTCGGATACGTCTTAGTAACGTTAGGATAGGAATTAGAATCGAGGAATCACAAAATCAGTGGTTGATTTAAAGTTGTAAAATTCTTCAGCACTAGAAGCAAGAATTAGATGATTTACAGTGTTCAGCATTTCTGGTACAAAATATCAGAATTGGAAAATGAGAAATATTTCGAGATTTTTTTTTTGTAAATGAAATTTGGGGACGAAAGTGATCGTATTTGTTTCACTCAAGTCTTTGATTCTGATGTGGTAAAGGCTTACATTTTTGAACGATTCAAGTTGAAAGTTCGGTTACGTTAATTTTTCGTGTCTTGCAATTTTGGTCAAGCTATTCAGGAGGCTTCTTCGTAATCATGGATTTTTTAATTCAAATTGAGATACGGTTATGAATTTTTACTCGAGTATGCGATGATATGTGAAAGAAAAAAATCAGAGTGAGGTTTGGATGGATACTTTAATTATTCGATGATTTCTAAATATTCGAGAGAATGATTTCATTGTACACAAGGCTTTGGAAAACGCTTCCCGATCTTGATGTTGAATTTTACTATTAGTTTCTCGCTCAGTAAAAAAGGTTACGAATCGAGATCTTGTATTTTTTTTTTTTTTTTTTTTTTCCGAGCACTGACCCGATTTTTTATTCTTAGCGACAATGCTCTGAGAATGGATTTCAATCGTAGGAAATCTTCTCGCATGTTATATTGATAATTTTGAAATGTCATTCAACTTACTGCGATCCGTAATTTATAGAGTTGTATGGAATCAAATTTTGTTTTGTTCGGTGTGTATCTGAATTTTATACATATTGTACTTAATGCAGCCATAGCTCAAATTTAGTTTGAAGTTACTCCGACTGAGCTCTCATTGATGCCGCGGCGCTCGAAAAATGATTTGAACGGGAACGTTAATGTGAAGACTTAATTCCCTATTTTCGTCGTAGAGTGCGTTACTAACACTGAGTTGCGTTTTACCTCCGGATATTCGCGAATTCCCCTATAGATAGCTGAACTAAGCTTTTCTTGCACATTGTGTGTATCATCTTTCTGTCGATGTCACTTTGGGTTGTATGATCGGAAGTAAATCCAACTCTTAGGGTGTGACGTGTAGAGTCGATGAATTGCACTCAAATTTTATGTCTAGTCTTGACTTCGATATTTTTCTTCCTTTCCGATTTTCAACTTGAAATACTTTCACTAAAGTCGACTCGGGAGGATCGTTTATATGTGTTTTAGACTTGATGATGAGAGAGAATTTTCATTTTGACTTTTTCCATTGTCTTTTAGTTCTAATTGTCTCCCGATTATTAAGAAACAGAAATGATGAATCAAATTGCATATTTTGTGTTTGTACGAGAATTGAGCGAGGTTTTTCATTTCGAAAATTCAAGATTTTGAATTGAATATTTGCTTTGGTGATTTAGTTACTAAGTATCTAAGCTCAACCTCTCATATTTGGATCATTTGCGATTTAGTATGATTCACGTTATGACGCATAAAGCTTGTCTTTTTTTAAATTGACGACTCACTACCATGAGTAATGTTTCTTTGAAATCATAAATATTTCCCCTATTTTATTCCTTATAAATTTTCTAATTTTTTTGGCGTGTTCTTCAAACAAGGTATCTACCAATTATTGCAGGTCGCATTATAATTAAAGAAAGTTTGGCTTTTTGAAAGGAAAAAAATGACATTTTTGAAATGGATAAGTTCCACAATAATCGATACATTGGCACTTATGATGAAAATCACGAATTACCGTTTGAGTTCGCTCATGATGATAAATTCGAAGGCTGCATAATATTTCATAACTGATCGTGCCTATCTAAATGTGTCATTATTTCAATTTAACCAAGATCATGATTTTCTATTCCCCTCGTTCGTAAAGAAGAACAAGAACGAAAGAATCCGATTCGTCCTACTCGCTCTTCACCTCTCACCAAGGAACCTTTTTGAAATTAGTGAAGCGTAAAGTCATGTTTAGGTCGATCATTTATTGAATACGTAGAACATTCTTCATTCTAATTGTTTTCTCGTAGACTTTACATCTAAAGTAGAACTAGTAATAGGCGAAATCTCTCTTGAGGTGGGGGACTCAAAAGTTGGAAAGAAGACTAAACTTTTCTGTTCTGGTAGACACCTTGTGAAAATACTTCTCACGAAGAGAGAATTTATTTTGACTGAAAAACGAAGTTTTTTTTTTTTAATTTTACATCGTGTATTACTGCGGAAGTCAGCTCTAAAAATACTCACCATTTTTCCTCTGATGAAAGAACAATTTTCCAACTAAAATGAGTGAGGAAGTGAGAGAATTCTTTGGCTTTTTTTCGTCATTTTCAGAGCCAGTGTATCATTCACAATTCATCCTGTCGAAATAATTATTTTGAGAACTTGTTCTATTCAGTGGGATGGGGGGGGGGGGATTTTGGTAACCGAGTAGCAGTCGGAGTTTCTCCAATCCTCCCTCTCTTGATATGTAGCAGGATGGTCCAGATCCTCCTTCCGAAACAAATCGAAATTTTTTGAAATACTTCCCCATACCTGTTTGTCGTAGTATACTGGGTAGTCAAATAAGATGTTTGGATGGGAATTTGTACAGAATTTTTTTAAGCGCAAAAATGCAAAACGTTGGTTGTACCATTGAAAATTTACGAAATCTGTATCTCAAATTATTATTATCGTTAATTTGAGCTCAGTACGCAGTTTCCACGTTGTTTTTGAGCCGAAAAATGAACCAAAAGTTCACCAATCGATCAAAAAATTTTCGAAAATGAAAAATTGTTTAAACGCTCAAACTTTACTCGATCTTCTTGTGAAATTAACCGCTGATTCCGGGAACAAATATTTGAATAACCCTACGAAGTTTCGAAGTGGAGGAATTTTTGAATTCTTAATTTGGAAAATAGCAAATTGCTCAATTTTTGGCATAAAATATATTGTGTATATAATTATACCAGTAAATGACATGGGGGAACAAATTGTGTTTCAAGTCGAAAAATTTCACCTTCCGAGCTCTGGACAGTAAAGAACCTAACGGAGATCCGGTTGGGATTCCATTATTTTTAAGAAGCGCGAAGTATTTATCATCAAATTTACTGATGTTGGGAGGACAAAGCTTGAAGAAGTTGGTTGAATTCTGAGTTGCGGTTCGAGCATTCGGATTGGAAATTAGAACACGTCTTAACGCAGTTATCTAAGAATTTGGTCAAGAAATACGAGAGGGTGAAATGAAAGATACGACTGGGCGAAGGGGGAATCAGGTTTGGGATTTTTTCGGAGGCTCCTTCTTCAGTAAGTGTTCAAACTTTTGTTGATGAATTGACGGAATCTACGATTGTAGGGATTGTTGAATTTACCATCACATTATGAAGGGTGAAACGAAACAAAGCTGGAGAAACGATTTCTTCGCAGGGGTGTAAAATATCAAATTGTTTGGATTGCTTCTTTGGAATATTCCCCCACTTCATATCTGCGTTAGAATTGTTTGAAAAGTTGAGTATCCTGGAGTTGAAATCCTGTCTGGTCATCAATGTAACGGAGATCCCTTTGTCAGCCTTCGTCAGTACGAGATCATGATCGGCGATTTTATTTCTTATACTCGTTATCGAAGTACATATTGAATTTCTTATCGATACATTGTACATCTTGTTTATGGACAACTCTGACATCCAGCCCAAGATTTTCCTTCACACCCTCCGCCATGAATGGTGGAAACGAGTGTGAGAAATATTTACCAAGTAGGCTCTCCTCAAGGTGTTTGAGAAGAAGTGTGCTCAGCGCATCGTGAACAACAAGGCGCTACATTAGCTGATTTTTGTGCTTGTATTCTGGAGTGGGGTATGTTTAGTGAGTTTCGTAAAGTTGTAAGTTCAGGGCAAGTAAAAATATGGTTGACGTCTATTGTATTGAAGAGACAGTTTGGACAGTTGGGTGGTTCTGAACGTGAGAGAAGGTGTGAGTGGGTGAGTCAGGTGTGTCCTATTCTGAGACGGGTTAGAGCGCATGTTTCTTTTCTAGATGGTCTGCAAGTTGTGGGTTTGAGAGGGTTAGCCTTGATAGGGAGGAGTTTGTTTTCAAGTTGGTTAGACCATAGGTAAGACCATTTATGAAGTATTTTGGGGCAGTGGTGGTTTTTGATATCAGCTGATCTTCATTCAATAAATTTTTGAAGGTTCCGCGTCCCATGTGGGTTGCGTATTGTCTGTAATGAACTGAGTACACCTCTTTCTAAACATCTTGGGCTCTCCTCTTCATGGTCAAAGTCTATCCATCGTGGTACAACTCTTGTCGTTTTGGTAGCTACCCTCTAAAAAATACTGTTCGAAACTTTCATATGCTTCAAAGCGTTGAGTTTTTTTACCTTTCTTGTTCTGTCGAATGCAATGACTGAAACGATTCCTTGTGTAGACTAGATGACGGAGGAAACAGCTGCCTAGCCAATCTAATTAGTTAAAAACTAACCCTTCGAATTGATTGGCTTTGGGCTATCAACTAACGGCTAGCTAATTTCGACCGAAAATCCTTCGAACAACAGGTGATGGCTAAAAACTTGGGCTTAGCTAAGCAGCTCTGATTGAATAATTGTTCAAGGAGAAGATTGAGGTGAAAAATTAGCCATTAGCTGGGACGGAACCCGGCTCCAAGAACAGGATTCGAACCTTTATTTTTCATCCTCAAGATCCGGAACCGGGAAGATTCGCATCTTTTTTTCTTGTTGAGATCTGAAACCTGAAAGATTCAGGTACAATTTTTTTTTTTTTTTCTTCTCCAAGATTCGGAACCCAACGGATCCCGATCCTTTATAATTTTTTTGCGGATCTGAGATAGAGGTTATCCGTTTCAAAATAGCCAAATAATAAGGGATCTTTCAGAAAAAAATACGGGTATCTCTATGGAAAAAATTAAAATAACGGGTATGCTTTATTTTTGAAAGGTATATCCATTATTTTTCTGTGAGACTATATATTTTTCTTCTTGGAATCCGGAACGCAAAATATCTGGATATTTCTTTCTTTCTGAGGAAAGATCCATATCTCATCTTCTCCAGGGTGCGGAATCTAGAAGATCCGGGTATTTTTTCTCTAATCTGGAAGATCCGGATCTTCTCATTTTTCACAAAACCCGAATATTTTGACATGTTCCATGTCTTTTCTCTCGCCAGACCCCGATTTTGAAACTCGCGAGTACACCCACCACCACCACCACCACCACCACCACCACCACCACCCCCCCCCCCCCCCCCCCCCGTCAAGAGAAATCTCTACCCCGTGGGTGATTCAGAAATTCGCGAGTACACCCCGCGTAGTAATAATAATTAATAATAAATAAATAAATAAATAAATAAATAAATAAATGAATAAATAAATAAATAATTAAATAATTAAATAATTTAAAAAATAAATAATTAAATAAATAAATAAATAAATAATTAAATAAATAAATAAATAAATAAATAATTAAATAAGTAATATAATTAATAATTAGAAAATCTCTACCCCGTGGGTGATTCAGAAATTCGCGAGTACACCCGCGTAATAATAATAAATAAATAATTAATTGATTAATTAATAAAAAATTAAATAATTATTTAATTAAATAATTCAATAAATAAATGATTAAATAATTAATATAATTAATAATTAGAAAATCTCTACCCCGTAGGTGATTCAGAAATTCGCGAGTACACCCCGCGTAATAATAATAAATAATTAATTGATCAATTAATAATTAAATAAATAAATATTTAAATAATTAATATAATTAAATAAATAAAAAATTAAATAATTAAATAAATAGAAAATAATTGAATAATTGAATAAATAAATAAATAAATAAATAATTAAATAATTAATTAATATAATTGATGATTAGAAAATTTTCTAAGTCCCTCTTCCTATCATATATGGCTGGATAGTCGAAATTTTTCCAAGTCCCCTAGACTTGAATTGTCTCATACCATTCCAATACAACAGCGAGACAGGGGGCGAACGAGCGGAGCGAGTTCGCGCTACCTCATATTTCTCAAAAAAGACTTGAATTTTCTCATACCATTCCAATACAACAGCGAGATCGTCGCCCCACCGAAAGTTGATACCTCAAAATATAGAACACCCACAATTACCTCAAAATATTTCTCATACAAGACTTATACGACGCCAAGATAGGTAAAGGGGTAAACGAATAATATCTCACGAACACTTGACCTAGTAGAAGCCTAGACTGAAATATTTCATGATGACTGATAGAATATAAAAGACATGGAACATGATTTTCATTTATTTGGCTATGCCAGAAAATTTAATAATACTGCAATATGACCAAGTTACAAATTTTATAAATCTTGCGTGAAATTATAAGGTACAACTCAATCGTCAGCACTAAGGCTGACTCTCGGTGAGCTGCGTTCTAGTGCGCTGAAGCGGGAGAACCCCTTCTCAAAGATCATTCCCTATTTTATTTTCTCCCTTGAGATCCGGCCGGAACCCAAAGAATTTGGATACTTTTTTCCTAACATCTGGAAGCCAAATAAATCTTCACAAATAGTCTTCAGGGCTCCCAGCCCTGACCATTACCAGAGCCAATTTCATTAGCAAGACTCGGCTGAAAGCTAACTTAATTTCTTTGGATTACTTGATTTCGACCGAAAATTCCTCGGTTAATGGCTGAAAGCTTCGGCTTAGCTAAGCAGTCTTGGAACAGGGTGTCTACCAGGTCAACTAAGTCAAATAAAGTCAACTTTTTTATCCGTAGGTCAACTAAAAAGTTCATATGCATAATTTTGTGTAAAGAATGTTTTTCACGTGTCTTCCTATATGCACAATATCAAGGTATAATCAACAAACTTCTGACTTTTAAAATTACACTTTTCTCAATTAAATATTAATTCGTGTAAACGAATAAAAAAATACCGAAATTACGATATTAGTTTGGACAGAAGGGGGGGTGGGGGGTTGATATTTTCTAACTGTCAACTACTGTATTTCCATTTTTCAATTCATGTAGACATAGGCAGCAACTTTGTGGGGTGCTCCGGGGCTCGAGCATCCCTTAGAAAATCTCAGAGGTGGAAACACGTGCGTGCGAGGCGCGAAATTTTTTGCCCCCACCCTTCTAAATTCACTTTGAGCACCACTCGGGAAAATTGTACGTTGCCGCCTATGCTGGTAGACACCCTGTAGGAAGGAAATGGTCGAGAGAACTTCAGATATTCTGAACTATGTTGAGTGAGCTAATTTCCTGAGCTTCCTTCCTCGTCTGAAACACAATTTGTGAGAAGAGTGGCCGAAATTTTCCCCGAATAGACCATGTATCCATCCATGTTTGTCGTCCTTCGTAAGAGAAGCAAAATGGAATAGTCCAGAAAAAGATCGTGATGGACGGACACAGCTGCCCTTCTTGATTGAATATTGTCGACCTAAATTTCTTACTCTCACTTGTAGGAAAACTTGACAATTCAAATTTAGGTGAAGAATTCGAAGTTCCTTCTCGCTCGCACGTACTCGTAGGTAGTTTTTCATTTTTGTCAATCGCACGCTATAATTATAACTCGTATTGTCTATAATCGCGGTCTTCGGATCACGTGCATCTCTCGTCACCCTCAAGGATCTTTTCGTCCAAGAAAAATAAACATCGAAATAGACGAGAATATAGTTCGCGGTTCTTCTCATCATTTCTATTTGCGAATCATTTTGCGAAGCTACGTCTTATAAGATGGAGGAATGTTTCACGTCCAATTTCAGACAAACGTTTTTCTGTATTGAATAACATTGTACGACTATGAATTTCTCGTTTTTCGTACTCACACGTTCGTGTGGGAGATCAGGACCAAACCATCGTCAAGATGCATTTCGAATGCTCACTCTCATCTGTCATCGTGAGTTGTGTACCAACAACAAAGATGCGCGAGAATGACAGCGAATATGATCCTTACCATTTGGTATGCCGGAATAGCCGTCTAATAATCTTTCACTACTCGTCGTGAATGTCAACAACGAGATTTCGATTTGTTCGATGTTTTTTAGCGGCGGCGGCGGCGGTCGTATGTCATTTTATTTTCGTTATTCGCAGTATGAGAGAAGCGGACGTTGTTGTGTCCTGCTCGTGTGTACGTCTCTGTCGTCATTGATGGCTGGTTGTAAAATTACTATGAATGGCGTCTGTATCTAAGTGTTCGATGTTGGATCTTTCTTACTTCCTCTTTTTTCGACTAAAATATACTTACAGCGTGTTGATGTCGAAAAAAATCTTGTAACGAACGTTCAAATTGGCGAGGGGTGGCGCGTGAATAATGGTTTTCCTCGAATTGAAAAGTAAAGGCCCGTGGGGAAAAATACTTCTCGTATGGTAACGATAATGCTGCGAAAAGTGTCGGAACGGGTGTCGCGTAGTGAGCGCGAAAACTCCAGTTATTGCGATTCTTGGCGATGGAAATTGAAAGGAAAAGAAGGGAGTAATAAGCCCGGATAGGGGTAATCGTAACCCGAAACCTCATTCAATTACGTATGATCTTGTCAACGATACCTTCTGCGAACGACGGTATGCCGTCGGCGTTATGAATATTATATTATTATTATTATTATTATTATTTCGCGCGTACGTCACGATAATTATTTTTTCCTCTATACTGCAGTATTTTGTCGAAAGGTACCCAAATGTGGTGTTCCTTTGTTCGTGTGGTCATTGCAGTCTCGAAGCGACAAAGAGAGACTAGAAGAAAAAAGTGGTCTTCACTTCGGTGAAATTTGGAAGAGTACGAAGGAAGTGCAGTTGTCAGATCTGTCATTAAACGTTAGCGTAGAAAAAGGCAAGGCAATATTTAGTCGCCGTCGCTATTCCGCTTATATATTTTGGTTTCTGTGGGTTCTTTCACTATCTAGTAACATCATTCATGTATGAAATAACATGTTGCCATTGAAGGTTTGTTTTTAGAAGGTGGAATCGAGAGGAAAAATTGAAACTAGTTTCGGTTTCTTGGCGACCATTCACTCGACGAGACTAACTGGTACACGAACGTAGTCGGTTTTTTTTTTTTTTCTTTCTCTCTCTCTTTCATTTTTGTTAGACGAAGACTTTGAAGGAGTAGAATGACCGCTCGAATGTAGAGCCAGTAGTGCGTAATATCCTGTATACAGATTGACACTCGCGAATAGAGGCAAGGTTAGGAAGCAACTTGATTAAAATTGAATGGGTTCCTGACGCCCGCATGGAGTTAGTTTGCCTTTCATGGAAGATTCATTCATTCGGCAGTAAATCAATTTTAGAAATGAAGAGATTTTATTCCTTCTTCGATTGACTCTCATCTGAAATTAGTATAGAATTTTTCTTTTTAGCTTGCCTTTTTTTATTGCAATCCTAAGCCTAATTATCTTGGACTGGTTCAGGACGAAAAAATGTTGAGTCGGTCTTTTCTGAGAAGTAAGCTTGATGTATGTTGAAGTTTGTTACATTCAACCATTATTCGTGGATTGAGGTTTTTTTTTTGAATGGCAGAATAATGTAGACGAAGATTCAGAGATATAGATGTGAAATTAGTTGTACTTGGATGAGGCCGAAGTTTATTTTCCCACTTGAGAATGAGATCGGCGCGTAACTACTCAAGAAAGTCTGGTCGATGATTTAACGATAGTAGATTCTCGGACGAATTTGTGTGGATTCGATGACCAGGGACCATTCATCTTGAGGGAATAAGTCGTTATGTTGGGAAAAGGTGAAAATTTTCAAAAGTTTATTCCTAGTGCGGAAATTTAGAGGAGACACTTTCCGGTCAGTCGGAGAAATCAGAACGATGCTGTAATTTCGATCAAATCGTCGGATTTTCAAGGATAAGGACAAGAAAATTGACTCTCACTCATAATATTGATCCCGCAATTGTCTAGCAAGTATTTTCAAAGCTGTGAGCTCGGGTATTTTTCAAGTCGTGAAAAAAGTCTAGTGCACTTTCAGATAGAACCCAACTTTTTGAGCCAAATTTTGATTTTTTCTTTTTTCTTCTAGTCTGAAGCTTCAATGCAGAATACTTCGCTATCAGTTTGACTGGTTGACGAGAAAGTTATTGATTGTTGCTGGTAAGGATGAAGTGGTCGATGATGGAAGAATTTGGATTTTGAGATAGGTTGATGAGTTTGAATTGAGTCTCGTCGTCATTGTACGGTCTCGGATTTGAGGATTCATCCATCACCTCCACCCTCTAGATCAGGGTGTCCACTCGTCTGGAAAATCTGGAAGTCAGGGAATTCTGTGAGATCTGGAAAAGTCGGGGATTTTCGGGAATTTTACCCAAAGTCAGGGATTTTTTTTTTTTCCATACGGTTTGGCATTGTTGAGTGAAAATTCCACCATTCTTGAACCATTCACAGTAGCTACCTAACGAATTTTTTTATTTTATTTTGACGAGGTTTAGAGCTGCACAAGGGCTATTGGCTCGGCGGTACAAATGTTATGAAAGTAATATTATAAATAACACATAAGAAAGGGAGGTTTTAAGGAAGTTGGTAGAGTAAGGAAAAGTGAGGAAGGATAAGAAGTTGATTATTTGTTTGATTTTCCCAAAGAGTGTTCCATGATTGCGTGATGAGAGAACGATAGTAATTTTTGTAATCTAGGGTTGGTAGGGGTGAATTATCAGTTATTTGACTGAGAGAGGTAGTTTGTTTAGCGGCTTGATCAACTGCGTCGTGGTCAGGGAAATTGGTGTGTCCAGGGATCCATATGAAGATGATTTGAGTGTTGATTGTTTCCAAAGTGTGTAGTGTGAGAAAGATGCGTTGGATTATAGGGTTAGAGTTGTATGCGTCTGTAATGGAGTGGAGTGAAGAAAGTGAGTCAGTGAGAATAATGAATTTACCGTTTGGGGGTAGTTGAGGGAGGTGAGAAAGGCAGGAAAAAATGGCCATCAGTTCGGCTGTAAAAATAGAGGCTATATTTCGGATGCGATGAGAAGATATTTCCCGTCGATGGAGTATGCGTAAGCTGCTTTAGTAGATGTTTTCGACCTATCGGTGAGGCAAAGTGAATGGTCAGGGTAATCTTGAAGTAGTTTGTTGATATGTTGGGTAAAACCAGGTTTGTCAGATTTTGGGATTTCTGTGAGATCTAGGCGTATTTTAGGTTGAGGGAAGGTCCAAGGGGGGGAAGGGGTTGTGTATATGGGTTCTAGGGGATGTGCTATGAACGGTTTGTTGATCAGGTGATTGAATTGAAGGCGAATATGTTTGGTGGAGGATTGGTTGTGATTGTGGTGAAAGATTCGGTTAAAAATTGGAAGTTGTGGGAATTGTGCTACAGAGGATAAAAAGTTGGAGGTTAGGATGAGCCTTCGAAAGTGAAGGGGAGGATCTGGGGCTTCTGCACATAGCCTAAGTTTGGGGCTGGTGCGATAAGCTCCCAGGGCAATCCTGAGAGAAGATGTCTGGATGGGGTCGAGTGAGGCAAGGACGGTTTTTTTTGCTGTGTTGTAGATCGGGGAACCATAATCTAATTTTGAGCGAATAAGACTTTTGTATAGAAGAAGGAGTAACTTTCTGTTGCAGCCTTTAGATGGATGAGATATGTATTTTATTATGTTTGGAGCGCGTGTGCGTTTGGCTTTGTGGGTTTTAATATGGGGGGCCAAGGTAAGTTTTTGGTCAAAATGTAAGCCGAGAAGTTTGCCGTAGTTACGAGATGGGATTTGGAAGTTTTGTAGAATTAGAGGAGGTAAGGAGGGGATAGGATTTCTTTTTTTGAAAATAACTGAGTGGGTTTTCAAGGAAGAAGACCTGAATCCTCTTTTTGATGTCCCATGTAGTGATTGAGTTAAGGGTGTCCTGTAGGAGTCTGTGGGCTCTTTGCGGATTTGCTGAACGGATAGTGATGTTATAGTCATCAGCGAAAAGACGCTGGGTGAGGGGGGGGGGTTACCCATTTGGTGATATCATTTATTGCTATTAGAAAAAGTAAGACACTGAAGACTTCTCCTTGAGGGACTCCATTTTGGACCGAAAGGGGAGGGGAGGTCATGTTGTTGATTCTTACTAGAAGGATTCTGTCGTTGAGGAAAGTTTGTAGGATGTTAGGAAGGTGGCCTCGGAGATCAATTTCGTAAAGTTCGGTAGAGATGAGGTGTCTCCATACCCGGGGAAAGGCCTCTTGGAGATCAAAGAAGATAGAGTATAGGGAGGATTTGTTATTGGTGACATCGTTGATTTGAGATTGGAGATCATAAAGGGGGTGTATAGTGTTCCGTCCTTTTCTGAAGCCATATTGGAAGGGAGAGAGGATGTTATTGGATTCTAGATACCACAAGAGTCTTTTGTTCAGAATTTTTTGAAATAATTTGCCAAGAACGCTAGAAAGGGCTATGGGGCGATATGAGGCAGGGAGGAGAGGGTCCGAGCCAGGTTTCAATATGGGGAGAATGATGACTGTTTTCCAGAAGATAGGATAGGTGTTTTGTGAAAAAATAGAGTTGAATAAAGAAAGAAGATAAGTGAGCGAGTTTGGATGGAGATTCTTTATCATGGACGCGTGAATGTTGTCAAGTCCGGGGGAGGCGTTTCTCAGATTTTTATTTATAGTATTCGATAATTCGTTTTCGGAGATGGGGAGGTTGTATGGAAGAGGTTCATTTGAAGGAGGATCAAAAGAAATATCAAATTTTTCTTGTTGGAGTTCGTATTCTAAAAAGTCGGGGTCGTAGTTAGCGTTGGAGGATACTGAGGTATAATGTTTAGCTAGGATTTCGGAGATGAGTAGGGGATCTGAGGTTATTGAGTGATCTGTTTTTAGTTGACTGATAGAACGAAAAGAACCATTACCCGTGAGTTTTTTAATATCTCTCCACATAGTGGAGATAGACACAGGATGGTTCAACCCCGCTACAAATGTACTCCAGGACTGTTTCTTACCGGAACGGACCAGGACTCTTGTTGAAAATTGAAAGGAGAGGAAAAGATCAAGTCGCTCAGTTTGATGTCTCATGGACACTTTCGGACCGACCAAAACTACCCTCATCTTCTTCGGAATTTTTTCTTCAACAATCTTGAATCGTAAAGCTCATGTCTTTCCTTTCCTTTAAAAAAAGAAAAAAAAGTTCAAGAAATGTCTCCGCGAGCTGTCCTCTTGCTTACTAACTCTGAATCATTCTTGGCGATCATAAATCAAGACTTCCTTTTCTCGAGTCGCCGTTCTTCAACCTCCCTGCAAATATTTATAATCCCCTTCTGTGAAACTGTAGTGTATAGTCTTCGGAAATTTATCTCGAAGTCTTTCTTGCTCTCGTACACGCAAGGTTTGCCTTGATTAATCAAAGAGGAGAACGACTCGAATGCGTGGCGAGTAAACGCATGAGTAGCCAGACCCCTTGTATCAAAAATGATATTTTTCAAGTATTGCTCTAACCGTGAATAAAATCGCTCTTTACCGTCATGTAGTGAGGGCAAATTATTGCGTACTGTGGTTTTTATTCTTCTCTTTTTTTTTTTGCCAATTTTAATGAAACATTTTTGTTTTTTATTCACCGGGAATTTACTTTGGTATTAGTGTTTGTATGATCGAGTGCACAACTTTCATACTCAGCATAATTAACCATCTCGTGGACATTCCTCTCGGTGTTACTTTCATCACGTTCTTCTGTCTGATAAGAGGGATCCAATTTGTTTCCAGACTACTCTCAAATTCAGAATCCTCTGGAGCGCTAGTAGCGATATCTTGAATGCAATAAAAAGTGAACATGGTGTGATCTTGAGAGTTTGATGTATCAGTCAAGTCAGTTCTACTGCCCTAATTATTGTTTTTTACAGGGAAATGTAAAGAATGGAAGTTTTAGCTCTCATTACCTTTCAGACGAATTGCACTTGGTATTTTTTGCAGTACTTCTCTCGTATTTCACCTTTTCGACCGAATTGCACCAATCAGGAAACAGTATTTGTTTTTCCGCTAGAAGCAAGGATACAAAGTCGATTAATAAAACTTCCACTTCCGATTTTTTTTTTTTCTGACTTCGTATTGCAGCTTCCAACTTCCACTTCTTGAGCGCTTCTATCGAATAGCTTCCACTTCCAACTTCTAACAAAATATGCAGTGGTGCCATACAAAAAAAAATAAATGAATAAAAAAAGATTGACGAATATCCACAATAACGATTTTGGGGGAAAATATTTATCTTTTGTGAAGAAGAGATATTTTTCTTCAAATCATTATTTTGGATATTTTCCATCTTTCTTTGAAACGGCGGTGTAGCTTCCTGTGCAGGAAGTTGATTGAAGAAGTCAATTGCTTTCGACTTCCACAAGAAGTCAATTGCTATTGACTTCCACGTCCAACTTCTCACGTTGCGACTTCCAGCTTCCACTTCCAAATAACTTCCCATCCTTGGCTAGAAGGCAGACCCTTTACTTCAATTCGCAACTAAAATATTGTGCTCTTCTCTAGATGTCACATGGTGAAGAATGGCGATGTGTTTTGTGGTCGGCCACTATAGAATAACCGACATTGTAACGTGAGGTTTCAAATTTGGTATCGAACCTTTGCAATTGCCAAAACACTTTGAATTTAGCTTCTTTTAATTCTCATTAGAATTGTTGGTTATGACCTTTGAACTTATCTGAATAGGTCTTGAAGAATGACCCTCCGCGATTAGATGAAGCACGTGTGCATCGAAACGAGAGAAGCTTTTCTTATTTCTAGAAACTAGGATTAATCGTACTCGTATATCACAAATCCTTGTCAAAATTGAAAACTCGTACACACCTCTTACTCATTCCTGAGAGCTACCGTTGTACTTATCATAAGTGGTTTCAAAGAGACTACCCACCGACTTTGTGTAACTAATTTGAACATTTTTCATTCATTTCTACTTTTTCCCGCTATTCAGAGATTTGGTCAGAATTCATTTTAGGCTCGCACTATTCGATATAATAGTGTTTCGATCAGCTCTACGTATTAAGGATTCAATCTCTGTACTGCGCACGTAATACTGTGTTGCTTCCAATAGCCTCGATATTAAATTTCATAGACATAGTTACGCAGCCAGACCTTGTACGTAGTTACGTTTTCCGGCCTCCATGAACGAATTCGTTTTTTTTTTTTAACTCATGTTTTTCTCGAAGGCGCGTATTCTCGAATTACTCGAACAATACCTATTAGCCAAGTCTCCGCATTGACCAACTGACGCGATCTCACCATGTGCTCCTCGTGTGTGTACCGTCTCTAAAGGATGAAGGGCTTCTCTTACACTTGGGATTCTCGATGGCGTTTATCAATGTTATTACTTTTTTCGTTGTTTTGCAGGAGATGAGCTGTAGACTTTGTGTCACATTGGCTGTAAAGATGGAGAATGCAGTAACTAGGTGGTGGTAACACCGGACATTTTCTGATGATGATGAATTCAGAAAATGACGAGTGTACCTACATCAGTTATTGAAAAGCCGCTATCTAAACAATGTACGTCGATAACCGCGAAACGAAGATCGTTGCTGGTATGGAAATATTGAGGTGGTAACTTATCGCTTTCTTGATTTCGATTGGTTTGGTATTCAAGAAACGAATTTGTTACCGCTTTTCATTTCCTGTGGTGTTTAAACTACTGACTCGGGCGACGGGCGGAAATGCAACAGTCAACTTTGCTACGTTTGTTGTTTTATCATCGAGAGATACACGGAATAAACGCCTTGGTATCCTATTTCGCGTGTAGAATCGGATTGCGTACGTGTATGTAAAATTCGCTGCCGTTTATCGCGTATTGTTGTAGACGGAAGAAAAGAACGGAATTACCGGGTGGTAACTTACTGCTTTCTTGACTTCGTTTGTATTCGGTTCAAGAAACAGAATAGTTACCGCCTCGTGTTCCGAACTGTCGGTGGAAATACGGAGCTTGAAGAAATTCGGTGGAGTACTTGAAGAAAAGGACGAGTACGGAAATTAGTGGTGGTAACTTACCGATTTCTTGACTATGTGTGTATGCTTCAAGAAACGGCAATAGTTACCGCCTTTAATTTTCCTGTTGGAATTATTGATGCATCGCGAAATGTTGAAGGATTAACGTTGTTGTTCCTATTTTGTAATTCGACTTCGTTGTCGAATAAATTATGAATTGAAATTAAGATGTAGACACTGTATTGTGAAAGTGGATCGTAATTGTGTAAAATGTTTTACTCACTAAGTTTGTACCGAGGTAAAGTTGAGTCGTTTCAGCGTTTTACTCGTAAGATTAAAAATACGTGAAAATATCCTAGTTTCGTGAATCAGTTTATCATTGAGTTAGTAGCTGAGCGACTCGGTGAAAACGAATGGTGTCAGAAGGTACGCTGCTGTACCCTTGATTGAAACAATTGCGGCAAACTGGCGTATTTTTACATGTAAACAGTGCATTTCAGGATCGTCAAAAGTTTTTTTTTCGGAATGTGTAAGCATCATTACGCATTTTTCTGTGATGATGCAAAAAAGTAAGGTTACCCTGAATGTACTCGCATGTGATGGCAGGGTTACCACTTTCTGGAGAACTGTGACAAGTCATGGAAATTTTCTGAAAATAAGTCATAACACTACCCTTAGTCAAAACTCGTCGTAAAAAAATATCCAAAATTCCTCTTCTCCTCTCCGAAATACTGCTAAAAAGTCATGAAAAACGAGCGAAAAATGGTACAGAAGACCAGAAAAAGTCAGGAAAATACGATCCTGCGAAGAATTGCAACCCTGTATGAGCACTTGCAGTGCTGTGTATCGAACTGGTGGAAAGAATGACGAGCGTTTAATTTTTGACTCATTTCTCAAGAGGATAGGCTTGGCGAAATCGGCCTTTTTTTAATAGGAAAATGGCGAAGCGGGTTGTACTTACAGAATATTCATCTCTGTGCTAGGTTTGCCTCTTATATGGTCCAAGATCCTAGAAGTACCTAAGACCTAAGTATCTGGAGTTCCTCTTTTCGACTGCATCAAATAGTTCGATTTTTCTCAAGCCTTTCTAGAAGCGTTAAGTTAGATACCCTGTACGTTCTCGGGATCGTCACAATGTTTTGAGATCCTAAAATGATGCATGGATATGGGAGTAGAATTGACCATACTTTTATAGTACATGAGAGTGCTCCATGAGGAAGTTCCAATGAAGGTATGAGGAACTTTCTGAGCTTCGAAAAGGTTACCCAAAACCATCTTTATTGCTGTTGAAAACCACCATTCTTTTTCAGGCTCAAGCTTTCTTTCCGTGAATTCCACTCGTTTTACCGATATTAATTCTCACACTAGCTGTGTAGATGTGTCAGGGGGCCACTTTTCTGGAAAAACGAAGTCGGGGGAAAAATCGGGTAGTTTAGAAAAATCGATGAGGGTCAGAGAAATTCTGCCAATAAGATGTAGCGACTAGTAATTAGAAGAATACTTTGATCGTCAAAAACAAAAAGGACAAATTGAACTCATCAAGAGGAATTGGATCTTGAAAAAATTGAAGAAGAGTCGGGGTAAGTCAGAAATTCATTTTCAGAAAAAAGTGGCCACCTTCACTCAAATAGTTTCAAGGAGGAGGAGGGGGTTGGATACCGACTCAAACAAAGAAGGAGATAACTCTTTGTTTGTGCAAGAACAAAAGACGGTGATCATTGAAGAATTACTGACATCTTTCACCTCTCATGAATCAAATCTAGTACTTCAGTACTCAGTAGTTTGCGGTCCACTGTCACCCAGCACCAATCTGTTACCTACCACATGAATGTGTGCAAAGTGCGGACTACCAAGCAGGGATCATTCTTTTGATCCAGTCTATAAATTATTGAAAAATTAAAGTACCTACTTGATACTATCGTCCAAAATCTTGACCTCGACCATGGAAAATATTGATCACATAATGGCATTCCTATGTCGCAAGGGTGGCGATCGATTATAGGGCGTAAGCTTAAGGCTTAAACTTGAATCAGTAGAATTTCTTTCTGCTCAAGTTTAAGATATAGGCTAAACTTGAAATAAACTTTATTTTCGCTTAAACTTAAGGCTGAAAGTATACGTACAAAACATTTTTTCGTTGAAAAAAACATGTTTTTGTTTTAAAAAAATATGTTTTTGTTGAAAAAAACATTTTCGTTTGAAAAAATATGTTTTTGTTGAAAAAAATATGTTTTTGTTGAAAAAAATATGTTTTTGTTTTAAAAAAATATGTTTTTATTTTAAAAAATATGTTTTTAATTAAAAAACATGTATTTGTCTTTTTTTTTAACAATTGAGAAATAACGGCTTTTTACCGAACAGTGAAGCGAGTGTGTTTATCTTCGTTCACCCGTTCGAAGTCATGAGCGGCCTACGTTTATCGTTGTATATCGAGATAGAAACTTCCACTCTTGCTTTCTTTTCTGCGTGTATTTCAATCCAGTTTCTACTATCCTACCTCTCCGCGCCTCATTCCTTTTCCTTCCGTCAATTTTCTCCTATCTTACCTACCCTTCTCCTGCTATCTCGGCTGTGCGATAAACTTGGCCGATTAGAGGGAGAAAAATGGTTTTCGTTCGCCTCAACGATGGGTTTTGCTTGTCGTTGAGGCGAGAGTGCGTTTCTCCCTTCGACGGACGACGGGCGTTTTGATGATAATATTCCGGATCTGAAAAACGTGGCCGCCGAGGCCTGGCTGAATTGAACGTACTCGCCGGAAATTTTAAATTTGATTCGAATAGCACATAAAATATTTATTTTCGAATGTTTATTTTATCGGAATCGGCGTGCATTAAATTCGGGTCTGGGCCCTAAATTTTCGGACAATTTGAAACGGTGATCGTTTTCTGGACTGCTACCGATTTAGCCTTCCCAAATTCGCGTTTCAGACTGTATCGCAATTTCGTGCTTCCGATGCAGTATAATTTTTTTTTAATCCGGTATCGAGAGAATCACATTTCGAGCCAGCCGCTCTCAGAATAACGTGGGTCAACGAGTGAATTTATTCGAAATTTCTTCTGAGTAGCGAGCACGTTCCACCTGCTTTTACATCTATATCGAATGAAGTTGCACGTGACGAGTATCCGACTGCGAACGATAGCTGTACCATCAACGAAATTTCAAGTTTGCTATCTTGCACTTATTTATTATTCCTCCTACCGACTGGTTTACTACAATCCGACTGAATAGACGAATCGTTATCTATTCTAGCCGAAATGTTAGTTTAGTTTTGGATAATAAATTGTGTTTATAAAATGTCTCTCGTCAGGTATCGGCTCCTTTATCTCGATTAGCAGATTTTTCGATCGTAGGTCTAGCTAGACGCTGATTAGCGTCTCAATACGTGATTCGAATGTCGTTCAAGTAGTCTGACGAATAAGTTGTACGTCTCCCCCCTTTCGACCTTTGTTCTTTCTAAATTTCTAAAGTAGTCCCATAGTCTTCTTCTCTAGGCCCGATTGATTGGATTTCCAATCCTCGTTTTGTTTTTTTTTATTCTTGTGTGTTTCGTACACACGTAGTCAAAGCTTTTAATTTTTATTCGTAGAAAGGATGATTAATGATAACGACAAACTATTTTTCGTAAGTTTGGAAAGAAGTAGAGCTTTCAACCAGCGACGACGATACCCTCCTCTAGAACTAGCGTTTCTCATAGCCTGAGTGATCCCTAAAAGTGACGCCGAACTGGACTTGTGGTCTAGCCTCGGGGTATCCCCTCCCTCTGATGAGTACTCACGCTTTCCGACTGAGCTGGCTCTGGGTCCTATCCGGACGGATAGGCTGGGATCAGAGTCTTGAGTATTCTTTGGAGTGGTCGTGGGTAGTCTGATGGCTATACTATGTGAGAGCTTGTTGCTAATTCTCATAATATTACCATAACCCTCTCAGACATTTATTGGCGAATGCCATTATATAAATTTTCATTAGCATGAAACGGCTATTAATAAAGAAATAGCTGCCTCGACTGAATATGATATGTTCTATAGACATTGGCTGTATTTGGAAAAATCCTCAATTACTGGGAAAAATTTTACTTGGGATATTCCCACTAGTTATTTTAAGCCGAGGTATGTAATTATTGGATTTCAGAAAAATAGAGCTGATAAGATTAATACTGATAACAGTCTTTTTGACTTATGTAATCTTGAAAATATTCAATTATATCTTAACTAGCGGTTGGCGACGCGCCTCCGGCGCGCCTGACCGCTAGCTGTGTGTTGAGTAGATATCTGTGTTTAATAGGTATCTGTATCTTGTAGGTATGTGTGTTTTGTAGGTATCTTGGAATTCAGATGAATTTTTAAAAAAGAAACAGTGGAAAGAGTTTTGCAAAATTCACAACTATTCAGTTCAAAAATAAGAAAATAGACACCAAAAACTGCGACTATACTTATAAAAATATATCAAAGTTCCGAGTCGCACAAAAATAAAATCACCAAATTAAATTTTTTACACACTAATTCACTTGAGAGCTGACTTAACGCGTGAAGCCTGTATTCATCGCAGCAGAATACAGACAAATCCATTGACATTTTGCCAGTCCCTAATAAAACACACGGACAACAGGTAAAAAAAAGGGTAATTTCCGCTAGCCCATACGCAGTGCGCACTGTGTCTAGACATTGGTTCTTGTATGAGATACCGGATGTAAAATCCTTTATGTAGGTGTTTTTAAAACTGTGAATAAAATAACTTGCTTAGTATGGAAGTACAGCGAATACTGTAGTCACAAAATTTCCTCCTAAAAATCTGGAACCGGGCTCATTCGAAAGGAAATTACAGGGGCTACAATTTTTGTTCTCTTCAATTTTTCATAAAAATGAGTTATACTCGAGTTATCACAATAATTCAATTCTCGAAACTGCGCCACTCAACGCGCGTAGGTCTAACGTACATGGCAAGCTACACCACCACGTTTTTTTATATTGAAAAAAGTCATTGTTTTCGCCCTTTTTTGAAATTACTCAGCACCTCCCCGTCAAATTTTTATTTTTATGAGTCTATGTGCTGCTCTGGGATGAGGACAATATATCCTGAAAGTTTGAAAGTGATCGGCCCAGTAGTTCTCGAGTTATAAACGGACAGGACGACAGACGGACAAACTTTCTGCTTTATATATTAGATACCTGCTATCCTACAAATAGATTGAATGTAAATCTGAGTGAAAATAAGTGCTCTCAAATTTATAATATGTTTAAAAATTTCAAATCTTCCCACTATGGAAAGGAGGGTAAGCCTTTGATTGATTATAATGATTTTTTAACTAAATACCCTCTAATTGTTATTGATTGCTCTAAACAATCTGAGGTGATCAAAGGATCTACAATAAATATTAAAATTAATTTTCAATGGTGGGATTCTTTTGTTGTCGATTCAGTTATTCATTGTGTAATAATTACTTCAGATAAAGCTATAATCCATTGAAAAAATAATACTGTAGTCGTTCATTAAATTTTTTATAAATTTTTTTTCCTATAAATGTGGAAAATAAATTTGCTCGTCCTATTTCTAATTGGGCTCTCTAATGGGAGAGATTTACAAAAGAATGTTGGGAAGAAAATCAGTACAAATAATATTGTGCTACCTATTCTGTAATGTGACTTTCACTAATTTGGATTGGGTTTATAGGATTGAATGGTATAAAGAAGGAGAAATTTTGTGGGTAAATAATTTTGAATATTTGTTCTCAGAATCTAAGAAAAGTTTGGAAATTTCTTCTTTCATTAAGGGTATGCTCTACCTTCGATGAAATGGTAACTTGGAATACCTCTCAGGAGTCTAATATTGCACAGAATGCGATGAAACTTTGGAGTTTTATTGTTCAAGGTTATAGAAATACCGCTAATTAGTTTACAAGTAGTGTATATTGGAAATTGTAAAAAATAATTATGAATATTACGCGCTCAGAACCAATGAGCGGTATTTCTATAACGTTAAACAATAAATCTCCAAAGTTTCATCGCATTCTGCGCAATATTAGTCTCCTGAGAAGTATTCCAAGTTACCATTTCATTGAAGGTAGAGCATACCCTTAAGACCGGTAGGTATGCAAATCACATTGGTAATTATTACTGTAATGTTTTTACAGATTTTAATGGGACAAAAAAGGAGTATTCCCATCGCATAATTTTGAAAGATAAAGATTTACATCTATACGAAAATAAATATCAAGTCCATTACTGGATCAAAAATATTAGAGAAACTGAGGGTAACCCGGCTTTTATTCCTTGTATAAATGAGGAGAATAAAAATTGGTATAATAATAAAAATGAATTAATCAATATAAATTCAACAAGAATGGCTCTTCAAAGGGATATTCTCATTATTAATAATTTGACTTTGAATGATAGTAATTTATATAGATGCGGGAGTATGAAAAATGAATTCTATACAAATTTAACTGTTACTCCAGTCTAAAAAAATTTGATGCACCATCCAACCAGTAATTAGATAAAATTTTTACAATTTAAAATTGGTCACACTGTATAAATTGCATCATACAAACCAGTTGACCTCGCGGAATGAGTAGGTGTCTCTTTCTTCCTATCGCACATTAAAATTGGTTTAACATGGCTACAGTAAATAACATCTCTCTAGATTTAGCTCTTTGTGAATTAAAATCTTTAGTTGAAATTTTTACTAATGCGGCTCAAAATGACGAAAAAAGTAAAGAATTAGAATCAGGTGAGTTATCTGTTCCAAAAATGAATAATACTAATATATTATGGACAATATAATTTAATCATCATTAATTCCGAGATCAGAGCATTCATCTCTGTATTCGATAAACTTCCTATAAAAAAATTGAACGTCCATGAATAATGACAATGGTATTATTATTTCTTCAGGGATATATTGTGAGCACTTACTAGCTGCATTTGCTTCCCCGATAAAACTTCGGTTGATAGTTGTTACCATGTCAGTGAGCACTGTTTTGTTACCTTGAGGCAAAGATCTGCTGCTGCTATTACCGGAAGACGTGCTTTGGTCCGAGGAAACAGAACTTGACGACGAGAAAGATTCAACACTTGAGGCTGGACTAGTTTCTCCGCGTTCTTGTACTTTGGAAATTTCAGCGATTTCTCTTTTCTCTTCTCTTTTTAGTTCTTTTCTCTCACTCTTTTTCTCTTCCTTGTCTTCTTTTTTTTCTTCATCTTGTTCGCGACTGTTATGGGAACAACACGATCATCATTACTTAAGTTTTTAAATACTCGTGTTCAACGTTGAAAAGTACTTCGGACGTATAATTATAATGAAATACACAGAACACAGAGTTTTTTTGTGGTTGTTCAGCAGTGAATGACACAAATCCTACAGGTCAAGATAACTTACCATACTAATAAATGTTCTAGTACCGGTGACATCGTGTCCAAAGAAGCGTTTTTAATCCAGTTTGGAAACATTTCTCGCAGTTTAACGAAATTAGCTTGAACAGGGGCTTTCGGCGGTAGTGTAAGTGTATCATATGCAGTACTTGCAGGTCGTTTGGACATTTTAATCGATTTTTTTGAAAATCCACTTTTTATGCGAATGTCCGATAACATGTGAAAATTTGGTATACCGAAAATTTTGTAGGTCTAGCAGTGATGAGATTAAGCTCAGATTAACGTAATATATTACTTCGTAGTGTAAATCAAAGTCTCAAAGTCGTATAGAACACCAAGTTGAGTAGCTCGCGCAGTTTCATGTTTTTGCCACGGAACATGAATGTTGAGCGCTGGCGTAGCATTGCTCACGAGTTTTTTTAGAAATAGCTGGCTGACGATGGAGAAAACGTATTTTTCAAATTTTAATTTCTAAAATTCTAATGAACCGTTTATATTCATGTATGGCTTAAAAAAAAAACTGGAAGCCTCGTCTTTAATATTCAAAAGAAAAAATAGGTAGGTGTCGATCGATTTTTGGAGATAACACGCAGTTTCTAAACATACTTTTTAGGTGTATTTCTCCCATAAGAGCATAAGCAATGCGACGCTGCGCGCCTATAGTGATAAATTTTGTTACATTTTTTTGTATTCATTGGGTATATAGGAAGATGCACAACTTGTTACGTTAGTAATATATATGACTTTGGTGTAAATATTCGAATAAAACGAACGTGAAATGAACGATATAATTCAAAATAAAACGATCAATAAGAAAATCATAGGTCCGGTAACGGTACAGATTGTAAGAAACAATTCAATAAAATCTTGACAGCACGTTTATGTCCCGATGCTTCAACTTTGTTAGTTCCATCCCAAGACGGGAAAAATACAGAACAGTGGTACCACTTACAGGAAATTAAAGACCATAACTCACACAGATGAAGGTTAGTTTAAATTTATTAGCTTCTTCTTCTCCCCAGATCATTTCTTTATTTTTCTGTCTCAATGTATGATATATCTTCCCATGTTCTTGTAGCAATTTATTGAAAGTTTTCATTAATTTTTCTAGATTACAGCTTCTAACTAATTGAGCTTTCATTTGATCAGAATAGAAACAGAAACTATTTGGAATATGTTCATGAATGTATTTTGTTGTTTCAGTAATTTGTTTCTGAATTTTTTTCAATGAGCATTCAAAATCCAATGTTATAGTATATGGATGATATTGTTCAGCTCCAAAAGAATAGTATTGTCTGATATTATTTTTTGGCATTTGAATATTTTGTTTACCATTAACACAATTTTCAATATGAAAATTATATTCAGATTCTATTTGAAATTTTCTACGACATTTCATATAGATATTCACATGATTTTTGTATTTATGAATTTGTCCTCTCAATAAAGCACTCAGATTTTTTATTCCAACTACCGGTATATGATCTTTATATAATAACAAATTCATATGCCCCTCTTTATTTTTATAATCTTGACTTTGATAAATTAAATTAATTCTTTCATCGTTATATTCATAAATATTTATGGATCTATTCAAAAAATTTTCATACATTTGAATATTTTCTGGAATTAATGCAATTGGGTATTCCATATTCAATTCTTCATATTTTGTTATATTATAATTGGAAGGTCTATCAGTATGACTTTCAACTGGATTTATGATACTTTCTAAAGCATATTCAAAACATCTAAGATCTTCTTGTTTGAGACATTTAAATTTATTGTTTTTTACATTTTTTACATTGATACAACATTTTTTTGAAGTAATAAAACTTGGTAATTGTATGTAAGTTCCACCTCGTAGTGGATTATTTTGATCAGAGTGAATATCTACCCTAATTACTCTATCAAATCTAAATCTAGTATTTCTAGCATTATAGCGATCAGAATTTCTCAAGACTTCATTTTTTGCCGAGATTAAAGCACTTTTAATTGCATTTGGATGGACTATAATATTTCTTGTTGATCGAAAATGTTTTGTATGATTATTAATTGTTTCTCCAGATAAATTCACTTCAGTATAATTTACAACTGCTACCAATTGAAAGCTAATACTATTTTTTTGTTCCATTTCTTTCTTTGCAATTTCATTTAGTTCATCATCAACTTTGAATAAAAATCTTACTAAATCATGCTTTGCAGATTCACAATGTATCTCATAATCATGAACCATATTTTTCCAATTTCTTTCAGTACCTACTCTGACTCAAATATCTCTATGTCTTTTAGGAGGATTTTGAGGTTTATCATTATTGAAAATACTTTCATCAAATTTAAATTGATTATATTTTTGATCTGGTTTATCATTACTGAAAATACTTTCATCGAATTTAAATGTATGATTATTTTTTTGTGTTCTCTTTTCTGATAAATGTTGGGCTATAATTTTTGCTAATTCATATTTTTGTAATTTTGAACACTTTTGAATGTTTTCTTTTTTGCAATAATCATATAATTGTTTTCTTGTATAAGAGTTATTGAGCTTAGTTGTCAAGTCCATTATAACTTCTGTATTTATAAGAAAAAAAAATTTAATAATAATTTAAAAATGTGGTTGGGCTAGAGCGCTAGACCATTTTGTTTTTTTAATAATGTTACTATATTTTTTTTTCTTATAAATAATAGCTTGCTACTGATCTTGTGATAACTGAATTTCTCAAAATGGAAAATCAAATCAATGTGCCAGAGCAGGATTATCCTGAGTATGATCCAGACAATGATTCAGATAGTGATTCAGATAATGATTTGAATAATGATTATGATGATGATTATGTTTATGATTATTATGATCCAGATAATACAGATGATGATTCTGGAAATGAATCTGATATAGAGAATTATTATTTGAATAGAATAAATATAGATTATAATCCTGATGATTTTATATCAGATCCCGATTCAGAAGCTGAACCTGATGAGGGTATAGAAGAAAATTAATTTCTTATATTCAATATCAATTACATTCTTTCATTTAAATCTTTTTCTATCATTCTAGATAAAGCACTGAGATGAGCAATAAGATTTATCATGAATTTGGTATACTTTTCTCTTTTATCTTGAGGTACATATTGAATTTTATCAGACAGTGGATCCATTAATGCTTCATACTTTGACCTTGTTCTATCAACAGGATTTTTAAAATATGGTATAATATTTTTCAAATCAAATTCATCATCATCAATTGAAGAACCTTCATAAGCATCTGTTATAAATTTTTTAATAAGGAATTCATCATTATCTATTGAAGAATATTTCATTTGAAATTTAGTGCTATCTATATGTCCTCCCATTTATAAAGACATTTTTTTTTATATATAAATAAATATGGATGCAACGACAAAGGCAAATTCAACACTAAAGCTGGATAACTCTAACTCTGAGGATACGACCAGCATGCGTCAGCATAAACTGACTATTGTCAGCAACATGAGCAGGTCTGATTCTAATTCTGCGGGTGAATATTATAAAGAGAAAGAGGCTAATGACTCATTTTACACTTCTTTGGATGGTCTACTGAGAACAATAGAAAATAAGTATGATGATTTTTTAGAAGTCAGGAAAAATGAAGGTTGAAGGTATGATACTACCATAAAGATTAAACATATAGAAAAAAAATTGAAGAAATTGAGTTTAAAACTAATAAAATTACAAAGGAAGTATTGACCAAACATTGTTGAATATCAAATGAAAATATTCAGAGGCCGGCATCACGGACCCTGGAAAATCAATCATTTTGATTGAAAATAGACTAAAACATGTGCGGAAAAACCGCGTACAATTGTCATGAATCCTAGGGGGGGGGGGGGGGGGAAATATTTCCCATCCTGATCGAAAAACAATGAAAAATGATCGAATAGAAGAGATTCATTAATAATTATGGTCAGAAAAAATCATTTATTAAGTTTACTTTTTCAGAGGTCGGCATCACGGACCCTGGGAAATCGATCATTTGATAGATAATAATAAAGAAAACATGTGCGGAAAAACCGCGTACGATTATCATGAATTTTCTCTGACTGAATAGGAAAAACGTGCTTATTTTTTGTAATTTCTGACGTGATCATGGGGGGTTTTTCCTCCCGTGTTCTTCTGACCAAAATATGTGAAATAATGATGAAAAAATGTGGACAATTTAGGAAATTAGTGGGTGATATTTTAGCTGATTTTGCATTGAATATTGATGGGAATAATCGAATAGAGAATGAAATACGATGAAAAACGATGTGGAAATAATCTGGTCTTGCTCGCAAGAGAGTCATCATGATATTTTCAGGACCTATAACCATAGGCCCTCAAGTGAAAATAACTTCAGGAGATATGGGCGTACCGTTTGGAACGTGGACGGTTTTTCCGCCCGCGTTTTTCTGACTGAATAGAGCGATGAAGAATTACGGAGATGAGACTTGTAGTAGCCAGGGTGCATAGCTATACCCCCTGCTATTTCCTCAGAGGCCGGTATCACGGATCCCTAATGATGGGTAATATTTTTGTTGTTTTGTATGGTAAATGATTAAAAAACGATGAAAAATATACCTGAAAATGAGGACAATTTAGGAAATTTTTCAGTGACACTTTGATCATTTTTGTATGGAAAATTGATGGAAATGATCGAATAGAGGATGAAATACGATGAAAAACGATGTAAAAATAATCTGGTCTGGTATCCTACTAAATACATACTATGGATGTCCACAGTCACATCAAGGTACGTAACACGGAATACCTTCATTGTCTTGTTTGTGTACTGTCCTATGTATAATACTGATCCTGACTACTTTCTCACTGTGCTGTCATGGGTTTCCTTCTTTGCTTCCATTTTCCTGAAGAATCACTTTATCATGCCTGATATAATCTGCTCAATTTATTCCCTCTTCTGTTCCTTAGGACAAAGATTGCTCGGTAAGTGGTCCTAAACTGTCGCTAACTTGTACCTGAGGTGCTGGTAGGAGTTGCTTGGGAAGATGGTGTCCATTTGCGTTGGCCTCCTGCACTTCTCAATTCTATCATGATTGTTCTCTAGTGTGAGTGTTAGGTCCAAATAGTTCATGGTCTCATCGCCTTTTTCCAATGTGAATTGGATGCTCTCATCCATCGCTTTTGTTTCCTGAAGGAATTAATCCACCTGTCTATTCGTGTCTTGTACCACATAGTTAGGATACCACCTAGATACTCAGCAAGTTTGATCAAGTTTCTGAACTTTTGTTTTCCATGTCATTCATGAATGTCTACATCAGTGTCGGTGACAGCAGTGGTCCCATGGCAAGTCATTCTTTCTAGTTACAAAACTTGTATTCGATCGGCAGTAGTTGTGGTCCACGATCTTTCCCACTATTTTTCACGACCGTAGAAAATTTTGACCAGAGTGGTTATGGTATATTTTGACTGCTACTGGACGTTAGCATAGAGTACACGTACCGGTACGTATTTTCATTTCTTCATTAGTTGTACACAGCACACTACTTTTTGTCAGTCTGTAAATTTTTTTTTTTCTTTTCTTTAGCATTATCTATCGGTTAATTCTCGATGAGATGATTTTTTTTCTTTATTTCCCATTAAACCTCTGATGCACCTATTTGCGAGGACACCTTCGCATTAGGTACTAATCGATGATCATTTTTTTTCGGCTGCAGTGAGTATACATATAGGATCATGAACTTTCGATACAGGTGGTCATTCGCATCGGCGATGAGCCGATGACGGTTCTGTTACTGTGCATTCCCAGTATCATTCTAAGTGCTCAATAAAAATCATTTTACGATTTTCGTCTAACGTTAAAAACGATCAGATAAGTAGCGGCAATGTGCTCGCAACTCGTTCTTGAAATTTTACTACACTTCCATTTCGAAGCGTTCATTCCTATATCTCTATTTCGAGTGTTGTATCAGCCGTGGAATCATGTGCCATGTTTTATAATTTCCAAGATTTTTACTTCCCTCAGTCCGCGGCTGCATTCACAAACATAGTCTGCATAACTAACTCTATATAGGTACTTTGTTCGGGCTACAAGATGGTACCAACGTGCGGGGCAGTATCGTAAATTTAGTTTATAATCAAATTTTCGGACTTGTCAAGAATTTTTTATAATTAGTTTATGTGGGAGGAATTTTGTCCGTCTATCAAATAGGTATGTTTCCTACGTGAGTTTTTTATATTTTTTTAATTTCCAGCAAACTAGGCTTGTAATCTACCTCTACTCTGCGAACCGTCGTGTAATGCAATCGAATATTCTTTTTGTTTTTCATTCAATATCGAGAGTCGAGAGAAACACGATTCTCGTGCGATAATCTCGCGAGAACCGCAATTCATACAGCATGACCACAATGGAATGTTTCGACCTTACGGTTTTGCGTATCGTATTGTCGCCATTCACAGCTACCTGGCCGTAGTCTTTCATCGAGCTCGCGAGATATTTTCCGATGGAATCGGAGATCTGGAGCTCAACTAATCGTAACGCGCTGAGGTCAGTAGAATTGGTCGTTAGCCTTCGCTTATCGTTGTGCTCTCCATTGATTGGAGAATTCAATAAATTCTTAAATTCGTGGCTTATCGAATATTATTTTCAGACGAAGCAGTCGAGAAAACAATTGTTGGCATCGCAAATATTTACCTACCTACAAAAATTGCAAACTTGATCGCTTCGCAGGGTGAGGTCTCCTCTTCAAATCTATGGAGCGGGTGATGGGAATTTTTCACGTCCTTATTCCCACTCGGAAATTTCGTATGCCTTCCTCCAGATACATACAGCTGGATAGTCAGAAATTTTTCACACTCTCTCCTGATACCTATATAGCTCGAAATTTTTCAAGTCCCTAAAATAGGACTGAGGGTTTATTTACGGAACTGTTTTTTTTTTTTTTTGGGTCATGCAAGCAAATCCGCCAGATGGTCCTTAGGAGCGGAACCGAAAGAAAGTGGACCCGGCAAATGGTCCTCAGAAGCGGAACCTGAAGGAATTGAGCAGACTTCACGATTCAGTTTAAAAATCAATAAAAGTGAAAAAATAATGAAAGTTCACAGCCTTGGGTTTGAGTTGAAAACTTGAAAAGTCAATTAATTTATCGAAATCTTTTTCCTCGTCATCTCTTCTTTTCATACAATTCATAAATATCCGTTCAATTCCTTACTCTCACTTCTCTTTCCCAAATTTTTCCATTTCACCATCATATCAATCTTATCCATTATTATTTATATTATACTAAATTACTTACCGAATTTTCCTCCAAACCTAAGTTATTGCTTTTTCAGATTCTTAAGATCTTCGTGTCCGTTACCTTTGAGGTGGAGTCCAAAGGTCGTACCTGAGCATTTTGGAATTGCTTGTGCTGGCTGTTATAGATCGTCATTTTAGAAGTATCCATCTCTTACGATTGAATTGATGATCGCCTGTTTCCTCCGTAACTGGAATAGCTTATCGAATATATAGAAAAAATCAAACCAAGACCTACGATTTTTATCCCCTGTTTGAAGCATTCCATGCAATTGGCAACGAGACTTCAAATGAAGTCGAATATTGTGCCTTTTTACTTGAGTCTATCCTGCATTACATACCTCTCGCTAAAGACAAACTAAAAAACGGGGGAGATTGGGTAAATGATGAAGTAATAGTTTTTGAATCGTGGGAGTTAGATGCCAACCGAGACGTGCCCAATCGCAAATGATTCATCACGGGAAAAATATTTTTGATTTATAAATTATAATATGTTATAATTTGTAAAATTGTTCAAGAATTACAAGTTTCGATTTGAAAAAAAAAAAAAAAAAAAACAGAAATTGTTTTGCACGCAGTTTTACTGAGGGTGGACCTGCTATAAGCACATCCTCAGGAAACGTCCACGTCCGACTCTGAAGACGTCCATGCTGAGTTAGGTGATATTTTGTAGAAAAAGTCCGCATTCAACTTTGATACAGTTATCAATTTGTGATGTAATGAACCTGATTTTTGTTTGAAACATTTTTTCCTATACTCTGTTCACATTAAGAAAGTAGTACAAAGTACCTACCACAAAAACGGGACGCTCCAGGTAATTTTAATCTATCGTTCCGGTCTCGAGGTACGTACTTTGTACTACTTCCTATCCTTTCTTAACATGAACAGAATCAAACTTTTTGGGATATTCCTTCTCAAAAAATTGATTTTGGGATGCTATAAAACCTGCCACAAAAAAGTTGGCACAGCTTTTTGGGGGCGTGATTGCCAGAGAATTGCAGCCGAAAAATTCGGCTTCGGCTTAGGGCTGAAGCTGACGACCTTCAAAAATTTGGATTCGGCTTACGGCTTATGGCTGATCAGAAAAATTTGGCTGACTTATGGCTGGCTGATCGCTGATTGTTTGGCGGGATTTCAGCTGATTTTCGGCTGATTTTTGGCTGGCTGATGATTTTGTTGTTGGTTTGTTGCAGCCAGGAAATGAAAATTGTAACAAAAATCTGAATCTGTGTTCTGTGGATTGAGTGACAAATTGACAAACGAGGCAGAAAGCCGAAAACATGGTAAGCCAGACTGCTGCTGAGGGAAGCGTGTAGTTTGAGGTTTGAGCATCGAAATTTTTGAGATCAATTCATTGAATTCAATTCACATCTGATAAAATGAGTTTGGAATCAGCAGTGGCACAAGTTATTCTTTCTCCCGATCAATGCACGCAACAGAGTGCAGACAGTATGTCAAAATCAAAAACACGATTAATATTCAATAGTACCAGTTATAACAAGCAGACTCTGATAACAGGGATCACCAGTTCAGATTGATGCTGCTAGCCTGCTATACAGATTACAGCCTACAAGATCGAGAACTGCGTGTCACTCGTCATTTCGCGCGTATGAGAAATAAGCCGAAAATCAGCCGAAAAAATTCGGCTTAATTTGGCTTTCGGCTTCCAAGAGTAAACATAAAGCTGGCTTTTGGCTTTCGGCTTAATGGCCGAAAATTTGGCTGAATTCGGCTTTCGGCTTTTGGATTTCGGCTGGCTGCAATACTCTACGGTGATTCAATTCTGTCGCCGGTACTACTTCTGTTTAAATTTTATTTTTATTTGAACTGAGAAGCGCTGACTTTGCGCTGCAGCGGGGAGACGTCAAAAAAAGTGTTTGAACTATATAGTGGTATGGATGAATTATGAAAATTTTGAAATAAAATTTGAATGAAGCAGTTTTGGCTTCCTGACATCCCATATATATTCTACAAATTAGATGGAATATATTCTACAAATTAGATGGAATTTGCTTCACTCAAGAGTTATTTCAAATTTTTCATTTTTGTGCTGTATATAGCAATAATTTGGACTTGATAACAAAAGAGTCGCTACAGTTGGCAATATATGGAAACAGACCAAGACGTTGATTGTGATACTGAATCACAATAATTTCTTATAGCCAAACCAAAATTTTCAAACTCATAAAAGATTCAAGATTGCAGTCATTGTAAATGTAAACTCCCTACCAACAACGCGCAAACACACTTCAAAAACCCTTCAATGTGATCGATTGTATTGTTCTTGGTTCTTTCACATTATCAATTCTCATAAGAAATACACTGGAACGTTTCAATCATAGGTTCAAATTGAAAAACCAGAAATAAATAAGCAATTACGTGTTTATATTCAGAAGTACAAAGTTCTCAAGTATTTGAAAATGTACCTGCGGTTCTTTATTTATTTCTGGTTTTCAATTTGAACGTAAGATCAAAACGTTCTTGTGTACCGTAACATGGGGTGACTATGAACACTGGGGCGACTATGAACAGTTTCACATTTTTTTAGATTGTTTGTGCTCACGGGTCATGTTGGAGTGACGTAACATGTTCACATGATACCTCGTTAGAAAGAGGAAAGTTAGACGAATCTATCGGTATAGGGTTTGTTTATGTTCTATGTAACTGAGAGATCATGCAACGAATTGATTGTTATCACGTTGTTATCGTTTACGTTGGAAATTAAAGGAACCTATGAATGTATTTCATCATTTATGACATTTATTGCCTGAAACGTTTAACGAAATGATTTAGAATTTATTCCTGAGTTGATTACACTTTTGATTTTCCAAATTGTGCAAGTAGATCGAAAGTTATGGTCAATTTAGTCCGCGAAAAACGAGTAAAAAATCAATTTCGTATCAGCTATCGCTACGTTATGGCGTCAAGGTACGAATCGACACCGGCGTTGATAGCCGTAGAAATAGTGTTCATAGTCACCCCATTTTGCTACTACTCGAATTTCCTTCTTCAAAAAATTCTAAAAAATTGAATTTTCAACCGATTTGGATAATTTTTTTTCCATCGTGTAGCTAAACGTAATACCGTTTTTTTGTCATAGAGGTAAAGAGGTGCTAAACTCAAATTTGAATGTGATACAGTCAAAAAACTCAAAAAACTGTTCATAGTCACCCCATTTTACGGTACCTATTTCTTATGGAGCATTTTATTGTTTACAAACCACAGCGGTAAAGTAGGGTAAAAATAACAGTGTGCAGCGTGGTTGTAGGGTAAGCTATGTGGAGTTTGTGACGTCACGATAATTCAGTCTACTTCCTTATTTTCTTATCATGTCTTCCGTTCAATGCGTTGTACACGCTGCTTGGTCTATCTGTTATATGGTCTAAGGATTATTAGCAGCCTGCGGCCTAAGGCGCTATAATTTTCATTACATTTACAGAATATCTTCACCTAAGATCTTCACTTTCAGTCAGCCTTTCAGTTCAACATCAACAGTCTACAAAAAGTCAAACGTTGCATCATGTATTTGTGTTATTAGTCGTGTTTAACTTTGTTGTCCTTCCTGTCAGTATACCTCATTACCTCTTTGTCCAGTATTTAATATTCCGTTCGGCGTTCACAACAAAATGCATCAGTGCCAGTTCATAGGATCAAACTTACTGGAATATAAATATGGGAATGGGCGTTCAAGAGAAACTAAAATGTATGCCCATGGGATTTGAACAGATCAGTAAGTATTACTGTAGGTACATTACAAACTCACTGTAGTAATAAGCGGAGTAATTAGCGTGATTTGGTTCCTCTGCCAGCAGGACCACCAATTCACCGTCCACTATTTTCAGAGAAGTGACCAGCGTTACGTCAATCACAATGAATTTTGCTGAAAGCAAGAGTAAAAATTTGTCTATTATGACCAAAGTTGGAAGTGTGGTTTCTAATCAGCCTATATAATTGTATTTATATCATTCTTTCTTTTTAATTTCGCGCAGTTAGTGGATCATTATAAACAAGTCATATGCATGGTTATCACAAATCATCAACCCTTGTCTTCACACAGTATAAAATGATCGTCCGACTAAGTGAGATCGTCGCAAGCATTGAGTTCTGGGTTTGTTTGGAAGGATTAATGAGCGTTCCCAAAAATTGGAACCATCCTTTCTGTCATTATGGAGTTTACCGATGTGATTACCATTTTCTGAATTCGATGGTTTAGTCACGTAATCAGCCTAAACGGAACTCGGCTTCAATTCCTCCTTGCGGTTTACTTATGACACATTTTCATTTTGTTGTTAACCGAGAGAGAAAACAATGTGTAACTCTAACGTCCAGCAGGTAAGACTTATTGTCGGATTTGTCGGCACTGATATGTAGTACTGTTCATTTTACTAAAATCTTAGGTACTTGTAGAACTGATGTTTTGCTGTATCAATGTTAACATCTTTGTACACGCACAGCATTCCGCAATGGAATGTAACTTATATTCACGACACACAGTAGCAATCTAACAGTGCCGGTGTAACTTGACTGGAGCTAAATTTCATTCATAATATTAACGTGTTATAATCTCCGCTCGTCTGCGGTGTAAAATTACAATTAATTTTCAATTGGATTTATGGTCGTTGCTGATTGTAATTCAATATGTACGTAACGGGAACGTTACTCCATGTATCCTTCGAGTATACGGAGCACGCGTACGCATGCAGAAGACCGATGCGAACAACGCACAGCTTCTCGATATCCATCCGTAAATGCTCGAAGTCGGCTCGTTTTTCTTTTTTCACCAATATAATGATATGCGAATAGAGTCGACGCGGCGACGTTGATCTCTCAATTCCGGAACTCTTAAGATGACAGTTGGTGCGTCTACTTTGGCGATTTTTGACATTAATTACGCGATCATTCATCGTTCCTTGGATAAACCGCCGCCGCTAGAGACTAGACTGAAAGTAAATCTTTCCGGACTAATTGATATTTCTACAGTGGCCGGTGGTATGGAACGAGGAGAAAAACTAGTGATGTATGTCTGCGAAACGCTTGGATTACACGTTGAATGACAAAAAATTAGGTACTAAAAAGAACTTGAATTGTTTTTGAACAGAACGACTAAGGGTGTTTTGGTAGGTAGTTGCCAATAAAATTCTCGAATCGCTCCATCAATATTCATTAGAATATTGTGCCTTTGTCGAGCGTAAAATTATTCGTATCGTCTACCTACGTCTTGTGTCTTTTTACATTTTTATAAAATGATATTCGATTATTTCGGAAAAAATTGCTAATTGTGTACGACTGATACCCTGTGCGTAAGCGGGGATCCAACCTTTAAAATAGAGACGTAGTTATTAGTTTGAATTAATTGTCTATTTTTGGAGTGCCCTTAATCTGCTGTACAGTTTATCAATGAATCAATTAGACTTGTAAAACGTGGACTAATTTGTGTTACGAAACTTTTAATTTGAGATACTTCGTCGATCAATCAGTTGTTCACAGCATGCCTTTATTTGCCCCTTCCATGTATTGTTTCGTGAATGATTTTACCATTTCAGCTCCTCGTGTAATACTAGTCTCGTATTCCATACCTACATGATCTCCCCCCCCCTTGGCTAATTTTCTATTTAACACTTCTATCTAAGTTACCACATCACCGGGCTGTTCCCAGATGGCGCCGACGATCGTATTCACTTGTCTTTTAATATCAAACATCGATTTTATCAGGCGCGTATCCACAGGGGGGGAATATGTGGAAAATCCCCCCCCCCCTAAAAAAAACCTCCAAAAAACAACAAAAAATCTGTAGTACCTATTGAAGAAAATTTAAAAATAGGTCCTTTAGACTTTTTTTGGATTATTTCCCCTCCCAAAGTGATCGTCTGGACCCGCGCCCTGATATCAAGTATCAATTTCAGTCTCAGATGTGGATTCTAAAAATCGATTCCAGATAATTGTCGATCCTAATAATCGATTTTAGATTTGATTTTCAATATTGATAGGTACTGAAGATGGTTTCACCCGCAGGACCGCAGTTATTTATTAGAGAACCTAGATATCGAATTCACTATCTAACGCATGATATATTTTTGGTGATCGCTTATCATCAATCCTCGAGAGAAGGCAGAAAAAAAGGATCCCATAGGACGCTATACACTTTTGAACTTGCACAAGTGAATGAAAACCAATTCTTTCAAGTTGAAATTTTCAGGTAAATTTATTAGTAATGTTCTTGTTCAAAATCAACGAGTATTTCAAAATTCCAATCAATTTAGAATATAGGTACCATGAAACGCTCGGTGGTGTATCCTGCACCATTCTCGCGCCCCTGCGCTGTCCAATTCTAGGATTTCATCTTTGTGATTGGTCAGGCTTGATATAAGAAAATTCCACAGAGTAGTAGAGTTAACCACAAATTTACAAGGACCGATATAGAGCATCCCGAAGGTACTGGATAGCAGATGGATAGAGTCAGTCTGTAGACTAGTATAGAAAATTAATTAGATTCTAAATAGCCTGCAATATCGAGTATTGTTTATGAGATTGAGTGTTTCCATTAAATTATGTACTGTGGTATATTTGCCTTCTCCGCACTGTATCAGAAGTACATGGGATGCTTAGCAAATTTTATCCAACCGTTAAATTGTGATTGTTTTGTCCTGCGCGGTGTTTTTAGTACCAATGTGATTTCAAAAAATTTGATTGTACTGTGTACATGTGTTCTCATGAGCAAGTGATTCATTCTCACTTCTCTGATGAGTGATCAGGATTAAAGTACCTGTATTAGATAGTCGACTATCTTTAATGTTTTGAATCACTCTGTTGTCAATCAACCCGCATCGCTTTCCCCTTTGACCAATCGAGAATTGTTGCAACAGTGGATGACAGCTCTAAAGCCAGATGGTTGCCTGTACCAATCGCGCTTCATAAGATCACCTTCTGTGTTTCAATTTTCTCCTCCTATGATATATAGCTCGAGAGTCAAATTTTTCTAAGCTTCTGGTTGGACGGCGCACAGCAAATTTTCCAAAAAACCCTTATGAGACAGGTTCTCTGTTGAGAAAAAAAACGACGGCTTCCTTAACGATGTTGAACGAGCAGGGAACCTGTTCTATGGTTTATGTTTAAAAAATAATACATGGTATGTCCGCATTATAATAGCCCCTTCAAGTAAGTAGACATGCAACGCTTCAGTCACCAATTGGCTTAGCTCCTTTAATAAGCCAGGTATGCAATGCTTTAAATACCTTAAGCCCCTCCCCCTTCTATCGAATATTATGGTCGCGAGTCAAAATTTTCCCAAGTGCCCCTTAGTCCCTCTCATAGCATATACAGGGTCGGCCAAAAAGATGTCAACAGTTGAATGGGGATTTGAACTATATTTGTTGTAGCTCAAAAACGCAAAACGTTAGATGTATAGTTCAAATGTACAAATTTTGTATCTCAATTATTTTAACTTAAATTTCCGCTAAATATGGAGTTTCTACGTCTTCTCTGAGCAGAGATATGGACCAAAATGTGCCAAAAACTGACCAATTTGCCAAAATTCTCAAAAATTAAAATTCGTTTAAACTTCCATAAATACTTGATTTTAAAATGAAATTTAACGCCGATTCTGAAAAAAATACCTGAATAATCTCATGATGCTTGAAAGTGGGCGAATTTTTTATTTGTCAATTTGGAAATTTTGGCAAATTGGTCAATTTTTGGCCCATTTTGGTCCATAACTTAGCTCAGAGAAGACGTAGAAACTTCATATTTGGTACAAAGTCCGCCAGAGAACGTGATGAAGATGCAAATTATTCACCGAGCGATTGTCTATTTAAAATCGACGTAATTTTGGAGTCGATCATAATGTGAAATCGATTTTAATTTTACCAGTTGATTCAATACTAACATCAACAAATTCCAATCTTTTTTGGTCGATTTGCAATCAATATCTGGCGGAAATCCACGTTAACTTGGGTCGATTTTACTTCAGACCGACGAGTCGATATGGCAAGTTCGTCTGTCGACCTTAACGACCCTGCTCGGAGTTTAAAACGTCTTGATATCTCTCGTTTTGAATAGACAGCCAGGTCAGCATATTGAATTGCAAGATCTTAAGGAACCTTTTTTGGCCGTAATAAATTTCTGCCGACTATTGATCAAACGATGAACATGGTGTGAGAACCAATCGCCAACGTCCACTCTTTATTCGATTTTTTTAATGCTCGTTCGAGTCCGATAGCTCAACTCACCTTTTTTAATCTTAATTCCAAGTTTTTTGTTTCTTTGTATCGTGTTTTTAAAGTGATTCCTCCTGGTTCGAATGATTCTTATTGCAATATAATTTTTTTAAGGAGTTCGGTAAAATTTTTGTTCTCAAAAGCGCAAGAAAGTTTACGAAAAGAAACTTCGAAGATGAGGCAATACTGTGCGAACTGATCGTAGAGGACCGTGGACCGGCGAGCGGAACGAAGCTCTAGAGGTCTCCGTCGTTGCATGCGAAAAACGTCGCTACGTTGCTGGCGCGTTATACGCGAGTAGGGATACGCGAGTTGCGCGTGAAAAAAAGACACTCGTTTTTTGGGGACGCCCCTAACTTGTTTTTCGTTATATTCACTATCGAGGGAGCCGCTTCCACTCGTACTTGATTGGTGCGAATCGCTCGACGCCCTCTTATACTCATCTTCATCGTATTCAGCGAGTATCCCTATGCGCTTCGATTACCGCCGGTGCCCCGCGGAAAATCGGCGTCCTCGATCGCGAGAACGGACTCGCCTAAGAAAACATTAGCCGCGTTTCTCCGAGTCGGGCACGCTGATCGGCCTATCATTCCATTCAGCGGTTCTTTGATTACAGGTAATGGTAAGGTACGTTACGAATTAATTTGTTTTTATTTTTGTACTGTACGGACGGTCTCTCGCTCTGTCTCGCAATCTCCCTCTCTCGTCTCCGTAGCTGTACTATTTTTGTCGCCGTTTCATTATAAACTCGTGCGTAGGTATTTTCCTTTAATCGCTTTTCAACTCGTTCCCTTATCGAACGGTCATTTTTATCGTCGAGTTCGCGCAAAATAAAATTTTGTATATACGCGACTTTCTCATTATTATTCGCGCTGTTTTCGTTTTTTTTGGCTGGTGATACGAAATACCGAGGTTTTGTTGATAATATGTACGGGTTATACTTTTTGATGGTGTCGCGTGATTTGTACGTATTGTTGGTCGCTTGATTGGTGCTGGTGATCGTGCCCTCTGTATTGAGGCTCCCGACGAAGGTGGACATCGAGGACGTTGCAAATTGGGTGAGTGTTAAGAATGTACTCGAGGTGGGGTCTCGTTCAAATTGATGCCTGGTACAAATTTATTTTTCGAGTTAATTTTTTTAGTTTGGTAAATTTACATTTCATATCAAAGTTAGAATTGGTTAGTCGTGTATTTTTGATGACAGGGACTAGCTACTAATTGGAAGATGCACTTGACCCACCTTTCCTGATCTCGCTCGAAGTACTTGCTGCGTCCCAAACCTAACGAGAGAAACGATGAGGGAGGGATAAACCGGAGGGTTAGGACTCCCGATACAAATTTTTGGAAATTTCGGCTAACCTCGCCTGAAGGCGCACACTGCATTCATTGCGATCAATTTAAAAAGGGATACAAATGGTCCATTCTAAGTCGTCTTTGAAATGGATGCAAAGATGATCGGTATTACTAAGACATACAAACGGAGACTATCGAGACAAGAAATATAGACCAAGTGTTGATGAAGGAGGGACAAGGGATTTCAGCAGCGCTGGACTTGATTTGTCCACCTTCTAAAGAGATAGAAAGATGGAAAGTCGTAATAGGATTTCTTCCTTTACAAAAATTTGAACTCCAATCCTAAAGATTCGGAGGAGAACTTTCTGTTCGCTAAAATCCTCAATTTCTATCTTGTATTGTACCACACGTTGGTATATCAAACTCTGATGGTGCAGAGATTGTTGTACTACCAATGTTAGCCGAACGAACTGGAAGCTGGATAGACAGAGTCTCTGAAGAGGTTCGGCTTGCTTCTTCGAGAAGTCATTCTTTGAAGTGAAAATAAAATTGTAGAAATTTCGATTCAAGGAAAAGAAGATATTCGTAGATTGTCAGAGTGAGTGAGGGAAAGGTTTATGGATTCGTCTATCTAGAATTTTGACGCCTTGGATAAGAAAACATGTATTTTCATCGTCTTGAGTTCTCTCGATCTCCACTGAAGAAATGTCGAGTGAATAGCCGCATATACGGGACTACAGAATTATAAAGATGGAAAATAATCTTGTCTCCACTTGCCAGATTTAGGTTTGTGTTATCAATCAAAAATAGGCACGTTGACACTCGAGTTGTGTGAAGCCGAGTGATGAATTTCTGTTTCATCGAGGGCTCAAAATCCGATGAACGATTCCTTTTAAATGGTGGCTCTATCTTGAACTTTCTGCCTGGTCCACGAAAAGTTCGGTGAATAGCTTAAACTGGAAGGGTCGAGCGTGCAAAATATATCTTAGGCTATACAAAAAAATTGAATTTCTTCAGGTAATGGAAAATTTCACCCATTCATGCTCTCAATTAAAGAGTTATCGAGGCAAGTCGTTCGGAATGCTGAGTTATCTCTGAAACACTGCCTTAAAAGAGCAAACCCGATTCCTATGATTTGTATTCTTAATTAAGAGGGTATGAGGAGACTACTGATGTTCATGGATCACGTCGCGAGGATATAAAGAAATTTTAGCCCAAAGGCTCGTAATAAATTCACCTATGTATATTTTTAGAAACTTCTGGTCGAAAATGGGGAAAAGAACGAAAAAATAATTTGAATGCAAGATTAGACGGGTCGGTATTGCACGCGACCGCTCTCGAAAAGGCGTGCGTAACTTTATTTGGCGACTGTAGAGAAGCGCAATTATTCGAGACGATGAGTAGTCGAGATTAGTCATGATTTTAATTGTAAGATCAAAGTACTTCCTCTTTTCTATATGATTTAACGAGTGGTATTTGTCAGCGTTAAGAGATGCTGTTTCTGCCCTTTATCGCACGAGGGGGACAGTTTTGCGATGAGTTTTCCAGGATCATGAGCGAAAGTGAAGCAATGGAAACCGACAACGGATTTGCTCGAGTTTCTGTAGATCATCGAGGCGTTTCGGTCTGCTTGACGTAGGTGGCCGGACCTTCGTCACGAATTACTTTTTAGGTATCTCGTCTCTGAGTTTCGAGAGGCTTGAGCAGGATTGTATCCGAGCCGACGAAGGTCTTGTCCTAGCATTGCTGAAGGTCTTCTAAGGAAAGGTGCACTCATACATTTTATCTTTCTGCATGGAAGCATCTGTCAGGAGTTTCTTCAACAATTTTCTTCTTCCGAGCGGTTTTACATCGAGATTTAGGTCATTTAGCGTCCGGATTTTCGAAGGATTTTTTATATGAAAAAACAGAGCCGCGAGTCTGGAGCGAACTTATAGGCCCGAGTGTGGTATGGAGATTTGAGGAAATGTTGATTTCTGGTATACTTCAAATTGTGGATGATGATGGGGTCCGTGCTGAATCCGAATAGTTTATGTGCCTCTCCAGATCTCGATCGTTAAAGAGATCGAAGAATGGTATGCGTTCACGTGATCGACAGAATTGGATCTACGTAACGCCGTCAAAGAATGTGGTTCTCCATACCGTCTGTGAAGACTTCGACTACGAGCGAAGAGCGAGGTCCCGTAAGCCATCTGGAATCGAAATATTATTTCACTGTTGAAACGGCGCGAGGCAGAATTCGATGAGGGATGTCCATGGTTAGATTCTTTTTTATGTGTTGGATCGTAAGATTGATGGTGATTGCGCAACTGGAACTTGGCAGGTCAGTTGGGATAAGTCGTGACGATGACCTTCAGGTTTTCGGTGAGTTTTACCGAGAATTCCAACGCTGAACCATACGGACTGGTCGTAGTGGATTGCCAATTTCGTGAAGCTTCAAGTTTGGGTTCATGCGTTCGTTGTAAGCGTCGAGATTGAAATCAGGAGCTAGAGTGGCACCTGTACTAGTGAGCAGATCTAGGATGTTTTAGTTGAAAGCTACTGCTTTGACTGAGGCTCAGTTCTGCTGGCTGAGCCCCTCTTCAATCTGCAATAATGTTTTTTATGACGATGAGGAAGGTGTAAAATAAGCCCGAGAGTCCATGGTTGTGAAGCGTGTGCAGTTTAGTCGGATGTTACTTTCGAGGAAACTGTTAAAAAAAAACAATGTTGGTGATGAATAACTTTGAAACTCGCTTAGCAACATGGATAGAAAAAATTAGGCAATACCATCAAATGTCCTTCAAAGATTATATTTCTTCTGGGAGGTACTTCGATACCTCATTCTGAAATCAACCGCTGCAAAGACATGACCTCAAACTTTTAGGTGTATTCCAGAAACACGTCGTGCCTTCCTTTAATACACCCATCAAGTCAAAACTTTTTCCATCGCTCTAGTTGTACGCATTATCCTCTGTATTAAGCGATTTCTATCGAATTAGGTATTTCGAAAGTTTATTACTAGCGCTACTTTGTACTCCCTCAATATGGTGAGTGACCCTTATCTTTTCTCTTATTACTCGAGGTTTACTTTACTTATTTTTCAGACTAGGCTTTTCTTTTTTATACAAAGAGAAAAAATATATGGATACGCGTTCAAGGAAGAATCTTCTCATTTACTCTCTACTTTCCAATCATTTTTTCTTCCTATACAGCTTAATTCAATGCATAATAATATTAGTAAATGGTAATCAATCCGGTTGCTAAATTGTACCTCATCAGGCTCCGTAATAGATGACGACTCTCACCTCACACCCAATTTCCCAGTCAGTCGAGGCATTGTAGCGAATGTTTCTTAATTCATACAACCATATAGATCTGGTGCTGTAATGTTTTAAACAGGTTTTATCTATTTCTTATTTTTCTATTCATTTAAATCAAGATAGTGAGTTTTAATGCTCTAGCGCTTTCGTCAACCTATTAGCGAGATACTAAAGTTTTTAATGTCCTTTCTTTTTGTATATTTTGGTTAGATGGTAATATTTATTAAACATTCCACGCATGAATTTCTCACACGTAAAGAAGCGCCATTGATCAGCGCAGCTTTTATTTCGCTTTCAGAATTTATCTCTTGATTCTTTTGAAATATTTTTTGTACATTATAATATAGGTGCACATCATGCCTACCTAAATTTGGTTACATTTATGTACTTATAAAGTAGAGTAAATCTAGGTTTACCTATACACGTTTGATCTGTATTTCCATGTGGTAATGAACTCTACTTATGCGAGAATGTTTAATTATTCATTTCACAGTATAGGCTTTGAAAGTGCCAATAAACTCAGGTACGATTGTTATCGCAATAACCCGTACATTTTTGATGGTATTGTACTTCGTCGATAAATTTCTTACTTGATTTTGAAAGTGCAAAAAACTCAATCATCCTGGTTAAATATATTGTTTGTTTTTTAGAATCAGTTCAACTAAATTTGAATTTTTAGGTGGAAAAGATAAGTGAAATAAAAGATATACTTTTTTCCTCAAGGGCGAAAGTCAATATAATGAATCGATTCTATACCAATCTCGGACACTCAGGTCAAGGTCATTGATGACGTCATAATGTACCATGGATAAAATTATTCCAAGTCCCAATTAGATGGAAGTCTTTGATGACGTCATTAACAAGTATATTTCAAGTACCTATATTTTCAATCGATGACGAAAAAAACGTGACGGCTTTTTCAAGAGTACGAATGGTCGCTATTATAATTCACGAAATTCTTACATATGAATTTTGTGAATCAGGTCTATTATTGTGAGTTGTGACCATTTGTATGATTTTTTGTTTTGTGTTTTAATGAACCACAAGTCACTTATCAGAATGTTTTAATGTTCCAGTCTTATCAGCATGTAAATTGCTAATAACCGTATTCTCAAACAAACAAAATAATTTTAAGTTTGCTTAAAGAACCGAAAATTAAGTTTTTTTTGGGGGACTTTCTGGGACTCTTAAGTGCACTTAAAATTATTATTGTTTGTTTACGAACGACTGCTAGGAGTGTGACAGCCTATCAACAGTCAGGATTGTTTATTGTGAACAAATTTCGGAAGCTAAATTCACTCAAATACTTTTCTGTATTTAATATTCGTCTATTAAGTCTCAACTTTAGGAAAACTTCGACCAAAAACTTCCTTATAGTATACGTATTATCAAGTATGTGATCACAAGTTCTTGTAAGAAGGAAATACAAAAAGGTACAGCAATTTATTTGGTATTATAGGCTATAGTCTTCCTCACATTGAGCCCGAAGGCTGTAAGTGGCTGCAATATTAAAACCCTCTCATCATTCTGCCTACACACACTCAACATGTAGCAAGGTCAACAGGGGAAGTGGGCAATGAACTTTCTCGACGTTTTAGGGGTCCTAGATCACAACTAGCATAAAAAAAAATTTCAGGTTTCCTTATACATATGTTACCGTCAAATCGTATAATCCGTCATTCAACAAAATAACTAGTCAATTTAAAAACTGTCAAATGAGCTTTCTTAGTATGCATCATTTTATCAAATGACTGACATTTAATAAAATGCAATAACACGCTTAGGCAAATTGTAAACTTTTGACCGAGTACATGTCTAAACATAGTTTGCCGGCAGACCTACATCCGTCATACTCTCGAACAGGAAGAAGAGCTAAAAGAAGCCCAACAGGGCATGTATCTGATGAGCGACTGTAGCAATGAGGACAAAGATAGCGACAAAGACAACAATGATGACAACCCCACTCCCGCTGCACAAGTGCTCAGCGCTCTGCAGGAAACAATTGAGCCCTTCTTTTCAAGAAGGGCGTAACTCGCATGAACGTCCCAGAAGAGATACTCCCTTTTTGAAAAGAAGGATTCAATTGAGGCTGAACGAGCTGCAGCAAGAGAGGTACTCATTCCGCAAGTGAAGAAAATGAAACGAGATTTGGATGCAAAATTCCCGCCACCGGCAATAGGTGCAACAGTCAGAGTACTTGTGTCGGTTGTTGACAGGGCAAAATTAGACTCTTGTTTGAAGCCTTCTTGCGTCCTACAATCGACCGAGGATGGACTCTACAAGTTGAGGATAAGAAATGGACAATTAGAGCAGCTTTACGCAAGGCAATGTCTTAATTCTATGTTTGCCAAGAGAAGTTCATTAACAATGCAGATGTACAAGAGAACACCACCTCCTTGCGTTGAGCCGCTACACAGCAGTCCGTTGCAGCTGGAGGTCACGGGCAAGGATTTGTGCGCTGTAATTATAGCAAGGGATGCGAAAGGAACACTTGTTCATGCCGCCGCAAATATTTACTGTGTAACAGTAAGTGCCACAAAGTCACATCCTGTTTAAACAAATAGTATTTTCTTCTCTTCTCTCTTTTACCGACTTTTCTAACTAGAAAAGTGAGGTATTACACCCGTAGCAAGGTCAACAGGGGGAGTGGGTAATGAACTTTCTCGACGTTTTAGGGGTCCTAGATCACAACTAGCATAAAAAAAATTTCAGGTTTCCTTATATATATATATATATATATATATATATTTATATATTTATATATATATATATAAGATTTTTTTGTCCGCGGAACTCCTCCGAAACTACCCGATGGATTTTTTTGTAACTTGGCCATATTGTAGTAGTATATCTGAAGATGTGCACCTGCAATTTTTTTGAAAATCGGATGAGTAGTTCTCGAGAAATTTTTACTTTTGTTGAAAATTTTTCACTATTACGAGTAGCTTCTTACGAATAGCTGCGAGTAGCTGCTTACGTTAGGAGAAGCGGATTTTCCCATACGTTTACCAGTTTCGTTATCAGTACGTATATTGTGAAGAACCTTTCATCATTCGACAGGTTCATTCTTCGTTCGTTCTTTACCAAGGGTTCATTGGATTTTATTTCTGATGAAACCTTTTCGTTCAAATTTAGTACACTTGTATCTCGCTTCCCACAGCCTCTAGAGCGTTGAATTTTGTTTTGTCAAATTTTATTTGTTTTGTTAAATTTATTTTTGAACGGATAGTGGCAATGGCGAGTTGTTCATTTTTCTAGCTATTTTTCATTATTATTAGTCATACTCGATAGTTTTTTTTTTTTTTTTTTTTATTTTATTATTATTTTACGAGCATTATAAACTGCACGAGGGTTATTTGCTCGGCGTTACAATCTTATTTTAGAACATTACTTGAATTAGGTTAAATTAGGTACGTATTGGTGGAATTGAGTGGCGATCGAACGGAATTTGTTGGTGAATTATATGAAGTTGTAGAATTGAGTGGTGCGTAAATAAGTTAGGGTTGAGTCGATGGTTTCGGAGTTGTTGTTTAGTGCTGCATTGATATTGGAAGATATATTTAGGGAGGTTCGAGTGGATTGCAGGACGGGGCATGAGAAAATAAAATGATCAACTGATAAATTTTCTTGGAGACAGTGAGAGCATGATGGAGGAGCGAGATTAGTGACAAGATAAGTATGAGTAAGACGAGTGTGGCCTATTCGCAGCCGAGCTAAAATGACCTCCTCTTGCCTTGAATTTCGTTGGGATGAGGACCAAAATGTGGGTTCACGTTTTATTTTTCTTAATTTGTTATTCGACTGATTTTAGTGAAAACCTTGAGTTTGAATGATTAAGTACAATTTTTTAATCTTCATCAAGTGTGCTGATGCGAGACTACCTGGGTGATTTCACTCTTAATTAATAATTGATTTATTTGTCATTTTTTCATGTATGGGTACATAATTAATAGTGGTTCATAGTTGATTTGAGGTGTCAAAAGAGATGGAAAGATTATTTTCAATTTGGACTGGCTTTTTTGAGTGAGATTTGAGATTAGACTAACGAGTAAACCGGGCTTGGGTGCTATATATTTTTACCGAATTTTCTAGCTAGAAAAGTGAGGTATTTTGTTAATACGTTTGGAATGGTTGAAGCGTGAGGGAAGGAATGAGGGGTTGACTATTGGGTGATTGGTTGCTTCTTTCGTTTCGACATCGATTTTTTTAGTTTTTCGGGATCTCGTTGTAGCTGGATTCCCAGATGAAGAATTTTGGGGTGGAGTGTGCATAGAAAATGGTGATATGATAGCGTGAAGGCAATTTATGAGTGCACGAGAGGAATAGCAGCTCGAGATAGCTTTAAGAGATGCCAGAAATCGGAAGTGATAAAGAATTGAACCACTCATCCTAATATACAGTATACTAGACTAATAATATGCTAAGAATAAGGTATGGGAAAAAATGATTGTAGAGCTCTTTTTTATTAGAAACAACTGTTATAGCCTCGTAGCAGTTTGGACAGGGGGAGGGGGAGTGGTTTTTCTGGAGACGTTTTGTAGGTTTTAGATGACTCTTAGCCTAAATTATAACAAAATTCAGGTTTCCTTATTGGATTATAGGTATCTTTACTCTGTTATCTGTTGATGTGACATCGTAGTGTTAGAATTTATAAACTGAGTTTTATTGTTTATTCTACAAATGTTTGACATGATTGACAGGTCATTGGTATTTAATTTAAAGAGAGGGAGTGACTCTCTCAATGTTTTTTGCATTGTGGGAAGAAAAGTCGTGTACTACTCACGCGACTGCGTGAGTGTTTTTTTTTTTTCTTTCTCTTAATAACAGGATGTGACTTCTTTAGTTTCTAATTTGACAATGTACTAAGTTTCATTTCATAATTTTACAATTTGTCAAAAGCCCGTCTGGCATTTTATTGAGAGCCTAGTCATTTTATATACTACCTAGGCATTTCAATTAATATTATTTGTAATTTTATAATTTGTCTAAAATGCAGTTTCATTTAATAAAATGACTAGTCAATTTATTAAATGACGGTATTTCACTATTTGACGGTAACATATATAAAAGATTTTTTTGTCCGCGGAACTCCTCCGAAACTACCCGATGGATTTTTTTGTAACTTGGCCATATTGTAGTAGTATATCTGAAGATGTGCACCTGCAATTTTTTTGAAAATCGGATGAGTAATTCTCGAGAAATGTTCAATTTGTTGAGAAATTTTGCAGTATTTCGAGTACCTTTTTGTCCGCGTAACTCCCCCGAAACTACCCGATGGATTTTTTTGTAACTTGGCCATATTGTAGTAGTATATCTGAAGATGTGCACCTGCAATTTTTTTGAGGATTGGATCAGTAGTTCTCGAGAAATTGTCAATTTTTTGAGAAATTTCTGAGTATTTTCAGTAGCTTTATACAAATAGCTGCGAGTAGTTGCTTACGTTACGAGAAGGGGATTTTCCTATACTTTTACCGCTTTTGTTATCAGTACGTGTATTGTGATGAAGAACCTTTTTATTCATCATTCAACAGGATCATTCTTGTTTTATTCTTAACTACGAATGAGAGTTCATTGAATTTTATTTTCCATGATATTTTATTCAGATTTAGTACACTTGTATCTCGCTTCCCACAGCCCCTAGAGCCTTGAATTTTGTTTTGTCAAATTTTATTTGTTCTGTTAAATTTGTTTTTGAACGGATAGTGGTAATAGCGAGAGTTGTTCATTTTATTTTTCATTATTATTAGTCATACGCGATAGTGAAAACCTCGAATTTGAATGATTAAGTACAATTTTTTAATCTTCATCAAGTGTGCCGATGCTTAATTAATTATTGATTTATACGTTATTTTTTGATGTATACATAATTGATAATGGTTCATAGTTGATTTGAGGTGTCTCGGGAGACCCTTTAGACTGGCTTTTTTGAGTGAGATTTGAGGTTAGACTAACGAGTGAACCAGGCTCGGGTGCTATATATTTTTACCGACTTTTCTAGATGGAAAAGTGTTTTATTTTAAAATAATTAAAATTTAAATTGACGCTTTTTAAATTATAATAAATTTTTTATTTTTAAAGGCACTGACGTCAACAAAAACAAAAACACACAAATTAAACCCGACGTTTCGACGACTCTGTCGTCTTCATCAGGGGCAATACTACAATGAGTAAAAACTATCGAAAGAAGAATAAGGGAGGCCATTGAAATTATAAAATTCAAAAAATCTATCAACTATAAAAGAGACGCGCAAGAAATATACGATAATTTTTCTCCCGTTATAACACGGATACGTAATCAGAAATAAGTTAGCCTAGTTTTTTCATGTCACCGCTTAGGTATTTACTCTGTACCATACTGTATTTTTCGATAGTTTTTACTCATTGTAGTATTGCCCCTGATGAAGACGACAGAGTCGTCGAAACGTCGGGTTTAATTTGTGTGTTTTTGTTTTTGTTGACGTCAGTGCCTTTAAAAATAAAAAATTTATTATAATTGTGTTTTATTTTGTTAATACGTTTGGAAATGTTGGAGCGTGAGGGAAGGAATGAGGGATTGACTGGTAGTGATTGGTTGCTTGTTTGGCCTCGACATCGATTTTTTTTGTTTTTCAAATCTCCTTGTACAGCTGCATTCCCAGATGAAGAATCTTGGGATGGAGTTTGTATAGAAAATTGTGATATGATAGCGTGAATACAATCTATGAGTGCACGAGAGGAATAGCAGCTGGAGATTCCATGGATTTTTTTTGGTAACTTGGTCATATTGTAGTATTATTATATTTGAAGATGTGCACCTGTAATTTTTTTGAGAATCGGATAAGTAGTTCTCGAGAAATGTTCAATTTTTTGAAAAATTTCTCAGTATATTAATACCGAGTACTTGAAGAGAGCATGAATACAATTTATGAGAGGACGAAAAGAAGAGCGGCTGGAGACATCTTCAAGGGATGCCAGGTATTGGAGGAAATTGAGAGTTGAGGCACTCAGCTTCATATTCAGTATACTAGACCAATACTAGGCTAAGAATCAGTTTTATAGGTTACGCTCAATCCTATTGAATTATTATGAATATTCGTAGGAGTATTAGTTTTTTAAATTTGTATTATTATTTATTAGAACAGGAAACTTGTTCTATGGGGGATTTTTCGAAAATTTTGCCGTGCGCTGTTCAACAAAAAACTTGGAAAAATTTCGACTCTCGGGCTATACATGATAGGAGGGGGACTTGGAATAATTTCAACTTTCGAGCTATATATGATAGAAGCGGGACTTGAAAAAATGTCGACCTATATAAGATAGGGGGAGGTAATTCCTTTATTATGTTAACTGAAGATAATTTAGTACCCTTGTATCTCGCTTCCCACAGCCTCTAGAGCCTTGAATTTTGTTTTGTTGAATTTTTGTTTTGTAAATTTGTTTTTGAACGGATAGTAGCAATGGTGGATTGTTCATTTTTTTTCATTATCATTAGTCATACTCGATAGTGAAAACTTTGAGTTTGAATGATTGAGTACAATTTTTTAGTCTTCATCAAGTATGCTGCTAGACTACGTCGGTGACTTCATTCTTTATTAATTATTGATTTATACGTCAGTTTTTCATGTGTGTGTACGTAATTGATAGTGGTTCATTGTTGATTTGAGGTATCTCAGGAGATGGAAAGATTATTTTCAATTAAACAATTGTTATAACCTCGTAGCAGTTTGGGCAGGGGGAGGGTGAGTCGTTTTTCTGGAGATGTTATTAAAACAAAATTCAGATTTCCTCATTGTATTATAGGTATTTTTACTCTGTTATCAGTTGATGTGACGTCATAGTGATAAAATTTATAAACTGAGTTTTATTGTTCATTCTACAAATATTTGGCACGATTGACAGGTCATACTGGATATGAAGCTGAGTGCCTCAACTCTTAATTTCCTCCAATACCTGGCATCACTTGAAGATGATTCCAGCCGCTCTTCTTTTCGTCCTCTCATAAATTGTATTCATGCTCTCATCAGCTACTTGATAATACTAAGAAATTTTTCAAAAAATTGGAAATTTCTCGAGAACTGTTTATCCGATTCTCAAAAAAATTGTAGGTGCACATATTCAAATATAATAATACTACAATATGACCAAGTTACAAAAAAATAAATACGAGTGAACCAGACTCGAGTGCTACATATTTTTTTACCGACTTTTCTAGCTAGAAATTGGATTATAGGTATTTTTACTCTGTTATCAGTTGATGTGACGTCATAGTGATAGAATTTATAAACTGAGTTTTATTGTTCATTCTATAAATATTTGGTATGATTGCCAGGTCATTGGTATTTAATTTAAAGAGAGGGAGTGACTCTCTCAATGATTTTTGCATTGTGAGAGGAAAAGTCGTGTACTACTCACGCGACTGCGTGAGTGTTTTTTATTTCTCTTAAATACAAAAATAAGCTTCTTGAACGAATATTTTTTTGGAGATGAGTTGCATGCTGAGATATGTTGTCCAAGTATGAAAATCTCAGATTTGTAGAAGAATTTCTAGTTGAATAAAAGAAAATACCATCACGTAACGAAATTTGAATCCTTCCAACTCCTAATGATGAACATTTTCAATGAAGAAGAATATCTGTGTTACAGCGAATTTGCGCGATTGCCAAATTCATGAGGACTTGAAATCTCTTAAAATTAATTTTACCTCCTTTCAAGTGTTTTCAGGGTAATTCTAAGTATTATGAAGTATCTTCTGACAATATCTCAATTGTAATGTGGCCTCGGTGCGCTACGTTCTAGTCCTACTCTCAGCCTGTGTGCTGAAGCGGGAAAACTCCCTCGCGTATCCTGCTAATTTTCTTGCACCCTCAGTCCAATTTACTCAACTTAAAATCTGCATCCAATTGATTCCAATAATCCATTTTTAGCTTCTTTTTATGGCTAAACCAATACACCTTGTCGTTAATCTTTTTCACCATACTGTGCGTGGGCCTTCCCATTTACTTTGAAATTTTCTTCCATTCTTCCTTTGTGGGTTGTATAACCAGACTTTATCACCAGGTCCAAGAAGTTCTTCAATTGCGTCAATTTTTTGGCGATCTCTAAGCTGTCTCGGATTAGCTCATGGACCTTCTGGAGTTGTTTTCCAAGTTGCATTGAATGCTCTTGAACATTGTGTGATTTGTGAAGAGACGTTCCAAATTCCAAATCACATGGTAACCATACTTCGCGTCCAAACATAATCTTGGCTGAAGTCTTTTTCGTACATGCATGCACTGATGACCTATATATTAGGCGAAAAGGGGGATTTATGGATCCTGGTCCTTTAGGCTTTCATCGATGACTTTGGCTAGAACTTGTCCTCGGTGTGATCACATCGTTCAACCATTCCGTCTGTTTGTGGATGGTGCGGTGTGGTATGGACTTCTTCTGATATTGTTGTAACCTGTCTAAATACCTTCGACTCGAAATTTCGACCTTGGTCTGTATGTAAATCCACTTCTATACACTTTGCGAAATAATTCTTATAACCAGGATAAATCAGTTTCCTCTGTCTGGTTCTGGAAATAGCCTGGTAAGAAATAAGGGAAAAATTTTATGATACTCCCTTTTTTATTCACTCAGTGTCCCTTATTATTTCCATTTTGTCGTTCATCTAATTTGAAACAATCGAAGAAACTGTGGCGTAAGTTAGATTTAAGTAGCTGTAGTAAAGATAAAATCTAAGATCGGAGACCGCAAGAAATATTCATTCGTTTCAACAAAAAATCTACTCACAAAATAAAAAAGACGGATGTGTAGATAATATACCTTGTATTTTGCGCGAATAAGGCGCCTCCTGTTTGCTCGAGAAAAATCAACTATTCAAATAATAATTCAATCGTGTTGAGCGAAACAACATATGCATAGGCTTATTTTTTCCAACACAAATACAAATGCTCGTACATTCCATAATCCGGATTATGATCACGTACTTGATGAACGTTGACAGCTTACATGGACGACGATTTAACAGACACGATAATTTCCCCCTCATTTATGTATTGTTGTTATTATTTGTCTTCGATTTCTATTGCGTTACAAGAACTGGACGAATGGAACGCGTAAAAGCTTCGCGAATAGTAAAAATGCACAATCATTTTTTTGTTTAGTATATTATGAACCACGAATAGCCTATTAGCTCTTTTAGTACGTGGGTTTATCTCCGCAATGAGAATGCGATACAGTTCAACATATTCGTATTAGACCTAAATAGTTATCGTACCTAGATGTAATGTTAAATTCGCTTGATTGCTAAATCAGTAGACTCGATATCTTTTTCGCCGAAGTTGTGAAATCGGCAACGATATTTGTGGCCATAGAAACTGTATTGTCTCAAATAGACAATTCTGAAGAAAACCCTATCGCGTATTACAGTAAAGCTCTGAGCAAGGCAGGCGAGAACTACTGGCAGTTGTCGAAACAAAAACAATCAAGCATTTCACAAGTATTTTTATATAAGCAGAAATTTTTATTGAGAACTGATCACGGTGCTCTACACTGGATAATGTCCTTTAAAAAACCAGAAGGGCGAATTGCGAGATGGATTTGCAAACCTACACTTTTAATATCCAACACCGCACGGGAAAGATCCATTAAAATGCCGATGTCTTGCCAGGAAGAATGAAGTTTCTAACGACGACATACTCAACGATTAAAACGTACGGAGTAATTTGAATAGAGCCACAGAAATGAAAATACACCGGAGCGCTTTCGATTAAAAAACCATTGTCAACGGGGACGTGAAAGCAACTGAACCAACTCCGGCCGGCAACAAGAACTACCGAGGAGGACATGACTGAACTAGCGAGTCATCACAATGTGAATCATACTCGTAAACTAATTCAATCAAACCCTCATCAGGTATGTACCTGTTGAGCACATTTAGGTTATCGTTATTCAGATGGCGAATAATTTCGATGTGTTCTGGCGCGGTACGTTTGAAAGCCGAGGACTCTCTATGGAGGAGGGACTCAGATCCCTCTATGAAACCATGGCCAGTGGTAATAAGATGGTCCGCAAATGCCGAATCACCCAATTTCTTCTTTTCCCACGCCTTTCTATGCTCATCTATTCTGATTTTGAGCTGACGTCCAGTCTCGCTTATATAGATTCCATTACAATCATTACACTCAATTTTGTAAACCCCGCTTCTTTCGACCAGTGGGATGGGGTCCTTTAACTTAACGAACAAGCTTTTTACAGTGTTAAGATTGTAAAACACTGGCCGAAACCCAAATGATCGGAGGACACGACCTAATTGGGAAGAAAATTTCCCCAAAAACGGAAGCCTAATCCAACGTTTCCTACTATCTGACGCTGGATTACGGGGGAGGGAGATAGTAGAATCAAGGCATTTCCGAGTCAATTTCCTATGGACCATCAAGTCAATATCCAAGCTGATCGTTTTCATCCCATATTTGGTTTCTTAATAAGTGTTTAAAATTGCATGTGAAACCCAAGTTTATCAAATTTGGGCTGTTCTCCGATTGTGTTCAGACCACCAGGAAACTGGAAAAATTTTTGACAGAAAAATGGATCCGTACTGAGTTGCGGAGGTGGTATGGGAAGCTGAATATCACCACAAGGTTGAACTTGTTGGTCCATTCTAAGCTTTCTGGTTTACTTTCGCTGGGTGAGTTGGATCTGTTTATCAAGTCGGTTAACCTTAAATGTCGGTCTTTTGAGGCTAAATTGAAACGTAAGAAAAATAAGAAGCTTACCTCCCTCCTAAATTTGAATGCCTCCGCTGTCCAGGAAGTGAGTACTGACGTCAGCGTTATCCAAAAGTTTCAACCGCGGATTATAAATTGTAGTAATGTTGAGTTTGAGAGTGACGAGTTGTATCTCGTGGAGAAGGGGTTAAAATTCGGGTTACCCCCTCTTAATAATGCTAACACTTTGGCCAATGTTGTTGCGGACCTCGAAATAAAAATTGGGCCTGGGGTTAATACTCAGAAAGCGTGTGCCGCCCTTGTCCGCCATACCCCCCTCCCTCGTATAAATGATCTGGCTTTTGAGGTGATTAAGAGGATCAAGAGGAGGGTCAGGGAGGAGGGCTTAACCATTACTAAGGCTGATAAAGGGAATGCCATTGTCGTTATGGATAAGTCCTCTTACGTCTCCAAGGTCTATGACGTTCTCGACCAGTGTGGCGCCAAGGAAAATGCGGATTTCAATTTTCCAAATCACGTCAAAGAAGTTAGATGTGTTATAAAGAATTGTGAATTTAAACGAATCCGTTCCTTCAAATTACGGCTATCCATATTAAACAAATTAAATTTAGGATAGCCGTAATTTGAAGGAACGGATTCGTTTAATTGAGAACGCTTCTGCGGCGTATTTACAGTTCCTTTTTCTGAAATTTCGGAAGCAACGCGCTTCGTTTTCCTCTCATATTTGGTTTCTTCGTCGGTGTTTAGTGTTGCATTTGAGACCCAAGTTCGTTAAATTCCGGTTTTATTCCGATTGTAAGGTTACGACTGAGAAACTGGAAAATTATATGAGGGAGAAGTGGATCAGAACAGAGTTGCGAAGATGGTATGGTAAATTTAATATCACGACCAGATTAAACCTTATGGTCCATTCGAGACTCTCCGGCATGCTCCTCCCCCTCGAGTTTGATTACTTCATGCGGGACGTCAATGAAAAGTGTCGGAAGTTTGAGGCGATGTTGAGGGAGAGGAAAAATAAGAAGCCCTAATGACGGTTAATGAGGAGGTGGTTGAGGAGGGGGTGAGTGATGGTGTTGTCGTTCATAAATTCCATCCCCCCCCTCATAAATAATAGTCAGGAAGTGTTCAATAGTGACGAAACATCCCTCCATGAGAAAGGTTTGAAGTTCAGTATGCCTCCCCTCAAGAATGATGAAACCTTGGCGAATGTTGTTGCGGATCTTGCGGTTAAGATTGGTCCTGGTTTTAATACCCAGAAAGTTTGTGCCGAATTAGTCCGTAAAAACCCCCTCCCTCGCATGAGTAATAAATTGGGAGGAGTGATTCAAGGTTTGAAGAGGGAGATTTGATCGTCACTAAGGCTGACAAGGGCAACGCTGTTGTAGTGATGGAGAGATCGGCCTATTCTTCTAAGGTCCATGAAGTCCTACAACAGTGTGGTGCTAAAGAGAGTGAGGATTTCAGCTTTCCCAAGCACGTCAGAGAAGTTAGGTGTGTCATCAACAGGAGTGAGGCTATTATCAAAACCCCTGCTTTGAAAAAAGCCCTCCTTGTTCCTAACCCCACACCCCGCCTCTTGTACGGGCTGCCTAAAGTGCATAAGAATAATACCCCGATGAGACCCGTTGTTTCTTTCGTCTCCTCTCCTACCTACCTCCTTGCAAAATTCCTTGACCGTTGGTTCAAAAATCGTATTGATTTTGAATCCCCTCATTCGGTCTTGAATTCGGCCTCTTTAACTGACGTCCTCAAGGATGTAAGCCTTCCCCCGGGAACGACCATCTGCTCGTTTGATGTTGTTGGTTTGTTCCCGAATATTCCTAAGGCTGCTACTATCCAGCGTATGGGTGAGCTACTCGTCAAAGCCAACGTTTCTCATAATGAGCTTCACGAATTCTTCGATCTTCTTAATACTTGCTGGTCCCCTAACTACTGCAAATTTGAAGGGAAATTTTTCGAGTTCCCTGACGAAGTCCACCACTAGGCTCTCTCCTATCCGAAATCTTCATGTCTAAGTTTGAACTTGACCTCTTTTCCTCGAACCACGTGTTACTTAATCATATTCATTATTGGCACAGGTACGTTGATGACGTTCTATGTACCTGGACTGGTCACCCAGATCTCCTTGGTGAGTTTCTGAGGTATCTCAATTCCTGGTACCCTTCCATCAAATTTACGTTGGAAATAGGGGTATTTTCCATTAACTTTTTGGATTTATCGATCTCTATAATAGACGGTATCCATAAGTTTGGAATTTACAGGAAAGATACTACGACCGATGTTTTAGTCCACCGTGGTTCGTTCGGTCCTGTTGCTCACAAGATGGCTGCTTTTCATAGCCTAGTTCACAGACTGACTCGTATTCCTTTGAGTCAGTCTGCCTTGAAGAAAGAGTTAATCACAATAAAACACCTGGCCAGAGTGAATGGGGTCAATGTCGATGTTGACGTGATGGTTCGGAGGAAAGTTACAAGGGGCCTCCTGGATTCCACCACCTCCCTCCCCCGAGACACGATCCGTGATCGCCGTTTGCGTTGGATCAGTCTCCCTTTCTTGGGGAAGTTCTCCCAGCAATTGGGTCGGGCCCTTCGCCCGTTTGGCTTCAGACCCGCGTTTTACAACCCTACCACAGTCAAGAGGTTGTTTGTGAGACTGAAGGACCCCATACCTGTTGATGAGAGGAGTGGTGTGTATAAGTTGGAGTGTGAGGATTGTGGAGGCTTTTATATTGGCGAGACCAGCCGCCAAATGAAAGTTCGAATAGCTGAGCATATGAAGTCTTGGAAGAAGGGACACTTGGGGGAGTCAACTTTCGCCGATCACTTAATAAACAGTGGCCACAGCTTCCGCGAGGGATCCGAAAAGCTCCTCCATAAGGAGAATTCCTACCGAAAGCGTATCGCCCTCGAGAATATAGAGATAATTCGTCATCTCAACACTGACGGTATCACTGTACTCAATTCGTACATTCCGGAAGATGGCTTGATCGAACTGGTTTATGACTCACACCGTGATTTCTCGTTTGGACGATCTTAATACCTCGTTCTTCTCTTTTGTTCGTCAGTTGCTTTCATTTCAGGCTTTGAAGATGGTTGTTTAACCGAAAGCGCTCGTCGTATTTTCATTTTTTCTGCGGTTTGCATGTTTACTCCACGTCGGAGTATTCCTCTTTCTTGTTTAATTGTGAATTTATTATTAAGACCCCTAAGCTTAAAAGAATGCTTCTTGAGCCCAATCCAGTGCCGCCCCCCCCCCTTGTACGGGCTACCTACGGTTCATAAGAGGGACACCCCGATGCGGCCGGTCGTTTCTTTTGTGTCTTCCCCCACGTACTTCTTGGCGAAATTTGTGGACCGTTTGTTCAAATCTAGAGTGGAATTTGAGTCATCCTACTCTGTGAAGAATTCGGTCTCTTTGGCTAATAAGCTTAAGGATGACATTCTTCCGCCCGATTCAACCCTATGCTCCTTTGACGTAGTCGGCTTATTTTCAAGTATCCCTAGAGCTACTGCCATGCAACATATGGGAGACCTTTTGATCCAATCTAATATCTGTCACGAAGAGTTGGCAGAATTTTTTAAATTACTCAATATTTGTTGGTCTCCCAACTTTTGTAAATTTGAAGGCAAATTTTTCGAATTTCCTGAGGAGGTATAGGTATCCCTATTGGCTCTCCTCTGGGTTCCCTCATTTCGGAGGTTTTAATGTCTAAATTTGAGCTTGATCTCTTTTCCTCTGGTCAGGGGTTTTTGGGTCATATATATTATTGGCATAGGTACGTCGACGATTTGTTGTGTTTGTGGACCAGTCAACGGGATCTCCTTTTGGAGTTTCTCAGGTATCTTAACAGTTTATACCCATCCATCAAATTCACTTGGAAGTAGGCGGTTCATCTATAAATTTTTTGGACCTTACTATCTCTAATAGAGAAGGTGCCCACGAATTCGCCATGTATAGAAAAGATACCTCGACCGATATTACTGTCCACGGCAGATCTTTCTGCCCTGTTGCTCACAAATATACCGGTTTTAATAGTTATATTCACCAGTTGACGAGTATCCCATTAGGTCAGCTCGCTTTTCAACAGGAGCTTTCGACTATAAAGCACTTGGCCAGAGTGAACGAGATCAGCTTGGATATTGACTTGATGGTCCATAGGAAATTAACTCGGAAATGCCTTGATTCCACTACCTCCCTCCCCCGTAATCCAGCGTCAGATAGTAGGAAACGTTGGATTAGGCTTCCGTCTTTGGGGCAATTTTCTTCCCAATTGAGGTTGTGTCTTCCGCCCATTTGGGTTTCGGCCAGTGTTTTACAATCTGAACACTGTAAAAAGCTTGTTCGTTAAGTTAAAGGACCCCATCCCACTCGTCGAAAGAAGCGGGGTTTACAAAATTGAGTGTAATGATTGTAATGGAATCTATATAGGCGAGACTGGACGTCAGCTCAAAATCAGAATAGATGAGCATAGGAAGGCGTGGGAAAAGAAGAAATTGGGTGATTCGGCATTTGCGGACCATCTTATTACCACTGGCCATGGTTTCATAGAGGGATCTGAGTCCCTCCTCCACAGAGAGTCCTCGGCTTTCAAACGTACCGCGCTAGAACACATCGAAATTATTCGCCATCTGAATAACGATAACCTAAATGTGCTCAACAGGTACATACCTGATGAGGGTTTGATTGAATTAGTTTAGGAGTATGATTCACATTGTGATGACTCGCTAGTTCAGTCATGTCCTCCTCGGTAGTTCTTGTTGTCGGCCGGAGTTGGTTCAGTTGCTTTCACGTCCCCGTTGACAATGGTTTTTTAATCGAAAGCGCTCCGGTGTATTTTCATTTCTGTGGCTCTATTCAAATTACTCCGTACGTTTTAATGGTTGAGTATGTCGTCGTTAGATGTTTATGGTCATATTTTAGAGAACCGAATTAATTCTAAGAATGAAGTTATTGTGATCGACAGGATCAGTAGGAGATCACCATCAAGAACACTCAGTTTGGGACTAACTTCAACATGTGAGATTCTCAACTGCAAGATTACGACATTTTCTTTGTTTTGAACAGAAAGGAAGAAAAATTGGCAGGAGATCAGCTGTTCAAAATCAGTCAACTGTGGTCTCCAGGAGAACGCCCTATATGTTGAACAAGGAATTCTTTACAGAATCTAGGAATCTGTTGATGGTCTTAGGGCTCGAGACGAAAAGTTATTCCAAAAATAGCTTAGTTCCAGGAGTGTTGGTCGATGACCGGAGATTCGTGAAACAGAAAAAATGTCGACCAGCGAGCTGTTACGAGGTACAAAAATTCTTGTGTGCATATTACCTGAATTAGTCTCTTTGCGCGCCTCTATTAATATTGAAATTGTCCGCGTGAATTTTAAATTTTATATTTCAGTTAGAAATAAAGTGGTTTTAAAGAAACTCACGATCTAAGCCATTTGTAGGAGGATTGGGACAACGCGAGGGTCTTGAAAATGAGTAAAAATTGTGATAGTTTTCTTGTTTTTATTTTTTCACAATTACCTCTTTCCCCGATTGTTTAATCTATTTACTGAAAAATCAAAGTACTTACGTCTGTATTCTAAGACAACAGGAAATGCGTTAAAAAACTTGCCGATTGCGCTCTCGCACTTAGACAAACTTTTTATGTACACGTTACATATTCGCGCTATTGTTTTGTAGTCACGTGTGTTCATTTCCGTTCGTTCGACACAATATTAGCTGCGATTGTATTAAATAAATTGTTTTGTAATCATTCGGGAGTAAAAATTCGACGAATTTTCCGTCAACTATGAGAAACTAAATCCGTGCAAGGAATCGAGAACACGAATAACGGGATTGAGGAGGGAAAAAATTCAAACGGTAGAGCTGACAGACAGAATACGTGTGGTACTACATTACACTCTTACATTCGGAGTACTAGGACGTAAATCTTTCTGTATTTTCAACGTGTGAGCTTATAACTCGTGTTTTTCTACCTTATAAATCTGACGTCAGATGTTATCAAGATAAAGTATTAACAATGTTGAGAAGGTGTTACGCGCTAGGCTGGCGCGCGAGTTGTTCGATCAGCGGGCATTTTAAGATAAATCTATATAGGCCTAGGTACTGTGCTGAGTAGAATTGCTGAATTACAAGTGCACTACGAAGACCATGTGTTCTATAGTAAATTGAAAAAGGTAGAGACGGTAATATTTGAAAGTGAATAGTTTGAAATCGACAATAATTGTCGCGAGTGACCGACAGTAGGCCCCGCTCTGATAATTACAACGCTCGTGAGGGCAAAGGGGAACATTCTTTGCCGTACGTTCACAATAAAAGATTTTGCTCGTCTAAGAGGAGGTACGAGCCTATCATGAAACCTGCATTTTGGCTCGCTTTCAGAAATTCAGCTCAAAGTAAAAGTGATGTAAATCAAGCTCCCTCGGTAGACAGGTGACATACCAATGACGTAAGGTGGAATTTGATAAAACAGCATTATCTATACAAATTCTTCATGAAGAAATACTATAGTAGCTTACAGTTCCACTGATTTACAAAAAAAATTCGCCAGGTACAGCGCTTTTGAGACAACTCTAAAGAGTACTTGTCGAGATGCTACTAATGAGGGTCGTGAGAAACGCCACGGTAACCGATACGAAGGTGAGATTTTGGGTTCAAGACTCCCCGCTTACTTTTTCGTATGATTAAACGATGTAATTTGTTCGAATAAAGTCGGTGCACAAACTGTACATACATTAGAAAATTAATACCTAATCTAGGGCCTGAGGCATTGGAACGGAACTATTAGTAAGGAGACATTTTGGTCAAAAAAAAAAAAAAAAAAAAATCTTCCAGTTTATGATTAAAAGAAATAATGTCAAGTCGCTGCTGCTTCGTTAATAAGTCACGCCGTCGCGAAGATACCAAGTATGGCTCCATATGAATTACCAGTTAACGGTACGGCAGCCTGTCTAAATACACTAATTTTTGGAGCGAATTAAAGAAACCAGATATGCTTTCTCTTTTTCTTAGCACCATTTTGGTTCGTTTTTTTTAAGAATCCGCAAAATTTTAAAATTTTGGTACCACCGGCGAACTTTGATGAACGAGGTGCGGTTGAAGGTCACCAAAGAGTGACAGCAATCGCTGTTCGCGTAAAGGCTAAGAACAGTACAGTTTTTTAAAGGTGATCGGTCGAGAAAATTTCACAATCTTGTGATACCCCTTGAACGATTTTTAGAGTATTAGATTAAGATCTCAAGTGTAATTCTATTTTATTGGTCAGCTTACAAGAGTACTTTCGGGTATGTATCGTTACTGAGGAACAAAACCTTAAACATTAGTTTTTATGGTCTATCACTGTGATCTGATTCAGTGTCGTGCTAGCCCAGACGAGTGGCCGGGATCTCTGGCCAGAAAAGGCTCGGCCGCGAAGGTTTTAGGGGGCGCCGCCACGAAACTCTCGAAAGTTTGACCATGAAAGTTTGGTGGGGCCTAAAGAATATGAGCAAGCACGACACTGGCACATAATCCAAATCAGAAAAGAGACGTTCGCGGTGTCATTTACAGTGAAAGCGTAGAAAGTCCCGCAAATAGTCCAAATCAGGAAAGAGGTGTTAATTGCGGTGGCATTTGCCACAAATTTCCAAATGGTCTCGCAAATAGTCAACATCAGAAAAGAGGCATTTGCGGTGTTTTTTACAGCGGGAGCGCAAATAGTTCAAATCAGAAAAGTGTTGTTTGTGGTGGCATTTGACACAAATTTCCAAATGGTCCTGTAAATAGTCCAAATCGGAAAGAAGGCGTTTGCAGTGTCGTCTGCCACAAAATTGCAAATAGTTCAAATTGAAAAAAAGATGTTTGCGTTGCTATATTCCATGAAATTGCAAATAGTTCAGCAAATAGTGAGAAACGTTTGTAGTGTCACTCTCTGGTCCAAATTAGGAAAATCGCGGTTAGAACCCCGAAGAAAAAGTTATCGAGAAGTGCCCACATTTTTATGTAGAATTCTTCTTAAGAATATAGGTAAACAAAGTATTACAGTACTTCCACCAGAATTACTTTTGTTCATACATTTATTCCTTATCTTTTCCAAAGAATTGGTATAAACTATGAGAAAAGTGCTCCATATAGGCATACATTTGAATTCTATATTCTGGCTTCAAAACTGATATTTTCATCGACTTTTTTTTTTTTTTTTTTTTATCCTTGAAATCTCTATTTTTGAATAAATCAATTTATGAGGTTGGAATTTCAATAGTTACCCCGAAAAAAACGACGGCTTCTTTAACAAAGTTCAGGAGGGAATCTGTTTCATCAGTCAAACTAGATGACCTGTGCAACCATGACACCTGGACAGGGGGAATATATCATTATAGGTGGAATATATCCTCATAAGAAATGTAATTGGTGAAACCGCGTTTTAATGTTTTGGGAATTTGTAAGGGAGGCTAAGTTGATCAAGGAGTGATGGCGGATCGGAGGGTATAAAAAATCAGCCCGACCTGTTTAGTTGAAGTCTCTGGCAAATTGGAAAAGGCGATTCGTTTTCCTTTCACAAATATCCCCTTAAGAAATGTACAGGGAAAAATTGTGTTTCGATTTTTTGAAAATTTGTGAGGAAGGCGGAGTAAATTGTTGAGTGACGGCGAATCTGTTGGTGAGAGGCATTCATTCGAAAAAAAAAAAAAAAAAAGATCAGTCTGATCTGTTTAGTTTGACGCTGGTAAACTGAATAAAATGGTTCAATTTCATCTAGAAAATACCTACACATATATCCATAAGAAATGTACAGGGCAAAATCGCGTTTCAATACTACCCAAAACTGAAGTCAGGGACGGATCAGCCAATGGGTAATGGCTTATCTGTTGGTTGGAAGCATTTATTCAGAGGAAAGATCAGGCCAATCTGTCCAGGGGAAATGTCTGGCGAATTTTATTAAGTTTTACCGAATTTTTTTCAGTATATAGATGGATAATATGTGAAAAGCTCAATTGAGGAAAATTCAAGAACGCCTTAAGTCGAGCGGCTGCTGATCCTTAATGGCTTAGCTGGTGTGCTAAATGAACAAATTAAAGAAAGTGAAGCAAATTGATTGAGTGGAACGGCCAGGCGGACTGTCATGAAGTTATTTTTGAAAGTTTTTTCATATATTAAAAAAAAAAGAATAGAAGGTACCAATTTTCAAGTTTATGCCTCTCTCACTGCTGGATGAGTCAACATACGTACTATAGCTACTAAATAGAGCCTACGCTTCTCGCGTTCAATCAACCGAATGTATGAAAAATTCCTTATAAGAAATACATGGGCAGAAAACGCAAATGCGGGTAAGTGGGGAATACCTGAAGTAGGGCACTAAGTAATGCTTGATGGCTATTCTAAAGGTCATCCTGAGGAGAGTAAAAAAGAAATGAAGCAAATAGGCCCAGTAGAACGTTCTGAAGGACTGTCATTGCGTTCAACCGAATGTATGAAAAATTTCCCATAAGAAATACATGGGGAGAAATCGCAAATGCAGATAAGTGGGGAACACCTGAAGTGAGGTACTCAGTAATCCTTGACGGCTAATCTAGAGGTTATTCTGAAGAGAATGAAAAAAATGAACCAAATCCGTCCAGTAGAACGCCCGCACGAACTGTGAAAAGGATAGATCCCAAATTTTTTTAATGTATGGATGGGATTTGGTATTGAAAATTCAAGGAAGCCTAGACCTAGATAAAGCTAGTATAAAGAAGGCCTAGACCTACTATAAGCCTAGTATTATATAGTTTGAGAATCTAAATTTTTCTCGAATCTGTTGAAATTTTTCTAAGTCCCTCTCATCTCATAATAGCTCGATAGTCTAAATTTTTTCAAGTTCCCCTCCCATCACATATAGCTTGAGAGTCGAAACCTTTCCAAGTCCCCCTTCTATCATATATAGCTTGAGAGTCGAAATTTTTCTAATTTTTTTATTGGACGGCGGACGGCGCACGGCAAATTTCTCAAAAAGCCCCCCCATAAAACAGGTTCCCTGTTAACAACATTTTCAAGTGACAAACCCAACTAATTGGGTATAAAGTAGCAGATAATGGAAACTTCAGCTGCTAATATGCGTGAATAGTAGAGTTATAATTCATTAAATAACACGAGTTGGCAACAAAATTTGGAAGGAACATCGTCAGTTGGCGGTAGCGGTAAAACTACACTGCCGCCGCTGCAGCTGCGTGATATAAGAGTGAATAGAATTTGAGCTATTAAGAAGTTGATCAGTAGACTGACTGTCCTCCTGGATGGGAATCACATACTAAATTTTGTAGATATTATATTGCAAAATCAACTTCAAATTTAGATTTAGCAATCCAAAACAAAAAAAAAATCTTTTGAGGATTTCATTTGGAAAAAAATTTATTTCTGGACTAGTGATCGAGATGTTACAAAATATAGAATGACTCTCATTTTCATGAAAAAATGTTCTGTTCTCAGAAAAATTGTTTGTCTCGGAAGAAAACGTGTTATTTTTTTGTGAAAAATATGTTTGTTACTTTCAAATGAGCCAGTCTACAGAAACCTGGCTTGATCAGTTTTACATAGATCAGCAGAAAGGTATTTATGCTACATGTAGTTTAGTTACTTTTCTGCTGATTCGTACAATACTAATTAAACCGGATTTCCGTAGACTGAATCATATATCTGTTCCTTGGAAAAACATGTTTTTTTGGTGAAAAACATGTTCGTTGAAGTTGCATGATAAAACTGCTACCATATTCGGATTCTGCGACCCAAAAAACGGGAATACTCAAAGTCCTGAAGTTTTGCCCACAAAAAATCATTTCTGGATCAGTGTGTGTCACGTGCCATAAAATTGCTGAAGGCCTCGCAAATAGTATTGTCAAACTAACCCGGCCAGACGACCGGGGACCCCAGGCCAGAAAATTCCTGCAAATGTTTTATGGTGCCAGTGAGAATATTCATGAAAGTTTGGGAGGTCCGACAAGCTGGGACCGGGCCTAAAAAATTTGAGCCATTAAGACACTGATCTGATTGGCTGTAACAATTCTGCGTCGTGATTGGTTCATCCTCTATATACTGCGTTTCTATTGGCTATCGCGTTTGCTGCTATCCTATTGGTCGGTTTTGTTCCTCTTGTCTTATCCAATCACCAAATCGAATAATCTAGAACTCTCATCTAGGATTACATTGTTTGAGAGGCTGGTTTTTCTCCTCTTTACCTTGGCAATCTCTGTCTGTTCTCAGATTCTTCTTCTCTTCATGCGGTTTTCTACATATATGACTACAAATGTGACCCTGTCTACAGAAACCTGCCTTAATGTTCAATTACAATCAGGAGAAAAGGAATTTTCCTTCCTCTGTGAAAGATCTTTTCCTCCTGATCGATGTTCAACACTGAGGCGGGTTTCTGTAGACGGGGTCACAAATAATGTAGCACCATTGTGCTGTTCTTTATTGCAGCGTTACAAAACTAAAAATTGCCACCTTCGTTTTCGCAAGATGTTTGGTGCTTTGTCGTCTGAACTTCCTCCCATGCCCTATTTGCAACTGAGCTTGTTTACTCCGCTCAAGCTGTCCTTGTCTTTTCCACCGTCTGTTCGTTGATTATTCTCTTCACCATGAGTTTTTATGGATGCCCTCATTCACATGATAATCGCTGAACGCCTCTTATCACCTTATTTGTGTATTTTCCTATGTATGGTACTGATCCGGAGTGCTTTTTCCCTGTGGTGTCCTGGGTTCTCTTATTTGCTTCCCTTTTTTCAAGGATACCCCCAATAACGCCTCTAGAGTTGCCGTAGTCTACTGCGATCTGCTTTACTACGGTATCTGAATTTCATTCCTCTTTTCTTCCTCAGGACAAAGATTGCTTCTTAGTCGCCGCTAACTTGTGGCTGTGTGTAATCGTCCTTGTCCGTCAAGACTACCGTTTTGCCTTTGTCCAGATCAGGTTGTTCTGTCGGATCTTCTTCTGTAGATTTGTGACCTTCCTCTGCATTACTTACGTTCTGTTATTGGTTCGGCACATGTTCTCCCTGATACCAAACAGTAGTTCTCCAATTCTGGTTCAGGCTCGTGGTCTCATGTCATATTCCATGGTTTGGAATATTTTCTCTAGTTGAGTGTACATCATGCCTTTTTGAAGCAGTCTTTCTTCTTCTTCCGTGATAGTAACGCTTTATACGTTCTCGGTTCTGGTAGCGAAGTTGTGCTTTGATGTCGCTGTCTCTCCTTTGTTTCGGGTCAGTCCGGCAGGCTTCTTTTTAATCTGTTTCTTTTGGGTTTCCATTCGGTTTTTCACGTATTTCTCTTCTCCGTTGAATACTATTTCTTCAAATTCTGAGTGGTATTGGTCCCCCATTCGACTTGGTGATCCTCTTGTACAGTTCTTTTATTTCGTTCTCGACTCTCAATCTTCCCGCTTGCACCTTGGTGCGTTTCAGTGTTGCAGTGCTTCCTGATAGCCTGATATTCGCATACTCGGATACTTCGTTGTTGAACCAATTGTCCCTCAGTATGGCCTTCGTCTTCAGAAACGTAAAAACCTCATTGACCATGTCATTTATTTGAGTGTCATGAGATGTTAGTAGAGCAGAGTTCCGATTCTGCCAATATATCACCTAGTATACCACAATGGAAGGAAGTCAATCCCATTTGGACCCTTGGAATATATATGAGGCGAAAAATTGCAGGGATGAAAAGTTTAAGCCGATAGTGCTTGATCGTCTTTTAAGCGTATGCCAAATCAGTCTCTCTGTAAAGCCTGTCAAAAAGAAGACGCTGATTGGATGTTCCTTAAAAACGGATTTTCAGGCTTAGTACAGTTCCGGAACCGTTTTATAGCGCTTCGCCGTCATTTTTTTCATTCCGGTGCTGATTTGGAACCGGTTTATCTCGCTTCTGAACAAAATGTTGAATATTGACTACTCGAAAAATTAGGCCGATAGTCAAGTGCTCAGAATGTAATGATAGGAGCAGAGAGCCGAAGTTGAGCTAACTTTAGGCGCTTTGTGATCCTCTTCCCTTCTCAGAAAAATTGATGTCTTTAACTATGCAATCGCTGGAAGCTTTTCTTTGTTCACAGACTCACATAAGTGTTCCGTTTTTGTTTCTTTTTGCAGTTGTTTCGCGATCCAAAGTGGCGGATGACAGTTTGGTAGTACGGCCGGTCGGGGCCTATCGAAGTGCCAGTCTAGCAGATTCCATAATTACGGACCTTTCTTCGACTGACTCGCCCTCTAGCCGATTACATTTACCCGCTAATGACGTCAACGCTTCGTCCGCTATGCTGTACAACCACGTGTTACCTTACTATCACTCGTCGAATTATTCCTCGTTGCCTTGCTATCCGGTAAGTAAAAAAGTTCACAATTTTCACATTTTCAACTTCGTTCATTATTTGTGGACCTGATTCGCTCTCTCTTCTTTTTCTCTTGTTTGCATTTAACCATTCAAACAAACATACATTAAATTTTTGGTGGTTTACTTTCCTCGCTTATGACCGAGGCAAATTAGATGGGCGACTAGGGGACTGTGTATTCGGTATTAGGGGAAGCCAATTTTAAGTACAATCGAATAGAAAGATACATCGTCGCTTATCGAGGGTTGAACTACGCACGTTTACAGTACGTATCCACATCTGCTGCGCTTAAACAAACACACTGTGGTGGTCGTTTTTCGAAAAAATACGGTCTGTCGGGGTCGAGACGAGAGCGAGTGAGAAAGTATACGATCGGGGTAGAGCGAAAAACTAAATAAATACGATGCACGCTAGCTCGCGAGTAGAGTTGTAGACTGTACAACATTTTATCTTTTTCGCTATTGAACGGGGTGTCGCAATTGAATTATCTATGGTTCGCTGGATAGAGACCGCTGATGAGAGCCATCTTGATTAAGGGTGTACCATCATATAATGGCTTCACGCTGAAAGAGAAATAATAGCCGGGTCAGAACATACCAGATTTCTAAATGAATCGTTTGAATTTAATTGAAAGTTCTTTAGTTTAAACTTTGTAAAGTAGCCCTAAGAAAATGAACTCCACATATTTGTCACGAGGTAAAACTGTAGGCGTGAAGATTCGCTTCTCCTTTACTGGGGCAACGATCAATCGTAATCTTGACAATCTTCCTAGATATGAATGGAAATTTAGGATACTTTTAATGTATGGGTAATTTCCTCTTCTTTTTTTGGAACCGAGGCCTCAATGGTGCAATACAGGAAAAGTCTTTTGTGCGAATGGAAAATGTGTTTTTTATATCAGTTTCGATTATTAGCTGTGGTTCAGACGAAGGCAATTTTCTTAGGTTCACTTGAATTAAATTTGGACCTTATGGTTTGAAGTTTTTTATTTGTAAAAGGACTTTGAGATTGAAAACTCCTGAAATCCTGGATAAGACCTCATTTCAGATTTCAAATGACCGAAATTTTATTCAGGTAGCTCCCTATGTATAATAGTTTTCTATCTGAGGAGAGTTGATTAAGTGTCTTGTAAAGTATTTCAAATCCTGCACTTATTATAGAGCTCAAAGTTTGAACGTATTCCACAATCGCCACCAGCTCATATAAATCACTCGAATGTGATGTAGACACTAAATAATGCTATAAACTTTTACTGGAGGTAGATAATTGTATTTTTAAAACTGTATTAGCAAAGTATAAATTGAAGTGGCTCAAGACGAAATAAATACTTATGAACATTGCTGATGAAGTTCCAGGGATGAAGATAAATCGAAATTTTGCATTTTCTATCGTGAGTGGAACTTGACATGTCGAGTTCAGGGTTTGATATTTTTCAAAAAACTGAGTAGTTTTAATATCAATAAATAGACCATCAGAATTCGCTAGATAAAATAGCAAAAAAAGTATGTGTGGAACATTGGATCAAATGACTTGAGCTTGAAACCCTCTTTAGGTTTTACTACTTGTAGGTGGAAATTTTTCCATGTCCCAAAATATGAATCTTGTAAAAAATAATTTTCTAGAAATTAGGTTCTTAGCTGTTTTGAGAATAAAATAGATGAACAATCCGTACACCGATTCGGTCTCTGAAACTGATATCATTCAAATTAAAATTTTGGCGCAGTAGAAAAAAAAGCAATCAAAATTTTTTAAGAACAATCGCAAAGTTGTACATCAAATATTCATCGAAGTTGATAATGATTTTATAATCTTGATCGAAATGCTTGAATTTTTCCAATAAAAATTCAGTATTTATATTCCTCGATGAAAGAAATTTAAGAATATAGTACTAATAATACTTACTTAGTTTAAAAAAAAACCTTCCTCCATCTCTACTCCTCGCTGGGACTTAAACCTGTAACTTTTTGCGCAAGAGATGGTCGCCGAGACCATTGTGCCACTTAGTACTAGGTTCAAACAACACCGAGAAGGTGCATAAATTCTTGCATTCTCAACTTCCAAAAAACCGATCGAAAAAGCAATTTTTGATGCGTCAAAACCCATCGCAAAATCCAAGAATTATTTCTCGAATTTGTAGGAGAGCTCTTCTGATAAAACCACTCTTTCCCCTCCTCATTACAATCCAAAAAAATAATTAGGAAAGTGTTCTTCACTTCTTTAGACGCTTAGGTACATTTTTCCGTGACAGGGATACGAAGTCACGCTTTTGAAGGATGTACATCGGGTAACTCAAACTCACGTGACTTGATAAAAAAATCTTTCGATAGAGTCGACCCTGCCAGGATTCGAACCTGGAATCTTCTGATCCGTAGTCAGACGCGTTATCCGTTGCGCCACAGGGCCTTCAAAGAGAATCAGTAGTTTTTCCCTATACCTTCTTAAGTGGCTCCGCAAGGTGACGTCATCATCTATGTAGTAAAGTAGGTGATCCTTGTAATCTAAATGTTCAAATGTATAATAGAAGAAAGAATAAATTTTTTGAAGGTCATGTCTCGCGTCTCATCGCGTATGACGTCATTTTAAGTAGGTCAAGGTCACTCATACCTTATGAAGTCATCAACGGGTCGGAACCTATGTCTTGCTAATAGAAGTTCCATAGGCTAGGCTCATCAGAACTTGGGATTCAAGTCCCTAAAGAGTATGCTAGGCTAACTAATTGAAGGGCTATATAAGAGAACCTCGACAAAGGACTTGACAAAATATCTGTGCGCTAACGTTATGTGAGAGCGGAGCAGGATACACGCATTGGCCTCGAGTTTCGAATTATTTAAAATTCCTCAATACTTCTTTTTTAACGTTATGAAAAATTTGTGTGAAAATTTCAGCATAAGAGTCAGTTTCAAAATTTTCTAGAGCCTTATGGGAACTTTGTTTTCTGTCCAGAATTAGGCCATTTGCGATACAACCGCCTGGCACATTAATTTCACACGCGTTATATAGGCCTCACCCCCTGGCCTATATCATATTGCATACTTGTTTGCCTGATTCTTTATATTGGTCTTATGGCAGGGGAATGGATATGCTATTATTGCATATTCAGTTCCCCTGCCATAAGACCAAGAGGCGGTGTAACTTGGAGTTTTCAGTGTTGGTAACCCTGCGTACAAATGTGATCATGGTTCAATTTGTATATCTCCATTCAATTCTGTTTTCCAATTTAAGTATGAGCTTTAGAAAAAATTATTTATTAGAAAAAATGTTCTTTTGAGAATTCTCTACTACTTTGATTCTCGCCTTGTTCTTGATTGAAAATCAAATAACTTCAGAAAATGCGTTTGAACTAACGCATGTATTTGGTCCATAAGAAAAAAAATCCATGATCACCTTTGTTACTAGCGCTACCTAGTGTAGGTTACGCCGCCTATGTAAATAAAATTAAGTACCATTAGGATAAGAATCAGGTAAACAAGTATGCAATATAATATATAGGCTTAGACCATACAACAGGTAGACCGAGCATAGCAATGAATCTTTGAACGGAGGACATGATAAGAATACACATAAGAAAATAAGAGGGACTGGACCTTGTTTACAAATTTGATGGGCGGCGCGTGTGTACGGTGTGTTTCACTGCTCCGCGCGTTCACTCGCGTTGCCTTCATTGAGGTCCAGTCCCCCTTATTTTCTTATCATGTCTTCCGTTCAACGCGTTGTACACACGTATATGGTCTAAGAATATAGGAGAAGAGCCCTGTAGCAAATCCGACGTCTAGGTGGCGCTAGAATCCCGCAGAACAGAAACGGAATATTGATGGGCGATGCGAGTGACAGGCGGAAAGTTTCCTGAATCCAGTTTAATATCAATAATTTGTAAAAGATTGATTCCTCTTCATTTTTCTCCTAAATTGCTTTTGTTCTCAAGTTATTTTGAGATTACTCGCTGAACATTCATATGAGAAAATCGTCCTGAAGTTTAGGTATCACTCACCACAGAAGAATGACAGCCCGACTGAGCTGTTTCCTGTTTTTCACTGTTATCTCGGGGAATATTGATTTTTGAGCAAAAATACCTCTTATAAAAATGAAGAATTATGCAATTTCCTAGGTATAGTGTTCCGTTCATTTTTTTCCTGGCGTTGATATTAACCGAGATAAGAACAGTCAAAAATGACCTCATTTAATCTAAGTATATAAAGCAGACAAATTGCTTGTTTGTTTGCCTTCTTATACCTTGAGTTGCGCTTAATCTATCAACTTGAAATTTTCACCGTATATTTGTGTTATTCAGGAATAGCTTTTAAGCCTTTAAATAAAATTTGTAGCTACCATAGAAGAAAAGCTGTTACTAAAACTTGTGTCTTTGCTGTTTGACGCAACAGAAGGCAAAGAAGAAGGAAATAGCGAATCATCTGTCATTCTGACCAGCGCATGCGCAGCGATGTAGATTGAGAGTTCAGTGTTCAGTTGGCTGTTGTTCTTTTGTTGTCTCCTCTTTATCCTCTTCTTGGTATTTGGTATTTTTGGCCCATTTAGTCAAACAATGAAGTGCATAATGTTTGAATTCTACACAAACCTACAAGCGCAAGACAAAACGTTCCATCTTCTGTTCTTTCCTAAATATTTGGTATTTGGGTTTGAACTCTGATTTGAGAATGTAAAATGATGGAATTCATTTTGGAAAACAAAGTTGAAATATTGGATAGTTCCGGTAGAATTCTTGATCTCATCCAGGGTTTTTTGTGGTTTCATGGATTATTGGTAGAAATTGAAAGAGAAATGTATATGTGTTCTAGTTTTGCAATAGGAGTCAAACCAGCGAGTACGGGACGGGTTCAAATGGGCGCCGAGTTCATGTAGGCGCCAAAGGGTTTTTTGCTACCAAATATTTTCGCCTTCTCCTTATATCATATGCAATAGTTTGAGCGAGTTTTCGTAATATTTGGAGAAAGATTTCGGGCTGTTCACTCTTTGTATAAAACGGCCAGGACATACAAGAAAATGTTCACCGCTATTAGTGAATTAAGCGGCAATACTTTGAACCCGGACTCATTTTCGGGTGATTTCAAGTTAGGTCTAATCAAATCATTTCAGGAAGTGTTCCCCTCGACAGCGGTTGGTGGTTGTTTGTTTCATTTCGCACAGAATGTGCAGAAACATGTAGGTGAGGTAGGCTTAAAGGTTCAGTACCAGACCGATCCGCGGATTAATCTTGAGGTACTTATGATTATTGTGCTGGCTTTTGTTCGTCCGGCTGATGTAGAACGGTATTTTGAAGAACTGCAAGAATACGCCCACGATAGTCTAGACGACATGTACGATTATATCGAAGGTTACTACATAGGTCGCCGAGTACGAAGAGAACGGAAACAGCCACGCTTCCCTCAAGCATGGGGGAACGTCTACAGTCGAACGTTACAGAGTGGACCGCGGACTAATAATCACGCTGAGGCAGGGCACCGGCGACTCCAATGCGCCCAATTGAGCTTTTTGGGGATTTCGCGCCCAAATGAACGGGACCCTGGAGTACAAATAGAAGATATTTTCCTATCAACGCTAGGATAAAAATGAATAGAGCAATATTTGTAAGAAATTGTACGACCTTTTGTTCTTATCGGAGGTATTCCTGTTTGAAGATCAATATTTACCGAGATAATAGCAAAAATTTGCTGAGTGGGACACTCGTCTCACTGTTGAGGGTGGCGCTCACATTTGTGAGGTGGGGCGTTTCGAGGGTTTCATTAGGACACATGGAATGACGATCATATTGAGTTTCAATATCAGCCTTTTTTTTTTTTTTTTTTTTTCAGCGAAAGTGCTCATTCTTTTTTACTACGAATGGGGACACGAAATATCAACTTCTAAAACATTGGAATTTTATACCTTAGGTCACTGGTGAGATTTCGCTCGATATCAGCCTACATTACAAAAACTGACAGCTTCTATAACGAAGTTAATTGACGAATACTGGGTGTCCAAATTTTCTTTCGATATTGAAAATAAAATAGAAACTGAAAGTCGCTGATCATTAATTCTATCTTTTCTTAGGATTGAGACGTACTTGAATTATTTGACCTTGAATCGTATACAAGAAGAGATGTATAGGAAAATTCTCACGTTCTACCCCGACAATTGAACTAGGAGATTTCCGCGGACGATTAAGAACTCTGATGTGTTGTGAGCTCTAGAGAGAGAAATGTATGGCCTTAAATTTTCTTCCTGCCATATTTTTGTCCGGCCTTTGAACGAGGTAAAGTCCACTGTGTCGTCCAGGTCTGTACAGAAGCACGAGGTCAGTCAGCTTATTGCGTGCAAGATGGAAGTCGTAAATGAGCAATGACTGAAGCAATGAAGGCAACGTCTATTCTATTTACATACTCATTAATAAGATTACGGTTACTTGTCTTTGAATGACAAGTTATTTAGGCAGAGGAGACCCATCATACGTCCTGGAACGGTATAAAAAGGTTATGTTGTAGGAAAAAGGGTGATGAAACTGACACCCTGCTGTGGAAGGATTGCGTTAAAGGTTCCATATAAAGTACTCGAGAACATAATATTACACCAATCATACGTGCGTGGATATAATAGAAGTTATGCGCTGGGCCTACGTACTTCGAAAAGAGTTCACGAATTGAAAATACAATATTGTATTTGTTATTCCCTTTCGCCGGGGAGTGCTGACAAGTACTGCATTAGGACATTCATATTTAACTGTATTCTAATACCAAATAAAGCTGCCAATGATTTGGCGAGTGAGTATAAATATTTTCGAAGATAACGAGGGCGCGAATCCGTATGTCTATGGTAGAGATTACGAACAAATACCTTTGAAGAAGTACACATATATACCAATATTATAAAGTTCAAGACTCTTCACTCCCTCGTAAAACATCTTTGAAGGAGCACTTGACATACGAGGCACAGCAGAGTTGTACGCTGTCGGTAATATTAAAAGCAAAACATCTGCACGAGAAACAGGGTCGAAATTACCTTCCCAACATTTTTCGAGTGTTTAGTATAAGTTCTTTTTATTTCATTCGTCTTCTTTCTATTTCGTGCATTCGTTCTTTTTTCTCGATACGCAATATATTCGTTCTCGCTATTATTAAATTTTATATAAAAAGAGGATTATTCGATTTGATTTCGTGCGACAAATATGTACACGGATCGCGGATCTGTACCTACAACAGCGAACTTGGTAGCGTAAAATATACCCGAAGGCCTGTCTGTAGTTGCGCTACAGAAGATTTTTTCGAATAGCGAATACGACACCTACAGCGAAATGTTTGCCAGCATCTGAGGCGCGAGATCGATTTAACGTCGCGAGAAAGAGACTCGCGATGAAATAAATTCGAGAACCGCGTCAGGAAAGGGCAAATATGTTTCGTAACTGGTATTAAGGGTTTAGTCTTACATCAACGAGATGTCATCGATGGATCACGATGTGCTGAATACAAAAAAAAGAAACGATATTTTTGAAGCGCGTAGGTGTTCGAAAACTCTCGGGTCAGGGACGCGGAAACGATGGCGAGAAATAATATTTGAAGGAAAAAAAGTTTGGAATTATAACTTTTCGATCGGGACTTATGAAAATTTTTAGAATTTGGATTAGGCGAGTAGGCCATGAACAAATTTTTAGACCCTCATTCTGGAGCTGGTGGGCAAAAAAACAAAAACCTCATGAGAAAAAATAACGTGTCGCTTCCAGGTCTTTCCAGAACACGCTGTGACAAGTTTTTCAAGAGTGCAACATTGGGATAATCTTTTCTAGTAGTCCTAGACTTTTAAGTATGTAAAATACTGAAACCATGACAGTTTTTTGGGACGGTTTTTTCACACATGGGATCAGTCCGCAGAAACTGTTTTTTTAGCGGGGAAGCCGCTATCCATTTTGTTAGGAGATTACATCCTCAGAAAACGTCCGCAGGTTAGGTTGGGTTACGGGACTTGAAAGAATTTCGAGTCTCGAGCTATGTATGATAGGAGGGGGACTTAGAAGAATTTCGATTCTCGAGCTATCTATGAAAGGAGGGGAACTTAGAAGAATTTCAAGTCTCGAGCTATATATAATAGGGGAGGGGGGGGGGACTTGGAAGAATTTTGACTTTCGAGCTACCGTCCGCCGTCCAACCAAAAACTTGGAAAAATTTTGAGACTCGAGCTATATATGATAGGAGGGGGACTTAGAAGAATTTCGAGTCTCGAGCTATATATTAAAGGAGGGGGACATAGACGAATTTCGAGTCTTGAGCTATATATAATACAGGGGGGGGGGACTTGGAAGAATTTTGACTTTCGAGCTACCGTCCGCCGTCCAACCAAAAACTTGACATGTTCCATGTCTTTTCTCTCGCCGGACACCGATTTTGAAACTCGCGAGTACACCCCCCCTCCCCCCCCCCCGTCAAGAGAAATCTCTACCCCGTGGGTGATTCAGAAATTCGCGAGTACACCCCGCGTAATAATAATAATTAATAATAAATAAATAAATAAATAAATAAATAAATAAATAAATAAATAAATAAATAAATAAATGATTAAATAAATAAATAATTAAATAATTAATATAATTAATAATTAGAAAATCTCTACCCCGTGGGTAATTCAGAAATTCGCGAGTACACCCCGCGTAATAATAATAAATAATTAATTAATTAATTAATTAATAATTAAATAATTAATTAATTAATTAATTAATAATTAAATAATTAAATAATTAAATAAATAAATAATTAAATAATTAATATAATTAATAATTAGAAAATTTTGACATGTTCCATGTCTTTTCTCTCGCCGGACCCCGATTTTGAAACTCGTGAGTACACCCCCCCTCCCCCCGTCAAGAGAAATCTCTACCCCGTGGGTGATTCAGAAATTCGCGAGTACACCCCGCGTAATAATAATAAATAATTAATTAATTAATTAATTAATTAATTAATAATTAAATAATTAAATAATTAAATAATTAAATAATTAAATAATTAAATAAATAAATAAATAATTAAATAATTAATATAATGAATAATTAGAGGGGTTCCTTAGACTTGAATTGTCTCACACCATTCCAATACAACAGGGAGTTCGCGCTACCTCATATTTCTCATAGAAGACTTATACGACGCCAAGATAGGTAAAGGGGTAAACGAATAATATCTCATGAACACTTGACCTAGTACAAGAATTAATAATAAATAAATAAATAAATAAATAAATAAATAAATAAATAAATAAATAAATAAATAGATAAATAAATAAATAAATAAATAAATAATATTCAATAATTAAATAATTAAATAATTAAATAATTGAATAATTAAATAATTAAATAAATAAAGGCTGGATAGTCGAAATTTTTCCAAGTCCCCTAGACTTGAAATGTCACATACCATTCCAATACAACAGCGAGACGGGGGGCGAACGAGCGGAGCGAGTTCGCGCTACCTCGTATTTCTCATAGAAGACTTATACGACGCCAAGATAGGTAAAGTGGTAAACGAATAATATCTCACGAAAACTTGACCTAGTAGAAGCCTAGACTGAAATATTTCATGATGACTGATAAAATATAAAAGACATGGAACATGATTTTCATTTATTTGGCTATGCCAGAAAATTTAATAATACTACAAAAGTTACATTTCTCGTACCATTCCAATACAACAGCGAGATCGCTCGTTCGCCCCACGAAAGTTGATACCTCAAAATATAGAACACCCACAATTACCTCATAATTTGGCTTTTTTTTTTTTTTATGATGTAATATGAACTGCCTAGTGGCATTTACATATAGGTAGGGCAGATATGGCATAGTTAACTTTACTTAGCTAATAGTGCAACCACTATTATACTACAACCTAATATTAGGGGATGAATTGCTAGCAGCGAGTGTGCCTTGAGTACAAGTAACTATTCAATGCCCGCTATGGGCTTACGCTTTAGTCGTTGGGTAGATGGTTGTTCCAGTAGCTGAAGTGCCTCTATGTTTGGGTGGCCGTGGACTCGTTTGATGTACCTTGTCGTGGCTTTTGATGCGATTTGCTGGATATTTTCCAGTGCCAAGTCCTCGTGCAACTGCTGGTTTGTAATATACCACGGTGCTCCTGTGATTTTACGGAGTGCGTTGTTTTGGAATCGCTGTAAAATTTCTATGTTGCTACTTGCTGTCGAGCCCCATAATGGTATTCCATACGTCCAAATGGGGCGAAGGATCATGACATATAGTAGCCTTTTATTCCAGAGTGATAGCCGAATCTTAGCTCTGAGCATCCAGAATCGGAGTTCGAGTTGCTCTCTTTTCTTGATTATGTGCGCTTTCCAATTTAGCTTACAGTCCAAGTGTAAGCCTAAATATCAGGTGCAGTCAGCCCGCTGTACAGGTTCATTATTTATATACGTGGGATCATATCCATGATTTCTAAGGGCAAAGTCAATACGGACAGTCTTGGATGCGTTAGTTTGAATTTTCCACCTGGTGGTTCATTCCTCGACTTTGTTGACAGCTCTCTGCAAATTGGTGACTGCAGTAGAGTAGTCTTCATGCATAGCAAGTATAGCGGTGTCGTCTGCAAATGTGGCTAGTGTGGAATCATCTTGCTCTGGAATGTCTGCAGTGTATAGTAGATACAGCAGGGGACCAAGAACACTGCCCTGTGGTACACCCGCTGCTATTGGCTTGTCAGAAGAGTCAGCTTCTCCATAGTGAACATAGAATCTTCTGTCGCTAAGGTAAGATGATAAAATTTGCACATTACAAGTTGGAAAGTGTTTGCTGATTTTGTGGAGAAGTCCGGGGATCCAGACTCGGTCGAAGGCTTGACTAACATCCAGAAATACGGATGGGCAGAACTTTTCTTCTTCTAATGCCTTTCTAATTGCTGTTCCAACACGATGAACCTGTTCAATGGTACAGTGCCTGTTTCTGAATCCAAACTGGTGGTCTGGGATTAGGTTCTTGTTTATGACTATTCCCAGTAAACGCCTCATGTAAAGCTTCTCAAATAGTTTAGAAAGAACTGAAAGCAGGGATATTGGACGATACGAGCTGGGTATTTCTGGCGGCTTACCTTCTTTAGGAATCATGATTATTCTCGCTAACTTCCACTGTTTTAAGTAGGTCAACATTATCAGGCCTTTGCGTGGCAGCTTTTGTAAAATACGTGCCGACATTTGATCGTACCCAGGTGCTTTCTTAGGGTTAAGTTTCTTTTTAATCATAGTTTTGATTTCTCTTGGAAAAAATAAGTCAACTACCTGCTCCTCTGCTAGGCAGAGGTCAGGAGAGATATCGGTGACAATTTCATTAGGTTGGAATCTTTGCTCAAGGTGCTCTGCATAGACTTCAGCTTTCTCTCTATCCGTTCTCGCCGAAGTATTGTTTGGATGACAGAATACTCAAAGAGTAGAGTAAACGATAATTACTAATTACAAAGACCACAGATATAAAGGAGAAGATGCGAGATCTTTCGGTTAACAAACCATCATCGGGCAAAGTCTTTTACTCTACTCTTTGAGTATTCTGTCATTATGTCGAGCCGTAACGTTTCTGACCGTGTCAATTCTATTGTTTGGATGTTTCGATGGGGAAATGTAGTCTGATGGTTTATTTAACGAACGAGCTGCCTTCCAGAGTGAGTAATCAGTGGCTTCTGTGGCTCTCAGAGTGGTTACAAAATGGTTGAAGGAATCATTGTTGTGCTCACAGATACGTGTTTTGACCAGTTTACAGAGACCTGCTTGTGCAAAGGGTTGCGCGAAAGCTGCCAGCGGTGCCGCGCTTGCCTGCGTTTCTTGACCAGTTCCAGTATTTCCTTGGGATAGCACATATGATAGTGTTGTCCTTGTGAATTCGTGGGTGTGGCCAATTTGGCTTCACGTTGGAGCAGTTTGGTGAAGGAATCAACTGCTGCCTCTAGTTGGTGTGGCGATTTCAGCCGTATGCGGAGGTTAACATTATTATTCACACCGTCACGAAAAGCATCCCAGTCTGTATGTTCGTTAGTAAGTTTAGGAGCCATCTGCTTGCGTATAATGGAATTGCCAAGTGTTAGGATAAGTGGCGAGTGATCTGAGGACAGGTCATCAATGTTCTGATCTCAGTATAGTTGGCCGATACTGCTCTCGTGATAAAAAAGTCGATGCAGTCTGGTATTTTGTCAGAATGACTGGGCCAGTGCGTTGGTTTACCATTGGAGAGGCACTTTGCGTTGACGTTAGCTGTGGCCTGCTATGATTTGCGGCTTTTAGTTGTAGTAGTGCGAGATCCCCAGTAAGGATGCTTGGCATTAAAGTCACCACCAATGATCCATTCGCCTCCTAGGTGGTTGAAGAAGTGAGTGTACTGATCGGCAGTGATCTTGTGTTTTGGCGGACTGTAAACTGAGGCAATAACAAGTTCAGTGCCACAGTGGAGCTTAGTGGCTATGCCTGCTGCTTGGATGGGTTCGGTGCAGTAGGGGCTGTGATATAGTGTTCCGGATATAGAGGCAGCTCCTCCATGGGCTGCATCTTTTGAGTGGTTGCATGTATATAGCTTGTAATTCCTTATTTCAGCATACGATCCTGACGTGAGATGAGATTCGGATATCAGTGCTATATCAATTTTTTCGGTATTCATGAATTGCGTCTATTCAATCTTGCGTGCCAAGAGGCCATTGGCATTCCATGTAAGGATTTTTGTGGTTTGACGTGTAGAGGAGGTTTGGGCGGAATGCACCATTATGGTTTCGTACCTATTGACTTTGGGCTTGTTATATTAACAATAATAGTTAGTATTTGGTCCATGCGTTCGCCTAGTTTAGTAAGCTGCAAAGTGAGATTTTCAGCTAGCTTCTCTAACTGCGTAAGACGGTTGTTGTTGGTTTGATCCAAAGTTGGCTGGCCTTGATTTCCAGCAACCTCAGCATAGGAATAGAGTGGTTGAGTTTGCCTCCTAGGAATGTTAGCGTTATTGTTGGGGAGCAAAAACTGTTTTTGATGAAAGTTTTTCCAAGGCTGAGAACCCAAATAAAAAATAATATAAAGAATCTTGTAGGACCCAAATCTCACAGAAATATTTTAGGATCCAGATCAAATGGAAAATGAAAATACAAAATCGTATACTGTAAAATCTCGTGGATAATACGCACCCCAGATTTTTCACTCATTTTTCAAGAAAAAGCTTTATTCGTGTATAATACGCATTTGAATTTTAGAACGCTAAAAACATGCAAAAATGAGTACATACTCAATAAAAACTCTAATACGATCAATAGACAATAGGTGTTCGACTATCAACACTGCACTAATGTATTATTAGTACTGTACTTCTTACAACTCACTCCTTATCGCAATTTAAGTACTGCCCAAACCTGCAACATTACAGTATTCAACTCGCATTCATAGGTGAATCATTCTGTCTCGTATACAAATACTAATTCCAATCGATTTTTCGTTGTTGAAAAAAATAAAAGCAGTTTTACTCGTGTATAATACGCACCAAGGATTTTGGAGGCAAAATTCGGGAAAAAAGTGCGTATTATACACGAGATTTTACAGTACAGAAAATGAAGATACAGGACCTTTTTGGATCCAAATTCCATTTCGGATCCGGGTTTTGTAGATCTCAACTCCGGTTTTTTCAAGAGAAGTCCCAGTCAAATGACTGAGTTGGTTTTGTGGGACAATTCTTCTGAGCGGTCTCGGTCTCATTATTGTCGTATAAAATGCAAAAAAAAAGGTTTTTTGGGCGGGGGAGGGGGGGGGGCTTTTCAAAAGTAATCCTCGTCAGAAAAAACTAAAATTGTTATGGCCAAAAACTGTAACAAGTTTTTGACATGTTACATGTCTTTCTTGAAATTTCATGAATCCTAGCACTTAATATTCTAAAATTTGCGAGTTCACACCATCCTCGCGAGTTGCCCCTCTTCCACCCCCGGACAGAAACCCTAGGCATGATTCTGAAAATCTACGAGTTCCACGAGTCCTGAATCCTGCCCCCTAATTCCAAAATTTATATGTTCACACCACCTCACGAGTTCCCCCCCCCCCTCTAATAATCGTGTATACGGTATTCCTTCTCTTCCTTTATAATAAATTATGACGTCATGAGCCGTGACCCCAGGTCCCCTCCCATTATGATGTCATCAATAGTGACCCCGAGTTTAATTCTGAAATTTGCGAGTTCAATCCACCTCCCCTCATCCTTGTAATCTATAAGTGGTTCAGTACAGGCTTTTATACTTCTGTATGTTGGGGTCATGTTAGGCCTAGTTTCATGAAGGCTAAAAGTAGGTCAAGTATAGTTTAGTATACGGCATAGTCCAGTATAATGAAGACTAAGGAGTAGTACCGCAATTCTAAAATCTACATGTAAATATGACGTTATCAGACGTGACCCGGAGGCTTAGTATGAGGAAGACTCGAGCAGTATTACTGGAGACCGTTAGGAGGCTTACGAGCGGAGTGACAGATCCCGAGAATAGGTGTACAGTACGGAAGAGAGACAGCCCAAGCTGATGACGTCATTAGCTTGTGACGTCATAACCATCATGATGGTCGCCTAACTTCGCTTAGAAGAGAGTGAGGAAGAGAGAGAGCCCAAGCTGATGATGTCACAGGCAGCCATATGGATGCTTATGACGTGACGAGCTAATGACGTCACGAATGTCCGCTCCTCGTGGACTAGATCGCTTGACTTACAGTTCACCTCACCTGTATCAATTCGAGAACAGTGAGCCCCTGAGTTAGATATCTTATCTTACAGTACACCACGCCCAGATTAGTTCAAGAAGGGAACGTACGCCTCTGAGGCTCTGTGAGAGAAATTAACAAGCTAAGCCATGATCTCACCACGAAGCAGACGTAGCCTTAGAGTATAAAAGAGGTAATTTACTAGTAGACATGAAACATCATCTTTATTCATTTGGCTGTGCCAGAAAATCTTTCCTTATGAGTAATCTCAGTCGAAGAACTCGTGATGGTTTTTTGTGACAGGTTTTCCTCACGTATAGTCCCAGAAAAACTGTTGTAGTTTTTTATGACAATTTCTTCAAGTATGGTTACGAGGTAGTCAGAACTTGGATTTTTTAGCTGCTACTTCTCACCCACTCGGTCAAGAATTGGAGGGCTATATTCCTTTGATGGAAGAAAGTCGAGGATAAGATACAAATGTATAGGACAGAGACCCGAACGGACTGAGCACTCGGGGCTGTGCTCTCGGAAAGTGGGTCAACGAAAAGAGAGTGGGAACAATCGACATCTCATAAACCACCCTTCCTCTATCGAGAGTGTAGGTCACTATGCCATCATACTGAAATCTACAGAACCTTTCTTTCTTGGTGAATTTCCCGCTTGCAGAGCCTTTTCCCTTTCTTTGAATATTGCAAAAACGACCTTCATTTCCAAAAATAGCTCTCCATAGATCATGCCTCCTCTTGAAATCTCGTTCGCCGATGAACTGAGAGTATAAGAAAAAGTAGCACTTGGAAAAATCTTTAGCTTAGAACGTACCCTAGCAGAAAAAAAAAAAAAAAAATTCCAAGTTCTGAATCCCTATAATAGAGAAAGGACTCTAAAAATGAGCTAAATAGATATATAAAAAGAGAGATTTGGGCTTCCTCAGGTAATCGACTGCTTATCAAAATCGAATAATAGAAAATATCGCATATCTTTCACAGAAGTTTCCCTGCACTCCTCGATTTACCCCGTTGATGAATCCGTGCACCGTCGACTATCTTAATTTCCAATTTCCAAGGAAGGAAAAAGTGCTCTACAGGTGGGAAAAGCACCAGGACGAAAAGGCTCTCCTAGTATTCAATAAGAATATAATACTGACCCATTCCCCTCGGTGGAGGCAGGGGGTTAATATTTTTGGTGGTTTTTTCGATTCTATATCCATTGAATCCTCTCTTCGAGAGCAGAATGGCAGGTGCTCAGTCAGTTCAGGTCTCCGTCCTATACAATCGTATGTTTATATCTTCTGGATGGACTCTTTTCTAACTGGAGAAAAAACTTCGAACACTTGCAGAGTAAGAGTGGATGAGAATTAGCAGCTTAAACTGTATACGCATATACCCCTTACCTCCATAATTGTTATTCGACCACAAGGATATGTATTAATAGTAGCCAAGATAGTACCACCTGTGTAGTATCCTTTGCAATTGAGATTCCAAACCAGTCCTGTTTAGGTTTTTTATGCAAGGTTTAAATTAAACTCTAGGTATGCTCAATTGACTTATAAAAATCTTGCAGGGTTCATCATTATAATTATACAGAATCTGGGTAAGCAAAATACGTAGGGCGTCCCTTTCCTAGGCCACATGACTCCCAGATCTCATTTTAGTGCTAATATCACTTCTTCACATTTTCCTACCCTCTCTTCGCTACACCTTTCAAATCTGTGTTCATATCCCTATATTAGATTTTGAACTATTTCCAAGCCTCCACTTTTGTGTACAGAGTTCCAAGTAGCCTTTGACCAAAATTTTGCGTACTAGTTGAAGAAGAGTAGCAAAATAATGTCTTGTGAGATAGACGAGCCGCTGATAAAGCATCCTTAAGTACAATGAAACCTCTTTAACTAGGGTATCCTTTCCAAGTGCAGCGAAAACACAACAATTTACTTAAACCATCGATAACAAATCAATATGCGTCATTATCTACCTCGGAGTACTTACTCTTGTCCGTCTCTTCGATAAATCCTCTTAAAAAGGAATAAAGTACACCTATATAAAGATGTTCGGAACAGGGGAAGATGGAAGAATCGTGCCAATAATTTTTTTCAATGGCATCAATCGATGCAGAAAATTATAAAGAGGCTCTCATCATCATTGAACGTGCGGTTCTTCTTTCAACGTCGGTTGCTCCTTCGGGATGATTTTAACAAAGTATAGAAGACCCTTAAAAACTCATTATTATAGTAAATCTTTTTATTTTCTTCTTTTTACGTAATACACGGGGAACGTATAAAAAATTACATACTGTATATCCTCGATATATACGAGAGTAGGTACCTTCGCTCTACTCACTCGTTCATGAACGGAGAAATCTTAGGTAGACTGCCGTGAATTCGATTATAAAGGAAGATGAATTAAACGAACCGTGGTGTAATAAAAGATCTTTATCGTACTTATTTTTTCTTTCTATCTTTTCTTTTCCTTTCCTTTCTTTTGGTCCTTCCAGTGTCATCGGCGCAAAAGAGCGTATAGGTATTCGAAGTGCTTCCCAAAACGTCAAACAGAATAATATCGCCCGAATAAGTATATTAAAATATTAAAAATGAAACGCACACGTATAGTACGAGTTGAAAATTTTACCTCTATGCCTTGTAACCCAAGATAACAGACGACCTGGAAAGAAAAACACCCATTCACAGTACAAGGTTCGAGTCATTCACAATTTACGCTCATCGCATTAAGAAAAATTGACGTAGCGAAAAAACGTTTATTCTTTTTTTTTTTTTTTTTTATTTTGAGAAAAAAAAATTAATTTGAAAAAGAGTGTGTAAGATAGAAAACCATGAAAGTATATTAGTATACAGATGAAGAGGCAAAAAAACAGGTGCTGATTCGGTGACGTACGGCCTCACTGCTAGAGTAAATCTCATTTATCGCTTGACCGGACTAATGTAATGAAAACAGAGCGAAGAGTCCTCCCGAAGAGGCCGATCGGTCTGAGAGAGTTGAAGAGGGGAACGGCGTATGACGATACTAATGATGACAGACGATGGATGCTCCAGGTTGTCGGTAAAATGAAGAAAAGATCATCGTATCCTGTCACTGTGTGGATTTTAAGTAGAGGGTAAAGAACCCTCGTTGTTGTTAAATATACACGCCGAGGAAGAGGAAGGAAAGGACCATTCGTGCATGTTTGAACACAAACCTTATCGTGTATATCGTAAGAGAATGCGACAGCCACTCCATCGGGTAGAAAATGAAAATAAGGAATACAAAAACCCGAATGTGGTACAAACATGTACCAGGATGTGCAAATACCTTGTTATGACATGGATCGAAACTTAGTGGAGAAGAAATAAGGATGCAGACGATTTCCGAACGTCGACCGTCGACGTAATTTCAGTTAGGTCGTTCGGTCAATTCAGAGTTAAAGAGTCGAAACGAAATACGATTTGACAATTCCATGGTTTGTAAATCTTACATGAGAACAAGAACTCTCTTTACTAGGCGCCGACCTCTTCTGGAACGCAACAATATAGACAGATAGTCAGGAATTGAGATAAATCAAGATAATTCAATCTCATGTTTTTATATCGAAATTTTGCGAAGTTTCTTTTTTGGAGCTTGATTCACTCCTTTACAAAAGGTGACGCTTTCTCTCATACTCTTAGTCCATTAGCAAAATTTTGTCGAGTCACACCCGCTTGAAAAATAAAGACATAGTCTGTGGGGACCTCTTTTTGAAAATATCCGTCGTCCGGACCTTCTGACCTTGAAAGTGAATTTCAATATTTGAATTATGCATGTATGAGCTAGGGAGACTTGGAAAAAAATTCTGTAAAGACGTACTAACCCATACCTTAATGTCCAATTGAAAAATGCTCTACAGGTAGAAAACCACCAGGAAAGAAAGGTTTTCCCAGTTTTTGGTGTGATGTCATACTGACCCATTTCGACAGTGCGTTGATTATTTCTGGTCTCTTTTCGTTGATCCACTCTCCGAGAGTAGAGCCCTCGGTGCTTAGTCCGTTCCGGTCTCCATTCTGTGCATTTGCATTTCATCTTCGGAACTGATTTGCTTTCAACAGGGAAAGAAAGCCATCCAATACTTTCCGATTGTGAATGGGTGAGAAGTAGCAGCTAAAAGTTTCAAGTTTCAACACCCCTCGCACCCATACTTGAGCAAATCGTCACGACTGGGACTATGGAAAAACTCTCACGGTTTTTTGACTGAATTGTTTTGGGGAAAACGTCACGAATTTTGGACTGGAATTACTCTTGAAAAACCCTTGTCAGTTTTTGCTTACTGGGACTATTTTTAGAAAGGCCGTAAGAAAACAAGTGACGGTTTTTATGCCCTTAAGATTGGAACTTCTTAGGAAAATCGTCACAAGGAGTGCTCGAACAAAATAGGACTTAGATCCAAAACTCAAATCCAAAATGGGATCCGGATATGATCCTATATTTATAGGGCTCAGATCCGATCCAAAGAGGTCCTGTATCTTCATTTCCAGTAGCATCCTGAATTTTCATTTTCCATGTGATCCGGATCTTGAAAGGTCCTATTTTCTTGAACGAGATCCAAATCCAAAAAGATCCTATACACAGTATATTTTTTTTTCTCTGAGATTTTGATCCTAAAACATTCAGTATATTTTTTATTTGGGTTCTCGGTCCTGGAAAAACTGTTACCAAAAACCGTCGCGCTTTTTGACCAGGAGTATAACTCTTGAAAAATTGTCACAGTTTTTGGACTGATCCTATGTTTGGAAGAGCGGTCACAAAAAACCGTCATGGTTCTAATATTTTATATGCTTCATAACTTTTAAGACTGGAACTCCTTTAAAAAATGGTTATAAGGTTTTTGTGCTGGGACTACTCTTGAAAAATTTGTCACAGTTCTTTGACTGCTTAGTGTGGCGTCATCAATTGTTAAGACAATGAACCACTTGAACCTAATGAAGCGTCTTGAAATCAGAGTTGCAAAAAAAAACTTGTTTTTTTTAGTTTAAAACGAATTTTATGTTTAAAACATGTTTTGAATGATGGTTTTCAATTCCTTGCTTAAAACACGTTTTAAATGTTTTAAACATTTTTGAAACCGTTTTAAATCATTCAATTATTGTTTGGGACACATTTTTCGAGTTTTAACTATCGTTTTAAACACATTTTGAATGTTTTAAACATGGGTTTTAAACATCGTTTAAAACAACGTTCTAATTTTTTTTTCAGCTTTTTCAACCCTGGGGAAATTGTTAAATATTCATTTTAAGTGAAGAATAATATTGAAAATATGGAAAAGAACAAGGTTTTTCATTTTTTTTTATGTATTGAAAAAAACAAGTTTTATACAAAAAACACATTTTAAACATATTTCCGTTTAAAACACAATTTTGATTTTTTTGTGTTGTAAACATGTTTTAAACATTGTTTGCTTAAAACATCGCAACCCCGCTTGAAATAGTTTCACCAAGGTCGAAGTATGACGTCATCTGTATGCTTGATCTGATATAGCGTGTGTACATCAGAGTATTGCAGCCAGCCAAAAGCCAAATTCAGCGGAATTTCCCTGATGAAGGAGGAGCTGAATGTTAGTTTTACTGGCGTCATCAATTGTTAAGACAATGAACCACTCGAAGCTAATGAAGCGTCTTGAAATCAGAGTTCCAAAAAAGAACGGTTTTTTTCGAAGAAAACAAAAAACATTTTTTTTTTACTTCAAAACGAATTTTATGTTTAAAACATGTTTTGAATGATAGTTTTCAATTCCCTGCTTAAAACATGTTTTAAATGTTTTAAACATTTTTAAACCCGTTTTAAATCATTTAATTATTGTTTGGAACACATTTTTCGAGTTTTAACTATCGTTTTAAACACATTTTGAATGTTTTAAACATCGGTTTTAAACATCGTTTAAAACAACGTTCTAATTTTTTTTTTCAACTTTTTCAACCCTGGGAAAATTGTTAAATATTCATTTTAAGTGAAGAATAATATTGAAAATATGGAAAAGAACAAGGTTTTTCATTTTTTTTTTATGTATTGAAAAAAACAAGTTTTATACAAAAAACACATTTTAAACATAATATTTCCGTTTAAAACACAATTTTGATTTTTTTATGTTTTAAACATTAATTGTTTGAAATATCGCAACCCTGCTTGAAATGTTTTCACCGAGGGCGAAGTATGACGTCATCTGTATGCTTGATCTGATATAGCTTGTATACATCAGAGTATTGCAGCCAGCCAAAAGCCAAATTCAGCGGAATTTTCACTGATGACGGAGGAGCTGAAAGTGAGTTTTATTTAAACCTTTGTAAGCCAAAAGGTAAAATGAGGCAAATTTTTTCAGTTTTTCTAACTTTCTTTCCGCAAAATAGAAAACTCATTGCTTGAGTGTTCAAATTTCCAGCTTGACTGTTCCGCTCTCTAAGTCGACTAGCTTTGCCAAAGAATTGACAAAGATAAGAAAGATAGGTCCCCGCACAGTTCAGCTTTTCAGCCGTTCAGCACAGAAGCAGTGCAGTCATTCGATGGAGATTAATACCACGGTACATTATAGAGGTATTGACACAACGAGAAATTTCTGTCGCACGAATTGTGTTAATTCATACGGAATTCCACTACGCTCGCAGCGATCGTTTGAATACCTTCCACACTCCACCTGTGTCCGAACCTTACCGGAGGTACCCTAATATTGACGAAATTTTCGAGGGTTGTAAAAGGTGAAGAAATTCACCTAAGAAAATAATTTTTTTTTAAATAAGTAGAGCATGGTGAGTTGTCTATTCGTACCCGGTTTCAGATTTTTAGGTTAATACCTGATTCCTCTATGAATTTTTAAAAATTGATGAATTTACATTACCTAGTATTCATGTAGTTTTCATGCTTAGTAATACCTTGCAACGCTCCTAGCGTAGATTATATCAACTGACACAACTCAGGCGACAGTAACAAACACGGCTAATATACCTTTGTGTCAATACCTCTATAATGTACCGCGATTAATACAAACTGGAGAATAGGTATCTTCCACAAGTATGACGAAGCCTCAATTCTCCTGATCGTTTCACCTGGACTCGCAGTCGCATAACTGAATTTGGGCCAGACAGCACTACAAAAACGGCAACCAAATTTTTCAAGGTCTCTGTTTGAGCCGAAAGCCGAAGTTGAAATTTTCGGCAGCAATACTCTGGTATTTATAAGAAAAGGCAATATGAACTAGTTAGCCTATGTTATTGTGTAACCTTGAGTATAGTACACTAGTTTGGATTTCTTTCATGGTTTTGTTGCAATGACGTCATCAATGACTGTAACCTGATTAGGGACATGCGTGAGCTAAGAAATACTAACGGAGTCTATATATAGAGGGAGAGAGGATGCGGCATGAGTTAGTTAGTCCAAAGTATGATGAGGCTCTTAGTGCTCTATACTAGCTTAGATGAACTCAAGGCTGAGAGGCAAGTAAGCTATAGTCCTTTAGGGTAGTCAGCTTAACTCACGCAAAACTAGACTGATACCAAGCTGAGAATTACTGGCGAGGGGCGTTACTAAAATATCATCATGACCAAGATAGAGATGATCGGCCAATATGATCGGATAAAATAGATATATAGATGAAGTGGGGGGATCACAATGTTGATATCTTGCTTGAAATCCACTGTCCAAGAGTACAGCCCTCGGTGCTCAATCCTTTCGGGTTTCCATTTTGTGTATTTGCTTTTCATCCTCTGAATTCACTCTCTTCCAACAAGGAAAGAAAGCCCGAGTCCGAGTAGGTAAGAAGTCTCTCGCACCTACGCACCCCTCACCCTATAAAAGTATTTTATTCATAGTAGCCAAGTTCGTATAATCCTCCAAGATATCCTTCGACATTATAGTTCCGAACCGCTAAACTCATTCAGAAGAAGGACTGAAGCGCTGAAGGGAAATTCGAGCTCCATAACCTTCCTTATTGAGATGGTCCCGGAAGAAATCTTGCCAATGGGTTGAATAGGTACAGAAAAACTATCGATTACTGCATAATACTTTATCAATGTTCACATACGCATTATCACATACTCTCAGAGAGCAAGTTTCCTGCACACATCATTTAACTTCATTTTTCAATCCGTAGGTTTTTTTTAAGTCTCGAGGTCAACAATTCTTGACGGTAAACATCGTATGATTTTTTTTCAAAAAAACTTCCCCGTCCGACTGGCGATTCCCAGGCTCCCTGTAAGTCGATCTTTTTGCCCTATTCGATCAGATCTCGACTCTACGCATCTGCACGCTGTATTCTAAATAGACTGTTTTTCAACTGGGAAAGAAAGTCGTCGTACTTTTACAATGCCCGAGTGGACGAGGAGTAGTAACTTTAAACTCTTACTTCAGTTAGCCTGGTAGTTGGCTGTTGTTATAGATACAAGAAAAAAAAATTGACTTTACAATGACTGACTAGTGGATTCAAAAATTAGTTTTTCCAGCAATCACAATCTGTATATATAAAAAAAGAAAAGCTGTAAATAGTTTCTACTAGTCCGTTTACACTAATCCGGGCCAAGAGCCAATAGGAATACCATCGCGGATGAATGCAAAAATGGTGTAATTGAAACTACTCTATTTCGAGTAAAGTATTTGTACGATATCGTTACTTATTACTATCGTCTCTCGTAATAAAAACGGGTACTGGTTCTAAATAGAGGATGAATTCAAATAATATTAATATCGACCTCGGCGGTAGTGCCACATGCTATTTCATCTACCCCGCGCCACATCTTGCTTTAACGCGACCACAAACAAAAGCAGACGATTCAACTCGTACGCAGTCGTGCGACGTCAAAACAGAATCCAATTCCTCCAAATTATCACGCGAGTGGAGAGAACTATTTTCTGAATAGTGATATGGAACATAATTATGTTACAAATATTTTATACGATCGACTGCACTTTTTGAGCATTGGGTCAATATACCTTTCGAGTAAATCCTACACAACCCGAGAGGGTCATAAAATTGCTATGCAGAAATCAATATGACTGGTTTCTAATGCGTTGTAATTACCTGGATTAATATCTCTGTCGAATAACGATATATTGGGTTGCGAGATTTGTACAAACATCCAAAATGTAAAACCTAAATGAAGTTACAGGGCAATTTTTTGTTGCCAGAAGGGGCAATAAGCTTTTCTTTGAATTAATTCGGTTCTCTAAAATATGACCAGAAACATCTAACGACGACATACTCAACGATTCAAACGTACGGAGTAATTTGAATAGAGCCACAGAAATGAAAATACACCGAAGCGCTTTCGATTAGAAAACCATTGTCAACGGGGACGTGAAAGCAACTGAACCAACTCCGGCCGGCAACAAGAACTACCAAAGAGGACATGACTGAACTAGCGAGTCATCACAATGTGAATCATACTCGTAAACTAATTCAATCAAACCCTCATCAGGTATGTACCTGTTAAGCACATTTAGGTTATCGTTATTCAGATGGAGAATAATTTCGATGTGTTCTAGCGCGGTACGTTTGAAAGCCGAGGACTCTCTGTGGAGGAGGGACTCAGATCCCTCTATGAAACCATGGCCAGTGGTAATAAGATGGTCCGCAAATACCGAATCACCCAATTTCTTCTTTTCCCACGCCTTCCTATGCTCATCTATTCTAATTTTGAGCTGACGTCCAGTCTCGCCTATATAGACTCCATTACAATCATTACACTCAATTTTGTAAACCCCGCTTCTTTCGACCAGTGGGATGAGGTCCTTTAACTTAACGAACAAGCTTTTTACAGTGTTCAGATTGTAAAACACTGGCCGAAACCCAAATGGGCGGAGGACACGATCCAGTTGGGAAGAAAATTTCCCCAAAAACGGAAGCCTAATCCAACGTTTCCTACTATCTGACGCTGGATTACGGGGGAGGGAGGTAGTGGGATCAAGGCATTTCCGAGTCAATTTCCTATGGACCATCAAGTCAATATCCAAGCTGATCTCGTTCACTCTGGCCAAGTGCTTTATAGTCAGAAGCTCCTGTTGAAAAGCGAGCTGAACCAATGGAATACTCGTCAACCGGTGGATATAACTATTGAAACCGGCATATTTGTGAGCAACAGGGCAGAAAGATCTGCCGTAGACAGTAATATCGGTCGAGGTATCTTTTCTATATATGGCGAATTCGTGGGCACCTTGTCTATTAGAGAAAGTAAGGTCCAAAAAATTTATAGATGAACCGCCTACTTCCAACGTGAATTTGATGGATGGGTATAAACTGTTAAGATACCTGAGAAACCCCAAAAGGAGATCCCGTTGACCGGTCCACAAACACAAAACATCGTCGACGTACCTGTGCCAATAATATATATGACCCAAAAACACCTGACCAGGGAAATGTCGGTCTTTCGAGGCTACATTAAAACGTAAGAAAAATAAGAAGCTTACCTCCCTCCTAAATTTGAATGCCTCCGCTGTCCAGGAAGTGAGTATTGACGTCAGCGTTATCCAAAAGTTTCAACCGCGGGTTATAAATTATAGTAATGTTGATTTTGAGAGTGACGAGTTGTATCTCTTGGAGAAGGGGTTAAAATTCGGGTTACCCCCTCTTAATAATGCTAACACTTTGGCCAATGTTGTTGCGGACCTCGAAATAAAAATTTGGCCTGGGGTTAGTACTCAGAAAGCGTGTGCCGCCTTTGTCCGCCATACCCCCTTCCCTCGTATAAATGATCTGGCTTTTGAGGTGGTTAAGAGGATCAAGAGGAAGGTCAGGGAGGAGGGCTTAACCATAACTAAGGCTGATAAAGGGAATGCCATCGTCGTTATGGATAAGTCCTCTTACGTCTCCAAGGTCTATGACGTTCTCGACCAGTGTGGCGCCAAGGAAAATACGGATTTCAATTTTCCAAATCACGTCAAAGAAGTTAGACGTGTTATAAACAATTGTGAATTTATTATCAAGACCCCTAAGCTTAAAAGAATGCTTCTTGAGCCCAATCCAGTGCCGCCCCTCTTGTACGGGCTACCTAAGGTTCATAAGAGGTGCGGTATCTTTTTTCGAGACGTCTTCTCAAATTTTAGTGAAATTAATATCGTAGAAAAGAAAGATCGGAAAACAAGACAGAAAGAAATTTGGTCCAGGGATGCCACGATGTTTTTATAGGGAAACACCGAAACCTGTCGCTACTAATTTGAGGAAGAGCGCAGTTTTTATTTAAATTTTAAGAAAAGAGACCCCGCCCCCCAATATTAGACGGCGATCTTTTCCGAGTCGGATTTTAGTTGAAGTACAGCGAACATATCCGACCGACGCTTGCGTTTGTTGAGCTTAAAAAAAAAGAAATTCAGAAATCGACGGTAAACATGTGTATTAGATGATCAAAAAAAACAAACAAAAAATGTCACAGAAATAAAACAAAAAAAGAAAAAATTGAAAAAACACTGGGAACTAGCAAAAAAAAAAAAAACAATAAATAAATAAATTATAATATAATCGGAATGTGAAAGAGATCAGGGACTGAGTGACCTGGCCAACAATTTTTTTTTTTTTAAACAATCATTTTTAAACATTACTTTTTTACAAAAGCCCCCCCCCCTACTTTTTGGGCACAGAGACACATCGTTTAAATTAAGAGGAAAACAGTGGAGGAAAAGTCATTGCGCGAATCGAATCAAAATATAATGTATAACTATGGGAGAAATTTAGCCAAAAAAAAACAAAACAAAAGAAAGAGAGTGTCAAATTGGAAGAAGAGAAAAAAAAAATAAAAAAAATTGAATTTCGAAAAAGAAGAGGGGACATAAAAAGGTGGAATACTCGAGGGGGATCGCTAGCCTCTCACGTGTGCGTCAGATCCCTGAAGGAAATTCTCCTTGACATAGTATATTCCCCTCAGGGACGTGAGCCTCTACGGGTGCCCCGCTGACCTTACCCCGAGCATCCAAAAAAAAAAAACTAGACGCGGAATACCTAGGGGGACAACTATCCTATTCGTCGGACTCGCTTCCTGAACCTAGGTACCCGGAGTGGACTATTCGGGGGGACAACTATCCAACAACTTAGGACTCGCCTCCGTGACCCGTCACCACCCATAAAAAGGAATAACTAAAACTAAAATTCGCTACAATGAAGGGAATCGCAAGAACTCGACTTTAGCGCAGGGCCGTGGCACACCCACACTTTAAAGACGCGAATCTTGGATATAGGAACCGATATAGGGCCGAGGCTCTCCCATATCTTGGAAACGACAAGGGACTTTTATGGAGAAGACCGATATCTCTGTGCCCCTGACTTTCGAATAATTTAGAGAACTTAACTTTAGAAGAAACCACCCTTCCCAGAAATATTAATTAAATCCAAATTACAAAACACAAAAAATTATTACGAACAAAAAAAATCCCGCCCCAAAGACACAAACGCATAATAAAAAAAATTACAAACTTTCGGTTACGTACCGTGTTATGTAGACTCGTTGGTAGAGATGTGCACATTCCACCGCAGATCTGTGAATAATTTCCTGAAAAGTTCTAAAAGAAAAAGTACGTGCAAATATATGAATTTATAGTGTTGTGACCCCTGGCTAGTGACACCCCCCCCCCATTTTTCTCTTTTGCTAACGAGATTACTACTGTCTTACACGGATAACTAATCAGACTTTCATGAGTGAAATTTCGAAGAGGAAAGAGGAAAATGAAATTTGCAACGACAAAAAAAAATAAAAATGTGTGGTATTGAACTCTAATCTGCATGAGTGCTCGACGAACAAAAATAAGAAATAAATAAAAATAATACGAACAAGATATAAAAAAAAATAAAATGAAACGGTAAGTAAAAAAATTGAGAAAAAGATTAAATTAGGAGATGACATGACGATTTTTTGAAGTTGACTGGTTTGGAACCCTGGTGGCAGATGGAGACGAACTGATGGTTGACTGGTGGACAGCATCGCGAAAAGGTGGAAGTGTTCGCCGAAAAAGTGCGCATTCCTTGGCCGGATAAAACACATGACCCGCGCGTGATGGAAAATTTTAACACGTGGACATGACGGTCGAGAGAGATGGGGCCCACTAATGGGGCTTAGGCGGCCATCAGGCCAGCGTTACACATAGCACCAAACCAATTAACAATTTGAGGTAACAATGCAATACGAGCACCGAGTAACGTGTGGGATCACACACCCGAATTTAAATTCTTTTTTAATAATAAAAAAAAACTCGAGTTTTTCGAAACTTTCGAATTATCGGCGAGGTGGGTTCGGTAGCCGACGCCTTTTTCGAACAACGACGCGCAATAGAGCGAATGTTTCAATTTCAAGATGCGAACTAGCGCGAGTGCTCTTGAATAAGATAAGATTTAAACTTGGAAATAATGTGATTAGATCTTAGAAGAATTCGGCGCACGAAGTCGACATCGATCCGGTAGCATAGATTCGAACATCAGTGATTTCGCGCCGCGTTCCACATAGCCGCCTTAAAATCTTTTAGAAGTCTGACCCGCCGAAACTTCCCCCGACTTTCTCATTTCCGAAAGACTCCAGCGAATCCAAAAACTGGAATCTTACGTAATTGACCGCCTACTCGTTCTTACCCTTCCAATTGGTCCAGAGAGCCGTGATGTCAACCGTCTCTTAGTACCCTCGAGGATATGTCGAGATGGACGGCTCGACGACACCGCACAAGTAGTGAACTGTTCATCTCCCCGAGAACCCCGACTAATCCTATGATTTACGAGGGCTTGCATCGCCTCCGTCGACATTAACTAAGATCGGCTAACACACGTGCAAAGTCAGGACACGCTGCCCATCAAGAGGACCCCCAGAGTCAGGATGAGCTTGCGCGTATTGACACTGCACCCTCTAACCTATAAAAGAGAAAGAACGAGAGAAACAAAGAAAGAGCTGGGATCGAAACTACAAATTTCCGTGTCTGCAGCCTTTTTTTTACGACTTACATCCGCGGATGACACTGCAGACAAAGACCGAAACATTAAAATTCAAAACTCTTCCTTTCGGTCAATCGAATTTTTTGAAATAACATCTGCGTCTTCCAAAATCTCCGTCTAAATATGCCAGATGTAGGCTCGCATCACCCCAATGTCTAATTCCTAAAGAAACTGAAACCTCCCGCACAAATTATTTTATTGCTTTTACGCAGTTTCTCCGAGACATCAGAGTATAGAACAAAGGAGTGTTGCAAGCTCGGCCGAATAAGACACAGGAAGACCGTCGGATGAAAATAGAGGGAGAGAGAATGGAAGAAGACGAGCGAGACAGCGAGAAAGACCACCAGCGGCCACGCAACGCGCTCGCCACCCGATGAAATATCTTCGAATCTATGCTTAACCGAAGAAGCGTCAATCTATCTGTGTTTTGAATTTACATATTTTTTGTGACACTACAAGATGCCCCTAGAAATTTTGAGTGTTAACTTGGGATTTCTACCCGGTAGTGTCCTAGTACTGCTGCCACCTCTTTGGCCTTCATCGTCCACCAACCGTCTTGGCAGATTCCAACAGCCATCACCCGACCATCCAATTTGTAATGTGTTGATTTTTGTTCCACCAATAACGCTAGGGACATACTTGTCTATGCATAGTTTAAAGATTACAATTATTACTACCAATTACTATTGTACTTAAAAACAACGTCACTCACTCCACTCCTGTTTGGATTATGGTTCGGGGGCGTGACTCCCCTGCATACTTTACAACTGCCAAGCAAATGTCGTTGCTCTTACTGTCTTGATGGGCCATCGCATCCTTAGCTTTATTGTCAGCCTGTTTTATCAAAATGAGTTGGCGCACGTTCGCCATTATGTTTTTTTGTAGGTTCGCTGTGTCCCTCAGGAGATAAGCATTCGACCCGATCCGTTTGACCACCAAGTACTCGCCTTCGTACTTTTTATAGAACTTTTTGGTCAGCCCGTAATAGGCCTGAGAGATGTGGTGACTTTTCAGTGCAACCACATCCCCCTCTCGGAATCGGGTCAACTTCTTGCCAGAGATCTGCTCCTGGTGACGACTTCTTCGAAATTCGATGTCCTTAAACGCTTTGACGTATTTGGTAATCGCCTCGTTCTCGTTAAGCTTGGATGCGTTTACCTCCGTCCACAGTCGATACTCCCGCAATATCTCCTGGGCCCCATAGTCCGCCTCGAGGTTCCCAAAGTCTAGCGTGTGACCGTGGACAAACGTCAGGCGTACGTTCTCCCTACCCATCATCTGTATTGCTTCTCTCAACCTGGAAAGCCACGCAAAATTCTCGTAACTGGGGAGTTTCGGATTGTTGTCACTCAGCAGACCCTCGTTGACTAAATCTGCTACATACTGCGAATCAGTATGCACTGCCACCCGAGGTACCTTGTGAGCGTGCGCGATCTCTATGGCCCTTATCACCGACAGTATCTCCGCCTGGTTGTTGGTGAGGGCCGGGTGCGTTACTCTTGCTTCATTAGCTCTATGGTCTTGGGCTATCCAGACCGAGATTGACGAGAGCCGATCTTTAGATGACCCTACCGATGCTCCGTCACAAAATGCATGGGCCCAACCTTCCTCATCGTAGGTAAACTTGAGAGGTGTGGGTCTCTGGCCTTTCTTTATCACATAATCGCTCACATCTTCCTGTAACTTATTCACTCTTTCCTGTATCAGTAGTGCGGGATTGGGCGGCACTATTCGGACATTTGCCACGGGGATCGGGTCAAAATCATCAATTCCCAGGATTTGATTCGGGGAGTACTTATGGGATTTGGGAATGGCGTTAAGAACCTTTTGGATGGTTTTAAGCTCGCGATACCACAGTGTATGGTCACGCGCTGGGACTGTGCTATCATTGATCTTCACTCGCAACTTCTCTCCGAGGTCCCGCATAGCTCTTTCCACTGGGTTCGCGGAGGGATTATGGGCTGTTGTAAACCGAGGTTTTATGTTTCTAGCGTAGAGGCACTTAACCCACTTATCGGATCGAAATTGGCGAGCATTATCGGACAAAACCGTCTCCACCGGGATATTGAGCGCGTCGTAATCCTCAAGAACTTTCCCCAAAGCCCGCACGAAACTATCCGTTGTCATCGATCGAATCGGCTGGTATGACACGTAACCTGACAATCTGTCCAGAGCCACAAACACGGCTGTAATACCCCCTCTTCGGAGCGGCAAGGGACCAAAAATATCGACCGATAACACCTCACCGGGATAGGACGCTTCCACTCGTGAACGCTCGGGGTTGATCGCTTGATTAGATACTTTATTATGTTTGCAGGTTACGCAACGACCCACCAATTGTCCTACTTTCCGTTTTAAATCATTGACATGAAATTGGCGTTTAATCAACAGCTCAGTTTTTACCACACCCGGGTGACAATAGAACTCATGAAAGAATTGTATCAGGTCATCGACTGCATGTTCCGGAACGACCAAGAGTTTTGCCCCGCTCTTAGTTGTTTTGAATAGCCGCCCGTCTATGAGAATGAACTTGCAATCAACTTTTCGCTCAATTTTTTCGATTATTTTCTTGCAGTACGAGTCCGATGCCTGATGCGACTTAATATTCTCAAATAGTTCAAAAAGCATTTCAGACGGCTCCTCGCTCGCCTTGACCACGTGCCCCTTGAATACCTGACACATTTCGCATACTTCGGTTTCCTTGACCTCAGTCTCCACTAGTGTCTGCGATCCCTCATCGTCAACTTCCACAATTTCACACAGACCGGCGACCGGATCCATTGGTATAATACAAGCGACCAGTCCATAAGTTTCTAAGATTTTAAACGGGCGCTCAAAATTCCCCTCTTCATATCCCTGAGACCTGATGTTGAAGGAATTAATATAGACATACCATTTCGCACATAGACTATTCACCCCAATAATTTCGCGACAACGCTTGATGAGTAAAATTTTACTTTTGCTCACAATAACTTGGTACCCTACCAATAAATCTTTGTATCTTTTCAAAACGTGATAGAGAGCGTATAGATTCTTCTCGTCAGTCGTTTTTCGCGCGATATTGAACTCTAATCGGTGGTTAAGCATTGTAATAATCCCAGGGGTCCCTTCTTCACTGCACTGCAAGATACAACCAGTGATACAGTCTTGCTCTACTCTTACAACCACATAGAAAGGCCGGGAATAACAAGGTTGCTGGAGTTTAAAATCACGAAAGAACGCTTCTTTCAACGTGTAGTACGCTTCCTCGTGCCTCTTATCGGTCTTAATGGGTGGTGGGAAAGATAGCAAATCAATCAAGGGGGAGACTAAGATCGCGTAGTTCGGAATGAATCTGGAGTACCAGTTAACAAACCCTAACAATTGTTGTACAGCTCTCTTATGCGGGATGGTGAATTTCGAGTTCTTGAAATAAAGTCCCTCGAACTTTTTAAAGAACGCTCCCTTCTCTAAATTTTTTGTGATTATACCCGGTGCTAGCCAGTGTCCTACGTACTTCACCCTCGAACGAAAAAGCACGGTCTTGTCAATAGATAAGGTGAGCCCAGCTTCGAAAATGCTCTTAATGGAGCGGACTAACAGATCACGATGCGTTTTAAAGTTGGGTGTTTGAATTTTGACATCGTCGATGTATGCCTTAACGTGAATAGACTTTAAACTATCCGCTAACACCTTGCGAATGATACGATTGAATACCGACCCGCTAACTTTCGTGCCGAATGGCAACCGTTTGTATTGATAAGTTTGATTGTCGATCTGAATACCAAGGAACTGACTTGAGATCTCATCAAGCATGATTTGTAAAAACCCCAGCCTTAAGTCGAAGACCGAAAGGATATCGCCTACGTTCTCCTCGAACAGTATGTCCTCGATTCGAGGTGGGTCATGGTGCTCTTCACACAGTATCTCATTTAATGCAGACGCGTCAACACAGATCCGAATAGAACCGTCGCCCTTCGGGGCGATTACCACTGGGTGGATGTACTGGGTATTTGACTCGATGATAATTCCCTGTTCTAACATTTTTTCGATCTCCGCTCGCACCGCCTCGTGGTACGCGCGTGGGTAACCGTATCGCTTAGCCCTCCATCGTTCTGTTATTTTGAACGTTAAACTTACTGGTCCGCCGTTGTAACAACCCAGTTCCCTTCTGAAGACCATTATGTAGGGCGATACCTCTTCTAGCGCTTCCTGAGCCTCTGAGGCACTAACAACCCCGTCCACGACTGCTGTATAAAGTTTGTTCTTTAATTGCCCCAGAAGTACCGATCTCTCGTCACTCTCACTTGCTCCCGTATGAAAAATGCACATGCTATTGAACTCTTCTTCGGTGTCCTTGGAAAAAAGCTCGGGTATCTTCTCTCGAGACGTATGTACTGTAAAAACCGACATGCGCTTGGTCTCCTGAATAATGGGAAGAGTGACTTTTCCTTCATTTATATGTACCAACGACATCGTGAGAGCGCCATAGTCGACAACGGCCTTGTAATTTAATAAGAAGTTTCCCCCTAAGAGTATCTGTTCAGTCAGATCTTTAACTATTAAAGCGGCCATGAATAGTGAAACACCCGCTACCTCTAACTTAATGACGGCATATTCCTCTAACGAGTAAGCCGCACCATGGGCCAAAAGTAATTTTACCCGACGGGACAGCTTTCTAAAAACAACGGATCCTGGGCGTAGCAACTTGGCTCTCATGATCCACTCATAATCTACAACGCAAACTGTCGCCCCGGTGTCTACCAGAAGAATCACTCTTTTCTCTCCCAGCCGACCCTCCACTCGGAAGAGCAGACCCGTCGCGCTGGCACCGATCAAGTCATCGACCTCTAACCCTGCACTCCAATTTGATACGCAGACACTTTTGGCCGCTGACGCGTCATCACTCCTATCGCTCTTCTTAGACTCTGCCTCCAATGCATTGATCCTTCCTCCGTTTTTCAACTGATTCACAGCTCCCGCTAGTTCATCGAGTACTTTAGAAATAGCTTCCTTTTGAAAACCCGTGTGACTAGCTCCTGTTTGGGAGTAGGTCGCTCCGTACAAGTCCACGTTAACCCTGGTAGGGAATCCCCCCTTGTCCACTAATAAAATGTCACCTTCCGGATCTTTACGCGAAAAGAAAACCTTATCAATATAGATAAGACTTGAAAAAGCGCTAAATTGTTTTGCCACTTGCTCGTAAATACGTCGTATCTCTTCGTAACATTTCCACTGCTCTAGCTTATTGTTCCCGGGCCACGGAGGTGGCACAATCAGCCCTAAATGCTGCACCCCACATTTTTGAAGATGTTCGACTATATCCACAAGAGTTTTGTGAAATTTAGACGGATTAAATTTGTTTGAATCGACTTGGTCACAATACCCGACTGATAATAATACATAAGGATGAAACGCTTTCGTTGCCCCCACGCTCACTCGGAGGTAGTCGGCCGTTATAAACTCGTAAACCAAGAAATACCTTTTGACCCGACGTAGGGGTTGATTCAGCATTTTAACGTTGTAAAATTTTAGAATTTGGTAGAAAAGGGTGTCGCCGATTAACTGGCACCACCGGAAAAGCTTAAACTGTGGAGCCGGTAATCGCTGGTTATCGGATGCACTCCCTTCCACGTTCGAAGAGAGTGCGGTCGCTAGTTTCCCTGATATAGCCTCGAAATGGAATTGATATTTCCTGCTTCCGCACCACCGTGGGCCTGATTTTCATAGGTACTCGGCTCGTATAGCTCGGACACCTCCTCAATTTCGGTTAGATTCGCTCTCTGGAATTGAGTTCCCCGATTAGGCTCGTTAGTCCCCCGATTCGCTCTCTCGAAAGGCTGCTGTCGCGCCGGCGGTTTACTCATGTCACTATAGGGAGCTTGTCCTGGAACTCCTTCTCGAAACCTAAAATCTCGCGGATTAACAATCCGGGTCACCCTTGCCTTAAACTCGTTATAATTGCTGTTATCATGGCTTTTCAACACATCATGCTTTGGGATTGGCATTTTATTGATCAATTTATTAATGATATCATTTTGAGATAGAGGGACATGAGAGAGGGAAGATAATCTGTTATACCACGTGTCTAACTGCTGTACAAACGTGGCGACGTTTTCATATTTGAATCGGGTTTCATCAAACTCGCGCATGATAGCTTCCTGCGTCGCCCGGTTCCAAAATTGTTCCAGAAATTTATGTTGGTATTGCTCAAGATTATGATATAACATGTTCAACTCTGCATCCCATGGCGGTTCATTCACTCGTACTAACCGCTTGAAAAGACGAACCTTTTCCCCATCGTTCAACCCCAACCCCATAATGGCTTGATTGAAATTTTGGATGAATCGGTTTGGCGCTATAGACCCATCTCCCATGAACGGTGGACAAATCGGATAGGGCGAGTTTAACCCCAGTGATATCTCAGCGTCTCGTAAACGTTCACTGGAGTGAATACTACCTTCCGACCATCCGTTAATTCCTCTTTCTCTTCTGTCAGGCGTCACACGCTCCTGCCTGCCCCCGTAACTTCCGGGTGAAACTCTATGCGCAGGCTGATAGGCGGATCGATTAGACTGGGGAAACTGTCGAGTATTAGGGCGAGGTTGATTGTGGGAGAGGTGATCTTGAGCGGGTAAACGTGATGATCGCGCCGGACTACTGTGTTCGGGTACGCTCGGTACCTCGGGAAGAATAGCAGAGGGCGCTGGATGTGAGGCCCTGACACTAGCTTGAGCCGTGAGTGCAGTAAGAGCCTGTGCAATATTCCCTAATTGGGTATTGAGGTTAGCTTGGGTCTCAAGTTGCGCCTCTAAGAGTTGCCCCAACAGATTGCGTACTTCATTTCCGCGCTCACCCGGGCCATTTCCCTCCACCGACTGATCAATCTGATCGTTATTGGGAAGCTCTCCTTCCCCGCCATTCTCGACACCTTGCTCATTCGGAACGTTATCTTGCTCTTCCCCATTCTGTTCTTCGAGCTGATCGATGCGGTCTAAATTATCCTGGTTCGAAAACTCTCCGGCTGCTTTTTTGCTATTTTTGGTATTTCGCGTCATTATTATTCTCAAGAACTGATAAGCTAACGAAAACTAAAACTACGAAAGAAAATATGCTCTTTGCACGATAAAAGAAAATTTCAATAAAAGTAAATCACATTAAAATAAGTGGGTCACCATCTCTCATCCCACGTCACGCTGTCTTTCTTTAAAATCACTGAACTCCGCTGCCTCGATATGTATTTATTCATTTGTCATCTCAATCTTTTAGAAAATGTAATTAAATAATAATGCTAACGCTATAAAGTAATAATAATAACTAAAAAAAAACAAATCCACTCAGACCACTCCAGATTGCTGGATTATGGCTCGGGGGCGTGACTCCCCTCCTCACTACTTGACGATTGAAACGGGACAAGATAGACTGCTACACTAATGTCGTAATGCTGCCCGCCGCAGACATTCTCTTCACCTATTCCTGTCGGGCTATGCTCGCGACTCTCAAACTTAATTCCTGGCGACTCGCGCCCCTCGCATGCAAAGAAATCGTCATAGTCGTCCTCATTCTCATTCTCATTCTCGAGCTCGTTCCCAGAAAGAAACCCGGGCGCGTCTGTCTGATCTCCTTCGAGAGGGTCAGTATCATCCTCGTGCTGAAGTGGCTCTATCTCTACCCTCTCGACTGCAGCATTCCTCAACCGACATTGCATTCCAAGATAGGCGGACATAGCGACTAACACCTCCGGAGTCGGGGGAGAGTGGATGTATGTGAGTTTACTGACCACATTGGTTTGCATCCTCACTTCGTCGTTGTTATATCGCAATACCTCCACTCGACCGACCCTTTCGTGCCCCTCGACTATTTCCGCCATCTCGTTCAACATGTCGATGTCGGATCTCAGTTTGCCATCCGGCTGGGCAAGTTCGGAGGCCCCTAAGTCCCACGGCTCCCATCTCGCGCTTTGCGTTAGGGCCTTGCGACACCTGTTCCTCACGAACCCCAAGTCCGGAAGGCAACCGAATACCGCGAGCTCCCTGTGCGTCCGATGGACACCCCGTACGCTCTTACTCATCTTCTCTGGTACGAACAACAAAAAAAATCACTCGATCCCTACTCACACGGAATATCTTCAAAACAAGGATTAAAGAAAATCAACTCGAAACCAGGATTAAAGAAAATCAACTAAGATTATGACAAACGCGCTAATATACTTTCAATTACGTGGGCGCCATCTCTCTCTCTTTATTATATCACACCGTTTTTCGATCAGAATCTTTACATTACGCTGCCTGTACACCCATCTTCACTTACTTCAAAAAAGAGAAATATATATTATTTTGTCAAACACACCTTAATGCTAGATTAAATAATTCTACAAGTAGACAATACAAATAGTAGTCTTAGTTAAAGATCCCGATAGTTCGAGAAAGGCGTAATTGATGGTAAAACGCTACGATACCCTCGGAGTCTTGAAAGTGAATTTAGAAACGGTGGACAAAATAAAATAAAATATGTATGCATATACAAGAACGACCCGCTAACTATGAATAGAACGACACCCTCCTAGAGGTTCTACGGACCGGCGCGGCACTGCGACCATATTAAATTAATTCTCAAACAACTGTGTCAACGTACGCACACCAATTCACCCTAACTCGGCGAGTTCATCGCCTTCTTGAACCAGTTTCACGAAGGGTCACTCATGTAGACGAGAATAACGATCTGTTACGTACCAAAGCGCGTATGCGCCTTCGAAATGCATGGCAAACCCTTTTAGCGGACTACTATTAATACTACGATATGATAACATAACAACAAAAAAAAACATAATAAACGAAGATAATAAGTATGGTCATCTTCCTGAATGCCCCTAGCATATCATTGGTGGTGGAGAAAAAAAAAATATATGCCAGACAGTGACACGTTACATCGCAAGTCTACCGGTCGAATATGCGCCTCGAAGATTCCAAAAAAAAAACAAATCAGACTATCCGTCTGAGGACTCGAATCGCTAAAAACTGTGCCTTCCTCGACAAACTAACACAATAGGAATAGCAGCGGACGTCCACGCCGTGGGAATGGCTAACTCGAACGAAAAAGAACTCACGAAGAGAACGCTCAAGAACGTAATTAAAAAAAATGATCAGTGTTTCAGAGTTGTCCAACGAATTTTTTACGTTAACATATCGATGACATTATTGATAGTAACTGTCAAGACGATGCCATCGAACGAAGAATTTTAGACGAGATAAAAAACAAAACAGATAAGGGAGACGTAAAAAAAAAAAAAACAATTTTATTTTCTCCTTTTTTTTTGACAAAATTTTGCGGTCACTGCGATTGATAAATCTAATCCAAAAGCTTATTATCGGTCCCCACCAGGGATGCCAGAAAAAACTGCGGTATCTTTTTTCGAGACGTCTTCTCAAATTTTAGTGAAATTAATATCGTAGAAAAGAAAGATCGGAAAACAAGACAGAAAGAAATTTGGTCCAGGGATGCCACGATGTTTTTATAGGGAAACACCGAAACCTGTCGCTACTAATTTGAGGAAGAGCGCAGTTTTTATTTAAATTTTAAGAAAAGAGACCCCGCCCCCCAATATTAGACGGCGATCTTTTCCGAGTCGGATTTTAGTTGAAGTACAGCGAACATATCCGACCGACGCTTGCGTTTGTTGAGCTTAAAAAAAAAGAAATTCAGAAATCGACGGTAAACATGTGTATTAGATGATCAAAAAAAACAAACAAAAAATGTCACAGAAATAAAACAAAAAAAGAAAAAATTGAAAAAACACTGGGAACTAGCAAAAAAAAAAAAAACAATAAATAAATAAATTATAATATAATCGGAATGTGAAAGAGATCAGGGACTGAGTGACCTGGCCAACAATTTTTTTTTTTTTAAACAATCATTTTTAAACATTACTTTTTTACAAAAGCCCCCCCCCCTACTTTTTGGGCACAGAGACACATCGTTTAAATTAAGAGGAAAACAGTGGAGGAAAAGTCATTGCGCGAATCGAATCAAAATATAATGTATAACTATGGGAGAAATTTAGCCAAAAAAAAACAAAACAAAAGAAAGAGAGTGTCAAATTGGAAGAAGAGAAAAAAAAAATAAAAAAAATTGAATTTCGAAAAAGAAGAGGGGACATAAAAAGGTGGAATACTCGAGGGGGATCGCTAGCCTCTCACGTGTGCGTCAGATCCCTGAAGGAAATTCTCCTTGACATAGTATATTCCCCTCAGGGACGTGAGCCTCTACGGGTGCCCCGCTGACCTTACCCCGAGCATCCAAAAAAAAAAAACTAGACGCGGAATACCTAGGGGGACAACTATCCTATTCGTCGGACTCGCTTCCTGAACCTAGGTACCCGGAGTGGACTATTCGGGGGGACAACTATCCAACAACTTAGGACTCGCCTCCGTGACCCGTCACCACCCATAAAAAGGAATAACTAAAACTAAAATTCGCTACAATGAAGGGAATCGCAAGAACTCGACTTTAGCGCAGGGCCGTGGCACACCCACACTTTAAAGACGCGAATCTTGGATATAGGAACCGATATAGGGCCGAGGCTCTCCCATATCTTGGAAACGACAAGGGACTTTTATGGAGAAGACCGATATCTCTGTGCCCCTGACTTTCGAATAATTTAGAGAACTTAACTTTAGAAGAAACCACCCTTCCCAGAAATATTAATTAAATCCAAATTACAAAACACAAAAAATTATTACGAACAAAAAAAATCCCGCCCCAAAGACACAAACGCATAATAAAAAAAATTACAAACTTTCGGTTACGTACCGTGTTATGTAGACTCGTTGGTAGAGATGTGCACATTCCACCGCAGATCTGTGAATAATTTCCTGAAAAGTTCTAAAAGAAAAAGTACGTGCAAATATATGAATTTATAGTGTTGTGACCCCTGGCTAGTGACACCCCCCCCCCATTTTTCTCTTTTGCTAACGAGATTACTACTGTCTTACACGGATAACTAATCAGACTTTCATGAGTGAAATTTCGAAGAGGAAAGAGGAAAATGAAATTTGCAACGACAAAAAAAAATAAAAATGTGTGGTATTGAACTCTAATCTGCATGAGTGCTCGACGAACAAAAATAAGAAATAAATAAAAATAATACGAACAAGATATAAAAAAAAATAAAATGAAACGGTAAGTAAAAAAATTGAGAAAAAGATTAAATTAGGAGATGACATGACGATTTTTTGAAGTTGACTGGTTTGGAACCCTGGTGGCAGATGGAGACGAACTGATGGTTGACTGGTGGACAGCATCGCGAAAAGGTGGAAGTGTTCGCCGAAAAAGTGCGCATTCCTTGGCCGGATAAAACACATGACCCGCGCGTGATGGAAAATTTTAACACGTGGACATGACGGTCGAGAGAGATGGGGCCCACTAATGGGGCTTAGGCGGCCATCAGGCCAGCGTTACACATAGCACCAAACCAATTAACAATTTGAGGTAACAATGCAATACGAGCACCGAGTAACGTGTGGGATCACACACCCGAATTTAAATTCTTTTTTAATAATAAAAAAAAACTCGAGTTTTTCGAAACTTTCGAATTATCGGCGAGGTGGGTTCGGTAGCCGACGCCTTTTTCGAACAACGACGCGCAATAGAGCGAATGTTTCAATTTCAAGATGCGAACTAGCGCGAGTGCTCTTGAATAAGATAAGATTTAAACTTGGAAATAATGTGATTAGATCTTAGAAGAATTCGGCGCACGAAGTCGACATCGATCCGGTAGCATAGATTCGAACATCAGTGATTTCGCGCCGCGTTCCACATAGCCGCCTTAAAATCTTTTAGAAGTCTGACCCGCCGAAACTTCCCCCGACTTTCTCATTTCCGAAAGACTCCAGCGAATCCAAAAACTGGAATCTTACGTAATTGACCGCCTACTCGTTCTTACCCTTCCAATTGGTCCAGAGAGCCGTGATGTCAACCGTCTCTTAGTACCCTCGAGGATATGTCGAGATGGACGGCTCGACGACACCGCACAAGTAGTGAACTGTTCATCTCCCCGAGAACCCCGACTAATCCTATGATTTACGAGGGCTTGCATCGCCTCCGTCGACATTAACTAAGATCGGCTAACACACGTGCAAAGTCAGGACACGCTGCCCATCAAGAGGACCCCCAGAGTCAGGATGAGCTTGCGCGTATTGACACTGCACCCTCTAACCTATAAAAGAGAAAGAACGAGAGAAACAAAGAAAGAGCTGGGATCGAAACTACAAATTTCCGTGTCTGCAGCCTTTTTTTTACGACTTACATCCGCGGATGACACTGCAGACAAAGACCGAAACATTAAAATTCAAAACTCTTCCTTTCGGTCAATCGAATTTTTTGAAATAACATCTGCGTCTTCCAAAATCTCCGTCTAAATATGCCAGATGTAGGCTCGCATCACCCCAATGTCTAATTCCTAAAGAAACTGAAACCTCCCGCACAAATTATTTTATTGCTTTTACGCAGTTTCTCCGAGACATCAGAGTATAGAACAAAGGAGTGTTGCAAGCTCGGCCGAATAAGACACAGGAAGACCGTCGGATGAAAATAGAGGGAGAGAGAATGGAAGAAGACGAGCGAGACAGCGAGAAAGACCACCAGCGGCCACGCAACGCGCTCGCCACCCGATGAAATATCTTCGAATCTATGCTTAACCGAAGAAGCGTCAATCTATCTGTGTTTTGAATTTACATATTTTTTGTGACACTACAGAGGGACACCCCGATGCGGCCGGTCGTTTCTTTTGTGTCTTCCTCCACGTGCTTCTTGGCGAAATTTTTGGACCTTTGGTTCAAATCTAGAGTGGAATTTGAGTCATCCTACTCTGTGAAGAATTCGGTCTCTTTGGCTAATAAGCTTAAGGATGACATTCTTCCGCCTGATTCAACCCTATGCTCCTTTGACGTTGTCGGCTTATTTCCGAGTGTCCCTAGAGCTACTGCCAGGCAACATATGGGAGACCTTTTGATCCAATCTAGTATCTGTCACGAAGAGTTGGCAGAATTTTTTAATTTACTCAATATTTGTTGGTCTCACAACTTTTGCAAATTTGATGGCAAACTTTTCGAATTTCCTGAGGAGGTAGGTATTCCTATTGGCTCTTCTCTGGGTTCCCTCATTTCGGAGGTTTTCATGTCTAAATTTGAGCTTGATCTCTTTTCCTCTGGTCAGGGGTTTTTGGGTCATATATATTATTGGCACAGGTACGTCGACGATGTGTTGTGTTTGTGGACCGGTCAACGGGATCTCCTTTTGGAGTTTCTCAGGTATCTTAACAGTTTATACCCATCCATCAAATTCACGTTGGAAGTAGGCGGTTCATCTATAAATTTTTTGGAACTTACTATCTCTAATAGAGAATGTGCCCACGAATTCGCCATATATAGAAAATATACCTCGACCGATATTACTGTCCACGGCAGATCTTTCTGCCCTGTTGCTCGCAAATATGCCGGTTTTAATAGTTATATCCACCGGTTGACGAGTATTCCATTAGGTCAGCTCGCTTTTCAACAGGAGCTTTCGACTATAAAGCACTTGGCCAGAGTGAACGAGATCAGCTTGGATATTGACTTGATGGTCCATAGGAAATTGACTCGGAAATGCCTTGATTTAACTACCTCCCTCCCCCGTAATCCAGCGTCAGATAGTAGGAAACGTTGGATTAGGCTTCCGTTTTTGGGGAAATTTTCTTCCCAATTAGGTCGTTTCCTCCGCCCATTTGGGTTTCGGCCAGTGTTTTACAATCTTAACACTGTAAAAAGCTTGTTCGTTAAGTTAAAGGACCCCATCCCACTGGTCGAAAGAAGCGGGGTTTACAAAATTGAGTGTAATGATTGTAATGGAATCTATATAGGCGAGACTGGACGTCAGCTCAAAATTAGAATAGATGAGCATAGGAAGGCGTGGGAAAAGAAGAAATTGGGTGATTCGGTATTTGCGGACCATCTTATTACCACTGGCCATGGTTTCATAGAGGGATCTGAGTCCCTCCTCCACAGAGAGTCCTCGGCTTTCAAACGTACCGCGCTAGAACACATCGAAATTATTCGCCATCTGAATAACGATAACCTAAATGTGCTCAACAGGTACATACCTGATGAGGGTTTGATTGAATTAGTTTACGAGTATGATTCACATTGTGATGACTCGCTAGTTCAGTCATGTCCTCCTCGGTAGTTCTTGTTGCTGGCCGGAGTTGGTTCAGTTGCTTTCACGTCCCCGTTGACAATGGTTTTTTAATCGAAAGCGCTCCAGTGTATTTTCATTTCTGTGGCTGTATTCAAATTATTCCGTACGTTGTAATCGTTGAGTATGTCGTCGTTAGATTAGAAGCTTTTCTTTGTTTTGAAACAAAAGGTATGCATTGGGCCATTTTCCTCTGAATTTCAGTCTGATTAGGATGACAGAAATTTCATTCACATATTTCAGAAGCGTTTCTATCGAGAGTGCTTCAAGCTATCCCACTAGGAAGCTGTTCGAAAGTCATATTTTTATATTTAAAAAGTCACTTCATTTGCGTTCATACTATCAAAATTAATCAGCTATACTTTCCTACGGTCCGAAAATAAAAGCTAAAATTAGAATCAACGTCAATGCAACGGACGAGAGGTCTTGACCGACCCACGTCTCTTGTGGTGCTCTGTAATCAACTCAGACTTTCAAAAGCGGCGTAACGAACGTCGAGATACCAAAATGAAGCCTCTTATTTCCACGAACGTATATTTAACAAGACGCCTTACAAAATCATTTTCCTTTTTCGTTCCCTTGTTCCGGAGTTTCTTTACAACACGTCAGGCCTACCAAGTGGTGAAAGATGTTCAAATTTTAGACCCATTTTTTAACGAGGAAGAAAGGAACATTAAAATTGAAAACTATATGAGGATCGATATCGTTGATTTCCTGACATCATCAGACGTTAAGTGAGGAAAATACTTAGCGATCTTTTTTCAAATAATGGATGAGAAACAAAAAGGGAAAAAAAGGGTAAATCCATAATTTCGACAGTACCTGTATAGCAGCCGGCTATCGCGAAATGTGCGGTACGATTGTTCTTATTCGGCTGTCGAACCCTTTCACGTATAAGCCTTTCGCATTACTTTCCTCAGAAGTGGCTAATTTCAATGAGTTAAAACGGTCTCGGGCGACTGCGTTCTGTGTTTCTTCGACATTACAAATGAACGGAATCGGAACATTTTTTTATTCGATTCTTTGTGGAAAAAAAAGCACGTGTAAATTGATACTCGCAAAATAGAGTGAGGAAATGAATGAAGCGATTGCACGTAATCGAATACTATTCACGTCTTTCATCATTCGGGATTGATTTTTTTTAATTTTCGCTTTTTCGTACAAATTTTTCATTATTTTTTCCAAATTTAGTGTGGTCTTACGACTGAAGGAATATAACCCTTTCGTCGTGCGTTTAGGTGTTTTCTACTTTACATTAGAAGCCTGGGAATGTCAACCCTTTTTTTTTTTTTTAAAGGTCAACCTTCAAATTTATTGTTTCTTCGGTGCATTGACAACCCTTTCTCTGACCAAGTACGCACGTTTAAAAAGCGAAATGTACAAGAAAATGAAAACTTGGTCGGGTTTAAGAGACGTTTTTCGCTCTCACGGTATACAGTAAGTACCGACATTTACATAACGGAAAAAAAACATGTTCAATTAGCATCGTCGTTAAATGTCGAGAAATAACCGAAATTTCTTGGAATTAAATATCGTTGTGTTCAACTGTTCACCGATTGATAAACGAATAAAATAAGAGAGAGCGAATACGGAAGTGTAGCTACTCTTTTAATATTTTCAAGTATTAGGAAGTCTGATGCGACCTCCTACCCACACAGCCATCGGAAGTCTAGTCAATTCGTTTTCCAGAACAATTTTTTTTCAAGTCCAACTCCTTTGACGGTTAAAATTTCTCAAGTCACTCACCTGTCATACATTTTATATCGAAACTCGAAATTTCTTCGAGTCCTCTGCCCCTATATAGCTCTTCTACAATTGAAAAACAACGGAAAAAGAAGTAAAAATCTCAGTCACAACTATCCGGACGGAGCCAGGCTCTAGGAAATACCCTTTTGTGACTCATCAGGTGTCCTTTAGTCTATAGTTTCTAGTAGAATTACCACGTGTAAGGAGTATGCCGGGCTAAGTAACTGAAGAATTCTCTCCACCAGTATGTCTTAGCCTGATAAGCCTTGTATGGACTACACTTTCAATGTAAGCTGTTATCCTCTATAACACTTCCTGAAGTAAGTAAGTCAAGGTCACTTATGACGTTATACTATGCATTGGGTGCAAGTTTTCCAATCCTCAAATTTGGTCAAGTTCATTGGTGAAATCATCGGTGACGTCATGTGTCTCGTAAATTTTCAGAAGTTTTTTTTTTTCAAGCCTAATTAAATCGAAGTAGGCCAGGTTTAGCCGGCCGGCAAAGCTGGCGACGCCAAACGACAAAAACAGTCATTGGAACTCATTAACCTAATACTCATACGTATTTATGGAAGTCAACTCCTCTACAAACTTATCTGCAATGCATCCTGAACACAAATCTAAATCTATGACCCATTCACATCATCTACCTATCTGCCTATCTGTTTACATCTACAATTGTCGCCTTCCGGTGATTGTCCTCTATTTTCTTTGGTCCACTCACAGACCTTCTAGTAAATTCTGTCGCTGCTTCTTTAGAGGTCCAGCTCTTCTTGGAGCGTCCTCTCCTACTTCATGGGATGCGAAACCATAGATAAATTTTTTTGAGAGTCGTTTTTTCAGCATTCTGTACTCTGTACCTCCAGTGTCTCCGTAATATCTGTTCCGCTGAGGGAGGGGATATCATGAAAAAATATCCTGGTCGGACTTTTGTGACCTCAGGTCTCATGTAGGACTTGGAAAAATTTCGAGTTCCGATTCTCAATAGAGAAGACTCAAGAGAAAAGTTCGAGCTATTAAACCTTTAGAAAAAAAATTTTAGCTTGAACTTCTATAGATGTGGATGAATTTCAAGCTAGAAGCCAATGAGCTGTGTCATGACTAGGGAATTTTAGGCTGGAGTGGAATCTCAAACAGAACATAAGCTAGGTTCAGGGTAGTGGGTTACATACTTAAAAAAACGTTCGTGTCCGACTTTAGTGACGTCATTAATGACTTTGACCTAATTTGGAGTCTTCAAAAAATTTTGACGTGCGATACTTTCTAGAGGGAGGACTTGAAATAATTTTGAATATGAACTTCTAAACAGGTGAGCTTAGAATAAGGTTGAGCTCCTAACTTTAAAGCTAAGCGATAAGTATGGAACCTAGCGCTGAATTCTTCTTTCGGGTATAAAAACTATACTCTGTTCACATTAAGGAAGGATAGAAATATGACCTTGAGAACGGAACGGTAGATTAAAATTACCCGGAGCGTTCCGTTCTCGAGGTCATATTTCTATCCTTCCTTAACGTGAACGGAGTATAGGCTACAACTAACACAAGCTAGGTCCAGAGAAGGGTTGTAAACAGAGGCTTCTCAAGTATAAAGACTCCTCAGTATGAACTAACTCCAAGTTTGGTCGATCAATCGTCGAGAAAAGATACGAGTTTGAGAAGTGCGTGACGTCATTAACCCACTTAGGTGGTGTAGAGGAAGAAGTTGACAAATAAGAAATCATTTATTGATAGAAAAATTGATTATCGATAGGTATTTTAAACAAAGTTTCCAATAAAATAGGATGATTGATTGAATTAGGAATTGAAAAAAAAAAAACGATAAAATGAAAATTAGATTATTCATAACTGAATTACCATCATCATTTAAAATCATATTTGAAATTGATATAATATGAAGATAATAAACTCACGACTTGAAAATCAAAATTCTAAATTAAAAAGAAATATCAAGAAATTTAATTTTAAAATTTTTCTCATTATTCAAATCAATAAATTGATAAATAAATAAACATAGTTATTCTACTTATCATAAAAATATTGGGTATAATTTTAAAAATAAGAATTTTAGTTGTAATATTGTTATTATTATGGACCGTATTATCCGTGCTGGCAAAATTTGCGATATTTTACCTTATTTGTTCAAACCTACTATCGATTCCCATAAGAAATACATAGGAACGTTTCGATCATAAATCATTATTTGAATGTAAGGAAGAAATAAGAAATTTGAAGTTTATATTCAGAATCTGGAAGTTATAAAGCATTTGCAAATGTTCCTCTGGTTTCTTATTTATTTATGGTTTTCGAATAATAACTAATGATCGAAACGTCCCTATGTATTTCTTATGGAGTAAAATTTTTGTTTTGAAAACGGTAAACTGGGGTAGGACTGTTTTAAGGTGGGGTTTTGAAAAAATACGGTCCATTATTTCATCAATATTTGAAGGTACCTATTCTAGTAATTATTTATTTTTCAAAAATAATTATATTTAATTATGATGATTATGATATTAGTCTTTTGAATATACTTCTTATAGATAATATAGTTGATAAATTTATTTTTATAATTTTAATAGGTAATTTTATTACAAAATTAATATGATACGAAAATAAAGCTAAAGCCGTTGAACTCTTTAAAAAGAATCAAATTCTTCATTTAAAAAACGAATTATAAAAAATTCATTTCAAATTTAAGAATAAAATATTCGCAATATTTGGACCAATATTGGTAAAATGAACATAATGAACCTACTAAAAGATTTTCAAAATGAGAATTTTTGTTATAATAATACTATTTAATCGATTTAAAGGTATTTTGATTTTTATCATCATTTTTATTATTTTATTTTTCAAAAAATAATTACATTTAGTTATGATGTTAATTATTTTTTTATTATATTTTTTCATGAAAATAATGGTTTGTAAATTCATATTCATGGTTGATAATTATTTTATTAATGATTTACAAAATCATTTATTTATTATTCACAGTCACAGCGTTTCACTCACTATTCTGGAAGTTATTTTCTTATCTAATATAAATGAAAACAATTTTAATAAAGTATTTGAATGAACCTTTATTCGTTGCACACCGCAAAGTTTTGAAAATAATTGCGCCTAAAATTCTCAGGATTGAAAAATTGTATTTGCATTCAAGAAAATCAGTGTTCCCTCTTCAGGAAACATGTTGGATTTTAGAGAATTCCAGATGCATTTCATTTATAAATACAGTGGAAACTCTCTATAACGAATCTGAAGGGACCGCCAAAAAAATTCGTTATAATAGAAAATTCGTTATATAGAAATTTTATTTTTTCATTCTGTTTTACAGTAAATTTAAAGCACATACAGTATGTAATGAGCAAAACTTAGTTTTCATTACTTTTGTTACCTTTAGATGATAATAATCCCCACAGCCCTCGCTCAGTGTGTTTTTTATTGAACATGCGGTGGGTTAAATTTTTAATTTTTGTTAAATGTCGATATAAAAATGATTACAATCAAGAAAGAAGGGAAAAAAGTTGGTCAAATAACACGTTACCATTTTTCTTAGCCTCATTTAGTGTCAAAAATACGCAATTTTTCTTCGAAATCTCGAAAAAAAATTCGTTATTAAAGAGTAATTTGTTCGTTATAAAGAGATTTTTTCATAGGTAAAACTCGTTGAAGGGGGAGGGACCACGGAAAAATTCGTAAAATAGAGGAATTCGTTATATAGGAGTTCGTTATAGAGAGTTTCCACTGTATATAAATAAATTAAGACAAGGAAACAGATGTTTCTCTATAAATAAAATTAATCCATCAGTCAGTTTAAATAGAAATAAAATAATAATATTTTTTCTGAATAGTTAATCAATTATAAAAATGAAATTTAAATAAATAAATAAATAGATAAATAATATTGTTCAAGAAATATTTTTTTGGAAATAAATTATTCAAATAGTCAGTGGATACGTGTCGGCTCAAAACGAAGTTTTTTCAAATCCTTACAATAGGTCAAGACTTAGTCTACTACATTATGTTAATATTTTGATTACAAAATTCAAATACTCGATTTGAGCGAGTAGGAGGGTATTTCACAGGTCAATCATTGAAGTGGAAAAACGACGGCTTCCTTAACGAAGTTAAACGAGGAACGCAGGGAACCTGTTTTATGAGTCAAATAGGATTTGGTATTGAAAATTCAAGGAAGCCTGGACCTGCTTCAGATTCGAAATTTTTTCTAAGTCCCTCTCCTATCATATATGGCGCGAGAGTCGAATTTTTTCCAAGTCCCCCTCCTATCATATATTCTCGAGAGTCGAAATTTTTCCAAGTTTTTCGCTGGACGGCGCACGGCGGACGGCGCACAGCGCACGCCAGATTTCTCAAATAGCCCCCCATAAAACAGGTTCCCTGTTAAAAAGTTGATACATAAAGAAAGAGAATATGCATTCAATCTGTTTGAAAATTAAGTGCTATACGGTAATTATATTGAGAAAGGTCTGAATTGTATGTTCATATCAAGCAAAGACTATTTTTATCACGAAAGTGCTTTATTACTTGTTTCTAGGTAGTCAATGATTTTAATTTTGAAAGAAAAAAAATGAAAATCCCGAAAACCTAAGAGGATTTTGCGAAAAACGGCTAATGATATTGTGTTTAGCTCATAAAGTACTTCTAGAAACACCATCACCTGTTCATGTTTATTGGACGCAATTAATGGGCATAAAATCTTCGCGGGGACGAACCTCTTTCAAAATACCTAAAGACGAGAAAGTACTCGTATGAGAAAGAGAGAGTGATATAATTAGAGGAAGACTTTTGGTTTAAATCCTCAAAGAGGAGGAGCTACAAAAACTTGAGCAAGATGTCTATACATACAGGAAGGAAAGTTACGTAATTTCCAAAAATTTCAACAGTTATAAAAAGGAGAGTAATTCATGTCTGATGAATAAAGTCAGCAAAGATTGCAGAAACGGCAATGGTTGTTTGTTTTTATTCCAAAATTTTTTTTTCAGCTTCGACCTTTTTTTTTTTTTCTTCTAAAAATTTACTCCATCGATAAAAGAAGACTCTCTGTCCACATTTCACGATTATATGTATCTCACAATATCTTTTCACAATTTGGCTTTGCTGATTCGTCGGTACACCAAAAATGAATACTTGTATCATTGTTATCGCTCTTCCACACTCGATTCCAGTCTCTGATATCAGGTACTCTTGTGGCAACTCTCGATGGCCAGTTCAATATCCTGTTGACCACCTTCAATACATAGATTTTCGGTCTTCATATTCACTATTGAAGCCCATTGTCGATATTTTCCCGTGCCATTTATATTTCAGGATGGTCCTACAAAGTATGTATACCACTTTCGTCTGTCGACAGAATCACAACCTTGATATTTCCATCGGTTGATTAGTTACGACAATTTCATCTCAGTCCTTTCGCTTATTCTCGTTGTACAACTGTTCTGAAGTTTCAATCACAACAACGCTGAGCGGCTAAAGCGCATTCTGACGATTTCCTGCGATCATTACACATTTTTTCTGTGCTATCTGAACTTTCGATCTTCCATGTACATGCATTCTTGTAGTTGTAGGTAGGTATTTCAGAACTAATTTTCATCAAATTTGTAATCAACGTTGCACTAGGATTCGTAAAAGTTTCGGTACGAGCCGAGCCACCTATAGACCTACCCCATTTTACCTGTAGATGGATGATAACCCAGACGTCGATGGTAGGACGCACACGGTCGTCGTGGTCCAGTCGAATGCTCGTCGATACGACTTGCGTGATTTCCAATCGTACATTTCAATCACGAACCGGCAACGTTTTACAAATCACCCGGAACGCGAGGCTCATTCCCTCTTGTTTATTATCTTGTTTATTATATTAACAAATTTGTCAGTATAGAAAATAAAATAAAGCGGTAGAACGATCATCTATCAGTCAGTGGTCCTGGTTTTATTACTGCGCGTATATACGCCGTGACCATGTTTGTGTTGTACGCTGCGAACCCCGTTTGTATTCTACATTCAATCGGTCTCGATAATACAGTACTAAAGGACCCCCTAGCGGCACGATGTTCACTTTCTTAGAATAATGACAGAACTGAACTACTCGCGTGTGACCGTTTCCTCAGTCGACACTTTAACTGATTACAAAGATAAGAGCAGCCAGTTAAGAGGCGACGTTTAATATTTAACGCGATCTGCATTTATTGGTTGGCCGTCAAATGAGGTAAAAAAACGAAAGAAAGTGGAAGAGAAAAAAATAGTTGGGTATTTCTAGAGGAGATGTAGTCTTCCAGTGCCCGAGAGTGCCACACACATAGGCGCACGGCCGTATACCGTATGGCATATCGCTCCATCTTAACGCGATCTCCGGCTTGTTGTACCGAGTATAAAATCCAGTCTCGTGCTCGAGCACACCGAGCAAATAAATTACAATGACAAATTGAATTTAAAATGAGAACTCGACATGCTTGGTATTTTAGCGAACGAAAATAAATACAACGTCGAGCCTCGTAATGGACGAAAAAAATGACGTCGCGCGCAGGAGAGAGAAAGTAATGCTAAAAAATTATGAAAAATTATTTCGGCGGCGAAAATTATGTTCGAACGTTGCAACAAAGTACATAAAATGCACTAACGCGAGTGACGGGTGGCGGTGCGGTGGCGGTCGCGATCGAGAAGTCACGTACTAAAATGTTAGTTTAGGCGTTAACGAGGTTACCCTATATTTTGTCGATAGGGCGTGTATTCGTGAAGCAGAGGGTAAGTGTCATTTCCGCGTTGATTTATCGGATATCCAAATTACAGGCTATGTTTCACATTCGTCATAGGACCATCGGCCTTTTCTCGCCCGTTGTCAACGACCCGATCGCGATCGCACCCTTTTCCTCGCTACCATCAGCGTTACATATCGATAATAGCCTTTTTTTTTCTCTCTCTCTGTCAAGTAACTCGCGTTTTGTCTTCGCGATCGGTGCAAGACTTTACATTAATTTCGCAACGTACGTCGTCTACGCGGACTCGACTTTTGGGAGAAGCGCTCGTGTTTTAACGAATTAATTTAAGTCAACTATCCTGCGTAATAGTTAAAATACGACGCTGGTTATCCAATTACACCCTCGTTCTCGGCACGCTTTCTACCATATTTAATGATGCGTTTTCACAAAGGCGACTTGTTGAAATTTCGTTGAACGCGGAAGTGCGATAATTATCGGTAGGATATGAATTAATATGCGATGTGAAAAAGCAGTCGAAAATATGTCTTGGAGGAATACGGCCGAGGAATTAAGAGAGCCTTACCAGTCGTGTCTCCCGCAGGATGTTCGGGTAAATGACGCTATTATCTGTAGGTAGTGTGTGCGAGTCGAGTACATCAGGAAATGGTGTGTACATTTACTGTCTATTCTCAAAATTGAAGGAGCTACAACCAATAATATGGCGTTTGCTGCAATCGCTGATGATTCTTCATTCTGTTCTTCTGCGCTCTATGCCATCCTTCGCGGCAAGTGACGGATAAAGCAAGGGCACAGTTTTTCATGAAAACCTTCGTTCCATCGGAGCTCATGTTTGCATTTATGATTAATTTGGTATTTCTAAATAACACAAATATGTGCGGAAAATTTTAAGTCGATATGTTAAGCAGTTCTCAAATTATATGAGGACTGACAGATAGACAAACTTTCACAGCAACGTTTGAGAGACCAACTAAGAGAAACTAAGCTGTCAAAACTGAAAAGCCTAACTGACAGACAGAATTCCGTCCATCGACTACAGACACCAACGATCACCTCAGATACTCATGCGAATCAAGAGAAAGGCTCTAGCGGCGAGGGGGGGGACGGCCTTCGTCGGAAAATGTTTAAAATGTGTGTCAAAATGTTGTCCCCAATGAGAAAACTCGAAATCTAAACAATTGGACCCATCCGCTCACCAACATGGGCAGCAGAGTCCTTTTTAGGCCTAAAATCAGAATGGCTGTATCTCAGGCAATAATGATTGCACATCGATGAAACTTGGGGACATTTTAGTATGTGTGAACGTTCATCCATGGTATTTTATTCAAAGAAAATCATTCATATTTTCCCTAGTTTCTAGCAATAACAAAACTTCAAACTCGAATAAAAAAAAATCTTGGGGGGAGGCACCTGGGGAAAATCATTCATTTGAAGCGCCATACCCTCCACTACAACATACATGAGTACCATAGTCCACGGTGAGGTGGAACATTCCCCAAAAAATCAATATTATATTTTCAATGAATTTCTGTAACTTTTTCATGAATAGCGGGGTGAATTATGACTGCTACCGCAATAGACCGCGAGAAATCAATAGTCAATGATCGAGCTGAAAAATACGCACTCCTCCGTGGGATGAAATGGGAATGTTGATAGACCAAAAATATATTTTTAGTATTTCGTTCATCGATTTGGTCAATTCTTATGTAAACACGTCCACCGATTAGGTGGAGTACGTTAGATTGAGAAAAATAGTTAAGAAATTCTCCAGTCGCTGGAACAGTCTGAAAATAGAAGAGAAGTGAGAAAATCCACTTTTTCAACCTGGAGAACTGTGATTTTTCATATTTCATTCATCAATTAGGTCAATTCTTAAGTAAGCATATCCGCCGAGTTTGAAAAAAATAGTCAAAAATTTCTCCAGTCGCTGGAACGTTTTGGAAATGACAAATAATCGAGAAAATCCATTTTTTCTCCCTGGAGTACCGTGAGTTTTGGTATTTCATTCATCAATTAGGTCAATTCTTAAATAAACATGTACGCCGAGTTTGAAAAAAATAGTTAAAAAATTCTCCAGGCGCTGGAACGTTCTGAAAATGACGAAAAATCGAAAAAACACTCTTTCAACCTGGAGAACTGCAATTTTTCATATTTCATTCATCAATTAGGTCAATTCCTAAGTAAACATGTACGCCGAGTTTGAAAAAAATAGTCAAAAAAATCTCCAGTCGCTGGGATAGTCTGAAAATTAAAAATTGAAAATATCTACTTTTTGAACTTGGAGAATCGTGATTTTTATATTCTTTTTATCAATAAGGTAAATTTTTAAGTAAACATATCCCTATTTCGAAAAAAATAGTCAATAAATTTCTCAGACGCTCATTGGTGTGGTCACTTCTTATAAGAACACTTACGCCGAGTTTTAAAAAAATTGAAAAAAATTCTCTAGTCGTTGGGACGCCCTGGAAATATTAAAAAATCAAAGATACACACCCGCCACTATGATTCATGTGTCACTTTTTTCCCCTCGAGTTGCAGCGGTACAAATTGTGTTACTGGTAGCCGTGCACTCGCATGATGTGGAGGAATCCTTTCCCGAGACACAACCATCTCCTTTGTATTGTCATGCTCATCAATTCCAATATTTGAAGAATTGTCACCTCAAGTCGAGAGAAGATTCCTGCACTTCATGCGAGTGCACGACTTCTAGTAACAAAGTTTGTACCATTATGACTTCAGGGGAACAAAACTTAACATTCCACACTTTGAAGTAAAGGAAATGATCTTAGGGGTGGGTGTGTATCCTGGGTTTTTTACTATTTCCAGAGCGTCCTAGCGCCTGGAGAATTTATTGACTATTTTCGTCCAACTCGTAAGACATATTAACGTAAGATTTGACCTCATTGATGTACAACATACCAAAAATCAGGGCTCTCCATGTTGAAGAAGTGGATATTCTGGACTTGGTACTATTTCTAGACCGTTCCAGCGACTGAAGAATTTATTGACTATTTTTTTCCAACTCGGCGGACATGTTTACTTAAGAATTGACCTAATTGATAAACAGAATATGAAAAATCACGGTTTTCCATATTAGAAAAGTGGATTACCTAGAGTTTTTACCATTTCCAGGGCATCCCAGAAACTGGAGAATTTTTTGATTATTTGTTCCCAACTCGGCGGATATATTTACATAAGATTCGACATAATCGATGAACATAATACCAAAAATCACGGTCCTCCAGTGTGAAAAAGTGGATTTCCTCGATTTCTTGCCATTTCCAGAACATTCCAGTAACTGGAGAATTTTTTGACTATTGTTTTCAAACTTGGCGTACATGTTTACTTAAGAATTGACCTAATTGATGAATGAAATACCAAAACTCACGGTCCTCCAGGGTGAAAATTTGGATTTTCTCGATTATTTGTCCTTTCCAGACCATTACAGCGGCTGGAGAATTTTTTGACTATTTTTTTGAAGGTCGGTGGACGTGTTTACATTATAATCGACTTAATTGATGAACAAAATACCAAAACTCATGGTCCTCCAGGTTGAAAAAGTGGATTATCTCGATTTTTTGTCACGTCCAGAACGTTCCAGTGTTTGCAGAATTTTTTGACTACTCTTTTCGAACTCGGTGGATGTGTTTACATGAGAACTGACCTATTTGATGAATGAAATACCTAAACTAACGGCCCTCTAGGGTGAAATAGTGGATTTTCTCGATTATTTGTCATTTCCAGAAGGTTCCAACAGCTGGAGAATTTTTTGACTCTTTTTTTCCAACTCGGCGTACATGTTTTCTTAAGAATTCAACGAATTGATGATTGAAATACCAAAACTTACGGTTCTCCAGGGTGAAAAAGGGAATTTTTTCGATTTTTTGTGATTTCCAGAACGTTCCAGCGACTGGAGAATTTTTTGATTACTCTTTTCGAACTCGGTGGATGTGTTTACATGAGAACTGACCTATTTGATGATTGAAATACCTAAACTAAAGGCCCTCTAGGGTGAAAAAGTGGATTTTCTCGATTATTTGTCATTTCCAAAACGTTCCAGCGCCTGGAGAATTTTTTGACTATTTTTTTGAAGGTCGGTGGACGTGTTTACATTATAGTCGACCTAATTGATGAACAAAAGACCAAAACTCATGGTCCTCCAGGTTGAAAAAGTGGATTTTGTCGATTATTTGTCATTTCCAAAACGTTCCAGCGACTGGAGAAATTTTTGACTATTTTTTTCAAACTCGGCGGATATGCTTACTTAAGAATTGACCTAATTGATGAATGAAATATGAAAAATCACAGTTCTCCAGGTTGAAAAAGTGGATTTTCTCACTTCTCTTCTATTTTCAGACTGTTCCAGCGACTGGAGAATTTCTTAACTATTTTTCTCAATCTAACGTACTCCACCTAATCGGTGAACGTGTTTACATAAGAATTGACCAAATCGATAAACGAAATACTAAAAATATATTTTCGGTCTATCAACATTCCCATTTCATCCCACGGAGGAGTGCGTATTTTTCAGATCGATCATTGACCATTGATTTCTCGCGGTCTATTGCGGTAGCAGTCATAGTTCACCCCGCTATTCATGAAAAAATCACAGAAATTCATTAAAAATATAAAATTTATTTTTTTGGGAATGTTCCACCTCACCGAGGACTATGGTACTCATGTATGTTGTAGTTGAAGATATGGCGTTTCAAATGAATGATTTCCCCAGGTGCCTCCCCCCCGTTTTTTTATTCGAGTTTGAAATTTTGTTATTGCTAGAAACTAGGGAAAATAATACCATGGATGAACGTTCACATATGCTAAAATGTCTCCAAGTTTCATCGTTGTGCGATCATTATTGCCTGAGATACAGCCATTTGGATTTTAGGCCTGAAAATGACTCTGCAGCCCATGTGTGTGAGCGGATGGGTCCAATTTTGACATGTTCCATGTCTTTTCTCTCGCCCGACCCCGATTTTGAAACTCGCGAGTACACTCCCCCCCCCCCCCCCCCGTCAAGAGGAATCTCTACCCCGTGGGTGATTCAGAAATTCGCGAGTAAACCCCGCGTAATAAAAATAATAATTAATAATAAATAAATAAAATAAATAAATAGATAAATGAATAAATAAATAAATAAATAAATAAATAAATAAATAAATAAATAATTAAATAATTAAGTAAATAAATAATTAAATAATTAATATGATTAATAATTAGAAAATCTCTACCCCGTGGGTGATTCAGAAATTCGCGAGTACACCCCGCGTAATAATAATAATTAATTAATTAATTAATAATTAAATAATTAAATAATTAAAGTACACTTCCGATTATCCGACGTCCGATTATCCGACCAGCCGTATTATTCGACCTCAAAAATTTGCTCCCGATTATCCGATCTCTCGATTAACCGAATTTTTCCGTATTATCCGAACCGTAATTTTTCCAACCTCCGTATTATCTGAACTCTCTCCGCGTTATCCGAACCGGATTTTTATCCGAACTTTTTATTATCCGAACCACCCATTACCCCAGTTAGGTCGGATAATCGGAAGTGTACTGTAAATAAATAATTATTTAATCAAATAATTAAATAAATAAATAATTAATTAATAATTAAATAATTAAATAAATAAATAATTAATTAATTAATTAAATAATTAATAATTATATAATTAAATAAATAAATAAATAAATAATTAATATAATTAAATAATTAAATAAATAAATAAATAATTAATTAAATAATTATTATAATTAATAATTAGAAAATTTTCTAAGTCCCTCTTCCTATCATATGTGGCTGGATAGTCGAAATTTTTCCAAGTCCCCTAGACTTGAATTGTCTCATACCTTTCCAATACAACAGCGAGATCGCTCGTTCGCCCCACGAAAGTTGATACCTCAAAATATAGAACACCCACAATTACCTCAAAATACTTCTCATACAAGACTTATACGACGCCAAGATAGGTAAAGGGGTAAACGAATAATATCTCACGAACACTTGACCTAGTAGAAGAATTAATAATAAATAAATAAATGAATGAATGAATGAATAACTAAATAAATAAATAAATAATAATAAATAATTAAATAATAAAATAATTAAATAAATAAATAAATAAATAAATAATTAAATAAATAAATAATTAAATAATTAAATAATTAAATAAATGAATAATTAAATAATTAAATAATTAAATAAATAAAGGCTGAATAGTCGAAATTTTTCCAAGTCCCCTAGACTTGAATTGTCTCATACCATTCCAATACAATAGTGAGACAGGGGGCGAACGAGCGGAGCGAGTTCGCGCTACCTCATATTTCTCAAAAAAGACTTGAATTTTCTCATACCATTCCAATACAACAGCGAGATCGCTCGTTCGCCCCACCGAAAGTTGATACCTCAAAATATAGAACACCCACAATTACCTCAAAATATTTCTCATACAAGACTTATACGATGCCAAGATAGGTAAAGGGGTAAACGAATAATATCTCACGAACACTTGACCTAGTATAAGAATTAATAATAAATAAATAAATGACGGCTTCCTTAACGAAGTTAAACGAGGAACGCAGGGAACCTGTTTTATGATTCGAATGAGATTTGGTATTGAAAATTCAAGGAAGCCTAGATTTGGAGAAAGGTAGTAAAAAGAAGGCCTAGACCAACTCCAAATTTTTCTAAGTCCTCCTCCTATCATATATGGCTCGAGAGTCGAAATTTTTTCTAAGTCCCCCTTCTATCATATATAGCTCGAAAGTCGAAATTTTTCTAAGTCCTTCTCCTATCATATATGGCTCGAGAGTCGAAATTTTTCTAAGTCCCCCTTCTATCATATATGGCTCGAGAGTCGAAATTTTTTCTAAGTCCCCCTTCTATCATATATAGCTCGAAAGTCGAAATTTTTCTAAGTCCTTCTCCTATCATATATGGCTCGAGAGTCGAAATTTTTCTAAGTCCCCCTTCTATCATATATGGCTCGAGAGTCGAAATTCTTCTAAGTCCCCCTCGTATCATATATAGCTCGAGAGTCGAAATTTTTCTAAGTCCTTCTCCTATCATATATGGCTCGAGAGTCGAAATTTTTCTAAGTCTTCCTCCTATCATATATAGCTCGAGAGTCGAAATTTTTCTAAGTCCCCCTTCTATCATATATAGCTCGAAAGTCGAAATTTTTCTAAGTCCTTCTCCTATCATATATGGCTCGAGGGTCGAAATTTTTCCAAGTTTTTCGCTGGACGGCGGACGGCGGACGGCGCACGGCGCACGGCAGATTTCTCAAATAGCCCCCCATAAAACAGGTTCCCTGTTAAGATAAATAAATAAATAAATAATATTAAATAATTAAATAATTAAATAATTGAATAATTAAATAATTAAATAAATAAAGGCTGGATAGTCGAAATTTTTCCAAGTCCCCTAGATTTGAATTGTCACATACTATTCCAATACAACAGCGAGACAGGGGGCGAACGAGCGGAGCGAGTTCGCGCTACCTCGTATTTCTCATAGAAGACTTATAGGACGCCAAGATAGGTAAAGGGGTAAACGAATAATATCTCACGAACACTTGACCTAGTAGAAGCCTAGACTGAACTATTTCAAGATGACTGATAAAATATAAAAGACATGGAACATGATTTTCATTTATTTGGCTATGCCAGAAAATGTTTTTAGATTTCGAATTTTCTCATTGGGGACAGTAATTATTTTGACGGACATTTGAAACATTTTCCGACCAAGGCCATTCCCCCCCCCCTTACTCGGCGAGAGTCTTTGCTCCTCCGGTCGTGACCCTCTCTGATGTAAGTTTCTCACCCGACGAACTCGCTCTTCTCAATAAGGGAGGAAGATTCGCATTGCCTCCTTTTGACCAAAAAAAGAAACTGGAATCGCTTATCCTTGCCGACCTAGCATCAGGACTACGCTGTGATAATCGACTCAACTGCTCACGCACCTCCCAATCAATCCAATCTATGATTTCTGTAGCCTCGCCAACGCCACCTACATCAGCGCGGAGAACTTTCATACAGATAAAAAAAGAACTAAACCAACAAGACCTTGTTCTAGTCAAAGCTGACAAGGGTAAATCGCTTGCAATCCTACCTAGCACCGAGTATAACCAGAAAGTGTTGGATCTTCTCTCCACAATGAATGCTGTTCCAATACCAGATTTCAACATCGGTCTCCACTGTATTACATTTGGATATGATCCTGAAAAACTTAGTGCTGAAATCCTTCATTTTGCTGTAAGGGTCCCAGACTTAATCGTCTGGAAGAAATAGAAAGCATCAAATCATACAAATCTGATCTATACTACAATCTAAATGACATGGAATCGACACTTTTTAACCCGCCAGTTCGATATATATTGAATCATCCGTCTACAGACCTCTGGTAAGATGAATCAACACGATCGAACACGAACAGCTAAACAAAACCTTTCTCTCGCCTATCGCTCTTCCTCTCATTCTTCGCGGACACCTTATGTCACTGTATCGAAACCGGTCGTGATTCGTAAAATTTAGTTTCGACCTCTAGTTATCATACCTAAAACAATTTTTATTCTGTGTGTTTTTCTAAATTCAATATGACTCCTCATTTTATTTTACATTTCTCTATCTTTTATTTAATTGAATTTATTCGTTATTTCTCTTTTACTTTTCGACCTCCTTTCTAATTCTCTTAAATTAAAAATTTTTTGATTTTTTTTTTCGTTTTTTTCGTTTTCTATTTTATCGTACTCGGGTCTTAAAATTCCGTACTTATTTTATTTTTACCATGTTTGTGATTCGATAGTATAAATTGTGATTTCGAAACTATCTTTTTCCTTTTATCGTTACGTGTCCATGTGCTCTAACCTCCAATTACAACCTACATCACATATATTTTTTTTGGAATTGCATCTCTGTATGGACGCGAGAACGCACGTTAAAAAGTACGTAAAAAATTTTTTTCACAAAAAATACTGATGAAAAAATTTTGAAAAAATCATTACAATTTGAGCGTTAAAAATACCCCCCGCCCACATTGGTAAAGAACACGAAAATCGGATAGCCTAAGATATGAATTTTTTAAGAATAAACACATTTTTTACCATTTATGTCGGCATATTCTAGGGCTAAAAATCTGAAACTTGGCGAAAAATTCTTTTTTATATTGAGAAACGTTCTCCCGATGCTAAATATGAAATTTGGCTCCAGGGTCGATCCGGCTATACCCTTTATTGTTTCTTTCCTGTTCATGGATATGAAACCTAACGAACAAAGATATTATCTTACTGAAAAGAGCACAAATTCCAGGAGTATGAAAATGGTTTACTTAGATGAGTGATTTTTACTTTTTCAAATGTTCGACAAAAATTCACCCACACTTTGTGACGCTATAAAGGAATACACGAACATGACGCACATGCAGTCAGAAGATCGAAGGTACATGTGAGAGGAAAACTGCGCAGCGAATGGACGAATGAATGACTGGAGACAGGGTGATGAAAAACTTTTCTCTTCCTCTTTTCAAAGTGTAGAAGATGTTGTAGGAAAGAAAATTTGAAGACCGTCGTAGCCTAACATTTATCCAAAACTCGCTCGTTTTCTACGAACGAAATTAAGTTGCATGATCATTTTCTTTCTCTTAAAGGTAACTTAGCTTAGTTACCGGTAACGATGATGAATGCGTTTTATAGCGTCAACTACGCAAACTTTTAATTGGACAAGTCGCGAGCGTGCCGTACACTTTTAAAATAACTTATTATACAAGTGAACGTAGTCTTTGGTCGAGAATAACGACAAAGAAATTTTTCAAACAAATAAAGGGATTAGTTTTTTTTTTTTTTTTTTTTTTTTTTTTTTCGTCACGCTACACGATTGTGAACGAATTAATTTCAAAATGACACAGAATTGTAATTAGTACGTATATGTACAGTGATAATATGAGACTCAGTCTCCTATTAGTGTAGGCAAATTAGATCCATTATTGAAAAAAAAAAAAAAACATTTTGCTGGAGCAAACGTTTCTTTGCTGAAAATGATTCAGGATGTGGTTCTGAACAACATACTAAAAATCCCGCGTTTTCCCCCTGGAGCTTCTTTTTTTAATAGGGTGGGGGTTCGAACCCCCAAAAATTGGTTTTTCGCCTATATCCCGTGAAATTGAAATTTTATTAAATAATGTTTCAGACAAAAGTTGTTCCTCGTTAAATTTCCTATCAAATAACGTATTCAATTTTCAGCCTATGTCAATTAGTGCCTTTGCAAAGGGCGTTCAAAAGAGTCCCAAAATCAGTTTTTCCATATGTCTCACAAAATTGAAACTATATTAAAAAATGTTTCGAACAAAAGTTATTCCTCGTTAAATTTGCTATAAAATGAGCAATTCACTCTTCAGGACGTTCTGTTTTAATAGGGGTTTCTACTTGGTTTCTACCACCCAAGGTTTAGTCTTCGCTTACATCAAGTCCAATAGAAATTTTATTAGAAAATGTTTCAAACAAAAGTTGTTCCTCGTTAAATTTCCTACCAAGTAACGTATTCGAGGTCCAGTCTAGGTCAATTAGTGCCTCGTCAGAGCCTTAAAAGGCCGTTCAAGAGAAGACCAAAATCAGTTTTTCGATATATATCTCACAAAATTGAAATTTTATGAAAAAATGTTTCGAATAAAAGTTGTTCTTCGTTGAATTTCCTATCGAATGAGCTATTCAGCTTTCAGGATAGAGCAACTATAGTCTGCAAAAAAGGGTTTTCGATATTAAAGATAAAAGGATGTGCTATATTTTTTTTGCTGATTTATGGAAGTCTTCCATCATTACAGATTGTAAAGATTTTTTTTTCACCAGTGATAGAAATATTGAAAAGTTGGAAATTAAATAAATATTTTTCTCATATTCATCACTCACGTGGTAACTAGGTATTGAAATAAAAACAATTAAAGTCGCGTTGTATTAGAGACTCTAAGGCGCAGCTGCAATACTCTCTAATCTAAGGTAGTACAAGAGACGAGCCATTGAATAAATGTCGGTTTTATGTTTTCGCGAAAAAAGGCCGTCCAAAAGTATTTGACCTCTCTACCTCCTACTGAGGACGTTGCACGGTTTCATTTATACAGAGTGCACTACCAAGTACATTTGTGGCTTGGTCATGAAAAATATCCATTAGAATGGAGATGGAACCTAACCTAACCTAACCTAACCCAAGAGTAGTGCTAGTCAGAAAACCTTTGAAAAAGTACCAAAAAAGGATGTGACGCAGCACAGAAGCTATAACATGTCTGTTATAATGATTTTCAAAAGGGAACCTGTTTTATTGGGGGGGTCGGAAAAAACGTCTACCGTCCGGCCGGCCGACAATCTCGGAGGTCGAAAATTTCTCAATTCCCAATCCTATCATATATGGCTTGGGAGCATGACCTGAGGCTTCACAATCTGATGACGTCATAGATCAGTTTTTTTTTCAAGTTCCCCTCCTATTGTATTTATAGCTCCAAAGTCCGGGCCTGCGACGTCACAATTTGATGACGTCATAGGTCAGCCTTTTCCAAGTCCCAAGCTCAGTGGTCGGTATGTATAGCCTGAAAGATAGCCCCTTCGAGTTATGCAATGCTACAGACACAAATTGACTTGGCTCCTTCAATGAGCCAGATATGCAACGCTTCAAACACCATGAGACTCATAATGGCCGTCCAAGGTATTGTAAGTCCCCTTCCTGTTCTAAATAGAGCTCCAAAGTCCGGATCTGTGACGTCACCACTCTGATGACGTCATAAGTCACCGGACCTGTGACACAATCTGATGAGGTCATAGGTTAGCCTTTTCCAAGTCTCAAGCTCAGTGGTCGGATAGCGTGAAAGATAGCCCCTTCAAGTGACGAGATATGGAATGCTTCATACACAAATTGACTTGCCCCTTCAATGAGCCAGATATGCAACGCTTCTCGAACACTAGGAGACTGAGAACGGGCTTTCAAGGTATTCTAAGTCCCCCTCCTAGAGCTCCAAAGTCCGGATCTGTGACGTCACAATTTGATGACGTCATAGGTCCAAGGGTGGTAAGCTTAAGTTTTATTTAAGTTTTAAGCCGTAAATAAGCTAAAGCGAAACGATTCTTCATTCGCTTAATTAAGCGACTTAATAAGCGAAACGATTTTCCATTTGCTTAATTAAGCGACTTAATAAGCAAAACAAAAGCTTAAAACTTAAAAAACACAGAAACACATTTTTTCCGACAAAAACATGTTTTTTCCAACAAAAACATGTTTGTTTTTAGAAAAAACATGTTTTTCCTAACGAAAACATGTTTTTTCCTTTCAACTTTAGGCTTTAAGCCTAAGTTTTAAGCGGTTCAGCTCAAACTAATCAAGTTTTAAGCTAAAACTCCTAAATCTTGAATAAGCCTTAAGCTTAAGCAAAAAAAAATTCTATTTCAAGTTTAAGCTTTAAGCTGAAGCCCTAAAATCGAATTGCTTACCACCCGTGCATAGGTCAGCCATTTTGAGTTCCAAGCTCAGTGGTGAGCCAGAAAGATAGCCCCTTCGAGTGACTAGATACGCAATACTTCATACACAAATTGACTTGGCCCCTTCAATGAGCGAGATATGCAACGCTTTAAACATCATGAGACTCAGCATGGCCTTCTAAAGCATTCTAAGTTTCCCTCATGTTATACATACAGCTCCAAAGTCCGGATCTCTTACGTCACAATTTGATGACGTCGTAGATCTGCTGGTGCATCCACAGTTTTCAGATCTCACGTGACCCATAAAGCAGGTTCCCAACCGCCCCTCGTTCAACTCCGTTAAAAAACCCGCGAGTTTTGACCCAAGGAATCTGCTAATTTGGTGATACATATTAAAGAACGCGACGAAGTATGTTTTTCAAATTGCTGGTCTCGGGTTTCCATTGCAATTTGTCTACCGTGAATCGTCTCGCAGTGCCAATTTTAAGAATTTTTTCGTCCGAGCTGTCCGTGAATCTAGTGTCGCGTCGGAAGCCATATCAGTTCAATTTTGTCCTGCACTAGGTAAAATTTATTTATCTGAATCTCATCCGTCATTATTATCATAAATGCCAAATTTTCAGAATTGATGGAATTAGAATAAATTATATTTATTCATTTTATGGAATGAGAAACCGATGCTTTATAATTTGATGAACTCGCTTCAGATGACATCACGATCATAATATCTTTTCATTTCCAATATTCGTTTTTTTCGACACATTTTTTCCCCGTTTTCACATTGTACCGCGACGCTCGTTACTTTTTTCAGTTTCAACCTCGTCTTTTAGCTAAAGGAAGGGTGGATTACTGTTTATTCTGGATAATCACCCCTCGACAAAAAAGGGAAAAAAATACATAGGGAAAGAAATTCTTATTTTGCGTGATCAAAAAACGAGGGATTTCATTGAAAAATGATATCAGTTTCGTTTTTAAAATAAAAATAAAGATGAGAAAAGAGAGAGAGAGGAGAAAAAACGAATATTCCAGTATGAGAATGGCGTATGACTCATCGATTGAGACTCATGTAGTTCGAGTATACTAATTTGTGATTCTATTTTGATGCTCGACAGTGTAAAATTAATCAATGATCTCTCAATTTTAATTTCTTTTCTTCCCAACCAATGGAGATCAACACGGTTCTAAACAACTTACGCTATAAAGTTTCGAATTGAAGGAATACAGTGAAGAGACGATAAATTGCTAGCAAGAAAACAACTTTTCTTGAACTTTGGCTGATTTTTAGAATCCGAAAGTTGTACCTAACTTTCTTCCTTTCCTTCTACGAGTCTGCTAAGCTGTTTTTTTCGATCAATCGATTACCTTATTATCGAACAAACATATCTCGTTACATCCTATTCAAAACTGGCTAGTCCCAGCCTTCATACATTGACACCCCTTCTTCGTGTTTTCAGAATCAACTGAGACACAAAATAGGTATGGTAGAGTTATCTTATTGAGATATAGGCCTATCGTAGTCTTATCCTAGACTAAAAAAAGCGAGTGCGTTCGTCATCCCTTCAACTGGCTTCCATAACGAACAATATGGCGGAGACAGTGGCGTATCCAGAAAATTTTCTTGGGGAGGTTGAAGAAAAAGTCAGGAAAAATGAATATTACAAAAAATTTTTGGAAAAAATTATTTAGAGTAGAATGCGTTATTTCGTGTGTCTTGGAAAGGGGGTCGACCCCTCTAACCTCCCTCTCGCTATGTCACTAGTAGGAGACCCTGACTATTTTTTGTCTGGGGCGACTCATAGGATAATCATCACAAAATACCGTCACGGTTAAACAAGAAAGAGGAATACTCCGACGTGGAGTAAAACATGCAAACCGCAGAAAAAATGAAAAAACGACAAGCGCTTTCGGTTAAACAACCATCTTCGAGCCTGAAATGAAAGCAACTAACGAACAAAAGAGACGAACGAGGTATTAAGATCGTCCAAACGAGAAATCACGGTGTGAGTCATAAACCAGTTCGATCAGGCCATCTTCCGGAATGTACGAATTGAGTACAGTGATACCGTCAGTGTTGAGATGACGAATTATCTCTATATTCTCGAGGGCGATGCGCTTACGGTAGGAGCTTTTCGGATCCCTCGCGGAAGCTGTGGCCACTGTTTATTAAGTGATCGGCGAAAGCTGACTCCCCCAAGTGTCCCTTCTTCCAAGACTTCAGGTGCTCAGCTGCTCGAACTTTCATTTGGCGGCTGGTCTCACCAATATAAAAACCTCCACAATCCTCACACTCCAACTTATACACACCACTCCTCTCATCAACAGGTATGGGGTCCTTCAGTCTCACAAACAACCTCTTGACTGTGGTAGGGTTGTAAAACGCGGGTCTGAAGCCAAACGGGCGAAGGGCCCGACCCAAATGCTGGGAGAACTTCCCCAAGAAAGGGAGACTGATCCAACGCAAACAGCGATCACGGATCGTGTCTCGGGGGAGGGAGGTGGTGGAATCAAGAAGGCTCCTCGTAACTTTCCTCCGAACCATCACGTCAACATCGACATTGACCCCATTCACTCTGGCCAGGTGTTTTATAGTGATTAACTCTTTCTTGAAGGCAGACTGACTCAAAGGAATACGAGTCAGTCTGTGAACTAGGCTATGAAAAGCAGCCATCTTGTGAGCAACAGGACCGAACGAACCACCGTGGACTAAAACATCGGTCGTAGTATCTTTCCTGTAAATTCCAAACTTATGGATACCGTCTATTATAGAGATCGATAAATCCAAAAAGTTAATGGAAAATACCCCTATTTCCAACGTAAATTTGATGGAAGGGTACCAGGAATTGAGATACCTCAGAAACTCACCAAGGAGATCTGGGTGACCAGTCCAGGTACATAGAACGTCATCAACGTACCTGTGCCAATAATGAATATGATTAAGTAACACCTGGTTCGAGGAAAAGAGGTCAAGTTCAAACTTAGACATGAAGATTTCGGATATGAGAGAGCCTAGTGGTGATCCAATGGGGATCCCTACTTCGTCAGGGAACTCGAAAAATTTCCCTTCAAATTTACAATAGTTAGGGGACCAGCAAGTATTAAGAAGATCGAAGAATTCGTGAAGCTCATTATGAGGAATGTTGGCTTTGACGAGTAGCTCACCCATACGCTGGATAGTAGCAGCCTTAGGAATATTCGGGAACAAACCAACAACATCAAACGAGCAGATGGTCGTTCCCGGGGGAAGGCTTACATCCTTGAGGACGTCAGTTAAAGAGGCCGAATTCAAGACCGAATGAGGGGATTCAAAATCAATACGATTTTTGAACCAACGGTCAAGGAATTTAGCAAGGAGGTAGGTAGGAGAGGAGACGAAAGAAACAACGGGTCTCATCGGGGTATTGTTCTTATGCACTTTAGGCAGCCCGTACAAGAGGCGGGGTGTGGGGTCAGGAACAAGGAGGGCTTTTTTCAAAGCAGGAGTTTTTGATAACAGCCTCACTCCTGTTGATGACACACCTAACTTCTTTGACGTGCTTGGGAAAGCTGAAATCCTCACTCTCTTTAGCACCACACTGCCGTAGGACTTCATGGACCTTAGAAGAATAGGCCGATCTCTCCATCACTACAACAGCGTTGCCCTTGTCAGCCTTAGTGACGATCAAATCTCCCGCTTTCATCTTCCTCCTTAGACCCTGAATCACTCCTCCCAATTTATTACTCATGCGAGGGGGGGGGGGGGGGTTATTACGGACTAATTCGGCACAGACTTTCTGGGTATTAAAACCAGGACCAATTTTAACCGCAAGATCCGCAACAACATTCGCCAAGGTTTCATCATTCTTGAGGGGAGGCATACTGAACTTCAAACCTTTCTCAAGGAGGGATGTTTCGTCACTATTGAACACTACCTGACTATTATTTATGAGGGGAGGATGGAATTTATGAACGACAACACCATCACTCACCCTCTCCTCAACCACCTCCTCATTAACCGTCATTAGGGAGGACAGCTTCTTATTTTTCCTCTCCTTCAACTTCGCCTCAAACTTCCGACACTTTTCAACCAGTTCGATCAGGCCTGATCGAACTGGTTTATGACTCACACCGTGATTTCTCGTTTGGACGATCTTAATACCTCGTTCGTCTCTTTTGTTCGTTAGTTGCTTTCATTTCAGGCTCGAAGATGGTTGTTTAACCGAAAGCGCTCGTCGTTTTTTCATTTTTTCTGCGGTTTGCATGTTTTACTCCACGTCGGAGTATTCCTCTTTCTTGTTTAGTATGGATAGCCGTAACTTAAAGGAACGGATTCGTTTAACCGTCACGGTTCTTGTCCCGCTTGATGAAGTCATCAGTGACCTTGACCTACTTTAGTAACTTGAAAAATTCGCCCAACACTACTTTCAGACTATATTCGCCTTCATTATGCTAGGTCTAACTTGGGGCTTCATACACTGTACTTTAGCTCGTCCTGTCCCCAATGTTAGTCTTAACTTAGAGTATGCTAGGTTTCACTCTCGGCATTTAAATGAATTTCGACCTCTCCTCTAATATACTAGACTAAACTACGCTCAGTTACTCGCCTAACATACTCCTAATAATTAATAATGGATAGTAAACCAGGAGCAGAGATAGAGAGATAGAAGGCGGGGCGTAGTATGACGTCATAGGTCTACGCTAGGCTGTTTAAATGCGAACGAGTCACCAGAGTGTTTTCAGGAAACCACCTCGAGAACCACTCATTTTGAAACGATCTAAAGAGAGACTCTGATAGTCTCATTCATCGAATAGAGAACGCAGAAACTTCTCTGTTTCAATTTTACATTCGAAAAGATAGAAAGCTACCAGTGAAAATTTCCCCCAAAATTAATCAAATCTAGAATGTAACTCGATCTTATCATTATTTTCAACGAGTGTAAGGCACAAATGAATAATCTGTTTCGATGTGCTCTCCTAATCCTATTATAACATTTTCCTCAGCTGTAAAATCGAAAATTCACATGAATGAAAAAATAAAAATACAGAAAATCGATAGCGAGACGTAGATTTTCTGAACGAGTAGAATTCAAAAGAATTTAATTCTTTTCTTCCTTTGGAAGAGCAGCCGCCACCATTTACGATTTACTGCATCTATACACAGATACACCTGATGATAATGAATAAAAACAGATAACAGTTTTCGAAGGCGATGCTAGTGGAGCATACGCGAATCTGTAGCCATTGTCGGTATTGATGAGCGATTTGAAAATGACGATCGACTAGTTTTTACGTAGGCACTGCCGGGGGCTACGATGACGATGATGGGCGTAAATTTGGGCAGGCTGCATGAGCAGTAAAGCCTTCGCGTAAACAGAAAACTGACGAAAACGAGTAGGCCTATCAACGAACAAAGTTTCAAAATGAACGCATTTATTAGACTTCTTTTGTGAAAGCTGACGTGGATTAAAATTTAGACCTGTACACGAGAATCGGACGACGAAAAGAATAGGGATCGACTACGACAATGACAACATCAGTAACAAAAACATCCAAGAAAATGTCTTCTTTCTTATTCTTTAGAAGGACGAGTATTGGCTTTCAAAACCGTATTCCAAACTATTATATACATATAGATAACATATTTTTTGTAATCGTAAGGCTTGAACGTATTCTGAAAACGATAGTTTTTTTGTTTTCTTTTCGTTGAAACCTTGTAAAAAAAAGAGAAAACCCTGTCATTATGGTTATTATGTTCCTCCAAGGTATTCAAAATAGCGATTCGATTTTGTTGTCATCGCGACTTGACTAGACTTTGGACTACATTAAATGTTTGGTAAGCGGCAGCATTATTCCTTATGATATAATTCCGTTCCATTCCGTGGCTGAAGATATTGACTATGCTGCAAAACACAAGAATGTCTGGTTACTTACTAAGAAACTGCAGAGAAGTCGAAGCAGAAATATCTGCTGGGACAGTGAGAAGATGCGTAACATGCGGTGATTCTCAGGGCCTTGTCTTGGGCTCTATGCATTCAATGGGCTATTCAAAACGAAGCTACCACCAGGAGTGCAGCTACTCGTATGCTACCCCGACGACATACCGGTGATCGACTCGGCCAGCGCGGTGCCTGAGGTCTAGACAGAGGCTGTGACCCGTTGAATCGAGGTGGCCGGATTAAGCTTGGCAGTTGACAAGACGAAGGCCATTGTTTTCACGACCCGTCGCGAGTTCAATCCACCCACTTTTCGGACATCAATACTAAGAAGACACTGAAGTACCGGGGGCTCTGGTTCGACAGCAAGCTCTACTTCCGCCACCATTTTGAGAAAGTGGCGGAGAAAGCTTCCAAGGTGGTGACATGTTGGTCCCACCTGATGTCGAACTAAGGACGGCCAAGAGAAGCCACAAGAAGACTTTACATGAGCGTAGTAGCAATGTCAGCCCTCCTTTATGGAGCCCCAGTGTGGTTCGACTCCACAGGGAAATGGGAAGAATCCAACAAAGAGCTGCGCTCACGTGTGTCAGCGGATACCACTCTGTTTCATCTGCTGGCAGAAGAGCGAGCAATAGTGTTCGAGGCAAAGAAGAAGACAAAGATCATCGGACAAGTCTTGCGGGTCAAGCAGGAGGCCAGGCGCTCCTTGCTTGCCAAGTGGAAGAGTCGTGTGGACCCGCATGCTAATACATGATCTTGATGAGTGGATGGACTGAGACCATGACGAGCTGAATTTTCATCTCACACGAATGATAAGCGGCCGTAGGTGTTTCAACAAGTAACTACACAAAATGGGGAAGGTTGAACAACAGTCGAATTAACCACGGTTATTAGGAGCGGGATGATGGACTATGGCACACCTTCTTCGAGTGTGAGGCGTGGAGACGTTATTCCATTGCCCTGTAATCAACCAGTCTGTTGCGTCGATCAACAGTGGATTCTTAGTTTTCGAGGAATTTACGCGTATTCTTGTCGACTTTAAATCTAAGGCCAAAAACAGCATCCGATGCGAGGTGCGAGAGATTAGATTTAATTCTATTCACTCGCATCTCGTATCGCTTCTCGCACGTTCCCATTGGCTGCGTACTTTTTCTCGGCACCTCGCATCCACTCTGTTTCTGGCCTAACTCAGATTGACGTCGATCAGTAGTCGATTTAAAGTCGACTTTTCCAAATTTTTTCGTAGACCTGTAGTCGACTGCTCTGTTGTTTCGATTCAAAGGTAATTTTCCTAGTTTCCTGGTAATGAACGCTGGTTAACCTCAAATCGACCCCAAATCAAAATAGAATTAAAGTCGACTTCTCCAAATTTTCTGTCTACCTGCGTATTCAAATGCTGAAAGTTGGTCTTTACTTTTCGCTGGTGAACTTCAAGTCTATCTCGAATCAACGTCCATATCTGAACTCTTGAGTCGACCCAAAAATTCATATAGATCAAACATTGATCACTCCTTTAAGTCAATTTCAAGTCGACTTGTTGTTCTTTGGTAGTGGACGATGGTCGATTCCAAATCTACCTCAAATCAACATCGATCTGAAGTCCATTTCGTGTCGACTTCTTCGAATTTCATATCCACCAAAAATCGACTTCTCCTTTGGGTCGATTTTTACTTCATTAGTAGTTCTCTGGTAATCTACTCTAGTCGACTTGAATTTGACCTCGAAGTCGATTCCGGGTCAACTTCTCCAAATTTTAGATCGGCCAAAAATCGACCATTCCAAAGGGTTGATTTCAAGTGGACTTGTAGTTTTCTGGTAATGGACAATGATCGACTTCAGATTGACCTGGAATCGATCTATTTTACGTCGACTCTCCAAATTTTTTATCGAACAAAAATCGACACCTCATTTGGGTCTGTTTCTAGCTTCTTTTTGGCTCTCTGGTAGAGGAGAAAGGTCGACTTCAAATCGACCTCAAAACGACACCGATATGAAGTTGATTTCGTGTCGACCTCTCCAAATTTCATAGTGGTCAAAAATGGGTCGATTTCAAGTCGACCTCGAATTGATATCAATTTCAAGTCGGCCTCTCCAAATTTTATATCGATCAAAAATCAATTACTCCAAAGGATCGATTTCGAGAGGATTTGTAGTTCTCTGGTAATGGAGAGTGGTCGACTTGAAATCGACCTGGAATCGATATCTATTTCAAGTCGCCCTCTCCAAATTTTATATCGATCAAAAATCGATACCTCATTTGAGTCGCGTTTCCTAGTCTAATTTTGGTTCTCTGGTAATGGATATGGTCGATTTCAAGTCGACTTCGAATCGATATCGATCTAAAGTCGATTTCTTCAAATTTTATATCGACTTAAAATCGAGTGCTGCATTGCGTCGATTTTTTCTCGATTCTTAGTTCTAGTCGACTTGAAATTTGACCTCAAATGTAAGTCGATTTCGGGTCGACTTTCGAATTTTTTATCAATCTGTATTCGACTGCTCTGTTGTGTCGATTGAAAGTCGATTCTTAGTTTTATGGAATCGAGTCAACGTCTCCAAATTCGTTTATCGACCTGAAATCGATTGCTCTATTGCGTCGATTTACAGTCGACTGGTAGTTTTCCGGGAATATATGTGTATCTTGACGTTTTGAATTCAACCTTAAATTGACGTCGATCTAGAGTTCGTGTTATAGTCACTCCCTTGTAGACTTTGCTACTCGCAGGCAGAATGTGCAGTTATCTTATACAAATATGTCGAACTAGAACTCTTAATTATGGAACTAAGGCCTATGCGAATCTCAATTAGACTCGAGCATTGTATCAACGGTCGAATGGACGCAATTTCGACGTCCATTGTCAGCCTGCGTTATAAAACTCGTGTCAGAAGTTTACTTATTCAAAGAGGTATCAAATTATGCGCTTGCCACGTCGACAGTATTTACTTTCATTTGAAAATAAGGTCTTGGGAGTTTGCACTAAATCTGTCGTAGCACGAAAACGCAAAACGTTAGATGTATAGTTGAAATGTACGAATTTTGTATCTCAATTTTATCTTTAATTTGAGCCATATCCGAAGTTTCTACGACTTTTTTGAGGCGAGTTATGGACCAAAATGTGCCGAAAATTCACCAAATCGCCAGGGTTCCCAAAATAGGGCTTGAAAATTAATTAATTTACAGTATTGTGCTGAATTTCTAAAATTTTAATAATCAAATTAGTGTTTCCTAAGTGAATTTGGACGGGGAAAACGGAGAAAAATAGTAACAAAATCCTAAGAAACAACAAAATAGGTTAATAGGCCCAAAAAGGGTCAAAATTCCCCCGAGTTGGAAAATCGTTCAAATTTTTGAATTGTATTTCGATTTTTAGGCAGAATTTCGCGCTGAGTTCGAAAAAATGTTTAAAAATTTTTTCGAAACACCAACATGGGTTAATGGGCCCAAAAAAGGTCAAAATTTCTCAAAGTTGGAAAATTGTTCAAACTTTCAAATTTTAATTCGATTTTCAAGTGGAATTTTGCGCCGAGTCCGAAAAAAATGCTTAAACAGTTCTTTGAAGCACGAAAAAAGGGTTAATGGGCCCCAAAAAGGGCCAAAATTTCCCCAAATTGGAAAATCGTTCAAATTTCTTAATTGTATTTCGATTTTGAAGTAGAATTTCGCGCTGAGTTCGAAAAAAAAGTTTGAAAATTCTCTCGAAGCACCAAAATGGGCCCAAAAAAGGTCAAAATTTCTCAAAGTTGGAAAATTGTTCAAACTTTCAAATTTTAATTCGATTTTCAAGTGGAATTTTGCGCCGAGTCCGAAAAAAATGCTTAAACAGTTCTTTGAAGCACGAAAAAAGGGTTAATGGGCCCCAAAAAGGGCCAAAATTTCCCCAAATTGGAAAATCGTTCAAATTTCTTAATTGTATTTCGATTTTGAAGTAGAATTTTGCGCTGAGTTCGAAAAAAAAGTTTGAAAATTCTCTCGAAGCACCAAAATGGGCCCAAAAAAGGTCAACATTTCTCAAAGTTTGAAAATTGTTCAAACTTTCAAATTTTAATTCGATTTTCAAGTAGAATTTTGCGCCGAGTCCGAAATAAATGCTTAAACAGTTCTTTGAAGCACGAACAAAGGGTTAATGGGCCCCAAAAAGGGCCAAAATTTCCCCAAATTGGAAAATCGTTCAAATCTTTTAATTGTATTTCGATTTTTAAGTAGAATTTCGCGCTGAGTTCGAAAAAAAAGTTTGAAAATTCTCTCGAAGCACCAAAATGGGCCCAAAAAAGGTCAACATTTCTCAAAGTTGGAAAATTGTTCAAACTTTCAAATTTTAATTCGATTTTCAAGTGGAATTTTGCGCCGAGTCCGAAAAAAAATACTTAAACAGTTCTTCGATGCACGAAAAAAGGGTTAATGGGCCCAAAGAGGGCCAAAATTCCCCCAAATTGGAAAATCGTTCAAATTTTTTAATTGTACATATTTCGATTTTTAAGTAGAATTTTGCGCTAAGTTCGAAAAAAATGTTTAAAAATTTTTTCGAAGCACCAACATGGGTTAATGGCCCCAAAAAAGGTCAAAATTTATCAAAGTTGGAAAATTGTTCAAACTTTCAAATTTTTATTCGATTTTCAATCGCGCCGAGACCGAAAAAAATGCTTAAAAAATACTTCGGAGCACCAAAATGGGATAATGGGCTTAAAGAGAATCAAAATTCCTTCAAGATGAAAAATTGCGTAATCTTCAAAAGTTCTTTTCAATTCCGAAGTAAAATTTACCGCCGAGTCCGAGAAAAATACTTAAATGACCCTAGATGATCTCCAAAATGAAGAATCAAAAAAAAATTTTCCATTCTGCAGTAAAGTTGTTGATTCAGGGGATGGAAGGAATGTCGAAAAGTTCGTTTGCCGTTGAGTGCTCGCGGAGCGTCGGGTGACAGATCCGAAAGAGGAAATTGCAGAAATTCTCCTCACTTGGGGATTGGAGGGAGGCGACACATTGATCTTCCCTTGACGGTTCGCAGTGAGAGGTCGACTAGGGCTCTGCGTATGATCAAAGCGGGAAAAAGTGGGAAAACTCTCGTTGTTTCAGTCGAAGAACGCAAAGTTGGTCTTCTGTTGCGTGCTTGCGATGAGAGATCAACTGACGCTCCACCTATGAACGAAGCGGGCCAAAGTGTAAAAACTCCTTTATTCAGGCAATGGGAGAATACCGCAAATTCGGTCTTGCTCGTGAAGAGCGATCAGCTACAACTTAGTCTTCGATGGAGGCAGACGAAAGCCCGGAATTTCCCGGGGTTTCAACGGAGGAGGGAATGATACCGTCAAGCTCAACCTTTGTCATGAGCTCGCGGTGAGAGAACGATCAAAACCCCGTGTTTGAAAGAGGCAGGCGAATGATCCCTGGGTTCAACATAGATCGACTGAGGCCCCGTGTATGATCAAGAAAAACTCGTGTTGTTTCTTGACAAGAAGAGAATAATACCGCCGACTTCGTTTTCCATTACATGCTTGCGGTAAAAGATCGACTGAGGCCCCATGTATGATCGAGGCGGGTACTTCCGCAAAAACTCCTGTTGTTTCTTGCCAAGGAGAGTTCAACAGTTTTTTTCACCTCAGCACACAATTTTACCCTAGAATCAAGAAAAACTTTGAAGGTTAGGCGATTTTTTTCGTTTTGAAAAAATGTTTACCCTTTTTGGTCCCATTAACCCATTTTGGTGCTCCGCAGAATTTCTTAACAATTTTATTCAGATTTAGCGCTAAATTTTGTCTCAGAATCGAGAAAAACTTTGAAGGTTGGGCGATTTTATCATTGTGGGGAAATTTTGACCCTTTTTTGCCCATAAACCTACTTTGGTGCTTCGCAGAATTTTTTAACAATTTTATTCAGATTCAACGCTAAATTTTATCTTAGAATCGAGAAAAACTTTGAAGATTAGGCGGTTTTATCATTTTTGTGAAACTTCGACCTTCTTTTGGCCCATTAACCCATTTTTGTGCTTCGCAGAATTTTTTACCCATCTTATTCGGATTCAGCGCTAAATTTTACCTCATTACGCGATTCTTTCAATCAGTAAAATTGTTTTTTGATAATTCACAGCTTTGGGAACCCTTGCTGTAAAATTTGGGCAAATTTTGGCTCATAACTCGGTTCGGAAAAGTCGTAGAAACTTCGGATATGGCTCAAATTAAAGATAAAAGTGAGATACAAAATTCGTACATTTAAACTATACGTCTAACGTTTTGCATTTTCGCGCTACGACAGATTCAGCGCAAACTCCCATTTAACTGGTAACATCTTTCTGGTCCACCCTGTGTTTATACTATTTTGTAAATTTCTCTCATGAGGGACACTTTCTGGTCATGACTTTGCACTTCAGAACCGTACCATCAGCAGAACGAAGTTGGTCAATCAAAAGTATACAATCTCTTATCCATGTTCAAGAGAACGAATTCGATCGAGGTGGTGAACTTTGTTCTATCTATTCCTCTGTTTTTACGTCTGACAGTTTCAATGTGCATCACTTTCTCATTTTCTTAGCTTTTCCACAAAATCTTTCCGTCCACGTCAAGTTAAAAACTCTTTGAAAATCTGTTAATAATCCATATTCGATCATCTTTTCAAGTTTGATTGTGCGCGTTAGTTCACCATCACGAAAGGTTATTTGAACGAACGATTATTGAGAAAAATCATATTCATTTCGAACGACGTGTACAAAAACCTCAGTTCAATAGGAAGACGGTATTTTATTATTTTTTTCCTTGCATTTACGTTCCATAATATGTCATTTTATCTATTATTTATCGAGTACAATTATACTCAAGACACATTATAGCACTGTACACAATACGCCCTCTTGTTGGTTTTTGTTGAAAATCTCCCCCTAATGATGTTTTCGTATACCCTCATCGCTTCTGTTGCCGGATAACGGCGTGTAAAAAAGAAAGAAAATGCCCTCCTACTGATTTAATTGTAGGGTACGTACACCGGTATACCGTATGAGAGAACCTGTTCAGACAGTGGCGTCTTGAACGGTGATTGAGATACCTTTAATTTTTCTTTTTAAACAGTAAATTTTCTACGCAATAAATTAAGGGTGACGAGGGGGTCGTAAACTGAGCTCGCGACAACAGCGATGTCAGCACCGATGGATCGCTAATTACATTAATTACTTCATTTAGCTAATTGAAGCGAATGGTCCGATGTTAGAGAAGACGTTATACGGGTGAAGTTTCGCCATCTTTTTTTTTTCCAAGTTTTTCCGGCGATGGTGATACAAAGGTAAACAAAAATAGATAAATGGAAAGTTTATAAGTTTTGCCAGTAAAATCGATCGCCTCGACGAAGAAACAAGGGAGGAAACTCCCATTAGGCGTTGTTGAGTAAAGTAACTATGGATATCAAATATCAGAAGAAATAATAGCTACTCGAGAGCGAGAGAGCGGCAACACAATAGCGGCGACGTCAGCGATGGCGGCAGCAAAAGCGTAGCTTAATATCTATCGCGAAGTCTGAAATAAAACGAAGGAAAGGGTGATGCTTTTACTGCCCTTATATCTTTATCCACTCATCTTTTTCTCTTCTTCTCCTCCTCGTCGCCTTTTTTGCTATTTAGCACTCGACACTCTCTCACTCTGCAGCAGCATCAAGCGAGCATTGCGGTTAACGAGTCCGAACGTGTTGATACGTTTCAAGAAAGCTTGTTGAAAATGTCAACGAGAGTGAATTTTTGTATACGACGATATGTCAGAAGGAATAATATTATGCGGGAACTTGAAGAGCGCTCATACACGAGGGGGTGGGGGCTCATAATCGTGATTATTAGACGATCGCGACCTGCATAATATTCCAACGATCACTGAATAGTGACGATGATGCCTCAGAGATCAGATCGACCTCGTTAAAATACAGTCGCTGTCATCCGAGGCGCTCGTATTTATTAGGTTGCATCTGGTGCAGGTTCGAGTACGATTTTTACACGTGTTCTTTTTAATTCCTAGACGAACACATTCTTTTCAGTTGTACACACGGTATGAGAGTCCGCGCGACCCGCAACCAGTTATGCGTGATGTAGAGACCGCCGAGAGATTTATCTCTTTCTCTCGCCGTCTTCGAACTATAACCGAGTTCCTTCACTTCATATAATTTTTCGCAGCGATATCTGAAAGAGGGTTAAAGAAAACATTCTGTTTCCACAAATTTTGTAGGTGGAGTGTATCGTCCCTAATGAATATGTGCAACTGTCAGTAGTAATAATCGTTTCGAGGAATATTTCGAGCTAATTTTGAGGAATAGGTGCAGTCGAACAAGAGACGCCCGTGAGAAAACAAGAAAACGGAACGAACGAAGAGGAAAGGAAAAAAGTTGAAAATGATGTAAAAAATTGATGTCGGTGACTGCGCATACGTCATGGAGGGTGTACTTGATCATTCTTGTATTCGTTCGGGTATAGGGTAAGGCAAAATGATAAATTCTCAGAGACTGTGCTGTGATGTGGAATTCCAAGGCTGGATATAGATTCGAACCGATACGATCTACTGTCACGATAATTTGTATTTAGAAAAAGATAGATACGAGAAAGAAATAGAGAGAAACGTACGAGTTTACGTGCACATCAGCGATGTATAATGATGATTAAATCTAGGGTATTATTCGGCTTTGACAAATTTCTGGTATTGATCGTTGTTCTGCTTTTCTTTCTTTTTTTTTTCAGCCGAAGAGATTGAAGGGGAATTCGCCGGTAGCGCCGAAATTGTTACGGTAAGATTATTATTTTATTTTTCTCGCGTCAATTATTATATTATCGCATCGAACTTGACGTCCCCCTCTAAAATAAATTAGAAAAAAGAAAATTTCCGGTCAAAATCATTCATTCAATGTGACGTAGGCATATCTTTGATAGGATCCCAATGAACCATGGTGACACCACGTTGAATAGCTACTTCGAATAAAAGTCGAATTGAAATCGACTGAGTCTATCTAACGACGACATACTCAACGATTGAAACGTACGGAGTAATTTGAATAGAGCCAAAGAAATGAAAATACACCGGAGCGCTTTCGGGTTACCCCCTCTTAATAATGCTAACACTTTCGCCAATGTTGTTGCGGACCTCGAAATAAAAATTGGGCCTGGGGTTAATACTCAGAAAGCGTGTGCCGCCTTTGTCCGCGATACCCCCTTCCCTCGTATAAATGATTTGGCTTTTGAGGTGATTAAGTGGATCAAGAGGAAGGTCAGGGAGGAGGGCTTAACCATTACTAAGGCTGATAAAGGGAATGCCATAGTCGTTATGGATAAGTCCTCTTACGTCTCCAAGGTCTATGACGTTCTCGACCAGTGTGGCGCCAAGGAAAATGCGGATTTCAATTTTCCAAATCACGTCAAAGAAGTTAGGCGTGTTATAAACACTTGTGAATTCATTATTAAGACCCCTAAGCTTAAAAGAATGCTTCTTGAGCCCAATCCAGTGCCGCCCCTCTTGTACGGGCTACCTAAGGTTCATAAGAGGGACACCCCGATGCGGCCGGTCATTTCTTTCGTGTCTTCCCCCACGTACTTCTTGGCGAAATTTTTGGACCGTTGGTTCAAATCTAGAGTGGAATTTGAGTCATCCTACTCTGTGAAGAATTCGTTCTCTTTGGCTAATAAGCTTAAGGATGACATTCTTCCGCCTGATTCAACCCTATGCTCCTTTGACGTTGTCGGCTTATTTCCGAGTATCCCTAGAGCTACTGCCATGCAACATATGGGAGACCTTTTGATCCAATCTAATATTTGTCACGAAGAGTTGACAGAATTTTTTAATTTACTCAATATTTGTTGGTCTCCCAACTTTTGCAAATTTGAAGGCAAATTTTTCGAATTTACTCAGGAGGTAGGTATCCCTATTGGCTCTCCTCTGGGTTCCCTCATTTCGGAGGTTTTCATGTCTAAATTTGAGCTTGATCTCTTTTCCTCTGGTCAGGGGTTTTTGGGTCATATATATTATTGGCACAGGTACGTCGACGATGTGTTGTGTTTGTGGACCGGTCAACGGGATCTCCTTTTGGAGTTTCTCAGGTATCTTAACAGTTTATACCCATCCATCAAATTCACTTGGAAGTAGGCGGTTCATCTATAAATTTTTTGGACCTTACTATCTCTAATAGAGAAGGTGCCCACGAATTCGCCATGTATAGAAAAGATACCTCGACCGATATTACTGTCCACGGCAGATCTTTCTGCCCTGTTGCTCACAAATATGCCGGTTTTAATAGTTATATTCACCGGTTGACGAGTATCCCATTAGGTCAGCTCGCTTTTCAACAGGAGCTTTCGACTATAAAGCACTTGGCCAGAGTGAACGAGATCAGCTTGGATATTGACTTGATGGTCCATAGGAAATTGACTCGGAAATGCCTTGATTCCACTACCTCCCTCCCCCGTAATCCAGCGTCAGATAGTAGGAAACGTTGGATTAGGCTTCCGTTTTTGGGGAAATTTTCTTCCCAATTAGGTCGTGTCCTCCGCCCATTTGGGTTTCGGCCAGTGTTTTACAATCTGAACACTGTAAAAAGTTTGTTCGTTAAGTTAAAGGACCCCATCCCACTGGTCGAAAGAAGCGGGGTTTACAAAATTGAGTGTAATGATTGTAATGGAATTTATATAGGCGAGACTGGACGTCAGCTCAAAATTAGAATAGATAAGCATAGGAAGGCGTGGGAAAAGAAGAAATTGGGTGATTCGGCATTTGCGGACCATCTTATCACCACTGGCCGTGGTTTCATAGAGTGATCTGAGTCCCTCCTCCATAGAGAGTCCTCGGCTTTCAAACGTACCGCGCTAGAACACATCGAAATTATTCGCCATCTGAATAACGATAACCTAATTGTGCTCAACAGGTACATACCTGATGAGGGTTTGATTGAATTAGTTTACGAGTATGATTCACATTGTGATGACTCGCTAGTTCAGTCATGTCCTCCTCGGTAGTTCTTGTTGCCGGCCGGAGTTGGTTCAGTTGCTTTCACGTCCCCGTTGACAATGGTTTTTTAATCGAAAGCGCTCCGGTGTATTTTCATTTCTGTGGTTCTATTCAAATTACTCCGTACGTTTTAATGGTTGAGTATGTCGTCGTTGGATTGATGACTGTCATTGCCATATTTGGCTGATCGGTGAACTGAGATTTTCCTTTTTGTCGGTTAATTAAAGGTTCGAGATTATTCAATTCAAATATTAAGTCTGCCTGAGTTCCTGTTTGACTTGTTCAACCTGTTCTTTACAAAATTTAGATGGCCTGCGACTGCAAAATTAATACGAGAGGTAACGGAAAGGGTCGAATCGGCATTAAGTAATAAATTAATTTTCTTGAACGCGAATTCGGAAAGGGAACCAGAATAATCTCTAAACGTATACGCATACTAAGTAACATCCGACCAACCTTTAAAAATTCCAATCTCCAGTTGTCCCATGGTTGGGTGAGTCCTATCAGTTTTAGACTCATGGCATACCAGTCCAAGGCACCACCTTCGACGAATAGGTTCAATGCTTCGGCGAATTGGGATTGTTTAACACCAAGCCGTAGGCACTCACTTTCAAATGTTGTGAGTCATACATCTGCATTTTGGTCCTTGCTGCCGCAGAATTTTTCAATGACCATGTCCTTGGTCAAAGGTTTTGAGACTCGTTTTCTCCACGTTAACTGATTGGTTTTGTTTCAGTTGTGATTGTGAATAGACCAATTCTTCGAATCATTCGTAAAATACGTACGCGTTATTTTTCATACATACCTGTGACGAGAATTTGGCATATCTCGTCACGAACCTTCAGTATCACAAAACGTGACTGAAGATGAACATAACGTAAGTAAAAACAAACAAGCGATGATTCGGTGTTTAAAAGAAAGACGCGTACGAACTCAATAATTAAGCTCTGGGAAAACATGGCAAGGGTCGAAGTCGCAGCTACTGAATTTCATGCTGATCACCTCAGCTCGACTGAGCTCGTTCATGAGTAGATATATGTGTACTCACATGTGATCGTCATTATACGGTCTTACATATATGTAGTTGTCATTCTTACGTCGGTGTGTACATAGCCCACGTCGTAATACCTAATCATAATTACAAATGTCCAAAAAAATTTTCATTTGACTACAGAATTAACAAAAGAGCTAAAAATCCCCCTTTCGTAAATGGTTCATAATTTTTCGTGAATATATTTCTTTGTTATATCCGCATTGAGAAACAGTTTCTGTCGTTGTAAAACCACTGGCGGCAGTGATTAACCTCTTTAATAACATTTGATCACATTTGCTAAAGAAGTTATTGAACTTTTATCTTTGACAGTCGTGCTCAGTGTTCAATATTTTGCTGTTTTTCAAAATGAATAACATACTAATAGTCGAAAGCTTGGAATTCGAATTCAGTCGAGTTGTGGTGAGAGACATTAAAAAATTGTTGGGATCTTTTTATAACGTTATCACCTGCAGTACCCTGTCAGAAGCGGAGCTGATTGCTAAGTCGAACATTCCCTTGTGTTCATTACTGTTTTCGAAATCTTTGGGTCATGCACCCAGCGATTCATCGGATATACCTCCAACGCCGGATTTGTTCGAGTCCAACGTAGTAGATATTCTACATGCCCGACAGCCAGGAGTGCCGACATTTTATCTCAATGAGGCCACAGAAGTCGACGACGTGGCCACTACACTCTTCACGAAAATCAAAGAAATTCTCTTCGTAAGTCAGGACAACGCGGAATTCATCCATGGAAGAATCGTTCGTTCTGCTCAAAGGTATTTGGAAAATTTGTTACCAACTTTCACGGACGATCTGCGCAAATTCGCGGATACGTACGAGTATTCTTGGACTATACCAGGCCACCAAGGGGTTGGTATGAAGAAAAGTCCCATCGGTAAAGCTTTTCTCGACCTTGTCGGGGAAGGTGTCTTCAAATTGGATTTGAGTAGTTCAAGATCCGATTTGGGATCTCTGTTGGGCCGTTCTGGGCCGTTTTTAGAATCGGAAAAAGAGATTGCCAAAATTTTCGGAGCAGAGTTATCGTACACTGGAGTTGTAGGCGGTTCTGGATCGAATCGAACGATTATGCAGTATTGCATCAGAGACAAGGACGTTGTTGTTGTCGATCGCAATTGTCACAAATCCATCGCAAACGGTCTCATATTGACGGGAGCAATAGCCGAGTTTGTGAAACCGAGAAGGAACGAGTACGGCATAATCGGTCCTTTCAAAATCTCTGAATTAAACGAAATTATGCAGGATCGGATGATAAGATACTTCGTCATGACGAATTGCACCTTCGATGGGCTTTGTTACTTTGTTGATGAAGCTAAAGATGCTTTATCAAAGGTCAAGTACGTCCATTATGACGAGGCGTGGTTTGCTTATGCGAAATTTCACCCCCTATACGAGGGCACGTATGCTATGCAAGGGGATTATAAAAATTATACGGGCGAATCAACAGTATTTGCGACTCATTCTTCACACAAGATGCTGAATGCTTTCGGACAAGGGTCATTCATCCATGTGAGGAGCGGTCGGGGTGATGATGCCAAAGTAATCCCAGATGATTTCAATCAGTCCTATATGATGCACACGACTACGTCTCCTTCTTATATTCTTGCAGCTTCGAACGATGTCTCTGCAAGCATGATGGAAGGTGATATGGGCAAGTCGCTGGTGCAGGAGTCTCTTATTGAAGCTATCCATTTCAGGAAAACGCTTTCGAAACTTTACTCCGACCACACATCAAAAAAGGATCCACCTGGTTGGTTCTTCAAACCGTGGAATGCCGAGAAAATAGGTGACAAATCATTCCACGAGATGAAAACAAAATGTCTAATCGACCAGAAGAATTGGATTTTGAGCCCGAAAGATCTATGGCATGGGTTTGACGAAATGGAGGAATCGTGGTGCATGTTGGATCCGCTCAAAGTAACCATAATAACGAAGTTTGAAAATGTTCAAATTCCAGCTCCTCTGGTTTGTGTTTGGCTGGCTAGCAAAGGTGTTACTATTTGTCGGTTCACGGAATGTACAATCATGTTCTTGTTTTCGATGGGAGTGACGAAAGGAAAATGGATCACACTAGTGCAGTATCTATCGGAGTTCAAAGAGTTCTACGACAAGGATCGTTGCTTACAAGAAATATCACCCGAACTCGTAACAAAATATCCGCAATATGCCAACGAAGGACTGAAAAGTTTAGGAGATAGGATGATCAAATTCTTGGAAATTAACGATTTGACCAGTCTTTCGAATGGAGCAGCCTCATATTTGCCGGCGAAGAGCGAGATGTCTTGTCGGGAAGCTTTCCAGCAAATACCCCGTTCGACCGAATTCCTCCCACTCGAACAGCTTTACAATCGTGTTTCAGCTTCGTTCATCATTCCATTTCCACCTGGAATTCCCATAATAATTTCTGGCGAAAGATTCGGAGAGAAGGACAAGTGTCCGATCGTAAAGTACTTGCTGGGACTCGAACTTTGGGATCAAACATTCCCTGGATTTGGTCACGAGACGACCGGAGTGAAGAAGGACGAGAACTCGGGGAAGTTTCTGGTTTGTGTCACGCAATGAAGAATAAATGCAGTAAATGCCCGGTTTTCTTATTAAACATTCTAGCAGATTTAATGTTTGTACGTAGGTAATTATGTTTTAAACGTTCTGTAAGAAAGTGCAATATTGCTTGCCTAGGTACGCTCTATTAGTATTCTTTTTGAAAGTACGTGGCCCAAATTGAAAGAAATATTTTAGATCTGATTGAGGCTCAGAACCTTCGACGAACTTCAGAGGGAAGGGTAAGGTTGCCCATCTAGGAAACGTTTTATCAATAGAGCTCTCAATTCTTCGAGATATTTGCATCAACTTTAGGCTGAAGATTGGATTCACAAAAAATTTAAATCAGATTTCACGAGGGACATTTTTCGTTTGAAAATCTATTTCATCATCAGAGCCCAATTTTTCGAAATATTTGCCTAGGATTGACTTCTAAGGGTCAAAACGTGCCGCAAAAAAAATTCAGTATACGACTTGGGGAGCGGGACTTTCGGGACACCGAACCCAAAATGTTTGCAAAATCATTTTCGTGAGTCTCCATCGCATACACACTAAGGCTTCAAAAGACCGAGTCATGTTTTAACATGACATCAAATAAGTTCTCTTTCGTAGAGGGTGGAATACATTATACGAACCAAAAACTAATTTTTACGCGCCTGTAGTTTTCCCCCCTCTATTTTTCTTTGTAACATTACGATGATAATTTTCAAGAAGAAAACCAGGAAAGTTTGCTACCAGTTTTGATCATTATCGGATGAAATGAGCTTAGCCTGTTCTCTGGGCTGGTTTTGCACATCCTGCAAGTCGTCGTCAATGTCGTCTACTACGTCTAATACTCCACCAGCATTGAGGCAAGTCTACCCAAGATACATTGGTGAGCATTTTAATCCTAGGAAGAAAAAAAAACTATTTTCAGCGAAAATTCAAACAATAGGTCTTATTTGAGAAGTATAGTGTTGACCGTAAAACACTATAAGTAAAGAATAACAGATGTGACTTTGGCTCTTCCGTTGATGAAAAAACTGACCAATGTTTTGAACATTAGCTCTTCATCATCGAGGTCGGATGACTAAAGTGCCAAGTTACCCTTTTATCTATGGAATATCTATTGTTCATTTGCTTTTCGGCAGCTGCAAGCATTTCTACATCCCTGGGCGCACCCACTAGAAATGAGTTGTAGGAGGTGGGTCTGACGCGGCGTTGGGGCTTCGGGAATTGTTATAGGCTCCAACATCGCATCGATTCGCTTCCATCCCCATTCTAATGCATATTTTTTAAGACAAAGCCACAATTGTACCTGGTGGTCCACTCTAGCTGTATAAATGAAACCGTGCAGCGTCTTCAGTGGATGGTAGAGAGGCCAAGTCTACTTTCCGGCGGATATTTTTCGCCAAAGCTTCAAAGTGACATTTGTTCAATGGATTGTCTTTTGTACTATCGAAGATCAGAGAGTATTGCGGCTCCTGTAGAGTCTTTAACACGACGCGACTTTAATTATTTTTATTTCAACACCTAGATGAATCATGACTATAAGAAAAATATTTATTTAATTTCCATCTTTTCAATATTTCGATCACTAGTAAAAATAAAAGTCCTTACGATCTGTAGTAATGATGCAAGACTTTCATAAATCAGCACCAAAACTATCTGAATATGAGAAAAATATAGCATACCCTTATGTTTTCAACGTCGAAAGCCCTTTTTTGCGGACTAGTTGCTCCATCCTGAAAGTTGAATAGCTCGTTTGATAGGAAATTCAACGAGGAACAACTTTTATTTCAAACATTTTTTAATAAAATAATTTCAATTCTGGGAGGTACACGGAAAAACTGATTTTAGTCCACATCACCGACAGGAAAGTTCATCCCGATTTTTTGAGTTCACCGACACCGACGACGAAATTCACCATTTTCAATCAGCCTTTTGATTTTCATTTGCCGCTTTGATATACCAAATTTTATTTATAAAATTATTTAGATAAAATAATGATTTAATAAAGAAAATTTATTTAATTAAAATATTGATATTTATAAATCAAATTAATTAAATTAATAAATTATATTTTATTATTTATAATTATAATTTTTAATTTATTAAATCAATTTATGGATAATTTTTATTTCAATAAATGATTATTTAAAAATTATATTAGGTAATTCAAATTATTTTATTTTATTTCTTTTTTTTTTTTTTAATTAAATTTCATTAAAGTATAAAAATAAATAATACTTGAAAATAATGAAAAATATTATAAAATTTAATTTTATTACATAAAATATCGAAAATAAAATTATTAAATTAATTTTTTGTTATTATTAAACTTAAATTAAACTGATTAATTAACTTCATTAATAAAAATATAATCGAATTTTGTCGGTGAACTTTCATCACGGTGAACTTACAATGTGGTGTACCACTACTTCTATCAGGTGAATTATCTGTAGGTGAACCTTAATCGGTGAATTTTTTTAGGTGATAAATCTTTCGGTGAAATACCCTAATGCCCTTTTGAACGGCCTTTGCAGGATTTTCCGGGGTACTATATGACCTAGGCTGAACATTGAATACGTTATTTGGTAGGAAATTTAACGAGGAACAATTTTTGTTTGAAACATTTTTTAATAAAATTTCAATTTTGCGCAATATAGGCGAATAACTAATTTTTTGGGGGTTCGAACCACCATAAAAAAACAAGCTCCACGGGGAAAACGCGGGATTTTTAGTGTGTTTTTCAGAAGCACGTTCTGAACCATTTCCTGCAAAGTAACGTTTGCTCCAGCAAATTGTTTTACTTGTCAGAATTATTTCCGAGAAGCACGGTGTCATCAACGTAAAATCCCAGAAGAACGACTGCCGATTGCCCATTTTGCGTACATTTCCACTCGAAATTAGAAGGTTTAAATACGGAGGATTTGAATCCCATACCTTCAAGGGTATTGCGGAAACCGAAACGCTTATACCAATGCTCAAGTCTAACTTTTAGACCGTACAGTGATTGTAGGATTTTCGTTAGGTATGTAAGTAGATCGAAGTCCATCTTCGACGCCATAACTTTGTGGCAAAAGCATGTTAACAGGCACATCAAGGACCCCGTTAAGAGAGGCTACTTTTCCATCGAGCTGCTGCGTATCTTAACTTCTCCTGAACTGCCATACAGAGTACGGCACGGATATTATTAACATTGCCCACAGGTGCCCAAGTGTCAGTAGTATGATAAGGATTTAGGTCTTTGAATTGACGAACTACGACCCTAGATTGATTCCGAGTATCTCCGAGTTCGACTTCATTGTCATCGCTTTTAGTTCCTCAGTGATCGCTTGTTTCCAAACTTGGATTGACGTGACTTGCAAGCTTCCGTATGAGAAAACGGGAAGAATTGCCTAACATATGTTTTTTTTTTCTCACGAAGACTCTGATTCTCTCTTTAGAGCTCAATCTTCTGAGACTCATAATTTCCACATCTCTTACTCTTCAAGAATCTTGACGACTGTCACCGGAGGGTCTGGGTACTTGTTCCCATCCCCCCTAGCGGCGATATTATCATATGAGACATGAAACGTGATCTAAAACTCTTTCTTCCAAAACTAAGGATAGGTCATTTTGAAGAGAAGGATTTATGGAATGATTTTCATGATCTTAGATTTAAGACCTGAAAACATTAGTCCCTCTCCGGAAAATCTCTTTCCTTAGGATTCTCATATCGGAGGGGGGGGAGGGGGAGGGAAGTTCGGTAAATATATGAGGTCAATATCATTCCCCCCTTCTCAGCCTGGTATAAGCCTGCGATGCCACAGAAAACACGAACGTTATTTTGTTCACATCATCAACAACTAAAATCCAGAATATAATTTATATAGATACGTACGTATCTTAATGATGCGAGTCGTAAAGATCATATCGTCTCCTTCATTAATACGAGTAGGAAGCGATCGAAAAATACATTAATTCTCTTTTCGATTTGTGATCAACTATATAAAGTGTTCGTCCCTACTTTCTTTGTGCGAGGTCATATAAATATGGATTATGATTCGCAAATAGGAAATGCGAATGTTCGGACCAGGAAATTCACCTGTGAAAAAATGGGCGGACAGAAAGAAAAAAGACGCCTTCCTTAACGAAGTTGAACGAGGAACGCAGGGAACCTGTTTCTATGAGTCAACTTGGTTTTGGTATTGAGAATTCAAGCAAGCCTAGACCTAGTTTAAAGCTAGTATGAAGAAGGCCTAGACCTACTATGAACCTAGTACAAAATAGGACGTCATCAGTGACCTGGACCTACTTTAGGGACTTCGAAATATATATGTGAACTGCGATGAGAAAAGGATGCTCATTGCCCATTGGCGCAAAAACACCATTTCTCTCTGATTGGACATCTAATCAGAGAGAAATGGTGTTCCTGTCCGGGGCTATGAGCAACCTTTTCTCATCACAGGTCACATATCTCGAGAGTTGAAATTTTTTCAAGTTTTTCGTCGGATGGCGTACGGCGCACGTCAAAATAAGAAACCTCCATCAGGTTCTCTGTTGAAAAGCCAAAAAGTGACCTAGAGAAAAAATTCACTTGAGATATTAATCAGTATGGAAATTACCTGCGCGAAAAGTACTATCGAGGCTATATCGATAGTTCCGATAGTTTTCTTGAAACTACCGGTACCATCGGTAGTTTGGATGAAAAATGTCGATTAAAAGAAAAGTACCTACAGTACATGTAGGATAGATACTTTTCTCCTGATCGTTATTTTTTTGAAAAGCATGAAATGCATTTCAGTGTTTACCACATGATGGACGCGCCTAGAAAAAATCAAAAAAACATGATGTTGTGCTTATTGCGCAACTGGTACCACCTTACTGATCTTACTTCATTGAACTAATGAACTGGCGCACATCTTTTCTTAATTTTCACCTGTCATTCCGCACCAATATTTTATGATTTTGATGAGAAAAGGTAAAATTTTCCAACTGTTGTTTTTTTTAAACAAAACTGTCAATAGTATCGATAATCTACCGATAGTTCCCAACGCTAATCACCACCCATGACGTCATCATTAATTTGTGATGTTATCAACTTGAATTTACCTGTGACGTCATCAACATTTCTCTCTTTTTCTCTTTCAAACGTGGAGATTTGTGGATTAAGTTGCGAGTATACTGCATACGAAGCCTATTATAGCTTAGTATAGCCCAGTATGGGAGGCAACTCGGCCTCGCGGATTTCCAATAGTGGCCTAGCTTAAAACTAATGTAGCCTAATATACTATAATATTTTTCGGTTGTGTAACTAAACTCAGTTACTATAGACTAAGAATGAAGGCAAATGAGCGGAGCAAGATGAGCCCGTGAATTTACCAACCAGAATGGAAGTAACTAGGTCAATTCTTTAAATCGATTATATCGATATGTCGGAAATAATCAATTGATTTAGTAAGGTCAAACCGTCTAATTGTGAACACGGGGTAATTGTGAACAATGTCAGCCTGCAGCTTGCAGTTGCAGTTTCGAGTGTGCTGATGACGCCATCTTGTAGGCCAATCCTACAACTTCACAGTCCACAGAAAAAAAAGTGCAGAATTGACATACCAGAGCAGGAAAAACGTTATCATTTTTATCTCTCAAAAATCAAAATATTTCTTGTTCTTCAATTTCCACATTTGAGATTCTAACATTCCTTCAAATTAATGTTTCAATTTTGTTCCAAGTTTATGGTGTTCAGGTACATTTTATGATGACTGTAATTAAAATTCCAAAAACATATAATCTTATGCGTCTCCTTAGATGAGTGTTCACAATTAGACGACCGTATTTTTAGTTCTAGGGGTAATTGTGAACATACATGTTTTGAATGTATTTTTAGATTTAGGGGTAATTGTGGACATCCCATACATCCCATAAGAAATACACTATGTTCACAATTATCCAGAATTGGGGGCGTAATTGTGAATATTGGGTGTCTAATGGTGAACATACTGTAGCCTTTGACCTATTGACTCAAAAGTAATGTTCTGGTCATATATCAGTAGTTGAGAGTATTACCTTTCAATCCATACCAAGAAATCTTGAATCGCATCTCAGTGAGGCGCACAATATTACTTCAAAAAAATGCAATTTTCAAAAAGTTGATTTTTGTTCACAATTTGCCGGTTTGACCTTATATTGAAGGCCAGAGATGTAGGTCTCATCCAGTTTACTTACCAAATGTAGAACTTTTCCAAGTTCGTATGACATCATTGACTACTGTCTGTTCCACGAGAGTTTGGTATTATAAATCACGGGGAACCCGCACTCCATTTGCATTCCGTAATGTAAAATAAGCGTGAGTGACGTGGGTTGCCTATCCTCTATAATACCAAACTCTCGTGGAACAGACTGTATATAGGGCGCGTAAGCGACCGTTTAAGTATCTGATACTATCCCGCAATACGCAAATACGTGATTCTGATTGGTTCGTTGAAGACTTCTGATTGGTCTAGAAATGTCTGGTTCATAAAATATTTTTTTCCTATATAAATTAACATTGGAACTATTTTGATTTGCAAATAAATCTAAAACTGTGCATATTTAACGACAAAAAAATTATTGGAAGAGAAAGCTAGAACATTGTAGATTATAAATATTACATTTTCATCTCTTAAATATCTTTATTTTCAATTTACTGAATAATTTTTCGAACCAACTTTTTTCCTTATGGGAATTTACATGTATTTTGGTTTGTTTACATTTTTCTGTGAACCATGACGCGTATTTGTGAGCTCACAGTATACAGCGTGTGAGCCCGTCAATTGTCCAATAAAACGGAAGTTGATAAGTTGGTAATATAGAATCGATTACTTTCGATATATCAACACAGTCGAGTTATAGGGACTTCCACTACTTTGGGATTTATATCTGTAACTTTCATTATACTAGGCCTAAAAACTAAAAAGAGCCTTCATTATATACTTAATCGATTATATTTGCTATATCGATACAGTCGATTTGTAAAATCGATTATTTGATGTACGAATATGGCTGATATGTTGTATCAATGTCAATGTATCTTAGCCGAACCTCATTGACATTAGGGGTAAGTAGGTGTAGTGTGGAACTAAATTTGCTGGTGATGTCATGCACGATCAGTGTTGGGAACTATTGATAGACTATCGATAGTTTTTGGAAAATATTATCGATATTGACGATAATTTTGTTTGAAAACAAAAACGGCGATAGTATCGTCGTCGATAGTTTGAAAATTTTTCCTTTTCTTATCAAAATCACGAAATAGACTAAATCGCCGTGACGTCATTCACGGACATTCACTGATAACAAGGCGATGTTTGCTCCGCAATGACTTACCCCAACTTACGCGTAAGTTCAAAACAAAAAAAAATGCTCCATAAGAAATACACGGGAACGTTTCGATCTTACGTTCAGATTTGAAAACAAGAAATAAGTTAAGAACCGCAGGTACATTTTCAAAGACATGAGAACTTCCTGATTCTAAATATAAACACGTAACTGCTTACTTATTTCCAATTTTTTAATGTGAGCGTATGATCGAAATGATCCCTGTGTATTCTTATGGGAATCGATATCCTACTTTGAACTGATACAGTATACTATCGCATTCTCTCGATTCCTGTTATCAGTAAATGTTCATGAATGACGTCACGGCGATTTAGTCTATTGGTGTAAACTGACAAGTGAAAATTGAAAATGTGCGCCAGCTCAATGAATCAAGAATCAAGATCAATGAGGCGGTATCAGTTGTGCAGTGGGCATGGCACCACGTTTTTATGATTTTTTCAAGTCCTGTCCATGTATTCCTTGACAGCCCTCTCAAACAGATAACGATCAGGAAAAAGGTATCTATCGAGCTTATAGTAGAATCACTTTTCTCTTGATCAATATTTTTTATTCAAACTATCGGCAGTATCGACAGTTTTAAGAAAGACTACCGGGCTCGAGCACCTTGGAAAAAATATTTTGGAACTATCGACAGCATGAAAATATCGACTATCGCCCATCACTAGTCACGATTTGATGCCATTGCGTACGATCATTTGGAAAATTTTCGAGTAACCACGTTGTTGTGGGCAAAGCACTGCGAGTGTCCAGATTGCCTCATTCAACAAGTGAAAAGACATTAAAAACGACCTTCATATTTATTTGGCTCCACCAGAAATTTTCTGATCAATTTTTCTAAAAAATTTAATAAGAATAATTAATTGAAAAAAAATTTGAAATTCGATCCTTTAAATGTACATTGATTGATTTGTTTGTTGTGCTTTGCAAGATCAGAGACTGCATCACCGGTAACAAGCGCCAATAAATTAGAAGATTTACCCCCGCATACTGCGATACGTGCGACCACCACAAGCGGGACGAGGGTCCCCGATACAATTGATGCTACAGTTAGTCAAGCAAATTCAAGCAGTGCGGAAACATCACCGTCTCCTGAAGCGAAACCCGTGAAATTATCCTCCAATTTACCAGGTAAATATGCTATATTATAGAACTGGCGACGTTTCAAGAGCCAATTGATTTTTTCTTGGTAAATAGTATGCAGATAGTTTCTCTAAATTCTCGCAAAAATGATATTACTGGTTAATATTGATCACATATGAGAATAAAGTACCTCCGTAGGCTTTATTTAGGAAGGAAAATTGTCTTGCTTTCATTTTCACTGACAGTAAAACAAAAGAAAGTATTGCTCGTCATCATTGACTACCGTAAACGACACTTCATCATAAGTACATTTTTGTCGAATGTGCCAAAAAATTACGTAGTGACGCTATTGCCTATTCATTGTGACGTTGTCCTCCTTTCCACGAATAGATACGTTTCGAATATAAATTAGCGAACTGTTTTATTTTCCATTTCTGTAGATTCATCGGACAGCAAAAATAGCAGCGATAGGGCTGAACATGAAAATAAGTCGGAAACAAATACCAAAGGATCAGCATCGCCGCTTTATTTGGATAATAATAACACGACTCCAGAGACCGTTCCCGAACCTTGGTCTGCCAGTGTTCCTTCTGAAGGTACGTATGTTCGTTATTAACAATTTGTCTCTCAAGCCCTGGAAAAAATGGGTAAATTACCCCTTTGAACCTCATTTGAAGCTCCCGTTTTTTTCCCAGTTTCAAGCCCTTCACATCACCGGGCTCTATTTGGAAAAAACTACCCATTTAATTCCCACTTTAGGCCCTGTATCCTCTTCGGAATCGCTAACGCCCCTTGCATTTGACGGCTTCAAATGAGAACCATATTTACCGGGATATTGGAGCACTCAAAATACACGAAGAATATTTTTTGAGAAAAATTTTGAGTATTTTTCTTACCCGAATCGGCCGAATCAATGTTGCAACTGGGTTTTATCATATTCGATTAATTAAGATATTATTAATAAATCGATTACCTCAAATTAAATATGTTGAATTATTTCTAATTAATGGAATAACAGCAATAAAATTGGTACGAACTATTTTTGCTCAATCTAACATCCTAAAGAAATCTTCATGACTTCTCTTTTGTTTCTCACAATCGTTATAGCTTCGCATTTGTTCTACACTGGAATAAAAAGGCTCTTCTATGCAATTAATTCATCGATTAACTGCGAAAATTAAGAAGATCTAAATTTAAAGTACCGATTCTCGACTAAAATGATTCGAATGTAGTTAGTTGACTTCCTGATGTAACGGGTATCGACCAAGTTTCGCCTTACACTAATCGTAATACAACTCTTTCAGCAATATCGAAACGGCAGTCTCCGGTCGGAGTAAGATCTTGTTATTCTTCGACCCACGCAATTAATAATTCTCCTGAGAACTATCGTGATCAATATCAGTATTATTCTCAACAGTATTATGCAAGGTGAGTATTTTACTTGAATTTCGAATTTGTATCATTTGATAAATAAATTCAATGTAGTGTCTGATTACATTTTTGCAGTATGCAGCATGCTTATGTTAATAACGAGAGTACTTCCGGCTCGAATTACATCAATCCGTGTAATTTTTACAATTCGCAGATGTATCAGTCGTCAACATCGTTGTACCCTCCAACAGGTAGATATCTCGTGGCTTCTCACCGCACTTTCCTTTCAAACCGTATTAAATAATATCGAGAAAAATATCTTATCTTCGCAGATGAAAATAGAGAGCAAAATGGAAAAATGTTACCAAATATTAGCAATAATACTTGTAATGAAAACGAAAGCAGTCCTACCGAATTAGTTTCAGTGAACGGCAGTTCAAGTACTAGCAGCAATAATAGCAATTATTACTCCGTGTACAGCGGTTCTACTCATTTACCTAATAGTGTAAATTCTACTTCCGGCGTCGGCATGTCGTCGTGCTATTCATCCTATCCATCCAACTACAGTTCGCAACAGTTATACTCATCGCAGGTAAGATGATAGTTTCTTCTTAATGAGAGAAAAATTCAATTTTTAAAAGATCAGATGAGAAAGAGGATCAAAGTTATATGTAACTTAAGCAAACTTTTTTGTAAGCTAATTTTTTGCCATCTGTCCGAATCCTCTTCGTTCACGCCTACGTCACAGCATCGTTGTATTCAAAATAATTTCGAGATTTGTGATCGATGGTACTTAGGGGAAGTAAACAAACTTTTTTTACACGGACTTTTCCATAAGAAGAAAAATTGAATTCGATCATTTGCTCATATTTGAATAGAAGAATAAAGTGAGAAACGAAAAATACATTCTCAAATACCTGGGATCTTCCAAATCTTGATTATCAACGTTGAATTCCTTATTTATTTCTCATTTTGAAATACTAACACATGATCGAAATGTTCATGGGAGTCGATAATGTTCTAAGCACCATCGAATGATACTATTGCAAAATTCTACGATATTATCGCAGAATATCGCGCACTATCGATCAAAATTGCTCGATGTTAGCAGTTAGTGACGTCACGTGAATGAAGAGGATTTCGATTACGTGATTGGGAGCGGGGGAGGGAGGGACTGTGTGACTTTGAAAATATTCTAAATGTGAGCTCCATAGAAATGATAGAATTGAAAGAATATGACGTAGGTATGTGACAAAAGAGTTTTCAAGACAAACACAGAATTTCCTAGCTGAGGTGGAGGAAGACTTGCGTTGGGAAGGTTCAACAGTCCTTTTCTGGGCAAATATTAAACAATTTAGGCTGCAGTCGAAGGAAGAGTAAACTAAGTAGTATCCTAAAAGAATTTTGAACTTCAAACCTCAATTAATACAAGAACTCTAATAACAACCAACAATAGAGGAGAACGCCTTATTTTATTGTTTTTTACTTTTTATCAATATTATAATCTTTCTAATCGATCAACAAATTTCTTGAAGCCTCCTGCTCCTGAAATAGCTCCTTCTTCAACTTAATTGACATAGCGACGGTCCTCTTCTTACCACTTGTGCATACCTATTTAGGCCGTTCATCCGTCAGAGCGCGCTGTGATCATACAATGTTGAAAAGGAAGGAAAGGTGGACATTACTTTTACAACAGTTCCAATGGAAAGGAAATAATTTCCAGCACATGAGTCATGACGTCATCACTTGCCGCTTTTGTACCTATGGCGGAAGACACTGATGGAAATACCTATTTCTTTGTTTTTTGTCAACCTGTAATATTTTCCAATTCTTGGACTTGGAAATATTTTCATATTCTCGAACTTGAAAATACCTTCGGAGTTAAGAATGTTAATATTTTCATATTCTTTTGACATGTTCCATGTCTTTTCTCTCGCCGGACCCCGATTTTGAAACTCGCGAGTACACCCCGCGTAATAATAATAAATAATTAATTAATTAATAATTAAATAATTAAATAAATAAATAAATGATTAAATAATTAATATAATTAAATTATTAAATTATTAATATAATTAAATAATTAAATAATTAATATAATTAATAATTAGAAAATCTTCCAAGTCCCTCTTCCTATCATATATGGCTGGATAGTCGAAATTTTTCCAAGTCCCCTAGACTTGAATTGTCTCATACCATTCCAATACAACAGCGAGATCGCTCGTTCGCCCCACGAAAGTTGATACCTCAAAATATAGAACACCCACAATTACCTCAAAATATTTCTCATACAAGACTTATACGACGCCAAGATAGGTAAAGGGGTATACGAATAATATCTCACGAACACTTGACCTAGTACAAGAATTAATAATGAATAAATAAATAAATAAATAAATGAATAAATAAATAAATAAATAATATTAAATAATTAAATAATTGAATAATTAAATAATTAAATAAATAAAGGCTGGATAGTCGAAATTTTTCCAAGTCCCCTAGACTCGAATCGTCACATACCATTCCAATACAACAGCGAGTTCGCGCTACCTCATATTTCTCATAGAAGACTTATACGACGCCAAGATAGGTAAAGGGGTAAACGAATAATATCTCACGAACACTTGACCTAGTAGAAGCCTAGACTGAAATATTTCAAGATGACTGATAAAATATAAAAGACATGGAACATGATTTTCATTTATTTGGCTATGCCAGAAAATTTTTTATTATTTTCGAATTCTTAAACTCATAAATATTTTCCGATCGAGAATCCTATATAATAAAGCACACTTTGTAAACTAATTTGGAAATACATATTTCCAAGTTCAAAAATATGAAAATATTTCTAAATTAGAGAATATGAAAATATAATATTAGGAAGTCCGAGAATATTTCTAAGCCCGAGAAATGGAAAATAATAAATATTAACAGGGAACCTGTTTTATGAGGGGCTTTTTGAGAAATTTTCCGTCCGCCGTCCAACAAAAAACTTCGAAAAATTTCGACTATCAAGCTATATGTGATATGAGAGGGACTTGAAATAATTTCGACTATCGAGCTATATATGATATGTGAGGGACTTGGAAAAATTTAGACTCTCAAACTATATTATACTAGTCTTATAGTAGGTCGAGGCTTCCTCGAATTTTCAATACCAAATCCCATTTGAATCATAAAACAGGTTCCCTGCGTTTTTCGTTTAACTTCGTCAAGGAAGCTGTCGTTAATTTAATAATATTATACACGGTTAGTTCGACAAATAACAAGGAATTCAAAAGTCATCTGTACAAATGAGGACCTATCTGTAAAAAGGGGGTTCGGGAATAAAAATTCATCACAGAAAAATCAGTTTGAAGTTTCAGCGCACAATATCTTCGCAACAACGAGTTTAATTAAAAAAATTATAAGAATAAAAATTAAAAGAGCGAATCTTCTTCTATATAAGATCAAGAAAGTGTGTGACTGTCTTAGTACCATACATAGTGTCGGAGTCTTCGCGTTAGTCTTCTATCGTTCGTAAGATATTCTCTTAGTGAAGCCAGGTATAGGGAACACACACACACACATTAGCTTCCTTTACCTTTCTTGTTGGGCTTCCGAACTATAGACGTTAGGACAGTAGGGACTAGGGAAGTGTGCAGCGCGCAGCACAGTAGGTAGCGTTAGCTACCGATAACACCCCCTCCCACACTTCGTCCACTTATAGTATTCCTAAAAACTTGCTTATCCTATCAGTGGAGAGACAAGGCGGAGTAGAGGACAAGCTTTCATCGTACTAAGACGCTACTGACAAGTCAGAAGAAAAGTTTACTCAGCTAGGGATCATACTAAGACGTCCGATTCTAGCGAGTGAGGAAAAACAGGGGAAGTATGAGTACTCATGATATGATACCTAGGATTCCCTATGAACCTTAAGGGCATGCCATACATTAGTTGGAATCTTCGTGTGCACTAGTAATACATCACCGGTAGGAGATAAATTTAACTTGGTTTTGATAACCAGTATTATCGTGGATTTTCCAAATATATTCTTTCAAATATATGTCATGTATATCTTCTTTAAGATCATTACAAAGAGTATTTCATGCAACCAAAAAAAAACGAATCATTTTATTCTTTCAAGAGAAGAACAAAAACAAAAAAAAATGGAAACACTCTATGACACAAAGTCATGACTTGTACTTAAGAGAGAAAAAAAAAAAAAAATATAGAAAAATTAAGGAATAATCCGAGCCTTGACTTAGACGATAACAGATTCAGGTACGTATATTTTTTTTTTTATGGACGTACTTTATGTTTAAGCTTATTTGTCGACATGACTAAATTCGAACATCTGTATCGGTTCTACTTCATTAAGGTAACTGAGTTACACATAGCAATTAAAGGCACTTGTGAGAAAATTACACAAAAAAATTAAAAATAAAAATAAACTTATACTCTTCTAATTTAAATATAAAGAAACATTGAACTGCAAATGATCAGCTAATCTTCGGAATGAGAGTTATCTTATGTCAGCAGCACGGGTGTGAGATTCTGGTTTACCCTGCAAATAGTTTTTGGTAAATTACATTAATTGTCATTATTCTCATTAAAGTACATTAGTTGGTTCTTTAGTGTCTTAAAAATCATTTGTGAAACAGGCTTTGTTAGTAAATCGGCCAACTGCTGAGCAGAGCCCACCAGTAATAACTTTAGTTGTCCTAGCTTGGAATACTCTTTCACCTTAAAATATTGGATTTCTATGTGTTTTAGCCTATTTGCTGATACATTAGTAGTGCATCTTGCATGAGTGGATTCATTATCCTCATAGCCAATGATGGGAAATTCTGAGATATTTAGAAGTTCTTCCTGAAGCCTAATTATAAAGATAGCGTCCCTCATACCCTCTGTAAGAGCTTTGAGTTCTGCTTCTCCAGTGCTCTCAGATATAGTTGTTTGAAGATGGGAGCACCAATGAATTGTGGATCCATGATAAATAATCACGTGTCCAGAGGTGGATTTTTTGCTCTTATCTCCCGCATGATCTGCGTCCGCAAACAATTCAACCTTAGAATCATTAGTTATGTTTCTACGGTATAATAATCCATTTTTCTTATGAACATTAAGGTACGCTAATAATTCACTAATAGCTTTATGGTGTACTTGTTGGGGATTTACTTGAGCGCGAGCTAAATATCCAACAGCTTGAGAAATATCTATACGGGTAGTATTAGCCAAGTATAGCAGAGTTCCAATAACTTTTCTGAACGGATAAATATGTATTTGTTCGTTCTCATTAATTTTCCAAACATTAGGTGATTTCATTGGAACTTCTGGCTTCAAATTTTTATCAAATGGGTATTCTTTAAGTATTGAATCAATCAGGTCAGATTGATGCAGAAAAAAAGATGTTGGCGTAATTTTGTTGAATTGGATTCCAATGAATTTCTTTGGGAATCCCATCTTTTTCAAACAAAATTTATTTTCAATTAATTCTATATTCTCATCAATAGCTTTAATAGAGCTACTGCTAATTAAAATGTCGTCTACATAAACTAACAGTAATACTTTAATAGTAGCAGAAATATCTTTAACAAATACGCACTCCTCTCTAGGAGTTCTTCTAAAGCCATTATTGAGAAGGAATCGTGTAAACGTATGATTCCAGCACATTGGGCTAATAGCCAATCCATAGAGAGGCCTATTGAGTTTTCCAATGTGTGTATCATTATTTCCCTCAAAACCTTGGGGTATACGTATATACTTTGTTCGATTGATTTCACCATTGAGAAAAGCATTGTCAATGTCAATTTGTTGTAATAACCATCCCCTCCTAGCCGCGTAAGCTAAGAACCATTTAACTACTAACTGGGAAGGAGTAGGGGATCGTTTTTCTTCTTTCGAATATTTTTCTGGATCAAGGTTGCCACATGCTACAACTCTTGCCTTTTTAGCACCATTCTCTTTTTCGCTAAACAACCATTTAACTGGAATAGCTTTCTTATCTTTTGAGCGGGGAACTAAATCAAATACTTTCAATCTTGTCCAGGCATTAATTTCCTTTTGGATTGGGCCTGTCCATTTAGGATCATTAATTGCTTTCTTATATTTGATTGGTACTACCTTAGTCATATATAAGTCCTTATCGTATCTACCAAAAGTATCAAAATCTACTCTATCATTAACCTCATCATTAATTTTTTCAACATTAACATTACATATATTACTATTATCATTCAGTGTGATAGTGGTTAAATTTGTACTAATTAGAGCATTGTAATCAATGCGTTTTCCACGTGTGACAACTTTAGATCTAGTTTTCATAGTTGACCTAATTGGATCTTTCTTTTTCTTCTTTGCACGAGTTCTCTTAATATTGTTCTTCTCGCCCCCTCCTTTCAGAGTAGGAATTGGACAGTCAGCTCCCCCTCCTTTCTCAATAGTTGGGTGCGAGGTATCTACATTAATTGCTATAAGATCTAAATCGGTATTTGGTACCTTTTCTCTTTCTGGAAAATGGAAATTACTATATTTATAGTTACGTGGAAAGTCATTTTTATATCCTATAGATTCGTCAATTCTTAAAATACATTCTTCATTAGTTTTAAGGGATTCCGGATCAAAAGTCAAATACCCGGTTGAAGTGTAGCCTATTAAGTATTGTATGTTACTTCTGGGGTCACACTTCTTTCCTCTACTTACATTATTCTTATACACATACACGCGTGATCCTATTATTCTTAAATGAGCTACTTTAGGAGGTTTCCCATGGTACTTTTCATATGGTGTCAGAAAACCTATACTTGAATGAACAGAGCGGTTGTATATGTATGTTGCTGTTTCAATTAATTGGCCCCACATTATATCTGGAAAGCCAGATTCAAACAGCAATGCTCTTAGCCTGTCTTCAATTGTTCTTATAACCCGTTCTGCAGCCCCATTATGCTCATGAACATTAGTTTCTGCAAATTCTGGTTTCGCACCATATTTCTTAATGACATTTAAAAACTCTTGGGCTTCAAACTCACCCCCTTTATCGCATCTCACCTTTGCAAACTGTCCAGGGCCTGGAAATTTTGACTGAATATTCCTCATTGCATCTTCCATCATTACATGAGTTTCACTTTTACTTTTCATTACATATGTCTGCAAATATCTCCAGTAGTCATCTAGTACGATTAACACATATTTCTTTTTTGTTTGAAAAGTCTCTGGTGTTATTTGACCTATTAGATCAACATGCAGAATTTGACCAACTCTTGTAGCCCTCTCTCGAGTTTCATCAAACTTTTTACGAACAAATTTTGATAAAGCGCATACTTCGCAACAATTTTTTCTATTTTCGCTGAATACTTTACGCATCCCTATAGTTACTTGTGAATTTTTGAATACACAAGGAGCAGAGATATGAGAAAATCTTCTATGCCAAAGTTCTGTTTCTTTCAGCCTTTTCTCAATCTGGGCCGCAGATAACTTTTTACGTTTGTTTTTCTTATCTCTTACAATATTCTCATTATTGCTCTCATTATCAGAAGCATTACTTAGATCATCATTAATTTCGTTAAAATTTATCCTTAATGGTAAATATTGTACGGAAAGCTTATCATTAAATTTAATATTCAAGTTATCATTATTACACATTAGTTTATCCTTACCTTTGGTATCAGAAGAGAGAGTCTTTCCTCTAATGTAGTATACACCTCCAAGCACTTCCAGAACACATATTTTTGAATTTATTTTTCTAGCAAAAATTGAGCCACTTTTAGTATTTAGCGTTATAGAAGTCTTAAATTGTGTATTAAAGGCATTAGCTGAGATAATTTTGTCTTCAGCTGTGGGGCAAAAATATACTTTATTTAAAACTAAAATTGTTTCACCCTTTTTGTATTGCGTTAAAAGTGGTAGTCGCCCTACCCCAACAGCGGAGGTTGTAAAGGTTTTCTCATTAACGTTAAACTTAATTGTTTTTGGAACTTCTAATTGCTGATAATCAATTAGTGTATTACGTTCATTGGTAATGTGACCATTTGCGGCTGAGTCAACCGCTAGCAGTGTTTCTACATTAAAATCATTGTGAAGAATTAACTTTACTTTTGGCAAATGGACACTTTGGTGTTACATGGCCAAAGTTTGAACATCCATAACATTGAGGTCCCGGATTTGGACAGTTGTGTTCATTGTGTAGATACTGGCCGCATTTTTTACATTTATTCTTTCTTCTCTCCTCTTCAGTCATGTTACGAATGCGCTCATTACCTTCTTTACCATATTCTGGGCGTTGTCCTGGTATGACTAATACACCGTCAACAGAGTAGCTTCCATCAGGTTTATCTGATTTTGGATGAACTATCTTCTTATCAGAGTTTTGTACTTTTGATTCATTAGTAGAGGATGACGTATTTGATCTGTCCATAGAACGAAAACGTTTGTTTGAAGCGTTACCATTTCCACTCTCATTACCAGCACGTTTCAGGTTACTTCCTTGTCGAAAGTTGTTTCCCTGACGATCATTGTTTCCTTTCTTTTCAAATTTACGAGCACTATAAGAGGATGATTCACTTATGGAGTTCTTAGCATCTGTAATTGTTAACATTAGTCTTAGTGTCTTTTCATTAGTATCATTAGTTTCATTAGCATTAGGGGATGATTCGTTTGTTATAAACTTCTCATCTGATTCCCATTCAATTGAATTGGGATCATATTCTTCATCAAAAGACATAATAACGTCTTCAATGGTTTCATTAAACAATTCATTAATAAACTTACTACTACTATTACTATTGCTAACTATGTTCTTATCACTATCATTATTCTTATTACAATTACCTTTTGCCATCTGTGGTAGAGAGTAGTTGAGGAACTGGTTACAGACGTATTCAAATGTTTTATTCTCTTTTGGTTGTGTTGCCATGTTACCATAGAACACCTGTAGTGGATGTCCAGTTTCCTCAATTCCCTCCATCTCTCCAAGGAAGATAGTTCTTTTCATACTATCAGAGAACGGCATATTTGCAAGGGCAGCTTCAGTACAAATTGACTTAACATCATTAACATATCTTTGCTGAGAATATCCCATTTTGAATTTGATATTCTTTATTTTCTTCCAGAGTTCGATATTATCAAAAATTTCGTTAGGACCATACTGTTTAACTAGTTCAGAATAGGTATCGAATGGAGAAGGCGAATTAATCTGGGATACTTCAATACTCTTACATACAGCATCATCCAGATAGGATTGTGCCAAAGCCATCTTAGAGATACGTGTTTCTTCATCCCAATCCTCTTTACCATCCCTGTACTGGATACATTCGTAGAGATGGTGACCTTTCAAGTCCAATTCTACTTTGTGTTTCCACAATTTCCATTGCTTACGATTTCTTAATTTATCTTTCTTGTCCCACTTGGGTAGAGACACATTTCGATTATCATTTCGCGAGGTAGAAGCTGATTGGGAGGATACATTTGCACTAAGATGAACAGACACTTTTTCCAGTGCAGTTGAAACTGCCGTTTTCACAATAGAATTTAGCAGCATCTCCTGCTCCTTACGTTTACGTTCACGTTCTGTATTGTCTCTAGAATGCTTACGCTTACTTTTAATCAACAAAACTTTTTCATTGGCCAAATCTTTTTCATCTGACGAATCTTTTTCATCTGACGAATCTTTTTCATCTGACGAATCTTTTTCATCTGACGAATCTTTATCATCTTCTGTGTGATTAATATCAAGGTCAATAAACGATTCGTTAGATTCTCTATCCTTATCTTCTGGAATATGTTTCTTTCTTACCGGCTTTCTCTCGTTCGGCGGCGTTTCTTGATCTTCTCCATGAATTTCCGAAGGTAGAAAATGTCTAGCGTGACGATGTTTCTTCATCTTTCGCGAAACAGGAGTACCTCATTAACTGAATTTCACTTCGTTAACAATAATCGAATAATCGTAAAAGATTTTAAACGTTATTAAATCCTTATTAAATCGATTTAATGTCGGAGTCTTCGCGTTAGTCTTCTATCGTTCGTAAGATATTCTCTTAGTGAAGCCAGGTAGGGAACACACACACACACATTAGCTTCCTTTACCTTTCTTGTTGGGCTTCCGAACTATAGACGTTAGGACAGTAGGGACTAGGGAAGTGTGCAGCGCGCAGCACAGTAGGTAGCGTTAGCTACCGATAACACATAGGATATAGACCAACCATCGGCCATAAGAACAATGTTGTCAATTTGACGCAGAGATGTGATAAGAAAATTGGGACAATGGAATAAAAATACACACATACACATACCAGTACTATGACACAACTATGAAAATTGGGATAATGGGATAGAAATGCAATGTTAAACATTATCAGTCACGTCTAGGCGTCATGATTTTTGTAGTATGGTTGGCCTCAATCCTATATGGTACTAAGGTGACTGTGAGTTTCTACTGTCCAGAGATGAGAAGTTTAAGCCAGTCACAGCTTAAGTCGAAGTTTGAGCTTGTTTTTGAACAGC